>JABWPP010000049.1:10970465-12440465 GCA_016920855.1 Puya raimondii | reverse complement strand
ATTACACTCTTTTGAGATAAAATTTACACTCTTTAGGCCAACGTTGCACTATTTAGAAAAATTTTGCACCATTTTTTTCTCTTCCTCTTCTTCTTTCTTCTTCCTCTATTCTCCATCTTCATCCTCCTCTCTCTCTTTTTTCTCACACTCCCAAAATAATTTTGGACCGGTGCGGTCGAAGTCGGAGAAGAAGGAGCGGCGGCGCGGGGCGGATTTCGAGGAAGCACTCGGAATTGGAGGGAGGCGGGGAGGAGGAGCACGACGACGAGGAGGAGGCCTCAAAGGAGGAGGAGGATGAGGACGAGGACGGGCGCGGGCGCGGGCGCGGGTGCAGGGGCGCGAGGGGCGCAGGGGACGCGCCCCCTGGGGACGCCGGGCGCGGGCGCAGGGGGGGCGCAGGTAGCGCCCCCTGCGCCCACCCGGGGGGGGGGGGGGGCCCGGGCCCGGGCGGGGGCGGGGGGGGGGCCTGGGCGTGAGCGGGGGCGCAGGGGGCGCGTCCCCTGCGCCCCGCGCCCGCGCCCCCAGGGGGCGCAGGGGGCGCAGGGGGCGCGTCCCCTGCGCGTGCAGGGGCGGGCGCGGGCAGGGGCGGCCCTGCCCCTGCGCCCTGCGCGCGGGGCGGGCGCAGGCCCGCCCCCTGCGCCCTTCGCCCTGCGCGCCGCCCGCGCGCCCCCTGCGCTCGCGCGGGGGGGGGGGCGCAGGGGGCTGTGCCCCCTGCCTCCTGCGCTCCCTGCTTTTCGGGCGAGCCCCCTGCGCTCGCCGCGCCCACTGCGCCCGCCCCCCCCCACCACCCCCCGCGCGCCCCCTGTGCCACCGCCGACGCCTTCCTCTCCCTCATCCCCCGCCACGGCTCCGGACGCGGCGGCGGGGACGTCGTCGTCGTCGTCGTCCGTATCGGAGAAAGAGTGCAATGAGGCCGAATCTAAATGGTGCAATGTGGAGAAAGAGTGCAATGAGAAAGAAGAGAAAAAGAAAATGATGCAAATTTTATCCAAATAGTGCAACGTTGGCCTAAAGAGTGCAACTCTCTTTCCAAAGAGTGTAATTTCTATCTCAAATAGTGCAACTTTCATTTAAAACAGTGTAAATTTTTTTTTAAACGGTGTAATTTATTTTAACAGTGTAATTTCTTCTTCTTCTTCCTTCTTGTATGATTTTTAGTTTTTTCTATAGAAAAAAAATATTAATTTTATTTTTATTAATTTTATTTTTCTTCTCTCTATAATTTTTTTTTTCACGATCCATCCCTCGTCGAAGTGAAACTACATTTTTTTTCCCTCTCTCGCCGACGTGCTTCTCGGCCCCAAGAAGCACTTCTTTTTCGTCGCCGGCGACGGCGGTGGGGACGGCGGGTGGAGGAGGATCGGAGAGGGCAAAAAAAAAAAAAAAAAAAAAAAAGTCGCGGCGGCGCAGCGCGGCCTCGGCGGGGTCGGAGGCGAGGAGGGCGGGGGTGCGCGGGCGAGGGCGGGGGTGCGCGGGCGGGGTGCGCGGGCGAGGGCGAGGGCGAGGGCGTGACGGGCCGTTTCCGCCTCCGCCTCCGCCTCCGCCTCCGCCTCCGCCTTCTTCGGAGAGGAAAAAAAAAGAGCGAGAGAAAAAAAGAGGAGAGAGAAAAAGCAACAAGGGTATTTTGGTCAGTTTGCTGAAAATCCGGACCGAATCTGCAAAATCGAAAATAGCGACCCAATTTTGCAAAAGCCCAAAACTAGTGGATTTTTTATGCAAATTGGCCTATATATGGGGCTACTATACTCTTATGAGTATAGAGACCCTTGTACTCATAAGTTTTCGGCCGTTCAGATGAAAAAATGTACGGTTAGGATGAGAGTGGTTACGGTTAGGTTGATAGTGGGCCCCCTAGGGTTGAGTGGGTGGTTGGTTTAATAGTATAATCTAACGGGTGAAAATGATTAAAGGGTAAATCTAACGACAAAAAATTTATGAGTACAAGGGTCTCTATACTCATAAGAGTATAGTAGCCGGACTCTATATATATGTATATATAGGGTAGGGCTACTATACTCTTATGAGTATAGGACCCTTCGTACTCATAAGTCGTTTTCGATGATGGAGCTTCCGAATCGACGATCCACACCGTTAAATATGATCTAGAGTATTTAAAACTTCTAGAAAATAAATTTCGTAATTTTTCGAAATCGTTATAAAGTCCATCAAGTGGGCATAAAATGAACGGTCAAAATTGAACGATGTCCTAAAAATGGATGATCGGATTCTTCAATTTAAGATCCGAGTTATTGATCTTTATCTACATAGTAAATAGAATTTTCTATAAAAAATTCAACAGATTTCGATTTTTTTACACCGTTAAACGATCAAGTATCCCATACCGGCCGTTAAAAATTGTCTACTTTGAGATCTTTTGATCATAGGGCAAATGATGTCAAAAAATTATAAAATTTAATTTTTAGAAGTTTTAAATGCTCTAGATAATATTTAACGGTATGGATCGTCGATTCGAAAGCTCCATCATTAAGAAAAACTTATGAGTACGAATGCGATCATACTCATAAGAGTATAGTAGCCGGACCCTGTATATATATATATGTATATGTATATATATATATATAGTCCGGCTACTATACTACCGACAATATCAAGTGTTTGGTGCTATCGAGTTTTTCACTGTTAAATCTATCCCTTTGACCATTTTCACCCGTTAGATCATATTATTCAACCAATCACCCGCTCAACTCTACGAAACTATTATCATCCTAACCGCACATCCCTTCATCCAAGGACCGAAACCTAATAGCACCAAGCGCTTGGTACTATTAATAGTATAGTAGCCTAATTCTATATATTTAATAGTATAATTTAACGGGTGAAAATATTCAAATGGGTAGATCTAAGGGTCGAAATCTTACGAATACAAAGGAGTCTATACTTATAAGAGTATAGTAGTCGGGCTCTATATATATAATTATATATAATATGTATTTTAATTATATATAATAATATATATTATCTATTTTAATTATATGTATATAGAGTTTAGGTATTGGGCCCACAAAATCAAACCAGCAAAATTCTACTCTAATTGCTCTCTCTGTTTTACTTGCTCGTAAATTTGCTTTTCCTACATTATTATTTTAATATTATAATATCATATTTCATGCATTCATTTTGTATATTTAACTATTAAATATATTTTTGTATTAAATTTTTAATTAATTTCAAGCCGAGCTTGAATCTAAATTTAGACTCGAAATTAATTTCAAGCCAAGCTTGAGCTGAGGTAAGCTCGCTCTAGCTCGGCTCGTTTTCATCCCTAGGTGGCACTGCCACCTCTCGTTGGTACCACCCGTTTAGGAAGCCACGCGTGCGTCTCTCATTGGCGCTTTTGTTGGTTGGGTTGCATACACCATGAGACACTTTGATGCCATTACGGGCGGATTCTCGGGTGGTTGCCCAGGCAAAAGATAAGGAGGCAATGGAATCCGCCTGCTCGCTGTTGCTGCTCGGCCCTCTTCCTCCTCCTCCTCTTCCTCTTCCTCTACACTCTCACAAGAAACCCTCTGTCTTCCCTCTCCCGCCACCCCACTCTGTCCTCTCTCTCCCCCCTCTCTCGTCCGCCCCCTTCAGAGCAGCCGCTCTCGTCGCCCGGGCGGCGCCGCCGGAGGCCGAAGATGCCGCAGTATCCGACGACGCCGCAGTCTCCGAAGCGCCCGGCTCGAAGGTACCCACCGGCTTCAGCGCCGGCGCCGCCGATTCCAAGAAGGTGAAGAGGGGGAAGGGGAAGGGGAAGGGGAAGGAGAGGGGATCCGTGATCCGACGATCCCCTATCCAGAGGCCCTCGCTCCTCTATCCTAGCGCCGAGGATGCTCAATCTTCCAAGGAGGAGCAGCAGCAGAGCGTCAACGAGAGCGCGTTCCTGCTCGCTTGGTTGGGCCTCGGATCCCTCATCCTCGTCGAAGGCGTCGCCTTGGCCGCCTCAGGTACTCTTCTTCTTACTGCTCCTTCTATTCTAATTTTAAGTCTACTGCATCTTGTCGTGCGATCAGTTGGACAGTAAAGACTTGGAAAATTGAGATTATTTTAGCTCCAGATGATTTTTCGCCCTTAAGAAAACCAGGCATAACCTGAGAGCAAGTTAGAGAGCTTGACCATTTAAGAGGAATTTCAAAAGGCTTAGAGATCTAACACTGCATTTTTACGGGTGGCATTGATATCGAAATTGAAAAAGGGAAAATTAGTGCACAAGGTAACAATATTAGAAGATGAACACACTCTTTGATATGGGCAAAGAGATGGAAGAGGATCTAGAATGATGCAACCCTTGAAGCAAGAAAAGTGGAGGTGCTACATCTATGCAATTGCCACCTCTTTGATTGTAGCAACCTATATGTTCTTTGCTATTTGTGCTAAGCAGCACATTATGGAGAAAGGTGTCCTCGATAGAACAGAAACTCCAACACAGATAGATAGAGTGATTCAGTGGTGTTAGTTGGCATTCTAATTCAGTGGTCAAAGATCTCTGCACAATTTTGCTAGATATAGCTGATTGTTCATGCATGTGGATTGAAATTGCTTGCCAAAATTTGTATTTAGATGACAGTGATTCTACACTAGCAAATGCTGGGGCGGGCTAGGGCTCATGCAAGGTTGAGGATAATAAACAACGATGGCTGCAATGATGATTTGTGCCGTAGTAGTCATAATTGGAGTCTCCGTATCGTGGCTTGGACGAAAGGAGATGGGCTAGGCTCAAAGTCATAAAGGGTGATTGACTGGATGCAAAGATCAAGAGAAAATGCAAGATCAAGAGGCGTCCAAGCTGCGATGATGGTGAGAGTGAGAAATGGAAGGAAGGCACCAGCAATGTTAGTTTGATCAGGTAGCACTGAAGGTGATCTTTAAGGTCGAAGGAGGTGCAGCAGGCGTTCCACCCAAGCGGTAGCGAACTCGGATTTGCCGGGTGGCAAGCAGTCGATGACCAATTAGTGGATCTTGGACAATAGCAATCTGTGGCCGCCACTATTTGGTTCAACATAGCCCAATAAACGTGATATGATAAACAGTAATGGGTAAATACGCTAGGCAAACTTTCCCTGGATGATTTACTTCATATTTTAGAAAATATATCGTGTAGTACATCGGTATATGGTATGGAGGCAATTGTACATATGTATACTCCTACTTTAGCATTAGTATGGCGCAGCTTTATCAATTTATTGTCCTGTATGAGGATATTTTTCTTTTTATAGAAAACTATTGTATCTTTATGTAGTACGAACTCTTGTAGTTGCGCTGAAATATTGGGCTGAATGGGTAGTGTCGAGAAACATTAAGAGTAAGAAATACTCAATGGAGCTTGCACTGAGGGAAGTTGATAGGAACTTCTAATTGGGAGAAAAAATATAAAGTTGCCACCTACTTCAGTGAAAGAATGCTGTTTTTCGCTATATTGTGTCTACCATGAAAAATAGCAACGGTATAATGTGTTTATTAGGCCTAGTATTTAAATTATCTTAATGTACCTTAATGTACTATTGTCATGTGCGGACGCACATATGCCAGGCGCGGACCGGCTGAGCGCGCTGAGCACGTTGGGCAGGCGCTGCATGGGTTAGCCTCTAGTGGCTAAAGATAGAAACTTAGATTAGTAAGTTGTTTTGGAAATTCCTAGAATCAAGGAGAGCCTTCTCCATTTAGGTAAGTTGTTTTGGAAATTCCTAGAATCAAGGAGAGCCTTCTCCATTTAGGTTGGGCCATTGGCCATATATGCTTGTGATCGCTGGACAATCAATTAAGCAAGAATTATATCCCTAATCTCTCTCTCTCTCTCTCCGTTAAGCCTGCGGTTGAGGGGAATAACCTCACCGAAGAAGACGGCCGACGGCTACGAACTACGTAGCCGCGGTCCGGCCAGTCGGGGGTTCGACGTCCTTGACAACCTGGTATCAGCGACACGTCGGTCCTCTCCCACCCGCTCCACCCATTCTTCCCCAGCCGCCGCCCACCACCCTAGCCCTCCACCATCGCCGCAGTCCTCCACCACTGCCGCCCCGCAGCCAGCCAGCAGCCATGAGCAATCCCACCATCGCCGATGTGATGGAGATGTTGAAATCCATCACCACGGAGATGACAACCATGAAGGCCGACATGGCGGCTATGAAGGAGAAGTCGGCCTCGTCGTCGGACAGCGGCGCCGGCGGCCGCCCGGAGGGGCCGCGCGATCTTGATCGCCCCCCAAAATTCCACAAATTGGATTTTCCCCGCTACGACGGCAAGACCGATCCGATGCTCTTCATCAACAAGTGCGCATCCTATTTTCGCCAACAGCGCACCATGGCGGAGGAGCGCGTGTGGATGGCCTCGTACAATTTGGAGGACGTCGCGCAACTCTGGTACATCCAACTCCAGGAGGACGAGGGCACGCCGTCGTGGGGGCGATTCAAGGAGCTCCTGACCTTGCGGTTTGGGCCTCCCCCCTCCGCTCGGCTCCGCTGTTCGAGCTCGCCGAGTGCCGGCGTACAGGGACCGTGGAGGAGTACTCCAATCGCTTCCAGGCCCTCCTGCCTCGCGCGGGCCGCCTTGATGAGGCTCAGCGCGTCCAGCTCTTCACCGGCGGACTCCTGCCGCCGCTCAGCCACGCCGTCCGCATCCACAACCCGGAGACACTCGCAGCCGCCATGAGCCTGGCGCGACAAGTGGAGTTGATGGCGATCGACCGCCCGGTGCAGCCTCCCCCTCGGGCGCCCCCGCGCGGCCTCCTTTCCGCCCCCGCGCCCCGGCCAGCGCTTCCGGTGCCACAGCAGCCGCTGGCGCTCCCGGCTCCTCCGGTGGCCGCCCCCAGCAGGGTCGCGACGAGGGCAACCAGAGGCGCCTCACCCCGGACGAGATGGCGGAACGGCGCCGTCTGGGCCTCTGTTTTAATTGCAATGAAAAATATACCCGTGGCCATAACAGATTTTGCCGGCGCATCTTCTTCCTTGAAGGCGTGGAGATCGAGGACGCCGCGGACGCCGCGGGCGACGCGGAGCACGATGCCGAGGCGCCCTGTTTTTCCCTGCAGGCCGTGGCTGGGGTTCCCATGGCGGGCACCATGCAGATCGCCGTGGCACTCGGCTCCGCGTCCCTCGTCGCCCTCCTCGACTCCGGCAGCACGCACAACTTCATCTCGGAGGAGGCAGCGCGGCGCTCCGGTCTGCCCCTCCGCAAACGCCCCCGCCTCACAGCCTTGGTCGCCAATGGCGAGCGGGTCACCTGCGCCGGCGTCATCCGCGACGCGCCCCTGCTCATCGACGGCGATTCGTTCCCGGCCGACCTCTACGTCATGCCACTGGCCGGGTACGACGTCGTCCTCGGCACCCGGTGGCTCGGCAAGTTGGGGCCCATTGTTTGGGACCTCGGCCGCCGGCGCATGTCCTTCCAGCGCCGGGGGCGCTCCGTCTCCTGGACCGGCGTGGCCAGCCCCTCCGTGCCGGCCCTGGGCGCAACAACAGAGGCCGGTTCCCTCCTGGAGGCGCTGCTGCTCTCGTTTGGGGGGCTCTTCGCGGACCCCGTCGGTCTGCCCCCCAAGCGTGCGCACGACCACCGCATTGTTCTCAAGCCCGACGCCCAGCCGGTCGCCGTCCGCCCTTACCGGTACCCCGCGGCGCACAAGGACGAGTTGGAGCGGCAGTGTGCCGCAATGATTGCTCAAGGGATCGTCCGCCGCAGCGACTCACCGTTCTCGTCGCCCGTCCTCCTCGTCAAGAAGCCCGATGGTTCGTGGCGCTTCTGCGTCGACTACCGGGCGCTGAACGCGCTCACCGTCAAGGATGCCTTCCCGATCCCGGTGGTCGACGAGCTCCTCGACGAGCTCCATGGCGCCAAGTTCTTCACCAAGCTGGACCTCCGGTCCGGGTACCACCAGGTGCGCATGCGCCCGGAGGACGTGCACAAGACGGCGTTCCGCACCCACGACGGCCTGTACGAGTTCTTGGTGAATGGCGTTCGGGCTGTGCAACGCCCCGGCGACATTCCAGGCCTTGATGAACGACGTGCTACGCCCGTTCCTGCGCCGCTTCGTCCTGGTATTTTTTGACGATATTCTGATTTACAGCAAGACGTGGGCTGATCATCTTCGCCACCTCCGGGCCGTCCTCGACGAACTACGCCGCCACCAACTCTTCGTCAAGCGCTCCAAGTGCTCGTTTGGTGCTTCCTCCGTCGCCTACCTAGGCCATGTCATATCCGCAGCGGGGGTGGCCATGGACCCGGCCAAGGTGCAGGCGATCCATGATTGGCCGGCTCCACGTTCGCCCCGGACTGTGCGCGGTTTCCTCGGCCTCGCCGGGTACTACCGCAAGTTCGTCCACAACTACGGGGCGATCGCTGCACCACTGACGGCCCTACTCAAGAAGGAGGGCTTCTCCTGGGACGACGCGGGCGGCCGCGGCATTCACAGCGCTCAAGGCCGCCGTCACGTCCGCCCCCGTCCTCGCCATGCCCGACTTCGCCAAGCTGTTCACCGTCGAGTGCGACGCGTCCACGTTCGGCTTCGGCGCGGTCCTGATCCAGGAGGGCCATCCGGTCGCTTTCTTCAGCAGGCCTGTGGCGCCTCGCCACCGCTCGCTAGCCGCCTACGAGCGCGAGCTCATCGGCCTCGTCCAGGCGGTACGGCATTGGCGCCCGTATCTCTGGGGGCGGCGCTTCATCGTCAAGACCGACCACTACAGCCTGAAGTACCTCCTCGATCAGCGCCTCGCCACGATCCCTCAGCACCACTGGGTCGGCAAGCTCCTGGGATTCGATTTCTCGGTGGAGTACCGGTCGGGCGCCACAAACGTCGTCGCCGACGCCCTCTCCCGTCGCGACAGTGACGACGGGGAGGTAATGGCTATTTCGGCACCCCGCTTTGACTTCATCGAGCGCCTCCGCCACGCCCAGGCCACTGATCCGGCGCTGGTCACCATCCACGATGAGGTCCGGGCTGCCACCCGCACCGCTCCGTGGGCGCTGGTGGCCGGCATGGTCGCCTTCGCCGGCCGCCTATACATTCCCCCAGCGTCGCCGCTGCTGCAGGAGATCTTGGCCGCGGTCCACAACGACGGCCATGAGGGCATCCACCGCACCCTCCACAGGCTCCGGCGGGATTTTCATTTTCCCAACATGCGTCGCTTGGTGCAGGATTTCGTGAAGGCCTGCGTCACCTGTCAACAGTACAAGTCCGACCACCTCAGGCCGGCCGGTCTGCTGCAGCCACTGCCGGTTCCGTCTGCTGTGTGGGCTGACATCGGCATCGACTTCATCGAGGCGCTGCCCAAGGTGCAAGGCAAGACGGTCATTCTATCCGTCGTGGATCGCTTCAGCAAGTACTGCCATTTCATCCCCCTGGCGCACCCCTACACCGCCGAGTCCGTCGCTCACGCCTTCTTCGCCGACATCGTTCGCCTCCATGGCGTTCCGCAGTCCATCGTCTCGGACCGCGATCCAGTGTTCACCTCGACGTTCTGGCAGGAGCTCATGCGGCTCACTGGGACGAAGCTCTACATGTCGTCCGCCTTTCACCCGCAGACGGACGGCCAGACCGAGGCCGCCAACCGGGTCATCGTCATGTACTTGCGCTGCTTCACCGGCGACCGTCCCCGGCAGTGGCTCCGGTGGCTGCCATGGGCAGAGTACACCTACAACACCGCCTATCAGTCATCGCTCCGCGAAACTCCGTTTCGTGTGGTCTATGGCAGGGAACCCCCGACCATCCGCTCCTATGAGCCCGGCGAGACCCGCGTCGCAGCGGTCGCCCAGGAGATGGAGGAGCGCGCTGCCTTCCTCGACGACATCCGCTATCGCCTTGAACAGGCACAGGCGGTCCAGAAGCGCGTCTACGACCAGCACCACAGGCCGGTGTCCTTCCAGGTCGGCGATTGGGCTCTTCTTCGCCTTCGGCAGCGGGCAGCAGCATCCCTCTCACGCACGGCAACAGGGAAGCTCAAAAACCGCGATACATCGGGCCGTACCAGGTGGCGGAGCTCATCAACGAGGTGGCTGTGCGGCTACAGCTTCCTCCCGGCGCTCGCCTTCATGATGTGTTCCATGTCGGCGTCCTCAAGAAGTTTGTCGGTAACCCGCCGGCCGTTCCACCGCTGCTGCCTCCGCTCCTGCACGGTGCTGTGGTGCCTGCACCTGCCCGGGTGACTCGAGCGCGGCTGGCCCGGGGAGTGCGCCAGGTGCTCGTTGAATGGCAAGGACAACCGCCTGCGTCGGCTACATGGGAGGATCTGGACGACCTCCGTGCTCGGTTCCCTTCCTTTCAGCTCGAGGACGAGCTGGCCTTCGAGGCGGGGAGAGATGTCATGTGCGGACGCACATATGCCAGGCGCGGACCGGCTGAGCGCGCTGAGCACGTTGGGCAGGCGCTGCATGGGTTAGCCTCTAGTGGCTAAAGATAGAAACTTAGATTAGTAAGTTGTTTTGGAAATTCCTAGAATCAAGGAGAGCCTTCTCCATTTAGGTAAGTTGTTTTGGAAATTCCTAGAATCAAGGAGAGCCTTCTCCATTTAGGTTGGGCCATTGGCCATATATGCTTGTGATCGCTGGACAATCAATTAAGCAAGAATTATATCCCTAATCTCTCTCTCTCTCTCTCCGTTAAGCCTGCGGTTGAGGGGAATAACCTCACCGAAGAAGACGGCCGACGGCTACGAACTACGTAGCCGCGGTCCGGCCAGTCGGGGGTTCGACGTCCTTGACAACTATATGAATTTAGATAACAACCCATTTGTCAGAGAAGCAATTTTGTTTCATTCCACATAGTTCTGCAATATGGAATACAAGCATTGAGAAAAAGGGGCTTTTATATGGATTGTCCACCAGTTCGCTATCAGTATGTTCCTAGCGAAGTCATGTAATTGTCTTAGATAAGAAAGATATTTCTATGGAATACGAATAGCTAAGGGGTTAATGTTACAAAGCTACCAGTAGTGCCAGAACTTCCACAGTATCATTAATAAAGATCTAGTCAAACAGGTTTAAAATTAATGTTTTCTTCAGAAGATTGGATTAAGGTTCACAATATTAGAATTGATGAACATTCAATAGTGATTGATGAAAAGGCATGCTAATGAGTATTTTCATTGTCCTATTTGAACTTCTAATTTTGGAAGATTAGTGGGAGACAAAGGAGATGCAAAATGTACCAAGCTTCATAAATGAAGTCGAAACATGCTGAGGACATACTATGCCAAAAGAAATATTTCTTACGCTTAGGGCAAAATTTTGTCGAAGGGGTAAACCCTTTGCTCCACAAATTTTGGATGTTGTAGCACTAGAAAAAGATAATTGAGGTGGATCAGTGGGTAGTAAAATGAGATGAAGCATATATTACTATATATTAATATCCAATCTATTAGCCACATTGCAATCTCTTCTTTGTTGTTGAATGTGGGCCCCACCTTCCATTGAACCACATTCATTGTTGAATGTGGGCTCCCTCCTTCCATTGAACCATCGAATCTTGATGGAAACTGTTGATTTGCCATTTTTTTTAATCTTTTCGCCTTCCTTTTTAATTATGAAATCAAATTCCTTACCTCCTTTTCAAGAAACTCCACCTTTTTTTATTTCCCTCCCAAACCTTTCCTCTTCCACCTTTTCTAAACCCTAAATCTCACCTCTCCTTTTTCCTCTGCACTCTTTCCTCTTACTCCATTTCCAAACCATAGATCGTGATCAACATAGCGAGTGCATGTGCGGCCATGCCACCCCAGACGGCAAGAGCCACCCTGAGAACCCCGAGCGTATCCGCGCCATATGGTGAAAGCTCGAGGCCGAGGGGATCACAAAGAGGTTCTTCTCCTCTCGATCTGCTCCTCCTTTGCTCATCCTTAGATTAGATCAAAATGAACTAGATGTAGCTTTGATTGCTTGCTTTTGCTTATTCACCCTTAAACCCAAACTTTTGAGTCCGGAGAAGTGATTGGAGGGTTTGCGCATGCGAGATTTGAGGTAATGCTTGATAAGTTTTAGTTTATTACACTTTGGCGAATGAAAATGGGAGAATTGAGCTTATTTGGCTAGTATGATACAAGCAATCGAATTGTATCTACTTGATTTTGTGGAAAAGTGAGATTATATTTGGTTGCTTATGGCTATTCTTCTGGGTGTGTTGTTATGAAGGCGAAGGAAGTTGAGGATCAGGATGTAGCATCGGTTCATAGCCAAAACCATATTAAGCTGATCAGGAGTATTAGTTCGAAGCAATTCGACTCTCGCCAGAATACGATTGCTAAGAGGTTCAATTCTATTTGCTTTAATGAGGGTTCGTAGGAATCTGCTTACCTCGCGGCAGGCTCAGTTACTGAGGTAATATTTGCATCTAACCATTTCAAACTAGTTTTTTCTACCTAATGATTTGTTAGATATTTAAAGAAGTATTAAAGCCTCTTATTGCTGGCCAATTACTGAAAAGACTGTTGTTGTTTTTTATCTTAATTAAGCAGCTTAGAAAGTTGCTACACTGTTTGACGCCCCCTTCCTTTGGCCATATCGTCATACGCCTCCCTTTCACTCTATCTCACCCTAACTCTAAGCTTGACACACCTTCCCCGGCTCCCTCTTCTCTCTCCTTCGCGTCCTTCCAGCCCCCTCTCTCCTCACCCTCTACGCCGCCTGCCACCGTCTTTGCCACTTGCCGCCACCGACCTCCTATGGGAGTACCTCACTGCTACCACCGCTGATGTAGATGAGAAAATGTCCTCCACCTCGCCCTCAGCTCTGCTGCCACCGTTGCCATCGACGTGGGCTTCATCGTCGAGGCCCATGTTGAGGATGAGCTCCCTGCGCGCTTCTCGCGTAGTGTGCAGAGCCCACATCGACATGGCCTCCGCCGCCTACGTCGATCCCACGGCCACGGGCTTGGAGTCCAAGTCTGAAGAAACTGAGGTAGAGTAGGGGAAATTAGAAAAACATGTGTTATTTAGTATCTCTAGGTAATAATTTCTAAAATTTATTCGAAAATCTTGTATTGTTATGAAATTTTAAAATTCTGTCTCTATACGCATTAAGGGGGGGAAAAAACAATTGGCTACGGCGACAGGAAACGACAGGTTATCATGCAGCGGCGGTGTGACCAGCAATTCTTCTAGCTCGGCTCCCTGTCTATCGACACCTTGTGCTTTTATTTCGACGACACAGTGCCTCTGCTAGCTTCAGAATTGAACCTTCTCGAACCTCCAGGTTCAGAGCTTGAGCCGACATTCCGTAGCCTCGGCTGCGAGCTCATCATCTACTCTCTGCCTTTGAAGTCTATTATATTTTCTTATGTTGTTGGTAATGGTATTAGTTTGTTTATGTGTTCAAAATTTTGATTCTAATCAATTTATTAACTACACTTAATCGACAAGGCAGAGACCACATCCAAAAATATTACCTCTAACTTAGAGATTATTAAAAAAATAGTTTCTTTCGTCTCCGAGGCAGTGCGAAAATAAGAGATATTGTCGTTACTGCTGTCAATCGAGCTCTTCTCCTTCCCTGAAGCTCATCAAATGCATCGTTGAATTTGAAGTGGTTTACCTCTAAGGTAGATGACTTTTACACGATTTTTTCTGCTATTTTTCCCTTTCTCGTTCGAATTTGCTGATTTGTAGGATGTGATACTAATGCTTTAGCTAATTTTAGTTGAATCATTGAGGTCCTTCTTTTACTTTGCTATATAATTATTACCCTGTATTGTTATGCCATCTAATATTTGTGATTTTGTGAACGTACGATGCTATAGAGAGTGGTAATGTAGTAAGAATTCTTATCTTCCATATCATAATTTTGAGGAGAATTACACAGGTCCTATTCATTTTGAATTTTGGTTGAAATGGATTATAGCTGCAGTAATGGCACCGGTATGAATGGAGAAGAAATGAGGTCGGAAGTTAATGTATCTTAAAATATAACATTTTAATAGCCAAGGCACTTTGTGATAAAACATATATATGTACTTAATTTATGGAGGCAAAGATATCATATTCTTATATATATATATATATATATATATATATATATATATATATATATATATATATATATATATAGAGCTAGGCTGGTATAACCCATATATGAACTATCTTCTAGGGATTTGGAAGTATTTGTGCCATTGAGTAGGTCCTGTTGGATCTTCTCTAGGAATTGAGATGGCAATGTGGTGATTCCACTTGTATATTTTCAGCATATTTTCAAGTAGGACTTTGGACAAGTTGATGGAATGATTCAAATGCAAGCTTGTCAAACATTGACATTGATCGAAATTCCTTAGTAAGCACCAATACAAAAATAAAAGGAAAACTATTTTCTAGCATATGCTTAACACCCCAGCAGGTAGGGAGTTTGATCTTTATTCTATTGACTATTGCTTTAACTGTCGTTTGAGACTGCATAGTGATCCTTAACTAACCACATAGTATTCTCCATTTACGTCAAATCAAATAATGTGTCTGGTTTTTCTCAGTCAAGATGTACATTGATTTGGCCCTATTTAGCCTCAATTTGTTACCTTTTTAAATTTTATTTTATGGTATTTTACTTTATTCTTTTTTTTTTTTTTTTTGCTTTGGCATTGCCTTCAAGTCAACAAGTGATAGCTCCAAATTTTATGTCCCATAAATGCGAAGTAATTGGGAAGCGAATAATATGTGAGTACTGTGTAAAGTTCAAATTTTGCCTAATTTGGAGTTTTTCTTATGATTTTTTTTTGATACTCTAGGCGAGTTTTATATTTTTTTTGGTTATTCTAGGCTCGATGTGTACATTTAAGATTATTTAATGAAGATGAATATATTTTATTTTTACCTTTATTGATAATTTATTATTTTTAATTTTTTTTTACAGTATCTATCTGCTGCAATGCGCAGGGCACTTCACTAGTTTAAAATGAAGATGCTTGCTTCAATGTTTGAGTAGCATAGTTGAGCACAACTAGAGAGCTGATTCAGATAGTGTGGCTACCTATATAATTGAATGTACTAACGTAAATTACTTATGTAAATCCAAGTAATGATGTAAGGAAAAAGTATTTGAAGTTAGCAAATAACATGAATAGAGGCGATTTGTAAAGATTTAGCCACAAGGAGAGGAGATGACTTATGACATGAATGAGCGGCGAGATTTTATGCGTGGGTTCTATCTAGGATTTTCTTAGTTTTCTATGTTAATACCTCACATAACATAATATAGCAGCTGGTTGGCATTGGCATTTACTCCTGAAAAGCTTTGCATTATCATCGCATGATATCTTGTTTTATTTTATGTATTTTTGTTGCTTTGTTAAATTTCATAGTGTTTATCAATTAATATATGACGTCGATTTGTTCTTAATCAATTTGATATATTATTCCGATCTGCATTGGATAAGATGATTATGAGCTTTCTCTTAAATTAGAATTTTTGATCTGAAAATACAATGAGAAATTTTGTTATCAGATTGGATTGGAAACAAGATTGTGGATACTTGTCCCTAACTTAAAATTTTGTGCATTATTATGTAGTGATATATGACTTCCAAAATATTTTCCATCGCTGATTTGCTAAATCAAGATAGGCTTGATGGAACGAATTATGATATGTGGTATAGAAAAATCCAGTATGTCCTCAACGAGAAAGGAGTGCTTAGCCATCTGACCGATAGTATGGTTCGGCCTAAGAAAGGCACAACTGCTTAGCACCGCCTCGTCGTGATTTGCAGGCCTACAATGAGTGGTTTGAGAAAGACTGAAGTGTGGTTATACGATGTTTAACTATATGCATAATGACTTGATCCAGGAATTTGAAAATTATGAGACTGCTAAGAATATATGGAAGCAGCTCAAGGTGAAATATAGTAACACTTCAGCCATAAGGTTTCCTGCTTTGAATCTCAAATCAATCAGTATATGGACCCAAAATAGTCTACGGAAGAGCACTTGAGCGTGATGTCTGCTATGATTAGAGAGCTTAACTCGGCTGATTGCGAGCTCACTGACAAACAATAGGTTCAGTCGGTTATTAGGTCCTTACCGGAGTCATCTTGGGGGCAAGTCACGTTAGTGTTGACTCGCAATGAGAGTATTAAGACCTCCGATGATATCGCTTGATATCTTGAGTTGGAAGCGGAGCGCAGAGAGGCGAATCGTACCAATGCACTCGTCACTTAGGGTGGTCAGCGGAGAGGCAAGCGGCCTAAGCGCAAACACCATAATAGAGGAAATAAACAGGCAAATGCTGGAAACCTCGTGCCAAATAAGAGTGAAATTAATAAGCGCCACAAGGGCAGGCACGAAAAGAAAAATAAAGTGAAATGCTACAACTGTGGACGTATAGGATACTTCGCTCGTCATTGCACTAACACGAAAGGTAAATCCCAACCTTAGCTCTCTCACTTATATATATTCACATGTATTTGTTACTCATGCTCTCTCTCATTGGATTGTAGACATAGGAGTAACAAGGTATGTAGCGCGAGATCGAGCGAGATACATAGATTACTGTCGGGTAGTTGCTGGCAGCCATTGTGTCACATGGGAAGCGAGGTTGAGGAAGAAGTTCTTGGAATTGGTGTCTATCAACTCAAATTGCGCAATGGTCATTATTTGATGTTACATGATGTGTTGTATGCACTAATGTCCAATGTCATTTATTGCCAGTTTTAGCATTACTTAGATCATGTATTTCTTTTCAGTTGGAGTATACATTGCTATTTACTTCGGCAAGGACTTTTATTGTTTCGTTTGTTTAAAGAACGATTTCTTTGTCTTAGATTTAGATATGCATTTTATTAGTAATAGCAATAGTCCTGTTTTATTGGTCCTTTTTGATATAGTGTCTGATTTTATGAAATTAAATGCGAGATTGGGTGACATTGAACAAGAAAGAATGGATAGACTATCTAGAGAAGGCCTATTGGAGTAACTCGCTAAAATTAGCCTACCTTCTTGTGAATCATGTTAGCAGGAAAGGCCTGTAGAAAGCTTTTTGGTAAGGTCCTTAGGGCAACTTGTTCATTGGAGCTAATTCATTCTGACTTATGCAAACCTATGAATGTGAGAGCATGTCATGGCGTATCCTATTTCCTAACTTTTATTGATGATTACTCCCGCTATAGTTTAGTATTTTTGTTGTCTCATCGTTCAAAAGCCTTGGATTATTTCAAATGCTTCTTAATAGAGTTTGAGAATCAAACAGAAAGGGCCTTAAAGGTTCCATGTACTGACAGAGGGCGAGAATATTTATCAGACTAGTTGAGAAAAACTATGTGAGGAAAAGGGGATACGCAGATAGTTGACTATTCATAGCAATTCGCAACAAAATGATGTTGCAGAGAAAAATAATAGAACACTTTTGGATATGGTTAGGTTAATGATGGTGCATGCCAATCTCCCAATTAGTCTTTTGGGTGATGCACTGTTAACTGTCACCTACATATTTAACAAAGTGCCTTCCACTCAGTTTCTTCAACTCCCTATGAGTTGTGGCATGGTGTGAAGCCGAATTTGGAAGGCTTACACCCATGAGGATCGGCAGGATATGTGCATAATGTTACTCATAAATATGGAAAGTTAAGCTCTAGAGCGAATAAACAAATTTTCATAAGATATTCTGATTGCTCAAAAGGCTATGTGATGAATGGCGAAAATCCTGATAGAGGAATGACTAAAATAGTCTCGTGATGTCGATTTTCTTAAGCAGGATTTTTTAGACGGTGGTGAAATTAAAAAGAATCTTGCACTATACTAGTTGCAAAAACCTAACAGAGATGCCCCATTATTAGGCGAGAATAAGGCATTGAGGCCACATCCAATAATAGCCCAAAATAGTGGGAGTGATTTTATGGTCCGTGGGAGTGTGCCGATTAACCATGGCTCATAAAGTCCATCATTGCGAAGAAGTAAACATGGAGCTGTTCCCCATCATCGTTTTGAGATTGAAGGGGAATCTTTCATGTTTGCTTCTACAGATGTTGATGAGCAAGCTATAGTGCACCAATTTATGATAAATATAGCTAAATGCCATGGAGCATGAGATGAATTCTACGGATAAGAATTTGTATGGGAGATAGTTGATCTTTTGCCTGGGCATAAAGCTATTGAAAATAAATGAATTTTTAAAATAAAACATAAGGCGGGTTGATCGATTGACAAATATAAGACCCAATTGATGATGAAAGAATACACCCAAAAGGAAGGAGTAGACTATGAAGAGACATTCTCCCCACCGGTGAGGTTTGTCTCTATTCGCCTGATTCTACTTATCGTCGCGCATTTATATTTGAAATTGTTCCAAATGGATGTGAAGACTACATTCCTAAATGGGAAACTAGATGACATTTATATAAATCAACCTCCTGGTTTCATAGCCGAAGGACGAGCGCAAAATGTGTTGCTTAAGACGTTCTATCTACGGCTTGAAACAATCGTCTAGGCAATGTAATTAATGATTTCATCGAGCAATTATTTCAATAGGCTTTATGATGATCTAAGCAGACTATTGCAGACTATTGCAATTATTTCAATGAAATTTTTTTTCTTATTCTTTCACTATATATGGATGATATCTTATTAGCCGGAAATGACATGAAGTTGATTGTCACCACACGGTGGTGGTTATCCTCCATATTTGAAATGAAGGACATAGGACCAGTGGATTATGTATTGGGAGTCAAGATTCATAGGGATCGGTCTTGAAGATTTTTAAATTTGTCTCACGAGATTTACGTCAAAAGAATCTTAGAGCGACTCCGAATGCATAATTCGAAAGCTATTGATACTCCAATGGAAAAAGGGTCACTATCTTAGCCTTGAACAATGCCTTAAAATAGAGGAAGAGAGAAAGCAAAATGAAAAGTCCCATATGCGAGTGCTGTCTATAGCCTGATGTATGCAACGATATGTATTCGGCCGGACATATGTTAGTCGATATCAGAGTAATCCTGGTACGACACATGTGGCACATTCGCAGCCAGTTAACAGAATTCTCAGACATTTGCGAGGTACCACGAATCTTGTTCTATGCTATCATAGTGGAGAGCTTAGATTGACGGGATACACCGAACGTAGATGGATCCGCAAATAGAGATGAGCATAAATCCACTTTGGGATATGCATTTTTGCTTGGAGACCTTGTCTCTCCTTGTTGACTATGAAGTCAGAGTACATTGCATGTACAACAGCAGTGCAAGAGATTGTTTGGCTAAGGAGATTCTTGATAAACTTGAATGTAACGGTGCGTTTAGATGACATTGTTATTATCTATTGTGACAACAAGGCAGCAATAGCTTATGCAATGGATCCAAAGTATCATGAAAGTTCTAAGCACATTGAGATCAGATATCACTTCATTAGAGATATTGTTGCATAGGGTCCAGTTGTAATTAGATTTACGTCTACTAGTAATATGATTGCATATCTTTTTACCAAACCTTTTGTTAGTGATGTTTTTCATAGACATGTTAGGGGATTGGTTCTGTGCAGGATTTTGACTTTCATATATCGTGTACTGACATTTAGTTTATATATATATATTTTGTCGTTTTCGTTCTTGCATACTCTTAAATTTTAAATTAGCACACGATATCCTTAATTTATGGGAATAAATGTCCCTAGGCCTTGATCAGCTCTCACACACGAATGATCACCTTGTCGCTAGGACAGCGAGCAAGATGAGACAAATAAGATTACGTAAATGCAGTTAATAATGTAGATAAGGAATTAAGTGCCCCTTGCCGTACGGCAGTACAGTGGGGTCTCTATTGGCCCCCCCTGTGCCGCGATACCCTCTGGGTATCGCTCGAGACAGTACAGTGGGGGTCTCTATTGGCCCCTCCTGTGCTGCGATACCTCTGGGTATCGCTCGAGACAGAGCGATCGCTCGAGACAGTACAGTGGGGGTCTCTATTGGCCCCTCCTGTGCTGCGATACCTCTCGGTATCGCTCGAGACAGAGCGATACCCAGAGGGTATCGCGGCACATGCCGCTGCGTGCTCACATAGGCATGCAATGTTTTTTTTTTTTTTTTTTTTTTTTTCTCCTATAGACCTTTATCCTTTTCTCTTCTCTTCTCTTCACTTCTATTCTATTCTACTCTCTCTTTCCCTTTGTTCTCACACCTCTTCCTCTTTTTTTTTCCTCCTTTTTTTTTCTCATAAATTTTTCTCTAATTTCTTCCTTTAATCCTTTTTTTTAAAATCACTTCTATCTTAAAAGAAAAGGAAAAGAAACAGCAAAATCGAAGATCTACTTATTAGCTAAGTCGAAAAATTTACACCTAATTTTTTTTTCCGCCATTTCGAATATATTTACTAATATATTTAACTTGTAAACTTTCTTTTGTGAAGAAATATGAAATTATGCAAATTTTTATTTATAGTTTACTAAGATTTGAAAATAGATCCACTTGATTTAGTCATTATATGGGCTGATTTTTAATTTTCTTCGATGGATTTAGTATTTTGTAAGAGATTTATGATATTCTTAGCTTTGAAAAATCTATTATTGAATTTAGAAACATGAAAATTCTAGTAAAATCAAAAATAAATTGAAATAATTGATATTTAAATATTCTTTATGTATTTGTCATATGGTTTATTGTTAAATCTTCATAAATAGATCTCACAATCTTTCTTAAAATTTTTAAGAAAAAGTAATTTTCTGGATGAATCTTGCAAATTTGCATTAAGAATTTCAAAAAAAAAAAATTTTTCTCTAATTTAAATTTTATAATTTTTAGAATTCCAAAAAAATAAAGGTAAGGCAAAAAAATTTATAAGTTAATCAATTTTTATCGTAAACTTGCTTAAATTATTCATCATATGATTTATTGTTAAATTTTCATTGATAGATTTTACCTTTTTTATATTTCTAGAAAAAATAATTTTCTTCAATTTTCTTTAAATATTTTTAGAAAAATTTGAAAATGAAAAGGAACTATCGACCAAGGTTTAAAGTGCCGTGGCACGAGGGTGTGCCACTCTTTCCCTGGCACGGTACGGCACAGGCACACGTGGTACGCGTGCGTACCGATGGATACGCATGACCTCCTACTGGCGCGCTTTGGTACAGACTTATTTCAGTTTTTTTGGTTCCAATAAGCTCTTATAATGTTATTTTGAAAGATTTAATCAAATAATTATGAATATTTGCTATGTATAGCTTACTATACTCATCAATTAATATACTTGTAAGTTTTTTTGTATGTAAAGTACAACTATACCTGATGCAGAATAGAAATTTTTACAGGTTAGAATTTTTAAAATGCAAAGACATCTTTCTGTCTTTCTTTCTTTTGATCATATTACAGTCTTTCTTTTATAAAATACAAAAAAATAATTTTTAAAATAATTTTAAAAATTATTTGAAAAAGTATTTGAAAAAATTATTTTTTAATTAATTTTTTCAAAAAATTATTAGATCTATCAAAAAAATTAAGCAATAAATTATATGACAAATAAATTAAATAAATTTAAGTATCAATTGATTTAATTTAGCTTTTAATTTTATCAGAATTTTCAATCTTCTAACGCAAAAATAAAATTTTATATTTGATATGCCTCAAAATTTGTTTATTGTGTTCGATTTTGTTCCCCTAATTCGCCAAAAGTTTCGCGGTGCGACAAATTTTGATAAAATAATTTGTGAAGAAAAAATAGTGTCTGTGGTAAATAGGATATGTAAATTAAAATTTGCCCGTTTATTGATAAACAAAAAAAATTAAACTATAATTTTTTTGACTTACCTAACAAGTAGATTTTCCATTTGCAATGTTTTTGGGGGTTGTTGGGTTCCCAGGATGTTTCTTGGTACCCAAAGAACAAAAGAAAAAGAAAAAAAGAAAAAAGCAAAAAAAAAAAAGAAGCAAAAAAGCAAAAAAAAATAGTGCCGGCACGGCACAGTGCCGTGGCACGCACTTGCGTATCGCGCTGTCTCGCGTGGTACGCAGGTGCGTGCCGCGGCACGGAAGGGGGTCCTAGACCCCCCCCCCCCTCCCCCCCCGTACCGTGCCCCTTTCTTGGGGGCACGGTACGTGGCACGGGGCGACACTTTAAACCTTGCTATCGACGCACTTGCAGTCCTATTGTAGTTAGTCTAGTCATCATACGGTCTCTCATCGAATCAATACGGATGGATCATGCAAATTTTCATAAAAAATTAAAGAAAAAATAATTTTCTCTGTGAGATATAGTTACATTTTTTTTTTCATATCCAAAGAATACTATTATATTAAGTTATTAACTAGTAAGTGTAGTAAGCTATTATTGCCAATAGATTGAGACAAATTAATATAGCCAAAATTTATAATTATTACCCTAAAACTTTCAAAATAACATTATATAGCCTTACTGGATTTAAAAAAAATAATATCGTGCCAAAGCGTGCCATTAGGAGGTTGTACGTGCCCGTCGGCATGCAAGAGTGCCATGTGTTGGCACACAAGCGTGCTGATACCGTACCATGCCAGGCAACGGTCGGCATGCGCCCCGTGCCACGACACTTTAATCCTTGAATGCAGGTGATCCAATTCATGCTAAATGAGCAAGCAAGTGTTTCAATTGTAAATGTCACCTTAGATGAGCTAAGATGAGATTTTATGAAGTCGACAATAGAGATGATCCGCGACTCTACTTGGCCTGTATGAAGCCGAATGTGAAGAAGGCACCATGTGGGTGATTATTTTGAGGTTTGTTGTCTTGAGTAGCAACAAAGCAGACATTTGTATAGTGTTTTTGAGTGTGACATGTCATTAGAAGTAACTCCACCATAGCATATACGTTTATACCATATGTGCGAGATCGATCACTATAATAGAGAGACGAAATTGATCCTTATTTTGTCACTGTGTGAGCCTTGCATACTCTTGGGACTTAGAAACATGTCATGAAGTGGATACTTGGTGATGCTACTTTAGCATGATATCCAAGAGTCATGATTCATCTGGTCCAACAGAACATGTCTAGGAAAATAGTCAAGTTGAAATGAATTGGCACGAGGCATCTGAGAAAAAATTATTTGACAACACACTTGTGATTTCTCACTTGATAGCTTGGGTGATTATGTTGATATTTATTATCAATATAATCATAAGTACGAATGCATTGATGAGAGATCTAGCTTGCTCGATGATAGGGATAAAAAATGTTACGATTTGGTGTAGTTCAATGATTTGGAGTATAGATGAGATATGGAGTAGTGCTATATTAGTTGGATGGTGACTTAAAATAGCACTTCTCACTTTTTGTTTTTCCCTTTTTTTGATCGCACCAACCATTTTCCGTATGAAGAGTAGAACTAGATGAATGAATATATTTGGGATGGCAAAATATGAATACGTACCAAGTGTGTATGAGTGGGAGATGTTAGGATTCGTCCAAGTTGGGACTTCTCTAAAATATTCCTAGTCTACATGGGATAAGTAATAGACTTAAGAGATAAATCCTATTATATTTAAATCCCTATTTTTGTGGGATCCAGTTAGAGTTAGATTAGGATTAATATCTCCCCTCTGGTGGATTGGCCATAAAATATACAATAGAAAATTAGAATTACCTCTCCATAGAAATACTCTCTCTTTGGTTCAATCTAGGGCATCATCGAAAATCCTAGGGATTTGGGCGCTATGCTGTGATCAACTCTAATAGCTGGTTTGCGATGAGAAAGATCTATTCTGCAAAAGAAAAACATGCTAAAGACCGAGACGGATTTTGGCGGATCGAGGAGTTTGTAAAACCAGCTGAGATTAGATCCGGGGTAATTACAACGTTAATTCCACAGCGAAAAGATATGTAAAATTTGTGAGATTTTCATCATAAATTAGTTCATGATTTCCATCGACACAAAATGCTAGTGATTAAACTAGCATGTGTTAATATATGCTGCTAATTTGTTCTAATTAGCATAATTGATGATGTAGTGCCGGTAAACCACGAGGTTTAATAGCAATTGCCAAATAGTGCAATTGCCAAATAGTGCTGCGAAATATAAAAATTAGCATGATTAGAAATATGTAATATCCCGGATGATTCGCAGCCGCCAATGATGAGAATTTTCTGAGGCTTGGTCGGCGATAAGGATGATAGGTGGATCAGGATTAAGAATCTGAGGGGATAGAGGGATAAAAGAAGGGAATTGAGAGGGATAAGAGGAGTTGAGAATGGGAATGGGGAAGAGGAGAGTAGGGATTTAGAAGAGAAGAGAGGAAATTAGGGAAAGAAGGGAGGAGGAAGAAGAAGATTAGAGAGGGAGAAGAAGGATAATTGGGGAGAAAGAAAGTGTTAATTCATTTCATTGATGATCCTCCAATTACAAGCTACTTTGCTATATATACTACCTCACATCATACTAAAATGTAAAGTAGAGTAAGTTGCAGGACTAAACTGAAAAAAGGTAAAAATAGCATTGGGCCAACTAGGCCTCAATCTGTGAAGAGCTTGGGCTTGATCCTATAGTGTGGGCTCTGGTGCATCTCCTAGCTGCTTATGATAGCGGAATGGGTTCTCCGTTCCGATCCGCCCGATCCGCAAGGCCGGATCCTGTTTGAGCTCTTCTCAATCTCCATCTTTAGGAAGCTTTTCCCCTCTGAACCACTTCTTCAAACCACCCTATTGCGAGCTATCTTACTCCTCTACTCTTACTATAGTATAGAATAGCTACTTTATCTACTGATCCTTTTACTACTAGTCCCTTTTATTCTTCAGGTTGTTACATTCCCTTCCCCTTAAATTCGTCCTTGTCCTCAAGGATGGAAGTCATGGAAGTGAGTCTTGAGTGTTGAGTAACTTCCCAAGTAGCATCTTCTTCTTCAAAGTTACTCCCTTTAGCTGCTACTTGAGTCTCCGCCTTGTTTTCTCGCCTCGCCATGCGCCGACCTGAGATGTCCTCTGGTTGTGACGACGGCTGCCTCACTTCTCCGGTCGGTGGCATAGCCGGCAACTCCTGTTGAGGCGAGGATACATCGTTGGGGTCCTCCGGGTGTCGCAACCTGCACTTCGCCTGTCCTGTTTGTTCCACAATCTTGAATGGTAGATATTTGTCATTTGTGAGCTCCTACTTCTTCTCAGGGCCTTGATGCATTGCTCATAGGGTTTTAAATCCAAGTACGCTTGTTCCTCTATTTCTTCTTGTATGTTGACAGCTTCCTGCATATTTTCTCCACTAAGCACATGAGCTGCGAGTCCAATTTCTCCGCCGCCTTCTGTATGCAGTTTAACACCTAATTCTTCATTAGACTCCTTCAGTTTGGCTTGTTCATAGGCCAATGACAGAGAGCTGGGGTGAGGCATTTTAATTATTGGTCCTAGCTCCCTCTTATACCCACTAACAAAGGCTGACATAAGGCAAGCTTCTGTCAGACTAAGGGTTGGACTTAGCATTTGAGCCCTTAGGTCCTGTGATCTCTCTTGCTGCCTCAGCATTGCTGCAATTTCCACCTCTTGTTGATCACTGATCTGGTGTAGCTCAAAGTATTTCTCATAACATCTAATCCAATTCCGAGGGATATTTCCACTGAACATAAGAAACTCCATCTTCGTGAGGGAATTGGCATGAAACTGGTTGCTCGCTTCCCATAGAATTGCAATGAATTCTTTCTCATGAGTGGACTGCACATAATAATTTTGGCTCCATATTGGACGTGGGTAGGCAATGGGTCTATTTTCTTGGCTCAAAACTGCATTTGTTTCTAATATAGAAGATCTATTGCAACCATGTGGTGTAGCTGGCTTATTACTTACATCTTCAATTTCTCTACGTGGCTTTTGTATACAAGTATGCGTCTCCTCCATTGTTACTCCAGATTTAATCATATAGGGCTGAGCTACTATTATTTGTGCTCTATGCTTGACTACCATTGGTAGCTTACCTGTCGTGATAGGCATGTGAGAAGCTCCTTCTTCAATACTATGAATTGTTACCTTGTTTTGTTCAGGACCAAATAGCGCTGGCTTATATGTCTTCAACTAGTCAGTTCCAGGCACTTGATCCAATCCTTCAAGCGTCAATACTCTTAGTTTAGCCCATAATTTGTCACCTTGCCTTACTCCTGAAAAATGTGGGTATTTGCTTAGCATTTTATATCTATTGGTCATTGTCATAATCAATGGAGCAGCAGTAGTAGATTCCCCATTTTCTTCTTCTAATTCTATGACCTCATCCACTGCCCTCCTAACTTCCATTGTATTGAGAGCCCTTTGCTTTCTCTTAGGACCAGAGAAGAATTTCTCCCCACCTTTGTAAAATAAGCCTTGTGATTTCTTTTGCTCACCTATTGTTGTCCTCCCTGCAGAATTATAATTAGCAACCTTTTCTGAACTGTGAACTGTATTTCCAACAACATCAGGAGTACTTTCTACTTTTACTGATTTAGTGTGGGCGTGCTTGGGTGGAGGCGGCTGTGCTGCGAGCAACTTTAGCAGCTCCTCTGGCTTTCCAGTACTGTTCCTCAACTTCACTTCATACTTCCTGTTGTATACTTTCATCTTTAGATCTTCATAGTGCTTTTGCTCCAATTTTCTCACTTCAGCCTTAGAGTTGGTTTCATAATTAGTTAGTGAACTATCTCCTCTTTCTGCAGCCTTGAGTGTAGGTAATGGGCCAAAATCTTCTACAGTGGCTTGTATTCTTATCTCATTTCTTTTATCATGCATAGACTGGCTCCTAAGCAAATCTAGGAGTTGTTCATGTCTGCGGCCATCCTCCTGCATCATGATTTTGTGCTCCTTAATGGCTTCACACTCTTGGTACCTACCTGTCTAAAGAGCCAGTTTGCTCGAAAGTACTAAATTCTTGAATTGGGTACCTCTCTTCACCCTTGTGAATTTTTTACAAATGGCATCGGAAAACTCGGCCCAATTCACCCCTGGTCGGTTAATGAAGTATGCTTGCTTCCATATCCTTGCATTTCCCCCTATGTGCATGGACGTGATGCCTAGCCATTGTTGCCCAGGAATTTGGTATCTGTCAAAATACTGCTCGCACTTTTCTAACCACCCTTTTGGATCTTCTCCGTTGAATGTTGGAAATTGTAACTTCGGGTACGGTGTATATTGTTGTGGTGGTTGGTTTCTTGCAGGCCTAACTGGTGTGGGTGTTAGCCTTTTTCCCTCTATAGGAGCTGGTAGTTCACTTCCCATATCATTCTGTTGCATCACAAAAATGCTACTCGTGGGATTGTCTTGTACAACTTGTTGGCCTTCTCTAACCACCAAGGGAAATCGCTCATTGATCCTGAGCCTGACAATCTGGTTGTTAGGAGCTCTACCAGCTGCTGATATCTCCTGTTATTCTTCTGCTGCAACTGTAATAATTTCTGTCCCCAATTATGCTGTAAATCATCAGCCGGGCGGACCCCTTTCTCAATCTGTTGGCTATGCCCCAATGCATGCTGCTGCAACCTTTCTTCCATTTTCTTATTACAGCCAATGGTAAGTTGCTGCAAGCTTGTTCAATGGTTTTGGGTCTTTGTGTTAGATCTTTAAGAGTTTCTTGCTAGAGATTTTTCGATCTATTTTTCTTCTCTTCTCACTGGCAACAGTAACTACATCAAGGTGGCCAATGATGCTATGCTGAGGCTAGTTGCCGTTCCAATCAATGGAACAGTAACTGTTCCTTTACTAACCTTGATACAATCCAGATCGAGGGTATTTCTATAATGTGGCTTAATTCTGAAATTTGGGGAGCAGCTAGTGTGTAATACCTGATGCTCGCAAGGTGTTCGATTAATTGCACAACTGCTCGACCCTCGTAACTGCTTCAGAATGGTTTCCGATCGCTGCTTGCAACTTGTTTGTTGAATTGCCTAGTTGTTCTACCACCTGTTGACTTCAGATTTGCCTTGTTCCCTCTCTTACTCCTTGGTGCACTCTTGCTCACTTGGTGTTTGACGAAATTCCAGCAGCTTATGGTACTAGATTTTTTGCTTCTGCGGGGTCTACCTGCTGCGGCTGTTGCTGCAGGTTGCCTGGTTAGAGATCCAGCAGGTAGAGAAGCTGTTCGCTCACTCCAACCTGCGGTTCTAGGCTCCAATTGGGCCTAGCAGTGAGATCCTTTGTCGGGATCCAACCAAAGTCGGTTCCCGCAGCTCGGATGCTTTGTCGCGTTGCTAGTTCGACGATCCAAGGGATCGGATCCAGCAGTGCGACTTACACTGCACCTAACCCTGGGATCAGACCGCTCTGATACCAATTTGTAATATCCCGGATGATTCGCAGCCGCCAATGATGAGAATTTTAGAAGAGGAGAGGAAATTAGGGAAAGAAGGGAGGAGAAAGAAGAAGATTAGAGAGGGAGAAGAAGGATAATTGGGGAGAAAGAAAGTGTTAATTCATTTCATTGATGATCCTCCAATTACAAGCTATTGCTATATATACTACCTCACATCGTGCTAAAATGTAAAGTAGAGTAAGTTGTAGGACTAAACTGAAAAAAGGTAAAAATAGCATTGGGCCAACTGGGCCTCAATCTGTGAAGAGCTTGGGCTTCATCCTATAGTGTGGGCTCTGGTGCATCTCCTAGCTGCTGATGATAGCGGAATGGGTTCTCCGTTCCGATCCGCCCGATCCGCAAGGCCGGATCCTGTTGGAGCTCTTCTCAATCTCCATCTTTAGGAAGCTTTCCCCCTCTGAACCACTTCTTCAAACCACCCTGTTGCGAGCTATCTTACTCCTCTACTCTTACTATAGTATAGAATAGCTACTTTATCTTCTGATCCTTTTACTACTAGTCCCTTTTATTCTTCAGGTTGTTACAACATATGCCACTATTTAATTCTAGATCATGAAATTGTTGGTGTGTAACCAGAACTAGTATTTTCTCATGGTGCTAAGAGATTGAATTCCAGAACTAGTATTTTCTCATGGTGCTAAGAGATTGGAAATTCAATCTGCATGTGGTGAAATGGAAAAGGATTATTGAGGAAGAATGGAGCTTTTTTTTTTTTTTTTGAAAATTAAATGCAGATTGAGCTTGTAGGAGTACTTAAGGATCCGTGAGGTAATCACAATTAAATGATGAAGATCTGAACGTTTGAAGCATAAAGGTTTACAAAACTTCCTTCAGCTCTATGATTCTCTGATTGTTTCATTTTGATTGTGATGTCTGTCATTATATGCAGAAAGGAAAAAAAAAAAAAATCATTACATGAAAATAATTTTAATTATCTTTGGAGTCGGCATTACCTATTAAAAAATGAATGATAAGAAAGTCAGGAAGAAAGCTGATGCACTTGCAATTGTCTTAATTTAGGATGATGCACGTAGATGTTTTGGAGGAGGTTGGCTACTTTGGCTTCCGTCTACTGTCATGATTTATGTTGAAACTGGTTTCGAGCCATGAGGTGGTCACGATTAAATGAAGAAGACCTGAAAGTTTGAAGCATCGCAGTGTACAAAACTCCTTTAATCTCTATGATTCACCATTAGTCATTCTAAATCTGATATATCTGCCACAACATGCAGAATAATATTACAAGAAAATAGTTTTAATTATATTTGGATTCAGCATTACTTACTGAAAGATATCCATAGGAAAGTTGGGAAGTAAGTTAATGTAATCGCAGTTGTCTTAATTTAGGATGATGCAGGTAGATGCTTTGGAGGAGGTTAGCTACTTAGGCTCCTATTTTTTGTCATTATTTATTTTGAAACTGGTTTCGAGCCTCCTTTATATTCAAATTCATTTCATTTAGTTCAGAGCCGAGTCAAATAGAGGCCAGAATTGAGCTGAACTTGAGCTGATTGGGAAGTGCTTGGACCAATTGCTAGCCCTAGTTAGTGTTGGGTTTCCAGGGGGAAAAAAAAACAAGTAAGAAAGTCAGTAGGTTGGCACATTGATAAGGTAATGGCAAAATAGGAGACCAAGTGGGGCCTTTCGGGCAATGATTTTTCCATTATGTATCATGCATTCAAATTTCTGACAAAAGGAGACATTAGAACTAATGTTAGCTCTGATCCTATAAATTGTTTGTATCATTCACCGTTAAGGTATATCTGGTATGCTCATATTTTTGGCATGTTGTTTGTATATATCTCTATGATAGGTACCATAAAGCACCGTCGAGCTTATTGTGCAAACTCCTGCTGTAGTCCTCCATCCAGTCTATCTTCACTTCTATGTTTCCACGTTCTCAAACTTTTGTGTCATTCTGGACAGTTAATCTGAGCTACTGCAAGCGCTCACATACTAGTCGGTTTTATATGTCAATATTAATTGAGCGTTCACTTATTTTCCTCCTATTCTGGTAGGTTTTATATTTCATTTTCAGATAGTTTGATAGTTAGCTTGTAATTCATAAAGGCGCCATCTTACTTCCTATTTCTATTGTTTTCTCTGTCCAGGCTTTTTGCCCGAAGAATGGGATGATTTTTTTGTCAAGTATCTCTATCCATCCTTCACTCCGACGGTCTTCTTGTTTGTTGGTGGGACAATTGCATATGGTGTCTTCAAGTACCTCCAAGCTGAGAAAATGAAGAGCTAATTATGCTCCAGAGGTATGACAGGCCACCAGCACTTGTAACAAAAAGATAAATGTGTGTCCTGACCTCCTCAACTATAATTTTGAAATTGCCCCTCCAACTTTAGTTTTCTTGGGGGCATCCTCTCCCCTTCAAGTTTATTTTAATTTGAGTTATTTCCTTAATCTAATCTAAAGATTTAATAGTTTCCTTAGCTGTTTAGCCATTATTGCTTACAAAAACCAATAGTTCCATGGGCTGGAAGAAGTATTCGGAATGGTTAAATTTTTAAAAAATCACCTTCAAAATCAACGAAATTCCAATTTAGTCAACTGAATGCAACTTAATCAAAAGTTGAGGTTGAGGGGATGTCAATGAAAATAAAAATAGTTTAGGGTCTTTCTCAGTTTGGCTATAGTCAAGGGGGGTCTATGTACGTTTTAACCCAAAGGAAAAACAGGGATAATTTGTTCCGTTACTCGCTATGCTTCTTTTGCGCAGGCACCAACCTTCACTTAAATAATCCGAATTGTTATTAAGCAAGTGTTGGAGACGGCTGAATCTCCAATGGCGCAGCGGCACATGATCCTCCTTGCATCATGGACGGTAAGTCAACTCTCACCAGGAAGCTTTTCTGTTATGCGAACCCACTAGGCCCTGATCACAAAGCGAGAAGTGAAAATGTAAATCGCCGCCTGTTGCAGGTGATATTTTGTCGTCATCCTAAGGTGTGAATTCTAGGTCAGATGTCCATCATTTTCTGTTGATTCATTGTTTGCTATGCTGGCGAGAGTTTAGATAATGAATTGTACTTTTGACACTACTATTATGAAGAGAAATCATTTTACTTGGCCTATTATTTACTTGGCGAAATTCCCTTTTCTGTCTTGGGTCCTACCCAGAGCAAACATTGGCAGCAACGCCAGCACAAACTCGCTTGCTGAAAGTCCTTCACTCTTTTGTGGTAATAAACAACGGGAAAAGCTGCTTTTCGTCTGAACTAGTTTGGATCGGCTATCAGCCTGTTTGACCAAGCTGCATGAATGAATGCTATCGTACAAGTGTTATAGGATATAGAGCTATGCTATTTAGAAATCTTTTAGTGTGTTTGATAATTTTATTATGTAAATCTTGTCTGTAATTAAATACTGTTTGACTAATATTTGCCTGAAAGGTGTTTTGCAATATTATAAATTAATATACTGTCAAAATATTATTTTTAATTATCTATTTAATAAATTATATTTAAAATATCTACTAGAAAATCATAATATTTTTAATAACCTATTTAGCAATTAAATAAATGATATTTAAAGTACCTATTACTCAACAAGCAATAATCAAGTATATGAGCTTTTTCCATGAAGAAATTAACTTTCTTAATTTAATTTCTATTTTAAGATTAGTTTTTATCACTTCCATTATCCTTAATATAATAATAATGTTAGTTTAGACAGCATTAGCAATAATTCATTCCCTAACAATTAATATTTTTAGGTAATAAAAATAAAAATAGCAATGTGAGTAGCTATTGGAGAAATTCAATAAAACAATAATTAATATTTTTACTAATAAAATAAAAGCTCGCGTGGGTCCTCCAACTTTAGCCCGCCTACCCCCAAGCAGCTCAGGGCACGTCTCGGGCCCTAGCGCTGCCACGAGATCCACCCATCGTCGTCGCTGCGTGGTTTCACTGCCCAGCACCCCACCCCACCTCACCTCACGGAGAGGAAAAAGAAAAATCACCACACGGGGAAGATGAAGGAGAGTGACGCTCCTCGTTCATGGAGGAGAAAGGAGAGAGAGAGAGAGATGGAAAGGGGAGAGGAAGAGATGGGAAAGAGGGAGGGGGGGAGAGAGAGAGAGACAAGGGAGGAGGTGGCATCACTGCTGGAGATGATGGCGTCGCCGCATGAGACGATGGGACGGCGGTGCACAGCGGCTGCGGCGGTGGCGGAGGAGTAGGGGCATAGCTGCGGGGCGGGGTAGTCATCCTCGAGGGGGAGCGAAGAGATGGGAAAGGGAGAGAGAGACGAGGAGGAGAGTGAGATGGGAAGGGGAGAGAATGTTGCTATGTTAGGGAAGGAGTGGTGGGATCAAGAAGTATAAGGAAAAAGTAAAGAATAGAGCAAGATTTTAGAAATATGTAGGATAACTTGGTTATTTTAAGAGTCTAACTTAAATGTGCGTTCCGCTTTTTCCTGCGCCGAAGCTGGGGGGGAAGGGAGCTTTTGCATTAAAGCTTCCTACGGCAAAGAAAAGTCTATTTCAAAACGTACTATTTTGCTCCAAACAAGAAATTACTAAAAATAGTGTTGTTTGGCCCACATAGGTAGGGGAGACTTTTCAAGAGCACATGATCTTCGATGCTAAACTTCAAATCACGTCGTCGCTTGTCGAAATAGCTCTTTTATCGACTTTCCGCCATCAATAGCCTTTGACGCACAATTCTCACTTTCTTCTCGTCCTTTTATACTATGTCAAGGCTGAAGGTAGATCTCTCGCCGACCTTACTCCAATGCAATAGAGATCAACATTTTCTGCCATACAACGCTTCATAGGGTGGCATCTTGATACTTGCTTGGAAGCTGTTGTTGTAGACAAACTCCGCTATTGGTAAATATTATTGCTAATCGGTCCCATAATTTAGGACGCATGCCTTCAGCATGTCCTCAAGGATTTGATTAGTCCTCTCCATTTCCTGTCATTTTGAGGATAATACGCCGTGCTAAAATCAAGGCGCGTACCGAGAGCCTCATGGAGACTCCTCCAAAACTACGAAACAAATCAGGGATCCCAATCTGAGCCGTTAGAATGGCACTCCATAGAGGCGTATAATCTCATCAATATAGATTCGTGCAAATTTATCCCACGACCAAGGGGTATAGATTGGTAAAAAGTGTGCCGACTTTGTTAAGCGATCCACAATTACCCAAATCATATCATGGCCCGCTTGTGACCAAGGCAAGCCCACGATACTTCCATGGTGATGTTTTCCCACTTCCAAATGGGGATTGGTAGACTTTGTAACTTGTCAGCCGGAAGTCAATGCTCCGCCTTGACTTGTTGGCACACTAGGCACTGAGCCACAAAGCGTCCAACGTGACCTTTCATACTGGGCCACCAAAAATGTGTCTTCAAATTTTTGTACATTTTGGTGTTGCTCGGATGTATGGTATACGAGAACCGGTGTGCGCCCTTCAATATTTCCTCTCGAATCTCCGAATCACTGGGTACACACAACTGACCCCGAAACTACAAGACCCCCTCGGAGTTCACACTAAAATTCTCCCCACGACTTCTTTTACTATTAGACTGCCCTTTTGGGGCTTTTCATCTGAGGCTTACTTTTCTTTGATTTTTTTTCTAACAAGGTAGGCTGCACACGAAGTGTCGTGAGTTTTACTAGCGCGCTGGATGCAACAATCTCCAACTCAAACCGCCGCATTTCCTCATGTAGCGGCGCTTGACTAGTGATCAACATCGCGCGATTCTTCACAAATTTTCGACTTAGAGCGCCCGCCACTACATTTGCTTTCCTAGGGTGGTACAAGATCGTGACGTCATAGTCTTTCCAACAATTCCAATCCGACACTGCCTCAGATTCAATTTCTTTTGAGTGAATAAGTACTTGAGGCTTTCGTAGTCTGTGTGAATCTCGCAATGCTCACCAAATAGATAGTGCCACCACAACTTTAGCACAAAGATCACCGCGGCCAACTTGAGATCATGGGTAGGATAGTTCTTTTCATAACTTTTCAGTTACTGAGAGATATAGGCTATCACCTTCTCCTTTTATATCAGAACACGCCCAAGCACACTCCCAGAGGCATCACTATACACCACGTTGTCTTTCCCCACCGTATACATGTGGTGTCCCGAAAGTTTAGCTCTCGGGATGACTATAGTATCAGCAGCTGGTTGACACAGATGCAGAGTGTTGGGACAAGTCAGAGTAGTTTTAGTGCAAAATGGATGCAATAACGGTGGATTTTCGTTAATTTTCGTCATTCGATTCTTGTAGCTGAATCTTGAGGGGACTTTGGTTGGTTTTTCTTGCATTTCCTATGGATTTGGAGTTACCCCTAGCTAGTATATGTGGTAGGTTGGGTTAATTTTAATCTAAATTCCGTTTTCGTAATCGAAATGCATGTACGTGACTTTGTTCGACCTTTGATTGCTCTAGCTGTGTTTCCTACTAGCATTTATAGATTTTGGAGGAGTTTCGATGATTCCGGGGCAGAGAAGAGAGACCTTGAGCTTGTCGATTTCCTGCCGTGGTTGGTTTTGCACCCGTGGTGGGTTGAATTTATCGAAAATGAGGGATTACCTATTATGTCTAGTTAAATTCTCTGCATGCATGTTGTTTACTTGTTAAACCTCAAAGATCTAACTTAGAATTATGGAAATGTATGTGAGATACTAAAATTTTGGTTTAGAAAAGGAGTTTCAATGATATTGTTGTTGATGATAACAATATATCTCACTACCAAATAGAATAGAACCCACATGATCACACACATAAGAGGTTGTGACCGATCAGATAGCTGGATCGCGATTTTTGAATCACCGGAGGACCAAATTGTCAATATATTGATAATTGGACTAATTTATAATTATAACAAATTAGTGGTATTAAAGTGCAAATATTGTAAGAGAGGACTTAGTAATAGTTAGTAAATAGTGAGAGGACTTATGTGCAAATATTGCATTATTAATTTGAGACCTAATTGTCAATATGTTGATAATTGGACTAATTTGTAATTATAACAAATTAGTGGTATTAAAGTGCAAATATTGCAAGAGAATACTTATTAATAGTTAGTAAATCGTGAGAGGACTTATCTGCAAATGTTGCATTATTAATTTGATTTGATCAAATTAAGATTGAATTTGAGTCGAATTAAATTAGGATTTAATCGATCGAACCGATTAAGGATAAGATAAACTTAACCCTAGATTTGTTCTTATCCTTAATGGTTATTATGTTATTATAAAAAGGATTATATCCCTCTTTATAACATACGTAAGTTTTGAGAAAAATCCTAGCCGTCATCCCTCGCTTCCTCTCTCTTGTTCTCTCCTCAAGTAGAGATCCTTTAGCAAGAAAGACGTTCTCCACAAGGGAGCTAACACGCCGGTAAGGACATCGATCACATCAGCAATCTCGTGTGGATACCTGTAGAGGCCGGACGCATGTGCGGTTTCAAAAGAACCAATTCGACGATCATCAGGTTGCGGTGTAGATCTACCCGTGCAAAGGTGAAGATCAGATCTTTCACTTTTTCTCTTTTAATCTTAAATACATGAGGGATCCTGTTTTTGCATGGTTTTCGAGATGGGATCTCAAGTTTTAAAATTAAATTTTGTTTGATTTTCTTTTTCCATTGCGTTTTATCATACGCAAAATCCTAACATGACGATCTCCACGTCTCGAGCCAAGAAGTTGATCAATGGTGGATACATGGCCTACTTGGCCATTGTGGTAGAGAGTCGAGATAAGACTCCGGTACTCGAGGGCATCTCTGCAGCCAGAGAGTTCCGAATGTGTTTCCATAGGAGCTACTGGGAATTTCACTGAATAGGGAAATCGATGTTTGGATAAAAAAAATTTTAAAATTCAAATTGAGAATATAGAAGGAAGGGAATAAAATAAATTGAGGTGATTAATACTTGCTTTAGATGACCAACCATAAAAGAGGAAAGAAAATAAAATTTATATTGTTGCCTTGTTGTTAAAATTTTTTGAATTATTTTCCAAAACGAAGAGGTCCTAGAACCACTATAAATTGGACCATGGGATTCAAGGAAAAGAGGTCGGAAAGTTTGAAAAAAAAATGAAAAAAAGTTTTGAAAAAAAGAAAAAGAAGAAAGCAAAAAAAAAAGAAGAAGAGAGAGGCCGCCAAGAGGAGGGGCCCCCTCCTCTCTCTCTGATTCGTACATAGAGAGAGGGAGTTGGGGTCCCTCTCTCACAGGCCAACCAAAAAAAAAAGGAAAAGAAAAAAAAAGAAGTTGACGGCACAACAACGACAGCGACGGCTACGACGATTTCGACTCGGACCACAACAATGGCGCGCAAAGTGGCCTCATGGCCTCTTCTTTCTTCTTCTCCGACGACGGATTGGTGTATATGTGCAAACAGTATAGTAGTGATTCTTTGTTGGTTTGATCAACACGACCGTCTTCGTGATAGGTCGACCTGATCAAATCTGGCATTGGATCATTACTACATCGCGTGTGCGTATTCACTAAACGTCCGTCTCCCCCAACATCGACGAAAGATCTTTATGAGCGTGCAAACTATGTGACGACGGATCTCCAACCGATTTGATTGTGCGGCCGTCTTCGTGATAGGCTCGACACGCTCAAATCTCTATATATAAAAAAATAATAATTAATAAAATAAATATTTGATTTGGATCGCTGTCTTCGTGATAGGCTAGATCCAATTTGACTCAAACTGGGTCGCCGTCTAAGCGATAGGCTTGACCTAGTTTGTTAAACTGGATCGCCGTCTTCGTGATAGGCTTGATCCGGGTTCAATTCATTAAACCAGATCGCTGTCTTCATGAAGGCTTGATCTGGGTTCGGCTTGTTAAACCGGGTTGACGTCTTCGTGATAGGCTTGACCCGGGTTCGGTTAATTAAATCGGGTCACCGTCTTCATGATAGGCTTGACCCGAGTTCGGTTCGATAAATCGGGTCGTCGTCTTCATGATAGGCTTGACCCGAGTTCGGTTCATTAAACAGGGTCGCCATCTTCGTGATAGGCTTGACACGGGTTCGGTTAATTAAATCGGGTCGCCGTCTTCGTGATAGGCTTGACCCGAGTTCGGTTCGATAAACCGGGTCGCCGTCTTCGTTATAGGCTTGACGCGGGTTTGGTTCATTAAACCGGGTCGCCGTCTTCGTGATAGGCTTGACCCGAGTTCAATTCGATAAACCAGGTCGCCGTCTTCGTGATAGGCTTGACCTAGATTTGGTTCATTAAACCGGGTCGCTGTGTCACGCCCCGGGCCCTCGTGGGAGCCTACCAGGCACGTGCACAGACCCGCCGTGTACCTCAAAGCAAACACAATGTACACAAGGCGTCTACAACAACAAAAATCCAATAAAATAAGGAATACATCCTAAACAAGGTGATCAGAGCGAGAACATATTTCTACAACTAAAACAAGATCAACACAACTAATATCTCAAGATATACAATAATTATTATACATCTTAGCAATACTAGGAGCTCACTCCCTAGAAACAACTATACACCTTTCATATAAAATACAATGAAAGGACACCAGGGTATGCCTACAACAACACCGTAGAGGCTCTAGCTAGCTGCTAACTCCTCGCCACGATCCCAAGCCTCTCCTGCTGCGGAAGGCTCTGAAATAAAAACCCAACAACAATGGGGGTGAGAACTATTAATCAATAGTTCCCAGTGGGTAAGCCGCCGAGAGTGGCGAATTACACCGCTAGGTCAACTGAGGCAAGATAGTATAAGCTGAACATAAAGCATATCACATTAAATGCTAAACAGATAATTCTACTACTATCATGCCTCCAAATGACTAAAACATCTACATGAACATGAATATGATCCTACTGTCATATGTTCAACATTTAATTACACAAATTACATGCATGTCAAATTAATGCAATGATCAATCACATATTCTCTAATGTAATAAACTTACTATATGTCAAGTTTACTATTACACATATGACTTGTCTCAAACTACAAGTATGAACTATATAACCAACTTCCCACTACATGTATGAACTATATGACTTGTTCCCAACTACATGAGTGTTATGTTCACTAATCACAAATGTGCCAAGTCATGTCAATGTCTTACTACATGCAATGCCACAAGGTCGCCACCCAATACTATGTCCATACACTACATGTATATGCATCAACCAACTGTGATGTACTAGGATCAGTTTACTTAGCTTTTACCCAATCCACAAGGGACTTACACAAGGTAACGTCCCGGCTTGTGCCATGCCTAATGGCTCCGTGGTAGTCACCACCCTCACGCTAAGGATGAGCCTCGCCCACGGCGGTTCCATTTCGGCGTCTCAATACTGCGTGGGCGAAATAACTATCGCAAGCGAAATAACTGTCGCATAGGCTAACTCCGGAGTGCCGGCTTGTAGGGAGCGACCCTCACAAGCATGTGCGCATGAGCACAATGGCCAACAAGCATAGTCAATAGCATAGAAAAATACGCTCATCATATCTAAAACATGGAATAGTCAACCAATGTCCAAGGATCTAACATTATGTCATAATGTCAACCTATTTATTCACCTAAGTGAAACATAATATGTTTAACCTCACACTATGTCAAAAACATGTCATGTTTACTACGTTCAATAGCCAAAATGCTAAATGTCAACCATATCATGTTGTTCTCAAATTTGTCCGTTGGTATGTCCCTACCAATATGTCCATGTCTCTAACATGTGAATGTTTACCTCTCGGTTTACTAAGTTCATAAACCATGCATTATTCTAATGCCATATATCATGCATTCTACAATGCCAAAACACTAAATCCATGCCATGCATGAGCTACAACAACCTCTACTACATAGAGTATAAAGCTATCATGCAAGTATTCAATTAACCAAGAACTCATGTTTAACCAATTTCAACTATCAATGCAAATAGAATTCCATTCCTCATGTCTTAAACATGGAATCAATCCACGACCAAAAGGTCGAGCCCAAAGCCAACGATGCCAATCAAAGTTGCTCACCTAATGAGGTGCAACAAACTTATCTTGCATATGCCATATTCTCTCTTTTCTCTATACAAGCATACTTTAGTATGCGAAGAGAATTTACTAGATCAACAACCAAGTAGTGTCTCATATGACACTCATTTCTAACATGCATAACTTAATTAGCATTTCCTAATGCATCAATGCACTATTAGTGCAAATACCCTAGCATGCATGTTATTCTCATAATGCCACACTATATGTACTATGCATTTTTCATACACAACATATATGTTTCATGCAATCATAATTTTCTTCATGTCATAATTATCATAATTATGCATCTAATCAATCCTATAACAAGATAGGAGACATAGGGGGAGTTCACCCATTTCGGTGAGGTCAGACCCACCGGATACCCGTCGAAACCTCGCAGTACTTCGAAACGGAGTTGTCCCCCGAGCTTCTCATACCCTAAGATAATTTTCCAAGGGGTTAAAAGCTTCGAACGAACAAATTCGAAAACCACCAAAAACTATGAGGTAAATGGGTGAAAAATACCTTGAGCAAGTAAAACTTGTTCTAAGTCCAAATTGAGGTTAGAGATCTTCCAATCTAACCTACAACAACATTCTACACCCATCAATTCCACCTCAAGGGCTCACAATCACAAAACCCTAAACAAAACCCTAGTTTTCAAGAAACTAGGTTTTCATCCCAAATCCAAGCAAAAATCACAAATAGAGGTTGTAAGAGAGTTTACTAACCTCAAATCAAGCTTCCAACCGGGCTTACACAAGCTAGGGTTGAAGCTAGGCCCACCAACAAGTTCCTCTCCTCCATCCCGAGCTCCCCACAAGGCCTAGAAGCACTCCTCCATGAAGAAAATGGGGGAAAAAGAGATCAAAACATGATCTAAGGGGTTGGGAGCAACAAAAACTAGAGAGAGAGAGAGAAAACCCTACCTTCCTCATCTCCCAAGCCTCAGCCAACAATGGCTGAGAAAGAGGGTGAAAGGGTACTTAACCCAATGCACAAAATCCACTTAGGCCCCTCAAAGAGCCAAAATTGCAAAACTGCACAAAATACACTCTGCGGCACCGTATACCGGTATACGCATGTGCATACCGGTATACTGCACAAATCCTGCAAAACCCGAGCCTCGGCCAAGCAGGCCGCGCAACAGGATTCCGGTATGCAACTTCCAGTACCGGTACTAATCACTTCAGTACCGGTATGCGAAGCACATACCGAAATGCCAACCCATTCCGGAATCAACTGCTGGATTCCGCAGAACCCGAGAGCTGCGCACAACCAGTTTTCACTGGATTCCGGTATACCAAACCCAGATACCGGTATGCAATGCAAAATCTGCACTTTTGCAGATTTTGACTTCTGGAGTCCGTTTTCGCACTTTTCAAGTCCCGAAAACACTCCGAAGCTCACCAAACTCAACCCAAAACTCCAGAATAGTATAAGCCACTATTCTCTCACTAGAACTCCGCAATTTGCTAAAGTTCAGTGTACTACACGCTATCTTTGTGATAGGCTTGATCCGAGATCAGTTAATTAAACCGGGTCGCCATCTTCGTGATAGGCTTAACCTGCGTCCGGTTCATTAACCCGGGTCGCCGTATTTGGTTTGAACCGAACCCAATATAATTTTGAGTTCAATTTGAACTTAATAAAAAGAGGAGAAAATAAATAAGTTGGAGCCAAGCCTAAAACAAACCGGCTTGGATATAAATTCAAACCAAACCAAACCCAAGTCAACAACGGGTCTACCGATCATGGGTCAAAAATAAACTAAGCTCAAGTTTTTGGTGGACCAAATGTAAAATGGTGAACCAAATTCTTAATGGTGAACCAAGCCCGAATGTTAAATCATATACACAACATTGAACCGAACTCGCAACGGTGAATCGAACCTAAGATGGCGCACCGAAGGTCAAATCCAAGGTGGTGAATCACACCCACTACACTAAACCAAAAATAAACCGAATCTAAGACGGTGAATTAAACATATGGTGGTAAATCGACCCAAATCAGATCACAAACCGGTTCAGCTCAAATCGCACTGAGATTCAAGAGGTTTGAACCAAACCAAATAATGAACCGATTCGACTACAAACTGGTTCAACCCAAATGGAACCATGGAAGGTCCAAGTTGAGCCGAGCCGAACTGCAAGCAGCTTCAAGCCGAAAGGAACCACATGAGGTTTGGGCCGAGCAAAACCGAACTATAAGCCGGTTTGACTTAAACCAAACCATAAAGGATTTAACTTGAACCGAAGTAGGTTCAACCCAAATAGAAGTACAGAGGTTCGAGCCAAGCCAAGTCGAACCGAACTACAAATCGGTTCAGTCTGAATCAAACCATGAAAGATTTAGCTTGAACCGAAGTCGGTTCAACCCAAATAGAAGCACAGAGGTTCGAGCCAAGCCAAGTCGAACCGAACTACAAACCGGTTCCGCCTAAACCAAAACATAAAGGATTCAACATGAACCAAAGTGATTTCAACCCGAACTGGACCACAAGAGGATTGGATCAAGCTGAACCAAACCATAAGGCAGGTTCAACTCAAACAGAAGTATAGGAGATTCAAGTCGAGCCAAGTTGAACCAAATTACAAGCAAATTCAACCGAAATCGAGCCACAACGGATTCAATCTGAACTGAACCATAAGCTGGTTCAACTCAAACTGAACCACAGAAGGTTTGAGCCAAGCCGAACCAAACTAAAAGCCGGTTCAACCCAAACAGAACTATAGAAGGTCCAAACCGAGCCAAACCAAACTACAAGCTAGTTCAAGCTGAATGGAGCCACAAAAGGTCCGAGCCAAGCCAAATCGAACTACAGGCTAGTTCAACCCGAAGTGAACCAGAGAAGGGTTGAGCCAAGCCGAACCAAACAATAAGCCAGTTCAATCTAAAGGACGGAACTATATGTCGGTTCAACGCAAACTACACAACTCAATCACAAATCAAAATAAAAGGGCAAGCTCAACTCAAGCTGAACCACAGGAGGATCGAACCAAGCCGAACCAAGCATAAGCCGGTTCAATCTAAATCGAATATGGAGGGAGACATATGTCAATCCGACCCAAACCAACTGCAAAAGGATTTCAAGCTCAGGCGAATCATAAGGGTTCAATCCGCCAAACTGAACTATAAGAGGTTCAAGTTGAGTCAAACTATAAGAACTAGACCCAAATCAAACTCAAAGGGATCTCGAACTAAGTCATCGTGTTCTACCTAAACCAAATCTCAACGGGTCCTGAACTAAAGAATAAGGATTCGGCCCAAACCAAATTTAGAAGGCTGAAACTAGCCTAAGGCGACTCAACCCAAATCAAATACAAAAGGTTCAAGCCAACTCAACCTGAATCCAACCTAAATAAAAGTTCAGACCAAACTTCAAGGATGATCCAAATCAAGCAAACCATCTCCGCCCAAACTGAAGCAGATCAAGGATTTAAACTGCGCCAAGTTCAAATTAATCGGTTGAGTCAACTTAATCGACTCACAAGCCGGAATCAAACGACCGCAAAGTCGTTAAACTAAACAACCCCAATTCATACGACCGCAAAATAATTAAACTAAACAACTCAACTCAAACCGACCGCCATGTCGTTAAACTGAGCAACTCAACTCAAACCGACCGCCATGTCATTAAACTGAGTACCACAACTCAAACTGACCACCATGTCGTTAAACTGAGTACTGCAATTTCAAATCGACCGCCATGTCGTTAAACTGAGCATCTCAACTTTAAGCCGACCGCTATGTCATTAAACTGACCAACTCAACTCAAGCCGACCGCCATGTCGTTAAACTGAACAACTCAACTCAAGCCGACTGTCATATCGTTAAACTGAGCAACTCAACTGAAACCGACCGCCATGTCATTAAACTAAGTACCACAACTCAAACCGATCGTCATGTCATTAAACTGAGTACCACAACTCAAACTGACCGCCATGTTGTTAAACTGAGTACTGCAAGTTCAAACCGACCGCTATGTCGTAAAACTGAGCACCCCAACATCAAGCCGACCGCCATGTCGTCAAAATGAGCATCTCAACTTCAATCGATCGCCAAGTCGCTAAACTGAGCAAACCAAGTTCAAATCAATCGACCGCCAAGTTGCTAGACTGAGCAAATCAAGTTCAAGTCAACCGACCGCCATGTCGCTAAACTGAGCATGTCAACTCACAAACCGACCGCCATGTTGTTAAACTGAGTACTCAACTCAAACGACCACCATGTCATTAAACTGAGCAACCATATTCAAACTGACCGCCATGTTGTTAAAATGAGCAACTCAATTCAAATCGACCGCCATGTCGTTAAATTGAGCAACTCAACTCAAATCGACCTCCATGTTGTTAAACTGAGCGCATCAACCTCAAACTGACCGCCATGTCGTTAAACTGAACAACTCAACTCAAGCCGATCGCCATGTCGTTAAACTGAGCAACTCAACTCAACCGACTGCTATGTTGTTAAACTGAGCAACTGAACTCAAACCGACCGCCACGTCGTTAAACTGAGCAACTCAACTCAAACCGACCGCCATGTCGGTAAAATGAGCAACTCTACTTTAAACCGACTGCCATGTCGCTAAACTAAGCACATCAACTTCACGCGACCGCCATGTCATTAAACTGAGCAATACAATTCAAACCGACCGCCAAGTTGCTAAACTGAGCAAATCAAGTTTAAATCAATCGACCGCCAAGTCGCTAAACTGAGCAGATCAAGTTCAAACCAATCGACTGCCAAGTCGCTAAACTGAGCAGATCAGGTTCAAATCAATTGACCGCCAATTTGTTAAACCGAGCAAACTAAGTTCAAATCAATCGATCGCCATGTCCCTAAATTAAGCAAATTTGATCCCCAAGTCGCTAAACTGAGCAAATCTGACCGCCAAGTCGTTAAAATGAGCAACCCAATTTTGAACGACTGCCAAGTCCATAAACTGAGCACTTCACTAATGTGTAGTGGGGATATGCCCCTACTTAAGCCATGTATTTGAAAATTATATGAATAAAAGTTTATATTTATACTATGGTCTTTTTCTATCATCAACATTAAATTTGGTCTCTTAATCGAGGGTTCTTTAACACTGCAAGTGTGGGGTAATTAACAACAGATTCTTGAGTCTGTTGGAAGCCATGAACCTACAAACCTGATTTCAAAACAAAACTTAAACAAATCTAATCTGTACTATGAATGACCACTCGCCGGAGAAGAGCCTGCGACGGCGCCGATTCGTTCGCGGCAGACAAAATGGCATGCCCGGTGGGACATGGCTTCACCTTCCATCTTTGAGATCAAATCTAATAATGCTGATAAGAAACCTATGTATAAATGTCCGGCAGAAGCTATTGGTTCATCCAAGAGGAGCAATGGCATCCAACAACACCATCACCTCTATCTCGGTGGAGATCGAGGCAATGCATGTCGGTCCTCCTCCAATTTGGTACCACCACAAAGGACATGTTTGCTACCATCATGCTCTGACCTACCGCTCAAGCTGTTAGGGGCAGGACGATTCCTACTGACAATCGTGGTCTCCCCCCTCTAAAGGTCACTTTTTGGCTATTCATCGAGGGCAATCAATCCTCCATCTTTCTGGAGATATTAGGTCATTCTCCTTTCCATTTGGTAACATCATCGGAGAATATTCTGATCACTGGCTTGCCACTCAAGCCGTCAGGGGGCAAAATGACTTCTACGAGTAATTGTGGTCCTTTATCTTCTGATTCGATAAAGGTACTACAATATCATCAATCCCAAAACCTCTGCACCCCATGATTGCGCCCTAGTTATTCATCATGTGGGGAAGAAACGGAATGGGGACCCTTCTTTATCTTGGAGGCATATGTCCATTCTCACCCCGGAGGCTATAACTTTGCTCTTATTGCAATGTATTACCTTTCTAGATGGGATGAAGCTAATCCCTTAAGAAGAATCAAAGCGGACGAAATCATAAAGTTCAGTTCAGGATTAGCACGTTTGCTTCATATTTTCAGTCCACAACGATGAGGCTCATAGACTAGCCTTTTTTTTTAAAAGAAAGAAAGAAAGAGCAAAAGAAAATTTCAAAAAAAGAAAGAAAACAATAAAGCAAAATAAAAGAGAAAAAAAAGAAAAAAAAGAAGCAAAATAATAGAAAAAAAGGCAAAAAAAAAAGAAAAAAAGAAAAAAATAAATAAAAAGAAGAACAAAAAAAAATCTCTCAGCTGTGATGAAAATATCGCATGCAAAAATGGGATCCCCACTATGAGAAAATCTATTTGTGGCTCACAGGCAAAAATTAGGGGAGTGCTAATGGTGAAAATCCTCGCGGGCACCAGTTGCCATTATATTGACGATAGAGTGCTAATTCATCCATTGGATTGTGTAATAACTCCATACATCGATCGGATGGCTTATTAAGAATCAATCATTCCAAAATCCATTCCGTCAATCAAGTGAGAATTCACGCCTCTCATTGTTTCCAAAGGCAAAGTCTATCTTCCCAATGAGATGCAAAAAAAAAAAGAAAAAAAAAATATATATATATATATCATCTTGGGAAGCTCTGCCCAGTTGCGTGTGAAGATGCCCCTCCCCCCAATCCCATTTTGAGGACATACATATATGCCATACTGAAAGGTTTTGGAGGGCTCTGCCAACTGCACGTGAAGATTACCCATTTTCCTCCCGTCCCTTTTTGAAATCATACAGATCTGTCATCTTACAGGCATTTGCCCAACCGTATGTAAAGATGCATATATCCCAACAATCTCATTTTGAAGATCTATAGACGGAATCCCTAAAGAAGTTGTCCTATATAGAGCTTGATACTCTCTTGATTCAACTCATTCTCCATCAAAAGAATAAATCCCGGATGAAGAAATACAGCTCTAAAGTGGCCTTTCATCAAAGGGTATACAAGCACGTCAACTTTCTAACACGATCCATGTCCAAAAGAAAGAACTTAAAGACATGCCAGACTCTTGTCACGTGCAATTTTGATACCCAATCTAGTTTGGGTGCCATGGCAAAGACCTATAAGCAAATCATGTGCATCTGAATTGACCCCATAATGAGCGGGCGGAGTTATGGTATCAGGAATATGGCCTTACACTCATTGTGTTTGATTAATGGACAAGTATGATACTCATCATCGTGGATAGAATATGGCCTCATCAAAAAAAAAGAAGATAATGGGTCATTCATATACGACAAACAATAGGACAAGACTGTTATTGAACTCCTCATGGAGTGAACTTCTCACACATGAGAATAAGAATATCTTCTTATATTTTGATATCCCAAAGGAAAATATCGATATCACTATATATTGGTCTCAGAACGCTAAAGCCTCTACTAAACTCTTGAGCATCCTTGAAACAAGCTCGCGTTTACTACTGAAAACAACGCCTCTTCTAGGTATATCAACTGAGCAGAAATGATTCGTAAATTGCCAGGCCATATCACACTTTACCAAAGAAAATGATAAAATCTTGAGACTGCACCTTTTTCCCGCTCGCGGGCACTTTGTTGGGATCAAAAAATTTTAAAATTCAAACTGTAGTACACTGAATTTCAGTGCATCGTACCGAACTTCTACAAATTGTGGAGTTCCGGTGGAAAAATAGCATGAGAGGCTATATGTGAGGCTTCGGCCAAGTTTGGGACTTGTGTGAAGTATTTTCGGCGCAAACGAGGCGCGAAAACGGACTTCGAAAAGTTAAAACTGCTGAACTTGTGAAGTCTGCAGTGGATTCCGGTATGTGGACCTCCATACCGGTACTGAAGTGATTAGTACCGGTATGTGATGAGGTATACCGGAATGCGATGGTCGAAACCGAAAATCCAGCTCTCGGGTTCTGCGGAATTCCTCGGGGAATACCGGAACTAACACCCGTATACCGGTATGCACATGCACATACCGGTATACAGTGTTACGAAATTCCAGTTTTGGCTGGTTGAAGGTGTTAAGTGTGGAGAGGGGCAAATGGGTCTTTTCACACTCGAGGGAGTGTTAGAAAGGCAGGGAATACCCCCTTTCTCAGTCATCTTCCTCCTCCACTTCTCCTCTCCATCTCCTTCACTTTCTCTCTCTAGAGATCTCTCCAAAACTTGGAGAAAATGGTGGATTGATCTTGGAAAAGGCTTCCAAAGGAGAAAAGAAGCTTCTTGGTGCAAGAAGAAGCTTGGAGAACTCGTGGTTAAGGTTAGTTCCTCACGTTTTGGGTTCAAACCTTGGATTTAATCCTTTGAAATGAGGTTTTTGGGAACCCTAGGCAATCTAAACCACAAAATGTGGAGATTGGCCAAGAAATTTTGAGGTTCTACATGCATGCATGTGAAACCTAGGTGAAATGAGGGTTTTTGCCTTGGGAGATTCTAAAAATATTTGAACCTTCGGAAATTGCAATTGAGGCATAGAAAATCATGTTAGAACACTTGATTTCATGTATTGAGTTGAATTAAGGGTTTGTAACGAGTAACGAACCGTTTTCTTGTAGAAGTTGGGTTGAAGCAAGAACTCAAGGCTTGGACACTTAGGGGCTTGAAGAATACAAGAATTCGGAAGCTCTTGAGGTGGGTTTGTGTTTACCGAAGTGATTAGGTCACTTCCATGTCTAGGGTAAATATCCATTTAAAGATAAAATGGTATGTGTTGTGAACCCTAGAACTTGCATGTTGGCAAAGGTAAAATCATGATAGGTAGAGCAATGAGCTCCTATTGTATGATATAGAATTCAAGTATAATTCAATTATCTATACTTGTTGCATGGTTGCATGTATGATTGGAACCTAGTGTCATTGAACATAGGTTGGACATGAGATTGGAACCTAGAGTCATGGAACCTAGGTGGACAATGAGAAAGTAAACCTAGTGTCATTGAACATAGGTGAGACTTAGTGACTTGAACCTAAGGTCATGAGACTTAGGTTGGCAAGTGTAAAATGTGAAAAATGGGATGTGCGACGATTTTGCTATTCCGGGTATGCGACGATTTCGCTACCATGCGATGAGTTGGCGGTGTTGAAACGGGATGTGCGACGATTTTGCTATCCCGGGTATGCGACGAGTTCGCTACCTATGCCATGTGATGGCGGTGTTGAAACGGGATGTGCGACGAGGTTGCTATCCCGGGTATGCGACGAATTCGCTACCTATGCTATGTGATGGCGGTGTTGAGATGGGGTATGCGACGATTTTGCTATCCCGAGTATGCGATGATTTCGCTACTCGAACTAGGAGGTGACGATTTCACTCCTTAGATGTTGGAACCATTATGGTGAGACGGCGATTCCGAAACCATAAGTAAATGACAAGTAATTGAACTTAGTCAATGTGAAATATAGGATGAACCTAGGAGAGAATGATAATTTACATTTCATTTGGTTGCATCCTTTATGTTTATTTACAAGCATGTAAATATTTCTTGCATAGTTATTTGTGATCTAACTTATGCATATGGTGTTTCTTTGGACCTGGTGGGTCGAGCTTCTCTCTTGGGTGGCCTTACCCACTGGGAACTATGTTTATAGTTCTCACCCCACGTTTTTCAGGTCCTTCCGCGAGTGAGGCGGTAGAGCGAGGCAAGGGTTTGGCTCTCTAGATAGCGGCCCTTCCATTTTGGTGACATATAGAGTTGTACCCCTAGTCTTGGACTTTGATAGTATAGGGGATTTTCATTACATGTATAAAAATTTGTATATTCCATAGTTTTGGAACATGGTGTATGGAATGAAAAAAAAAAATTTGGGCATGTATAAATGTGCAATGTGATGTAATAGAAGTAGAACTTCTTTATGTTGATGCTTTCCTTGTGCAACTCATGTACTCCGTTCCTAGTTGGAACATTGTGGATAAGCTTGTGTTGTGACGCCTTGGGCGAGTAGAAAAGACTCTATTCGTTCGGCGGGTCTGAGGCATGCGCCCGTGCGGTTATCCTTTCCACCTAGTTGGTGTTAAAGGCCCGGCGGGGCGTGACAGATTGAGGTGGTATCAGAGAATAGAAACGGTCTAGGTGGACCTAAGAAACCCTAGGATGGAAAAGTCCCTAGGAGTGTAGGCTCGTGAGTGACGAGATCTTTGATTGTGGCGAAAGATAAGAGATTGGGTTATGTCCTTATACCTCTAGTTGGAAATAGAGGTAGATTCGAGGTGTGTCTTATTCTTCACCAAGTGTGTTCGTGTTGGCGGCCGACAACATGAAACCAAGTGAGGGGAAACCCTTGTGTGACTTTCGCCTAGATTGGGTTCACGTTTATTTTCGTGAAACGTTGTGTTACAAATGACTTTGAATGTCACGAAATAACCAAAATCGTTGTGTTTTCAGGAGATAATGGTACGTGGACGGCCTCCTACGAGGGCTGGGCTCGGAGGATCGAGCGCGGCTCCCGAACAACTCGGGGAGGGTGAGAACTCGGGTCTTCGTAATGAGTTGACCAAGTTGATAGGCGTGGTTCGGCGACAGGCCGAAGCCATGCAGCGACAGGAGGAGCAAATTAAAAAGCTCCAAGACGAGATGGCGCAGCAAGCGGCTGCGATTAGGGAGGAGAGGTTGGGAGTACCTCCGGCCTCTGCTTCGGCACCGGCCGAGGAGGTGACACCGGCACCGGCTGTGGCGCCACCGGCATCACCGATTGTAGCCGGTGGGTCGGGTACTCCTATGCCCGACACCGAGATGGAGGATGCGGAGCGAGAGCGCGCACTTGCGGCTCTCATGAGGTTCAAGAAGTTCAACCCGCCTATCTTCAACGGGAAGAACGTAGATCCATGGGATGTAGAGACGTGGATCGATGCTATTGAGACGCTCTTCGAGGATCTCTATACCTTGGAGAGGGATAAAGTGCATCTCGCCGCTCATTGTTTAGAGCGATCGGCGAAGGTGTGGTGGAAGGGAGTCCGGCGTGATCGACTCTCTAGCCTTCCGCCACCGACTTGGGGGGAGTTTCGGGGTATGGTGTTCGCCGCCTACTTTCCCGATAGCGAGAAAAGGAAACTTCAAGAAAGGTTCCGGAAGTTGAAACAAGGGAACCGCACCGTGCGCGAGTACGAGAGGGAGTTCTCGTACATTATTAATTGCGTACCGCACGTTGTCCGCGGAGAGTTGGACAAGGTCGACTGCTTTGTGCGCGGGCTTCGACCGGAGATCTTTCGGGCGGTGCACGCCCTCAAGCTACAGACCTTTGCGGAGGTCTTGGACCGTGCTCTTTGGGTGGAGCACGGAAATGCATGATCGCGCGAGGAGCGCGAGTCTTGGGAGAGAGAAAAAGAAAAAGATAAAGAAAAGGGGAAGAAGCGACCGGCGGGTGGCTCGGGTGGGCAGTCTAGCTCTAAGCGGCCCCCGAAGCACTCGCAGTCGCAAAACCAATCGTGAGGGTCCCGGCGGAATCGACCCTCAACCCAGTGCCCGATTTGTAGCGGCCCCCACAACCCTCAACAATGTGATTATCGTGAGGGCCGGTGCTACAAGTGCGGACAGCCGGGACATATGCGGTACAATTGTTCGATGGATGATGGACGGGCACCGTCGTCGGCATCGGCATTTGCATCGCCGAGACAGCTTGCGGGCATCCCACCCGCGGTAATGTCGGCTGGCCGTACACAGCCACCGAGGCCAGCCGAGGGCCAGCGACCAGCGCCCAGTGGACGGGTGTTCGCCTCGCAGGTGGAGGAGCCTTCTGCCCAGGAGGATGTCGTGGCAGGTATTGTGTTAATTAAAGGCATTCGATGTAGAGCTTTGTTTGATACTGGTGCATCGCATTCATTCATTGCTCGATCATTTGCTATTGCATATGGAATAGAAATTGTAGAAGCCACGCATGCAAGAACTGTGCAAGTACCTGAACACACCTTTTGTATACATCACGCGTGTGTAGGTTGTCCAGTGAGGGTTGAAAACTGGATCATGCCAGCTGATTTGCTGGTGTTAAGTCGAATGAATGAGTATGACTTAATCCTAGGAATGGATTGGCTCTCGAAATATCATGCTACTATTGATTGTGAGAGCCGGATAGTGAGGTTTAAGGAACCCGGGCACAAAGAATTTGTGTACCGTGGTTGCAAGAGTTCGCTCTTCGCGTCAATGGTGTCCACGTCGCAAGCAAGAAAGCTTATTGCTAGTGGTTGCATTGCTTACTTAGCGACGGTAGTGGATGACCGAAAGGAAGTGTTGAGACTCGAGGACATTCCTGTGGTCCAAGAGTTTCGGGATGTATTTCCGGCGGAGTTACCCGGATTGCCACCGGACCGGGAAATAGAATTCGTGATTGATTTGCTCCTGGGTACGGCGCCGATTTCTAAGGCCCCGTACAGGATGGCACCCGCGGAACTAAAGGAATTGAAAGCACAATTACAAGATTTGATGGACAAGGATTTCGTAAAGCCAATTGTGTCACCTTGGGGAGCCCCTGTTCTATTTGTGCGGAAAAATGACGGTTCACTACGGTTATGTGTGGATTACTGTGAATTGAACAAAGTGACCGTCAAGAATAAGTACCCGTTACCCCGAATTGATGACTTGTTCGATCAGTTGCAAGGGTCTCGCGTGTACTCAAAGATTGATTTGCAATCCGGTTATCACCAATTGAAGATCAAACCGGAGGATGTACATAAGACCGCCTTTAGGACGCGGTATGGACACTATGAATTCACGGTTATGCCTTTCGGGCTTACCAATGCCCCGGCGGCGTTCATGGATTTAATGAACCGTGTGTTCAAACCACTATTGGATCAATTTGTGGTTGTGTTCATAGATGATATTCTTGTCTACTCTCGGAGTGAAGAGGAACATAATGAGCACCTAAGGATTTTGCTTCAAGTTCTTCGAGAGAACAATTTATTCGCCAAGTTGAAGAAGTGCGAATTTTGGATTCGTGAGGTCGCTTTCTTGGGTCATGTGATCTCCGCGGGAGGAGTATCGGTGGACCCTATGAAAGTTGAGGCAATCAAGGATTGGCCTCGCCCGACCAATGTCACGGTAATACAAAGCTTTTTGGGTCTTGCGGGGTACTATCGGCGGTTCGTGGAGGGATTTTCAAAAATCTCCGGTCCACTAACGCGTCTTACCCGCAAGGGAGCCAAATATGTTTGGAGCGAGGAATGCGACCAAAGCTTTAAGGAGCTAAAGGAAAGGTTGACTTCGGCTCCGGTTCTCGCCTTGCCGATTGCGGGGGAGGGCTTTGTGGTGTATAGTGATGCATCACGGCGTGGTCTTGGGTGTGTGCTTATGCAAAGAGGACAAGTAATAGCATATGCCTCTCGACAGCTAAAGAGCTATGAGCAAAATTATCCCACCCACGACTTAGAGCTTGCGGCGGTGGTCTTCGCACTTAAGTTGTGGAGACACTATTTATACGGGGAACATTGTGAGGTTTACACGGATCATAAAAGCTTGAAGTACTTATTCACTCAGAAGGAGTTGAACTTGAGACATCGGAGGTGGTTGGAGTTGATAAAAGATTACGACTTGACCATCTTGTACCACCCCGGTAGAGCCAATGTGGTGGCCGATGCGCTCAGTAGGAAATCCGTGGAGAACTTCGCAATTGAGATGACGGGACAAATGCCGTTGATCAAGGAAATGGGCCGGTTTGACTTAGAAGTTGTGGCCCCGGGCGTCCCCGCTAGACTTATGAATCTCAATGTGTGGCCGACCTTGTTGGAGCAAATAAAAGAAAAGCAATCCGGCGATCCGGAACTCCAAAAGGTGCGGAGTGCTATCGAGAGCGGGCACGCTGGTGATTTTCATGTAGACTCGAAGGGCGCAATTCGATTCCGAAATCGATTGTGCGTGCCAAAAGTTGAGGATATTCGTGGGAAGATCTTGAAAGAAGCTCACACTTCTCCCTATGCGATTCACCCGGGCGGCACCAAAATGTACAAGGATCTTAAATTACATTATTGGTGGCCGGGGATGAAACTTGATGTTGGACGCTTTGTAGCACAGTGCTTAGTATGCCAACAGGTGAAGGCCGAGCGTCGCTTTCCAGCGGAAAAATTGCAAGGGCTGCCCATTCCAGTTTGGAAGTGGGAGAATATCGCAATGGACTTCGTTGTCGGTTTACCTCGATCGCAAGGTGGCCACGACGCGATTTGGGTGGTGGTGGATCGTTTGACAAAGTCGGCACACTTTTTGCCAATCCACACCACTTGGTCGGGAGACAAGTTGGCACAAGTCTACCTGGACGAGATTATGCGATTGCACGGGGTCCCGACCTCGATAGTTTCAGATCGAGATCCCCGTTTTACGTCGCATTTTTGGAAAAGCTTGCAAGAAGCTTTGGGTACACGGCTCAATTTCAGTTCAGCATTTCATCCTCAAACTGACGGTCAATCGGAAAGGACAATTCAGATTTTGGAGGATATGCTGCGAGCGTGTGTGTTGGACTTCAAGGGTGCATGGCCTACTCATTTGCCGATGGCTGAATTTGCTTACAATAATAGCTACCAATCTAGCATCGGTATGGCACCGTTTGAGGCCTTGTATGGAAGAAAATGCCGCTCTCCTATTCATTGGAGCGAGGTCGGCGAGAGAAGGGTCTTAGGACCGTATGTGTTGCGTGAAGCGGAGGAAAAGGTCCGCTTGGCACGCGAACGCTTATCGACGGCGCAATCTAGACAAAAGAGTTATGCGGATCGACGTCGACGAGATTTGGAATTCGCGGTAGGAGACCGCGTCTTCTTGAAAGTATCACCCATGAGAGGGGTGAAGCGATTTGGTGTTCGGGGTAAGTTGAGTCCCCGTTACATTGGACCTTATGAAGTTTTGGAGCGTGTGGGATCCGTGGCATATCGGCTAGCTTTGCCGCCGAAACTTGCGGGGATACACAATGTGTTCCATATATCGACGCTCCGCAAGTACATGTATGATCCGGCGCACGTCCTCGAGTATGTACCTATGGAGCTTCATGAGGATATGACTTATGAGGAGTTTCTCTTGTGTATCATGGATCGCGAGGTGAAAAATTTGAGGAACCGTGAAATTCCTTATGTAAAAGTATAATGGACGAATCACGGTGAGCGCGAAGCTACGTGGGAATTGGAAAGCTCGATGAAGGAGCGGTTTCCTTACCTCTTCGCTGAGTCCAGCTGAGGTATGATTTAGTTTCACGGCCGAAACTCTCTTTAAGGGGGGAGGAATGTAGTACACTGAATTTCAGTGCATCGTACCGAACTTCTACAAATTGTGGAGTTCCGGTGGAAAAATAGCATGAGAGGCTATATGTGAGGCTTCGGCCAAGTTTGGGACTTGTGTGAAGTGTTTTCGGCGCAAACGAGGCGCGAAAACGGACTTCGAAAAGTTAAAACTGCTGAACTTGTGAAGTCTGCAGTGGATTCCGGTATGTGGACCTCCATACCGGTACTGAAGTGATTAGTACCGGTATGTGATGAGGTATACCGGAATGCGATGGTCGAAACCGAAAACCCAGCTCTCGGGTTCTGCGGAATTCCTCGGGGAATACCGAAACTAACAACCGTATACCGGTATGCACATGCACATACCGGTATACAGTGTTACGAAATTCCAGTTTTGGCTGGTTGAAGGTGTTAAGTGTGGAGAGGGGCAAATGGATCTTTTCACACTCGAGGGAGTGTTAGAAAGGCAGGGAATACCTCCTTTCTCAGTCATCTTCCTCCTCCACTTCTCCTCTCCATCTCCTTCACTTTCTCTCTCTAGAGATCTCTCCAAAATTTGGAGAAAAGGGTGGATTGATCTTGGAAAAGGCTTCCAAAGGAGAAAAGAAGCTTCTTGGTGCAAGAAGAAGCTTGAGGAACTCGTGGTTAAGGTTAGTTCCTCACGTTTTGGATTCAAATCTTAGATTTAATCCTTTGAAATGAGGTTTTTGGGAACCCTAGGCAATCTAAACCACAAAATGTGGAGATTGGCCAAGAAATTTTGAGGTTCTACATGCATGTATGTGAAACCTAGGTGAAATGAGAGTTTTTGCCTTGGGAGGTTCTAAAAATATTTGAACCTTCGGGAATTGCAATTGAGGCATAGGAAATCATGTTAGAACACTTGATTTCATGTATTGAGTTGAATTAAGGGTTCGTAATGAGTAACGAACCGTTTTCTTGTAGAAGCTTGGGTTGAAGCAAGAACTCAAGGCTTGGATACTTAGTGGCTTAAAGAATACAAGAATTCGGAAGCTCTTGAGGTGGGTTTGTGTTTACCGAAGTGATTAGGTCACTTCCATGTCTAGGGTAAATATCCATTTAAAGATAAAATGGTATGTGTTGTGGACCCTAGAACTTGCATTTTGGCAAAGGTAAAATCATGATAGGTAGAGCAATGAGCTCCTATTGCATGATATAGAATTCAAGTATAATTCAATTATCTATACTTGTTGCATGGTTGCATGTATGATTGGAACCTAGTGTCATTGAACATAGGTTGGACATGAGATTGGAACCTAGAGTCATGGAACCTAGGTGGACAATGAGAAAGTAAACCTAGTGTCATTGAACATAGGTGAGACTTAGTGACTTGAACCTAAGGTCATGAGACTTAGGTTGGCAAGTGTAAAATGTGAAAAACGGGATGTGCGACGATTTTGCTATTCCGGGTATGCGACGATTTCGCTACCATGCGATGAGTTGGCGGTGTTGAAACGGGATGTGCGACGATTTTGCTATCCCGGGTATGCGACGAGTTCGCTACCTATGCCATGTGATAGCGGTGTTGAAACGGGATGTGCGACGATTTTGCTATCCCGGGTATGCGACGAGTTCGCTACCTATGCCATGTGATAGCGGTGTTGAGACGGGATGTGCGATGATTTTGCTATCCCGGGTATGCGACGATTTCGCTACCTATGCCATGTGATGGCGGTGTTGAGATGGGGTATGCGACGATTTTGCTATCCCGAGTATGCGATGATTTCGCTACTCGAACTAGGAGGTGACGATTTCACTCCTTGGATGTTGGAATCATTATGGTGAGACGGCGATTCCGAAACCATAAGTAAATGACAAGTAATTGAACTTAGTCAATGTGAAATATAGGATGAACCTAGGAGAGAATGATAATTTACATTTCATTTGGTTGCATCCTTTATGTTTATTTACAAGCATGTAAGTAATTGTTGCATAGTTATATGTGATCTAACTTATGCATATGGTGTTTCTTTGGACCTGGTGGGTCGAGCTTCTCTCTTGGGTGGCCTTACCCACTGGGAACTATGTTTATAGTTCTCACCCCACGTTTTTCAGGTCCTTCCGCGAGTGAGGCGGCGGAGCGAGGCAAGGGTTTGGCTCTCTAGATAGCGGCCCTTCCATTTTGGTGATACATAGAGTTGTACCCCTAGTCTTGGACTTTGATAGTATAGGGGATTTTCATTACATATATGAAAATTTGTATATTCCATAGTTTTGGAACATGGTGTATGGAATGAAAAAGAAAAATTTGGGCATGTATAAATGTGCAATGTGATGTAATAGAAGTAGAACTTCTTTATGTTGATGCTTTCCTTGTGCAACTCATGTACTCCGTTCCTAGTTGGAACATTGTGGATAAGCTTGTGTTGTGACGCCTTGGGCGAGTAGAAAAGACTCTATTCGTTCGGCGGGTCTGAGGCATGCGCCCGTGCGGTTATCCTTTCCACCTAGTTGGTGTGAAAGGCCCGGCGGGGCGTGACACAAATTGAGAATATAGAAGGAAGGGAATAAAATAAATTGAGGTGATTAATACTTGCCTTAGATGACCAACCATAAAAGAGAAAAGAAAATAAAATTTATATTGTTGCCTTGTTGTTAACATTTTTTGAATTATTTCCCAAAACGAAGAGGTCCAAGAATCACTATAAATTGGACCATGGGATTCGAGGAAAAGAGGTTGGCAAATCTGAAAAAAAAAGAGAGGAAAGAAAGCAAAAAAAGAAGAAGAAGAGAGAGAGGGCGCCAAGAGGAGGGGCCCCCTCCTCTCTCTCTGATTCGTACACAAAGAGAGGGAGTTGGGGAACTTATTGTTTACCTCTTCCCAGGCACATTAATAGATCCGCTGTATACCCAATATTTCTACCGAGCATACGAAGCGGAATCAACATCAACTAACAGCTAAAGGTATCAAAAGTAACAGAGCTGTTGAGTACTATATAAACAATAAGTTCACTGTACATACATACATCATCAGTCCAACAACCAAATATACATAACTGTCAATCTCCAACAGAACCACTGTATGTACAGACTCATGGGATCATCTACCAAAATGGGCTATCCAACTGCCCGGGGATCAGATCTACCCGACGGTCTCCTTTCCGCGATCAGAATGCACAACCGGAGAAGAAGACTCTGCAAAAAGGTGTCAACAACGGGTGTGAGAACTACTATCAAACAAGTAGTCCTCAGTGGGTACCGCCACCAGTGTCAGCAGTCTGCCCACTAAGTCCTCGATCTCAAGATAAATAGAGAGCAATAAAGAAAGTAGGAGATAAACTACCACTACTATGCACAATGCTCAAACTGTCAATATGAATATCAATAATCTGATCATAACACATCAAACGAGGACGATCACGAATCCACAAAATCATACCTGTGGCCTGAACATCACGCTCTACCCGTAGGGAGCCAACTAGTACAGGCATGAACCCTCTGTACTACACATAACCCAACTCCGGAGTGGTACTCGTGGGAGCGACCCAACCGAGTATAATATCACAACACATATCATCGCCAAGAACCCACAGGTATATGATCAACAAGATGGGTCAATCTGAACTCACACAAGAAACTCACGTGCACTCGGCACCTCAAATGCATAATCAAGAAGTATGACCCATATCAACTGATCAATGCTCAAGTGCTCACAAACAACTCAACTCTACTACAAAGAGGAGGTATAATCAACATAGCATGAGCCACAATAAGATCACCTACACTAGTATGTACAACAACTGGTACAATGGATATCAACACAACAGGAAAGGTGTAGGCCAAATCATGCATCAAGAACATAATGAATCATGCTTGCTATCAGGTATCACTACCTCATTAATGATCATATCATACATATGCAAGCAGTTAATCAGTCTCAACTAAACCATGTTATAACTAACATAATCTCAACGATTTCATGTCATGCTAACATGAGAATAAGCACTTAGGAAAAAATTCACTGAATCTGGTAAACATCAACCCACCTCAAATGCTAATCTAATCACGGTGGAAATCAAGTACAACCTCAGTACAAAAACACCTCTCAACATACGATAAAAGAAAGGTGCTCCACCTAGTCACTAGCTCCCTCGCGTCCTAGCTAGTCGCAATGCCCTTGCCGCGATCCCTAGCCTCTCCCGCAGTGGAAGGCTCTGAAATAACACAACAAACCCCAGGGGGATGAGAACTATTATTCAATAGTTCCCAGTGGGTAAGCCGCCGAGAGGAACGGAATACACCACTAGGTCAACTGAGGCAAAGTAAAGTTAGATACAAATAAGCATAACTATAATTTAAAAACTCAATGCTACTATGCCTCAAGATGTAATATTATAAATATGAAACCATTCTACTCATGTACATGTGTGAATATGCAATGTGTCACCTCTTACAATATGAATGTCCACTTTCGCGTATAACCATAAATGTGTAGTCATAAAAGAATACCATAAAGGGATGTTCACTTGTGCCGAGCCTAATGGCTCCGTGGTAGTCAACACCTTCACGCTAGGGTGAGCTTTTCCCACGGAGGTTCCATTTCGGCGCTCTCTATCACACGGGCGAAATAACTGTCGCAAGGCCAACTCCGGAGTGTCGGCTTGTGGGGAGCGACCCTCACAAGCATGTGTAAATGAGCATAATGGCTAACAAGCAACAATCAACCACATAATATCACTCGTCATGTCTAAAAACATGGAATACCAACTAATGTCCAATACTAAATCATGATGTCAATCTTGTTATTCACCTAAGTGGAATGTCATGTGTTTAACCTCACATTATGATCTTAACATGCTATATGTCATATATACACTACAACTAGCCCAAAAGCTAAGTGTCAAAGAGGACTTCCAAGTCCATTGTCCATCTAATATCACATATGTTTCTACTCATTTAAGTAAGCATTTCAACATGTATACAAATGAAATATTCTATTCCCATAGTCACTCATAACGCAACATGCATAAAACCATGCAAACTTCTTACTACATAGGACACATAATTTGCATATATATAGCACATGAATATTATGCATTCTAAAATTCTACCATATCATAATTAGTATGAATATGTACTAATTTAAGCTCTTAAGCTAAAAGGAAGACATAGGGGGAGTTCACCCATTTCGGTGAGGTCAAACCCACCAGAGACCCTTCGAGACCTCGCAGTACTCGAAAACAAAGTTGCCCCCTCGATTTCTAGCACCCTAAAGAAGATTTCTATGGGATTAGAAGTGTCGAACGAACACTTTCGAAAATCGTCACTAAGCAAGAGGGAAAAGGGCGGAATTACCTTAGACCAAGAATCTCTTGTCCAAAATCCAAAATGAAGTTAGAGAGCTTCCAATCCAACCTAACATAACATCCTACACCCATCAATTCCCATCCAAGAGCTTAGAATTGAAAAGCCCCAACAAAACCCTAATTTCATACATCTAGGGTAAACTCAAAGAATATCAACAAAATCCACAATAAAAACTCACAAGAGAGCTACTTACCTTCTCAAGAGCTCCAAACTAAGCCCAAAGGAGCTAGGTTGGAGATTAATCCTCACACAAGTCCTCTTCTTCTATCCAAGTTCTCTCCAAGGTCCAAGGTGAGAGCTTCAAGGTGGATGAGAGGAGAAAGGAGATCAAACCCATGAATTTCATGGTAAATATGCAAGAAATCTAGAGAGAGAAGGAGGGAAACCATACCTCTCCTTTTTCCTAAGTCCCAGCACAAGAGGCTGAGAGGGGAGGGTGAGGGTTACTATGTACTAATGTAACAATTGTCCAAAAGTCCCCTCCAAAACCAAAAATAGCAAACTGCACGAAACAGCAGTTTCTGCACAGTATACCGGTATGCGTATGTGCATACCGGTATCTGGCCAGAAATCCAGCAACCCGAGCCTCGGCCAAGAGACCACGCAACGGTGTTCCGGTATGCTAATCGTAATACCGGTACTAAAGACTTCAGTACCGGTATGCGCATATCAGTACCGGAATACCAGCCATTCCGGAATCTCTCACAGGATTCCGCAGAACCCGAGAGCTGCGCAAACACAGTTTTCACTGGATTCCGGTATCCCAAAACGAGATACCGGTACGCAATGTCAAATCTGCAGTTTTACAGATTTTGACTTCCGGAGTCTGTTTTCATACTTTTTATGTCCCGAAAATACTCCTAAACTCTCGAAACACAGCCAAAACCTCCAGATTAGTATATAGTACTAATCTTACACTAGAATCTTGCAATTTGCTAAAGTTCAGTGTACTACAAACGACTTGGCAGTCAATTTGGTTTACGTAGTTTAACGACTTGGCGGTCAATTTGGTTTGCGCAGTTTAACGACTTGGCGGTCAAATTGATTGAAATTTAGTTTGCTCAGTTTAACGACTTGGCGGTCAATTTGGTTTGCGAAGTTTAACGACTTGGTGATCAATTTGGTTTGCGTAGTTTAACGACTTGGCGGTCGATTTCGTTTGCGCAGTTTAACGACTTTGCGGTCAATTTTATTTGTGCAGTTTAACGACTTGGCGGTCAATTTGATCTTGGGTTTGAATTTGATTCATGAAATTAATTCACGATTAATTCATGAATAGTTTCTCATTTGGAAGGCTCAACAAAATCAGTTCATGAAAATGATAGAATCTCATCTTTGTGATTTATAATATTAATTCATGAATAGAGGACTTATTTGGAGAGCTCACTTTGACTCATGAAATTAATTCATAAGAAGGGCTCATTTGGAAAGTCTATTTTGATTCATGATGGAATCTCATTTTTGTAATGTGATTAATTTATGAGTAGAGGCCTATTTGGGAGAGTCCATTTTGATTCATGAAAATAATTCATGAGAAGAGCCCATTGGAAAGAAATCCACTTTAGTTCATGAAAGAAGCCCACTTGGAAAAAAATTTGTAGTGAAATTAATTAATGAGTAGAGGCCTATTTGGGCAGCCCATGAAATTAATTCAAAAGAAGGGCCCATTTGGAAAGCCCATTTCGATTAATGAAAATAATTCATGAGAAGTCCATTTTCTATTTGGGCTAAATTGAACATGGGTTGGAGGCACCTAAATGATATGGGTTTGATAGTTTTGGGTTTCATGTTTTTGGGCTTTGGTGGGTTTATAAATTGAGTTGGATTTTATTTGTGGACTTTAGATTTTGGGTTTATTTGTGGGTTTTGAATTTTGGGTTTTATTTGTGGACTTTGGGTTTATGATTTTATTTGTGGACTTTGGGTTTTGGGTTTCATGGGTTTTATTTGCTTTGGGCCCGAATCTGCATGTGGGTTGGATCCAGAGAAGATTTATTTATACGTGGACTGAATTCTGAATCTGATTCTGGGCTCGAATCTGCATACGGGCTGAAATTGAAGCCCGTGCGCAGGCTGGGCTTTTATTTTCATACGGACTGGATTCTGGCCTATATGAAGACTGGGCCTGCGTTTGAATGTGGGCTGGATTGGAGCCCGTATGTAGACTGGATTTGTATTAACAGATGGGCCGAGTTCAATACCAAATTTATGATTCATCAATTTTTCTTGCACTCATAAGGCATTGTGACGACAACCCGTTCCAAACATGAAGTCCGATTAAGTCAAATTATGCCTATCACGAAGATGGTGATTTGATTAAATATATACCTATCACGAAGATGGTAATGCAATCAGATCGAACCGTGCCTATCACGAAAATGGCATATGATTTGAATATTGCCTATCACGAAGATGGCGAATTGATCAAGTCGAATCGAGCCTATCACGAAGATGGCGAGTGATTCGAACGATGCCTATCACGAAGATGGCAAATCAAAACAAGTTCATTATTTTTATTTTTATTTTTTTTGTTATCAGATTTTGTCCAAGTATACGAATTCGATCGTGTCGAGCCTATCACGAAGATGGCCGCTCGATATAGAAAATCGTGGAATCAGCGGATTTGATCGTGCCGAGCCTATCGCGAAGATGGCCGCTCGATCAACCCTTCGACCGTGTCGAGCCTATCACGAAGATGGCCGCTCGGTATTGTGAAATAAGCGGATTTAATCGTGTTGAATCTATCACGAAGATGGCCGCTCGATTAATCCTTCGACCGTGTCGAGCCTATCACGAAGATGGCCGCTCGGTATAGGGATTAGCAATACATGCGAACGACGAAAGTAGCGATTTATTGTCAAATTGGATCGGTTCGAACCTATCACGAAGATGGTCGGATTGATCAAACTGACAAAATAAATCGTACTTACACCGTTCGTATGCGTGCGTCACCCTTTTGTCGCCGTGGAAGCCGTCGTGATTTTGATCGTCGTCGTTGCGTGAAAGAGCCTTTTTTTTGCATGTACGGATTGAGGGAGCGGGGGAGGTGCGCATGCCCCCTCCCTTTGCTCGCTGGCAGCAGACCAAGGAGAAGAACAGGGGGTGGGACCCCCCTGTGTACACGACCAGAGAGAGAGGGAGAGAGAGAGAGAAATTTTCTTTTCACCTTTTTTTTTTCTTCCTCTCTTTTTGTTCTTCTCTCTTTTCTTTCTTCTCCTGCAGATTTTTTTTTTTTTTAGCCGAAGGTCTTTTTCAAAAAGAGCTTCCCTTGTAAAATTTTTTATTGCATCTTATAGAGGTCAAAGGTCACATTTTTTTTGAAAATAATTCAAACCTTTTAAAAAAAAAATTAACTTATTGAGAAAGAAAACCTCAATCAAATAATCCATATTATTTGTTCAATTTTTTTTTTTGTACATTTCCTTTTTTTCTTTTTTCTTTTTTCTTTTTTTTTCTTTTGCTTATTTGGAAGAAAAGGGAGGTGGGCTCACCTCCCCTTGTACGGCTCAGGGGAGGTGAGTCACCTCCCCTTTACTTTTTCTTTTTTTTCTTTCTTTTTTTTTGTACATTTTCTTTTTTATTTTAAACTCAAACACAAAAGAGCGATTGTCCAAGGTCTCACAAAGCCTAAACCTCTATCATGTATCCATGGCATGTTCAATACAAGAAAAGTAAGCATGGCATGATCGATGCAGAAAAAAGACACATTCATGTATTATGCTCCAAATACGATATACGAGTCACGACAGACAGGTTCAAGTTTCATAATTCGAGTGCTAAATCTCATGTTCTTGATTCAATTTCTCGAAGTTAAATCAGATAGAAGCTAAATTGTATACATATGTTCAAATATTAGACATTTTGCTAAAATAGACATAGAGAAAATTCGCCGTTTTCGGCAACTCGGAACCCACCTCGATAGCTAGTCAGATAGCATTAAGGAAGAAATGTGCCTAGAAGACCTCCTCAAAGTTCCAAAACCAGTGTGGAGTAAAGAAAAGTCTAGCAAACTCCACCATATGTTCACCCGGAAGAAACGACAAGTCGAAGTCCCTATAATTCAACGAAAATTAGCATTTAGCTCACAGCATCAGTTAACTCAATTGTACACCAATTACCTTAATTCTAGCTGGGATTAAAGTTGAACTAGCAAGGAGTCTCCAATTGATCAACGAGAAGAAGCATTGGATGCAGAAACTCATAGATTTTGCCAATCTTAATAATTTCGGCAAGAGCGCAAAGAAATTAAAATTAATTCCTTACTAACCTAAAACGTAGGTGACGGCATCAATCCACAAGCGCCTCATCCTTGTTGAACACCATATGAGATCAATTTCATGCCTACAACTCAATTAGGAGAAAAGATGAGGAAGTTAATAATAAAATTCGAACTTCTCGCTCACTTCGCCAAGCAACTCAATTCATTCTAATTCACCTTAATTTCGACTAGAGTAAGGTGCAAGTTGAAGCTCACTACAATCGTCATCCTTGGATCAACTTTCATTTCGAAATTGAGACAAAATTGGACTCAATTGGAGTCCCAAATTCGAGCTTCTACTGCTGCGATTTCAGCCGAACTGCTCGTCGAACAATGCTGCTAATCCTGTTGCCGCGCATGCTGCTGCCACTGTTTGCTGCAGCAGCAGCAGCAGCGGCACCATTCGACCGTTTGCCGCGTCTACAAATCTCTCCAGCCATGTGATAGCGAGCACACGCCAATACACTCGAAAAATCCCACAAAAAGCACGCGAGTTTGGCTTCTAACATGCATGGAAATCAATCTTAAATTCTCAATTTTCATAAAAATCCATTAGCACCTCCTCTCCTAAAATCCACTATCAAAAATCCATAAAAAAAAAAAAAAAACTGAAATGGAAAAATACTAATCTTATCATACTAACCCTATCGTCGAAACGCCGGAAAAAATTCTACTCGGGCGCGCGCTCGATCGGCTTGTTGGACAACCCAAAATCCTCCAAACCTCTTTTCTTTCTTTCTTTCTTTTCCTTCTCCTCTCGATCGGCTTGTTGGACAACCCAAAATCCTCCAAACCTCTTTTCTTTCTTTCTTTCTTTTCCTTCTCCTCTCTCTTTTTTTCCTTTCTTTTCTTTTCCCTTTCTCTCTCTTGCGTACAGGATGGAGATGGAGGTGGAGAAGAGTCGAGAAGTCTCCTGGCAGCCTAGTGGAATTCCACTAACATGCAACAATTGCAAAAAAATTCACTAACTTCAAGTATTATAACTATAATCCAATTTTAATCTGATACGACTAATTGAAGCGCTTCTGCATATCCGTTTGTGCTTAAATTTGACAGGTAAACTCAAATGAAGTTAATCAGAAAAACGTAATCTTAACTTTTTAGTTTTGAATCATTTTAGATCACCGAAAGCTCTAACGACTAAAATATTTAGCAGATTACAGTTCGGCTCCGTTTTCATTGCTCGGGCATCCAAATGCATGAAACTTTAAATCCAACCTCAGAAAAATAGTTTTGACAAATTCTCAAATTTTCAGAATTTTTCGCTCCTGTCAATTTTTCAACTGAAGCATAAGCCCTGTTCCGAAAAAAAATTCTAAATCTTCTTTTTTTTCCCCAATTTTATTACAAATTATTTTAATATTATCTTTTACTCCTCCAAATCCAATCAAAATAGTATTTCATATTATTTTTATTCACACTTGCTTTTATGTTAAAAATTTAATTTACTACCGCCACCTAGGAAACCTTCACTAAGTCATGGATTATATTACATGGATGAACAATTACAATAAATTCAATTTACTCATTATTTCATTACATTGAGTTTTGGTGAATTTAATTATCTCGATGTTGGATGGTTATTACTGTATGTGGAGGATGATGATGGTTGTCAAAAGATTTGTTTAGAATTATATGACGTTAGTTTAGCTTGTATAGTGTTTATTTCCACTATTATGTGTAAATAGCGTAGGATGTATACTTATGTTGATTGCTTTGTATTTCAACACCGTGCACATATAGGAAAGATTTTGTTTGTGTGGCAGATTTGTGCGCACTCTAGGCAAGATTTTAAATGCTTTTGATCAGTTTTCTAGTATTCTGATTTCAAATTAAATTTTTTTTAAAATAAAATGTGTCTTGAGATGACCTTCTTTACTATTGTAGTTCTTGTTATGATCTTGTTTATCCCGAATAGAGTTTTTATTATTAGTTGAGCTTATTATGCTGAAAATCTTACACTTAGCTCGAATCGTGGGGGCTTGGGTCTTGACAGAACCTTTACTAGTTAATCGTTAAAATTGAGAGCGGTGCATGAGGCATATGAATACGTTGGGTTAGGGCTGCAAGTCTAGCTCGTCGCTCGCGAGCCAGCTCGTGTTCGATTCAAAATAGCTTCGAAAATGGCTCGTTCGAAATTAATTTCAAATATAAAACGAGCTGATCAAATTTTTTTATTCGAAAATAATTTTAAACCGAGCACGAGCAGGTCTTTGCTCGTTCGAGTTCGGGTCGAAATAGTTCGAATAACTATATATATAAAATTAAAAATATAAAATAAAAATATTATTATTATTATTATTAAAATAAAAAATATAATTATTATTATTAATAAAAATATTAATATTATTATACATAGAATAATATAAGCAAATATTCATAAACATTTTAAAACTGAAAAAAAAATATAAAGAAGAAAAAATAAAATTTCGAAAAATGAGCCGGCTCGGAATCAAACAATTCCGAGTCAAATTCGAACATGACTTGAAATTAGATCGAAAAACAAAAAATAAAAAAAATTATTCCGAGCCGCTCGAATTCGGCTCGAATTAGATTTCGAGCCGAACTCGAACGGGCCTTCTTCTGGCTCGAAATTAATTTGAACTAGCTCGAATTCGGCTCGAATCTATTACGAACCGAATTCGAGCAAGGCCACGCTCGCTCATGTTCGGCTCATTTGCACCCCTACATTGGGGGGAGGTAATTATTTCGCATAGTTGAGGAAAATAACTTACATATCATTATCAAGTTGAGATATTTTATATTTATCCCTTTAAATTTTGCAAGATTATATATTTTTATAAATTATTATTCAAAAATATTAAGGGATAATATCTAATATGTCATTCAAAACTTTAAAATATTTTATTTACCCGTGTAGAACCAAAATACTATTATTGTCTTTTATAAAGGAATTTGTTCAAATATTCTCATCTCCTCTTGGGTCTACAAATGAATTGGATTTTATAAAGTATTTTGATAATTTTAGGATAATTTTGAAAATTTTGAATAGTAGTGAAGAATAAAAAAGTAAAAAACTCAAGAATTAAAGCTTATGACTGGTTTGAAGTCGTTATTATCTTTTTATTTTTAAATATAAATTTTGTAAAATTAGATATACTGGTAGATAAGCTTCTCCTTTATTTTGTTTGAAAGGCATCTTGAATAAGGGAATGAAAATTACTTAAAATAAAAAGTAAAAAAAAGTTACTTGCTAGTTTTTATTTTTTAAGTTGCCGAAGAAACACTCTTTCTTGTAGAAATTTTATTTATTTTTAAAAAAGAGACAACAATGTCAAACAGGGCATTAGGGGTCTGTTTCAGGGGTCTTTCAAAATTGCCTACAGTTGAGGGGGCCTGTATAGTTGCGTGACAGCCTGAATTCATTTTCACTTTTTGTTTATTTGTTTAAGTGCAAACTGAAATGTATACCATTTGTATATCAAAAGTATTTCGTATGCATATGTAGCTCTGCTATGTGCTATTCATGATGCTACCGTGGAAAACACTTTATTCTGAAATTGCGAAAGCTTGGTGCGATCAAGCTGCTAAGTATTAGAAAGAAATGCTATCCTACTCGGACGAAGACACACATTTTATCTTGTTTAGCAAGATATTGGGTATTTTTTCTTCTCAATTTTTCAGGGCCAAGAGAAAGAGAGAGGAAGGATTATTGCCTGAAACCCTCTCTAGTTTTTTTCGTCGGCTGGTCTCTATCTCTATCTCTCTATCAATCATATCTTTCTCTTCCTATCGGCTTCATCTAATCGAAAATTCCAAAGCCACACTGTTTGCTCTCCTCCTTTGCTTTCCCCTTCTCGTCAAACAACAATTCCTTTTTTATTTTTCTCTTTATATTTTCATTTGTCGTTGGTGTTTTTTCTTTTCTTTTTTTTCTTTTCTTTTAATGTTCATGTCACGCCCCGGGCTAGTTTTAGAAGCAGAAAAACGTGCCAATTTTTTTTTGAAAGCCTAGCCCGCGCCACGTACAGACCCGCCACAAATACAAGATCCACTGTCCACACGGACAGAGCCTCCCCTGTATTTACACGGCGTACACAACATACAAACAGGATCACAACCACCATACATTCATCACACAAACCACAACAACACAAAAGGTTCATACAGCTACCAGTCCTTAAATCTGTATGAATCTAAGTAAGTCCTTAGGCGAAGGATGATGCGATGCACAAATAACATATCATTCTATAAAATTGCTCCTTACCCAGAAGCTTTATTTTTGAAACCCTAATCTCAAATATTTAAGGATCATTTGAAAATCATTCTCCACACGATAACTCTCTTGTGAAAACCAAAAGTCGATCAATCAAAAATCTATTCGAAAACCGTTTGAAAACTATTTCCTACACGAAAACCTTTATTTGAAAATCGCTACCACGAGGGGTAGAAATCCAAGATACACTATATTGAGCCATAAATAAACCGGAATAGGGATCTAATAGGCAAAGTCATCCATAATGTCTAAGCATGCAATCAACACATAAAAACTGTACTAAAACCAAAACATGCTAGACAAAATAAGCAAAGTGTAACTGAACCATATCCACAACTAGCTGATAAAGGGATAAAGGCGATAACCAATCTAAAGGGAGGAACCACACAAGTCAGGACCTCTAGTACCACTAACTAAGCGTGCCTCGCTGCGTCCCGACTCCCACCACCCTGCTCACCTGAAAATAACAACGATGGCGGGGGGTGAGAACATGTAAACATGTCTCCCCTCCCAGTGGGTACCGCAAGCCGACGAAGGCGAGGTGTACACACCGGCACGAGGGTCAACAAATATATAGATAAGGTAAACAGTAGCACAAATAAGTATGAGACTGACATACAACTGAACAACTATGCTGCTGTAAGCAAATAATATATGCATCAACGGTGATAACCACAAAGTATATCCAATCCATAAGCCACCGGGACGGATCCCTGGCACTGTCACAACCTGCTCAACTCTCGGCACAAAAACCTACCAAACGCACCGCGTCGAGGCTCACGGGTCGGTCACACACACGACCCTTTTTCGGAAAAGAAGAACAAACGGTGGATCAGACCATTGGCATACGTGAGGTGCTAGAAGAGCTGTGACGATCGATGCGAATGCTCAATCCACAGAACGGCAACGAGCCGTGAAGCAACTGATAAGCCAATATACGAGAATCGCTCGGAACAACAGGCGATCAACACCGACCAACGAGGTCGTCTCAATAATCATGCAACCAACAACTACTCTACTAAGGCAAGCACACATGTGTAGAGTCAACAGGAGTCAAGTAAACTAATAACGAAATGCAAGAAAAGGGATAGAAAGGTATCACCGTAGTCCACTGAACCGACTCCGGATCGAAGTACCCACCTGTCGAAACGATAGAGCCTAACACCGACGGCTCTCGGGAACCACGACAGGACCTACGAAAGACTCACAGGGTCAAGGTCCACCAAGTCGACACTAAACACATAGCGCTCACATACCGAAACTGACGGATCGTCCGGAAACCCACCGGGACGATCCCGAAACCACACCAAGCCCCACAGGGGTACCAACAACCAAACCAGGTCCTCCGCTGTCCCCAGACACACCAAAACAAGGTGACAGGACAGCGAGCACAAGCTCGGGGTGCCACGAACACAAACGCACCCGAAACGGCTTTCCGGGTTCCTGAAAAATGCCGATTTGGCATCGGAACCCTTCGTCACTCATCCGCTGTCCTCGAAACTTCGGGACAGAGATGAGGAATAGCCAACGAGGCTATACGACGAAGCCAAGTCACTCACGAAACCAGCAAGTGAGTCGCACGACTAAAACACGCGTTCCGTCGACTATTTCATCGGAAAACGCATCAGAAATCAATCCGAAACTCCGCGAAGGGCGAAGGGGTTGGACAACCAGTCCACAGGGCCTCAAGGGTCATGCCCTTGTTGCCCGCAGCATCGCAATGCTGCCACAATCACCAAAGTCCCATAACAAGCAACAATCACACTAAATTAAGCATAAAGAATGCCGTTTGAGCACTCCGTTCGTCCGCACGACCTTCCGCAAGCACCAGCAGATAGGTAACGACGTAACGGAGGCCGTGCTCATAGCCCCACTGCGACAGGACCAGTCGCTGGCTCAAACAACCCATAAAAATAGCCACAACATGCATTAAAAGGGCTCGACAAGTAAAAAGAGCGAAGCGTGCCAAAACAGAAAACTAAGGTGAGCATGGTGATCAGCGCGTCGCCGCGATCATCGTGCTCACCTTCTCGAGCTTCGGGAGGCAACAGGGAGCCCAACACCATGCATGCGGCCAAATAATGCCAAAAAAACACCCTGGCCGGAGCAGCTTGCTCCGGCCGGCTACCGGCCGGCATGCAGCGCGCGCGGCGGCCAGGGTTGGACGCGGGGGAGGTGAGGAAGGAGAAGCTCACCTCAACCGGCGGCAGGAAGCGGCGGCGGCGGCGCAGGGAGAACTCCTGCTCTCGGGTGCCTAGGGCACGGCGGCGCCGACAACAAACGGCGACGGCGGCCGGCGGCGACGCGAGCACCAGCAAGAGGGGGTCTCCGGACGTCGGGTGGGAGGTGATCGCGACAACAAAGACCGGCGGCGGCGGCTGCCCTAGCAGCCCAAGCTGCGGCAGTGGCGGCTGCGGCGGCGCACCTGCGGCACGGGGGCAGCCGGGGAGGAAGGCGACGGCGGCGGAGGTCCTCCCGGAGCTAGCCGGAGGGTGCTGCGCCGGCTGGAGGCGGCGGCGGCTCGGGTCCAACACCCTCGGCCCGCAGCAGCCCTAGCAGCAGCTAGCTGCGGCTCGGCGGCGCTCGGCAGTGGCTCCCGGCGGCAGGGCAGGTCGCCAGCAGCTGTGCCACCTCAGGGGAACTTAAGGTGTGGGTTCACCCTGGGTGCACACTGCAGGGAAGAAGAAGAAGGAAGAAGAAGAAGAAGAAGAAAAGAAGAAAATGGGAGAGGTGGTTGCCGGAGCTTCCCGCCGGCCACTGGAGGTCGGCGGCAGTCGGCGGCGCTCAGGGGGAAGGCAGGGGAGCTGAGGAAGAGGGTGGCACCCTGCTGGGAGCTGAGGGAGAGGAGAAAGCACAAGGAACATCTCTCTCTCTCCACTCACACACACACACACACACACAAATACACTTGTGCATAAAATGCAAAAAGACCCCTGCAACATGAGAAATTAGTCCCAAGTCCCTCACAGCTTGCACAAAATGCCCAGACACCCCTCCACATTCGATCTCATGCAAAACAGTGCGTGAACCAGGGTCCAATTCGCGAAACGATCAAAATGCAAAACGACCTCTCAGCGAAGATCTCGTGATATCTCACGATCTGACTGTCGCATGTCAGAACGGATTGCGCCATCGTGTTCAGAACTGCCGAGACATCGAATCTACCATTTTGGATCATCAGAAACAGACTCCGAACAGCGACACAATCCATCCTCTCTCCGCCAACAAAACTCAAAACCATAAAAAACATAAAATACTATATATATACATATATATATACACCTATACATATATATATATATATATATATATACATATACAAATACAAATACAAGGTAGAGGGAGGGAAAACACAGAATTCAAATTCAAATTCAATTTTCAAAATTCGAATTCTCACATCACTCCCACCATACAAGAAGTTTCGTCCCCGAAACTTACACACACACCATCCGCAAACAATTGCGGGTACCTCTCTCGCATAGCCGACTCCAGCTCCCAAGTAGCCTCACGCTCCTGGTGACTCGTCCACTGCACTCCCACATACTGAAAGCTCCGGTTCCTCAACTGCTTCACCTCGCGAGCCAAAATCCTCAAAGGCACCTCGTCGTAGCTGAGATCCTCCCTCAGCAAACCCGTCGTCGGGCTGATCACGTGAGAAGGGTCGGGGATGTACTTCCGAAGCATGCACACGTGGAAGACAATGCACCCGAGCAAGACTAGGAGGAAGAGCTAACCGATAAGCCACTTGTAGTACACTGAACTTTTGCAAATTGCGGAGTTCTAGTGTGAGAATAGTGACTTATACTATTCTGGAGTTTTGAGTTGAGTTTGGCGAGCTTCGGAGTGTTTTCGGGACTTAGAAAGTGCGAAAACGGACTCCGAAAGTCGAAATCTGCAAAAGTGCAGATTTTGCAATCGCATACCGGTATCTGGTTTAAGGATACCGGAATCCAGTGAGAACTGGTTTGCGCAGCTCTCGGCTTCTGCGGAATGCGTCAGCGGATACCGGAATGCGCTGCATACCGGTATCTGGTCTAGGCATACCGGAATCCTGTTGCGCAGACTGCTTGGCCGAGGCTTGGATTTGCGGGATTTTTGGCTGGATACCGGTATGCCCATGCGCATACCGGTATACAGTGCAGAAATGGCATTTCGTGCTGTTTTGCAATTTTGGCTTGTTGAGGGGCCTAAGTGGATTTTGTGCATTGGGTTTAAGTACCCCTTCACCCCTTCACAGCCATTGTTGGCTAAGGACTTGGAGGAGAATGGTAGGTTTCTCTCTCTCTCTCTCTCTAGATTTTCTCTTCCCCCAACCCCTAGATCTTGGTTTTGATCTCCTTTCTCTCCATTTTTCCCTTGGAGGTGGACTCCTAGGCTTGGAAAGAGCTCGGGGCTGAGGAATGGAGCTTGTTGGTGGATGGATCTTCAACCCTAGCTTGTGTGAGCTTGGTTGGAGGCTTGATTTGAGGTTAGTAAACTCTTTTACAACCTCTATTTATGATTGTTGCTTGAGATTGCATGTAAACCTAGTTTCTTGGAAAATTAGGGTTTGATTTAGGGTTTCGTGATTGTGAGCCCTTGAGGTGGAATTGATGGGTGTAGAATGTTGTTGTAGGTTGGATTTGATGATCTCTAACCTCCAATGGGACTTAGAACAAGTTTTATTTGCTTAAGGTAAATTCCACCCATTTACCTCATTGTTCTTGGTGGTTTTCGAAATTGCTTGTTCGATACCCCTAACCCCTTGGAAAATTATCTTAGGGTATGAGAAGCTCGAGGGACAACTTCGTTTCGAAGTACTGCGAGGTTTCGACGGGTATCCGGTGGGTCTGACCTCACCGAAATGGGTGAACTCCCCCTATGTCTCCTATCTTGTTATAGGATTGATTAGATGCATAATTATGTTAATTATGGCATGATAATAATTGTGATTGCATGAGACATGCAAGTTGTTTATGAAAATGCATATTTCATATAGTATGGCATTGTGAGAATATTATGCATGCTAGAGAGAAGTGTCATATGAGGCACTACTTGGGTAATGGTTTAGTACATTCTCTTTGCATACCTAAGTATGCTTGTATAGAGAAAGGAAGAATATGACAAGTGTTTGTTGCACCTCAACTAGGTGAGCAACTGTGACGGGCATTGTTGGCCTTGGACTCGACCTTTTGGTCGTGGTTTGGTTCCATGTTTAAGAACATGAGGAATGAAATTCCATTTGCATTTGATAATTATAATTGGTTAAACATGAGTCCATGTGGTTAGTTAAATACTTGCATGGTAGCTTTATACTCTATGTAGTAGAGGTTGTTGTAGCTTATGCATGGCATGGATAGGGTTTGGTTGGCATTTGTAGAATGCATGGATTATAGCATTAGAGAATGCATGACATATGGCATCGTAGAATGCATGGATTGGGCATTGGTAGAATGCATGATTTATGGACTTAGTAAACAAAGAAATGAACATCTACATGTTAGAGACATGGACATATGGGTAGGGACTTACCAACGGACATATTGAGAACAACATGATAGTGTTGACATTTAGCATGTTGGCTATTGAATGTAGTAAACATAATGTGACATATTTCGACATAGTGTGAGGTTGAACATATGACTTTTCACTTAGGTGAATAACTAGGTTGACATTATGACATAATGTTAGATCCTTGGATTTCGGTTGACTATTCCATGTTAGAGACATGATGGACGTATTTCCTATACTGTTGACTATGCTTGTTATGCCATTGTGCTCATTCGCACATGCTTGTGAGGGTCGCTCCCTGCAAGCCGGCAGCTCCGGAGTGGGCCTTTCGCGATCTTGATCGCCTGTGTGCAGGTTATATGGGCGCCGAAGTGGATTGCCGTGGGGGAGGCTCATTCTAGCGAGAATGTTGACTACCACGGGGCCATTAGGCACGGCACAAGCCGGGATGTTACCTTGTGTAGGTCCCTTGTGGATTGGGTAAAAGCTAAGTAAACTGGACATAGTACATTAGTTGCTTGATGCATATACATGTAGTGTATGGACTTAGTAGTGAGTCGCATATCGTGGCATTACTTAGCTTGACCTCTTTTGGATGCATGCAACATAGTTGGACAATTGTATTAGTCATTCTTGCATGGGCATCCGTAGTGGCATTATCCTATACTCATGATGTTTAGTATAGAAGCATGATATTATGATGATAAGAATAGAAAGATTCTTTTTAACCTATAAACATGGCATTAATTTGACATGCATGTAAACTGTGTAAATGAATGTTAAGCTTATGACAATAGGGCATATCCATGTTCATGTAGATGATTTAGTCATTGGAGGCATGATAGTTGTAGAACTATCTGTTAACATTTAATATTTTTATGCTTTATGTTTCAGTTTAAACTATCTTGCCTCAGTTGACCTAGCGGTGTAATTCGCCACTCTCGGCGGCTTACCCACTGGGAACTATTGAATAATAGTTCTCACCCCCATTGTTGTTGGGCTTTTCAGAGCCTTCCGCAGCAGGAAAGGCTTGGGATCGCGGCGAGGGGTTAGCAGCTAGCTAGAGCCTCTACGGTGTTGTCGTTGTAGGCATACCATGTTGTCCTTTCATTGTATTTTATATGAAAGGTGTATAGATGTTTGGTTGATCTATTGTTGATAAGATGTATAATTCTTGTATATCTTGAGATTTTAGTTATGTGGATTTTGTTTTAGATGTAGAACTATGTTCTCGCTCTGATTACCTTGTTAGGATGTATTCTTTATCCTTCTTGATGGTTGTTAGCATAGACGCCTTGTGTACATTTTGTTGTTTGAGGTACACGGCGGGTCTGTGCACGTGCCTGGTAGGCTCCCGCGAGGGCCCGGGGCGTGACAGATTATAGTGGTATCAGAGCCTAGGGTTGAGTCATAGTGGACCTAGTAAACCTTAGGCAGGTTGGACGATAAGGAATAGGAACGTGAGAGACGAGATCTCTTGTGACATATTGGCGAAAGTATTATGATTGGGTCATTTCTAAAAGCTCCAAACTTGTTGGAGTTAGATCGGAGTGAACCACTTCTATACCCTTGGAGGGTCACGTTGGCGGCCGACAACGTGACATCGGGGAATAGTGGGAGTCCACTTCATTACTTTCGCATGATTGGGGTTATAGTTTTGTGTGGGGATGCGTTGGCGTGGGGTGTTTCACCCGCGCATGTTTTGCTTGTTGCAGCTTGAGTGGCGATCGATGCACTCGAGGGCGGCCGAGGCAGCCGAGACGGGACTTCTGCATCCTCCGGGTTTGGTAAGACCCTGAAGTTGAGATAACAACTGGTAAATTCAGCAAGTGTGATGGAGCGGCGATCATTATGATGTTACTCCAAGTTGAGGCTTTGCGCCGGCAGACGAGAGGATTAAACAACTGGAGGATTTGTCGATCTAGTTGGTAGTCGACCTCAGGAAATGTTATGAGAATGCGGATCGTACCTTGATAAGGACGAGAGACGTGGAGACCGTTAGGACGGCAAAAGAAGCTACTATGAGTGGCAAGATTATTGTAAGAGGACAATCAAGTGATCCAGGAGAAATTGACCTCGAGAAGGTGGACCTTTAGCAGGATGTTAATGGGACGTCAAATCGTCATCAACTATTGTGACGTGTGAGCGGTGGAGCCGCGAGTGCCTGATGATGCCCTTGGAGTAGGGGCAAGTGCTCTCTTCGTGGCCAGGTGGGCCATTCCCAGTTGGAGTGTTGAGGGGATTAGTGTTGACGATATTGGGATCGACTTCGTGCGGTTTGCACCGGATGAATGCGTGTCTATTTGACAGGCAGAGGATGATGCAGCGACAAAGGAGGTTGTCGCAGCTCGGAGTATTGGAGCTAGCTTGTTGCTTGATATGATTGTAGCTTTGGATCGGCTGTTTGCCGAATGCTTGGCAGGGAACTTGTTTCCCTTGTTGTTGCAGATCGAGTGGTTCTGATTGCTTGGACCCGGTAGTACTGTTCTTGTACTCCGTTAGTTTTGGATGTTTCTGTGCGCCAACGAAGCGATTGGCTTTATGTGGCTAAGAGCGTGTAGTTCTAATTTGAACTTGGGCTGGCTCTTCAGCTATTTGATTGCCGATGAGTGTGTGAGCCGAGCAGTAGTGCTTTGGGATCTTGGACACGAAATAGTGTTTTAAGAGGGCGTGAAAATTCGTTAATTGCGACGATTGTTTCACCTGCCCAAGCCTGGTTATTGGCTGAGTGAGTGGGTGGCCTTTGGGCCGGCACCTTTAGTGAGTGTTGAGAATCCTCAAAAGCGAGGATGTCTCTTGTGAGGGAGTTGCTTGTGCAATTCCGGTTGTGTTGTGAGAATTGAAGGCTTGGTCTGGAGACCTCTTTTGCCTAGTGTTTTCCTTGTGGAGTGTCGATCTCGTTTGTTTTGAGCGGATGGGTCATTTCGACTGTGAGTCGACTATCGTGAACTCGGTAGGGTCACGATGAAGAATATGTACCCGTAGCCGAGATCGGTTGATCTGTTTGATCAAGCTCCACAAATTTTGGTTTTATTCGAGGGTAGTTGCAAATTGAGTACTACTCTCGTTGGATCGAGTTTGAGTTTGGACCGAGGGTGACTTGTTCACTCGGTGTAGACATTGCGAAATTGTCGTGATGTCGTTCGAGCTGTTGATGCTCTTGTGTGTTGTGATGTTTGGCCCTTTTGGGTATCTTGGTCCCTGTGCACATCGACTACGAGTTGGAAGTCGAGAGGCGATGAAGACCATGAAGATTCCTTTGGATGAGGATTGCAAGTGCTTCAAGTTGGAGACGTGCTGATTTGATTGTGAGGACTAGCACCCCTTGGCAGTTGATGCCAAAGTGGTTATGAGTGGAGATCTCAAGGAAATCAACCATCCATAGTGGATTGAGACAAGCGGATGTGATCGAAATTCAAACTTCTTAGTTTGATTGGTTGTTAGGGATAATTGTGAGGAGATTACTCAGTTATCTACTCGCTTTTCTGGACTCATACATAAAGGGATTAAAACCTTTTAGGAAGATATGTGTGAGAGAAGTTTCTTGGAATTGTTGGTGTGGTTGACTACCGCCAACCTTGGTTACCCCGAAGGTGAGCTTTGTGTTTTGGTAGTTGTGGTTCTCTCCACAGATTGAGTTGCACTTTGGTGTAAAATAGAAAGGTAGGGTTGACCTTTCAGCAAGTGAGAGAATGCAAGAGGATTTGCCAAATTGTGATTTGGAAATGATTGCCATGATATTTGCTTGGAAAATGTGGCAAGTTTATGTATTGTCTGTGGTGTGAAGTGCACCCAGATCTTAATGTTGGAAATGCCTCTTCACTCAGGAGAATGAGTTGAAGCTGTGAAAACAGGTTAGAGGCTGGTGCTCAAGAGATATCGATGAAATGAGTGATTTGATGTGATACCTATCCTTTGGATCGGATCACGGGAGTTAGCCTTGATCCCGACTGGTAAATGATGCAATCGAGATCAAGAGTGTTGCGGCGGATGAATTTCTTGTGGACTGTCAGAAAGTGTCTTGGCGGTGGAACCGACAGGTTGTACCTGTAATAGCAGGATTTATGTGATATGCTAAGTAAAGGCTATCTACTTTGTATAGATAGAGGATGATTACCGGAGGTTCCGGAATTGGATTGTCTCGCTTTTAAGCTAGACGTGGTGATTGTCGAGAGGTTGTGGATAGGAGTAACTATTCACTTGATTTGGATTGAGAAAATCTTCGCATAAGTATACCATCGGACTTTGAGTAAAACGGATGATTTCCGTTGAGAGATGTGATTTTGGTACTTGAATCAGAGGATCTGATGATGATGCTTGATTAAGGAAATCCAAGAGCTTATGTTTGAGGAATCTAAGTTTCAGATTCTTGGAATTATTTGAGACCCTGAGGCTTCGGGCCTAGTGGCGTGTGGAATTGTTCACTTCAAATCTATTGAAGGCATATGATGTGTGTGGACGCTCTGAGCGAGTATTTGAAGTCCACCCGGATGGTGGATGACGTTTCTTTAGAGCTGCATGAGGATCTAAACTTCAAGGAGCATTGATGTGGATTGGACTTGTGGAATGTAGGAATCTGGAATTATCACTATTCCTACTACAAGATGCTTTGGAGCAACATCTTGGATGTGACGTTTGGTGTGAGAGCTGGAGGCTTCACTGCGAGGATGATGTTCTTATCTCCTCTGGATTGTTGTTTGTTTGTTGTTGTTGTTGATCCGTAGTTTCGCGGACGAAACTCCTTTTTGGGAGGGGAGTATGTAGTACACTGAACTTCTGCAAATTGCGGAGTTCTAGTGTGAGAATAGTGACTTATACTATTCTGGAGTTTTGAGTTGAGTTTGGCGAGCTTCGGAGTGTTTTCGGGACTTAGAAAGTGCGAAAACGGACTCCGAAAGTCGAAATCTGCAAAAGTGCAGATTTTGCAATCGCATACCGGTATCTGGTTTAAGGATACCGGAATCCAGTGAGAACTGGTTTGCGCAGCTCTCGGCTTCTGCGGAATGCGGCAGCGGATACCGAAATGCGCTGCATACCGGTATCTGGTCTAGGCATACCGGAATCCTGTTGCGCAGACTGCTTGGCCGAGGCTTGGATTTGCGGGATTTTTGGCTGGATACCGGTATGCCCATGCGCATACCGGTATACAGTGCAGAAATGGCATTTCATGCTGTTTTGCAATTTTGGCTTGTTGAGGGGCCTAAGTGGATTTTGTGCATTGGGTTTAAGTACCCCTTCACCCCTTCACAGCCATTGTTGGCTGAGGACTTGGAGGAGAATGGTAGGTTTCCCTCTCTCTCTCTCTCTAGATTTTCTCTTCCCCCAACCCCTAGATCTTGGTTTTGATCTCCTTTCTCTCCATTTTTCCCTTGGAGGTGGACTCCTAGGCTTGGAGGGAGCTCGGGGCTGAGGAATGGAGCTTGTTGGTGGATGGATCTTCAACCCTAGCTTGTGTGAGCTTGGTTGGAGGCTTGATTTGAGGTTAGTAAACTCTTTTACAACCTCTATTTATGATTGTTGCTTGAGATTGCATGTAAACCTAGTTTCTTGGAAAATTAGGGTTTGATTTAGGGTTTCGTGATTGTGAGCCCTTGAGGTGGAATTGATGGGTGTAGAATGTTGTTGTAGGTTGGATTTGATGATCTCTAACCTCCAATGGGACTTAGAACAAGTTTTATTTGCTTAAGGTAAATTCCACCCATTTACCTCATTGTTCTTGGTGGTTTTCGAAATTGCTTGTTCGATACCCCTAACCCCTTGGAAAATTATCTTAGGGTATGAGAAGCTCGAGGGACAACTTCGTTTCGAAGTACTGCGAGGTTTCGACGGGTATCCGGTGGGTCTGACCTCACCGAAATGGGTGAACTCCCCCTATGTCTCCTATCTTGTTATAGGATTGATTAGATGCATAATTATGTTAATTATGGCATGATAATAATTGTGATTGCATGAGACATGCAAGTTGTTTATGAAAATGCATATTTCATATAGTATGGCATTGTGAGAATATTATGCATGCTAGAGAGAAGTGTCATATGAGGCACTACTTGGGTAATGGTTTAGTACATTCTCTTTGCATACCTAAGTATGCTTGTATAGAGAAAGGAAGAATATGACAAGTGTTTGTTGCACCTCAACTAGGTGAGCAACTGTGACGGGCATTGTTGGCCTTGGACTCGACCTTTTGGTCGTGGTTTGGTTCCATGTTTAAGAACATGAGGAATGAAATTCCATTTGCATTTGATAATTATAATTGGTTAAACATGAGTCCATGTGGTTAGTTAAATACTTGCATGGTAGCTTTATACTCTATGTAGTAGAGGTTGTTGTAGCTTATGCATGGCATGGATAGGGTTTGGTTGGCATTTGTAGAATGCATGGATTATAGCATTAGAGAATGCATGACATATGGCATCGTAGAATGCATGGATTGGGCATTGGTAGAATGCATGATTTATGGACTTAGTAAACAAAGAAATGAACATCTACATGTTAGAGACATGGACATATGGGTAGGGACTTACCAACGGACATATTGAGAACAACATGATAGTGTTGACATTTAGCATGTTGGCTATTGAATGTAGTAAACATAATGTGACATATTTCGACATAGTGTGAGGTTGAACATATGACTTTTCACTTAGGTGAATAACTAGGTTGACATTATGACATAATGTTAGATCCTTGGATTTCGGTTGACTATTCCATGTTAGAGACATGATGGACGTATTTCCTATACTGTTGACTATGCATGTTATGCCATTGTGCTCATTCGCACATGCTTGTGAGGGTCGCTCCCTGCAAGCCGGCAGCTCCGGAGTGGGCCTTTCGCGATCTTGATCGCCTGTGTGCAGGTTATATGGGCGCCGAAGTGGATTGCCGTGGGGGAGGCTCATTCTAGCGAGAATGTTGACTACCACGGGGCCATTAGGCACGGCACAAGCCGGGACGTTACCTTGTGTAGGTCCCTTGTGGATTGGGTAAAAGCTAAGTAAACTGGACATAGTACATTAGTTGCTTGATGCATATACATGTAGTGTATGGACTTAGTAGTGAGTCGCATATCGTGGCATTACTTAGCTTGACCTCTTTTGGATGCATGCAACATAGTTGGACAATTGTATTAGTCATTCTTGCATGGGCATCCGTAGTGGCATTATCCTATACTCATGATGTTTAGTATAGAAGCATGATATTATGATGATAAGAATAGAAAGATTCTTTTTAACCTATAAACATGGCATTAATTTGACATGCATGTAAACTGTGTAAATGAATGTTAAGCTTATGACAATAGGGCATATCCATGTTCATGTAGATGATTTAGTCATTGGAGGCATGATAGTTGTAGAACTATCTGTTAACATTTAATATTTTTATGCTTTATGTTTCAGTTTAAACTATCTTGCCTCAGTTGACCTAGCGGTGTAATTCGCCACTCTCGGCGGCTTACCCACTGGGAACTATTGAATAATAGTTCTCACCCCCATTGTTGTTGGGTTTTTCAGAGCCTTCCGCAGCAGGAAAGGCTTGGGATCGCGGCGAGGGGTTAGCAGCTAGCTAGAGCCTCTACGGTGTTGTCGTTGTAGGCATACCATGTTGTCCTTTCATTGTATTTTATATGAAAGGTGTATAGATGTTTGGTTGATCTATTGTTGATAAGATGTATAATTCTTGTATATCTTGAGATTTTAGTTATGTGGATTTTGTTTTAGATGTAGAACTATGTTCTCGCTCTGATTACCTTGTTAGGATGTATTCTTTATCCTTCTTGATGGTTGTTAGCATAGACGCCTTGTGTACATTTTGTTGTTTGAGGTACACGGCGGGTCTGTGCACGTGCCTGGTAGGCTCCCGCGAGGGCCCGGGGCGTGACACCACTGGACCCACACGCTCAAGGATCTCGAACGGTTCCACGAAACGCGGACTAAGCTTGCTCCGCAATGCGAACCCACACGCTCAAGGATCTCGAACGGTTCCACGAAACGCGGACTAAGCTTGCTCCGCAATGCGAACCGCTTGATCCCTCGAGACGGCGACACCCTGAGCAGCACATGCTCGCTCACCGACCTGAAACACTAGGTCACGTCGTCGCTGGTCCGCGTAGCTTTTCCACCGGCTCTGCGCAGTCAGCAACCGCTGCCTGGCACTGCGAATCCTGGCCTCTGCGTCCTCCAACAGGTCAGGCCCGATCACTCGACGCTCACCCACGTCATCTCAACAAAACGGAGATCGACAACGACGTCCAAACAAAGCCTCGTACAGAGCCATCCCAATGCTCGCCTGGAAGCTGTTGTTGTAGGCGAACTCCACCAGAGAAAGATACTTGAACCATCCCTCACCATAGTCCAAAACGCATGCCCGGAGCATATCCTCAAGAGTCTGGATGACTCGCTCCAACTGCCCATCACTCTGAGGGTGGTAAGCTGAGCTGAAGTGGAGCTTCGTTCCCAGAGACTGCTGCAAGCTCCTCCAAAACTGAGATACGGAGCGAGAATCCCGATCCGAAACGATCGACACTGGCACTCCATGCAGCCTGACAATCTCATCCAAGTAGAGCTGCGCCAGTAGATCCCGAGACCAAGTCGTGTGTACCGGTAGGAAGTGAGCTGCTTTCGTCAGTCGGTCCACAATAACCCAGATCGCAACATGACCTCGCTGAGAACGAGGCAACCCGGTGACGAAATCCATGGTGATCTGCTCCCACTTCCATACTGGTACAGGCAACGGTTGAAGCTTCCGTGCTGGTCGCTGATGCTCAGCCTTCACCTGCTGACAAACCAGACACTGAGCCACATGCTGAGCTACGTCCATCTTCATGCCAGGCCACCAGAAACTCTGCTTCAGGTCGCGGTACATCTTCGTCCCTCCAGGATGAACGATATACGACGACCGATGTGCCTCAGTCAAGATCTCTCGTCTCAAGTCCCGATCACTGGGCACACACCTCCATCCTCGAAAACGAAGGGAACCATCGGCGTGAAACATGAAGTCACCATCTCTACCCTGCTCGGCCTCTGCTCGCACTCTCTGCAAGTGCGGGTCTATCAGCTGTCCACTGGAAATCCGGTCAGACAAGGTGGGCTGCACCACCAAAGTCCACAGCTGTGCGGTAGCTCCATAAGGTAGAATCTCCAACTCTAGTCGACGAAACTCCTCCACCAAGCGCTCCTGGTCGGTGATCATGAGAGACAGCTCCGCCGAAGGCTGCTTCCGGCTCAAGGCGTCTGCCACAACGTTCGCCTTGCCCGGATGGTACAGGATGAGATGTCGTAATCCTTCAAAAGCTCAAGCCACCGTCTCTGTCTGAGGTTCAGCTCCTTCTGAGTGAAGAGGTACTTCAGACTCTGATGATCCGTGAACATCTCACAATGCGCTCCGTACAGGTAGTGTCTCCAAAGCTTGAGAGCGAACACCACTGCTGCTAACTCGAGATCGTGCGCCGGATAGTTCTTCTTGTAGTCCATCAACTGGCGCGAAGCATACGCGATGACCTTCTCCTGCTGCATGAGCACGCACCCCAATCCTATCCGAGACGCATCGCAGTAGACCACAAAATCCTCACCAGGCTGCGGCAATGCTTAGATAGGGGCACGAGTCAGTCTGTCTTTCAGCTCCTGGAAGCTCATCTGACAAGCTGGAGTCCACATAAACCTCTCGCCTTTCCTCGTCAGCTTGCTCAAAGGGGCGGCGATTTTGGAGAAACCCTCAACAAATCGCCGATAATAACTCGCCAAGCGAGGAAGCTCCTAATCTCCGTCACAGAAGTCGGAACAGGCCAATCCACTACAGAGTCCACCTTCCTTAGGTCCACCGCAATACCAGACTGCGTCACGATGTGACCCAAGAAGGAAACTTCTCGAAGCCAAAACTCACACTTCTTGAGCTTAGCATAAAGCTTATGCTCTCGAAGCGTCAGGAGAACTCGCCGAAGGTGATCCTCATGCTCCACGTCGCTCCTCGAATAGATCAGTATGTCGTCCATGAAGACCATGACAAACTGATCCAAGAACTGCCGTAAAACCCTGTTCATCAAATCCATAAAAGCTGTCAGGGCGTTCGTCAAACCGAACGGCATAACCGTGAACTCGTAATGCCCGTAACGAGTCCGGAAGGCCGTCATCGCAACGTCCTCGGCCTTAATCTTGAGCTGATGATAACCTGACTGCAAATCAATCTTCGAGAATACCGAGGCTCCCTGAAGCTGGTCGAAGAGATCGTCGATCCGCGGTAGAGGGTACTTGTTCTTCACCGTCACCTCGTTGAGCTCGAACTCACAATCAAACCAAGACTGCACAAAAGCCGTGACGAAAATCTTGTACGCAAACACACGCACAGAGACATCGGAGCCAACAACCAGGCTCCCGACATTCGATCACCAAGGCACCAAAACTCCTGGCAAAAACCAATATCACCACGCAAAACAAACCTTTTAGCTGTGAAGGTCAACCAACTCAGAAGCTGGACCAAATTCACGAAAGAATCGCCGAATTAACGGAAAAAGCAAACCGACCCACAAAACAAGGTCTGTCCTGAGCCAACTCTCTAGGAGTCTTCGGCTTCCAACAACAAACCGACGACTACATGCGATGTAGGGTCGCCAACCACACGAACCAAAGCGAAGGAAAAACACATTCCAGCGTCGACTAACCAACGTCAAACGCAGTGAGATCTCCAACAACAACCTGGAAGATCTCGCGACAACACAAAAACGTACAAATACCACCAGAAATCCCATAACACACCAATTTAGGTGTTAGGATAGCTGTATACAATGTAGGCACCAACAAAAACCTGACACCAGACAGTGTCCACTAAGTCTAGTACACGTCAGTTTGACGCAAGAACTAGTTAAAGGTCGAAAGACCAACACTGACGATTCTACCAGCAAAACGTCAGAGGGGTAGGCTTCACCGCCCTACCCAACAAAATAAAAAAGGTAACACCAAAGTTGCGGTCGTCCAAAACCGCTACCAAAACCCTGGGCTACACTCTAGTAGTCCCCACGGAAGTCGCGATCGAAACCGCTCAAAGTACCATCTCCGTAGAGACGCTCGTAGTGGCTCTCGTGCTCTACACAAAAAGTGGGGCCAGGGCAAGAACAGCCCAAACGACAACACAGCTCCACCAAGTGACGTCACCTAGCCCGTTAGGGCTACCACCTGCCAACGAGTGGTTACGAAAAAGGGGAAAACACCCTGCCACTTGGTATCTGCCTGGTACTCCACCACCACTTCTAGTAGAAGCACGAGTCTGCGAACAAGGGCGGATCGAACCCCAGGAAAATTCGCCAATCGCGCTCGGATGTGGCCACCACCCCCAATCACGGGGTCGGCGCCCACACGCGGAACAGCCGACGTAGTCGCTGTCGTCGTCGCGGTCGTGCCCACAAACGGCGTGGGTGCCACAGGAGGGTCTGCAGTCATCGGGGCACTCGGCGGAGGAGGAGGAGGGGCTGGAGCGGCAGTCGCCGTAGCCTGCTGCTGTAAAAACTGCCGGAACAAGTCGGAGAGGGCCGTCAGCTGACCCCTCACCTCTAGCCGCAGTAGCCCGAGTCTGAACACCAGCAGACGGCTCCGCAGGCGCACGCCTACCACCACGACCAGGATTGGGAGGTCTACCACGACCACAAGCCATCTGCAAAACACAGAAACCTGCGCAAGAGAAAGGGGTCGGCAACTCCCACAAAACACAAGCCGAAAACAAACCCCTCAAACTCGTGCACCTATACATCTTAGGTCTTCCTATGGGTCAGCCTAACCAATGGTTCAGTTACAAGTTTATGAATGAATGAGTGTTTGTACTCTTTACGCTCTGAAACCATCTCAATCTGTCACGCCCCGGGCTAGTTTTAGAAGCGAAAAAATGTGCCAATTTTTTTTTTTTAAAGCCTAGCCCGCGCCACGTACAGACCCGCCACAAATACAGGATCCACTGTCCACACGGACAGAGCCTCCCCTATATTTGCACGGTGTACACAACATACAAACAGGATCACAACCACCATTCATTCATCACACAAACCACAACAACACAAAAGGTTCATACAGCTACCAGTCCTTAAACCTGTATGAATCTAAGCAAGTCCTTAGGCGAAGGATGATGCGATGCACAAACAACAGATCATTCTATAAAATTGCTCCTTACCCAGAAGCTTTATTTTTTAAACCCTAATCTCAAACATTTAAGGATCATTTGAAAATCGTTCTCCACACGAGAACTCTCTTGTGAAAACCAAAAGCCGATCAATCGAAAATCTATTCGAAAACCGTTTGAAAACTGTTTCCTACACGGAAACCTTTATTTGAAAACCGCTACCACGAGGGGTAGAAATCCAAGATACACCATATTGAGTCATAAATAAACCGAAATAGGGATCTAATAGGCAAAGTCATCCATAATGTCTAAGCATGCAATCAACACATAAAAACTGTACCAAATCCAAAACATGCTAGACAAAACAAGCAAAGTGTAACTGAACCATATCCACAACTAGCTGATAAAGGGATAAAGGCGATAACCAATCTGAAGGGAGGAACCTCACAAGTCAGGACCTCTAGTACCACTAACTAAGCGTGCCTCGCTGCGTCCCGACTCCCACCACCCTGCTCAGACACCCCTCGACATTCGATCTCACGCAAAACGGTGCGTGAAACAGGGTCCAATTCGTGAAACGATCAAAATGCAAAACGACCTCTCAGCGAAGATCTCGCTATATCTCACGATCTGACCGTCGCATGTAAGAACAGATCATGCCATCGCGTTCAGCACTGCCGAGACATCGAATCTATCTTTTTGGATCGTCAGAAACGGACTCCGAACAGCGACACAATCCATCCTCTCTCCGCCAGCAAAACTCAAAACCATAAAAAACATAAAATACTATATATATACATATATATATACACCTATACATATATATATATACATATACAAATACAAATACAAGGTAGAGGGAGGGAAAACACAGAATTCAAATTCAAATTCAATTTTCAAAATTTGAATTCTCACAGTTTAGATCACATTGGGACAAGAGCGAAGAACTGGGTTCTTAATTGGATCGATCGTAAACCCCCTGCCTTAATCTTGCAAGATATTGATAATTGATCCCTTCGGCGCTTCCTCTTCCACTCCTTTTTTACTTATTTTTTTCCTTCATATATTTTATTTTTATGTATTTCCTCTTTTTATATTTCTCAAGATGATCTTGTTTGAGGATCTAATCAAATGCCCCCAAGTAGCACATATTGAAAAGGGAAGAGAACAAAGAGCATGTCCTTTTTATTTTCTAAGTTCTTGTTCCAGTATTACCTTTTTTTTATTTTTCTTGATTAATTTACTTTCGACCGAGGAGTTAGTGCATATTGATTTCTCTGAGTGTTATTGATAGAAGGGCAAAAAGAGCACACCCTCTGGGTTGTATTAACGTAAAATATATAGTACAAGAGATAGGCTTACTATGATAACAATGACAACCATAGGAAGAGTATAACTAGGATTACATGTCATATAATCCTACGCTATAGATGGTAAGTAATATACAATTGTAATATATAGAAACAAGATGAATGATACTAAATGTATCCTAACATCCCCCCACAAGCTAAGCATCCAGTGGACGGATGCGAAGATTGAGTCGTAATATCGAAAATCGAGAGGATGTCAAACAGCAAGTTGCTTGTCAGAAGAAACATGAACTAAGTCCAAATCATCAGACTGGACTTTCTCTCATATGAATTGATGGTCGAGTTCAATGTGCTTTGTGCGAGCATGAAGAACAGGATTGGCGGTAAGATAGGTAGTGCTGAGATTATCACAATAAATAATGATGGAGCGCCATAAGGAGACACGGCGATCACGAAGAAGCCGACGGATCTAGACTGTCGCAGCAAGTGCGTAGGCCACAGCACGATACTCTGCTTCAGAACTAGAACGAGAGATGGTGGGCTGTTTCTTAGCAGACTATGAGATAAGATTATGCCCAAGAAATATGCAATATCAAGAAGTAGAGCGACGAGTATCTAGACAATCAGCCCAATCAGCATCAGCAAAGGCCACAAGAGAAGGGTTGTCGCAGCGAGAGATAGGAAGGCCATAAGATAGTGTCCCTCGAATGTAACGCAGAATACGCTTGAGGGCCTGCATGTGTGGTTCACGCAGTGCATGCAGAAACTGGGCAACATAATTGATGGCATAGGAGATATCTGGTCTGATAAAGGTGAGATACTGAAGAGCACCAACAATCTGACAATAAGTGTAGTACACTGAACTTCAGTGTGTAGTACCGAACTTCTACAAATTATGGAGTTCCGGTGGGAAAATGGCATGAGCGGCTATGTGGGTGGCTTCGGCCAAGTTTGGGGCTTGTACGAGTGTTTTCGGCGCAAATGAGGCGCGAAAACGGACTTCGAAAAGTCAAATCTGCCAAACTTGTGAAGTCTGCAGTGGATTTCGGTATGGATTTGTCCATACCGGTATAGAAGTGATTAGTTCCGGTATGGAGTGTGACATACCGGAATGCGATGGGAGAATCTGGAAATCCAGCCCTCGGGTTTTGCAAAATTTCTCGTGGCATACCGGAACTAACGCCCGTATTCCGGTATGCCAGTGTGGATACCGGAATACAGAGCTGCGAAGTGCCAGCTTTGGCTGGCTGGGTGTAGTGAAGTGTGAGGGGGGTAAATTAGTCTTTTCACATGAGTAGGGGTGTATGAAGGGCTGAGACACCCTCCACTTCTCATTTTCTTCCTCCTCTACTTCTCCTCTCCATCTCTCTCACTTTCTCTCTCTAGAGATCTCTCCAAAGCTTGGAGAAAAGAGTGGATTGAGCTTGGAAAAGGTTTCCAAAGTGGAGAAGAGGCTTCTTGGTGCAAGAAGAAGCTTGGGGAACTCGTGGTTAAGGTGAGTTCCTCATGATTTGGGTTCAAACCTTGGATTTAATCCTTTGTTATGGGGTTTTTGGAGACCCTAGGCAATCTAAACCACAAAACGTGAAGATTGGCCAAGAAATTTTGGGGTTCTACATGCATGCATGTGAAACCTAGGTGAAATGAGGGCTTTTACCATAAGAGGTTCTAAAATTATTTGGACCTTCGGGAATTACAATTGAGGCATAGGAAATCATGTTAGAACAATTGATTTCAAGTATTGAGTTGATTTATGGGTTCGTAATGAGTAACAAACCATTTTCTTGTAGAAGCTTGGGTTGAAACAAGAACTCAAGGCTTGGAGAATTAGGAGCTCAAAGAATTCAAGAATTGGGAGCTCTTGAGGTGGGTTTGTGTTTACCGAAGTGATTAGGTCACTTCCATGTCTAGGGTAAAAGACCATTTGAAATTAAAATGGTGTAAAAGTATGTAACCCTAGAACTTGCATGTTGGCAAAACGAGAATCATGATGAATTGAACCATGGGCTCATCATGAATGTTAATGAATTCAAGTATTTCATTGCTAGTTATACTTGTTATGTGATTGCATATATAAAAATGGAACCTAGTGTCATTGAACATAGGTTGGAACATGAGATTGGAACCTAGTGTCATTGAACATAGGTTGGAACATGAGATTGGAACCTAGTGTCATTGAACATAGGTTGGAACATGAGATTGGAACCTAGTGTCATTGAACATAGGTTGGAACATGAAATTTGGACCTAGTGTCATGGAACCTAGGTTGAGAATGTAAAATAAACCTAGTGTCATTGAACATAGGTGAGACTTGGTGACTTGAACCTAAGGCCATTGAACTTAGGTTGGCAAGTGTGAAGTATGATAAATTGGGGTACGCTACGATTTCGCTATCCCGGGTATGCGACGATTTCGCTACCCGTGCCACGTGATGGCGGTGATGGATTGGGGTACGCGACGATTTCGCTATCCCGGGTATGCGACGATTTCGCTACCCGTGCCACGTGATGGCGGTGATGGATTGGGGTACGCGACGATTTCGCTATCCCGGGTATGCGACGATTTCGCTACCCGAGCCACGTGATGGCGATGATGGATTGGGGTACACGACGATTTCGCTATCCCGGGTATGCGACGATTTCGCTACCCGAACAAGGAGATGACGATTTCACTCCTTAGAGGTTGGGACCATGATGGGGATGGCGATTCCATTGCCCGGTGCCCAATACTTGCGGCGATTCCACTTTGGTTGAGAACTATTATGGTGATGCGGCGATTCCGACACCATAAATAAATGACAAGTAGTTGAATTTGGACAATGTGAGATATGGGATGAACCTAGGAAAAAATAAAAGTTGACATTTTATCTGGTTGCATCCTTTATGTTTATTTACAAGCATGTAAATATTTGTATGCATAGTTAATTGAAATCTAACTTATGCTTATGGTGTTTCTTTGGACCTGGTGGGTCGAGCTTCTCCCTTGGGTGGCCTTACCCACTGGGAACTATGTTTATAGTTCTCACCCCATATTTTTCAGGTCTTTCCGCGAGTGAGGCGGCGGAGCGATGCAAGAGGTTGGCTCTGTAGATAGCGGCCCTTCCATTTTGGTGTCACATAGAGTTGTACCCCGAATTTTGGACAATAATAGCATAGGGGGTTTTATTAAATGTATGCAACTTGTAAATTTCATAGTTTTGGAACTTGATGTATGGAATAGGAATGAAAGAAAAGAAAAATTGGGCATGTATAAATGTGCAAATGTGATGTAATAGAAGTAGAACTTCTTTATGTTGATGCTTTTCTTGTGCAACTCTTGTACTCCATTCCTAGTTGGAACATCGTGGAAATGCTTGTGTTGTGACGCTTTGGGCGGGTAGGGGAGACTCTATCCGTTCGGCGGGTCTGGGGCACGCCCTCGTGCGGGTTGTCCTTCCACCTACTTGGTGTTAAGGCACGGCGGGGCGTGACAATAAGTATAAGAATCCTCAAGAGGATGCCCCTCATGAGAAAAGAGACGAGACGTCGGAGAGAGAGAAGTGGACACTGGTTTACTGTCAAGAAAGCCGTGCCGCTGAAGTAGTTGATGCGCATATTTTCTCTGAGTCAGATGATGTCCAGAGGCGGAGTGATGAACCTCTATACCTAAAAAATAATGTAGCGGTTCCAGATCCTTCATCGCAAATTCTCGTTGTAAAGTGACAATAAGAGCGTCGAGAAGAGAGGATGAGCTGCAGGTCACAATAATATCATCAACACATAAGAGAAGAATAAGAGTGCCAGAAGATGAATGACAAACAAATATCGAGGGATCAGCTGTACTGCCAACAAAACCAATCTCAGAAAGAAATGAAGTAAACCACTGAAACCAAGCGCAAGGTGCCTATTTGAGACCATATATAGCTTTGCAAAGATGACAAACGTGATCAGGAAGCGAGGGATGCACAAAACTAGGTGGCTATTTTATATAAACCTCATCAAAGAGGGTTCCATGGAGAAAGGCATTTTTTACATCAAGTTGACGAAGAGACCAACCAGAGGAAAATGTGACCGAAAGAACAGTACGAATCGTGGTGGACTTAACAACCGGAGAAAAAATCTCATCAAAATCAATATCCTATTGTTGTTTGTAACCCTGAGCCACAAGCCGAGCTTTGAGACGCTCAAGAAAACCATCCGCTTTCTATTTGACTTTTTATACCCATTTATATCTAATGAGATTAGCGGAAGGAGAAGGTAGAATGAGCTCCCAAGTATCATTGGTTAGTAAGGCATCAAATTCTTCAGCCATGGCAACGCGCCATCCTTCATCCTGAAAAGCCTCACGAAAAGAGGTAGGCTCATTGGGAAGAATAGAATGGGCAGCAGTGAGGAAGGAAGTAGACCCTGTGGAATCCTTAGTCATGGAGCAAGTAATCATAGAATGTAGTCGGGCAGGCAACAGAGGCGCAGAAGGTGAAGGAAAGGATGCAACAACACCCTCATGGTCAGTGGAAGAAGAAGGCACATCAGGAGCGGATGGAGAAAGAGCAGCAGGCCGGCTGGTGGAACGTCTTGTATAGACCCGGAGTGCAGGTTGACCAGCTTTGGCGGCATCAGCCTCATGACTAACCTGTGAGGCATCAGAATTCAAGCTGGAAGGAAAAGTTGATAATTGCTCAGACAGGGAAGCAGGCGCATGTGAATCATCGTAAGGAATGGGACGTGTGAAGGAGAAGCCAAAAATCGCATCAAGCATGGAAAGACTATCACCCAGCAAAGGACGATTAGAAAGAAAACTTTGAAACATTTGCAAGTTGGAAAGAGATGAAGAGAAGGAAGAAGAAAATTTAGACAGACAAGAGTAAGGAAAAACATTTTTGACAAACGTAACATGGCGAGAGATGAAAACCTTACCAGCGCTTGGATATCAACATCGAAATCCTTTATGTTTGTTAGAAAGTCCAAAGAAGACACAAGGAAGTGATCGGGGAGAGAGCTTGTGAGCTACAATGTCCTGAACATCGGGATAATACAAACATCCAAAAGCTCCAACAAGTTGCAAGTTAGGGGAAGCACAACCATGCAAAATTTCATAAGGTGACCGTCCTTTCAAAACAGTAAGAGAGAAAACTCTATTCACAAGGAAAACATCAGTTTGAATGGCCTCAATCCAGAATCGAGGAGGTATGCAAACTCGAAAAAGCAGGCTTCTAACAACATTAGATAAATGCCTATGCTTCCTCTCAACAAGGCCATTTTGTTGAGTATAAGGACAAGAAAATCTGTGGATAATGCCATTTTATGAACAAAGAGTGAAAAACTTCTCATTTACAAACTCAGTGCCATTGTCAGATTGAAAATTTTTGATTGAGCTATGAAATATGTTTTCAACCATTATTTGAAACTCTAAAAATTTATCAAAAACTTCATGTTTAGATTTTAACAGATAAAGCCAAGAGAATCGAGAATAATCATCAATAAAAATAACATAATATTTATATCCAGAAAGCGAGGGAACAGGTGATTGCCATATATTCGAATGAACAATATGAAAGAAAAAAGCAGATTTAGATTCAGAATCATTAAATGAAAGCTTAACATATTTTCCCACATTACAAGCATTGCAAACAGATAATTTTAAGACAGAATCGGAGACAATTTTATTATTTTTCATAAATGCGGAAAGACAAAAAAAACTAGGATGACCTAATCGTCTATGCCAAATGTCACCACTAAACCTAGATGCAACCAAAGCCAGTTGTTGCTTATTGCCTACACCTGCAACTTTAGAAGAGAGTGGATATAGTGAACTTCTCGAGCTAGGACATCAAAGAAGCTCCTTTCCGGTTTCCTTGTCCTTCACAGAAAAACCAGAAGAGTCAAACTTAAAAAGAGAATGATTATCATGACAAAACTGGCGCACTGAAAGTAAATTTTTTTTAATATAAGGAACAATAAGAACGTTTTTAAGATCGAAAGATTTTGAGGATGAATGTAACTAAGTTTCACCTGTCTGAGTAATTTCAAGTAAATTTTTGTTACCAATAAAAAAAATTTCATGCCCACTATAAGGTTTTGAAGATGAGAAAATACCAGAGTTTGCGGTCATATGATTACATGCTCCGGTGTCTGGATACCACACTTCCTCACCAGGTTTATGAAGATTCATAGCAGCAAAGGTTTGAGGAATATCATCTGCAACAAATGAATGATTAAAATATTGCCTGCACTGAAGAGCAGAATGATTAAACTTTCTGCAAATCTGACATTGTGTGCCGGACTTCGGAATGTAAGATTGATGATTCGGAGTATAAGGTTGTTGAGGATGATTCGGATTTGAGGATGTGAATAGGTTCCAGGAGATCCACGACCAGGATATGAGTTGTATCTACCGCGTTGTCCTCGACCACCGCGATATCTACCTCCATGGCCTCCACGATTTCCACGTCCAAGATAAGCATAAAAAACTTCACCATCAATAGTAGGGGCAGCAGGCGATGTCGTCGAACTAGTATGACGTTGAACTTTAGTTTCCTCTTGCATTAAGAGTGGATGAAGTTGCTCGAAAGTAGGCTTATGTCGGTGTGCATTAAGAGTGGATGAAGTTGCTCGAAAGTAGGCTTATGTCGGTGCGCATTAAGGGCAGTAACAAAGCCTTTGTATTCATCTAGTAGTCCAAGAAGAACGGTCATGACCAAGTTATGGTCAGACTCGGTCTCACTAATAGCTTGTAGAGCATCACCAATAGATTTAACCTTTTGCATGTAATTGCTCATATTCATTGTACCTTTCTTAATGCTTCACAATTCAGACTTTAGAGAGAAAGCCGTGAAAGTAGTTTTATCAAGAAAATAAGCTTCAATATTTTGCCATGCATCATATACAGTTTTAGGGGAACTAGAAACAACCATTTGTAAGATGCTAAAAGATAGGGTGGCATTAATCCATGAGAGAATAAGAAAGACTTGTTTCCACACCAGATATGTGGAATTAGTGAGTTCAAGAGGTATGAGAGTTCTGATGTTGACCACCGGTAAGGTTGAAGTAGAAGACATGTTACCTCCAAGAGAAAATTTCCACCACAAGAGAGGAAGAAAATAAATAAAGTACTCACAGATCCAGAGAAAAGAAGATCAGAGATGAACCGGCTAGACCAGAGGTAAACTAGATAGCACCAGGCAAGCTGCAGCAACTAGCGGCACCAAACCTAGCACGCACAAGGCAAGATGAGGCCGAGTGGGACCAAGGACAGCCCGTACGACACCAACAAAGCAAGAAGGGTCCAGCGACGGCAATAGGGAACCAGCAGCACTAGGAGGCAGCACCAGGAACCAGCAGCACCAGGAAAATAACCAGCGGCAGTAGGAAACAAGAAGAGTCCAGCGGCATCAACAGAAACCAGCGGCACCAACTGCAACAACCAGCGGCAGCAGCAAAGCAATAAGAATCCAAAGGCGGCAACAGGGATCGGCAACCAGCGGCACCAACTGCAGCAACCAGTGGCACCAGCAAAGCAACAAGAATCCATAGGCGGCAACAGGGATCAGCATGCAAGGGTAAGAAGAGTCCGAGCGACACCAACAACAAGTAGGGACCAGCGGCAACAGGGATGCCCAGGGCGGCAACAAGAAAGAAGAAAGCAATACCAAGAAAAACACCTATGGAGAAAGTGTCGTTTGTGGTGGAAAGAGGTTATAGATCAATATCCCCGTATTAGGGTTTGTGGCTCTTATACCATGATAGAAGGGCAAAAAGAGCACACCCTATAGTGCACTGAACTTTAGCAAATTGCGGAGTTCTAGTGGAAGAATAGTATTTTATACTATTCGGGAGGTTTTGGTTGAGTTTCGAGAACTTAGAAGTGTTTTCGAGACTTTTTAAGCTCGGAAATGGACTTTGGTGTTCAAAATCTACAAAAGCTGCAGAATTTGTATTTAGTACCGATACTAGAATTAGGGTACCTGAACTCAATAGAATTTGGAATTACGCAGCTCTCGGGTTTTGAGGAACTCGGTTGAGGTACCGGTACAGATTTAAGTAGTACCGGTACTGATTTTGTGAGTACCAGAACGCAGTAGAAAAATCGAAAATCCAACGTTCGGGTTTTTCGGAATTGGATCTCAGGTACCGAAACTGCCTGAGTACCGGTACGCAGTGCTGCAAAAGATGTTTCATGCAGTTTTGCAATTTAATTTTTTTGAGGGGGTTCTAGGGATATTGTTGCATCAAGTAATATACCTCTTCACCCTCTCTCATTTTTCTCTTTGAGCTGAAGCTTGAGAGGAGGAAGGTGAGTCTCTCCATCTCTCTCTCTCTCTCTCTCTCTCTCTCTCTCTCTCTTGGATTTCTCTTCTCCAAACCCTCCAAATCATGGGTTTGATATCTCTTTTTCTTCATTTTCTTCATGGAAGCATGCTTTTAGGCCTTGGAGAGGAACTCGGGATTGGAGGAAGAGACTTGTTTGAGGATTTAGCTTCAACCCTAACATCTATTAGCTTGGTTGGAGCTCTAATTGAGATTAGTAGTTTTCGTGCTCCCTCTAATTGTGGGTTTTGCAAGAAATTTGGTTGAAAATCTAATTTGTGGAGAACTAGGGTTTATTTTGGGATTTTCTTATTGGAAGCTTTTGAGATGGAATTGATGAGTGTAGAACACTCTTGTAGGTTGGATTTGGAGCCCCATTGTCTTGGTTTGAATTTTAATCAAGATTTTCTTGAGTTAAGGTAATTTTCACCTATTTTCACTTGGATTTTTTGGTGAATTTCGTGGTGGAGTTTTTAGAGGCTTGTAACCCTTTAGGAATTTTTTTAAGGTACAAGAAGTCTAAGGGGGCAACTTCATTTGAGAATTGATCAAGCTTTCGGCGGTTATCCGGTGGGTTTGACCTCACCGAAATGGGTGAACTCCCCATATGTCTCCTATCTTATAATATGACTTGATAAATAGTTTTGCAAGATACTCATGGCATCGTAGAATTTTTGAACGCATGACATAATCATCTCATGTATGAAGAATTGCTTACTCTATGTAGTAGAGGAATACATCATAATGACATGCATGTTAAACTATCCTTCTCTTGTTTTAGCATTGATGCATGTTATAGTTGGATATTGTAATGGTCACTATATGGTTAGTGGAGCTACTTCATTGGGTAGAAATAGATTGGCATCATTTGATAATTGCTATAATTAAAAGAAAGCATGGTACATTGTATGTTTAAGACATGTCACTAGACTAAGTAAATTGTACTTAAACCTAGTTGAATTAGATATAACATTATGACATGTAATCGATCTCTTGGTTGTCATTGAAAATTCCATATTTTAGACATGATAAATGAGGACTCGTACACTTTGATCACGCTTGTTTGCTCTTGTGCTCATTCGCACAAGCTTGTGAGGGTTGCTCCCTACAAGCCGGCACTCCGGAGTTTAGCCTTTGCGACAACATGCTCGCCGTGAGGGATTGGGCGCCGAATGGGATGCCGTGGGGGAGGCTCATTCCTAGCGGGAGAATGTTGACTACCACGGGACCATTTAGGCATGGCACAAGTCGGGAAGTTACCTCGTGTAAGTCTCCTATGGTTGGATAAAGGTTAACTAAATTGGACAATTGTACATTACATTTAATTGGCGCATGCATAGTAATATATTTGTGTAGTAAATCACTTACTCTAGTAAGAATGATAGTAGTGGGACAATGCATGTCATAAACTTAGCTAGTAGAGGCATGATAGTAATTAAAACCTTCTATTCTATTTGCTATATCCATGTTAAATTATAGTTGTTTACTATCTTTACCTCAGTTGACCTAGTTGTGTATTTCGCCACTCTCGGCGGCTTACCCACTGGGAACTATTGTTTGATAGTTCTCACCCCCATTGGTTTGTTTGTTTTTATTTCAGAGCCATCCGCAGTGGGAAAGGCTAGGGATCGCGGCAAGGGAATCGCGTCTAGCAAGAGCCTCTTAGATCTTATCATAGGTGGACCCAGCACATCTTTCTTTTATTTTAGATGTGAAAGGTGTACATTTTGCATATTGTATAGAGACCACCCCGATATTCATAAGATATACCATTTTGTTCAAACTTAATGTATATGTCTTATGGATGAATGTTGTATTAGCTTTGTAAGTAATAGAACTTTTATATTTGCTCTGATTATCAATTTAGGATATATCATTCTTTCATTCTTTGAAATATTTGTTGTAGACGCCTTGTGTGCACCGGGGGGTACTTGGTGTACATGGCGGGTATGTGCACGTGCCGGGTGGACTTCCGATAGGGCCCGAGCGTGACAGATTATATTAGTATCAGAGCCTAGGGTCGAGTCTTAGTGGTCCTAGCAAACCTTAAGCCAGTTGGACGTTAAGGATTAGGAACGTGAGAGACGGGGTCTTTTGTGACTTTTGGCGAAAGTAACCTAATTGGGTCTTAACTTTAACTCCAAATATTTTGGGGTTTGATCGAAGTGAATAACTTCTATATCCTTGGAGCGTCACGTTGGCGGCCGACAACGTGACATCGAGGAGTAGTTGGGAGCCACTTCATTGCTTTCGCGTAATTAGGGATTGTACTTTTTGTGAAGGGATACGATTGGCGTGGGTTATTCTAAACTACGCATGTTATGTTTGTTGCAGCTTGTGATGCCGACGACTCGCTCCCAGGCGTCTGCAACGGCTGGTGCTGAGGAGGTAGAGACCTCCGCTACTTCTGGATCTAGCAAGGTCCTTGAATTGAGAAGCAGTTGGCCCTCTTGACGGATGTGGTAGAACGACAGACAGCTGCGGCCAAGCAGCAAGCAGATGTTGCACGCCGACAGAAGGCGAGGATGAAGCGATTGGAGGACTTGCTACTCCAGCAGGCCTCTGGCAGAGTGAGGCAAAATCCTACCCCCCCCGGCGCCTACAGGAGAAGCGGCTACTGAGGTGCAGCCCTAAGTGCCGGGTGCCTCTTGCGCAGCCCCGAGCACTGAGCGTAGGGATGAGGTGACGGCGACACTACCGGTTCAGGCTCCATCGATAGAGACGGTTCTCCCAATGATAGTGACGGGAGTCAAGCGAGAGCGACTCATGAACTGCTTGAATGAATTCCGAAAGTGTAATCGCCGAATGTTTGATGGTGAGAAGGCGGACCACTGGATAGTGGAGAAATAGATTCTGCATATGGAAAAGTTATTTCACGATACATTTGTGGAGGAGCGATATAAGGTGTGGTTGGCAACACACCATTTGGAAGGTGAGGCATATCAATGGTGGGCCGATATTCGTGATGACCCGGACACTGATTTGGCGGCGATTACTTGGAGAAAGTTCAAGAAGCTTCTGTCGTTGACCTACTTTTCCCAAAGTGTCAAACGACAAATGGAATAGGATTTGTGCAACTTGCGCCAAGGAGATAAGACAGTGGCGGAGTACGAGCGAGAATTCTCTCGTTTGTTGCATTGTGTTCCATATGTGGTGAGGGATGATGAAGACAAGGCTCGCATGTTTGAAATGGGCCTCCGACCATCAATTTTCTGACTTGTTTAGTCCTCCAACTTGAAGACTTACCGTGAGGTAGTAGACCGTGTCTTGATTGTGGAGAAGGGTGCGTAGATTGCAAAGGAGGAGAGAGAGGCTTTGGATAGGGTGAAGGGCAAGAGGCAAGCGGCTGAGGGTAGTGGTAGTAAGTCTAATTCTAGGAGGCCGCCAAAGCACCCAATGAGTCAATCGAGGAGGCATGGCTCTTCTTCGTCTCGCAGAGCGCCTGAATGACGATGTCAGCAGCGTTGTGTGATTTGTGGTGGCCCTCATGCACCGCCGCAGTGCGCTCAGTGTGGGGGCAAGTGTTTCCTGTGTGGCCAGGAGGGTCACTTTCGATCAAAGTGCCCGAGAGGTTCTTCCCCAGCACCATCATCGGCATCAGTACCAGTTTTACCCGGTCAGAATCAGGGAGTTCCATCTACTTATCATCAGGCAGGGCGACCACTAGCATCGCGACAGCATAAGGGATTGCGACAGGCACCTAGTGGGCGCATGTACGCGGCCTAGACTGAGGTTGCGACAGCAGCAGCAAAGGAGGTCGTTGCAAGTATCATTTTAATTAATGTCATAAGAGTTAGGGCATTATTTGATACCGGTGCATCGCATTCATTCATTGACCGGCTATTTGCCGAGTTGCATGGCATTGAGCTTATTCCTACCTTGCATCCGGGACGAGTTTTAGTCTCCGATCATGTTTTGGACATTCGGGAGTATTGCCCTAGTTGCCCTATTAGGATTGGAGATTGGATTATGCCAATTGACTTGTTGGCCCTACACAAACTTGGAGAGTTTGATATTGTAGCATACCGAATCTCCATGCCTTTCCCCGAGCTTTGGCCAAATTGGGCAAAGTGCGAATTAGAAGGTGTTTGAGGAGTTTAGATAGTTGTGTGGATGGTGTTTGAGGCCAATTATGAGAGTTAGATGGACTCCGGATGAATTGGAAGTGAATTTGAGGGAGTTGGGGGTGAGAACAAGAGTTTTGGGGCAAAAATAAAGAGAAATGAGTTTTTGGACCTACGGGGTCCGGACCCCAAACTTGGGATCCGGACCCGGCCTGTGCCCAAGTTGAGACCCTCTCGGGTTCCGAACCCGAAACTTGGGGTCCGGACCCGGCGACAGCATTTTTGGTGGGTTGAGTGAAAATTAATGAAAATGAGGGATTAAGTTGTAAATGTTGTTTAGGGCTTATGTATAGGCTCTAACTCCTTCCTGCTCTCATTCTCTCCCACATAAACTGTAGCACTTTGAATTTCGGTGCGTTGTATCGAACTTTACTAAATTTGATAAAGTTCGATGGAAGCCGATAATGGCTGGTGTGGAATTGGGTTCCGAAGGTTTCGGAACATTGTGGGTGCGAGTGGAAACCCGAAAATTGAAAAATTATGAAAAAGGGACCAAGTGGAGCAAAACTGCTCACGGGGTCCGGACCCTAGAAGCTGGGGTCCGGACAATGAAGTCCGCGGGCAGCTACGGTCCGGACCCGGATATCACGGTCCGGACCCGAGCTGAATTCTGAGTTGGGGTGCGTACGGGTTCCGGACCCGGACACCAAGGTCCGGACCCGGCCTGCGCGGTGAACTGTCACCTGTGCGGGGTCCGGACCCCACTTGCAAGGTCCGGACCCCACTTGCAAGGTCCGGACCCGGCTGGGGCAAAATGCCCAGTGAGGGGTATTTTAGTAATTTCATGGTGGAGGGCTATGTATAGGGGCTGAGGTATCTCTCTCCTCATTACTCCTCCACTCTCCTCACATTCCCTCTCTCTCTCCCTCACTTTCTCTCTCTAGAGATCTCTCCAAAGTTTGGAGAAGTGTAGGATTTGACCTTGGGAAAAGCTTCTAAGGTGGATTTGGAGCTTCTTGGTGCAAGAAGAAGCTTGGGAGCTAGGGCTTTGAGGTGAGTTCTTGTGATTTAGGGTTTAAACCTTGGATTTAATCCTTCAAGATGAGGTTTTTGGAAACCCTAAGCAATCTCAACCACAAATGGTGGAAGATTGGCCATGAAATCTAGGGTTTGGCTTGCATGCATGCAAACCCTAAATAGATTTGGGGCTTTTGCCATGGGAGGTTCTAAAAATATTTGGACCTTTGGGAATTGTAATTGAGGCATAGGAAATTATGTTAGAACACTTGATTTCATGTATTGAGTTGAATTAAGGGTTCGTAACGAGTAACGAACCGTTTTCTTGTAGAAGCTTGGGTTGAAGCAAGAACTCAAGGCTTGGAGACTTAGGAGCTCAAAGAATACAAGAATTTGGAAGCTCTTGAGGTGGGTTTGTGTTTACCGAAGTGATTAGGTCACTTCCATGTCTAGGGTAAATATCTATTTAAAGATAAAATAGTATGTGTTGTGAACCCTAGAACTTGCATGTTGGCAAAGATGAAAATCATGATAGGTAGAGCCATGAGCTCCTATTGCATGTTATAGAATTCAAGTATATTTCTATTATCTATACTTGTTACATGGTTGCATGTATGATTGAAACCTAGTGTTATTGAACATAGGTTGGAACATGAGAATGGAATCTAGTGTCACTGAACATAGGTGAGACTTAGTGACTTGAACCTAGGGTCATGAGACTTAGGTTGGCAAGTGTAAAATGTGAATAATGGGATGTGCGACGAGGTTGCTATCCCGGGTATGCGACGATTTCGCTACCCGTGCCATGAGTTGGCGATGTTGAGATTGGGATGTGCGACGAGGTTGCTATCCCGGGTATGCGACGAGTTCGCTACCCGTGCCATGAGTTGGCGGTGTTGAGATTGGGATGTGCGACGAGGTTGCTATCCCGGGTATGCGACGAGTTCGCTACCCGTGCCATGTGATGGCGGTGTTGAGATGGGGTATGCGACGATTTCGCTATCCCGAGTATGCGACGAGTTCGCTACTCGAACACGGAGGTGACGATTTCACTCCTTGGATGTTGGAACTATTATGGTGATGCGGCGATTCCGAAACCATAAGTAAATGACAAGTAGTTGAATTTGGTCATGTGAAATATATGATGAACCTAGGAGAAAATGAAAATGGACATTTTATTTGGTTGCATCCTTTATATTTATTTACAAGCATGTAAATAATTATTGCATAGTTATTTGTGATCTAACTTATGCATATGGTGTTTCTTTGGACCTGGTGGGTCGAGCTTCTCTCTTGGGTGGCCTTACCCACTGGGAACTATGTTTATAGTTCTCACCCCACGTTTTTCAGATCCTTCCGCGAGTGAGGCGGCGGAGCGAGGCAAGGGTTTGGCTCTATAGATAGCGGCCCTTCCATTTTGGTGATACATAGAGTTGTACCCCTAGTCTTGGACATTGATAGTATAGGGAATTTTCATTGATTATATGCAACTTGTATATTCCATAATTTTGGAACATGATGTATGGAATGAAAATAAAAGAAAAGAAAATTTTGGGCATGTATAAATGTGCAATGTGATGTAATAGAAGTAGAACTTCTTTATGTTGATGCTTTCCTTGTGCAACTCTTGTACTCCGTTCCTAGTTGGAACGTTGTGGATATGCTTGTGTTGTGACGCCTAGAGCGGGTAGAAGATACTCTATCCGTTCGGCGGGTCTGGGGCATGCGCCCGTGCGGTTATCCTTTCCACCTAGTTGGTGTTAAAGGCCCGACGGGGCGTGACAGACTGAGGTGGTATCAGAGCGTAGAAACGGTCTAGGTGGACCTAAGAAACCCTAGGATGGAAAAGACCCTAGGAGTGTAGGCTCGTGAGTGACGAGATCTTTGACTGTGGCGAAAGATAAGTGATTGGGTTATTGTCACGCCCCGGGTTACCTCTTCCCAGGCGCATGACCAGATCCGCCGCATACACAGTATCTCTACCATGTATACGAAGCGAAACAACATCCACAATCAAACACACCGAGCTAAAGGTATCAACAGAGCTGCTATATAAATATATCAAAAGATCACTGTACATACATCATCCATAACTCTCACATATAACTCTCTCATATACAGACTGATATCAACATCACATAGTATGTACAGACTCAACCATCTATCCAAAATGGGTATACCTCTAGCCAAATATCCGGGGAATAGCTCTACCCGACGGTCTCCTTTCCGCGCTCAGTATGCACGACTGGGGAAGAAGACTCTGCAAAAAGATGTCACCAATGGGTGTGAGAACTACTATCAATCAAGTAGTCCTCAGTGGGTACCGCCACCAGCCTCAGCGGTCTGCCCACTAAGTCCTCAATCTCAAGAGATATGAATAGAGCAATAAAAGAGTAGGAGATGTACTACCACTACTATGCACAAAGCTCAACTGTCAGTATGAATACCAAAGAACTGAATATAGCGAATGAGGACTATCATACACAATACAATACCTGCGAACCAGCTAGTACAGGAAACACCATCTGTACCTAGCTCTTGCCATACAATACCTCTCAATACAATACCATACCTGCGAACCAGCTAGTACAGGAAACACCATCTGTACCTAGCTCTTGCCATACAATACCTCTCAATACAATACCATACCTGCGGCCTGATCACGCTCAACCCTACAGGGAGCTGCTCAACCCTCCAGGGAGCCGACTAGTACAGGAAGCCCGTCTGTAACTAGCCCCTCGTACAACCCTCTGTACGGAACATGCCAACTCTAGAGTGGTACTCGTGGGAGCGACCCAACCGAGCAAAGTACAACCATAGTAACCGCCAAGCACCCGCAGGTATATGATCGACACGACTGGGTCAACAAAGGATCATGTGCCCTCGGCACCTCAAAGAATAGTCAACAGGTAAGACCCAATCCACTGTGCCATCGGCACCACAAAGGATAATCAACAAGTATGACCCAATCCATGCTCTCACAAAGAACCACGTGCCCTCGGCACAATCAATGCTCCAGTGCTCACAATCAATCTCAACTCTATCACACAAGAGGAGGCTCTCGACTCTATCACAAAGAGGAGGTACAACAACATAGCACGAGCCACAACATGATCACCTACACTACATGCACAACAACTGGTACAAGGAGTATCAACAGAATATGTGTAGGTCCAATCATGCAACAAGGATACAAAGAAATGCATGCTCATATACATATCATTAGCACATCTAAGATCATAACATGCCCATGCGGTCTATAGATCAGTCTCACCCTAACATGGCATCTCTACATAATCTTAGCATGGCATACTATCATAATCTCAATATCATAATCCAATATCCACATATCATAATCCAATCATGCTAACATAATCCAAACAACATCATATCATATTATGCTAACATGAGATAAAACACGTAGGAGGAAGTCCACTGAATCTGGCAAACATCAACCCACCTGAAAAGCTAATCCAACCACGGTGGGGAAAGAACAGTATCCTCAGATCCAACCCTCCAGATAACGCACTCCGGCAGCACTCCGATTTGTCAAAACCTCCAAGGAAACTGCTATCTCCAGCAGAATAACGGCTCGACACCAGATCAGATCAGCAGAGTAGAAGAGAGCAAGCAGGGTTACAAACTATGCCAACACATGGCCCTAAAACCCACTTTCTCTCTCTAGAAACCGAAGTCACGAAGTGGAAATTACCCCAAAAACCATCAGGGCTCGCCTATTTATAGGCTGCCAAAAGTCCACATTCGGGCGCCCACTTCTCAACTTCCGGGCGTCCGGAAATCCTGCCGTACAGGTGTCGTCGTGCGGTCAAGCGGTCGGTCGGCGGTCAGCAGGCGGTGGGGCGGTGTGTCTCCGGCGATCGACACGTGTCCTGCGTCGCGACACGTGGCCCTCCACGTCACAACTCAAACCGGATCCTCCGTCCGGGCGTCCGGATCCTGCGCCCAGATCCACAACTCGTCGGCCACAACCGGATCATCCACAAAGTGCAACGGGGTCCGGAACATTCGGGCGTCCGCAACCTCACTTCCGGGCGCCCGAATCCTGCCAAGTCCAGAAACCCTAAATCTCAAAATTTCCGAGTACTACATTCTCCCCTCCTTAGAATAGTTTCGTCCTCGAAACTAAAGTAAACACTCACCTCAAGATGTAAACAGGTGGGGATAAGATCTCTGCATAATGGTCTCTAACTCCCAAGTAGCCTCTCTATCATCATGAAAATCCCACTGTACCTTAACATAAGGTATGACCCGATTACGCAATTCCCTCGTCTCACGAGCAAGAATCCGTATCGGTCGCTCCTCGTAATGCAAATCCTCAGTAAGCTCCAGTGGAGAAAAATCAATCACATGGGAAGGATCATGCATGTATCTCCTCAGAACAGATACATGAAAGACATCGTGCACTCCTGCAAGTCGAGGCGGAAGGGCTAACCGATAAGCCACGGGTCCAACTCTCTCCAAGATCTCAAAAGGACCAATAAATCGCGGACTAAGCTTTCCGCGAATCCCAAATCTCCGTATGCCCTTCGATGGTGAGACCTTCAAGAAAACATGATCGCCAACATGAAACTCTAGATCTCGCCTCCGAGTATCAGAATAACTCTTTTGCCTACTCTGAGCCGTCTCAATATGCCGTCGTATCAACTTAACTTTCTCTTCTGCTTCAAGCAAAAGGTCTGGTCCCAATGTCTTCCTTTCACCAACATCATCCCAATACAGAGGTGATCGACATTTGCGTCCATACAATGCTTCAAACGGAGCCATCTTAATGCTCGCTTGATAGCTATTGTTGTACGCAAACTCTACCAATCTCAGATGTCGATCCCAACCTCCACCAAAATCCAAGACACAAGCTCTCAACATATCCTCGAGTGTCTGTATAGTGCGCTCGGACTGACCATCAGTCTGGGGATGAAATGCAGTGCTAAACCGAAGCTGAGTCCCTAAAGCTGTCTGTAAACTCCTCCAGAAATGGGAAACAAATCTCGAGTCTCTATCAGATACTATTGAGATTGGCACTCCATGCAATCTCAATATCTCATCTAGATAAAGCTGCGCAAGTCGCTCACGTGACCAAGTAATCTGCATAGGCAGAAAATGAGCAGACTTCGTCAGCCTATCAACAATCACCCAAATAGAATCACAGCCGCTCGAAGTCCTCGGCAATCCTACGATGAAATCCATCGTAATATGATCCCACTTCCACTCTGGTATTGGAAGACTCTGTAGCTTACCAGCTGGTACACGATGTTCAGCCTTAACTTGCTGACATGTCAAACATTGAGCTACAGCTCTACCAATATCCCGCTTCATACCATTCCACCAGAAGTGAGTCTTCAGATCCTGGTACATCTTTGTCCCTCCAGGATGTACAGAATAAGGAGAATAATGTGCTTCCTTTAGTATCTCCTCTCGAATCTCCTGATCCGCTGGTACACATAGACGTCCTCTATAGCGAAGAGTCTCAGCATCATCACAAGAAAACCCTTCGAGATCTCCACTCCTCAGTTGATCTCGAACTTTCCCCAAGTAAGGATCCACACTCTGTTTCTCTCGAATCCTATCTAACAGAGTGGGCTGCAAAATCAGAGTCATCAGTCTCGCTGTCATCCCAGAAGTAACCACTTCAAGGGACAACCTCCGCATCTCCTCCACTAGGACAGGCTGTTGAGTAATACTTAAACTCAAAGTTGCCACAGCCTTCCTACTCAAAGCATCGGCAACAACGTTCGCCTTACCGGGATGGTATAATATAGAAATGTCATAATCCTTCAATAATTCTAACCATCTCCGTTGCCGTAGATTCAACTCTTTCTGTGTAAACAGATACTTGAGGCTCTTATGATCTGTATACACTTCACAATGCTCACCATAAAGATAGTGACGCCATAGCTTCAGAGCAAAGACTACCGCCGCCAACTCCAAATCATGAGTGGGGTAGTTCTTCTCATATTCCTTTAGTTGTCTTGAAGCATATGCAATCACTTTGCCATGTTGCATCAACACGCAACCTAAGCCACTATGCGAAGCATCACTATAGATGACAAATCCTTCACCCATTACAGGTAGTGCAAGAATAGGGGCTGTCATCAATCTCTGCTTAAGCTCATCAAAGCATTCTTGGTACTCATTACTCCAAACATACTTAACTCCTTTTCTGGTTAACCGAGTAAGTGGTGTAGAGAGTTTCGCAAAGCTCTCCACAAATCGTCGATAATACCCGGCTAGACCAAGAAAACTCCGAACCTCAGATATAGTTGTCGGTCTAGGCCAATCACGAATCGCCTCAATCTTCTTAGGATCAACAGTTACTCCCGAAGCTGAAATCACATGGCCTAAAAAGGCAACCTCTCTCAACCAAAACTCACACTTCTTCAGCTTTGCATACAACTTCTTTTCTCGCAAGAGTTGTAGCACTAATCTCAGATGCTCCTCATGCTCCGCATCATCACGGGAGTAAATCAAAATGTCATCAATAAAAACTACCACGAACTTGTCCAAGAAGGACTTAAAGACTCGGTTCATCATATCCATAAATGCAGCAGGGGCATTAGTCAGCCCAAACGGCATGACTGTGAACTCATAATGCCCATACCGAGTTCTAAAAGCGGTCTTAGAAATATCATCGGCTTTCACCTTCAACTGGTGGTAACCGGACTGAAGATCAATCTTAGAAAAGACACACGCTCCCTGCAATTGATCGAACAGGTCATCGATACGTGGGAGGGGGTATCTATTCTTGATGGTTACTTTGTTCAATTCTCGATAATCCACACACAACCTAAATGAACCATCCTTCTTCTTCACAAATAGTACAGGCGCTCCCCAGGGCGACACACTGGGTCTAATAAAACCTTTATCCATCAAATCTTGCAATTGCGCCTTCAACTCTCTCAACTCAGCTGGTGCCATTCTATAGGGTGTCTTCGAGATTGGCGCGGTTCCTGGTACCACATCAATCACGAATTCAATCTCCCTATCAGGAGGCATCGAGGATAACTCAAAAGGAAATACGTCCGGAAATTCACGGACAATAGGAATATCCTCGAGTCCTGGTACAACAGTAGGCACTTCAGTCACTGTTGCAAAATAGGCCATACATCCACTATTTAACATCTGTCTGGCCTTAGAAGAAGAGATCGTCACTGCGAACAGTGAACTCTTACAACCTTCATAAACATACTCCTCATGTCCAGGCTCACGAAAGATTACCGTCTTAGATCCACAATCAATCGTAGCAAAGTATCGAGATAACCAATCCATGCCTAGGATTACATCAAAATCCTGCAACTGTCTCAATACTAATAAATCAACAGACATGATCCAAGGTCCTACTTGCACAGGACATCCTACACAACCCTCAATTACTTGTAAATTATGGTCAGGTACCCGCACCTCCTGTGCCTGGGGTAACAATCCTATCTCTAAACCATGATGCAATGCAAATGTCCTACTAACAAAGGAATGCGATGCACCAGTATCGAATAAAGTACGCGTTCTAATGCCACAAATCAAAACTATACCTGCCACCACTCGATTAGTTATCGTAGGATCCTCAATCTGAGCGGCATAAACTCGCCCGCTCGCCGGTGGCTGGCGTCGATCCTGCTGTCGTGGCATAGAAGATCGCTCCTGAGAAAATACCGGGGAAGCTCCAGAATATTGTGGTGGGGTAAAGGGTACAGACGCCATAGAAGGGGCTGCTACAAGTCTGGGGCATGCCCTCCTTATGTGTCCTACCTTCCCACACTCAAAACATCGACCCTCTCGTCGATCACAAAGATAAGCGAAATGAGGTCCTCCACAAATCACACATCGGGGAGATCCCCTCGACTGCTGCTGCTGCTGTCGCTGCTGGCGATATCCTCCAGACTGCTGGCGACTAAAAGATCCACGTCCCTGGAAACGCGATTGCTGAGGAGGTTTAGGTGGCCGTCTACTACTTGATTGTCCTCCATTATCAGGCGCCGGGCGCTTCCTTTCCTGACCTTGAGCCGGGTCCACATGCTGTCCTCTCGTCACAAATGCCCCTCGCTCTACCCATAGAGACTGCTCAATAGTAGCATCCAAGGTCTGAAGTCTCTGCGAGTGGACAAATGGAAAGATCTCGGGTCTCAAACCCTTCTCATAAAGATAGACCTTCTGAATCTCATCTCTCGCCGCTGAGGGAACACAATTAAGCAACCTAGTAAATTCCCTCGCATACTCCTGCACCGAGCGATTCCCTTGCTTCAGGTTCTTCAAGTCTTCCTCTATCTTCATTTTCACGCTACTGGGAAAATACGCCCCATACATGATCCCCCGAAATTCACTCCAAGTCATCTGTAGAGGATTCAAGGACCTATGATCATGGGTCCTCCTCCACCAGACATGTGCATCACCAGATAAACAATGCACTGCCATATGCACCTGCTCCCGTGCTGGCACAAACAAATCCTCGAACAACTTCTCCATTTCACATATCCAGGCTTCTACCACCCAAGGCTCTATACTACTACCATTGAATCGCGGTGGATCAAACCTACAGAAGCGAGCCAACCTATCCGCCATCCGCTCCTGCTCCTCCTCGGAAAGTGTCTGACTAGGTTGAGTACTTCCTTCTCCTGGCTGCGATGTAGCTGGAGTCGTTGCCACCTGAGGTTCCATAGTTCGAGGCGTAGAGAAAGCATCACACATCTTCTGCAACAAGGCACTCTGCTGCCTTCCAACTGCAGCTATGTCTGCTAGCTGTTCCTGCAGATCGGGCCGTTCACTAGGTCCCGTCTGCTCAGGCATATCCGAAGGCGTCGGATGCGCTCGCGTCGACGGTCGTCGAGGAGGCATAGTAACAACCTGCAACAGAATACCCGATTAGGACCACAATCAACTCACGACCCAATCTAGCGAAAGTCTAGAAGGACACTTCTTTTCTTCTCAGAGTATTATGTCGTCTGCAGCCAACATAAGTCATCTGATAAGAAAAGGCATAATCCCTCAATCACTCTTCCTACACAAGGAAGGATTCAAAACCCAATCTATGACTTCCGCAATCAATCACGTCTCTCACGTCATTCTTAGGTCTGTTTATCTTAGGTTTCCTAGGCCCTCTTGACCTATTCCTAAGCTCTGATACCAACTTAATCTGTCACGCCCCGGGTTACCTCTTCCCAGGCGCATGACCAGATCCGCCGCATACACAGTATCTCTACCATGTATACGAAGCGAAACAACATCCACAATCAAACACACCGAGCTAAAGGTATCAACAGAGCTGCTATATAAATATATCAAAAGATCACTGTACATACATCATCCATAACTCTCACATATAACTCTCTCATATACAGACTGATATCAACATCACATAGTATGTACAGACTCAACCATCTATCTATCCAAAATGGGTATACCTCTAGCCAAATATCCGGGGAATAGTTCTACCCGACGGTCTCCTTTCCGCGCTCAGTATGCACGACTGGGGAAGAAGACTCTGCAAAAAGATGTCACCAATGGGTGTGTGAGAACTACTATCAATCAAGTAGTCCTCAGTGGGTACCGCCACCAGCCTCAGCGGTCTGCCCACTAAGTCCTCAATCTCAAGAGATATGAATAGAGCAATAAAAGAGTAGGAGATGTACTACCACTACTATGCACAAAGCTCAACTGTCAGTATGAATACCAAAGAACTGAATATAGCGAATGAGGACTATCATACACAATACAATACCTGCGAACCAGCTAGTACAGGAAACACCATCTGTACCTAGCTCTTGCCATACAATACCTCTCAATACAATACCATACCTGCGAACCAGCTAGTACAGGAAACACCATCTGTACCTAGCTCTTGCCATACAATACCTCTCAATACAATACCATACCTGCGGCCTGATCACGCTCAACCCTACAGGGAGCTGCTCAACCCTCCAGGGAGCCGACTAGTACAGGAAGCCCGTCTGTAACTAGCCCCTCGTACAACCCTCTGTACGGAACATGCCAACTCTAGAGTGGTACTCGTGGGAGCGACCCAACCGAGCAAAGTACAACCATAGTAACCGCCAAGCACCCGCAGGTATATGATCGACACGACTGGGTCAACAAAGGATCATGTGCCCTCGGCACCTCAAAGAATAGTCAACAGGTAAGACCCAATCCACTGTGCCCTCGGCACCACAAAGGATAATCAACAAGTATGACCCAATCCATGCTCTCACAAAGAACCACGTGCCCTCGGCACAATCAATGCTCCAGTGCTCACAATCAATCTCAACTCTATCACATAAGAGGAGGCTCTCGACTCTATCACAAAGAGGAGGTACAACAACATAGCACGAGCCACAACATGATCACCTACACTACATGCACAACAACTGGTACAAGGAGTATCAACAGAATATGTGTAGGTCCAATCATGCAACAAGGATACAAAGAAATGCATGCTCATATACATATCATTAGCACATCTAAGATCATAACATGCCCATGCGGTCTATAGATCAGTCTCACCCTAACATGGCATCTCTACATAATCTTAGCATGGCATACTATCATAATCCCAATATCATAATCCAATATCCACATATCATAATCCAATCATGCTAACATAATCCAAACAATATCATATCATATTATGCTAACATGAGATAAAACACGTAGGAGGAAGTCCACTGAATCTGGCAAACATCAACCCACCTGAAAAGCTAATCCAACCACGGTGGGGAAAGAACAGTATCCCAGATCCAACCCTCCAGATAACGCACTCCGGCAGCACTCCGATTTGTCAAAACCTCCAAGGAAACTGCTATCTCCAGCAGAATAACGGCTCGACACCAGATCAGATCAGCAGAGTAGAAGAGAGCAAGCAGGGTTACAAACTATGCCAACACATGGCCCTAAAACCCACTTTCTCTCTCTAGAAACCGAAGTCACGAAGTGGAAATTACCCCAAAAACCATCAGGGCTCGCCTATTAGGCTGCCAAAAGTCCACATTCGGGCGCCCACTTCTCAACTTCCGGGCGTCCGGAAATCCTGCCGTACAGGTGTCGTCGTGCGGTCAAGCGGTCGGTCGGCGGTCAGCAGGCGGTGGGGCGGTGTGTCTCCGGCGATCGACACGTGTCCTGCGTCACGACACGTGGCCCTCCACGTCACAACTCAAACCGGATCCTCCGTCCGGGCGTCCGGATCCTGCGCCCAGATCCACAACTCGTCGGCCACAACCGGATCATCCACAAAGTGCAACGGGGTCCGGAACATTCGGGCGTCCGCAACCTCACTTCCGGGCGCCCGAATCCTGCCAAGTCCAGAAACCCTAAATCTCAAAATTTCCGAGTACTACAGTTATGTCCTTATACCTCTAGTTGGAAGTAGAGGTAGATTCGAGGTGTGTCTTATTCTTCACCAAGTGTGTTCGTGTTGGCGACCGTCAACATGAAACCAAGTGAGGGGAATAAGAACCCTTGTGTTACTTTCGCCTAGATTGGGTTCACGTTTATTTTCGTGAAACGTTATGTTACAAATGACTTTGAATGTCATGAAATGACCAAAGTCGTTGTGTTTTCAGGAGATAATGGTACGTGGACGGCCTCCTACGAGGGCTGGGCTCGGAGAATCAAGCGCGGCTCCCGAACAACTCGGGGAGGGCGAGAACTCAGGTCTTCATGATCAGTTGACCGAGTTGATGGGCGTGGTTCGGCGACAGGCCGAAGCCATGCAGCGACAGGAGGAGCAAATTAAGAAGCTCCAAGACGAGATGGCGCAGCAAGCGGCTGCGATTAGGGAGGAGAGGTTGGGAGCGCCTCCGGCCTCTGCTTCGGCACCGGCCGAGGAGGTGACACCGGCGCCGGCTGTGGCGCCACCGGCATCACTGATTGTAGCCGGTGGATCGGGTACTCCTATGCCCGACTCCGTGATGGAGGATGCGGAGCGAGAGCGCGCACTTGCGGCTCTCATGAGGTTTAAGAAGTTCAACCCGCCTATCTTCAACGGGGAGAACGTGGATCCATAGGATGTAGAGACGTGGATCGATGCTATTGAGACGCTCTTCGAGGATCTATATACCTTGTAGAGGGACAAGGTACATCTCTCCGCTCATTGTTTAGAGCGATCGGCGAAGGTGTGGTGGAAGGGAGTCCGGCGTGATCGACTCTCTAGCCTTCAGCCACCGACGTGGGAGGAGTTTCGGGGTATGGTGTTCGCCGCCTACTTCCCCGATAGCGAGAAAAGGAAACTTCAAGAAAGGTTCCGTAAGTTGAAGCAAGGGAACCGCACCGTGCGCGAGTATGAGAGGGAATTCTCGTACATTATTAAATGCGTACCGCACGTTGTCCGCGGAGAGTTGGACAAGGTCGACTGCTTCGTGTGCGGGCTTCGACCAGAGATCTTTCAGGCGGTGCACGCCCTTAAGCTACAGACCTTTGCGGAGGTCTTAGACCGTGCTCTTTGGGTGGAGCACGGAAATGCATGTGCGCGCGAGGAGCACGAGTCGTGGGAAAGAGAGAAGGAGAAGGATAAGGAAAAAGGAAAGAAACGACCGGCAAGTAGCTCGGGTGGGCAGTCTAGCTCAAAGCGACCCCCGAAGCACTCGCAGTCGCAGAATCAGTCACGAAGGTCCCGGCGGAATCGACTCTCGACCCAGTGCCCGATTTGTAGCGGCCCCCACAACCCTCAACAATGTGATTATCGTGAGGGCCGGTGGTACAAATGCGGACAGCCGGGACATATGCGGTTCAATTGCCCGATGGATGATGGCCGAGCACCGTCGTCGGCATCGGCATTTGCACCGTAGAGACAGTTTGCGGGCATCCCACCCGCGGCGATGTCGGCTGGCCGTACACAGCCGCCGAGACCAGTTGAGGGCCAGCGGCCAGCGCCCAGTGGGCGGGTGTTCGCCTCACAGGTGGAGGAGCCTTCTGCCCAGGAGGACGTCGTGGCAGGTATTGTGTTAATTAAAGGCATTCGATGTAGAGCTTTGTTTGATACTGGAGCATCGCATTCATTCATTGCTCGATCATTTGCTATTGCACATGGAATAGAAATTGTAGAAGCCACACATGCAAGAACTGTGCAAGTACCTGAACACACCTTTTGTGTACATCACGCGTGTGTAGATTGTCCAGTGAGGGTTGAAAACTGGATCATGCCAGCTAATTTGCTGGTGTTAAACCGAATGAATGAATATGATTTGATCCTAGGAATGGATTGGCTCTCGAGATATCACGCTACTATTGATTGTGAGAGCCGGCTAGTGAGGTTTAAAGAATCCGGGCACAAGGAGTTTGTGTACCGTGGGTGCAAGAGATCGCTCTTTGCGTCAATGGTGTCCACGTCACAAGCAAGAAAGCTCATTGCTAGTGGTTGCATCGCTTACTTAGCGACGGTAGTGGATGACCGAAAGGAAGTGTTGGGACTCGAGGACATTCCTATAGTCCAAGAGTTCCCGGATGTATTTCCGACGGAGTTGCCTGGAATGCCACCGGATCGGGAAATAGAATTTGTGATCGATTTGCTCCCGGGTACGGCGCCGATCTCTAAGGCCCCGTACAGGATGGCACCCGCGGAACTGAAGGAATTGAAAGCACAATTGCAAGATTTGATGGACAAGGGTTTCGTAAAGCCAAGTGTGTCACCTTGGGGAGCCCCTATTCTATTCGTGCGGAAAATGGACGGTTCACTATGGTTATGTGTGGATTATCGTGAGTTGAACAAAGTGACCGTCAAGAATAAGTACCCGTTACCCCGAATTGATGACTTATTCGATCAGTTGCAAGGGTCTCGGGTGTATTCAAAAATAGATTTGCAATCCAGTTATCAGCAGTTGAAGATTAAACCGGAGGATGTGTACAAGACTGCGTTTAGGACGCGGTATGGACATTATGAATTCACGGTTATGCCTTTCGGGCTTACCAATGCCCCGGCAGCGTTCATGGATTTAATGAACCATGTGTTCAAACCACTATTGGATCAATTTGTGGTTGTGTTCATAGATGATATTCTTATCTACTCTCGGAGTGAAGATGAACATAAAGAGCACCTAAGGATTGTGCTTCAAGTTCTTCGAGAGAACAAGTTGTTCGCCAAGTTAAAGAAGTACGAATTTTGGATTCGTGAGGTCGCTTTCTTGGGTCATGTGATCTCCGCGGAAGGAGTATCGGTGGACCCTATGAAAGTTGAGGCAATCAAGGATTGGCCTCGCCCGACCAATGTCACGAAAGTACGAAGCTTTTTGGGTCTTGCGGGGTACTATCGGCGGTTCGTGGAGGGATTTTTAAAAATCTCCGGTCCACTAACACGTCTTACCCACAAGGGAGCCAAATATGTTTGGAGCGAGAAATGCGACCAAAGCTTAAAGGAGCTAAAGGAAAGATTGACTTCGGCTCCGGTTCTCGCCTTGCCGATTGCGGGGGAGGGCTTTGTGGTGTATAGTGATGCATCACGGTGTGGTCTTGGGTGTGTGCTTATGCAAAGAGGACAAGTGATAGCATATGCCTCTCGACAGCTGAAGAGCTATGAGCAAAATTACCCCACCCACGACCTAGAGCTTGCGGCGGTGGTCTTCGCGCTTAAATTGTGGAGACACTATTTGTACGGGAAACATTGTGAGGTGTACACGGATCACAAAAGCTTAAAGTACTTATTCACTCAAAAGGAGTTGAACTTGAGACAGCGGAGGTGGTTGGAGTTGATAAAAGATTACGACTTAACCATCTTGTACCATCCCGGTAGAGCCAATGTGGTGGCCGATGCGCTCAGTAGAAAATCCGTGGAGAACTTCGTAATTGAGATGACGGGACAAATGTCGTTGATCAAGGAAATGGGCCGTTTTGACTTGGAAGTCGTGGCCCCGGGCGTCCCCGCTAGACTCATGAATCTCGATGTGTGGCCGACCTTGTTGGAGCAAATAAAAGAAAAGCAATCCGGTGATCCGGAACTCCAAAAGGTGCGGAGTGCTATCGAGAGTGGGCGCGCCGGTGATTTTCATGTGGACTCGAAGGGCGCCATTCGATTCCGAAATCGATTGTGCGTGCCAAAAGTCGAGGACATTCGTAGGGAGATCTTGAAAGAAGCTCACACTTCTCCCTATGCGATTCTCCCGAGCGGCACCAAAATGTATAAGGATCTTAAATTGCATTATTGGTGGCCGTGGATGAAACTTGATGTTGGACGCTTTGTGGCACAATGTTTAGTATGCCAACAGGTGAAGGCCGAGCGTCGCTTTTCAGCATGGAAGTTGCAAGGGCTGCCCATTCCAGTTTGGAAGTGGGAGAATATCGCAATGGACTTCGTTGTGGGTTTACCTCGATCGCAAGGTGGCCACGACGCGATTTGGGTGGTGGTGGATCGTTTGTCAAAGTCGGCACACTTTTTGCCAATCCACACCACTTGGTCGGGAGACAAGTTAGCACAAGTCTATCTGGACGAGATTATGCGGTTGCACGGGGTCCCGACCTCGATAGTTTCAGATCGAGATCCCCGTTTTACATCGTATTTTTGGAAAATCTTGCAAGAAGCTTTGGGTACACGGCTCGATTTCAATTCAACATTTCATCCTCAAACTGACGGTCAATCGGAAAGGACAATTCAGATTTTGGAGGATATGCTGCGAGCGTGTGTGTTGGACTTCAAGGGTGCATGGCCTACACATTTGCCGATGGCTGAGTTCGCTTATAATAATAGCTATCAATCTAGCATCGGTATAGCATCGTTTGAGGCCTTGTATGGAAGGAAATGCCGCTCTCCTATTCATTGGAGCGAGGTCGGCAAGAGAAGGGTCTTAGGACCGGATGTGTTGAGTGAAGCAGAAGAAAAGGTCCACTTGGCACGTGAACGTTTATCGACAGCGCAATCCAGACAAAAGAGCTATGCGGATAGGCGTCGACGAGATTTGGAATTCGCGGTAGGAGACCGCGTCTTCTTGAAAGTATCACCCATGAGAGGGGTGAAGCGATTTGGTGTTCAGGATAAGTTGAGTCCCCGTTACATTGGACCTTATGAGGTCTTGGAGCGTGTGGGATCCTTGGCATATCGGCTAGCCTTGCCACCAAAACTTGCGGGGATACACAATGTGTTTCATGTATCGACGCTCCGCAAGTACATGTATGATCCGGCGCACGTCCTCGAGTATGTGCCTATGGAGCTTCATGAGGATATGACTTATGAGGAATTTCCCTTGTGTATCATGGATCGCGAGGTGAAAAATTTGATGAACCGTGAAATTCCTTATGTAAAGGTGCAATGGACGAATCACGGTGAGCGCGAAGCTACGTGGGAATTGGAAAGCTCGATGAAGGAGCGGTTTCCTTACCTCTTCGCTGAGTCCAGCTGAGGTATGATTTAATTTCGCGGCCGAAACTCTCTTTAAGGGGGGAGGAATGTAGCACTTTGAATTTCGGTGCGTTGTATCGAACTTTACTAAATTTGATAAAGTTCGATGGAAGCCGATAATGGCTGGTGTGGAATTGGGTTCCGAAGGTTTCGGAACATTGTGGGTGCGAGTGGAAACCCGAAAATCAAAAAATTATGAAAAATGGACCAAGTGGAGCAAAACTGCTCACGGGGTCCGGACCCTGAAAGCTGGGGTCCGGACAATGAAGTCCGCGGGCAGCTACGGTCCGGACCCGGATGTCACGGTCCGGACCCGAGCTAAATTTCGAGTTGGGGTGCGTACGGGTTCCGGACCCGGATACCACGGTCCGGACCCGGCCTGCGCGGTGAACTGTCACCTGTGCGGGGTCCGGACCCCACTTGCAAGGTCCGGACCCGGCTGGGGCAGAATGCCCAGTGAGGGGTATTTTAGTAATTTCATGGTGGAAGGCTATGTATAGGGGCTGAGGTATCTCTCTCCTCATTACTCCTCCACTCTCCTCACATTCCCTCTCCCTCTCCCTCACTTTCTCTCTCTAGAGATCTCTCCAAAGTTTAGAGAAGTGTAGGATTTGACCTTGGAAAAAGCTTCTAAGGTGGATTTGGAGCTTCTTGGTGCAAGAAGAAGCTTGGGAGCTAGGGCTTTGAGGTGAGTTCTTGTAATTTAGGGTTTAAACCTTGGATTTAATCCTTCAAGATGAGGTTTTTGGAAATCCTAAGCAATCTCAACTACAAATGGTGGAAGATTGGCCATGAAATCTAGGGTTTGGCTTGCATGCATGCAAACCCTAGGTAGATTTGGGGCTTTTGCCATGGGAGGTTCTAAAAATATTTAGACCTTCGGAAATTACAATTGAGGCATAGGAAATCATGTTTGAACACTTGATTTTATGTATTGAGTTGAATTAAGGGTTCGTAACGAGTAACGAACCGTTTTCTTGTAGAAGCTTGGGTTGAAGCAAGAACTCAAGGCTTGGAGACTTAGGAGCTCAAAGAATACAAGAATTTGGAAGCTCTTGAGGTGGGTTTGTGTTTACCGAAGTGATTAGGTCACTTCCATGTCTAGGGTAAATATCCATTTAAAGATAAAATGGTATGTGTTGTGAACCCTAGAACTTGCATGTTGGCAAAGATGAAAATCATGATAGGTAGAGCCATGAGCTCCTATTGCATGTTATAGAATTCAAGTATATTTCTATTATCTATACTTGTTACATGGTTGCATGTATGATTGGAACCTAGTGTTATTGAACATAGGTTGGAACATGAGAATGGAATCTAGTGTCACTGAACATAGGTGAGACTTAGTGACTTGAACCTAGGGTCATGAGACTTAGGTTGGCAAGTGTAAAATATGAACAATGGGATGTGCGACGAGGTTGCTATCCCGGGTATGCGACGATTTCGCTACCCGTGCCATGAGTTGGCGATGTTGAGATTGGGATGTGCGACGAGGTTGCTATCCCAGGTATGCGACGAGTTCGCTACCCGTGCCATGAGTTGGCGGTGTTGAGATTGGGATGTGCGACGAGGTTGCTATCCCGGGTATGCGACGAGTTCGCTACCCGTGCCATGTGATGGCGGTGTTGAGATGGGGTATGCGACGATTTCGCTATCCCGAGTATGCGACGAGTTCGCTACTCGAACACGGAGGTGACGATTTCACTCCTTGGATGTTGGAACTATTATGGTGATGCGGCGATTCCGAAACCATAAGTAAATGACAAGTAGTTGAACTTCGTCATGTGAAATATAGGATGAACCTAGGAGAAAATGAAAATGGATATTTTATTTGGTTGCATCCTTTATGTTTATTTATAAGAATGTAAATAATTGTTGCATAGTTATTTATGATCTAACTTATGCATATGGTGTTTCTTTGGACCTGGTAGGTCGAGCTTCTCTCTTGGGTGGCCTTACCCACTGGGAACTATGTTTATAGTTCTCACCCCACGTTTTTCAGATCCTTCCGCGAGTGAGGCGGCGGAGCGAGGCAAGGGTTTGGCTCTATAGATAGCGGCCCTTCCATTTTGGTGATACATAGAGTTGTACCCCTAGTCTTGGACATTGATTGTATAGGAGATTTTCATTGATTATATGCAACTTGTATATTCCATAATTTTGGAACATGATGTATGGAATGAAAATGAAAGAAAAAAAAAATTTGGGCATGTATAAATGTGCAATGTGATGTAATATAAGTAGAACTTCTTTATGTTGATACTTTCCTTGTGCAACTCTTGTACCCCGTTCCTAGTTGGAACGTTGTGGATATGCTTGTGTTGTGACGCCTAGGGCGGGTAGAAGAGATTCTATCCGTTCGGCGGGTCTGGGGCATGCGCCCGTGCGGTTATCCTTTCCACCTAGTTGGTGTTAAAGGCCCGACGGGGCGTGACATAAACACAAAGGGAACTCTTTCTCTTTCTCTCAAATCCTCTCCCTCACTCTCTAATCCCTCTCTCTCTCCTTTGTGATTTCTCCAACAAGTTGGAGAGTAGAGAAGAAAAGCTTGCTTGGAGGTGAATCAAGCTTCTTGTGCATAAGGAGCTTGAGGAAACCTAGGAGTTAAGGTGAGTTTTTGGGTTTTTGAGATTAGGGCTTGGTTTAAACCCTCTTTTCTTGCTATTTTTGGAAACCCTATGAGATCCTAGCCTTGGAGCAACATGAAACACCAAGAAAGTTTGGTGTTCTTAGAGAGATGTGAAACCCTAGGGTTAAATTGGGGGTTTTGTAGAAATGAGATTTTTAAGTGGAATTGATCTCGTCTCTCTAATTGAAGGGTAAATCGATGTGTTAAAATGCTCGGAACGAAGTTTCGTTGAGTCTACGGTAACTAATTTCAAGAAAACACCATTTCGGCTTCGTTTGCCGCAGTCGAGTGAAATTATCCCACTTCGTGGCTACGACTTGAGGTGGGGGGTGCTATCCGGAACAGTCGGATTTCTTATTATGTCTATATCGCCCTTATTGTCCACATGTGTATACATATATGTAGCAATTATGCATTGTAGGGTTTATTGTGTTCATGCTTTCAATTTCCTTGCATGCTACCTAAAGTAGAGTTAAGTAACTTGGGTTAAGAACTTGGACATTGGATGCATGAGGATTGGGTTGTTGACATTAGAAACCCTATGAGGTGCAAGAACTAGAATGTGAACCTAGAAAACATTGTGGAACATTTGGACATAAACATTAGCGGCATCTTGTGGCTAGTTGTGGTTGATTGCACTTGTTGACCTAGATGCTAGGGATTGGTACATCCCCATGAGTTGATACCCTAGTTAGTAGGGTGTCCTCAGGATGAGGACTAGATCGTACTCATATTGTCTGTTTGGCTTGTGATGGGTCGCGACATCATAAGCGGTGAGCTTCGGAGTTGTCATACATGGGTTAACGTATCTACCCAGCAGACGGTCCCAACGGGTTGTAGCGGAATTCTCCCCGACTGAGGGACTTGGTTTGTGAGTTGGGTTGAACCTACGGGTTAGCCAAGATGATTGGGTTAAGGCATAGTTATGACATGCATCATGAGCATAGTGGCATATTTATTTTAGTATCATATTATAAAGGCATAGTAGTTGCATTAGTTGTTTCTTATTGTTTATCTCTTTTACTACTTATGCCTACTTAGACCTAGTGGGAAAGTCGGCGGGGTCGGCGGCCGAACCCACTGGGAACTTCTTTTAGTTCTCACACCTTGTTTTGCAGAGCATCCCCTGAGTGCGGTGGCGCAGAAGCGTGGCAAGGTCGTTGCGCCCTAGGTAGTGGACCCTCGAGTTCTAGCACACCCCGTATAGTGGAGTTATGCATTTACATTTTGGAGTGAACTTGTAGAGGCTCCATTTTGAGAAGATCTAAATTGTAATTATAAAGTGAATAGTTGTGTGATTGTATGGATAAATGTTTAAGTTGAATTAGTTAAATTATATCTCTCGCTCTTGTATGATGCCCTCGTGCATGTCGTGTTGTGTTGTTTGTTGTCCTGGGCAAGAATTCGATGTACATGATGTGTTTACACCTTGGGCGGACAGGAAAGACTCTATCCGTTCGGCGGTCTGTGTGCGCCCTCGAACCGGCCAAATTGGCGGGGTCGGGGCGTGACAGATATAGTTTTGGGCATGGAGTGGCTCACGAGGTATTATGCTACTATCGATTGCAAGAGCCGAATCATGAAATTTCGGAAATCCGGACATGAAGAAATTGTGTATCAATGGTGTAAGAGTTTGCTATTTGCGATGACTATTTCGTCAGACCGTGCTAGACAGTTGATCAAGGGTGGATGCGTAGCCTTCTTAGCTAGAATCGTTGTGAAGAGTAAAGTGTAGTACTCTAAATTTCGGTGCGTTATACCGAACTTTACCAAATTGGAGGAAGTTCGGAGAAAGCCGGTAATAGCTAATCTGAAATTGAGTTCCGAGGGTTTCGGAATGATCGGGAGTGAGTTAGAGTCCCGAAAATCAAAAATCAAAATTTTTGGAAAAACCAAACTGGAGCTAAGTTGCTCTCGGGGTCCAGACCCGAGACTTGGGGTCCGGACAATGAAATCCTATGGAACAGCTAGAGTCCGGACCCGGACACCCAGGTTCGGACCCGACCTGTTTTCTAAGCTGAGTTGCTCACGGGTTCCGGACCCGGCTGTGGGGTCCGGACCCGGCCTGCGACCTGAATGGAGAATTACTCCCCGGGTTCGGACCCGACTTGCAAGGTCCGGACCTGGCTGATGTAGAATGTATGAATCAAGGGCATTTTGGTAAATTTTTGAAGTGGGGTTATGTATAGGGGATGAGGTCCCTCCCTATTCATTTCTCCTTCACCTTCCTCATTTCCCCTCTCCCTCTCCTCACTTTCTCTCTCTAGAGATCTCTCCAAAGCTTGGAGAAAAAGAGGATTTGATCTTGGAGAAGGACTCTAAGGTGGATTTTGAGCTTCTTGGTGCAAGAAGAAGCTAGGGAGCTAGGGCTTTGAGATGAGTTCTTGTGATTTAGGGTTGAAACCTTGGATTTGATCATTGATTTTGAGGTTTTTGGAAACCCTAGGCAATCTAGACCACAAATGATGGGGATTGGCCATGAGATTTGAGGTTCTTGCATGCATGCATGTAAGCCCTAGGTAGAATGAGGGCTTTTGCCTTGGGATGTTCTAAAAATATTTGGACCTTCGGGAATTTCAATTGAGGCATAGGAAATCATGTGGGAACACTTGATTTCGTCGAACGAAAGGATTTGATGGTTCGTAATGGGTAACGAACCATTTTTGCTTATTTTAAGGCAATAAGCTTGGGTTGAAGCAAGAACTCAAGGCTTGGAGGCCCAACCACTCAAGGAAATCAACCAATAGGAAGCCCTTGAGGTGGGTTTGTGTTGCACCAAAGTGATTAGGTCACTTCCATGTCTATAGTAAAATAACCATCATGATAATGGTATAGTTGTATGAAACCCTAGAATTGTAATGTGCATGTTGGCAAGAATGTTTGTTTAAATGATTTGAGCCATAAGTTCACCTTGCATGTAAGTGAATTCAAGTATTTTATGAATTTACATACTTGGAGATGTGAAGCATGCGATGTGAAACCTAGTGTCATCGAACATAGGTGGGAAATGATAATGTGAAACATAGTGTCATCGAACATAGGTTGGAAATGATAATGCGAAATCTAGTGTCATTGAACATAGGTTGGAATGATGATATGAAACCTAGCATTGTTGAATGTAGGTTGAATGTTGACATGAATATGTAACTATGACATCACAAACGACGTGTGTGACTAAGTGTGAGGCATGTGGCGATTCCGCTACCCACGTGTAATGATGGCGATGATTCCGCTACTCGAAAATTGGGACCAAGATGGGGATGACGATTCCATTGCCCGGTGCCCTACACTAAGTGGTAATTTCGTGATTAGTGAATAATGGGTTGGTTACGCAGCGGTTCTGGTACCAATGCCAATTGGAAGCGGCAACGCCGCAAGTATTCGAAATGGGTTGGTGGAGCAGCGATTCTGACACCAATGCCAAGTATTCTAGAAAATGGGTTGGTGGGGCAGCGATTCTGACACCAATGCCAAGCATTCGAAAATAGGTTGGTGGAGCAGCGATTCTGACACCAATGCCAAATACTCTAGAAAATAGGTTGGTGGGGCAGCGATTCTGACACCAATACCAAGCATTCGAAAATGGGTTGGTGGAGCCGCGATTCTGATACCAATGCCAAGTATTCGAGAAATGGGTTGGTGGGCGGCGATTTCGACACCAATGCCAGAGAATGACATAAATGAAATTGTATGACGAAACTTGTGGGTGAACCTAGGAGAAAATGAAAGATATCATGTATATAAGTTGCATCTATTCATATTTAAATTTAACATGTAATTGTAGTCATGCATAGTTAATTATGAACTAACCTATACTTGTGTTGTTTTCTTTGGACCTGGTGGGTCGAGCTTCTCCCTTGGGTGACCTTACCCACTGAGAACTATGTTTATAGTTCTCACCTCCATATTTTTCAGGTCCATCTGTGAGTGAGGCGGCGGAGCAAGGCAAGGGCCTGGCGTGATTAGATAGCGGCCCTTTCCATTTTGGCTTATGTACCTAGATATACCCTCAACTTTTGGACAACGAATAGTATAGGGGTTATGTAAAGCATGTAAATTATAAACTCCATATTTTGGAACTTATCGCATGGAATGTATGTAATGCAAAGAAAAAGTTGGCATGTATTAATGTGCAAATGTGATGTAATAGAAGTAGATGCTTCTTTATTTTCATATTTTGTGACGCTTTGGGCGGATAGGAAAAACTCTGTTCGTTCGGCTGGTCTGGTGCACGCGCCCGTGCAGGTTTTACTTCCACCTAGTCGATGTTAAGGCACGGCGGGGCGTGACATGAAGAAACCCCCAAAATTGAGGATATCCCTATTATGAGGGAATTTGTAGATGTATTTCCGGCAGAGTTACCGGGTATGCCTCCGGACAGAGAAATTGAGTTTGTGGTAGATCTTATTCCGGAAACTATTCCAATCTCAAAGGCACCTTACAGGATGGCGCCAGCAGAGCTAAGAGAATTAAAAGCTCAACTGCAAGATTTGCTGGAGAAGGGTTTCATTAGACCCAGTGTTTCACCTTGGGGAGCACCAGCTCTGTTTGTTAAGAAGAAAGATGGATCACTTCGCCTATGTGTGGATTATCGTGAACTTAATAAAGTCACGATCAAGAATAAGTATCCATTACCTAGGATTGATGACTTATTTGACTAACTTCAAGGATCCAAGGTATATTCAAAGATATATCTACAATCTGGGTACCATCAGCTTAAGATCAAGCCAGAAGATGTTCCCAAGACAGCTTTTTGAACATGGTATGGACATTATGAATTTACTGTCATGCCGTTTGGACTTACTAATGCCCCGGCAACTTTTATAGATCTAATGAACCTTGTCTTTAAGCCCCTTTTAGACAGGTTCGTCGTGGTGTTCATCGATGATATTTTGGTATATTCTCAAAGTGATGAGGAGCATGAAGATCACTTAAAATAGTGTTGCAAGTGCTTCGAGAGAAGAAGCTTTTTACCAAGTTGAAGAAATGTGAATTTTTGCTTCGAGAAGTCACATTCTTAGGACATGTGATATCAGGAGTAAGGATAGTTGTGGATTCTAAGAAGATTGAAGCAATCAAGGATTGGCCTAAACCGAACAATGTCACCGAGGTTCGAAGTTTTCTCGGCCTAGCCGGATATTATAGAAGATTCATAAAGGGATTTGCTAAGTTATCAACTCCCCTCACATGACTCACACATAAAGGAACGAAGTTTATTTGGAACGAAATGTGTGAGAAAAGTTTTTTGGAATTGAAGAAGCAATTGACAACCGCCCATATTTTGGCATTGCCCGTCTCAGGAGCGGGATATGTGATTTATAGTGACGCTTCCTTTAATGGATTGGGTTGTATCTTGATGCAGGACGGGAAGGTAATCGCTTATACTTCTCGACAATTGAAGAACTATGAGAAGAATTATCCAACTCATGACTTGGAGTTAGCGGCCATAGTCTTTGCCTTGAAGCTATGGCGTCACTATTTGTATGATGAGCGTTGTGAGGTATATACAGATCATAAGAGTTTGAAATACCTCTTTACCCAAAAAGAATTAAACTTGAGGCAGCGAAGATGGTTGGAGCTACTCAAGGATTATGATTTGACTATTCTCTATCATTCGAGAAAAGCTAACGTGGTAGCAGATGCTTTAAGCCGCAAATCGGTAGAGAATTTGGCTATGTTGATCACTACTCAACCGCCACTACTAGAGGAGTTGAGGCGAATGGAGTTGGAAGTTGTGGCTTCCGGCACGCCTTTGAAATTGATGTCATTGGTAGTGCAGACTACGCTTTTGGAGAGAATCAAGGATAAACAAGCTCAAGATTCAAGTTTGCAAAAGATTAGATCCAAGGTTATTGAGGGACACGCCGGTAGTTTCTATGTGGATGATCATGAGGTCCTTTGGTTTCAAGGCCGACTTTGTGTACCGGCAGATAAAGGGATCAAAGAAGAGATTTTAATTGAGGCTCACCGAGCGCCTTATACTTTGCATCCGGGTGGCACTAAAATGTATAAAAATCTAAAATTGCTCTATTGGTGGCCCGGAATGAAGAAGGACATTGGCTAGTTTGTAGCACGATGTTTAACATGCCAATAAGTGAAGGCTGAACATCAACTTCCTGCGGGCAAGCTGCAGAGTTTACCTATACCCATATGGAAATAGGAGCGAATCACCATGAATTTTGTTGTTGGATTGCCATGCTCTCAAGCTGGGTATGATGCTATTTGGGTGATTGTGGATAGGTTGACGAAATCGGCGCATTTCATTCCTATTCACACTACTTGGTCTGGTGAAAGACTTGCACAAGTATATCTTGATGAAATTGTGCGACTTCATGAAGTGTCTAGTTCTATCGTATCAGATCGAGATCCTAAATTTGTGTCACACTTTTGGAAGAGTCTTCATGACGTTCTTGGCACATGATTGGACTTTAGAATTGCTTTCCACCCTCAAAGTGATAGACAATCGGAACGTATTATTCAGATTTTGGAGGACATGCTTCGGGCTTGTGTTTTGGGTTTTCAAAGTAGATGGCCTCAATATCTACCTATGGCAGAGTTTGCTTATAACAATAGTTACCAAGCAAGCATCAAAATAGCACCTTTTGAAGCCCACTACGGGAGGAAGTGCTGATCACCTCTCCATTGGAGTGAAGTAGGTGAACGGTTAGTTTTGGGACCCGATAAGACAAGGTTCAACTTGCTCGTGAATGACTAATTTCAGCTCAAAGTCGCCAGAAAAGTTATGCAGATAAGCGTCGGCGAGAGTTAGAATTTCAAGTTGGAGATCATATCTTTCTAAAAGTATCGCCGACAAAAGGAGTTAAGAGATTTGGCCTTCGAGGAAAATTAGGCCCTTGATTTATTGGACCTTTCGAGATTCTGGAGCGTGTAGGCCCAGTAGCTTATCGGCTTGCCTTACCGCCGAACCTATCGGGAGTACATAATGTATTCCATATTTCCACGCTTCGAAAGTATGTTTTTGATTCAACTCACATAGTGGACTTTACTCCGTTGGAGCTGCAAGAAGATTTGAGCTTTGAAGAGCACCCGGTGAGGATCTTGGCTTGTGAGGTAAGAAAACTTCGGAACCGCGAGATTCCCTATGTGAAGGTGCTTTGGAACAACCACGAGAAACGCGAAGCTACTTGGAGCTGGAGAACTCGCTGCGGGAGCATTACCCCCATCTTTTTAAAATGGATAGTTGAGGTACTTGTTTTCTAGTTTAGCGGACGAAACTCCCTTTTAGGGGGGGGGGGGGGATGTAGTGCACTGAACTTTAGCAAATTGCGGAGTTCTAGTAGAGGAATAGTGTTTTATACTATTCGGGAGGTTTTAGTTGAGTTTCGAGAGCTTAGAATGTTTTCGAGGCTTTTGAAGCGCGGAAACGGACTTTGGTGGTCAAAATCTGCAAAAACTGCAGAATTTGTATTGAGTACCAGTACTAGAATTGGGGTACCGGAACTCAATAGAATTTGGAATTACGTAGCTCTCGGGTTTTGAGAAACTCGGTTGAGGTACCGGTACTGGTACGTAGTGTTGCAGAAGCTATTTCGTGCAGTTTTACAATTTTGACTTTTGAGGGGGTTTTAGGGATATTGTTGCATCAAGTAATATACCTCTTCACCTATCTCATTTTTTCCTTTGAGCTGAAGCTTGAGAGGAGGAAGGTGAGTCTCTCCATCTCTCTCTCTCTCTTGGATTTCTCTTCTCCAAACCCTTCAAATCATGGGTTTGTCTCTTTTTCTTCATTTTCTTCATGGAAGCTTGCTTCTAGGCCTTGGAGAGGAGCTTGGGATTGGAGGAAGAGGCTTGTTTGAGGATTTAGCTTCAACCTTAGCATCTATTAGCTTGGTTTGGAGCTCTAATTGAGGTTAGTAGTTGCTCCCTCTAATTGTGGGTTTTGCATGAAATTTGGTTGAAAACCTAGTTTGTGGAGAACTAGGATTTATTTTGGGGTTTTCTTATTGGAAGCTTTTGAGATGGAATTGATGAGTGTAGAACACTCTTGTAGGTTGGATTTGGAGCCCCATTGTCTTGGTTTGAATTTTAATCAAGATTTTCTTGAGTTAAGGTAATTTTCACCTATTTTCACTTGGATTTTTTGGTGAATTTCGTGGTGGAGTTTTTAGAGGCTTGTAACCCTTTAGGAATTTTTTTAAGGTACAAGAAGTCTAAGGGGGCAACTTCATTTGAGAATTGATCGAGCTTTCGACGGTTATCCGGTGGGTTTGACCTCACCGAAATGGATGAACTCCCCCTATCTATCCTATCTTATAATAGGACTTGATAAATGATTTTGCAAGATACTCATGGCATTGTAGAATTTTTGAACGCATGACATAATCATCTCATGTATAAAAAATTGCTTACTCTATGTAGTAGAGGAATACATCATAATTACATGCATGTTAAACTATCATTCTCTTGTTTTAGCATTGATGCATGTTATAGTTGGAGATTGTAATGGTCACTACATGGTTAGTGGAGCTACTTCATTGGGTAGAAATTGATTACCATCATTTGATAATTGCTATAATTAAAAGAAAGCATGGTACATTGTATGTTTAAGACTTGTCACTAGACTAAGTAAATTGTACTTAAACCTAGTTGAACTAGATATGACATTATGACATGTAATCGACTTCTTTGTTCTCATTAGGAATTCTATATTTTAGACATGATGAATGAGGACTCGTACTCTTTGATCACGCTTGTTTGCCCTTGTGCCCATTCGCACAAGCTTGTGAGGGTTGCTCCGTACAAGCCGGCACTCCAGAGTTTAGCCTTTGCGACAACATGCTCGCCGTGCGGGATTGGGCGCTGAATGGGATGCCGTTGGGGAGGCTCATTCCTAGCGGGAGAATGTTGACTACCACAGGACCATTTAGGCATGGCACAAGTCGGAACGTTACCTCGTGTAGTACCCTATGGTTGGATAAAGGTTAACTAAATTGGACAATTGTATATTACATTTAATTGGCACATGCATAGTAATATATTTGTATAGTAAATCACTTACTCTAGTAAAAATGATAGTAGTTAGACAATGCATGTCATAAACTTAGCTAGTAGAGGCATGATAATAATTGAAACCTTCTATTCTATTTGCTATATCCATGTTAAATTATAGTTGTTTACTATCTTTGCCTTACTTGACCTAGTGGTGTATTTCGCCACTCTCGGCGGCTTACCCACTGGGAACGATTGTTTAATAGTTCTCACCCCCATTGGTTGTTTGTTTTTATTTCAAAGCCAGCCACAGCAGGAGAGGTAAGGGATCGCGGCAAGGGGATCGCGTCTAGCTAGAGCCTCTTCGATCTTATCATAGGTGGACCCAGCGCACCTTTCTTTTGTTTTAGCTGTAAAAGGTGTACATTTTGTATATTGTATAGAGACTACCCTGATGTTCATAAGATGTACCATTTTGTTCAAACTTAATGTATATGTCTTGTGGATGAATGTTGTATTAGCTTTGTAAGTAATAGAACTTTTATATTTGCTCTGATTATCAATTTAGGATGTATCATACTTTCCTTCTTTGAGATGTTTATTGTAGACGTCTTGTGTGCACCGGGGGTACTTGGTGTACATGGCGGGTCTGTGCACGTGCCGCCGAGTGGGCTTCCGCTAGGGCCCGGGCGTGACACACCCTTTGGGTTGTATTAACGTAAAATATATAATACAAGAGATAGCCTTACTATGGTAACAATGACAACCATAGAGAGAGTGTAACTAGGATTACATGTCATATAACCCCACGCTATAAATGGTAAGTAATATACAATTGTAATATATAGAAACAAGATGAATGATACTAAGGGCATGTATGGTTCGGCCATTTTGGACCGGGAATGGGAATCGGTTTGATCAAATCCGGCTAATTTTGTTTGGTTCGCAGGAATGGGTTTCAGATTCCTATTCTGGACCGGAATGGGTTTCGAATTCCTATTCTGGACTGGAATGGGAATGGGCAAGTAGCTTTCAACTTGATTTCGGTCTCCAAGCCCGGATTGAAATTTCATTCCCAAGCCCACGCACACCTCTTTCTCAGGCCCATCCCACGTGACCATCTCCATCTTACATACCCTCTCTCCCCATGCGATCTCCCTCCTCCTTTCTCATCATTAAAAAGAAAAATCTATTCTCTCTAAGAAACCCTATCTCTAACCCTATCGGCGCCACGAACGTAACGCGGCGGGGCCGTAGGATGGCACGATGTGGCGGCGAGACTCGGCGGCGAGAATTTTATACATTTTTTTATAATTTCTTTTTTTTTTCTTACATAAAATTTTTTAAAATAAATTTGATTTTTTTCTTACAAAGCTCTAATTTGATAATATTATTAAAATTTTTATATATTTTAGATAGTTTTAGAATTATATTTGACAATAAAATTAATATTATATTATTTTTTAATTTATATGAACCAAATAATGGATTGAAAATAATTCATTCCAATTTTCAATTCAGGAATGAACCAAATATCTTGAGGGAGTGGGCCAATCCAATTATCATTCCAATTCATTCCCATTCCTTTATTCATTTCAATTCCAGTGTTGAACCAAACAAGCTCTAAATGTATCCTAACAGTTATCAAATTCTAACCAAGACGATAGATCCTTTCACAATAGAAGATTTTCATTTTTTGCTTCATTGTCTCTTTCCTATGGTATTAGTATAATATTTTCCCATGCTTATAAATGTGTATATTATAGTTTGATTATCATATTTTTTTTTTGTTTTGAATTTATTCCTCCATTAAGGCTTAGTTCCCGATTAAGGTTTCTAAAAATCACTTACATTCATGCTTTGAAAGGTTCCAAAAAAAAATCAAAAAGTGGTTTTCATTCTTCTCTCCAGTTATATATAATTGCGACGGGAATTGCCACTCAAGAATAAACTGTTACATTCTTCTCCGGTGTTAGTTCGTATCACAATTTATTGTATTGGTGGGTGAAAAATTTCAAGACGCTTTTAGATATTTTGGGCCTTCCAAAGTATAAAAAAATGTGCTTTTGGCAATGCAATTCCAAATTAAATATTGTATAGTTGAGGAGTTTTTGTATATTTTCATAGAATAATTAGTTTAATAATAATAATATTCGGAGTTAGTTGGCGTTATCTAATAGCGTAGTCTTGTCGCTGCTAGGGATCCAAATGGATCTGGGTTGGTGAAGCTTTCGCCCCGAATGAAATGATAAGTAGAAATAAAAAAATACAAAAAAATATAATATGTCCCGAATTCGTCCCGATCCACCAAGTAAATGAAGCGGGAGGCGGAAGACCCTTTTTTCTTTCAATCTGTCCCGATCGATTAAAAATTGTCAAAAATCTGCTCTCTTTTTGATCCGTTTCAAATGAAACATTAAATGAGAGTCAAAAATAAAATAATAAATAATCCGCTCAGAATCTATTCCTCCCCCATAAAAAAAAAGAAAGGAGTGAGAGGTGGGAAACCTTTCCGTCCCCAGATCCACCCCCGTTTGCATTCCCTGTCGCTGCCCTCTCAAAAGGAGAGAGAGAGAGAACGAAAGTGTGAAAGGATATCTCCGAGCTCAAAATTAGGGTTTCGTTTTCTCCGTCTCCCTCGTCCGATCTTGGTCCCTCGATCGCTAGGGTTCCTTCGATCTCCATCTCCTCCTCCTTCCAGCCCGGCGTTCTCCCTCGATCGCTAGCGTTTCTTCTTCGTCTTCGAACTCCTCCGATCTCGGCGTGCGATCTCCCTTGATCGAATTCGCCTCAGGTAACTCTTCTCCTCTCAAGATCGAGGGTGTTGGTTTCTTGATATCGTATGAATAATTAGAGCGTATCATCTGTTTGATCCGTCGTTTTCTTCCCTTTTCCTGTGGATTGATGCCGTTGTTTTTAGAATTTCGGCTATTATTGCAAAAGAAAAAAAAAAGAAGAACCTTTTTTTATTAGTGACATATGTGGAGATTCCAATAATTTCGTCTTTCTTATTTTTAATTAAGCTGGGCGAATGAAGGTTGTGGTTTCCTGATCTCTTATGAAGAAATTAGGTCATATCACCTGTTTGATCCTTTGTCCTCTTTTGTTTTGGTGAGAAAAAAGTAGATTTCTTGTTACAGTTTTCTTTCTTTTTTTTTAAACAAAATATTGGTACTATTTATTACTGTAGATATCTGAGTCAGATTCTCTTTCGATCTATTTTGGTTACTCGATAGTAATTTTGATAAATATATGCCGAATTTGTTCACTTTTACATTGTATGGAGATCTTAATAATTTCGTTCGTCTTCTTTCTAATCCAGTTCAACGAACAAACGTTATGGTTTTCTGATTTCATATGACAAAATCAAGGCACATCATCTGTTTGATATGTTGTTCCCTTTCTTTTGGTACGAAAAGAAGCTATCTTGTTAGCATATTCAGTATATTCTACAAAAGGAATGGCTTTTTCTTTGTTTTTGTATATCTCTGGTTTGGATTCTTGCATCTTTCTTGGTTTCTTTTTAGTGATTTTTATAAAATGTGGAATTAATTTAAGTGGACGTGCATGTACCTCCTAATTCTTGTTGCCTTTTGGAATTTTTTTTGTTTGTTTTTATCACTCTTATGCGAGCCTTATTACTGGATTTTAGGAAGCTAGCTCGACCTGTAAAAAGTAAGTGAAACATTACATTTGTCATTCATAAGAAGAAGTTAAGCTTCAAGTCGAGAGAGGGGGGAGCCCCTTTTAGGACATTTCCTTCGAAGGTTGTGATTTCTTGATTTCACATGAAAATTAGGGCATGCCGTATGTCTCATCCGTTTTCCCCTCGCAGAAATAGCTGTATTTGTTACTGTATATCTCTGATCCAGATTCTTTCACCTATTTAATTTGTTACTGTATTTATTTTTCTTGATTAATTTACTTTCTACCGAGGAGTAGTGTAGATTGATTTCTCTGGGTGTTATCAAATTCTAACCAAGACGATAGATCCTTCCACGATAGAAGATTTCCATTTTTTGCTTCATTGACTCTTTCCTATAGTATTAATATAATATTTTCGTAAGCTTATAAATGTATATATTATAGTTTGATCATCATATTTCCTTTTGTTCGTTTTTGAATTTATTTCTCCATTAAGGCTTAGTTTGGGATTAAGGTTTCTAAAAATCACTTACATTCATGCTTTGGAAGGTTCCCCCCCAAAAAAAAATCAAAAAGTGGTTTTCAATCTTCTCTCCAGCTATATATAATTGCGGCGGGAACTGCCACTCAAAAATAAGCTGTTACATTCTTCTCCGGTGTTAGTTCCTATCACAATTTTATTGCATTGGTGGGTGGGAAGTTTCAAAATGCTTTTAGATATTTTGGGCCTTCCAAAGCATAAAAGCGGGTGCCTTTGGCAATGCAATTCCAAATTATGCCTAAATATGCTGACTCAGTTGTCTTCTATTTTTCAGCTCGATTTGATTATTGTAGTTAATGATAGCATTTAGAAACACTGTATTTTCTATTTGTGATAAAAACTTGTTGACTTAATTTTCTACTCTTAGGGAGAGAATAAAAGGATAAAAGGAAGGATGTTTGACGGGAATAATGGCAATCTTCAATTCCCCTCTTTCTTGGAGCAAGAACAATTTCGTTATGGTTCTTGTGCATCTACTCAATTGCAGTTGTTTGGAAACACTGAATGTGAGTTTTGTGATGCATTGTTTTGTCTTTGCTAATTGCTTGTTAATTTTAATTTTTAATTATGATTATTTGTGCGCCATTGCTTTGTACATGCATGTAATTCTTCGATATATACTGTTTGGCTTCTATATTGACGTTATCAGTCTATTTGAATCATTCCATTCTTCCAGCTTATAGGGATTTATGTCCTCTATTATTCTTTAGACACAGTTTCTCTAGCTTCGTCGTAAATAGCTTCACTCATTTATGTGCCAATTGCAATATGGTATGTAGGTAGGTGAAAGAACTATGCCCCATCTGGTAGTGCACAGTATCAAGTGACTAGTGATGAGAAGTGGAAAAATATTGAATTTAATATGAAAAGAAGAGAACTTTATTAGGGCCTGTTGGCCCTGCCGAAGTGAGTCGTTAGTGCTATTAGGCGAAGCACATAATTAAATGCCTCCAATAGCTTCTCCCATAGCAGAAGAATCTTTAAATTTGCGTTTCTACATTAGGGGGAATATCATTTCAGCTTCCATTTGCATTGGAAGCTCCAGACTTTCCATTGGCCATTGCAACTGAAAGATAAAGTAGAAGCATGCCAAACAAGCAATAATAAGTATTCTTCGGTTTGGAAGGCTCATCAAGAAACTTTGTCGTTCTTATCGGAGAGCAATATTGTTCTGTCAGGTTTTATTCTATGTTAGAATGCCCTACTTCCAACAAAACTCCTAAAGCAGTATTGTGTGAAAATTACCTATTAAGAAAAGTTTCTTATTGATATACACAAATGTTTGCAAGAAAGGAAGAGAGAGAGAGAGAGAGAGAGAGAGAGAGAGAGAGGAATTTGGTCACATTATCAACTTTCATATTGTCTACCTAATTCTAGCATATAAAAGAAGTTAGCTTCTATAGAATAGTACAGTGTAATTTCATGTCATTGAAAAGAAAAGGGTAATTTTTGAGAGTTCCAGTGCTAGTTCACAATATAGCAAGAACTTCCTTCTTGGGTGCTACTAACTTGTTCAAGATGACTCAAGTATTTCATATTCTGACACAACTGTAGCACTGTTTTGCTTCGATTGTCATTACAAATGGATTGAATAGAGAAATGAAAAAAGATTTCTCCATTTAAAAACTTTAGTAGGGAAATGAAAAAAAGATATCTTCATTTAAAAACTTAAATAGATTTGATTATGACAACTTTAATGGAAAATCCTTTTGTACAAGTAATTGAATAGAAGGGGGAGGGCGGGGGTTGCAGGAGGAGGTTGGGGAGGGGCTATCACTAACTGTAATATACACATAGTAGTTCACCTTAGTTACTTATTGTGTAACAATTTTATCTATGAACTGCTGGTTATTTAGATAATTTAGGTTGCACAAAACTTTTTTAATTAATTTCTCTGAATTAAACTTCATAGCTACTCTTGTTATCTGCTAGAGAAAGCTCATGTAATCATGGTTTAGATTTCGTGCTTTATTATAAGGATGCTCAATTGCAAGATTCTAATCATATGAGTACTAATAATCACGTATTCGATAAGAATTGGTGATTTGCACTGCACTGTTTATGGTTCACACAATATTTCCTTGTATATGTGAACATGTGATGAGAAGTGGAAATACTAATAGTTATGACAAGTAACTTGATTCTTTCATGCTTCCTATTATGTCATAAGTATACTAATAATTATATACTATTTGTGGCCAGTCACCGTAAAGAAAATTTTAAAATTTTGATTTAACTCACCTGATTGACTTATAATCATAAGAATAACTATATAATATTTGCCATAATTTTCCAAGAAATTATGTACTAATTGTCTACAACTGATTTAATTGATATTTGATAAACATATTTCAAATTTGATTAAATGAAGGCTGAAATTTGAGTTGATCTTAACACATTTGGCATTTTTCTTTTTTGTTCCTACCTTTCAAATCAAAATAGATAAACTAGATAAAGCTATGCTTCTTATGGAGACATGAATCTTCGAACAATTTTACAATTTGACGAAATTAGAAACTAAATCCTTCTACATCACTTGATGTTTTTTTGTAGTTTAGTTTTTCCTTTGATTCCATGTCATGACAATGAGCAGAATTACCTATGAAACATAGTCACCCTAGAATTGTTGTGGTATCTGAATCCATGTTGTGTCTAGACACGATTCCTAGTTGGGTTCTTTTGGTATGTGTACTTCACGTGTCTAGATTAGAAATACATAAAAAATTCCTGGCTTGTTTCTTCTCAACAGTGTTTAAGCCGATTACGACTTGACCGCTCTTTTAGTGCTTAATTTTTTCTTTTATTACCATTGTGACCTTCTTTCATGCCGCCTTTAATTTTCTTTCGTGTCTTGAAAGTTATTGTTAGATGGGCAAAAGAGCATAGCCCTGTAGGGTTGTATTAGTGATAATAAATAGTGTACAAGTTAACATATTATAGTAATATTACAACTGAGGAGATACCATAACTAGAGATACCATAACTGGAGATACCATATGTCCTACACTATATAAGGCAACAAATAATACAATACTAATATATCCTAGCATACTAAAATATGTTGTAACATCCCCCCGCAAGCTAAGCATCCATTGGTCGGATGCGAAGATTGGTTCGTAGCAAGGAAAACTGAGAAGGGTACAAGGGTTTGGTGAAGATGTCCGCAAGCTGCTTTCAGAAGATATATGAACTAAGTCCAAATCACCAGATTGGACTTTTTCCCGCAAGAACTGATGATCAAGCTCAATATGCTTTGTACGGGCGTGGAGAATAGGATTGGCGGCAAGATATGTGGTGCTGAGATTATCACAATAGATGCAAATAGACCGCCATAAGGAAACACCAAGATCACGAAGCAGACGACGGATCCAAATCGTCTCGGCAAGCGTGTAAGCGACAGCCCTGTACTCCGCCTCAGAACTGGAACGAGAGATAGTAGGTTGTTTCTTAGCTGACCACGAAATAAGATTAGATCCAAGAAATATGCAATATCCGGAAGTAGACCGTCGTGTATCCGGACAACCAGCCCAATCAGCATCGGAAAAAGCAACAAGTGAAGGATTGACACAACGAGAGATAGGAATGCCATATGACAGAGTGCCCCGAATATAACGGAGAAGACGTTTAACGGCTTGCATGTGAGGCTCACGAGGTGCATGAAGATATTGAGCAACCGAATTTACAGCATACGAAATATCGGGTCGTGTGAAAGTAAGATACTGTAAAGCACCAACCATCTGCTGATAAGTGTATGGATCCGCAAGAAGACGCCCCTCATGGGACGAAAGACGAGTGGTCGGTGACAAAGGCGTAGAGACAGGTTTGCTATCAAGAAATCCATGACGCATAAGCAGCTGATGCACATATTTCTTTTGAGTCAGATAAAGACCGGAATGAGAGTTATTAACCTCAATACCCAAAAAATAATGTAACGGTCCTAAGTCCTTCATGGCAAATTCCCGTTGCAAGGTGGCGAGAAAAACTGCCAAGAGAGAAGAGGAGCTGCCAGTGACAATAATATCATCAACGTATAAAAGAAGAACAATAGTGCCAGAAGAAGAGCGACATATAAACATCGAGGGATCTGCAGTGCTACCAATAAAACCTAGTTCACAGAGAAAGGAAGTAAAACGCTGAAACCAAGCCCGAGGCGCCTGTTTGAGACCATAGATCGCTTTACGTAGACGGCAAACATGATAAGGAAAAGAAGGATGGACAAAATCCGGTGGTTGCCGTATATAAACTTCCTCAGAAAGAGAGCCATGAAGAAAGGCATTCTTCACATCAAGCTGCCGAAGTGGCCACCCAGATGAAAATGCAATAGAAAGCACCGTACGAATAGTAGTTGGCTTAACGACTGGAGAAAAAGTCTCATTAAAGTCAATGCCGTGTTGCTGTTTGTAGCCCTGAGCCACGAGACGGGCCTTAAGACGTTTAAGAGAACCATCCGCCTTCTGCTTGACTTTGTACACCCACTTGCAGCCGATAAGATTGACAGAGGAGGGAGGAGGAACAAAGTCCCAAGTGGAGTTAGCCAATAAGGCATCAAACTCCTCAGCCATAGCAGCACGCCAACCTGCATCCTGAGAAGCCTCAGCAAAAGAGTTAGGCTCGGCAGGAAGAATAGAACTCTTAGAAGCCAGGAAAGTAGTAGACTCAGACAAACCCTGTGTCATGGACCGGGTGATCATGGAGTGGGTACGGGAAGGTAAAGGAGAGGCAATAGGTAAAGCAGCGGAGGGCACAACAGGTAGGGTAGCAGCAGGTGGAGGGGAAGATGGAGGTTCAGAGTGTGAGGGTGCCGGATAGGTGGGTTCAATAGGCCGCAATGTATTTCGTTTGGTGTAGACCCGAAGTCCAGGCTGACTGGCAACGGAGGCATCATTCTCATTGCGAACCTGTCTGGCAGTATCATTCAAGGTGGTAGGAAAGGGAGATAATACCACAGACGGTGAAACAGAGTGAGGAGCAACAGTACAAGACGAACCACCAGAACCATCAGTAGTAGAGTGAGTGAAATAAAAATCAGCGATGGCATCAACAGTGGATGGACTCTCACCCAGTAACGGGGGATTAGAAAGAAAATTTTGAAACATATGAAAATTAGACTTAGTAGAAGCCGGTGCTGAAGAGGCGGAAAACTTTGAAAGACATGAATAAGGAAACACCGTTTCAACAAAATTAACATGTCGAGAAATGAAAATTTTACCAGTGCTCGGATAGAGGCAACGAAAACCTTTATGCTGAGAAGAAAGTCCCAAGAAAACACAAGGAAAAGATCGCGGGGAGAGCTTGTGAGTAGCAATGTCCTGTAGATCGGGATAACACAAACATCCAAACATTCGGACAAGTTGCAAGCTTGAAGGAACGCAACCATGCAAAACAGTGTAAGGCGATTTTCCATTCAAAGTAGTAAGAGGAGTATGATTCACAAGAAAAACAGCAGTTTGAATAGCATCATCCCAGAAACGAGGAGGTAAGCACGCTTGGAAAAGCAAACTCCTAACCACATTAGACAAGTGACGATGCTTTCTCTCGGCGATTCCATTTTGTTGAGGTGTGTGTGGACAAGAAAACCTTTGAATAATCCCATTTTGTGAACAAAATGTGGAAAATTTTTCATTCACATATTCTTTTCCATTGTCAGATTGAAAAATTTTAATTTTGCTATGAAAAATGTTTTCAACCATTGTCTTAAAACTCTAGAAATTTGTCAAAAACCTCATGCTTAAACTTCAAAAGATAAAGCCAAGAATATCTAGAGTAATCATCAACAAAAATAACATAATATTTATATCCAAAAGCAGAATGAACGGGTGATTGCCAAACATCAGAATGAATAATTTGAAAAGGAAAAGTAGACTGAGATTCAGAATCATGAAAAGAAAGTTTCACATGTTTGCCCATATAACAAGCATTGCAAACAGATAATTTAATCGCCGAGTTATTATCAGAAACAACGTGATTATCATGAAGAAATTTAGAAAGAACAGGAAGACTAGGATGACCTAGTCGTCTATGCCAAATATCTCCACTAAACCTAGAGGCAACAAGAGCTAACTGTTGCTTATTTCCTACACTTGCAACTTGAGAAGAAATTGGATAGAGTGATGTTCCCGAACTACGACATCTTAGAAGCTCCTTCCCTATTTTCTTGTCCTTCACAGAAAAATCAGAAGAGTCAAACTCAAAAGAAGAGTTATTATCATGATAGAATTGATGAACAAAAGTAAATTTCTTTTAATAGAGGGAACAATAAAAACATTTTTGAGAGCAAAGGAGTTGGAAGATGTATTCAAATGTGTTTCACCTGTTTGAGTAATATTCAGTAAATTTTCATTACCAACGAGAATTTTTTCTTGTCCACCATAAGGTTTAGAAGATGAGAGAATACCAGAGTTAGCCGTCATATGATTGGATGCTCCAGTGTCTGGATACCATATTTCTTCACCAGGCTCATGAAGGCTCATAGCAGCAAAGGTCTGGGGAATTTCATTGGCAACAAAAGCATGATTAAAGCGTTGCCTGCACTGAAGAGCGGAATGATTGAATTTTCCACAGATCTGACACTGTGTGTTAGATCGTGGAATATATGGTTGTTGGTTTGGTTGAGGAGTATTGGGTTGAGGATGTGGATAGTTGCCAGGAAGAGGTCCATGATTAGAGTATGAATTGTGTTTACCACGCTGTCCTCGACCACCGCGATATCTACCTCCACGACCGCCACGAGCACCCCGTCCATGGGTTGCATAAAATGCTTCTGTATCAATAGTGGGAGTAACAGCGGATGTCGTCAAGATGGCACGACGGTGAACTTCTGTTTCTTCTTGCATTAAGAGTGGACGAAGTTGTTCGAAGGTAGGCTTTGTCCTATGTGTATTTAGCGCACTGACAAAACCTCGATATTCTTCAGGCAAGCCCAGAAGAACAGTCATGACCAAATTATGATCTGACTCATTTTCGCCAATCGTCTGAAGAGTATCGCCTATGGACTTAATTTTTTGCATATATTCACTCATGCCCATTGATCCTTTCTTAATACTTCTCAATTCTGACTTAAGGGAAAAAGCAGTAGAAGCGGTTTTGTCCAGAAAATAGGCCTCAATAATTTTTCAGGCATCATGGGCTGTTTTAGGAGAACTAGATATAACCATTTGTAATATGCTAAGAGACAAAGTAGCATTAATCCAAGAAAGAATGGTGGTGTCTACTTTCTTCCAAACTAGATAATCCGGATTTGCAATTATCTTTTTTTCAGTGATCTCAATTGTCTGAGAGGGAATAATACCTGATCCATCCACATGCATAGTCACACCAAAACTTTCTAAAACATTTAGAAACACTTGTTTCCACACTAGATATATAGAATCAGTGAGTTCTAAAGGTATGAGAGTTTTAATGTTAACAACTGGTAGAGACGATATAGAGGAAGACATGTTTGCCACCGTAAAATAAAAAATTCACCACAAGAGGAAAAATAGATCACGAGTTATCGATAGATGAAAACAATATCACCAGAGTTAAGCAGGACCAAGCGGCAACATGAGAAGAACCGAGCAGCAAAGAGGTCACCGAGAGGCTGAAATTACTGCAGCAGAAGTACTGTAGCAGAAGTACTGTAGCGGCGGTACTGTAGCAGCAAGATTGTAACGGGAAGATAGAAGTCCAAAAAAAAAAACCATCTATGGAAGAAGGTGAGACTTATGGTGGATGGTGGCTATGGATCGATATCCCCAAATCTAGGGTTCCCGCTCTGATACCATGTTAGATGGGCAAAAGAGCATAGCCCTGTAGGGTTGTATTAATGATAATAAATAGTGTACAGGTTAACATATTATAGTAATATTACAACTGAGGAGATACCATAACTAGAGATACCATAACTGAAGATACCATATGTCCTACACTATATAAGGCAACAAATAATACAATACTAATATATCCTAGCATACTAAAATATGTCGTAACAGTTATGAAACCCTAGAATCTAATAGGTAATAATACACCTAGAGGCGGGGTGAATAGGTGAAACTCGTGAAACCAATAATTCTTTATGAATCAAAAGTAAATGCAGAAAAAGTAAATAACACACCAAGAATCTTAGTGTGAAAAACCTCTAACATGAAGTAAAAATCCACGAAAACAATCATGCGATAAATCCACTATATAAAAAGAGTACAAGGTGATTATTGAATCCACAGACTTAACCTAACCCTTACTATAGATCTCGCGCTCCACGAGCAGTTGGTTCACGTCCACGTTCGAATCCATGAATGCCACTCGAATCCACAACCAACATGTCTCGAATACACGAAACGCCCTCAACACATCGAATTCACGATGCACACGATGAATCCACGGCGCACACTCCGTCAGGAGCAAGAAAAAGAAAGATTGGTGGTAATTTCTTGCTTAGAGTATCATGAAAGCACGGTCGAAGAAATCTCTAAGCAATGACCGGATTAATTCTTTATGTTGACATCAAATTAGGGCTTCAAGAATTGATTCGGAAGAGGCTTTATGAAAGAAAAGAATTTAGAACCGATCTTAAGCCTCTAGGGTTTCTCTCAGGTGTATTCTATGTGGATTCCACGTTTCAGAATCCTTGGATACATATTTATAGCTTTGGAATATCTATGAGTACAGTGGCGGATTCATTTAAATCCTCAACTGAGGATAATGCAAGAAAGGCCATAATGACCATTTTTGCATAGTTGATCCCATTTTGGGTTCAGTTGACCCCAAAGTAGGGTCAAATAAGACTAGGAGAAAAGACCCATAGTAGGTTTGATGAAATCGGACCTGCTAACTCATTATCTTTTTTTTAACAGCAGCAAAATAGCAAAAAAAGACTTGTTTAATAAAAAAACCCTAGCCTCCTTTGCCCCACATAATCTCTCTTTTTATCCTCTAGCAATCATATTTAATCTAATTAATATACTGAATATTCCAAAAGCCAAATCCAATCCTACTTAGGTGCTAGTAAATTTCTTTTCTTCCAATTTTTTAATTGGGATGCAAAATAGAAGGTATGTGTATGGATCCTTATTTGCTTTCTTTAATTGTGAATTTATTCTTTTTATTTATAATATGAATAGTAGTTGTCTTATGTTGTTATGGTATATAAAAATACAATAAGTACATTAGTAGGTTTTTTTTACTTGTACTTATTGTATTTTATTGGAATGAGTTTTTAACTGTTGATTTGGCACTCGAACACCAACTTGAAAAATTCATTGTTGATGTACGTCAAGATGAAAAGATTTATAACTTGAGAGCACGTGATCTTTCACAAAAGTTGGTTGAGATAAATAAGCATGTAGTGTATTCGCGAGTTTATTTACTTTTGATGTTGGCATTAATTCTATCAATTGCTACCGCCACAGTGGAATGAGCTTTTTCTATGATGGATTTTATAAAAAATAAACTGTGCAATCGTATGTGATAAACTGATGAATGATTGTTTGGTGACTTATATAGAAAAATATATATTTGATGGTGTTTCCAATGAAGCTATGATGCATCGTTTTGAGAACACGATGACACGTCGGGGACAATTGTAAAAGAAAGTTATGCAATATTAATGACTAGTTCACTTTTTTTCTTTTTTATTTTGTTTGTGTTTTCTCCGTTATATATTGACCCCACTAGAAAAAATTTCTAGATCTGCCACTGTATGTGTTGGATTAGAACTCTAATTCCCGTTTTGGAAACTAGATTCAAGACTCTGAAAGTGATTTTCGGAATACTGCGTCGTAACCAGTAACTTGGAAAGAAGAAATTTGAAAAACTGACTTGGATTCCGAAAACTAGCATGAGATTTTAGAAACTGAAACTTTAGAAAGTGCCAGATTCTAGAATTTCAATATAGTTTTCGAAATGCAGTGCAGTAACCAATTTTCCAGTCTTCTGTTTTTGTGAAAACTGATCCTAGATTCTGAAATTCAATGTTAGAAACTTCATTTTCAACTCTTTAAGTTCCTTAATACGATTCTAATCCAACTCAATGAGATTAAATTACTTATAACCATATTCCAAAACATGAATATGCGTGAAACCACCATAAACATTATAAAAACTTACCAAGTGTCATGAATTACTGCTTTGGATCTTCAAGTATTCAAAACTTGATCTTCACTTAATCTTCACTTCTCAACCTCTTCAAGACTTTGACTTGATCGGTCACTAAATATGCCAACATTAAATCCGTAACAATCTCTCTCTTTGGCAATTTCGTGACAAAATGTAAAAAATTACATAAGAAACTATCACCACACTAAACTGACCAAAAAAAGGGAGTTCATTGCAATCATCTAAACGATGAAACCCCTCGCATGAAAGATACAAAAAAAAAACCAAATTACATTAAGTTCAAGCTTACATTTAAGTATAACTCCTAAAACGAATTCTATGAATTAGATACTATGGAGCCTTGGAGTTTTGTACGCCTTGCCATACTCATTCTCGAAAATTGTTGTTGTTACAAGCTATTGTCAAAATTTCCTTCCCCTATGTTCATGCATCTCCTCTATGTTGTATGTTCATTTATCTCTCATCTTTCCTTGTCTACATCTCTTTCCCCTTTTTTGTCAACATATTGGCAAAGAAAGAACATACAAAATTACGAGCTAGTAGAGATTAGTAATAAAAGCAACATAAGCAACATAATTTCAAGGACATTAAGAAAAAACTAACCTACATGCTCATAAGATGCAATGCAAACTAAAAATGCAAGGAAAAACTAAACTACATGCATGGCATCAAAAGTTCAAGCACATCACTCGAAATCCTTATCAGTTTCAAGTCCTTGCACATCATCCTGGTGACATCCAAGGTGGTCACACAACAACTTAAAATCAGCTTTTAGTTTCTTTGCCATTTCAGTAAGATTGTTGACCTTCTTCGATAACTTGCGTTGTTCCTTTTACAAAAACGACATGGTGATCTTTCCGTGTGGATTGCTACTAGATGTAGAAGATGATGACACATGCGGAGGAGGATGAGCACTGGAAGATGCCTCAGGGTGCATCTCAGACCTTTGCAAAATTTTCAAGGTGCCTCTCGATTTCAATTTCATTGTTACATCGATCGTCCCAAGGCTATGCTCATATGAGTTGCAACGTGTATCGACACCCTTGTGACGAAGTATCCTTATTATGGTTAGCGGATATGGAAGTCGCTCCAGCACTAACTGCTTTTACGTCTCGTGCCATCCGTTGCCAAATAAGAAATGGAATATTGATATTGAGCCCCTGAGCCATGTCCGAATGACCAACTAGATACAGATAAAGAAGACGCTCCCAGTAGAATCTTTTGGTACCCAGGGTTGGTAAAATTTTATAGCAGACTATGAGGGAGAAATAATACTCAAGCTGGAGATCCTTGGATTGTACATACAACTTGTTTGTTTTGGTCTTCGGTAGGCGTACACTTTTCACAACTTGGTCCCAACAATTTACCTTGATCAAACGGTCCATTCAGATAGTGAACTCCACTTGTATCGACTGTGAGACCAATCACATCAACAATTGTCTCAGGAGTGACAGTAATTTGAACACCTTGAATGGTTGTGACAAACTAAATCGGCATTCATCCCAATTGCGAACGATATTTGTTGCTTCCAAAAAGAATTGACGAATCAACTCCGAGTAGTATCCACCTCTCCTGAAAAGTACCAATAGGTCGTAATGGAGCTTAGTCAAGGAGATTGTAGAACGGGAATTTCTCACATCAATGCTCCAAAATTGACATGCCGTTCTCCTATGCACATTTTTCCAGTGAAGTGTGTTTCTTGTTTTTTTAGTTCATTTGCCCGATCCCCAATCGATTCAGCATGACGCTCATGAAGTCTCTCAAAAATCGGTTCACGAGTAGGCATACTCCAGTAATACGACGAGAAGGGGCTTCAAGTGAATCATGGATGTGAATATTGCCCTCACTTTGTCGAGGTGGTGACTTTCTTCTAAAAGGCGGCATAGGAGCTTTTCCTTTGCCCTTAGTGGCATGTGCTGGAGGTTCAGGTTTGGAATCATCGTCAGGTTCATCACTTAATTTGTACCCACTACTTGATGCTTCATGTTCAACATCTTCGGATGAGTGACACCTTTTATAAACTATAGTTTGTTGACCTCGTCCACGAGATCCTGTTGTCATCAAGAAAACAAGCCCAAGTAGAAAATACCTGAACATTGTGCTTGTTGCATGTGAAATTAGACATAAAGGAAGACTCCATGTAAGAATGACAAAAATTGATAAACAACATCATAATCATGCATGGAACCAATGACCACCAACTTCTATACTAAACCAAGGAAAATCACCAAAATAAAAAAATTCCAAAAAAAAGAGAGAACCCAGGGCATAAAAGAACAATCTATTTTCCCCAAAAATAAAAATTTACAAAAAAAACCCAGGGCATCAAAGAACATATATTATGAGAAGATCAAGCCCTACAATGTTCACAATAGATCCTAAATGCTTTAGCAAACTTGTATTACAAATTTGCAATATCAACTATAAAATCACAAGGAATCAAGGGAAAAAGTCAAATTTCAAACCTAAAAACACCAAAAATAGGGCATCCATGAATCAAAAAAGAAGAAAAGAAGAAAAGAAGTAAACTTACCAATCTTAAGCAAATCCAAGTTATTTCAGAGGAGAAATCAAGTGATGAGAGAGTGGGAGAAGTTAGAGAGCTTTTGCTCAAGGGTTTGAGAAGAAATCAAATGGGATTCTGGAATCCTATATAATGGAGTCGGGCATCAGTTTTGGGAAACACGATTCGAATTCCGGAAATTGACTCTGACCCAGTGAATAACGTTCGGTTTCTGAGGAAACCAAAATTTGATTTTGGAATCTGAGAGGAACTCATCAAAACTGAAATAGGAAAATTGGACCATTGACTCAAACTCAAACTATAAAGATGAACATAAAAATCATAAAAAATTGATCATGCAAGTATATAGGCACGATATCTTCACATAAAATGGTTGAAAACATCCTAATTTCACAAAAATTGTCAATTTAGATCGAATGCATCAAGTATTGAGACAAAATAGATAATAATACTTATTACCTCAATCCTTCAATTTTGAGGCATCAAAAAGTATTCCAAAGGTATGAAGACTATCATGATGTAACAGACTATGAAGTTAATGAAAGAAAATTCCCTATATAACATAAAATTGACATATAAACTCTCAGATTGGATGAATACATAACACGAGTACCGGGGTGGTTCTTTGAGCATCTTTTTAAGTATATCCAACCTTACTTTACCAGAAAATTTGAATTTTTCAATAATATCCTTTTTCTTGATGCATCAAAACATACGGTTGTTTCACACATATACCAGATGACTGGGGTGGTAGTTCTTTCCTACATGCGGTGGTAGTTTTCATACTCCAGTTAGGATGTAGCTTTTCCACATCTTTTACGCATATAAAATTTTATTTTTTTATAAAGAACTCTAACCCTAAATATGCAAACCCCAATTTGAAAATGTAAATGTCAAGTTCAACATATAGATGATTCCATTGATTATCTTCAACAACACACAACCTAGATAGTTTAAATACCTAAAAAATTACTATATGATGACCCAAATTTGACGAAAGCAAGTCCTAAGTAATAAAGTTTACTATAATTCTCAATGCATTTGAAATAAAATTAACAGCTATAAAACTAGTTATGAATCAATGCAAGTGAAGTTATAGTCATGCTTAAAATACTATATAATTGTGTAAGAGAAAATTGAAACGTAACCAACTCAAATCTAAAACCAAATCCATCAAAAATCAAAGTAATACAAAGATCAAAAGAATTAGCATAAAAATCGATCAATGCACTACTATGGCGACTTTCTTAGTAAAGAAATTGAAGTTGAAAGGCAAGGAAAGATATCACCTTTTGCAACCAAACCCTACGAATTTTGGGTTGCGTTAGTTTTTGATGGAAGTAGAAATCGAAGACTTAAGATTAAACTTTTGAACCTCCTTTCTTGGCTTTCATGTTGATGTATGCTTTGGTGAATCCTTACCAACCATTTCAGCTAGTGGAGCTCGTGATTTATGCTTGTGACTTGGCTCCGCACTTGTTGTTCATGAGTAAGTGGAGGACGACGAACATGTGTCAATACAGAAGTTAGGGTAGAAGTTGTCGGTAGCGCCACTTTGACAGTTCGTTTGCAAAATCTCTTGATGTGACCTTTGTTTCCGCAACAATGACACCTTTTTTGTTCAGCTTGTTAGATTTTGAAGTTGAAAGAGATGTAGCTGTGACTTTGGGTGCTTCATTCTTGTTCTCAATGTAAGTGCAATCATAGCCAACACCTACTCGATTCATTTGTCCCAACCCAAGCATGTGATCTAATTTACTGGTCCCCGAAGTGAATTTCTGAACATAAGTTGGTGATTTGTTTTGTAAGGGCCATGATCGATTCATGCACCTCCATATAATGTTGTTGTAGGAAATTAATCTTGTCGATGTGTGACTCAACAGCAGCTTCGGATTGAGTTAATTTCTCTTGGAGGGTTGCATTATTCTTCAATAAAGAGTCATGTTCCTTCTCAAGAGCTTTACAAGTTGTAGTAAACATTTTGTTTCTTTTTCAAGTTCGTTCAACCGCTTTCGCAACTTCTTATTGTGTTTGGCCCAAGGATTAAAGTGCCGCCCCGTATCGTCCGGGTACGGCACGAGGCGGCACGTAGTGGTGGCACGGTACAGGGGTGGTGGTATCGCATGACCCCTCCTGTGCCGCGATACCTGCTAAGGTATTGCGCGAGATAGCACGATACCCTAGCGGGTATCGCGGCACAATATCCGTGCTGACTAGTTTTTTTTTTTTCCTTCTGTTGTGGGTTTTTTCCTCTATTGTGGGTTTTTTCAGATCCGAGCCCTCCGCTTTCACCATAGACATCCATTTTTTCGAGCCCTCTGCTTCCACCATAGACATCCACTTTTTCTTCACAAATTGTTTTTCAAACTTTGTCACACCTCGAAGCTTTCGGCGAATCAGGGCATAATCTCGAACTCGATAACCAAATCTCTAGGCACATCTAACATAAAATTCTATTTTTGGAGTTAAAAGATTGAAAATACTGATAAAAGCTATATTAAATTAATTGATACAGTGATATTTAAATTTATTTAATTTATGTCATATTATTTATTGCTAAATTTTTATAAATAGATCTAACAAATTTTTATGATCCACCGTGACGATCTATGTGGAATTAAATAGTCATTTCTTTGTATAGATGTAAATTTATAAAATTATTGTATTCGTGAATTTTATTATTGTATTTTAATTTTTATTCTCTATAAGATATAGTTGTACTTTACATATAAAAAAGTTTACCAATATGTTAATCAGTGAATATAGTAAGCTATATATAGCCAATATTCATAATTATTTGGCTAAACCTTTCAAAATAACATTATAAAAGTTTATTGGGACCAAAAAAATTAAAATAAGTTCATGCCAAAGGGTGCCATTAGGAGGTCATGCGTATCTATCGGCACGCAAGCGTGCCACGTGTCGGCATGGAAGCGTCCTTATGCCGTCCTGTGCCAAGCAAACAGCAGCACGCCCTTGTGCCACGAAACTTTAATCCTTGGTTTGGCCATCTTCTTTGATTTGTTAAGAAGTTGTTGATAGTTCGGCGCACGATCATCCTTGTCCTATTCCTCTACGCTTTCATCATTGTTCGTGGATGTCGCATCATGCATATAAGAAGAGGAAAAAGAGTCAGTAAGAGTCGATCAAAAGCACAAGTAAGAAGAGGGAACATGAGAAGAAGCAAGTAGAGCAGTAGTATTAACGTCCTCATTACTTGAGGTCGACTCCGAAGACGAACCATCCCAAGTCTTAACTTGCAAAACCTTCTTCTTTGAAGTTTTCTTATTAGGACATCTCGGAGATATATTGCCAAAGCCTTTGCATTTATAGCATTGGATTTTGCCCTTCTAAATTACTCCTTTTTAGAGGACTTTGCAAGTTTCTTTGAGTTTGAACTTGAAGCTCCTTTGTTTGATGTCTTCTGCTTTGATGAGAATGAAGAGTTCTTATTGGCTCTATTCTTCTTGAAAGTTCGTCTAAAGTTCTTGGTCAAAGGAGCCAATTGTTGTTCAAAATCGGGTAATGAGTTCTCATCATCTGAACCTGAGTTCGAAGTCTCCTCGTCTTCTTTCTATATCGGTTTTCAATGTCATACCTGCATCTTTAGAAGAGTTGAAGGAAAAATTGTTAGTAGGAAAAGTCATTTCATAAGTCTGAAGTGAACTGACTAACTCTTGAACCTTAATTTCATTCGAGTGCTTTACTTCTTCAATCACTGCCATCTTCGGTTTAAATTGCTCCGGAAGAGCTCTTATAATCCTTTTTACAACTTTAGATTTAGAAATTTTCTCTCCCAAGTTAACATATGTATTTAATATATCTTGTAGTCTAGTAAAATACTCAGTGAGCGATTCATGCTCCATTTGAATGGAATAAAATTGGCTTGTCAACATCTAGTGCTTTTGGATCTTTATTAGAGTCGTACCCTTATGTGTAACCTGTAGAGTGTCCCAAACCTTTTTTGCCATGTTACACATGGAAACATGTGTGAACTCGGTCTGGAAAAGTGCATGAAATGGAGCATTTATACATTTCCCGTTGTAAGAAAAAGCATCCATTACTTCCTTGGTCCATTTAATCCGAGGTTTAGGGGTTTTAAGATTATTGATCTCCTTGGTAGTATGCGTCCAAGCGAATTCGACGCTTTGCCAAGCTCACTCATCTATTTTGATGGGGAACACTCATCCGGACCATTCAGTAGGCATAGTTTGTGCCTTCAAATAGTGGAGGTTTATTAATATTGCCACTCCCGCCCATAGCTGTGTTACGATCTATTCGTGCTCTGATACCACTTGTAAGTTATGAAACCCTAGGATCTAACAGGTTATTGTACACCTTGAGGAGGGCTGATATGCGAAACACGCAAAACCAACAATTCTTGATGAATAAAAAGTAAATATGGAAAAAGTAAATAAAATACCGAGAATTTAATGTGGTAAAACCTCTATTTTGGAGTAAAAATCCACGTGATAACAATGCACTATATCAAAACAAGTACAAGTTGGTTACTGAATTCACAGACTTAATCTAACCTTTACTGTAGAACTCGCGCTTCACCAACGGCTGGTCCACGCCCATGTTCAAATCCACGAATGCCACACGAATTCACGAGCAACACGTCTCAAATCCACGAAACGCCTTCAACCCTTGAATCCATGACGTGCACGTCGAATCCACAAGGCAAACTCCGTTCGAAGCAGGAGAAAAAAAGGTTGGTGGTGATACCTTGCTTAGAGCAAGGATTTAGGTGTCCATCGTATAGGCCGTATCTACCGTGTCGTATCATGCCAACAAGATATCGGCACAATACAGTCTGTGTGATGGCACAGCTCAAAACTCTCTTTTCTTTAAATTAGTAAGTAATTTTTTCAATAAAGTTCAAAAGACTTGATAAAGATACATGATAAACAATTAGAATATTTTGTTGCTAAAGAAAAAAAATTTCATGCAATTATGTGTTGTCACATGTATTTTTGTGACCAGCACGCATTGGCACGGTCTAGCATAAACTGTGCCTATACCGTGCTGGCAAAATGTCACGCCCCGGGCCCTCGTGGGAGCCTACCAGGCACGTGCACAGACCCGCCGTGTACCTCAAAGCAAACACAAAGTACACAAGGCGTCTACAATAACATAAATCTAATAGAATAAGGAATACATCCTAAACAGGGTGATCAGAGCGAGAACATAGTTCTACAACTAAAACAAAATTCATACAACTAAAATCTCAAGATATACAATAGAATTATACATCTTATCAACTAGTAGATCAATCAACCAACAAAACTATACATCTTTCATTCAAAATACAATGAAAGGAAACCCATGGTATGCCTACAACCACAACACCGTAGAGGCTCTAGCTAGCTGCTAACCCCTCGCCGCGATCCCAAGCCTCTCCTGCTGCAGAAGGCTCTGAAAAACCCAACAACAATGGGGGTGAGAACTATTAATCAATAGTTCCCAGTGGGTAAGCCGCCGAGAGTGGCGAATTACACCGCTAGGTCAACTGAGGCAAGATAGTATAACTGAAACATAAAGCAGAAAGCATATGACATTTAATGCTAAACAGGTAGTTCTACAACTATCTTGCCTCCAATGACTAAATCATCTACATGAACATGAATATGCTCATTTGTCATATGCTCAACAATTAATCACATCATTTACATGCATGTCAAATTAATGCCATGATTATGGTTGAAAGAATCTCTTTTCATAATATCATTGTATATTCATGCCACTATACTAACCAATATGAGTATAGGCCTAATGCTACTATGGATGCCAATGTATGTAGTGACTCACTACTATGTCCAACTAGAAATGAATGCATCCCAATAGTGTCAAGCTAAGTAATGCCACGATATGCAACTCACTACTAAGTCCATACACTACATGTATATGCATCAAGCAACCAATGTACTATGTCCAATTTACTTAGCTTTTACCCAATCCACGAGGGGACTTACACAAGGTAACATCCCGGCTTGTGCCATGCCTAATGGTCCCGTGGTAGTCAGCATTCTCTCGCTAGAATGAGACTCTCCCCCAACGGCGATCCACTTTGGCGCCCAATCCCGCACGGGCGATCAAACGTCGCAAGGCTAACTCCGGAGTGCCGGCTTGTAGGGAACGACCCTCACAAGCATGTGCGAATGAGCACAAGGGCAAACAAGCGCTGATCATAAGCATCATATCCAAGGCCAAATACATCTCAATCATCATGTCTAAAACATGGAATCACAACATCGACTCGAGGGTCGGAATCATGACACATAAGTCACACTTGTTCTCAATTCACTTGTGGGTATAATTCTACCAATAGGTAACATGTCTCTCACATGCAAATGGTTACATTTCACTCTACCAATAGGAATGGACCTAAGTCTCATTCATGACCCCAACGGGTTACTATCATATGCTATAACCAAAGCCATGATCAATGCATTATACTAATGCTATTTTCGATGCATTCTACAATGCCATAATTTATGCATTCTACCAATGCCATATCCATGCATTATCTTAATGCTACATATCTTGCATTCTACAATGCTAACTAAATCATCATTCATGATTTACATATGTCATACTACATGAACTTTCACTTTATGGAGTATAAGTCACCAAGCAAGTATTCATTTAACTAAACACACATGTTTAACCAATTGCCATTATCAAATACAAGGAGAACCCATTCCTCATGTCTTAAACATGGAATCGTTTCACGACCAAAAGGTCGAGCCCAACGTCAACAATGCCCGCCATAGTTGCTCACCTAGATGAGGTGCAACAAATTGTTTTGCATTTGTCATAATTTCTCTTTTCTCTATACAAGCATACTTTGGTATGCTAAGAGAGTTCACTAGTCCACCACTCAAGTGGTGACTCATAAGATGCTCATCTCTAGCATGCATAACATACTTAGCATTTCCTAATGCATCATTACACTAATAGTGCAAATACCCTAGCATGCATAATATCCTCATAATGCCATACTATATGAAATATGCATTTTTCATAAACAACTTGCATGTCTCATGCAATCACAATTATCATCATGCCATAATTATTATAATTATGCATCTAATCAATCCTATAACAAGATAGGAGACATAGGGGGAGTTCACCCATTTCGGTGAGGTCAGACCCACCGGATACCCGTCGAAACCTCGCAGTACTTCGAAACGAAGTTGTCCCCCGAGTTTCTCATACCCTAAGATAATTTTCCAAGGGGTTAGGGGCATCGAACAAGCAAATTCGAAAATCACCAAAAATCAATGAGGTAAATGGGTGGAATTTACCTTGAGCAAGTAAAACTTGTTCTAAGTCCCATTGGAGGTTAGAGATCTTCCAATCTAACCTACAACAACATTCTACACCCATCAATTCCACCTCAAGGGTTCACAATCACAAAACCCTAAACAAAACCCTAATTTCCAAGAAACTAGGTTTTCATGCTAATCTCAAGCAACAATCATAAATAGAGGTTGTAAAAGAGTTTACTAACCTCAAATCAAGCTTCCAACCAAGCTCACACAAGCTAGGGTTGAAGATCCATCCTCCAACAAGCTCTCCTCAAAGGCCACGAGCTCCCTCCAAGCCTAGGAGTACTCCTCCATGAAGAAAATGGAGGAAAAAGAGATCAAAACCCAAGATTTCAAGGGTTTGGGAGAGAAAATCTAGAGAGAGAGAGAGGGAAAACCCTACCTTTCCTTCTCCTCCAAGTCCTCAGCCACAGCAGCATAAGAGGGGGTGAAGGGGTACTTAAACCCAAAGCACAAAATCCAACTAGGCCCCTCAAAAAGCCAAAATTGCAAAACTGCACAAAATACAATTTCTGCACAGTATACCGGTATGCGTATGGGCATACCGGTATCCAACCAAAAATCCCGCAAACCCGAGCCTCGGCCAAGCTGTCTGCGCAACGGGATTCCGGTATGCGACTTCCCCATACCGGTACTAATCACTTCTGTACCGGTATGCGAATTGTACATACCGGAATGCCCGCGTATTCCGGTATCAACTGCGGAATCCCGCAGAACCCGAGAGCTGCGCACAACCAGTTTTCACTGGATTCCGGTATACCTAAACCAGATACCGGTATGCAATGCAAAATCTGCACTTTTGCAGATTTCGACTTTCGGAGTCCGTTTTCGCACTTTTCAAGTCCCGAAAACACTCCGAAGTTCACCAAACTCAACTCAAAACTTCAGAATAGTATAAGCCACTATTCTCTCACTAGAACTCCGCAATTTGCTAAAGTTCAGTGTACTACACAAAATTTTGGCACAATCCTGTGCCATGGCACCTAACTCCTTGGCTTAGAGTATCATGAAAGCATCATTGAAGAAGTCTCTAAGCAATGACCGGATTAATTCTATGTTAACATCAAATTAGGGCACCGAGTATTGATTCGGAAGAAACTTTATGAAAGAAAAGAATTTGAACCGATCGTAAGCCTCTAGGATTGCTCTCAGGTGTATTCTATGTGGATTCCACGTTTGAGAGTTTATAGCTTTGGAATATCTATGAGTAGGATTAAAACTCTAATTCTCGTTTTGGAAAGCAGATTCCAGAATCTGAAAGTGGTTTCTGAAATGCGGCATCGTAACTAGTAACTTGGGAAGAAGTATTCCAGAAAACTGACTTAGATTCCAGAAACTAAAATGAGATTCTGGAAACTGAAACTTTAGAAAGTGTTAGATTTCGGAATTCAAACATGGTTTCCAGAATGCAGTGCAGGAACCACTTTTCTAGTCTTTTGTTTTTGCAGAAACTAATTCTAGATTCTGAAATTCAATGTTGGAGACTTCATTTTCACATCCTAGGTTCCTTGATATGATTCTAATCCATTCTATGAGATTAAATTACTAATTAACCATATTCCAAAATATAAATACTCATCAAATCACCATAAACACTATAAAAACTTACCGAGCGTCGTGAATTAATGCTCCGGGTCTTCGAATCGTCAAAACTTGATCTTCATTTCATCTTCACGTCTCAATCTTTTCAAGACTCCGACTTGACCATTCACGAAATATGCCACCAACAACATTAAATCCGTAACAATAGCAAGCTAGGACTAGCAGTTTGCTTTTTGTTTCTAGCAAGGTGTTGGAAGTCTTAATTTGTTAGGATAATCCATTCCAGCTACGAGGTGATTTATCTTGTGTAGATGAAGTGATTTGGAGGCCGAATATATTGTGTCATTGTAGACATCTAATCATGCATGCTCTATGTAAACAAAGAATGTGCTGAACAAGATGTTTATGCATCCTAGCAGATCTTATCTAGAGAAACTTATTGTGCTATATAGGGATTTTCTTTTGTGTTGTAATCCAAAAGTTTGCTTTTACTTTGTTGCTAGGTTTTAAATGTCATTATTTTTCAGGATAATGCATTCCATTAATGAGGTTGAGAAAATGACCTAATCGTTTATTTTATACTGTTGTAACTTGTAAACATCTCAATATAATCCTCATCTACCAATTGCTATAATGTTTTTGGTTAAATATATATGAGATATACCAAAGATGATGTCCTGCTATCCAAACAGGCCTTAAATAATGTGGATTTGGACTTACTAGATGTTTGAAAGTAGAGAAATTGGAGGAGAGAGAACTTACAAAGTAGAGAAATTGGAGGACAGAGAACTTATAAAGAAGAGTGGCAATAATAGAGTGGGTGTTAGTGAAGAGGAGGAAGCTCCATGGCTTAATTAATTTTTCAGCATTATACACTATATTGTCAATCTTCCACTTGTGATATGTAAAAATTGCTTGGAGAGCGCACAGCTGATTCTAGCACTTAATTTTTTTTTCTAAGAACGGGAAGGGAGTCTAGAAGTAGAAAGATTATCATCTTTTGATTTGACTACTTGAATCTTAGGCCTTCTTTATTTGGGGATTGATGTTCTGGATATGGATAATGAACTCTAGCCTTGGGTATAATCCTTATCGCCATGTGGGATTTATAAGTTTCACCTTTTCCTTGGGTTAAAAACTCTACCCTTGGATATAAATCCTTTGATGATCGTGTGGTATATATAATTTCCACCGCATCCTATGGAAGTCCATTCGCATAACAATTTTCAGCCTTCTTTTAGAAAGTCATATATATGTATATATATAGAGAGAGAGAGGCCTTCTTTTAGAAAGTCATATATATGTATAGAGAGAGAGAGAGAGAGAGAGAGAGAGAGAGAGAGAGAGAGAGAGAGAGAGAGTACTATCGGTAATACAAAGCGCTTGGTTCTATCGAGTTTTCCGCCGTTAGATTACCCCTTTGACCATCTCCACCCGTTAGATCATACTATTGAACCAACCACCCATTCAACCCTAGGGGACCACTATCATCCTAACTGCACATTTCTTCATCCAAGGGCTGAAAATCTAGTAGCGCCAAGCGCTTGGTACTATTAATAGTATAGTAGCCTAATTCTATATATTTATGCATATATATGTATGTATATATATACATACACGCACACACGGGGAGAGAGAGAGAGAGAGAGAGAGAGAGAGAGAGAGAGAGAGAGAAACTAGAATACTATTAGTAGTAGAGGAATAGTGTTTGCTACTACCTTTTATACCTTGAATGAATAGGGTTTGCTATGTGGTGGTGGCACTATTATGGATCCAAGGGGTAAAAAGTTCATAGTAAACACTATTCACTATCGATAGTATTGTAGATGAACTCTCAATATATGTACACACACACACACGTATATCTATATAGAGTGTACACACACACACACACACACACACACACGTATATCTATATAGAGTGTATATATATAGAGAGAATTCGGCTTGTGCGCTTTTAGAAGCACGGTGGCTTCCGTGTTGCTATCAAGTCGTTTCCGATGCTGGGACTTCCGAATCGATGATCGGCTCCCTTATACTTGATCTAGAGTATTTGAAGTAGTTAGAAAATAAATTTCACCATTTTTCGATATCATTTACCTAGTGATTGAAAGAGCTCAAAATCAACGAACAACAAAAATTTTAGATCAAAGATATTGATCTTGTTTTATATAGTATAAACAATATTTTATCAAAATTTTACATGATTTGGATATTTTTACATCGTTAAACTTGCAAGCGGCTTTTTATGACCATTAAAATTGTTGATTTTGGGCTCTTCGATCACTAGGAAATAATATCAAAAAATTGCGAAATTTATTTTTCAGGTACTTCAAATACTCCAAGTCAAGTCTAACGGAGCCGATCGTCAATTCGGATGTCCCAGCATCGAAAACGATTTGATGGTACGGAGGTCATCATGCTTCTAAAAGCATAAAAGCCGGACCTCTCTCTTTCTCTCTCTATATATATATATGTGGAGTTGAGCTGGAATGCTATCAGTAGGGGTGGCAATCCAGCTCGCTGTTCACGAGCCAGCTCGTGTTCGGCTTGAAATGAGCTCGAGATCGACTCGCTCGTTTAGTAAACGAGCAACGAGCCGAACACGAGCTGAATTTTTCAACTCGTTTAATAAACGAGACGAAGACGAGCTAGGGTCACCTCGCTCGTATTCGGCTCGATAACAGCTCGAACATATATATTTAATATTATATTAATTTATATATATATATAAATAATTATATATAAATATAATTTTTTATTATTTGATTTTTAGCCCAATCTAAATTAAAGCCCAACTCAATTAAAAAAAATTAATTTATAAGTAAAGTTTCAACCATTAGATCAAAATCTAATGGATAAGATCTCATAAATTAATTTTCTATATATATCCTTTCTAATCATTTTAACTTATTGTTCCTGAGCCAGCTCGTATTCGGCTCGTGTTCGGCTCGTTAATAAACGAGCCGAATTTTTTGGCTCGATACTTAAACGAGCCAGCTCGTGTTCGGCTCGTTGACACCCCTAGCTATCAGTAGCAAATGGGCTCCGTTGCCACCCATTTGTTTTCAATGATGGAGCCTTCAAATCGACGATCGATACCGTTGAACATGATCTATACCACTTGAAGTATTTAGAAACTAAATTTTAAATCTTTTCGACATCATTGGCCTAATGATCCAAGGGTTTCAAAATTTGTAATTTTAATGGTCGATATAAGACGTTTTCTTGTTTAACGGCGTAAAGATATCCAAATCAATTGAATTTTGGTTAGAAATTTTTTTAAACAATTTAGAACAAGATCTATACTTTTGATCTTGATTACAAGACTTCTATCATCACTTTTTAAAGGATATTTATCTTCAGCTGTTCATTTTTGTGTCCACTTGATGGATAAGAGAACAATATCAAAAACACATGAAATTTGATTTCTAGATGCTCCAAGTGGTATAGATCATGTTCAACGGTGCCGATCGTCGATTTGGAAGCCTCATCATCAAAACAAATGGGTGGCAATGGAGCCCCTTTGTTACTGATAGCATTCTAGCTCAACTCTATATATGTGTGTGTATATACATATATGAGTAGGTCTTGTGTGCTTTTAGGAGCACGGAGGCCTCCGTGCTCCTAAGCTGTTTTTGATGATGGAGCTTCCAAATCAACGATCGGCTCCGTTAAACTTGATTTAGTGTATGTGAAATACCTAGAAAATAAATTTTGCAATTTTACGATATAACCTATTGATCAAAAGAGTTCAAAATCAACAATTTTTAATAGTTGATGTATGCCGTTTGCAAGTTTAATGGTGTAAAAATATTCAAATCAGAAAAAATTTTGATAGAAAATTCTTTATACTATCTACAGCAAGATCAATATCTCTGATCGAAAATTTTAGTGTTATATCATTACTTTTTATGAGATTTTTATTTTCAGCCGTTGATTTTGAACCATTTCGATCGCTAGGTAAATGATATCGAAAAGTGACAAAATTTATTTTCTAGATATTTCAAATATGCTAGATCAAGTTTAACGGAGTCGATCGTCGATTCGAAAGCTCCTTCATCGAAAATGACTTAGGAGCACCGAGGCCTCTGTGCTCCTAATAGCACACAAGACCTATCGTGTATATATATATATATAGAGTCCAACTGGTATACTATCGGTAGCACGGAAGTTGTTTTCAATGATGCGGCTTCCAAATCGACGATCGGCTCCGTTAGACTTGATCTATACTATTGACAGTATTTGGAAACTAAATTTTATAATTTTTCGATATCATTTACCTATCAAACGAGTAGTCGAAAAATGAACGGCTGAAAATAAAAATCTCATTAAAAATGATGATAAAAGACTTAAATTTAAGATCAGAGGTACTGATCTTAATCTAAATAGTTCAAAGAATTTTCTATAAAAATTTCATCAGATTTGAATTGTTTTACACCGTTAAATCACAAACGCATCTCATCTACCATTAAAGTTGTCAATTTTGAGACCTTTTAATCACTAGCCAAATGATGTCGAAAAATTATGAAATTTAGTTTCCAAATACTTTCAATAGTGTAGATCAAGTCTAGCGGAGCCGATCGTCGATTTGGAAGCCGCATCATTGAAAACAACTTGGTAGCACGGAGGCGTCCGTGCTACCGATAGTATACGAGCCTAGCTATATATATATATAGAACTAGGCTACTATACTATTAATAGCACCAAGCCATTGGTGCTATTAAGTTTTTAGCCCTTAGATTAAAAGATGTGTGGCTAGGATGATGTGGGCCCCGAAGGGTTAAGTGGGTGGTTGGTTGAATAGTATAATCTAACGGATGAAAATGATCAAGGGAGAAGATCTAACGGTAGAAAACTTGGTAGCACCAAGTGTTTGATGCTATCAATAGCATACTAGCCGGACTCTATATATATATATACATGTATATATATATATATATATATATATATATATCAAATCAATGTTATCCTTATACAAAATAGGGCCTTATGAAGCAAGAATTTTCTAAAAGGAACCAGACAGTATACAAATCACAGTTGTGAGCCACATGTGCAATGTTTATACATGTATTTTTTGAGACAATTTTTTATGCGTAGTGTCTGAATTAGATGGTGTCTGTTGCATTTTAAATAGAAGGAAGTGGGTCATGCTTAAGTACTTACTAGAAAAGCCATATTAACTGAGTAGAAGAAACATTTGGTTCTCATATAGATTGATTTTTTTTCCTTTCTTTCTTCTTGATATTAATGCAGTTCCTGCTACATGTAACGTTGGTCCTGTTAACAATGTCGGACATCATAATTTTTCTGGTCTAAGCCAACCAAACCAAATAAAGAGGGAGATGGATGACACGGAAAGGCAGTACAAGCTTCAGATTTCGTTGGGCAATTTTGGCCAGGACGAGGCTGATCGAATAGCATTGGGTTTCCGCAATCCAAATGCTGTGTCAACCGGGTTAAGACTATCCTACGACGATGATGAACACAACTCCTCTATTACATCTGCTAGTGGAAGCATGACTTCACTTCCTATCATGATGTCCATTAGTGATGATCTGAGGGCCGAGATTGACCGGCAAAAGGAAGAGTTTGATAATTACATTAAAATTCAGGTACGCATTTTTTCGACAACATTATATATTTGCGCTGCTGGCAAATTTTGCTGCATGTGTAGAGAGATGAATTGTTCTAGTTGATACTTGATACCTTGTGCCCATAAATTGCGCATTTTATGTGATTTATGTAGTATGTGAGGACTGCTTCATGGTGATGTGGTTATGTGACTCATTTAGGGAATCGGTGAATATGCACATATTAGTTTTACGACTCATTTAGGGAATAGTTCAACATGCATATTTTACTTTTCTTGCAGAAAGATTTGCGAAATTATTTTTCTAAACTAGCATTTATCTGCTGGCAAAAGAATTTTTCTCTAATAACCTACTTGTTTGTGAAGCAACTGGATGCTGGTACTTCTATTAGTGAAAAGCATTTAAGCATAAATATTGTTTATGGGCACAAACTATGTTCTAGTTTTTTACCAATATCATTTTATCAAAACAAACTGCTGTGGATATCCTATGGGTCGCTCACGATCAATATATCGTATTCACATGTCAGAATGACCTTACATGCTTTGATTAGGTCAACCATTCTTGACAGAAATGATAAGCTTTATGGATTAAGTCATAATATTATTTACACTAAAAAACGTATTGCTGTTTCGTACTTGATATTTATAGATGTCTTGTTTAATAGGGAAGATTTCCATGTTCGTCTTGCACTTCGTGTTCTTGTCAAATTAGTATTAGTTAAATGTGTCTCGAATTTTTGGGCCTGGCCCACTTTATGTTGTGGCTTGATACTTTTGAGAGCTGAAATGAATGGAAAATTTTCTTGAGGGTCCCATTTAGTTAGGGCTGCGATATTTCCTACGCCTTGATCTGGTTTGGCTGCTTGTGCATATGTACCCCTTTTCTTTACGAGTTTTTGGGACGAGGAAAGCATTGAGTGCATTTTGAGGTAGGTTTTTCTGAGACAAATGCTTCTTTCGGTACTCAATTTTGATTATAATGAAATATTTGCTGTCTTTGTTTTTTTTGCTTCTTTTTTTCCTGATTCTCTTTGATGTACCCAGCAAACAAGCGTTTTTTCTGGCTCTTTAGTACTAAGCTCTGTGTACTGTTTTGTTTTCATCCATAGATATTACCTACATGCATCGGATACAGACTGTATGCATTTCTTTGAAGCTATGCTTTTTCAATGTTAATTGAAGCTTTTTTCTATTTTTTGGTAATCGTGAGAAGGAGGAACAGATGATGAAAGGCATGAGAGAGATGACCCAGAGGCACACAATTGCGTTCCTAAACGCCATTGAGAAAGGGGTGGGGAGGAAACTGCGTGAGAAAGAGCTCGAGGTGGAGAATATGAATAGGAAAAACAAAGAGCTAGTCGAACGGATCAAGCAAGTGTCGATGGAGGCCCAATCGTGGCAATGCAGAGCATGGTACAATGAATCCATCGTGAATATGCTGAAGAGTAACCTCAACCAAGCCTTAGCGCAGGGGGCCGCAGATCATGCCAAGGAAGGGTGCGGGGAGAGCGAAGTAGATAATACGGCGGTCTCTTCTTACAACCCTAATGTGCTGATCGGAGGCGGGGATTTCCTTCGTCAGCCGAGAAAGCTGAGTCAGCAGCTGGTGTGTAGGTCGTGCAAGTGTAGGGAGGTGTGCGTGCTTTTGATGCCGTGCCGGCATCTGTGCTTGTGTGAGCAGTGTGAGCGCTTAGTTGAACTCTGCCCCATCTGCAAATCCAGGAAGAGTGCTAGCCTTCCCATTTTCATGTCCTGATAAGTGAAAAAAGGAAATGTTACACCATCATTATAAATCAAAGTAATCTTATCAACAGGAATCATGTATACCTGATACCTCATTAATACTTCCAAGTGTACCGTATGTGGTTCTATCCCTTTCTGTCTGTGTGTGTTCAGTGTATGTCTTGTCACGCCTCTGCGGGCTCTCCTATATTCTGGATTCGGATGAAAGGAGGTTTCCATTGTGAGATTGAATTGAATGACGGACGTGCTGGTTGTAGTTGATAGTGAACAATTTTCAGTCCTCAGTGATTTTTCAAAGCTTAAATGTATTTCATGGCGCAAAGTGTTGATCAGCAGCCTTTTCAACCTAACATCATCGGCCGGTGGGTAAGCGCATGGCCTTTTTTGCCATTTTGTTGAGGCATTGTTTGGTTCTATTGCTCTTTAATACACACACATATATGTGTGTGTGTATATATATATATAGAGAGAGAGAGAGTAGGTTTTGTGTGCTAATAGGAGCACGAAGTTCTATATATATATATATATAACTAAGCTATTATATATATATATATATATATATATATATAAAATTGGGCCGGAATATTATTAATAATATTTGGGCTATTTTGTTATTGAGTTTTTAATTTTTGGATAAAAAATTATAAGGTTAGGATGATAGTGGTTCTCTAAGATTTAGTTGTGGTTTCTCTAGAGTTGAGTGGGTGGTTGGTTGAATAGTATGATTTAAAGGGTGGAATTGATTAAAATGTAGATCTAACGGCTAAAAAATCGATAATAAAATAGTTCAAATATTATCGATAGTATCCCAGTCGGACTCTCTCTCTCTCTTTCTTTATATATATATATATATATATAGAATTAGACTACAATACTATCAATAGTACGAGGTTATTGAGGCTATTAGATTTTCAATTCTTGAATAATATGATCTAAAGGGTGAAAATAGTTAAGGGAGTAGATCTAATGGCAGAAAACTACTAGCACCAAATGCTTGGTGTTATTGATAATATTATGGTCTAACTCTCTTTCTGGGATAATTTCATAGATGCCCTTCTAGAAACTATTAATTTCATCAATATCCTTTTAAAATTGATAATATCACAAATGTCCTCCAATATATTAAAAATTATCATAAATACCCTCCACTAGTTAAGGTCCGTCTGAAATGGAGTTAAATTTTCAAAATATCATTTTTACTCTTTATCTCTTATCAATAGTAGAAATACTAATAGATATTTCAAAACAATTTTTGTAAATCTAAATTTGACTATTTAATATACTAAATATTAAATTAAATTATTAATATATATTAATTATTAAAAAATATATAAAAATTGTATTTTATATATAGTATGTTTTTATATGATTTTGGTTTTGCTTTTGGCTTCGGGTTTCTGTTCAGGTTCGGTTTGGATATAGACCAAAATCATAACTGAATTTGAATATGATGAGACTTCATTTTTTGTACCTATAACTGAAACTATCACTACTCAACCTCGATTAAGCTCACCCCATTCAAAATCGAGTTCAGATAAAATTGTGTACCTATATCAATTCACATTCCTAATCAGTAATAGTAATTTTGAAATAAACTATAGATTTAATTTTTTTCTATTTAATCAAAAATAAATCACATAACTATATGCATGTATTTTTTTGTCGATTGAATAAAAAAAGAAGAGTTTTGTTCGAAAGATAAAATATATTATATTTTAATTTTTAATGCAGATAAAATTATTGAGAATAATTTTGGTTAAATTTTTTCTTAAGCTTCCAAGATTAAAGAAAGATTGGAAAAATCCTCAACTTTTATTTTTATTCAAATTTTTATACATAGTTATTTATTTGCTAAAAAATAAATAGAGCCACTAGATTTGGTGAAATCATCAAAAAAACTCGATAAAATTCTCAATTTTCATACACTAAAATTAGTTAATTTTTTTAAAAAACTAAAAGTTAATGGGATGTCAACTAAAAATATAAAAGTTGAGGGAGCCGTTTCAAAACGCATCCATACATTTTTTTTAAAGGATTGTTGAGGGTAAATAGGTAATTTTAAAAGTTAACTAATCTTTAACCATTTAATAACTATGGTAAAGCTAGCACAACTGACGGTAGGGATATTGATGATAATTTTTTATGTTAATATGGGCATATATGATATTTCAAATTTTATAGGGCATGCATGATATTTTAGACTTTGGGAGGGATATCTATGAAATTGCCCCATATATATATATATATATATATATATATATATATATATATATATATATATATATATATATATATATATATATATATATATATATAGAGGGAGAGAAATAGAGAGAGGGAGAGAGAGTGCAACTATTATAGTCGTATAAGAGTATAATAGTGGTTGTACTCACAAGTTTTTAGCCTCTGTTTCAAGATCTGTACAGGTTTAATAGCTAATCATCAATCTAAATTAATGACTCTCAATTAACTCATCCACCCTAAATTAACCCCCCGAATTATCTTCTCCTCCAGCAGCCCAACCTCCTTTGGCCGCACCACCACCTCCTCCGCCGACGACATGGACACACCCTCGCCCAAGGGCGCCAGCGCCGGGGTCTCTCTACCTCTTCTCTTCTTCCTTCTCCACCCATCCCTCGCCTCCGCCTCCGCCTCCGCCTCCGCCTCCGCCTCCGCCACCCACCTCGTGCCGGTGTCCTCCTTGCTCGCCCACCCCGCGACGGCCTCCATTTTCCGATCGCTGCCGCCGCCATTGCTGAAGAAGGTGTGTCCTTTTCTTTCCTTCTTGTTTTAATAATATGGTTTGGATTTTCTTTCTTGTTTTAACATTTAATCTCAAGAAAAAAAAAGAAACGAATGATTTTCTCTAAGGTTTCTTCAATTAAGATTTTTTTTTTTTTTTTTTTTTTTTTTTTTTTTTTTTTTTCAGTTTTTTTTCATTGTTTGAATTAAGGCTGCAATTGCTTTGATGATTTAACAAATTTTTTTTAAGTAGATGTTTGCTAGAATTAATGTTTATTAGTTGGTGATGTCCACTCTGAGACTTGTGTTTACTTTTTCTTTTTTTTTTTTGTATGCAGCACATAATTATCATTTTTTTATTTTCAGCTTCAATTATTAAAAAAAAACTTTGAATATTTTTATTTATAATTATTTAAATTGGTAAGCTATAGATGGAGAACAATTTTGGACAAATATTAAGTTGATAGTAGCCATGATGCTCAACTAATCAAAAAGTTTTCAGAATTACTGGTTCCGATCTAGAAAAAAAAATTGAATATGATCCTGATAATTTTTCAGAAAATGTTGGTTCAATGTGGATAAGGAGATCGAATATGATAGTGAAAATACTGAAAATAGTGAAGATAGATTGGTTGTTGATTAACCATATGTCGGGATGCAATTCAAAAGTTTGGACAAAGTAATTTTTTTTTAACAATATTTATGCCTTCAAGACTGGCTTTAGTATAATAAAGTCTACCCATTACAAATAAAACAAAAACATAACAATAGGATTACAAATGTCGTTTTCACTTGTTCAAAAGAAAGACAACCAAATCAAGTGACATACAAGAGAGATGAAAGTCAGTTCACAAATTATGGGCACTCCATAAAAGAAAATGCCATATAGAAGAATGGGTTGCAAGGTGAATATTAGGTTTCGAATGGTTGGGCAAGAAAAGTGGGTAGTATCGGCATTTCAAAAATGAGCATGCTCATGAGTTGGTTAAAAGTCCGTCAAAAGGTCGATTCGGCTGATCGCATCGCATTGGACAATCACAAAGAAGCAAAAACAAAATTATTCAATTGTTGAGCGAGCAAAATATTTCAACCTCTCAAATCATGTTTGTAGTGGTTAAAACTTTGTTCTCTTCATTCTCTTCAAGCTTTGGTCAAAGTGGTGGGAGTTGCACAAAATTTGCATCAAAAGTTTGTCGATGTGGACGTCGGGCTATCGTGAAGGTCTCGAAGTCGGATGCAAACCGAAATCGCTTTATTATGTATGCAAAAAATGGAAAATGTGGATTCCTACGATGGTGCAAGCCTATTTACGGTGATTTAAACCATTCCAGTTTGCAAGAGTTCGATATCAACAATTACATGCTTCAAGAGCTCAAAGCCTTGACAATGGAAGTCCAATGCTCCAAGGGAAAAATGCGAGGATTTATCCATGATACGCACAATTCAATGAATTTTATGAAATTGATGCTTGTAGTTTGCATTATGTTTCTAACCAGTGTTGTTGGGTGTCATGGCAGGACAAGTAGAGGATTAGGGCTAAGAAGAAGAGCGGCCAAGTGGGGGGAAGAGAATCTGAGAAGTAGTCGAAGTAATAGGCGGCGGGTCAACTTAGCTGAATAAACGGATCGGGTTGTCGCGTTCGCGGAGCCTGTTTTTTTTTTTGAGAGAAAGGTTGCACGCTACCCGCTTCGTTTATTTTTTTAGAAATAAACTTAGCTGAAAATGTGAATCAACTAGGATTCGAACTCGGGACCTCAGGTACCGACCACCAAGCCCTTTGCCGCTTGCGCTAGGGCCGGTCGGTGTTCGCGGAGCCTGTTAAGTGAAGTGGGCGATGGTTAAGCACACTTAACCCAAGAGTGCTTTCTGGAGCCATCTTCAGGGGTTCGGTAGCCATGCAATCCAATCCGAAGATAAGAGGAGGCCCAAGAAGCCCACTCTGCATTATTACTTTAGTAGTTCACTCCTGCTATTATTCAATTTTGCATATTAGTCCAATATTGTAATAGAGTATAAATAGACAGTAGAGAAATTGTAAGGGACATGTTAAAAGAAATTAATACCTAATTCTCCCTTCTCCTCTCTCTCTCTCCCCTCTCCTTCTCCCTTCCACTCTACCTTATCTCTTTCTTTTCCCTTCTTTTCCCAGCTCGTATCTCACTGTCTCCCAATTCCATCATCTCCAATTAGCCATCCTCAGCTCCGGTCATCATTGGGTTGCCAACTGGATCCGGAATTAAGCCCCAATTCCCATCTCCATCATCTCCAATCCAGCCATCCTCAGCAAAAGAATTACTGGGTTGCTAGAGAGGATCAGGGGAATTACATTGGGTTGTGTATTGGTAAGGATTTAGAGAGTAGAACACCTAATGAAAGTTATGTAAGAATGTACTAACGTGTCTACTTTGTATGCTTTGTAAGGTGATATATTAAAATTATAGTGTTGTTGATTGTAGTAATGAAGTTATATTTTGTTGTGGTGGAAATTACTTGATACTAACAACATAACATACCGCAAATATGAACCAAATAACAGAATATGTGCGTCTCTTTATAATTAAGAATGCATCATTTACTTTGCAAGAAGCAACATAAAGAAAAAGTACTAGCAAAATATGCAAAAGCAACTCACGATTACTATAAAGTACTGATCAAATGAAGTTTCATAGCAAATTGAAGTCGAAACATAGAAAGATCGATACATTAAACAGGGAAAAAAATAAAAAAAAGAACATAATCCAAATTTTGTTTAGTCTTCATCCTTGCTTTCTCCATTGTCCTCACCGCCATCAACATCCATTTGTGATGCATTACCACCGCCGTAAACAAACAATATATACCATATAAAATTAGTGTAGTAGTTAAACAATAATAAAGTGAATTAAGTAAGATAAAAATAATGACGTACCTCTTTACACGTTCTAATATTGTGCCTTTTTTTCATATTTTTTGCATGTCCTAGATTTCTTACTTTTCTTCTTAACTTCTGGCTTGAATCTTTGAGGCTTTTACGCCCCTTACATATTGATGGAGGCTCTTGCACTATTGGCGTGTCTTTTTGTAGCTCTTGATTTACACGCCTTGACTGAGTAAGCACGACACACTTATCATTCATAATACTATCCTCCACCCTTACATCATCATTTTAAAGAATTGAATCAAGCTCATCATTTAATAAATTGGTTCTATGACATGCAACCTCAAAAGCCAACAAGCTTTTTGTAGCTTTTGTGAGTATTGTTTGCAACCTAGGCCCAAGTATGTCAATCATTTTTTTTCTTATTATAGTCTCAAGATTTGCAAAATTAATAATATATTTGAGCACAACACACCTTTTTTTGCATCGTCGAGGGATGGAGTATTAAAGCTTAATATGGAGCATCTTCTTGAGAGTATGTGAGCACAATATACCCGCGAACTCAAATAATTCACAATTACAACTAACTTATTTGCTAGACATATCCACCAAAACAATATAAGAGCGTAGATGTATGTAAAGTAACAAGGGTGTGGAAGTGTGCTCACTTTGAACAATGCATATGTTGGGCTAGAAACCGAATGCGGGGCGACATTGAGCGGATCAATGTGTTGACCAGGTCAGATACTTCTTCTGCAGCCGAAATATACAGTTTCATCGGCTGTCCTTGCTGCGGAGAAATAAGTACTGGCGGTTTCACCAAGTATTTTTTTAGCACTTTCAAAAGCCTTTTGGTGCTTCTCTGTCATGTTGTGCTATGTTTTTCCTGGACCGTTGACTGAGTCCGGGCCTTTTCGATGTGTGTACGAAAAGGTAAAACGACTTCTTGAAATGACCCTCGAGATTTGCGTCCTAAACTGTATCAAACGATTCGACTGATGAGGGATCAGATCAGCCGAGTTCTGATAGCATACGGAATGTTGTATCGGCTGATCAGCCGAGCAAATGTGGATAAAAGGGAATACTTAGGTCGGCTGACGAGCCGAATGAAAATTATATATATATATATATATATATATATATATATATATATATATATATATATATATATATATGTAGAGTCGGACTGTTTACAGGGACTAAATCTATCCTAAACTATTTCTAGAAAAAACAGTAAATGCTGAAAAAGAAGATTACAATTGGACCACTCCTAGAAAACATAGGAAATAATGCAGGAATTGAAAATGGTCTTCTTGTTCATCTGAGGGAAAAAAGACCTCTTCCCAAGGCGTTTTCTGTTTATTTATTGTATCCACCTAGGGTCTTCAGTTATTACCATGATCGACCAGTTCCTCTTTTCTCGGACCACTCCTGGCTAATCTCAACCGCAAGCGATTTTCAACAACCGTCTTTTTGGTGCATATTTCCAACACTCGGTTTACCTTTACCTTGTAATTTTCATACACCGGTCTCATATGGCCGCACGATTTTCGAGGTATCAACAATTGCCCCCTCGGCAGCTTCCAAACGTTTGTTCGGTAGATGATGTACAGACTCCTAATCAGGGTTTCAGAATTAACAAAAAAGGACTATACTCTTTTATTCTCAGCCGTCTTTTCATCTTCTGACGGCTATAATTCTCCGATATTCTTTTTGTCTTATTTGCGGCATTAATTAGGTCATTTATAATACCGTCCTTTCACCATCATGAGTTTAAACCTCCGAAAAGACCTCCTGATGGCTCACATCTCTTTCTCCTTCTTTTGCAGCGACCCGATTTCTTTTCTCTGGCTTCTTCTTCCACCTTCTCTTCATCCACGCATATCCCTTTTTTTTTTTTTTCTTTTTACTTCAAATGGCTCCCTTTCCGCCGCTTCCTTCATCTCCATCTATCGATTATACTCTTCTTCGAATATTTGTCAAAAATGACCCCTCTCGACTTGTTCTTGGTCCTTCATTTTTGGAGGACCCTATTCCTGAAGATTTCCCAATCGCCGTTGCTTTAGCCAACGGTGAAAAATTAGCACTCGGCACTTATTTTCTTGCTTTTATATACCGAGAAAATTTTGAATCGATTAAACCCCTCCCGTCCGGTGAAAGAGTTATCATTAGTTCAGGATGCAGAGTTTTATGGTTTTTGCAAATATGCCTTCAAATTTATTTCTCTTATTTCTGCCGAACTCCCTTGGATTTGCATTCGGCTCCTTCTTTCGACACATATGGCTTAGCACTCGGCTGTCCAGAGCCCTTTACTTCAGGCCAACCGATTGATCTCGCTGCATATTTCTTAGTCTTTTATGAAAAAGAAAAAAAGTATCTCTATCAAATGGTCCATCTTTGGAGAACGTATTACTGGGCCATCCTGGCTCCTTACTCGGTTCGAGTCTATCCAAGATGAACTAGCTTCTTCTCGTGCCAGCGCATACTCCGAAGTCTGGTATTCTTTTCTGGCTCCCAGAGATTTACACATCGGCTTGAAAATTAGATCTAAATTGATGCCTAGCACCGAGGTGTATTCCCCTCACTTTGTTGCTCGGCAGTTTGGTTTCGTTCAAGCCCTCCCTGTTCCAGCAAAATTTTTTACCAGCAATACTGCTCGCGGACGTCCTCCGACAAAAAGCGCCGCTGATGTTGACAGAATCTCAGCCCTGGGTAACCGGCTTCGTCGATATTTTAAGCTGGTTAGCTTTCGGCCGAATCATTCGGGAGTTACAGATTTTCACTATGGAAGAGCTTGGTCCGATTTTTGTGAAAAAAATTTCTTTCCAATGATGCAGCCCGTTCTTCGGCGACTTAACCATATTGAAGGTGTGTTATCTCATATTTGTTATTGATTCTCGTTCCTCCTTGTGTTTAATTGGCTTATTCTTCAATTATAATTCTTTTATCTAGGCAAAACATCTTCACCTGACCGAAGACATGAACCTTCAGGAAGCAATTCGGATGAAAGACCTGAAGCCTCGTCTCATCCTTCTATGGTACGTCTCGACTTATCATCATATCTTTCTTCCTTTTCAAATAATTCTTTTCGGCTAATTATTAATTTTTTCTATCAGCCGATTCCAACTCCTACTTCGTTGGCCCAACATTTTGAAAAGAGGCCGATTGTTTCTGACCAACCAACCGATCCGCCGCAGCGTAAGCGGCGTAAGACTGTAGCAATTAGAACTCGTACACCTATGCCTGCTGAAGATACATTCTCGACCGGACTCCCGCCGGTCGAGATGCAGACGAAGGTGTGGAATCCACTTCTAAATCACCAGACGATTCAACTCGGACCGAGGTAATTCCTCAACCTATACTGATAGATTCTTCGCCTTCTCATTCTTCAATTGGATTACCTCCATTATTTCCTTCGGTTGAACATCCGCCATCCAAAGGCAAGTTGTTCATCCGTTCTACTTCCTTGTTGGGGAAAGAAAGTTTTGACGCTGAAAGACAAGCTAGACGAGAAGCTCGTCTTGATAAGAAACGAGAAAAAGAGAAGAAGGGAAGAAAAAAGATAAAAAACAAACTGAAGAAGGAAAAAGTAAAACGAGAGAAGAAGAAATAAAACAGAAAAAAGAAGAAAAGAAAAAACAAAGTGGACGAGAAAGAGAGAAAGAGAAAAAAGAAGAAGAGAAGAAAAAGAAGGAAGAACAAGAACAAGAAAAAGAACTAACAGAACAATTTTCTCTATCGCGGTCGCCAGCTGAGACCACGACTTCGCCTCCTCCTCAAACTCAAGATGCGTTAGCTCTTTCCTTACAAAAGCTAATAACGTCGAGCCCTAAATCTAATGAGGAAACAGACTCCTTTACCACTTCGGTTGATACCTGAGAAAAGTTTGCCGAATGTTTAAAATTATATAGTAGTGGTCTTCCTTTCTTGGCACAGAATACAGAACAATTGGATCGGCTCGGGGCGCTCCTTCTAGATTTGCTGGATCAAACCGATTTACCTTCCTCAGAATGATGTTTTGCTGAAGCTTTATCCACTCATCTTTCGGCCCTTCTAGTTCGGCAACAAACACTCTTTTCCGAACAAGGCGTCCTGGATACTCATTTTTCTCAAGTCGGTCTTCTGAAAACAAAGGCTACTGACGTGGCTGCCCCCTTGACCGACTTTAACAAACAAGATCAAGTCTTGCAAGATCAAGAATTGGCTCTTCAACAACGTATTGCTTCTCTAAAAGAAGAGCTTGCCGAAGCCGAGAAAGCATTTGCCCGGGCGCATGACGACCGAACTTCTCTTCGCTCACAATATCAGTCTAAACAAGATGAAGGTATGTCCATCCGCGAGCAACTCTCTCAACTCTACAAATTCCATCCTTTGATGAAGCGAAGAAGACATGCTGTTGATCTTGCTCAGTCTAACTTGGTGGCCGAGTGTGAACAATTCAAGAGTTTGCTTTCATAATCTCCTGATTTTGGCTGTAATATATATACTTTTTGGAAAGACTTATAATAATTTTTATCCTTCTAGTCATCCACTATTATCCCACATAGATGAATAATATTTTTTTTAAGTATTTTCCATTGATCGGCTTTTCATTTACTACTCATTCTAATATTTTCAAAAAATATGTATTACCCCTTGTTACTTCGTGTATCTGAAATGGCCCTTCCCAATTTGGGGACCATTTTTCATATATTCGGTCTTTTCGACCGATAGGCAATACCAATTTTACTACTAATTCTCCCACGGAGAAAGTTTTTGTCTTAACTTTTTTGTTATAAGCTTGTCTTACTCGGCTCTGATGAGCTTGCATGTGATCAAAAGCTAACAACCGAGTTTCATCTACTTCGTCTAAATTTTCATGTATCAAGACTTTGTATTCTTCGGCTAATAAATCTTCTTACCTTTCAACCCTTAGGGAAGAAACTATTATATCTGCTGGTATTACGGCCTCGTGGCCGTAAACTAATTTGAACAGAGTGACTCCTGTAGCGGTCTTTACAGAAGTTCGACACGCCCATAAAATTTCAGAAAGTTTTTTCATTCAATTTCCTTGGATGTTCTCCTATATGCCGTCTCATTTATCAATCTCCGTCCGAGGAATTCTATATCGCCCTTGGTCATTCCTTCGAATTCAGGTTCTGATCTCGGCCTGGGCGGGTAGCGCCAGTGTGGCCGAAATCCCGGATACCTCTGTTGTGAGCCGAATTGTAGTACACTGAACTTCAGTGTGTCGTGTCGAACTTCTACAAATTGTGGAGTTCCGGTGGGAAAGTAGCATGAGAGGATATGTGAATGGCTTCGGCCAAGTTTGGGGCTTGTGCGAGTGTTTTCGGCCCAAATGAGGCGCGAAAACGGACTTCGAAAAGTCAAACTGCTAAACTTGTGAAGTCTGCAGTGGATTCCGGTATGAATGTGTCCATACCGGTACTGAAGCGATTAGTACCGGTATGGAGTGTGGCATACCGGAATGTGAGGGCAGAATTTGGGAATCCAGCTCTCGGGTTTTGCGGAATTCCCCGTGGCATACCGGAACCAACACCCGTATACCGGTATGCTAGTGTGAATACCAGAACGCAGTGTTGCGAAATGCCAGCTTTGGCTGGTTGTAAGTGTTGATTGGTGAGAGGGGCAAAATAGTCTTTTCACACTCGAGGGGGTGTTAGAAAGGCAGGGACACCCTTCCCTTCTCAGAGTCTTCCTCCTCTACTACTCCTCTCCATCTCTCTCACTTTCTCTCTCTAGAGATCTCTCCAAAGCTTGGAGAAAAGAGTGGATTGAGCTTGGAAAAGGCTTCCAAAGTGGAGAAGAGGCTTCTTGGTGCAAGAGGGAGCTTGGAGAACTCGTGGCTAAGGTGAGTTCCTCATGTTTTGGGTTTAAACCTTGGAATTGATCTAGTATTTTGAGATTTTTGGAAACCCTAGGCAATCTAAACCACAAAACGTGGAGATTGGCCAAGAGATTTTGGGGTTCTACATGCATGCATGTGAAATCTAGGTGAAATGAGGGTTTTTGCCATGGGAGGTTCTAAAAATATTTGGACATTTGAGAATTGCAATTGAGGCATAGGACATGTTAGAACAATTGATTTCAAGTATTGAGTTGATTTATGGGTTCGTAATGAGTAACGAACCATTTTTTTGTAGAAGCTTGGGTTGAAGCAAGAACTCAAGGCTTGGAGACTTAGGAGCTCAGAGAATTCAAGAACTTGGAAGCTCTTGAGGTGGGTTTGTGTTTACCGAAGTGATTAGGTCACTTCCTTGTCTAGGGTAAATAACTATTTGAAAATAAAATGGTGTGAAAGTATGTAACCCTAGAATTTACATGTTGGCAAAATGAGAATCTTGATAGATAGAGCAATGGGCTCATCTTGCATGTTAGTGAATTCAAGTATATCCTTATTATCTATATTTGTTATGTGATTGCATGTATGAATTAGAACCTAGTGTTGAGGAACATAGGTTGAAAAGTGCAAATGGAACCTAGTGTCATTGAACATAGGTTGGAACATGATATTGGAACCTAGTGTCATGGAACCTAGGTTGAGAATGTAAAGTAAATCTAGTGTCATTGAACATAGGTGAGACTTAGTGACTTGAACCTAGGGCCATTGGACTTAGGTTGGCAAGTGTGAAATGTGAACAGTGGGATACGCGACGATTTTGCTATCCCGGGTACACGACGATTTCGCTACCCGTGCCACGTGTTGGCGGTGATGGATTGGGATACGCGACGATTCGCTATCCCGGGTACGCGACGATTTCGCTACCCGTGCCACGTGATGGCGGTGATGGAATGGGGTACGCGACGATTTCGCTATTCCGGGTATGCGACGATTTCGCTACCCGAACGAGGAGATGACAATTTCATTCCTTGGAGGTTGGGACCATGATGGGGATGGCGATTCCATTGCCCGGTGCCCAATACTTGCGGCGATTTCGCTTTGGTTGAGGACCATTATAGTGATGCGGCGACTCCGAAATCATAAGTAAATGACAAGTAGCTGAACTTGGTCAATGTGAAATATAGGATGAACCTAGGAGAAAATAAAAGTTGACATTTTATTTGGTTGCATCCTTTATGTTTATTTACAAGCATGTGAATAATTGTATGCATAGTTATTTGTGATCTAACTTATGCTTATGGTGTTTCTTTGGACCTGGTGGGTCGAGCTTCTCTCTTGGGTGGCATTACCCACTGGGAACTATGTTTATAGTTCTCACCCCACGTTTTTCAGGTCCTTCTGCGAGTCAGGCGGCGGAGCGAGGCAAGAGTTTGGCTCTGTAGATAGCGGCCCTTCCATTTTGGTGTTACATAGAGTTGTACCCCTAGTCTTGGACTATGATAGTATAGGAGTTTTCATCAAATGTATGCAACTTGTATATTCCATAGTTTTGGAACATGATGTATGGGATAGAAATGAAAGAAAAGAAAAAATTGGACATGTATAAATGTGCAAATATGATGTAATAGAAGTAGAACTTCTTTATGTTGATACTTTCCTTGTGCAACTCTTGTACTCTATTCCTAGTTAGAACCTTGTGGATATGCTTGTGTTGTGACGCCTTGGGCGGGTAGAAGAGACTCTATCCGTTCGGCGGGTCTGGGGCATGCGCCCGTACGGTTATCCTTTCCACCTAGTTGGTTTTAAAGGCCCGACGGGGCGTGACAGACTAAGGTGATATCAGAGCGTAGAAACGGTCTAGGTGGACCTAAGAAATCCTAGGATGGAAAAGACCCTAGGAGTGTAGGCTCGTGAGATCTTTGATTGTGGCGAAAGATAAGTGATTGGGTTATGTCCTTATACCTCTAGTTGGAAGTAGAGGTAGATTCGAGGTGTGTCTTATTCTTCACCAAGAGAGTTCATGTTGGCGGCCGACAATATGAAACCAAGTGAGGGGAATAAGAACCCTTGTGTGACTTTCGCCTAGATTGGGTTCACATTTATTTTTTGAAACGTTGTGTTGGAAATGACTTTGAATGTCACGAAATGACCAAAGTCGTTGTGTTTTCAGGAGATAATGGTACGTGGACGGCCTCTTGCGAGGGCTGGGCTCGGAGGATCGAGCGCGGCTCCCGAACAACTCGGGGAGGGCGAGAACTCGGGTCTTCGCGATCAGTTGACCGAGTTGTTGGGCGTGGTTTGGCGACAGGCCGAAACCATGTAGCGACATGATGAGCAAATTAAGAAGCTCCAGGACGAGATGGCGCAGCAAGCGGCTGCGATTAGGGAGGAAAGATCGGGACCACCTCCGGCCTCTGCTTCGGTACCGGCCGAGAGAGTGTCACTGGCGCCGGTTGTGGCGCCACCGGCACCACCGATTGCGGCCGATGGGTCGGGTGCTCCTATGCCCGACTCCGCGGCGGAGGAAGCGGAGAGAGAGCGCGCACTTGCGGCTCTCATGACGTTCAAGAAGTTCAACCCGCCTATCTTCAACGGGGAGAACGTGGATCCATGGGACGTGGAGACGTGGATCGATGCCATAGAAACGCTCTTCGAGGATCTATATACCTTGGAGAGGGACAAAGTGCACCTCGCCGCTCATTATTTAGAGCGATCGGCGAAGGTGTGGTGGAAGGGAGTCAGGCGTGATCGACTCTCTAGCCTTCCGCCACCGACTTGGGAGGAGTTTCGGGGTATGGTGTTCGCCGCCTACTTCCCCGATAGTGAGAAGAGGAAACTCCAAGAAAGGTTCCGGAAGTTGAAGCAAGGGAACCACACTGTGCGCGAGTACGAGAGGGAGTTCTCGTACATAATTAACTGTGTACCGCACGTTGTCCGCGGAGAATTGGACAAGGTCGATTGCTTCGTGCGCGGACTTCGACCGGAGATCTTTCGGGCGGTTCACGCCTTCAAGCTACAGACCTTTGCTGAGGTCTTGGACCGTGCTCTTTGGGTGGAGCACGGGAATGCATGTGCGCGCGAGGAGCGCGAATCCTGGGAAAGAGAAGGAAAAGGATAAGGAAAAAGAAAAGAAACGATCGGCGGGTGGCTCTGGTGGTCAGTCTAGCTCTAAGCGACTCCCGAAGCACTCGCAGTCGCAGAACCAGTCTCGAGGGTCTCAGCAGAATCGACCCTTAGGCCGGTGCCCGATTTGTTGTGGCCCCCACAACCCTCAGCAGTGTGATTACCGTGAGGGCCGGTGCTACAAATGCGGACAGCCGGGACACATGCGGTTCAATTGCCCGATGGATGATGGCCGGGCACCGTCGTCGGCATCGGCATTTGCATCGCCGAGACAGCTTGCGGGCATCCCACCCGCGGCGATGTCGGCAGGCCGTACACCGCCGCCGAGATCGGCCGGCACCCAGTGGACGGGTGTTCGCCTCGCAGGTGGAGGAGCCTTCTGCCCCGGAGGATGTCGTGGCAGGTATTGTGTTGATTAATAGCATTCGATGTAGAGCTTTGTTTGATACCGGAGCATCGCATTCATTCATTGCTCGATCATTTACTATTGCACATGGAATAAAAATTGTAGAAGCCACGCATGCAAGAACTGTGCAAGTACCTGAACACACCTTTTGTGTACATCAAGCGTGTGTAAATTGTCCAGTGAGGGTTGAAAACTGGGTCATGCCAGCTAATTTGCTGGTGTTGAATCGAATGAATGAGTATGATTTAATCCTAGGAATGGATTGGCTCTCGAGATATCACGCTACTATCGATTGTGAGAGCCGGATAGTGAGGTTTAGAGAATCCGGGCACAAGGAGTTTGTGTACCGTGGGTGCAAGAGTTCGCTCTTTGCATCAATGGTGTCCACGTCGCAAGCAAGAAAGCTCATTGCTAGTGGTTGCATTGCTTACTTAGCGACGGTAGTGGATGACCGAAAGGAGGTGTTGGGACTCGAGAACATTCCTGTAGTCCAAGAGTTCCCGGATGTATTTCCGGCGGAGTTACCCGGAATGCCACCGGATCGGGAAATAGAATTCGTGATCGATTTGCTCCCGGGTACGGCGCCGATTTCTAAGACCCCGTACAGAATGGCACCCGCAGAGCTAAATGAATTGAAAGCACAATTGCAAGATTTAATGGACAAGAGTTTCGTAAAGCCAAGTGTGTCATCTTGGGGAGCCCCTGTTCTATTTGTGCGGAAGAAGGACGGTTCACTGCGGTTATGTGTGGATTACCGTGAGTTGAACAAAGTGACCGTCAAGAATAAGTACCCGTTACCCCGAATTGATGACTTATTCGATCAGTTGCAAGGGTCTCGGGTGTATTCGAAGATTGATTTTGCAATCCGGTTATCACCAATTGAAGATCAAACCGGAGGATGTGCATAAGACCGCGTTTAGGACGCGGTATGGACACTACGAATTCACGGTTATGCCTTTCGGGCTTACCAATGCCCCGGCAGCGTTCATGGATCTAATGAACCGTGTGTTCAAACCACTATTGGATCAATTTGTGGTAGTGTTCATTGATGACATTCTGGTGTACTCTCGGAGTGATGAGGAACATAAAGAGCGCCTAAGGATCGTGCTTCAAGTTCTTCGAGAGAACAGATTGTTCGCCAAGTTAAAGAAGTGCGAATTTTGGATTCGTGAGGTCGCTTTCTTGGGTCATGTGATTTCCGCGGGAGGAGTATCGGTGGACCCTATGAAAGTTGAGGCAATCAAGGATTGGCCTCGCCCGACCAATGTCACGGAAGTGCGAAGCTTTTTGGGTCTTGCGGGGTACTATCGGCGGTTCGTGGAGGAATTTTTAAAAATCTCCGGTCCACTAACGCGTCTTACCCGCAAGGGAGCCAAATATGTTTGGAGCGAGGAATGCGACCAAAGCTTTAAGGAGCTAAAGGAAAGGTTGACTTCGGCTCCGGTTCTCGCCTTGCCGGTTGCGGGGGAGGGCTTTGTGGTGTATAGTGATGCATCACGGCGCGATCTTGGGTGTGTGCTTATGCAAAGAGGACAAGTGATAGCATATGCCTCTCGTCAGCTGAAGAGCTATGAGCAGAATTACCCCACCCACGACCTAGAACTTGCAGCGGTGGTCTTCGCACTTAAGTTGTGGAGACACTATTTGTACGGGGAACATTGTGAGATGTACACGGATCATAAAAGTTTAAAATATTTATTCACTCAAAGGGAGTTGAACTTGAGGCAACGAAGATGGTTGGAGTTGATAAAAGATTACGACTTAACCATTTTGTACCACCCCGGTAGAGCCAATGTGGTGGCCGATGAGCTCAGTAGGAAATTCGTGGAGAACTTCGCAATTGAGATGACGGGACAAATGCCGTTGATCAAGGAAATGAGCCGGTTCGACTTGGAAGTCGTGGCCTCGGGCGTCCCCGCTAAACTCATGAATCTCGAGATTTGGCCGACCTTGTTGGAGCAAATAAAAGAAAAGCAATCCGGTGATCCGGAACTCCAAAAGGTGCGGAGTGCTATCGAGAGCGGGTGCGCCGGTGATTTTCATATGGATTCGAAGGGCGCCATTCGATTCCGAAATCGATTGTGCGTGCCTAAAGTCGAGGACATTCGTGGGGAGATCTTGAAAGAGGCTCACACTTCTCCCTATGCGATTCACCTAGGCGGCACCAAAATGTATAAGAATCTTAAATTGCATTATTGGTGGTCGGGGATGAAGCTTGATGTTGGATGCTTCGTGGCACAATGTTTAGTATGCCAACAGGTGAAGGCCGAGCGTCGCTTTCCAGCAGGAAAATTGCAAGGGTTGCCCATTCCAGTTTGGAAGTGGGAGAATATCGCAATGGACTTTGTTGTGGGCTTACCTCGATCGCAAGGTGGCCACGACGCGATTTGGGTGGTGGTGGATCGTTTGACAAAGTCGGCACACTTTTTGCCAATTCACACCACTTGGTCGGGAGACAAGTTAGCACAAGTCTACCTGGATGAGATTATGCGGTTGCACGGGGTCCCGACCTCGATAGTTTTAGATCGAGATCCCTGTTTTACATCGCATTTTTGGAAAAGCTTGCAAGAAGCTTTGGGTGCACGGCTCGATTTCAGTTTGGCATTCCATCCTCAAACTAACGGTCAATCGGAGAGGACAATTCAGATTTTAGAGGATATACTGCGAGCGTGTGTGTTGGACTTCAAGGGTGCATGACCTACTCATTTACCGATGGCTGAGTTCGCTTATAACAATAGCTATCAATCTAGCATCGGTATGGCACCGTTTGAGGCCTTGTATGGAAGAAAATGCCGTTCTCCTATTCATTGGAGCGAGGTCGGCGAAAGAAGGGTCTTAGGACCGGATGTGTTGCGTGAAGCGGAGGAAAATGTCCGCTTGGCACGTGAACGCTTATCGACGGCGCAATCCAGGCAAAAGAGCTATGCAGATAGACGTCGACGGGATTTGGAATTCGCGGTAGGAGACCGCGTCTTCTTGAAAGTATCGCCCATGAGAGGGGTAAAGAGATTTGGTGTTTGGGGTAAGTTGAGCCCCCATTACATTGGACCTTATGAGGTTTTGGAGCGTGTGGGATCTTTGACATATCGGCTAGCCTTGCCGCCAAAACTTGGGGGGATACACAATGTGTTTCATGTATCGACGCTCCGCAAGTACGTGTATGATCCAGCGCACGTCCTCGAGTTTGTGCCTATGGAGCTTCATGAGGATATGACTTACGAGAAATTTCCCTTATGTATCATGGATTGCGAGGTGAAAAATTTGAGGAATCGTGAAATTCCTTATGTAAAGGTACAATGAACGAATCACGGTGAGCGCGAAGCTATGTGGGAATTGGAAAGCTCAATGAAGGAGCGGTTTCCTTACCTCTTCGCTGAGTCCAGCTAAGGTATGATTTAGTTTCACGGCCGAAACTCTCTTTAAGGGGGGAGGAATGTAGTACACTGAACTTCAGTGTGTCGTGCCGAACTTCTACAAATTGTGGAGTTCCGGTGGGAAAGTAGCATGAGAGGCTATGTGAATGGCTTCGGCCAAGTTTGGGGCTTGTGCGAGTATTTTCGGCGCAAATGAGGCGCGAAAACGGATTTCGAAAAGTCAAAACTGGTAAACTTGTGAAGTCTGCAGTGGATTCCGGTATGGATGTGTCCATACCGGTGCTGAAGCGATTAGTACCAGTATGGAATGTGGCATACCGGAATGTGAGGGCAGAATCTGGGAATCCAGCTCTCGGGTTTTGCGGAATTTCTCGTGGCATACCGGAACCAACACCTGTATACCGGTATGCTAGTGTGAATACCGGAACGCAGTGTTGCGAAATGCCAGCTTTGGCTGGTTGTAAGTGTTGATCGGTGAGAGGGGCAAAATGGTATTTTCACACTCGAGGGGGTGTTAGAAAGGCAGGGACACCCTTCCCTTCTCAGTCTTCTTCCTCCTCTACTTCTCCTCTCTATCTCTCTCACTTTCTCTCTCTAGAGATCTCTCCAAAGCTTGGAGAAAAGAGTGGATTGAGCTTGGAAAATGCTTCCAAAGTGGAGAAGAGGCTTCTTGGTGCAAGAGGGAGCTTGGGGAACTCGTGGCTAAGGTGAGTTCCTCATGTTTAGGGTTCAAACCTTGGAATTGATCTAGTATTTTGAGGTTTTTGGAAACCCTAGACAATCTAAACCACAAAACGTGGAGATTGGCCAAGAGATTTTGGGGTTCTACATGCATGCATGTGAAACCTAGGTGAAATGAGGGTTTTCGCCATGGGAGGTTCTAAAAATATTTGGACCTTCGGGAATTGCAATTGAGGCATAGGAACTCATGTTAGAACAATTGATTTCAAGTATTGAGTTGATTTATGGGTTCGTAATGAGTAACGAACCATTTTCTTGTAGAAGTTTGGGTTGAAGCAAGAACTCAAGGCTTGGAAACTTAGGAGCTCAAAGAATTCAAGAACTTGAAAGCTCTTGAGGTGGGTTTGTGTTTACCGAAGTGATTAGATCACTTCCATGTCTAGGATAAATAACCATTTGAAAATAAAATGGTGTGAAAGTATGTAACCCTAGAATTTGCATGTTGGCAAAATGAGAATCTTGATAGATAGAGCCATGGGCTCATCTTGCATGTTAGTGAATTCAAGTATATCTTTATTATCTATACTTGTTATGTGATTGCATGTATGAATTAGAACCTAGTGTTGAGGAACATAGGTTGAAAAGTGCAAATGGAACCTAGTGTCATTGAACATAGGTTGGAACATGAGATTGGAACCTAGTGTCATGGAACCTAGGTTGAGAATGTAAAGTAAACCTAGTGTAATTGAACATAGGTGAGACTTAGTGACTTGAACCTAGGGCCATTGGACTTAGGTTGGCAAGTGTGAAATGTGAACAGTGGGGTGCGCGACGATTTCGCTATCCCGGGTATGCGACGATTTCGCTATCCCGGGTACGCGACGATTTCGCTACCCCTGCCACGTGTTGGCGGTGATGGATTGGAATACGCGACGATTTTGCTATTCCGGGTACGCGACGATTTCGCTACCCGTGCCACGTGATGGCGGTGATGGAATGGGGTACGCGATGATTTCGCTATCCCGGGTATGCGACGATTTCGCTACCCGAACGAGGAGATGACGATTTCATTCCTTGGAGGTTGGGACCATGATGGGGATGGCGATTCCATTGCCCGGTGCCGAATACTTGCGGCGATTCCGCTTTGGTTGAGAACCATTATGGTGATGCGGCGACTCCGAAACCATAAGTAAATGACAAGTAGCTGAACTTGGTCAATGTGAAATATAGGATGAACCTAGGAGAAAATAAAAGTTGACATTTTATTTGGTTGCATCCTTTATGTTTATTTACAAGCATGTGAATAATTGTATGCATAGTTATTTGTGATCTAACTTATGCTTATGGTGTTTCTTTGGACCTGGTGGGTCGAGCTTCTCTCTTGGGTGGCCTTACCCACTGGGAACTATGTTTATAGTTCTCACCCCACGTTTTTCAGGTTCTTCTGCGAGTGAGGCGGCGGAGCGAGGCAAGGGTTTGGCTCTGTAGATAGCGGCCCTTCCATTTTGGTGTTACACAGAGTTGTACCCCTAGCCTTGGACTATGATAGTATAGGGGTTTTCATCAAATGTATGCAACTTGTATATTCCATAGTTTTGGAACATGATGTATGGGATAGAAATGAAGGAAAAGAAAAAATTGGACATGTATAAATGTGCAAATGTGATGTAATAGAAGTAGAACTTCTTTATGTTGATACTTTCCTTGTGCAACTCTTGTACTCCGTTCCTAGTTGGAACCTTGTGGATATGCTTGTGTTGTGACGCCTTGGGCGGGTAGAAGAGACTCTATCCGTTCGGCGGGTCTGGGGCATGCGCCCGTGCGGTTATCCTTTCCACCTAGTTGGTGTTAAAGACCCGACAGGGCGTGACACGAATTGTCTTTCTTGAAAATTCTTTCGGCTCTGCCCCTTCTTCATTTCTATTTTGATAATAATCAGTAAGGACTTTCTTAATTAAAAGGTCCTTTTTTGGTTCTGGTTCTGGTTCTACTTCAGAACCATTTGAATCTTCCCCCGAGCAGCCGTCTGGGACCATCTCCGGCTCTGGCAGCTCTTCCCATTCTTCAGGAAAAGCCATAAACTCTCTCCATTCTCCGTAGAGTTTTCTCTCGCGGATAATCACTTTCCAGTCTTTACGCATCATTTCGGCCTTGCATCGAACGCAAAGCCGAAACTTCCTTCGGGTGATGGCGATTTCTTCATTCACCTTCTCCTCGGCTGATGACTTTTCTTTCATGTCCACCATGTTTATCTGTGGAGGAAAAGGATTTTTATCAATTTCTATTTTTTTAAATTTCTTGACCAGCAAAGACCAGCTGACCCTCATTTATCTCTTTCTGAATTTGTCTTTTAAAAGCTGTACACTCATTTATTTTATGGCTCCAGGAATGGTGCCATTTGCAATACTTTCTTCTCTTTAATTCTTCTTCAGAAGGTATCGTCTGCCCTTCCTGAAGCTTAATTCTACCGTCTTTCAATAACCGATAAAAAATTAGATCAGTTTTAGCTACGTCAAATGAATATGTATACGATGATATACGGGCTTTTGCTTCATTAGCTTTAGCCAGTTTTAGCAAAGCACATTTATATGGTTGATGGTTTTTCACCATCTCTGCTGCATAAATTTCGGCCTCATCAGCCGATGAACCCTCCTCACTTGGCGTGTCTGGCTCATCTTGAGCTGAGGACGTTTCTTCCAGGAAAATAATATTTTTCTCCTTTCCCTTCCAATCCTTGTTACGGCTCCATCTCGGCCGATCATCATTGTTGCTTTTCTTGAATTGCTCATATTGAGCAACATGGACTCCCAGATCAAACAGATTTGGAAAATACCTATCTTCAAAATGATCTTTAATTTTAAAATGCAGACCATTGAATGCCATCTTTGCAAATTCTGATTCTGGCATTCTTACGAAACATCGGCTCCTAGCCGTCTTGAATCGATTCAAATATTCTTCGACCGATTCACTCGGCCTTTGTCGATAAAAAGTTAGATCAACAACCGACAATTCCGGCTCTGATCTATAAAATTGTTCGTGAAATTTTCTTTCCAACTCATCCCAGTCTCTTATTGAGTTGACAGGTAGACTTGTATACCAAGTAAAAGCCATTTTGGTCAACGACGTATTAAATAAACGTAATTTTAGAAATGAATTGGCCGCGGCCTCTATACATTTCTGGGAAAATGTTCAAGTACCTCAAAGAGCTAGCTATATCAGAGTAATTATGCTGGAATTGAGCCGTATAGCTTCTCATTTGTTATGGCTTGGACCTTTTATGGCGGATATCGGTGCGTGTGCAATGAAAAATGCAAGCACGGTTTGGGGAGGGTTCCCCCTTCTCCCTTACCGTGGCAAGTCTTTGTGAAATAACACCGTGAACCGTGCAACATGTTCGACCGTGTTTTCGGTCTCATCACCAGAAAATTTATCAAATTTTGACATTTTCCAGTTTGCTGGATATGGATGATCCCCATCTATGTTAGCCGGGTAAGGGGATCTAAATACAGGCCGCATTGTCGGCCTTGCCCCTACTCCGAATGTATTTCGGATCGCCTCTTCTATTTGCATATACAACTCATTATTATTTCCTTGATGGGGAACTTGTACTGGTGCCGGCAGAGGCGGCATCTGTCCAGGGTTTTGTACAATCGGTACCTCGAAATTTTGTAACGCAGGGTTAATCCCCTGCACTATGTTAGGGGTCTGCCCCCCAGGCCTTGCTGCTCCATTTTGAAGTTGATACGCTGGCAAAGGCGGGGGTGGCGGTAATCCCTATGCCATTTCCGGCTGCTGACCGGCAGTAACATTTGTTGTTGCCGGTCTATAAGCGGCTTGAAACGGTGTTGCCTGAGGCTGTGTAATGGCCGGCGTAATAACAGGATTTTGCAACGCCGGGGTACCCATAGGTCCTGGTACGCCTAGGTATTGGTGATCGTTTCGGGTTAACAGCTGCCCAATTCGGGCAATATTTTCATTCGAAGCCGTGATGGCGGCCAACACTGCGTCAAGACGATCGGTACTCCGATGACTGTTTTGATCTAAAACTTGTAAGACCCGAGTCATCTGTCCCAAAACTTGAGCCAAACTTGGCTCTTGGTGATCTGATTGACCACTCGCTTCTACATCTACCGGCAATACCGCTTGCTGTTCAAGTGCATTCTCGGTATTGCTGGCCTGGTCATTCCCCGAATTTCGAGGAATGACTCGGTTACGTAGATTCATTGCATTATCATCTGCCATATCTTAAATTAAGCAGTAATTTACCTTAAATTGAATGTTGTCCCACCGGGCGTGCCAAAAATTGTTCTCTGTTTTTCTTGGACCGTTGACCGAGTCCGGGCCTTTTCGATGTGTGTACGAAAAGGTAAAACGACTTCTTGAAATGACCCTCGAGATTTGCGCCCTAGACTGTATCAAACGATTCGGCTGATGAGGGATCAGATCAGTCGAGTTCTGATTGCATACGGAATGTTGTATCGGCTGATGAGCCGAGCAAATGTGGATAAAAAGGAATACTTAGGTCGGCTGACGAGCCGAATGGAAATTTTATATATATATATATATATATATATATATATATATATATATATATATATATATATATATATATATATATGTAGAGTCGAACTGTTTATAGGGACTAAATCTATCCTAAACTATTCCTAGAAAAAGCAGTAAATGCTGGAAAAGAAGATTACAATTGGACTACTCCTAGAAAACACAGGAAATAATGCAGGAATTGAAAATGGTCTTCTTGTTTCTTTGAGAAAAAAAAGACCTCTTCCCAAGGCGTTTTCTGTTTATTTATTGTATCCACCTAGGGTCTTCAGTTATTACCATGATCGGCCAGTTCCTCTTTTCTCGGACCACTCCTGGCTAATCTCAACCGCAAGCGGTTTTCAACAACCGTCTTTTTGGTGCATATTTCCAACACCCGATTTACCTTTACCTTGTAATTTTCATACACCAGTCTCATATGGCCGCACGATTTTCGAGGTATCAACATGTCCATATGAATTTCTCCTGATTTTTTAGCTGATGCAATGGAGCAAATATTCCTATTCTACTGGCCAGGTTCGACATGAACCGTCTAAATAGTTTATTTTTTCAATAACTTTGTAATTCTTTCTTAATTTTCGGCGTCAGCAATTCTATAATTATCTTTGCCTTATTCTTATCCATCTCCATTCCTCTCTGATGAACCAAGAAACAAAAAAAAATTTCAGCCAACATCCCGAACGCGCACTTTAGAGGATTCATTTTTAAATTATATTTCCTCAGGCGTACGAAGGCTACTTTTAAATCGGCCCAGTGATCGGTTTTGGATTTGGACTTCACCCATTATTCTATCGATCAGATCATGGAAAGTAAAATTCATTGCCCTTGGTAAGTGGCTCTGATTTCTTTAAGCCGAAAGGTATCACTATCCACTCGAAAGTTCCAATTGTCCCTGGGCATCCGAAAGTCATTTTCGATACATCTTACTTCGGCTATAAAAATTTTATTGTAGCCAGCATGTCCGTCCATAAACGATAAGATTTCATGGCCAGCTGTAGCATCGACTAGCATATTGGCTATTGGTATAAGATATTTCATTCTTAGGCGTAGCCGTATTTAAGTTCGTAAAATCAATACAAATCCTAAGTTTGCCATTCTTTTGATGCACCAGAACTATATCAGAAACCCAGTCAATATAATGAGCTGCTCTAATAAATCCAACTCTCGAAAGGTCTTTAATTTCATCTTTATTTGCAGTACAATACTCAGCTTAAATCTACAAGCCGGTCGCTTATAAGGCCTAAATCTCTTTTTTATAAAGAGCCTATACTCTACAATCTTTCGGGTAAATTCTGGCATCTCTTTGTAGCTCCAAGTGAAACAGTTTTTGTATCTGTTCAGTAGGTCGATCAGCTCCTCTTGTTGTTCCGCCGACAGTTTTGCACTAATGAAGGTCAGTCGTCTGTCCTTATCTGACCCTAAATGTACTTCGATCAGAGGATTTTGAATCTCCAGCTTCTTTTCACTGGTTTTGATCAGCGACTCTTCGAATTCCTCTGCGAGATCCTTTTCGATTTGAATTTTTGTGGCCGATTCCTCTGCTTTACTCAATCCTTCGGCCTTACCAGCCAAAGCCATAGTTTCTTTTGACCTTTTGTGCTCGGCCCTGCCGGCCGAATCACCTGGTTGATCTATTATTTTGTCATCGGTTCTGCCAGCCGAATCATCTATACTACCAGCCTCTTCGGCCGATTTTTTTAGGCCGAAGTTCTTTCAAAGCCTCGATGTTTGGCTTGTGATATTCAATTTCAACCAAGCCGACGACTCTTCAGTTGCCACCAGCACCTCTGCTTCTCTTTGGACTACCAGTTGTACCCCATCTTCGATGATCCAAACAAATGAGATATGGTTCGGATCGGCTTCGGCCCAATTTACATGGCCGATGCCCCCATATTCATATCCACTAACTATGCTCTTTCGGCGTGACTTCCTTGACGCGATCTCCGATCTATTAGAATAATTTTGCATGGAGAGTCAAGGACACGCACTCGTTGGCGTGGATCTAATCACACCCTAGCAGCAAGTTGTAGTGGCTGTTTCCGTCCACCACAAAGTAGGCTATTCAGAGAGTCTTGGATCCAACGATCAATTCGGTTGTCAGCACCTCCCGCGCTTGTTGACCGCTTTTCGTGAATTGGTCAGTTGTGTCAGTGGGCTTGAGATCATTCTCGTTCTTGTCCAACTTCTTGAAAAATGACGTGGGCATCACGTTCACCATAGCCCCACTGTCTATCATCGCCCAGCCAACTGGTCGTCCTTCTATTAAGGCTTTGATGTACAGAGGCCTCACGAATCTGGTCTGTAGAATCGATGGCTTTTCAAATACCACCGCATCAGCTGTCTTGACGTCCTCTAATTGGAGCTGGGCCATGGCCCTTCATATTGAGGCTGCTCCTTAATCTCTTCTGTCTCTGCCTGAAATGAGCACGGCAATGCGTACACCATACCTATGAGGACTGAGAATTTGGCTGTGTAGCTAAACTCTTTGTTGACGATATTTTTGTGTGTAACTTAATTACATAAGCACTCATCAAGTTTCAGGAGAAAACGAGTTAGGATAGAGAAGTTACGCGATCTTTACTAATCACTTAAAGTGAATAGTAACTCGGATTTTTCGGTAAGGCCAATGAGTAGTGATGGCTTCTGGTGAGTATCGGACTCTGTTCATAGTGATCCAATAGCTCATTTTCAACGGTTCGACTGTCCTGGACCCAATGGCACTGACGGATTTGGGTTTTGACGCAAGGTTTCCAAGAAAATTAGATTTTATCGCAAAGAGGGTTTTTGTTCTTTGCTATTCTTGCGTTGTATAACTTCTCGTGCTCCGTGCGTTTGTCCTGGAGAAGGGTAGAGGATGGTTTAGGTACCTACCAGTGGTAGGGAATTCAAATTCGAATTTGAATTTGAGGTTTATTTGATTTACACACACACACATATATATATGTGTGGTTTTTGGAAAATTGGAGAGAGGATGGCTTCCGTCGCAAATCGGCGACCAATCTGGCGAAATAAAATGGTAGTTTCGATGTTCCAACTGTGCTGAACGCGTTGGCGTAGTCTGTTCACAAATCCGACGGACGGATCTCCTAGAACTGCATGATGTTCGCGAAGGTGTCGTATGTGGCAAAATGGGAATTTTGCAAAAGTCCCTATATTTTATGTATCGATTCGCATGAAATCGAAAGTAGGGGTGCGTTCGCAGAATTTACTCTCGCTGTGAGGGACTTAGCTTAAAATATTAAGAATCGAAGGACTTATTTGCAAAATGACAACTATGTATTTATAGGCATCTAGGGTTGTCTTGGGTGAAACCCTAACCCTAGCCTTCCTCCTCCCTCAGCCGACCTCCCAGCTGCCACACCACCCTCCCCTGCCCTCGCCGCGCGCACCCCAGCTGCCGGCGTGCGTCGCCGGCCGCCGGAGAAGCTACCAATCTCCTCCCTCTCCTTCACTTTGATGTTTCCTCCCCCTCCACCTCTGCCCGAGAGCAAGAGAAAGATCCGTCACCCTCGGGCACCCTCACCGGTCGCCGCCGTCCCCGAGCACCGCCGCTGCCATCCTGGCAGCCTGCGGCTAGCCTGAGCAGATCCTGGCTGAGGGTGACTTATCTCCCTCCCCTCGCACCGCCGGCGCCTAGGGCCGACCGTGCCGCCTCCCTCCGGCCTCCGGAGACACATCACCGTCGCCCCGAGGCACCCCGGCCGCCGCCGAGGCCAGCCTAGTCACTTGAACCCAAGCTGAGCCCGTGCGGGTTCGAGTTGCTGCAGTGCCGCCTTCTGCCATCGGCCAGCGTGAGCGCCGGCTCCCCCTGGTCGACCGCACCCGGCTGCTGCCGGAGCTCCCTGCCGGCCGGAGTGAGCCCGTGTTCTCCACTGGATTCCTGCGGCTAGGGCATCATTGCCCGCCGCCACCGCCTCTCGTCGCCAGCCGACGCGCGCCCCGGCCTCCCTCCGTCGCCCGCACCCACCTGCCGCCGGCGCGCCCGCCGCCGGGCCGCCGCCGGCCGTGCCTTAGGCCCACTCTGCCCGGTAATCTTAAATGAAGCTATTTTTAGGAGTTTTTGCGTTGTCTCCACTGTTCCAGTGACCCGGGGCTGTTCCGATGCCTCCGGAGGTGAGCACGGTGATCGTCGGTCAGTGTTGATCACGGTACTCACCTCATTTGTGGTCAACGGGTTCCGAATCTGTAGATTCGGCATGGTTTACTCATGTTGCGCATAGTTCGCTGAACTTCGGGTCGCTCCCGCGCCTTCCACAGTGAACCGCTGTGCTCCGAATTGTGAGCATGGCCTCCAGCATATCGAGACCTGTCTGCACGTGTCTCAGCTGACCTCGCAAACCCCCGATTTACTGTAACGAGCCACAAAACCTCGTTAATTACATAAAATAATGCAATTTTATGTAATGGTTGGGAGTTTTATGCAATTTTGCATCTTGTGGCTGCTGTGGGCGGTACGTGTGTGTGGTAGGTGATCTCTGGACTGATCGTGATCTCTGGACTGATCGTCCAAGGTTCAATGCCTTCGCGGAAATCAAAAATCTTCGGTGCGTTTTTCAGCGAAATTCGCCGACGGAATGCGGTTTCGGTTCGAATTTCTTCAGACATTGTTAGAGTACACTATGTGTTGCCGCTAAGCCTTGTTGGCTGGTCACTTACATCATTTCGAAGGTTCGGAGACGACGAGTGAGCGACTGTAGGTTCCGGTGTCGAAATTGACACTTTTGGGAACTCGGATCGGAACAGTTATCCGACGATAATCGTTCTGATGTGAGGTCTTGTGTTTGCTGCCAAGATATCCAAAACGATGTGTTTGGTGGCAGTGGGTGACTCGTGGCACGAGTCAGTGAGTTTCGGGACACTTCGTGGGTCCCGGCGGCATCCCCGGTGTGATTATCGGGACTTCCGGCGAGTTACGGAGATCGGTTTTAGGGAAACCGATTCCGTGGGAAATTGTGGGGATTGTGAGTATTGTGTTTTGTCAGTAGGTTGGACTCTAACTCTATGGACTCTTCGTAGGTCCGGTTGATCGTCTTGCATATATTAAGGACAGACGCGACAGTGATACAGGTGGGTACTACAATCCGAAGTCGGTTCGGCGGCATATGCTCGGTGACTTCTTTCCTCTTCCTTTTCTACGATTGCGTAGCTTGTCGTGATTATATGTTCAGTACCTTGCATTGCATGGCTTATCATGATCATATGTTTTGTATCTTGTACATTACTTGGCACTCGTTGGTCTACTCTACAGTTATTTCGTCTTGTAGTATCATATTTTACTCAGTAGTAGAGTAGCATTCTAGTGATTGATTATCATTGCATGACCTTGTCGTGGATGGCATTTCGTACTTGGTGATACGGCTTTATAGACCTGATAGGTCAGTGACATTGTGATATTCCTTCGGAAATATTAGACCTGATTTGGTCGGACATGATTGTGATTGTTCTTTCAGCTTTTCGCCGTCGTTGGCCATTGAGCATATAATATCGATTGCCACAGCTCATACGCATTTCACGAACACCAGCGGTCTGATCCACCGCAAGGGGGTGTTCTTTTCCGGAAAAGTGGTTGGGAGTGCCAACACGTGAGCCCAGGAGGTTATGCTAGGGTTATATGCCAGCCCAGGAGCTTATGTTAGGGTTATATGCCAGCCCAGGAGCTTATGCTAGGGTTATATGCCATTCAGAGCGGTGTGGCACTAGCCTGAGGTCTTTAGACCAATATGGCTATTGATTGGGTAAATTGGTATTATCAGTTTTCAGTTGATGCATGGACCTTCCTCTATCTTTACTACAGTGGTGGTTGCTTGTATCGTAGTGATTGTTGATTCTAGTTGTCCATTACCTTATTATTTCGCAGTACAGTAGTAGCTCCTTTTGTGCCTATCGGTAGTTATTGTTTGTTGTTATATCTGACTACTTGCTATTACTGTTGTTTATTCCTTCCATCTGCTGGTGTGTACAGCTTGCCTTTGTCGGCTTGCGGTACCCATTGGGAGGGGGAGACTTGTTTACATGTTCTCACCCCCCACTATTTTTCAGGTGATGCGGGCGGTGAGGGTTGCGACGATGCGTGAGGACGGAGCTAGATAGTTGTACCCAGTGTTATCCGTAGATGATGTTTATTACCCTCTCTATTGGATTGGTTTAGTTCCTCACCCACTTATGTTCATATGTTAAGTGATGTATCTGAGCTATTGTTATTTCATGATTATTAGATATCTGTGTTTGTGGTTGCATGTGTGATTGACTATATGTTGTGTTGCTACGCCGTGCATGTACAAGAGAGACTCTGTCTGTCCATACAGAGAATCCTTTATTCATGTGGCGGGTCTGTGTGCGTCCGTAGGGTGTTCTCAAAGGTGTTTTAAAAAAAAAACTTACACGTTTTTCGCTAATTTTCCTAAAAGGGATTTATAAAGGAACCCCGGGGCGTGACAGATTAAGATGGTACAAGAGCAAATGTCAACCACAATCAACCACGGTAGGATGACCCGTAGGATGACCTAAGGCATATAGGCACGTGAGACCGCGGGGTTGTTGGGATTAAGTCCCGGTATCTGGGTTGAGATTTAATAATCTCAAGGTGTATGTTTTTCTATTATCACCCCGTGTTTTCTGCTACAGGCTTTTGTTCACTTCTTACCTTGTGGAGGTTTTGCGGTATTGGCGTAGGCTCGTGCTTCTACTGGAAGTGGTGGCGGTTTACCAGGCTGATATCAAGTGGCAGAGAGATTCCCGGGCATTGCCACTCGTTGGCTGGTGATGGCCTTAACAGGCCAGGTGACGGCACTGATTGGGTCTGCGCAGTTGATTCGACTTCTTTTGGCCAGGTCCCACTTCCTATGTAGAGAACGAGAGCCACTGCGAGCGTCTCTACGGAGACGACACTAAGATCAGTCACGGTCGTGACTATAGTAGGGGCTGCTTGAGTATAGCCCAGGGTTTGGTTGCAGCCGCTTGGACGGCTACGATGTTGGTGTTTCTCTCTCTGGCCTTGTGGGTATGGCTGTGATGCCTACCCCTTCTTTCTTTTGATTGTGGAATCATCGGTGTGGGCCTTTCGACCTTCGGCTAGTTCTTACGTTGAACTGACGTTTTGTTGGAACTAGTTCGACACAGTTTTGGTGTCGGGTCTCTATTGGTGCATACATCGTATGCGAATATCCTCACATCCAAATTGGTATGTTATGGGATAGTAGGTGGTCATTGTTGACTTTCGTCTTGTCGTGAGATATTCCAGGGTGTTGTTGGAGTTCTCGGAGCTTTGAGTATTGTTTGGGTGTGGTGCGGAAATCGGTTAAAGAAACCATTTCCTAAAGCCTTAGTTTGTGCGGTTCGCGGCCTAGTGTCGCTAGCAGCTGTTGGATGTTGAGAGCTAAAGGACTCTTAGTGAGTTGGCTCAGGGTTGACCTAAATTCGAACGTCGACTTGCAAAGTCGATGTTTCGACGATTTTGGTTGTGAACTTTTGGGTTCAGTAAAGATGTATCAGGTGGCTTGATACTTCGATTTGTCGCGCTTCCAACTTGTTGGCAGTGGACTTTCAAGTATTTCGCTTTTCTTTTGGTAAGTACATTGGCTGCAGACAACGTAGTTTCAAAAGTTGGGACGTGGGACGAAATACCTTTCCCCGCTGGGGAGTATCTGGATTGGGTCGGTGTGGTCTCTTGCAAGACGAGCAATAAAGATTGTCTTGTGGGAAAGCTTGAGTGGTGATCATCTCTGATCACATAGTGAGCTTGGGGTTATTCCCTGGCAGGTTTTGCGCAGTTGATTTATCGTCACTGCAGGTGGTTTTGACTCTGGTTTGGATCTGGGTGCTTATTAGCTCTGTAGTTGTGCCTTTCACAACTAAAATGTTTGCTTTGGTTGGTAATCTCGGTCTTTTGTCGGGAGGTTTGGAATCGCGATTGATGAGTGTCGTGAGCCTAGTTGTTGGCTCTGAGGTCGCTGTGTGTGATGGCATACAAGGTTTACGACGTGGCTTATCATACAACCTTGGAGTGGAATACTTGTCCAGTCACTTAGTGACAGGTTTGCCTTGGTCTCGCTGAGATTGGTGTTTGGTGTTGCTAGAAACATCGATCGCTAGGGTTCCTTTTGGGACGGCAGCAGTGACAGGGTCTCGTAGAGACAGGTGTTGGGCATCACTGGTGGTTATTATCGCATATTGCGATTGGCAACCCTGTGCACCAAGTGATGGATTTGCAAGGAACTTATGTTGGTTTGATTGAAATATTGAGTGAACAAAATTGTCAAGCTCAATTGGTAATGGTAGTCTTGGACCTTTTGGTCCAGGCGGAAGGTGAGATCTTGGACTTAGGATGTCGAATACCGCAAGTGGGTTTTCGATACTAAAGTTTTGACTTCGGCTGTTTGTATTTCAGACTTGTGGTGTTGTCCCGGAACTTTTTTGTGTAAACTTTCGACGTAGTTGAGTCGGTTACTGCTACGCGGACCAAGGTTGGGTGGACCTAGAGTTTCTGAGTGGGGAGTTATTATCCCAGTTTTCGCAGATATGGGATTGGATAGTCCTAGTCACGGTACTGTTTTTGTCCGCAAGTTATTGGATGATGGTGATCCCGGTGGTTTTGGTCCATAAATTTTGGGTTGGTATGTTTTTCCCTCGTCTCGTCCGAGTGGGACCGTAGTTTTATTCTCCCCTACTTCGGAGATTGATCTATCCTGATTCAAGGCTAGAAATTTGAATCGGGGGTAGTATCAATACTCGAAGGAGAAACCAATAGTGATTTGGTATCCGAATTTGATTATGGTAGGTACGTGGTCAAGTTTCGGGGACGAAACTTCTTTTAAGGGGGGATAATGTGAGGACTGAGAATTTGGCTGTGTAGCTAAACTCTTTGTTGACGATGTTTTTGTGTGTAACTCAATTACATAAGCACTCATCAAGTTTCAGGAGAAAACGAGTTAGGATATAGAAGTTATGCGATCTTTACTAATCACTTAAAGTGAATAGTAACTCGGAATTTTCAGTGAGGCCAATGAGTAGTGATGGCTTCTGGTGAGTATCAGACTCTGCTCATAGTGATCCAATAGCTCGTTTTCAACAGTTCGACTGTCCTGGACCCAATGGCACTGACGGATTTGGGTTTTGACGCAAGGTTTCCAAGAAAATTGGATTTTATCGCAAAGAGGGTTTTTATTTGTAATACCCCTGGGGCCTAACTAACGAAATGACTGCAGTATCCTAGACTGTTCGACACTTCTGGAGAGGGTCGAGACAAGTCGGAGTCATTTTGGCGCAAAATAGACGCAAAAACGGACTCGGAGCACCGAAATAAGCCAAAACTGAAGTTTTGGGCGTTTGGTACATTAGGGCGCCCGGAAGTTAGGTTTTGGGCACCCATTTGTTGAGTGCTTATTCTTTGATTTGCTAAGTCATTACGGATCCAGTGTTCGGGCGCCCGGAAAGTGAGTCCGAATGTTACCTCGAGAGTATCGATCCTCTTGACACGTGTGAAGTGGTAGGTGGGTTTCGCCGGACCACGTTAGGGTGCACCGGACCGCGAGGCGGAGAGTCCGAAGTGCTGGACGAGTGCAGGCTGGAAGAACCGGGCGCCTACTTCTTGGGTTTCGGGCGCCCGAATGTTGGGTTTCCAGCAATGGTGCAGGTTTGCAGCTGTGTTCTTGAGGATCTTTGTATCTTTTGCTTTGGCTATATTAGTGATGGACGAAACCCCCTGATGCCCTTTTGCTCCCTTCTCTTGGTGAACCTTGAAAAATTGCAAGGAACCCCTCCAATCCCTCCAAATTGCATATCTCCATTGAAGGCTTTGGATTCCTGCAGAACAGTAGCATCGACCTGTGGCATTTCTGCTCGTGTGCAGTGTAGGAGTGTCCAAATCCAACGAAACTTGGTTTGTTGGATTGGGGACTCGTAGGGGAAGGTGCAGGATCCTTCCAATCGCATTTTGGACAGGTATGTATGCTGCAGTTGCTGTTTTACTGGACCCCTTGTGTTCTTGAACTGAAATTTAGGTTTTTCTTTGATCTTATGGATCCAAATCTCTTTGGAGCTGGATTTTCGAAGTGAAGATTGGTTTTCCCTCATCCCTTACTGGTTTGGAGGTTCTTTCCACTTGAATTAAGAATTCAAAGGTGAGTACTAGCTTAGATTTTGAGAAATTAGCTTAAGTGCTGAAATTGTGGATCATTGATGGATTTCTTGGATTTTTGAATCTAGATTTTTGTTAGAAGCTTGGGAGAGGATTTGGGTTATTCCATCACTGTATTTGGGAGGTTTGTGACCCTTTTCCCTGGGCTAGATTTGTTGGAATTCCAGGAATTATGCTAGAAGTATTTTTACTTAGTTGCTGGAACTTCTGGATGCAGTTTTGGAGGGTCCAGAAGTTGGGTTCGAATCAGTGCAAAGGCTTTTTGGAGATCGATTCGAACTCCGTTTTGGCTGAAATTTGGTGGGATTGTTCTTGAGCCCCTGCTGGTGAGTTGGGTAAATTTTCACTGCATTTGGACTTAGGATTTAAATTTTATAAAATTTCTTGAGGTCGACTGCTAACTGGATCGACAAATCCTCCAGTTGCTTAATCCTCTCGTCTGCCGGCGCAAAGCCTCAACTTGGAGTAACATCATAATTGATCGCCGCTCCATCGTGCTCGCTGAAATTGCCAGTTGTTCTCTCACTTCAGGGTCTCACCAAATTCGGAGGATGCAGAAGTCCCGTCTCGGCTGCCTCGGCCACTATCGAGTGCGTCGTTCACCACTCAAGCTGCAACAAGCATAACATGCGCAGGTAAACACCCCACGCCAACGCATCCCCACACAAAACTATAACCCCAATCATGCAAAAGTAATGAAGTGGACTCCCACTATTCCCCGATGTCACATTGTCGGCCGCCAACGTGACCCTCCAAGGGTATAGAAGTGGTTCACTCCGATCTAACTCCAACACCTTTGGAGCTTTAGAAATGACCCAATCATAATACTTTTGCCAATGAGTCACAAGAGATCCCGTCTCTCACGTTTCTATTCCTTATCGTCCAACCTGCCTAAGGTTTACTAGGTCCACTAAGACTCAACCCTAGGCTCTGATACCACAATAATCTGTCACGCCCCGGGCCCTAGTGAGAGCCTACGAAGCACGTGCACAGACCCGCCGTGTACCCAAAATAATACACAATGTACACAAGGCGTCTACAACAACATCAATCAGGTAGAAGGAGGAATCCATCCTAACAAGGTGATCAGAGCGAGAACATAATTCTACAACTGAAACAAGATCAACACAACTAAAATATCGAGATATACAATAGAATTATACATCTTAACAATGCTAGGAAATCATCAAATTAACATATCTATACACCTTTCACTCAAAATACAATGAAAGGAAATCCATGGTATGTCTAAAACAACATCGTAGAGGCTCTAGCTAGCTGCTAACCCCTCGCCACGATCCCAAGCCTCTCCTGCTGCGGAAGGCTCTGAAACAAAAACCCAACAACAATGGGGGTGAGAACTATTAAACAATAGTTCCCAGTGGGTAAGCCGCCGAGAGTGGCGAATTACACCGCTAGGTCAACTGAGGCAAAAGTAGGATTAGTAATAAAGCATGATTAACATATAAAAGTTCTACTCTACTATGTCTCTAACATCAAGTTATAAACATGTTCATGTTACAAAGCATGTAAACATTTTACTCATATACGTGTAAATATGCCATGATCAACCACACATGTTCTAATGTCATAAACTCGCTATATGTCAAGTTTACTATTACACATATGACTTGTCTCCAACTACAAGTATGAAATGTATAACCGACTTTCCACTACATGTATGAACTATGTGACTTGTTTCCAACTATATGTATGTTATGTTCACTAACCATAAATGTGCCAAGTCATGTCAATGTCTCACTACATGTAATGCCACAATCTACTACTATGTCCATCTGCTACATCTATATGCATCAATTACTTATGATGTCGAATGTAACATTCCTCACAATATTTCCTACCATAAAGGACTTTTCAAGTCTCGGCTTGTGCCGTGCCTAATGGCCCCGTGGTAGTCAACATTCTCTCACTACAATGAGCCTCCCCCACGGCAATCCACTTCGGCGCCCATATAACCTGCACATAGGCGATCAAACGTCGCGAAAGGCCCACTCCGGAGTGCCGGCTTGTAGGGAGCGACCCTCACAAGCATGTGCGAATGAGCACAATGGCATTAACAAGCATAGTCAACAGCATAGGAAATACGTTCATCATGTCTAAAACATGGAATCACAACATCGACTCGAGGGTCGGAATCATAATGCATAAGTCACACTTGTTCTCAATTCACATGTGGGTATATTTCTACCAATATGTAACATGTCTCTAACATGCAAGTGGGTACATCTCACTCTACCAATAGGAATGGACCTAAGTCTCATTCATGACCCCAACGGGTTACTATCACATGCCATGACTAAGTCATACTCAATGCATTATACTAATGCTATTTTCGATGCATTCTACAAATGCCACAATCGATGCATTATTCTAATGCCATGATCCATGCATTCTACGATGCCAACAAAACCATAATCCATGACATGCATGAGCTACACAAACCTCTACTACATAGAGTATAAAAGTCATCATGCAAGTATTTATTTCTTATTATCAAAGTGATGGTATGTAATTACCACTTACCTTACCGACAAGAAAACTCATACCTCATGTCTTAAACATGGAATACCAATCAATGACCCGATGGTCTAGCACTAAGTCATAAGGCCAACCTTGTTGTTCTTCTAAGTGAATGTAACATACTTAGCCTCTCACTATGTCATATATCATGCTCATTTCTACCAATACCCGAAATGCTAAGTGTCCCCAAGTCCACTTTCCATCCATTACTTCATATGTTGCTTAATCATTCCAACAAGCATTTCTACGTTATCATAATTTGAAATGTCATCTTGCCACGACTTTCCATACTGTGCCATGTATAAACTGTTACGGCTTTTTATTATTGGCGGATTTCGTAGAGTATTGTGGAGTCTTGAAGGGACGAAAAAGAAGATGTCAAGTTCAAAGGCTCGAGAACTCGTTTATCAAGCTCATGGTCCCCCAGGTATGCTTTATATAGTTGATGGTGATTTATGGTTATACTTTAAGGGTTTGGAGGCATTAGAATAGGTTTTAAACTATTCTCTATTAAATCGGAAAATTTCATGTCACGGGGTCCGGACCCCAGAAGCTGAGGTCCGGAACCCGTAAGGTGGTTTTGCTGTTTCACAGACCGGGTCCGGACCCTGGGAGCTGAGGTCCGGAACCCGTACGTTGATATTGCTATCTCGCAGACCGGGTCCGGACCCTGGAAGTTGAGGTCCGGAACCCGTACAGAAACGTACGGTCTTACAGTCCGGGTCCGGACCCCAGAAGCTGAGGTCCGGAACCCGTAGGTCTGCAGAGCAGTCACGCAGACCGGGTCCGGACCCTGATGGCTGAGGTCCGGACAATGAAACGCCTAAGGAGTGTCAGGGTCCGGACCCCATACCCGCGGTCCGGACCCCAACCCGTCGAAATTTTCTGATTTCCTAATTTTCAATTCTAATCTGATTCTATGTCTCCTAAACCTATAAATATGATATGGGGGCTTTTCTAAAATGTACCTAAGAGAGATTTACCTGTGGAAACCCTAGAAACTTGTCTCGGAGCCGTTCGTTCACTTTTTGATGACAAGTTTCTTTCTCTCTCTTGTCGACTTGGTTCTTAGAGCTTAGATTCTGATTTTATCTGAGAATCGAGTCGATGGTCGCTTAGATATACTACCTCTCATATCTGTTGCTTATCTAAGCATTGAAATCACCATCAAGTATTCTTGTCGAGGCTCCGGATGGAGCGAGTGCGCGTGGATTTCGCGTGAAGCCGAGGATTCGGCGGACGCTCGTGGAAACGGAGCGTTGCTGCTGCGAGGAGTCGCGGTGTGATCAATCGGAGGAGTTCGATTGATTGGGGACCAACGAAGGAGATCTACTTCAAGTCTAGGGTAAAGGTTGAGTCGTGGATTCGGTAAATCACCTTGTACTCTATTTCTCTTAGTGGATTTTTCGTGAGATCGGTCCCGTGGGTTTTTTACTCCTTTAGGAGTTTTCCCACGTAAATTGCTCGGTGTGTTGCTTTAATTTTCCGCGCTTTTATTTTTATTGCATCGAGTTGGTTGTTTTATTGCATACACCTATTCACCCCCCCTCTAGGTGTGTTTACCTATTAGATCCTTGGGGTATCATAACTCACAAGTGGTATCAGAGCGGGAATAGGTTTTTCTTCTCATGGCCGAGGGCGGTAACATTAATCGACCTCCACTTTTCGATGGCACCAATTATGCTTATTGGAAGGTTCGTATGAGAGCTTTTCTAATAGCCATCGATGAACGTGTGTGGCAATCTATTGATTTTGGATGGACTCATCCCACACATATTGTCGAGAATGTTAGCGTCATCAAACCTAGAAACAAATGGACGAAAGACGAAATTGATCAATCGTCATATAACGGAAAGGGTATTAATGCTTTATTTAATGCTTTAACGCAAACTGAGTTCTCACGCGTTTCGGCGTGTGAAACGGCAAAGGAAATTTGGGATACTCTCCAAGTGACGCATGAGGGTACTAGCCTTGTAAAGGTTCAAAAACTTCAAATGCTAACTAGCAAATTCGACTCTATTCGTATGGAGGAACATGAAACCTTTACGCAGTTACTATACCCGTTTGCAAGATATTGTTAATACCTGTGCTAACTTGGGAGAGAAAATTTTCTGAATCCAAAGTTGTTCGTAAAATATTAAGAACCCTTCCGGAGAGGTTTCGCCCTAAGGTTGCTGCCATTGAAACAATGAAACATCCTGATGAATTAATAGTAGAAGAATTAGTTGGTGCATTACAAACGTATGAGATGACCTTTCCTACTAATTCATCTTCTACCAAGTCTTCTTCCAAGGGTGCAGGGATGGCTTTGAGATCCACGAAGGAAGAAGTTTCAAACACGTCTTCCTCAGATTCAGATTCGGATACTACTTTGGAGGATTTTGAAAAACAATTGGCGCTCCTAACGAAGAAGTTCCGACGAAACTTTAGAAAGAAACAAGCAAACAAACCGACATCCTCATCAAAGCAATCTAAGACTAAAGGGAGTAATTTCTTCAAATCTAGGAAAACCGAGAGTTCTTCCAAGGAGATGAAGAGCTCCGAAGGTCAAATCCAATGCTACAAGTGTAGGGGTTTTGGCCACATCGCCTCGGATTGTCCAAATAAAAAGTCTTCGAAAAAGAAGGCTATGCAAGCTATTACATGGGATGATTCATCATCGGATGAATCCACCTCTACGGATGAGGACGTCAATGCTACTGCTTTACTTGCAACTAACTCTCCCTTTATGTGTTTAGCCTCTACTTCAACTGACTTGTCTTTTTTGTCTCCTTTGCATGAAAAATCCGCGTCGGAGAGCGACACAAGCGATGAGGAGTCTGGAGAAGACGACATTGCAGCTGCTTATCATCAACTACTGTCTGAGTCTAAGAAGTTGGCGAAACACAACAAGAAATTGAGGAGAAGACTGCTTGAACTAGAGGAAGAAAGCAAGAAGTTTGCTGCTGTCTCTAAGTCTCTTGAGGAAGAGCGAGAAAGTTTGATCAAGTCAAACAACTCTTTGCTGGATAAGTGTAAACTACTTGAAAGGGAAAAGGAATCTCATTTAGATAAAATAAATTTTCTTTCCAAGCAGTACACTGAATCTAGAGAATCCAACTTGGAATTGACTAAGACGATTTTTCAACTCAAAAATGATCTCAACAAGTTTTCGTCTAGTACTTCTAAATTGGATAAAATGTTGGGACTTGGCCAAACTAACAGATTCGGACTTGGATATGAACGGACTTATGTTGGACAAACTTCAAAATCGGATCCAAAAGATTTGACACAGTCATCTACAACAAACCAAGGTATGACTTCTACACAAAAGAACAAATTTTGCTAACAGAACTTGCCATAAGTGTGGTGTTGTAGGTCACATCAAAAGAAACTGCAAACAAGGTATGAAGCAAGCCACAACATCGAATCGACTACTTCCAAAGGCCTGTACTCAGTCGCAACACCCTCAAAGATTGCTAAAAAAAATTTCTCAACCAAACCAAGAACAACGTCACGTTAACCCACAAACCAGGGGTGAATCAAGGAAGCACGCTTGGACACCGAAAGAGCACATTCAAAAGAAGCAGGATTTCTTAAAAACATCAATTCAACAAGTGTCAAGTCTCAATAGGCCGACGCAACCCAAAACACGTAAGGTTTGGGTGCGCAAAGGTGAACTCTTTCCCTGTCATGTTATACATACTTCATTACATGCTTATGATAATTCGTCTTGGTATCTAGATAGTGGATGTTCCCGACATATGACCGGAGATAAAAATTGTTTTACTTCTTTAACCAAGATCTCTGGAGGTCTTGTTGTTTTCGGAGATGGACGATCATCTAAAGTCGTTGGAAAGGGAACAATCACGATTCCAGATGGCCCTACTTTGAATGATGTTCTTTATGTTGAAGGGCTTAAGACAAATCTCATAAGTATTAGCCAACTGTGTGATAATGGATGCTCTGTTCAGTTTTCTGCTAAAGAGTGTACTGTGACTGGGTGTGATGATGCTTTTCTCTTAAAAGGTATTAGGTCACAGAATAATTGCTACATAGTTCCCTGTACTGCTAATGAACACTGTAATCTAGCAACATTAGACACTGAAACTCTATGGCATGAAAGGCTAGGTCATATCAACTTTAAGGAGCTATCTAGGATTACACAGAAGGATGTAGTTAGAGGAGTTCCTAAAATCAGTTTTAAAGAAAATGCTGTGTGTGGGGGTTGTCAATTGGGTAAGCAAACTAGAACTGCACATAAGAAGTTGAATCACTTAGGGACAACAAAACCTCTAGAATTACTGCATATGGATTTGATGGGACCAACTAGAGTTCAAAGCTTGGGTGGAAAACGATACATCTTTCTTATGGTTGATGATTTTACTCGCTTTGTGTGGACTGCTTTTCTACGTGAGAAAGCCGATACTTTTGACTCATTTTCTGAAATTTGTTACCGTCTTTTGAATGAATGTAATGAGAAAATTGTACGCATTCGCAGTGATCAAGGGGGAGAATTCATAAACTCTAAATTCATTGATTTCTGTGTTTCTAATGGTATAAAACATGAATTCTCTGCTCCTTACACACCACAACAAAAAAATGGAGTGGTTGAACGTAAGAACCGGGTTGTGCAAGAGATGGCGCGTGTTATGCTTCATAGCAAGAAAATTGCTCCACACTTTTGGGCTGAAGCAGTTAACACGGCTGTCTATATAATTAATAGAGTCTACCTTCGCCCGGGTACTTTAAACACTCCATATGAATTGTGGTATAGTAGAAAGCCAAATATAAAATATCTCCGTGTCTTCGGGAGTCGATGTTATATTCTTAGAGATCGTGAAAATCTTGGCAAATTCGACTCTCGAAGTGACGAAGGAATTTTCTTAGGCTATTCTACTACTAGCCGTGCTTATCGTGTGTACAATTTGCGCACTAAGACTGTGATAGAGTCAGTTAATGTAAAAGTAGATGAAGCTTTCTCCGTTGCTACCTCTTTGAATGAATCCATGTCTGATTTGCATTTGAATGATAATGTTGAATCTCCTTTTACAATAAATTCTCATCATGATGATTCGAATGATCAAACTATTGCATCACCTGATTCTATTAACTCTCATGACATTACTGCATCTTCTGATGCATCTTCACCGCACGAAGCTCCTCACACATCGGTTACTCCTTCAACGTCTCGAATCTCCAAAGATCATCCTTTGTCTAATATAATTGGAGATCCCCATCAAGGTGTGCGGACAAGGAGACAACATGACTGTGAATTTGCATGTTATGTATCCTTAGTTGAACCAAAAAATATTGCTGCTGAAGCTCTTCTTGATGAATATTGGATAAATGCGATGCAAGAAGAACTTGGTCAATTTTTACGAAACGACGTGTGGGAACTAGTGCCACGCCCTGCGCAGCAAAATGTAATTGGTACCAAATGGATTTTTAAAAATAAGAAAAATGAGGAAGGTACTGTAATTCGAAACAAGGCCAGACTTGTTGCGCAGGGTTATTCACAAATAGAGGGAGTTGATTTTGATGAAACGTTTGCTCCGGTAGCCCGTCTTGAGTTTATTCGTATTTTGTTCGCAATAGCTTGTCATTACAAAATTAAATTATTTCAAATGGATGTGAAAAGTGCTTTTCTAAATGGTTTTTTAAATGAAGAGGTTTATGTTGAACAACCAAAAGGCTTTATTGACTCAAATCATTCAAATTATGTTTACCGTTTGAAAAAGGCACTTTATGGACTCAAACAAGCTCCGCGAGCATGGTACGAACGTTTGACTAAACATTTAATTGATAAGGGCTATAACCGAGGGGGAGCTGACAGAACTCTCTTTGTGAAACATTTGAAAGATGATTTTATTGTGGCACAAATTTATGTTGATGATATTGTTTTTGGTGCAACTAAAGACAAAGATGCCGCAAAGTTCGCCGAGGTCATGACGAGTGAATTTGAGATGTCCATGATGGGTGAACTTTCATACTTTCTGGGACTTCAAGTAAAACAAACTGATGAAGGGATTCATCTCTGTCAGTCCAAGTATGCGAAAGAATTAGTGAAGAAGAATTTGGTTTGGAGAATTCAAAGGACTTCCCTACTCCGATGGGCACGAGTAACAAGGGTCTTGGTGTGGATGCCCAAGGGAAAAGTGTTGATGAGAAGCTTTATAGGAGTATGATTGGGAGTTTACTCTACTTGACTGCTAGTCGACCGGACATTGCGTTTAGTGTGGGAGTTTGCGCCCGCTATCAAGCAAATCCCAAAGAGGTTCATCTGACAGCTGTCAAGCGCATCATCCGGTATGTGAAAGGTTCAGTGAATCATGGTATCTGGTATCCGATGGGAACATCACTTGATTTGATTGGGTATTCAGACGCTGATTGGGCTGGTTCTGTTGACGACCGGAAGAGTACTAGTGGCGGATGTTTCTATCTAGGTCATTGTCTAGTTGCATGGCATAGTAAGAAACAGAACTGCATTGCCCTGTCCACTGCTGAAGCAGAATACATTGCTGCAGGAAGTTGCTCCACTCAATTACTATGGATGAAAAGCTTACTGAGTGATTATCGTATTCCCTCTAGTACTGTCACCATTCTTTGTGATAACACCAGCGCCATACAAATTTCAAAAACCCTGTTTTACATTCTCGAACAAAACATATTGATCTTCGCTATCATTTTCTGCGTGAGCTAGTTGAATTGAATTCTCTTCAACTCGCTTACATTTCAACTGATGATCAACTTGCGGATATTTTGACTAAACCTTTGGATCAAAAACGTTTTCTACATTTGCAAAAAGCAATTGGAATGAATCCATCTCTCTAGATAAGTTCTTCGGGCCATAGTCATGCATATTCTTTGTTTATTCCTTGCAACTTTTTTTCAAAAAAAAAAAAAAAATTTCATGGCATGTCTTTCTGTTTACCATTGCTATTTTTGTTTTTTCGTACACTTTGCAATACCAGCAAATCGCTTATCATAACATTGATAGTTTCATGATATGCTTCTCTTCTTTGATTGTTTTATGTATATCTCATTTTGTTATACGCTTTTGAGATCACTATCCTTTCAAATTCTGCTACTTACCTTAGTTAATTTTGGCATATCCTCTTGACCTTTCGATATCTTTACTATCTTATTAGAATGTTGATGGGAATGTGAATAGCAATTTCATTATTGATTAGTTACTTGTTAATCCCTCAGATTGAAGGTTGCAGATATTTAGGGGGAGTTTTTGTGGTTAGTTTATATGTCTTTAAAGATGTGGAAAGAGTTACATCCTATTAGGGGAGTGTGAAAACTACCACCACATGGAGGAGAGAGCTACCACCCCGGTCGTCCGGGTAGTGTGTGCAGCTACCACATGGTTTATATGATTTGTGCGATTCCATTATAAAATATATAAAAAAAAAGGGGAGAGTTTCACTGGCTAAAGGTATTAACCTAGATAATTGGGTTGATTGTCTCTATAAGATGCTCATAGAGCCACTCTCCCGAAGAAATAAGGTAGTTAATGTAAGATGCTCAAAGAGCCACTCCCTGGGTTTTATTGATGTTTCCTTTCTTTTTGAGGTATTATCTTGAGTATCCTCATCTTTATGACTTTTCTATTCAATATTCCCTTCCACATGCTGTTTTGATAGTCTTCATATGCTTAAGATCTTGTGTGATATGTTACAATTAACAAAGCTTAGTCTTTAGGATTTGTTTCGATCCGTTTCCTCAAAATGTGCTATAACAGTTTTTGATATATCGATAGAAATCCTTTAAGATTTGGTTATCATGGAATATTTTCGTTATTATGGTGTTCATTTGCTGATATTTTTTTGTGTGCCCTCAATTTTTTTTTCAATTTAAAAAAAAAAAAAAAAATTTGCGGGATCCGGACCGCGCTCGACCGGGTCCGGACCCCACGCTCGAACCTGCATATTTTTTTTTGGCTTCTCTGTTTTTTTTATTCGCAGCATTTTTTATTTTTTTTGTGCTGTTGCTCCGGTGTTTCTCTCTCTAGAACAGGGGTTTTTCTTCTTCTCTTGCCTGGATTTGTGCATCTAATTGGTGAGTATCTCCAATTTCTTTTCTGTTCTTCCTGCAGCAAGCCTGCCATCATTGTTTTCCATGTGATTTTTATAATTTTTCTTACATTTGTTGGTATTATTCTGTGATTGGCATCGTATTTCGGTTCATCTTGACATGATTCTCAGTTCTATACTGTTTTGCATGATTTTGAACGTTCCATTTGCTCAGATTTTCTTCGACTCGGCCTTTCGAACTGCTTTTGGTGTTTTTCTGAATCTGCATGTCTCTGTTTTTGGGTCACACTGCTTGTTGCATATTTATTTCTCATGACTCTTTATGGCCCTAGAACCCTCTAGATGTGATTTTTCTATTTTTTTTAAATTCATTTTCTTTATGCGCCAGTGTTCACAAATTGACAGGAGCTGTTTTTTTCAACATGGCATTCACCTGGTTGTTGGTGCTGGCTGTTCTCATGAGTGGTGTTAGTCAGGTGGGCGGCGTAAAAAGACTATGGCTCATAAACGCGGTCGCTCACCTGATACAGAGTCTGAGTATCATGGCTCCGAGGGATCTGACAATGAAACTGCTCCTTGTTCCCCGGAGGTGGTTCCTAGGCGAAAAGGGAAGGAACCCGTGGTTCCGAAGCGGCCGGGCAAAGAAAAGCTTTTACCAAAAAGGAGCACTAGGCGTACGGGGGGTGTCCATATTCAGGAACCGGCTTCTGTGCCCCCCCGACGTCAGCCGCAGCATGACGTGCCCGTTTCCCCACAGCGCAGGACGATGTATTCATCTAAAGTGTGTGTTGGCGAGCGCGACGTCGCTGTTAAGGAACTCATCGAAGAAGCTCCTGTTTTTGCTCGACTATATGAGGATGGTCATCTCGCCAACATTTGTTCTTTTCCTGAGCGGACCGGCTATTGTTTAGAACTGATTCGTGACTTTTACATGCGCGCCGGTTCTCTTCGCGACGAAGAAGGTGGTCCTTACACTTTCTTGACTACTGTTCGGGGGGTTACATTGGATGTCACTCCCGAGACGATTGCTACGGCCCTTAATATGGAGGCTCGCACTGATGGTGTGGATTATCTTCGGGGCGGTCTGGAGTCTCTTCGTGACTGGCGGAAGGTGATTAATGGTGTATGCCCTCCGGACACGATGTCGGCTGGGAATTCGGTTATGTCCAATGAACTACGATCGGAGTATCGATTTCTGAATTTTATTGTGGTCTACAATATTCTGCCTACTATGAACACCAAGGTGGTCCGTTGGGAGCGGTTGCTTTACATGTACCTGGTTGGCCATCCTGCTGAGGCCACGGCACGGAATATCAATCTGAATATCCCTTTTCTGATCTGGCATCGCATGGCAAAGGAGATCAAGACTACGAATCAGGTTGATCGTCTTCCGTATCCGCTGATCATTATGAGGATCTTACGTCACAAGGGGGTCGATACTCATTGTGCTTCATACGAGCATAGTCTTGGGAAGATTAATGAGATGACTTTAAATAAATCTCGACTTACTGGTCGTACTTCCCCGGCGGTTGGCCCTACTGGTTCATCTCGTACGCGCCCGAGCTCGTCTCAGCCATCTGGGCATGTATCTGACGAAGATGTCTCGGTGACTTCTATCTATCGTGCTCAGCAGCGTTTGTCATCCGAGCAAGAGCGCATATCCAATGAACTTCACACCGTCTCTCCTCTCTGAGCAGGCGCGTCTCGGTACTGAACAAACGAAGATCACTAAGAAGCTCAGTACACTTGAGCGGATTATGAAGGCGATCTTTGATAAACTTGGTTGTTGCAGTGCCGATCTTTCTCCACCTGATGATGCCTCGGTTTAGTTCACCTTGGCAGTGGACTTCTTTTTTTGGTCACTTTGTTCCTTTTTGGCGTATCTCTTTTTTTGTTGCTGTTTTGGCGTTTTTTCTGACAAAAAGGGGGAGATAGAGAGGTGTATTATGCTTTCTTGATGCTTGACTTAGGAGTAGGATTTACTACTTTTAGTGACTACTCTCGGACTTACTATGTTTTTAGTATTTTTCTGTATTTCCTTGTGTATTTCTTATGCCATCCACAGTATTAATCTTCTATTTTGTCAAGTATTATTTTTGCAGGACGTAGAAGACTTCAAGACTCCTGGTCATGTCTAAGTCATAGAGTTTGTATTAGGAATTGTTTTGGATGTACTTTTGACTTTATTGGATCGATCATGCGTGGAGTTTGTTGGTTGGTGATTGCAACAAATTCTATTTTTGCTATTTGTATCTAAATGAGCTTCGAATGTGTATTTTTGTGTTTTTGTCACGAAATCGCCAAAGGGGGAGATTGTTACGGCTTTTTATTATTGGCGGATTTCGTAGAGTATTGTGGAGTCTTGAAGGGACGAAAAAGAAGATGTCAAGTTCAAAGGCTCGAGAACTCGTTTATCAAGCTCATGGTCCCCCAGGTATGCTTTATATAGTTGATGGTGATTTATGGTTATACTTTAAGGGTTTGGAGGCATTAGAATAGGTTTTAAACTATTCTCTATTAAATCGGAAAATTTCATGTCACGGGGTCCGGACCCCAGAAGCTGAGGTCCGGAACCCGTAAGGTGGTTTTGCTGTTTCACAGACCGGGTCCGGACCCTGGGAGCTGAGGTCCGGAACCCGTACGTTGATATTGCTATCTCGCAGACCGGGTCCGGACCCTGGAAGTTGAGGTCCGGAACCCGTACAGAAACGTACGGTCTTACAGTCCGGGTCCGGACCCCAGAAGCTGAGGTCCGGAACCCATAGGTCTGCAGAGCAGTCACGCAGACCGGGTCCGGACCCTGATGGCTGAGGTCCGGACAATGAAACGCCTAAGGAGTGTCAGGGTCCGGACCCCATACCCGCGGTCCGGACCCCAACCCGTCGAAATTTTCTGATTTCCTAATTTTCAATTCTAATCTGATTCTATGTCTCCTAAACCTATAAATATGATATGGGGGCTTTTCTAAAATGTACCTAAGAGAGATTTACCTGTGGAAACCCTAGAAACTTGTCTCGGAGCCGTTCGTTCACTTTTTGATGACAAGTTTCTTTCTCTCTCTTGTCGACTTGGTTCTTAGAGCTTAGATTCTGATTTTATCTGAGAATCGAGTCGATGGTCGCTTAGATATACTACCTCTCATATCTGTTGCTTATCTAAGCATTGAAATCACCATCAAGTATTCTTGTCGAGGCTCCGGATGGAGCGAGTGCGCGTGGATTTCGCGTGAAGCCGAGGATTCGGCGGACGCTTGTGGAAACGGAGCGTTGCTGCTGCGAGGAGTCGCGGTGTGATCAATCGGAGGAGTTCGATTGATTGGGGACCAACGAAGGAGATCTACTTCAAGTCTAGGGTAAAGGTTGAGTCGTGGATTCGGTAAATCACCTTGTACTCTATTTCTCTTAGTGGATTTTTCGTGTGATCGGTCCCGTGGGTTTTTTACTCCTTTAGGAGTTTTCCCACGTAAATTGCTCGGTGTGTTGCTTTAATTTTCCGCGCTTTTATTTTTATTGCATCGAGTTGGTTGTTTTATTGCATACACCTATTCACCCCCCCTCTAGGTGTGTTTACCTATTAGATCCTTGGGGTATCATAACTCACATAAACACAATCATGAACTCTACTACATAGAGCATGCAATTCTCATTTATGCTATACATATATCATGATCCCAATATTTCTATCATGTCATAATAAGCATGAATATGCAACAATTCAACTCTAAAACATTAGAGGAGACATAGGGGGAGTTCACCCATTTCGGTGAGGTCAGACCCACCGGATAATCATCGAGACCTCGTAGTACTTCAAAACGAAGTTGTCCCCTCGATTTCCAGCACCCTAAAGACCAATTCTAGGGGGTTACAAATTTCGAACGAACAAATTCGAAAACTACCAAAGTTCATGAGGTAAGTGGGTGAAAAATACCTTGAGCAAGTAGAATTTGTTCTAAGTCCAAATTGAGGTTAAGGATCTTCAAATCCAACCTACAACAACATTCTACACCCATCAATTCAACCTCAAGAGCTCACAATCACGAAACCCTAAATAAAATCCTAGTTTTCATGAAACTATGTTTTAATGCAAATCTCAAGCAAAATCACAAATAGAGGTTGTAAAAAGGTTTACTAACCTCAAATCAAGCTCCCAACCAAGCTCAAACATACTAGGGTTGAAGCTAAGCCCATCAACAAGCTCCTCTCATCCATCCCGAGCTCCCCACAAAGCCTAGAAGCACTCCTCCATGAAGAAAATAGAGGGAGAAGAGATCAAAACCAAGTTTCTAGGGTTTGGGAGCAAGAAAATCTAGAGAGAGAGTGGGAGAGAGACTTACCCATCTCCTCCAAACCTCAGCAGCAATGGCAACATGAGAGGGGTGAAGGGTTACTTAACCAAAAGCACAAAATCCACTTAGGCCCCTCAAAAAGCCAAAATTGCAAAACTGCACAAAATGCAATCTGCAGCACTGTGTACCGGTATACGCACATGCATACCGGTATACTGCACAAAAAATTGCAAAACCCGAGCCTCGGCCAAAAAGCCACGCAACCGTATTCCGGTATGCGACCCTCAGTACCGGAATAAAACACTTCAGTACCGGTACGCCAACATCAGTACCGGTATGCCAGTCTATTCCGGTATCAGCTGCCGAATTCCGCAGAACCCGAGAGCTGCGCAAAACCAGTTCTCCCTAGATTCCGGTATCCCAAAATCAGATACCGGTATGCAATTGCAAAATCTGCACTTTCGCAGATTTTGACTTCCGGAGTCCGTTTTCGCACTTTCCAAGTCCCGAAAACACTCCGAAGCTCACCAAACTCAACCCAAACTCCAGAATAGTATAAGCCACTATTCTCTCACTAGAACTCCGCAATTTGCTAAAGTTCAGTGTGCTACATTCTCCCCTCCTAAAAAGGAGTTTCGTCCGCGAAACTACGGATCAACAACCAACAACAAACAGCAAAACCAAAGGAGATAAGAACATCGCCCTCGTAGTGAAGCCTCCAGCTCTCACACCATGCATCGCGTCCAAGATGTTGCTCCAAAGCATCTTGTAGTAGGAATAGTGATAATTCCAAATTCCTACATTCCACATGTCCAATCCACAACAATGCTCCTTGAAGTTTAGATCTTCATGTAGCTCTAATGAAACGACATCTACCATCGGGGTAGAATTCAAATACTCGCTCGGAGTGTCAAAACTCATCATATACCTTCAACGGGTCTGAAGTAAAACAACTCGATACGCCACTAGGCCCATTTGCCTCAGGGTCTCAAATAATCCAAAGAATCTGGAACTTAGATTCCTCATACACATAGCTCTTGGATTTCCTTAACCAAGGATTACAATTAGATCATCAGATTCAGATGCCCAAAAGTTCTATCTCTCACCGAGTATTATCGAATAGCCCAAATTCCAAAGCGATAGAGCTAGACGCTCTACGCAATCACACAAATTGCCAAGGTATACTTGCGCTAAATTTCCTCAATCCAACTCGGGTGAATAGCTACTCCTATTCACAATCTCCCAACAATCAACATGTCCAGCTTGGAAGCGAGACAATTCGATTCCGAAGCCTCCGGTATTCATCCTCTATCCATACAAGGTAGATAGCCTTTACTTAGCATATCACATAAATCCTGCTATCACAGGTACAACTTGTCAGTTCCACCGTCAATGCACTTTCTGACTGTCCACTAGGAATTCATCCGCCGCTGCACTCTTGATCTCGATTGCACCATTTACCCATCGGGATCACGGCTAACTTCCGTGATCCGATCCAAAGGATAGATATCAATTCATGTTACCCATCTCATTGATATCTCTAGTACACCAACCTCTAACCTGTCTTCACTGCTTCAACTCATTTTCCTGAGTGAAGAGACATCTCAAACATTCAAATCTAGGTGCAGTTCACACCACTAACTATACATAAAATTGCCATAGTTTCCAAGTAAACGCTATGGCGGCCAATACCAATTCACAAATTGGCGATTCCTCTTGCATTCCCTCAATTGCTGAAAGGTCAGCCCTACCTTTCTATTTCACACCAAAGCGCAACTCAGTCCGCGGAGAGAAACATAACTACAAAGCACATAACCCGCCTTCGGGGTAACCAAGGTTGGCGGTCGTCAACCCTACCAACAGTTCCAAGAAACTTCTCTCACACATATCTTCCCAAAAGGTTTGATCCCTTAATATGTGAGTCCAGAGAAGGGAGTAGACAACTTAGTAATCTCCCCACAAATATCCATAACATCCAATCAAACTAGGAAGTTTGAACTTTGATTACATCCGCTTGCCCAAATCAACTATGGATGGTTTGATTTCCTTGAGATCTCCACTCGTATCCACTTTGGCATCAACTGCTAAGGGACGCTAGTCCTCACAACCGAATCAGCACGTCTTCAACTTGAAGCACTTGCCGTCCTCATTCAAAGGAATCTTCATGGTCTTCATCGCCTCTCGACTTCCAACATGTCGTCGATGCGCACAGGGACAAAGACACCCAGAAGGGCCAAACATCACCACACACAAGAGCATCAACAGCTCAAACGACATCACGACAATTTCGTAATGTCTACACCGAGTGAACAAGTTACCCTCGGTCCAAACTCAAACTCGATCCAACGAGAGTAGTACTCCGATTGCAACTACCCTCGAGCAAATCCAAAATTCATGGAGCTTGATCAAACAGATCAACAGATCTCGGCTACGGGTACATATTCTTGATCGTGACCCTACCGAGTTCACGATAGTCGACCCACAATCGAAATGACCCGTCCACTCAAAATAAACGAGATCGATGCTCCACAAGAGAACTTACTAGGCAAAAGAGGTCTCCAGACCAAGCCTTCAATTCTCACAACTCAACCGGGATCGCACAAGCAACTCCCTCACAAGAGACATCCTCGCTTTTGAGGATTCTCAACTCTCACCAAAGATACTGGCCTCAAGGCCACGCGCCCACTCAGCCAACAACTAGGTTTGGGCGGGTGAAACAATCATCGCAAATAGCGCAATTCCACGCCCTCTGAAAACACTATTTCATGTCCAGGTTCCCAAAACACTACAGCTTGGCTCACTCCAGCATCGGCAATCTGATAGCCGAAGAGCCAACCCAAGTTCAAATCAGAACTATACGTTCTCAGCCCAAACAAAGCCAATCGCTTCGTTGGCGTACAGAGACATCAAATCCTAATGGAGTACAAAAACAGTACTTCCAAGTCCAAGCAATCAGGACCAACTCAATCCGCAAGCAACAAGGAATGAGTTCCCTACCATGCATTCGGCAAACAGCCGATCCAAAGCTACAATCATAACAAACAACAGACAAGCTCCAATACTACGGGCTGCGACAACCTCCATCGTCGCTGCATCAACCTCCGCCTGTCAAACAGGCATGCCTTCACCCGGTACCAGCCGCGCGAAGTCGATCCCAAAATTGTCGACCCTGTTTTCCTCAAACACTCTAACTGGGAATAGCCCACCTGGCCACAAAGAGAGCACCTGCCTCCACTCCAAAAACGTCATCGGGTACATGCAGACTCCACCGCTCACACATCATAATGGTTGAAGACGATTTAACGTCCCACCTTCATCCTGCTGAAGATCCACCTTCTCGAGATCAATTTCTCTTTGGACACCTTGATTGTCTTCTTACGATAGACTTGCCACTCTTAGTAGCTTCTTTGCCGCCCCAACGGTCTCCACGTCTCTCGCCCTTATCAAGTTACGATCCGCATTCTCATAAAATTTCTTGAGGTCGACTGCTAACTGGATCGACAAATCCTCCAGTTGCTTAATCCTCTCGTCTGCCGGCGCAAAGCCTCAACTTGGAGTAACATCATAATTGATCGCCGCTCCATCGTGCTCGCTGAAATTGCCAGTTGTTCTCTCACTTCAGGGTCTCACCAAATCCGGAGGATGCAGAAGTCCCGTCTCGGCTGCCTCGGCCACTATCGAGTGCGTCGTTCACCACTCAAGCTGCAACAAGCATAACATGCGCAGGTAAACACCCCACGCCAACGCATCCCCACACAAAACTATAACCCCAATCATGCGAAAGTAATGAAGTGGACTTCCACTATTCCCCGATGTCACGTTGTCGGCCGCCAACGTGACCCTCCAAGGGTATAGAAGTGGTTCACTCCGATCTAACTCCAACACCTTTGGAGCTTTAGAAATGACCCAATCATAATACTTTCGCCAATGAGTCACAAGAGATCCCGTTTCTCACGTTTCTATTCCTTATCGTCCAACCTGCCTAAGGTTTACTAGGTCCACTAAGACTCAACCCTAGGCTCTGATACCACAATAATCTGTCACGCCCCGGGCCCTAGTGAGAGCCTACCAGGTACGTGCACAGACCCGCCGTGTACCCAAAATAATACACAATGTACACAAGGCGTCTACAACAACATCAATCAGGTAGAAGGAGGAATCCATCCTAACAAGGTGATCAGAGCGAGAACATAATTCTACAACTGAAACAAGATCAACACAACTAAAATATCGAGATATACAATAGAATTATACATCTTAACAATGCTAGGAAATCACCCAATTAACATATTTATACACCTTTCACTCAAAATACAATGAAAGGAAATCCATGGTATGTCTAAAACAACATCGTAGAGGCTCTAGCTAGCTGCTAACCCCTCGCCACGATCCCAAGCCTCTCCTGCTGCGGAAGGCTCTGAAACAAAAACCCAACAACAATGGGGGTGAGAACTATTAAACAATAGTTCCCAGTGTGTAAGCCGCCGAGAGTGGCGAATTACACCGCTAGGTCAACTGAGGCAAAAGTAGGATTAGTAATAAAGCATGATTAACATATAAAAGTTCTACTCTACTATGCCTCTAACATCAAGTTATAAACATGTTCATGTTACAAAGCATGTAAACATTTTACTCATATACGTGTAAATATGCCATGATCAACCACACATGTTCTAATGTCATAAACTCGCTATATGTCAAGTTTACTATTACACATATGACTTGTCTCCAACTACAAGTATGAAATGTATAACCGACTTTCCACTACATGTATGAACTATGTGACTTGTTTCCAACTATATGTATGTTATGTTCACTAACCATAAATGTGCCAAGTCATGTCAATGTCTCACTACATGTAATGCCACAATCTACTACTACTATGTCCATCTGCTACATCTATATGCATCAATTACTTATGATGTCGAATGTAACATTCCTCACAATATTTCCTACCATAAAGGACTTTTCAAGTCTCGGCTTGTGCCGTGCCTAATGGCCCCGTGGTAGTCAACATTCTCTCACTACAATGAGCCTCCCCCACGGCAATCCACTTCGGCGCCCATATAACCTGCACATAGGCGATCAAACGTCGCGAAAGGCCCACTCCGGAGTGCCGGCTTGTAGGGAGCGACCCTCACAAGCATGTGCGAATGAGCACAAATGGCATTAACAAGCATAGTCAACAGCATAGGAAATACGTTCATCATGTCTAAAACATGGAATCACAACATCGACTCGAGGGTCGGAATCATAATGCATAAGTCACACTTGTTCTCAATTCACATGTGGGTATATTTCTACCAATATGTAACATGTCTCTAACATGCAAGTGGGTACATCTCACTCTACCAATAGGAATGGACCTAAGTCTCATTCATGACCCCAACGGGTTACTATCACATGCCATGACTAAGTCATACTCAATGCATTATACTAATGCTATTTTCGATGCATTCTACAAATGCCACAATCGATGCATTATTCTAATGCCATGATCCATGCATTCTACGATGCCAACAAAACCATAATCCATAACATGCATGAGCTACACAAACCTTTACTACATAGAGTATAAAAGTCATCATGCAAGTATTTCTGCTCGTCGAAATGCCAAGTATTACAATATTAGTGATGGACGAAACCCCCTGATGCCCTTTTGCTCCATTCTCTTGGTGAACCCTGGAAAATTGCAGGGAACCCCTCCAATCCCTCTAAATTGCATATCTCCATTGAAGGCTTTGGATTCCTGCAGAACAGCAGCGTCGACTTGTGGCATTTCTGCTCGTGTGCAGTGTAAGAGTGTCCAAATCTCACGAAACTTGGTTTGTTGGATTGTGGACTCGTAAAGGAAGGTGTGGGACCCTTCCAATCGCATTTCGAACAGGTATGTACGCTGCAGTTTCTGTTTTACTGGACCCCTTGTGTTCTTGAACTGAAATTTGGGTTTTCCTTTGATCTTATGGATCCAAATCTCTTTGGAGCTGGATTTTCAAAGTGAAGATTGGTTTTCCCTCATCCCTTGCTGGTTTGGAGATTCTTTCCACCTGAATTAAGAATTCAAAGGTGAGTACTAGCTCAGATTTTGAGGATTTAGCTTAAGTGCTGAAATTGTGGATCATTGAAGGATTTCTTGAATTTTTGAATTTTTGTTAGAAGCTTGGGAGAGGATTTGGGTTGTTCCATCACTGTATTTGGGAGGTTTGTGACCCTTTTCCCTGGGCTAGTTTTGTTGGAATTCCAGGAAATATGCTAGAAGTGTTTTTACTTAGTTGCTGGAACTTCTGGATGCAGTTATGGAGGGTCCAGAAGTTGGGTCCGAATCAGTGCAAAGGCTTTTGGAGATCGATTCGAACTCCGTTTTGGCTGAAATTTGGTGGGATTGTTCTTGAGCCCCTGCTGGTGAGATGGGTAAATTTTCACTGCATTTGGACTTAGGATTTGGATTTTATCGCATGTTGAATCCCTATTGGTCGTGCTGCCAGGCTGCTGTTCTGGGCTGATGTTCTGGGCGCCCAGAACTTGAGCAGGGGGATCCAAATCCTGTTTTGGTTGGTTTGAGGCCGGTTTCAGCTGGTTTTGCTTGGAGGCCTTCCACTCGACTCCTAGCCTTTGTTTGATAGCTTTCGAGGTGGGTTAATGTTACCGAAATCGTCGAATTTCCTCCTAAGTTGTAGAGAGTGAAGCATGTTGTTTTATTATCTGATTTTTCGTGTTAGTAGCTCGGATTCATGAATTTCATGTGTTTATATGAAATCTGAATTTGGAGCATAAGTTAATAATTTATAGACATGATTTTACATGCTGAACTGGAATTTGAACTATTATCAGATTTAGCTCTAGGAGCCGTTTCTGTTCTTGTATCACCGCTGTTAGTGCGAGGTGGATACTTAGTTTATTTTAGGATGAGTTTACGCTCGTGCTGAGATGCCGAGCTTGTATATACAGCAGGGTTAGACTGTTTTGTATTACCGGGTGCCGTCGGGGTTGACGGTGGACCCAGATTCTTATTTTAGTATCTGTTTGTGCTGAGGGCATGTGAGCTTGTAGTCTTTTACCCATTCGACCCTTTTTATTTGATTATAGCCTGCCAGAGCCTTTTATTGTGCTCGACAGAGATACGCTTATTAACTCGGTTGGGTAGCTCCCCCGAGTGCCGCTCCGGAGTGAGGCCTCTCATGCGTTGATGTCGCTGCAGATTAGTTGGATATTATACTTGGACCGGCTACCTTTTGGTAGTGTGCGGTGTGGCTAGGCTGTTGGCTGGACGAGCCTTTTTGGCGGTTTCGTTAGATTGGGTCAGGGGTGACTATTCACTTTGGTGATGCATACTTGAGAGTTTGACTTGGATAGTGGTAGGGTAGTGGCATTACAGCTGTAGAGTTTATTCCAGCTTACTTTATTATTTCTTTACCTACCAGCTATACTGTTAATCTCGTAGACTTAGTGGGTGGACCGTTGAGGTCGGTAGCAGTACCCAATGAGGACTACTTCTTTTGATAGTAGTTCTCACACCCATTGTTGCCACCTTTTCTTGCAGAGCCTTCGTCTGTTGCGGCTGTTGCTTCTGTTCCTGCGGATCGAGGTAAGAGAGTCGCGAGCTAGATCCCTACCATTCCCAGTTTTTCTAGAGGAGGACCCTACTAGAGATAGTTTTTTTTTCAGTTGTGCCATGTACATATAGTGTGGACTGGTTGTTCCTTTTGAGGTGGACTTGTACCTACTTTTGGTTTTGGAGGAACTGTTGTATTTTGGATCCTATATGTACATGTGGCTTTTGTTCTATTAGCATGTTCTTTCTTCAGCTCTATATCTCTTGTAGTTGCTTGTATGCTTTGTTTACAGGTTAGCTATCGCTTCGTATACATAGAAAATTCTATGTATACGGCGGATCTGTTGGCGAGCCCGGGGAAACGAGTAATCCGGGGCGTGACATTTGCTATTCTTGCGTTGTATAACTTCTCGTGCTCCGTGCGTTTGTCCTGGAGAAGGGTAGAGGATGGTTCAGGTACCTACCAGTGGTAGGGAATTCAAATTCGAATTTGAATTTGAGGTTTATTTGATTTACACACAAACACACACACACACACACACACACACACACACACACACACACACACACACACACACACACACACACATACATATATATGTGTGTGTCTCTGTGTGTGTGTGTGCGTGTGTGGTTTTTGGAAAATTAGAGAGAGGATGGCTTCCGTCGCAAATCGGCGACCAATCTGGCGAAACAAAATGGTAGTTTCGATGTTCCGACTGTGCTGAACGCGTTGGCGCAGTCCATTCACAAATCCGACGGACAGATCTCCTAGAACTGCATGATGTTCGTGAAGGGGTCATATGTGGCAAAATGGGAATTTCGCAAAAGTCCCTATATTTTATGTACCGATTTGCGTGAAATCGAAAGTAGGGGTGCGTTCGCGCAATTTACTCTCGCTGTGAGGGACTTAGCTTAAAATATTAAGAATCGGAGGACTTATTTGCAAAATGACAACTATGTATTTATAGGCATCTAGGGTTGTCTTGGGTGAAACCCTAACCCTAGCCTTCCTCCTCCCTCAGCCGACCTCCCAGCCGCCACACCACCCTCCCCTACCCTCGCCGCCCGCACCCCGGCTGCCGGCGCGCGTCGCCGGCCGCCGGAGAAGCTACCAACCTCCTCCCTCTCCTTCACTTTGGTGTTTCCTCCCCCTCCACCTCTGCCCGAGAGCAAGAGAAAGATCCCTCACCCTCGGGCACTGATACGATCCTACCGTATCGATAGGGATAAACGATCACTTCGAGGGGATCAAAACCTCCTAAAGAGAGAGAGATAGTAGAGAGATAAAGATAGATAAGGGGGATCGAGATAGATAAGGGGAAGAGAACGAGAGGGAAGATAGAACAAGGGCTAATTTCTTCTTATTGTCCAAATCCTAGAAGATACACATTTATATAAACCTAACCCTAACCTAACCCTAACCTAACCCTAATTACACTTTATTGGAAATAATAAAAATATTCTAAAATAAGAATATATTATTCCATAATTAGAAAATCCTAATATAGGAATGTATAATTCCACTGCCCTCGAAAGCCACCTTGTCCTCAAGGTGGAAAATCCTCAATCTCATCAATTCCCTTTAGATCAGGTTCTGCCTCGATCATAAATAATTGCTTTGATTTGCATCGATGTCCTGGACCATATTTCTCATCACAGTTGTAGCAAAGGCCCTGATCTCTTCTTGCTTTTGCTTCAGCCGGTGTAAGGCGTTTTATAGGAGGAAGCGTCTCATTAGATGTTGGCGCTGGAGAAGTAGACAAAAGGAAAGGCTTCATAATGCGATGTTGAGCAATCAACTTCTCTTCATGTAGACGAGCAAGACCGATGGCGGCTGATATAGAAGTTGGTCGGAAGGCTCGAACATCATGTTTTAGGTCCTCCCTCAGCCCACTAACGAAGCAACTTATGAAAAATGCCTCGGTTAGTCCTGAAGTGCGATTCGCAAGTATTTCGAATCGAGCTTGATAGTCACGAATACTCAAAGTGGGTCCTTGTTGTAATTTTGATAATTCTCCTATATAGTTCTCATACATGGTTGGACCAAAACGAGTGCAAAGGGCTTCTACGAAGTCCGCCCACGCTACGACCCCACGGCTCTTCTCGAACCATTGAAACCATTGCAAGCCTCCTTCTCCATATGGTAAGATGCAAGCGGAACCTTTTGCGCACCTGATATTTGGTTAAATTTAAAAAATTGCTCCGCTCGATACACCCATCCAGTCGGATCCTCTCCATCGAACCTAGGAAACTCCAAACGTGTGACGCGATCTTGCACCATCATATGATTTTCCATAGAAGAGACCAATGCCCCCCTCTTTTATGGGAGTTTGGAGAAATGGGCGATTTTTGTCGGAATTCGAGACGGATGCATCTTCAAATGACTCATGGGGTTGCATGTCCATCTTCGTGTCCATAGCGATGATCAAATTTTTGAGATCGTTAACAAAATCGCCAATGAGTTTTATTTCGGTCTCCAGTTTGTTGAGGCGGGCGTCAACATTGGAAAACTGAGCGTTCATCTCTTCTTTTCTTACGAACTCCCCGTCCATCTTTTTTAGAAAATCTTTTTGTGCTCGAGTCAACACCATACAAGGCTCTGATACCAATTGATACGATCCCACCGTATCGATAGGGATAAACGATCACTTAGAGGGGATCGAACCTCCTATAGAGAGAGAGATAGTAGAGAGATAAAGATAGATAAGGGGGATCGAGATAGATAAGGGGGAAGAGAACGAGAGGGAAGATAGAACAAGGGATAATTTATTCTTATTGTCCAAACCCTAGAAGATACACATTTATATAAACTTAACCCTAACCTAACCCTAACCTAGCCCTAATTACACTTTATTCGAAATAATAAAAATATTCTAAAATAAGAATATATTATTCCATAATTAGAAAATCCTAATCTAGGAATGTATCAGGCACCCTCTCCGGCAACGTCCCTGACCCCCGGCGACCTCCCCTGCCGGTCGCCGGCGTCCTAGAGCACCGCCGCTGCCATCCTGGCAACCTGCGGCCAGCCTGGGCAGATCCTGGCCGACGGTGACTTAATTCCCTCCCCTCCCGCCGCCGCCGCCTAGGGCCGTCCGTGCTGCCTCCCTCCGGCCTTCGGTGACACATCACCGTCGCCCCGAGGCACCCCGGCCGCCGCCGAGGCCAGCCTGGACGCTTGAACCCGAGCTGAGCCTGTGTGGGCTCGAGTTGCTGCAACGCTGCCTTCCACCGCTGGCCAGCGTGAGCGCCGGCTCCCCCTGGTCGGCCGCACTCGGCTGCTGCTAGCGCCCCCACCGCCGGAGCTCCCTACCGGTCGGAGTGAGCCCGTGTTATATGCCAGCCCAGGAGCTTATGTTAGGGTTATATGCCAGCCCAGGAGCTTATGCTAGGGTTATATGCCATTCAGAGCGGTGTGGCACTAGCTTGAGGTCTTTAAACCAATATGGCTGTTGATTGGGTATATTGGTATTATCAATTTTCAGTTGATGCATGGACCTTCCTCTATCTTTACTACAGTGGTGGTTGATTGTATCGTAGTGATTGTTGATTCTAGTTGTCCATTACCTTATTATTTCGTAGCACAGTAGTAGCTCCTTTTGTGCTTATCGGTAGTTATTGTTTGTTGTTATATCTGACTACTTGCTATTACTGTTGTTTATTGCTTCCATCTGCCGGTGTGTACAGCTTGCCTTCGTCGCCTTGCAGTACCCACTAGGAGGGGGGACTTGTTTACATGTTCTCACCCCCCACTATTTTTCAGGTGATGCGAGCGGTGAGGGTTGCGACGATGCGTGAGGACGGAGCTAGATAGTTGTACCCAGTGTTATCCGTAGATGATGTTTATTACCCTCTCTATTGGATTGGTTTAGTTCCTCTGTCACGCCCTGGATTACCACTGTCACGCCCCGCCGGGCCTTTAACACCAACTAGGTGGAAAGGATAACCGCACGGGCGCATGCCCCAGATCCGCCGAACGGATAGAGCCTCTTCTACCCGCCCAAGGCGTCACAACACAAGCTTATCCACGAGGTTCCAACTAGGAACGGAGTACAAGAGTTGCACAAGAAAAGCATCAACATAAAGAAATTCTACTTCTATTACATCACATTGCACATTTATACATGCCCAAATTTTTTCTTTTCTTTCTTTTCATTCCATACACCATGTTCCAAAACTATGGAATACATAAGTTTCATACATGTAATGGAAATCCCCTATACTATCAAAGTCCAAGACTAGGGGTACAACTCTATGTATCACCAAAATGAAAGGGCCGCTATCTAGAGAGCCAAACCCTTGCCTCGCTCCGCCGCCTCACTCGCGGAAGGATCTGGAAAACGTGGGGTGAGAACTATAAACATAGTTCCCAGTGGGTAAGGCCACCCAAGAGAGAAGCTCGACCCAACAGGTCCAAAGAAACACCATATGCATAAGTTAGATCACAAATAACTACGCAACACTTATTTACATGCTTGTAAATAAACATAAATGATGCAACCAAATGAAATATAAATTATCATTCTTTCCTAGGTTCATCCTATATTTCACATTGACTAAGTTCAATTACTTGTCATTTACTTATGGTTTCGGAATCGCCGTCTTACCATAAGGGTTCCAACATTCAAGGAGTGAACTCGTCACTTCCTAGTTCGAGTAGCGAACTCGTCGCATACTTGGGATAGCAAAATCGTCGCATACCCCATCTCAACACCGCCATCACATGGCATGGGTAGCGAACTCGTCGCATACCCGGGATAGCAACCTCGTCGCACATCCCATCTCGACACCGCGAACTCATGGCGTGGTAGCGAAATCGTCGCATACCCGGGATAGGAAAATCGTCGCACATCCCGTGTCAACACCGCCAACTCATGGCATGGTAGCGAAATCGTCGCCTACCCGGGATAGCAAAATCGTCGCACATCCCGTTTCAACACCGCCAACTCGTGGCATGGTAGCGAAATCGTCGCCTACCCGGGATAGCAAAATCGTCGCACATCCCGTTGTTCACATTTTTCACTTGCCAACCTAAGTCTCATGACCTTAGGTTCAAGTCACTAAGTCTCACCTATGTTCAATAACACTAAGTTTACTTTCTCATTCTCAACCTAGGTTCAATGACACTAGGTTTCATTCTCACATGTTCCAACCTATGTTCAATAACACTAGGTTCTATTCTCACATGTTCCAACCTATGTTCAATGACACTAGGTTCTATTCTCACATGTTCCAACCTATGTTCAATGACACTATGTTCTATTCTCACATGTTCCAACCTATGTTCAATAACACTAGGTTCTATTCTCACATGTTCCAACCTATGTTCAATAACACTAGGTTCCAATCATACATGCAACCATGCAACAAGTATAGATAATTGAATTATACTTGAATTCTATATCATGCAATAGGAGCTCATTGCTCTACCTATCATAATTTTACCTTTGCCAACATGCAAGTTCTAGGGTTCACAACACATACCATTTTATCTTTAAATAGATATTTACCCTAGACATGGAAGTGACCTAATCACTTCGGTAAACACAAACCCACCTCAAGAGCTTTCAAACTCTTGCATTCTTCAAGCCCCTAAGTGTCCAAGCCTTGAGTTCTTGCTTCAACCCAAGCTTCTACAAGAAAATGGTTCGTTACTCGTTACGAACCCTTAAATCAATTCAATACTTGAAATCAAGTGTTCTAACATGATTTTCTATGCCTCAATTGCAATTCCCGAAGGTCCAAATATTTTTAGAACCTCCCATGACAAAAGCCCCAAATCTACCTAGGGTTTGCATGCATGCAAGCCAAACCCTAGATTTCATGGCCAATCTTCCACCATTTGTGATTGAGATTGCCTAGGGTTTCCAAAAACCTCATCTAGAAGGATTAAATCTAAGGTTTAAATCCTAAATCACAAAAACTCACCTCAAAGCCCTAGCTCCCATACTTCTTCTTGCACCAAGAAGCTTCTTTGCACCTTGGAAGTCCTTTTTCCAAGCTCCAATCCACCACTTCTCCAAGCTTTGGAGAGATCTCTAGAGAGAGAAAGTGAGGGAGAGGGAGAGGAAATGAGAGGAAAGTGAAGAAGGAATGAGGGGAGAGACCTCAGCCCCCCTACATAACCCATTAACTGCGAAATTACCAAAATACCCCTCACTGGGCATTCTGCCTCAGCCGAGTCCGGACCTTGCAAGTGGGGTCCGGACCCAGCACTGATAACTGACCAGCACGCAGGCCGGGTCCGGACCATGGTGTCCGGGTCCGGAACCCGTACGCACCCTAACTCGGAAACCAGCTCGGGTCCGGACCGTAACATCCGGGTTCGGACCGTGGCTGCCCGCGGACTTCATTGTCCGGACCCCAGCTTCCAGGGTCCGGACCCCGTGAGCAGTTTTGCTCCAGTTGATCCCTTTTTTCAAAATTTTCCGATTTCCGGGTTTCCACTCGTACCCATAATATTTTGAAACCTTCGGAACCCGATTCCACACCAGCCATTATCGGCTTCCATCGAACTTTATCAAATTTAGTAAAGTTCGATACAACGCACCGAAATTCAAGGTGCTACATCCCTGGGCACATCAACAGACCCGCCGTATACACAGTAATAAAACTGAGCATACGAAGCGAAAACAACAACAACCACAAGAGCTAAAGGTATCAACAGAGCTGCTATATAAATATATCAAAGGATCACTGTACATACATACATCATCCATAACCATAATATACATCACTGATAATATCCAACTCACTGTATGTACAGACTCATGACCATCTACCAAAATGGGGTATAGTTCTAGCCAAGTATCCGGGGATCAACTCTACCCGACGGTCTCCTTTCCGCGCTCAGTATGCACAACTGGGGAAGAAGACTCTGCAAAAAGGTGTCAACAACGGGTGTGAGAACTACTATCAAACAAGTAGTCCTCAGTGGGTACCGCTACCAGCCTCAGCGGTCTGCCCACTAAGTCCTCAATCTCAAGAGATATATATATATAGAGCAATAAAGAAAGTAGGAGATATACTACCACTACTATGCAAAATACTCAACTGTCAATATGAATACCAATGATCTGAACATATCAAATGAGGACTAACATGAATCCAATATAATACAATACAATACAATACCATACTATACCTGCGGCCTGATCATGCTCTACCCGTAGGGAGCCAGCTAGTACAGGAAACACCCTCTGTCCCTAGCACTCGTACAACCCTCTGTACGGAAAACCCAACTCCGGAGTGGTACTCGTGGTAGCGACCCAACCGAGTATAGTAACACATATCAGCGCCAAGCACCCACAGGTATATGATCGACACGACTGGGTCAACAAAGAATCACATGCCCTCGGCATCTCAAAGGATAATCAACAACATGGATGACCCAATTAATGCTCCAGTGCTCACAATCAATCTCAACTCTACCACAAAGAGGAGGTACAACAACATAGCACGAGCCACAACATGATCACCTACACTAGTATGTACAACAACTGATACAAGGGATATCAACAGAATAGGTGTAGGTCAAATCATGCATCAAGGATATAAGAAAATCATGCATGCTCTTATATATATCATAATCTCACCTAAGATCATATCATGTACATGCAAGCAGTAAATCAGTCTCAACCTAACATGTCATATCTAATATAATCTCAGCATGGCATGCTAACTTAATCCCAACAACATCATATCATGCTAACATAATCCAATACTATCACATCATGCTAACATGAGAGTAAGCACATAGGAGGAAGTCCACTGAATCTGTTAAACATCAACCCACCTCAAGAGCTAATCCAACCACGGTGGGGAATAATAATATCCTCATATCCAACCCTCCAAGATAAGCAAGCTCGAGCAGTACACCGATCTGAATATACCTCCAAAGGACTGCTAACTCCAACAGAACAACGGCTCAGAATCAGATCAGAACAACAGAGTAGAGGAGAACAAGCTAGATCACAACTAATGCCAACACTAGCCCTTACTCTATCTTTCTCTCTCTAGAAAGTGGAATCACGAAATGGGAAAGTGAGCTAAACAACCAGGGACTCACCTATTTATAGGCTCCCAAAAACTCCACTTTCGGGCTCCCGAATCCAACTTCCGGGCGTCCGGAAATCCAAAATGCCAGATGTCAGCTGGCGGCCAAGCGATCGACGGCGGTCGGCAGGCGGTGGGGCGGTGTGTCTCCGACGGTCGACACGTGTCCAACGACACGACACGTGGCTCTCCACGTCACAAGCCAAATCCGGATCCACAATCCGGGCGTCTAGTTCCTGCATCCAGATCCGAAATCAGGTTAGCCACTTCCGGACCGTCTGAAACGTCCACTGGCTCCGGAACATTCGGGCGTCCACATCCTAAGTTCCGGGCACCCAAAAGCCTCCAAGTCCAGAAACTCCTCGAAATGCCAAGTATTACATTCTCCCCTCCTTTAAATAGTTTCGTCCTCGAAACTAAAGCAAAGTACTCACCTCAAGATGCAAACAAGTGGGGATAAGACCTCTGCATGACAGTCACCAACTCCCAAGTCGCCTCTCTATCATCATGAAAATCCCACTGTACCTTGACATAAGGTATGACTTGATTACGCAATTCCCTCGTCTCACGAGCAAGAATTCGTATCGGTCGCTCCTCGTAGTGTAAATCCTCTGTCAGCTCCAGTGGAGTAAAATCTATCACATGGGAAGGATCATGCATGTATCTCCTCAGAACAGATACATGAAAGACATCATGCACACCCGCTAATCGAGGCGGAAGGGCTATCCGATAAGCCACGGGTCCTACTCTCTCCAAGATCTCAAAAGGACCAATGAATCACGGACTAAGCTTTCCGCGAATCCCAAATCTTCGTATGCCCTTCGATGGTGAGACCTTCAAGAAAACATGATCACCAACTTGAAATTCTAGATCCCGCCTTCGAGCATCAGCGTAACTCTTTTGCCTGCTCTGGGCTGTCTCAATATGTCGCCGTATCACTTTAACTTTTTCCTCAGCTTCAAGCAATAGGTCTGAACCCAATGTCTTCCTTTCACCAACATCATCCCAATACAGAGGTGATCGACATTTGCGTCCATACAATGCTTCAAACGGAGCCATCTTAATGCTTGCTTGATAGCTATTGTTGTACGCAAATTCTACCAATCTCAGATGTCGATCCCATCCTCCACCAAAATCCAAGACACAAGCCCTCAGCATATCCTCAAGTGTCTGAATAGTACGCTCGGACTGACCATCCGTCCTGAGGATGAAAAGCAGTGCTAAAATGAAGCTGAGTCCCCAAAGCTGTCTGTAGACTCCTCCAGAAATGAGAGACGAACCTCGGGTCTCTATCAGATACTATTGAGATCGGCACTCCATGCAATCTCAATATCTCATCCAAATAAAGCTGTGCAAGTCGCTCACGTGACCAAGTAATCTGCATATGCAGAAAATGAGCAGACTTCGTCAGCCTATCCACAATCACCCATATAACATCACAGCCGCTCGAAGTCCTCGGCAATCCTACGACGAAATCCATCGTAATATGATCCCACTTCCACTCAGGTATCGGAAGGCTCTGTAGCTTACCAGCCGGTACTCGATGTTCAGCCTTAACTTGCTGACATGTTAAACATTGACCTACAGCCCTACCAATATCTCGCTTCATGCCATTCCACCAGAAGTGAGTCTTCAGATCCTGGTACATCTTAGTTCCTCCAGGATGTACAGAATAAGGAGAATAATGTGCTTCCTTCAATATCTCCTCTCAAATCTCCAGATGCTCTGGTACACATAGACGTCCTCTATAACGAAGAACTTCAGAATCATCACAAGAAAAACCTTCAAGATTACCATTCCTCAGTTTATCTCGAACTTTCATCAAGTAAGGATCTACACTCTGTTTCTCTCGAATCCTTTCCAACAGAGTAGGCTGTATGACCATAGTCATCAGTCTCGCCGTCATCCCATGAGTAACAACTTCAAGAGATAACCTCTGCATCTCCTCCACCAGGACAGGCTGTTGAGTGATACTCATACTCAATGTCGCCACAACCTTCCTACTCAAGGCATCAGCAACAATATTTGCCTTACCAGGATGATACAGAATAGAGATGTCATAATCCTTCAGTAGCTCTAACCATCTCCGTTGCCGTAGATTCAACTCTTTCTGTGTAAACAGATACTTGAGGCTCTTGTGATCAGTATAAACTTCACAATGCTCTCCATAGAGATAGTGGCGCCATAACTTCAGAGCAAAGACTACCGCCGCTAACTCCAAATCATGAGTGGGGTAGTTCTTCTCATATTTCTTTAGTTGTCTTGAAGCATACGCGATCACTCTACTATGTTGCACCAGCACGCAACCCAAGCCACTATACGAAGCATCACTATATATAACAAATCCTTCACCCATCTCTGGCAGTGCAAGAATAGGGGCTGTCATCAATCTCTGCTTAAGCTCCTCAAAACATTCTTGGCACTCATTACTCCAAAGATACTTAACCCCTTTCCTGGTTAACCGAGTGAGTGGCGTAGAGAGTTTCGCAAAACTCTCCACAAATCGTCGATAATACCCGGCTAAGCCAAGAAAACTCCGCACTTCAGATATGGTCGTCGGTCTAGGCCAATCACGTATCGCCTCAATCTTTTTAGGATCAACAGCTACTCCCGAAGCAGAAATCACATGGCCTAAAAAGGCTACCTCTCTCAACCAGAATTCACACTTCTTAAACTTTGCATACAACTTCTTTTCTCTCAAGAGTTGCAGCACTAATCTCAGATGCTCCTCATGCTCCGCATCATCACGGGAGTAAATCAGAATATCATCAATGAAGACTACCACAAACTTGTCTAAGAAAGACTTAAAGACTCGGTTCATCATATCTATAAATGCAGCAGGGGCATTCGTCAAACCGAAAGGTATGACAGTAAACTCATAATGCCCATACCGAGTCCTAAAAGCTGTCTTAGAAATATCCTCGGTCTTCACCTTCAACTGGTGGTAACCGGACTGAAGATCAATCTTAGAAAAGACACACGCTCCCTGTAATTGATCAAACAAATCATTAATACGTGGGAGGGGGTATCTATTCTTGATGGTCACTTTGTTCAATTCCCGATAATCCACACACAATCTAAGTGAACCATCCTTCTTCTTCACAAACAACACAGGCGCTCCCCAAGGCGACACACTAGGTCTAATAAAACCTTTATCCATAAGATCATGCAGTTGCGCCTTCAACTCTTTCAATTCAGCTGGTGCCATTCTATAGGGTGTCTTCGAGATTGGCGCGGTTCCTGGTACCACATCAATCACGAATTCAATCTCCCTATCAGGAGGCATCGAGGATAACTCAGAAGGAAAGACATCCGGGAACTCACGGACAATAGGAATATCCTCGAGTCCTGGCACAACAGTGGGCACCTCAGTCACTGTTGCAAAATAGGCCATACATCCTCTACTCAACATCTGTCTGGCCCTAGAAGAAGAGATCGTCATAGCGAATAGTGAACTCCTACAACCTTCATATATGAACTCCTCATGTTCAGACTCACGAAAGATCACCGTCTTGGTTCCACAATCAATCATAGCAAAGTATCGAGATAACCAATCCATGCCTAGGATTATATCAAAATCCTGCAGTTGTCTCAATACCAATAAATCGGCAGGCATGATCAAAGGCCCTACTTGCACAGGACATCCCAAACAACCCTGCGTCACCTGCAAGCTATGGTCGGGTACCCGCACCTCCTGTGTCTGGGGTAACGACCCTAACTCTAAACCATGATGCAATGCAAATGCTCTACTAACAAAGGAATGCGATGCACCAGTATCGAATAAAGTACGCGATCTAATGCTACAAATCAAAACAATACCTGCCACCACTCGATCAGCTATTGAGGCATCCTCAATCTGAGCAGCATAGACTCGGCCGCTCGCCGGTGGCTGGCGTCGATCCAGCTGTCGTGGCATAGAAGATCGGTCCTGACTAAATACCGGGGAAGCTCCAGATACCTGCGGTGGGGAGAAAGGAACATACGTCATAGAAGGAGCTGCTACAAGTCTGGGACAAATCCTCCTCATATGTCCCAGCTGTCCGCACTCATAACATTCTCCCTCTCGCCGATCACAAAAATTAACCAAATGAGGTCCTCCACAAATCACACATCGGGGAGATCCCTTCTGCTGCTGTCGCTGCTGGCGATATCCTCCGGACTACTGGCGACTAGAAGATCCACGTCCCTGGAAACGCGATCGCTGGGGAGGTCTAGGCGGTCGCCTGCTACTCGACTGCCCTCCATCATCAAGTGCTGGACACTTTTTCTCCTGACCCTGAGCTGGCTCCACAAGCTGCCCTCTCGTCACAAATGTCCCTCGCTCTACCCACAGAGACTGCTCGATGGTAGCATCCAAAGTCTGAAGTCTCTGCGAGTGGACAAATGGAAATATCTCGGTTCTCAAACCCTTCTCATACAGATAAACCTTCTGTATCTCATCTCTCGCAGCTGAAGGAACACAGTTAAGTAGTCTAGTAAATTCCCTCGCATACTCCTGCACCAAATGATTCCCCTGCTTCAAATTCTTCAAATCTTCCTCTATCTTCATTTTCACACTACTGGGAAAATATGCTCCATACATAATCCCCTGAAACTCGCTCCAAGACATCTGTAGAGGATTGAAGGACCTGTGGTCACGGCCTCCTCCACCAGACATGAGCATCACCAGAAAGACAATGCACTGCCATATGCACCTGCTCCCGTGCTGGCACAAAGAGATCCTCAAACAACTTCTCCATCTCGCAAATCCAAGCTTCTACCATCCATGGTTCTATGCTACTACCATTGAATCGCGGTGGATCAAACCTACAGAAGCGAGCCAATCTATCCGCCATCCGCTCCTGCTCTTCTTCAGAAAGTACTTGACTCGGCTGAGTACTTTCTTCTCTGGGTTGAGATGTAACAGGAGTAGTTGCCGCCTGAGGTTCCACAACTCGAGGCGTATTATTCTGCTGCTGGGAGAAAGCATCGCACATCTTCTGTAATAGAACACTCTGCCGCCTTCCTACTGCAGCTATGTCTGCTAGCTGCTCCTGCAGATCGGGCCGTTCACTAGGTCTCGTCTGCTCAGGCATCTCCGAAGGCGTCGGATGTGCTCGCGTCGACGGTCGTCGAGGGGGCATAGTAAAAATCCTGCAACAGAATACCCGATTAGGACCACAAATAATCTCACGAACCAATCTAGCTAAAGTCTGGAAGGACACTTCTTTTCTTCTCAGATTATTATGTCATATGCAGCCAACATAATTCATCTGATAAGAGAAGGCGTAATCCCTCAATCACTCTTCCTACACAAGGAAGGATTCAAAACCCAATCTTTGACTTTCGCGATCAATCACGTCTCTCTCGTATTCTTAGGTCTGTTATCTTAGGTTTCTTAGGCCCTCTTGACCTATTCCTAAGCTCTGATACCAACTTAATCTGTCACGCCTCGGATTACCACCCCCCGGGCACATCAACAGACCCGCCGTATACACAGTAATAAAACTGAGCATACGAAGTGAAAACAACAACAACCACAAGAGCTAAAGGTATCAACAGAGCTGCTATATAAATATATCAAAGGATCACTGTACATACATACATCATCCATAACCATAATATACATCACTGGTAATATCCAACTCACTGTATGTACAGACTCATGACCATCTACCAAAATGGGGTATACCTCTAGCCAAGTATCCGGGGATCAACTCTACCCGACGGTCTCCTTTCCGCGCTTAGTATGGACAACTGGTGAAGAAGACTCTGCAAAAAGGTGTCAACAACGGGTGTGAGAACTACTATCAAACAAGTAGTCCTCAGTGGGTACCGCTACCAGCCTCAGCGGTCTGCCCACTAAGTCCTCAATCTCAAGAGATAGATATATAGAGCAATAAGGAAAGTAGGAGATATACTACCACTACTATGCAAAATGCTCAACTGTCAATATAAATACCAATGATCTGAACATATCAAATGAGGACTAACATGAATCCAATATAATACAATACAATACAATACCATACAATACCTGCGGCCTGATCATGCTCTACCCGTAGGGAGCTAGCTAGTACAGGAAACACCTCTGTCCCTAGCACTCGTACAACCCTCTGTACGGAAAACCCAACTCCGGAGTGGTACTCGTGGGAGCGACCCAACCGAGTATAGTAACACATATCAGCGCCAAGCACCCACAGGTATATGATCGACACGACTGGGTCAACAAAGAATCACATGCCCTCGGCATCTCAAAGGATAATCAACAACATGGATGACCCAATCAATGCTCCAGTGCTCACAATCAATCTCAACTCTACCACAAAGAGGAGGTACAACAACATAGCACGAGCCACAACATGATCACCTACACTAGTATGTACAACAACTGATACAAGGGATATCAACATGATAGGTGTAGGTCAAATCATGCATCAAGGATATAAGAAAATCATGCATGCTCTTATTTATATCATAATCTCACCTAAGATCATATCATGCACATGCAAGCAGTAAATCAGTCTCAACCTAACATGTCATATCTAACATAATCTCACTACAACAATATTGATATTTAGCAACATTTTTCTAGCAACACTTAAGCATATGCCACTATTTATTTTATTTAGTAACACACAAATAAAAGTGTTGCTGAATATATAAATTCACCAACATTATAAAATAAATATTGCTAAAGGCTATAATTACCGGCATATATTATTATATGTCACAATACGAATTAATACTGAAAACTTGTATACAAAAAAAAATATATATAAAATCACTATGAAAATAACATAACTTATAAAAAATGTTGGTAGTTAATGAAGAAATATCTTAGATGCAGGACTTATATAATTTTTAATTAACTTATAGTTTCAAATTGAATCAAAGGTTAGATAGAAATTAAAAGTTCAATTTCTAAACTTAAATTTTTAATCAAAAATTTTAATATCAAATTATAAATTTATATATGAATTAAAATTATAAATTTAGTAGTTGTTTATGATTTGAATTCAAATTTACAATTTACAATTAAAATTATATTTACTAATTTTAGTCATTAATGGAAAAATATACTGGAGATTAACCCAAATCCAAATGCACCGGATTTAATCAATAGTAAAGATGTATTGGTTTGATTATGATTGTAGAAAATGAAAATCCAACGGATTCGAGATGGAATTATTATTTTTATCTGTATCCGATTCCGAAAGTAGACGACTCGTAAAAAAAATATAGTATATATATAATATAGAGATATTTATTTTAATATTTATTATATATAAATTATTTAATATACTAATCTAATATTTAGCATATTAAATAGTCTAGTTAAATTTTTCGATTTCATATATGGATTTTTATTTTTTTAATTTGGGTTAAGACTTTTATTATAATAAATAAATATGAGATTAAATTTTTTAGTTCCCGCTAGATTTTTTTTTTAAGCCCGCTCTTTTTCTTTTTGGGTCGGGCGGGGGAGAGGCATGGGTTAGGGCAAACTTAGGGTTTGAAGTAAGGTAAAGTGGGTTTTTACCTACTAGCTACCAGTTTCAAAAAAAAAGAAAAGAAAAACAAGCAAAGCGGTCGCAGCCTTTGCAAGAGGAGAAAGCTTGGGGGTGGCTTCTTCCTTGACTTGGTGCGAATTAACTTTTCTCCTCCTGATCCTCAAAGGTATGAAATTAAATATATGTCCTTTATGCTTTTTCTATTGTCATAGCTTAGATTTTTTATGTGTTGTTGTGGTCCCCTGGTTGTGATCCAAACCTTTGAGGAGAAATGGTTTTTGGGACTTTTCATGGCACTTTCTTTTTTAATAAAAAGTCTTTGTATCTTTCTAATTGGATTGGGATGGCTAGCTTTCTAGTGGGTTGGGTATGTTTTGTTTTATAATTAATTGATGAACTAGTAAAAATTGCTCTCTTGGATTGCATTATTATTTTTGATTTAGATATTTTTATATATTATATGCTTTTTTTAGTGTTATTGGCTCAAATTAGCTTTGATTATTATTGATTTCTGTAAATTTATGGCCCTACTAATTTGCCCCTTAATTTTGTGTGAACTTTAATTAGGCACCTATAATTTTTATCCTTTTTTCTATGTAAATAATAGTGAAGATGTATAGAGAATTCCTCCCATAGGGCCTTTTTGAAATAGACCCTTCTTTAATTAACTTATTAACTTCATATTGAATTTGAGTTGTTTTAGTTAGTTCAGTTAACAATTTAATTAAATTTGATGGCTCTATTTGCTAATAGCCGTTGATTATTCTAAATTTTATTTACTAAAAGTATATTAACATCATTAATTTTGATTAAGTGAAATCCATGAAGTTGTTACTTTAATTTAGGAGTTTTTGCTTGTATATAGTTATGAATGCGATACAATTAAAAGTACATACTACCTTAGAGCATTTACAGCTGGATGCCTCTTGTTTGATTGATTTACTAGGAAGTGTTAAAGTAATAAACAATGAAATCAAACCCACAAGTAGTTAGTCTATAATATAATAGAGGATGCATGCAGCAAAATAGTTCTATAATGGCAGCAAAACTTGAAGGTCAGGACTTCATCATATCTCTTTCTTTTTTTATTTTGAATACCCAAGTTCTACTCTACTTTTTCGCAAACATCAAGACTAAATTATTACTTTACTTATGATTGGTTAGAAGACTAGATTATTTCAATTTAATTGATTAGTTTGAATCCCAACTTTCTCCTTTGATGCCACTACTTTGTATTATTTTTAGTGACAATGTGAAATAAGAAATGTAAAATACTTGTGATCAGTAGAAACTTAAAATTTATGATTTTTTTAGTTATTTTTATACTTTTTCCTACTAAATTAGGCTGACAACATTCTTTAATTGAGTGTAGTTCACTCTCTTTGTGCATCGGGTTACTAACATCAACCTCATAGATAAGAGTTGGATGAATGAACCGAGGTCTATCTCTTATTAATTTTTTTATCCCATCAGATGCTCAAGTTATTTTCTAAATTTTCTTTCATTGTTGTTCTCTTTGTTGTTTTTATATATTTCTTTCATCAAAATACATGTAATATTTAATTTATTTCTTTGTTGATTGAAGGGTGGAAATGAAGTGTACTTGAAAAGTTTAAAAAAGTCTCATGGTAACGTGGCACGAGGTTATATATTAAGTAAGGATCCCACGACGAAAGTAGGAGGAGTTGAGTTAGGACCACAATATTTGGAGGTTCAAATAGACGTGGCAATACTTCGCAATGAGCCATTGTTAAGACCTTATGGAAGTTATTTGACCATTGGAGATGCCGTAGGTGTAACGGTGGCTTGGCCATATACCTTTGTATGCACAAAATACTAATTTTTCTTTTAAATTTTCTTATTATACTTTATAATTTTGTAAATCAAATTAATTTCTATAAGCTCTTTTTCACAGGTTAAGCACAAGTAGAGCCGCATGCATCTTGACAAGTTCAAATTGAAGAAATGTTCGTGAAGCAATTGGTTTTCATTTTGTTATGATAGTATTTATACTACTATCATTTTATTGGTTATCTTTTGTATCAAACAGTTTATGATGTTTTTGGATATCTAATATATGAAGCAGTTTATGATGTTTTTGGATATCTAATGTATGAAACAGTTTATGATGTTTTTGGATATCTATCTAATGTTATCTAATGTTTAATTTTGGATATCATTTTATTAGATATTGCTCTTCAAATTAATTAATATATATATTAATTAGAATTTTGATTGATATTATCATTTGCATTTTTGTTTGTTATTTGGTGTGAATGAGTTTTATAAATTGTGATTATAATAATTGATCAAAAATGAATAATAATTTAATTAAATTAATTTTAAATGCTATAATTGTCAATTATGACAAAAAAAATCAAAATGAATTTGCAGCATTTATTGATGCAAGAATTAATTACATTATTTATATAAATATTTTTAAAAATGTCTTATTAAATTTATCTATAGCAACATTTGTCAAGTGTTGCTAATTACTCAACATTAGCAACAAATTTTTTATATGCTGCTAAATGATTCAGCAACATGGGTATAGACAACACTAAATTTTAAATGTTGCTAAAAGATTTAGATGCATTTTCTGTACATATAGCAACATTTATATATGCCACTAATTGTCAATTTTCTTGTAGTGCTCAGCATGGCATGCTAACTTAATCCCAACAACATCATATCATGCTAACATAATCCAATACTATCACATCATGCTAACATGAGAGTAAGCACATAGGAGAAAGTCCACTGAATCTGGCAAACATCAACCCACCTCAAGAGCTAATCCAACCACGGTGGGGAATAACAATATCCTCAGATCCAACCCTCCAAGATAAGCAAGCTCGAGCAGTACACCGATCTGAATATACCTCCAAAGGACTGCTAACTCCAATAGAACAACGGCTCAGAATCAGATCAGAACAACAAAGTAGAGGAGAACAAGCTAGATCACAACTAATGCCAACACATGGCCCTTACTCTAGCTTTCTCTCTCTAGAAAGTGGATCACGAAATGGGAAAGTGAGCTAAACAACCAGGGACTCACCTATTTATAGGCTCCCAAAAGCTCCACTTTCGGGCGCCCGAATCCAACTTCCGGGCGTCCGGAAATCCAAAATGCCAGATGTCAGCTGGAGGCCAAGCGGTCGACGGCGGTCGGCAGGCGGTGGGGCGGCGTGTCTCCGACGGTCGACACGTGTCCAACGACACGACACGTGGCTCTCCACGTCACAAGCCAAATCCGGATCCACAATCCGGGCGTCCGGTTCCTGCATTCAGATCCGAAATCAGGTCAGCCACTTCCGGACCGTCCGAAATGTCCACTGGCTCCGGAACATTCGGGCGTCCACATCCTAAGTTTCGGGCGCCCGAAAGCCTCCAAGTCCAGAAACTCCTCGAAATGCCAAGTATTACATCCTCACCCACTTATGTTCATATGTTAAGTGATGTATCTGAGTTATTGTTATTTCATGATTATTAGATATCTGTGTTTGTGGTTGCATGTGTGATTGACTATATGTTGTGTTGCTACGCCGTGCATGTACAAGGGAGACTCTGTCCGTCCATACAGAGAATCCTTTATTCATGTGGCGGGTCTGTGTGCGTCCGCGGGGTGTTCCCAAAGGTGTTTAAAAAAAAAACTTACACGTTTTTCGCTAATTTTCCTGAATGGGATTTATAAAAGAACCCTGGGGCGTGACAATACCCACATAAGCCGATTCCTTCGGCTACATTCTTTTCAGTCTACTTTTTCTCGTCGGACCCTTTTGCCACTTCAACTGAAGACTCACTCTCTGGCTCAATCTTTCTCTCTTTGGCCGGCCACCCTTCCCGCTTGACGATGGTCTCCAAAGAAGCGATCTTGTCTTCCAATTCCTTGTGAGTGACTTTCTTCATCGGCTCTATCACAGCCGACTGAAGCACCTGGAACTTCAACCACCGTAGGGTAGTCGAGCTGCCCGCCTCGTTGTCGTTCTTCATGGGCCGCGAGGGTAATTGCTGCTTGGGCCGTTTCTATGTGTTCGGCCTTTCGCCTTCTCCCAGTAATGTCTCATCTCGATTTGCAATCTTTGTTGTCGCCGTTTTTAAGTTTTTGTCAAGACCGGCCCATACCATCTGGTCGGTGCTCTTGCTGTGAACTATTGATTGGCCGGCACATTTGTCGGCGTTTTCACCATTCTGAGGTGATCTCTCAGAATCTCTCTCCTTTTTCATGGTTTTGGCCATGGCTGGATCCCCAGTTCATTGACTAATCTTCGACCGAGGGCTTCTATTTCTCCCTCAGTTATCCCCTTGAATTCAGGCTCGGGTCTTGGCCGCGGGTGCTAATACCACATGGGCGGATATCCCTGGTTCTTCTGCTGCATGCCGAAAGGTCGCTTCAGATGATCCTTTCTGCTCGCTTTCTTCTTGTCTGGTAATATTCTTTTAGGACCTTCTGAATTGGCAGATCCTTTTCCGAATTCACCTCCTCCTCGAAGTTATTAAAGCCCTCCTTCGAACATTCGTTCGGTTCGCCTGTCGCCTGGGGTATGTCCTCCCACTCTTCAAGGAAGGCCATGAACTCCTTCCGCTCTCCGTATGCATTTTTCTCGCGCACAATTGCTTCCCAGTTCTAATGCGTCATGTCGGTCATGCATCTAATGCAGAGTCGAAGCATTCTCCTTCTCTTGGCCACATCCTTACGAAACTTGTCGTCCTGGAGCGACTTCTTTCCCTTAATGTCCACCATGTTGACGTGCGTGGGAAAGGGGTTTTGTCACGCCCCGGATTACTCGTTTCCCCGGGCTCGCCAACAGATCCGCCGTATACATAAAATTTTCTATGTATACGAAGCGATAGCTAACCTGTAAACAAAGTATACAAGCAACTACAAGAGATATAGAGCTGAAATAAGAACATACTAAAATAACAAAAGCCACCTGTACATATAGGATCCAAGATACAACAGTTCCTCCAAAACTAAAAAATAGGAACAAGTCCACACTATATGTACATGGCACAACTCAAAAAGAACTATCTCCAATAGGGTCCTCCTCTAGGAACAACAGGGACAGGTAGGGATCTAGCTCGCGACTCCCTTACCTCGATCCGCAGGAAAAAGAGCAGCAGCCGCAACAGTCGAAGGCTCTGCAAGAAAAAGGTGGCAACAATGGGTGTGAGAACTACTATCAAAAGAAGTAGTCCTCAGTGGGTACCACTACCGACCTCAACGGTCCACCCACTAAGTCTACGAGACTAACAGTATAGCTGGTAGGTAAAGAAACAACAAAGTAAGCTGGAATAAACTCTACAGCTGTAATGCCACTACCCTACCACTATCCAAGTCAAACTCTCAAGTATTCACCAAAGTGAATAGTCACCCTTGACCCAATCGAACGGAACCGCCCAAAAAGGCTCGTCCAGCCAACTGCCTAGCCACACCGCACACTACCAAAAGGTAGCAGGTCCAAGTATCAGATCCAACTAATCTGCAGCGACATCAACGCAAGAGAGGCCTCACTCCGGAGCGACATCAACCCAACCGAGTTAATAAGCGTATCTCTGTCGAGCACAATCAGGCTCCGGCAGGCTATAATCAAAAGGAAAGGGGTCAAATGGGTCAAAGACTCCAAGCTCACGTGCCCTCAGCACCAACAGAAGCTAAAACAAGAATTTGGGTCCACCGTCTACCCCGACGGTATCCGGTTGTACAAAATAGTCTAACCCCACTGTAAATACAAGCTCGACATCCTAGCACGAGCATAAACTCGTCCTACAACAAACTAAGTATCCACCTCGCACTAACAGCGGTGATACAAGAACAGAAACGGCTCCTAGAGCTAAATCTGATAATAGTTCGAAAGTGACGGTTGTAGGTTCACGAGTTTTCTCCTAAGTCAATTCCCAGTTCAGCATGTAAAGTCATGTCTATAAATTATCAATTTATGCTTCAAATTCAGATTTCAAATAACACATGCAAATTCATGAATTCGAGCTACTAACATGATCAAACAGATAATAAAACAACATGCTGCACTCTCTACAACTTAGGAGGAAATCCGGCGATTTCGGTAACATTAACCCACCTCGAAAGCTATCCAACAAAGGCTAGGAGTCGAGTGGAAGGCCTCCAAACAACACGAGCTGAAATCGGGCTCAAAATTGCCAACCCAAGATTCGGACCCTCCTGCTCAAGTTCTGGGCACCCAGAACATCAGCCCAAAACTGCAGCCTGGCAGCACGACCAACATGGATTCAACATGCGATAAAATCCAAATCCTAAGTCCAAATGCAGTGAAACTTTACCCAACTCACCAGCAGTGGCTCAAGAACAAACCCTCCAAATTTCAGCCAAAACGGAGCTCGACTCGATGTCCAAAAAGTCCTCGCACTGATTCGGACCCACTTTTGGACCCTCCTGCACTGCATCCAGAAATTCCAGCAACTAAATATATTAACACTTCTAGCATGAATTCTGGAATTCCAACGAATCTAGCCCATGGAAAAGGGTCACAAACCTCTCAAATACAGTGATGGAACAATCCAAATCTTCTCCAAGACTTATCACAAAAATCTGGATTCAAAAATCCAAGAAATCCATCAAAGGTCCAAAAATTCAGCACTTAAGCTAATTTCTCAAAATCTGAGATAGAACTCGCCTTTGAATTCTCAATTCAGGTGGAAAGAACCTCCAAACCAGCAAGGGATGAGGAAAGACAAATCTTCACTTCGAAAATCCAGCTCCCAAAAGGTTTGGATCCATAAGATCAAAGGAAAACCCAAGTTTCAGCTCAAGAACACAAGGGGTTCAGTAAAACAGCAACTTCAGCATACATAGCTGTCCAAAATTAGATTGGAAGGATCCCACGTCTTTCTCTACGAGTCCACAATCCAACAAACCAAGTTTCGTGGGTTTTGGACACTCCCACACTGCACACGAGCAGAAACACCACAGGTCGACGCTGCTGTTCTGCAGGGATCCAAGGTCTTCAATGGAAAGAGATGGAATTTGGGAGATTTGAGGGGCTAAACTGCAAATATCCAGGGTTTACCATGAAGAAGGAGAGAAAACGCTTCAGGGGGGTCGTCCACAACTTTTATAGACAAAGGGTTTCGGTGCACTGGGCCTCAAGAACAGAAATGCTGCTAACCTGTCCCTCAGCAGAATCCACACATTCGGGCGCCCGAAACCCAAGAAGTGGGCGCCCGGTTCTTCCAGCCTGCACAAGTCCAGCACTTCGGACTCTCCGCCCGCGGTCCGGTGCGCCCTAACCTGGTCCGGCGGAGCTCACCTACCACCTCACACGTGTCAAACAGATCGATACTCATGAGGCAAATTTTCGGACTCACTTTTCGGGCACCCGAACATGGATCCGAAATGACTTAGCAGTTCAAAGAACGAGCACTCAACATCTGGGTGCCCAAAACACAACTTCCGGGCGCCCTAAAGTTCCAAACGCCCAAAACTTCTGTTTTGGCTTACTTCGGTGCTCCGAGTCCGTTTTCGCGTCTATTTTGCGCCGAAACGACTCCGACTTGTCTCGACTCTCTCCAGAAGTGTCGAACAGTCTAGGATACTGCCGTCATTCCGTTAGTTAGGCCCCAGGGGTACTACAGGTTTTGATCAATTTTCTAGCCATTCTTATTTTCTTGGTTGGTAAGAGCCAGCCGACCTTCATTTATTTCTCTTTGTATTTGCGTCTTGAAGGCTGTGCAGTCATTAATTTTGTGGCTCCAAGAATGGTGCCACTTGTAGTATTTTCTTCTTCTTAACTCCTCGCCGAAGTTTAATCTTCCCATCTTTATACAACCGATCAAATATCTGATCGGTCTTAGCAATGTCGAATGAATAAGTGTACGCTGAGACCCACGCTTTAGATTCACCAGTCCTGGTCAGTTTAAGAAGTGCACACTTATACGGTTGTCGATTTTTTACCATTTCACCCGCGTACACTTCGGCTTCATCAGTCGATTCTTCGGTTTCACTATTTTGACTCGGTTCCTCTTGAGCCGAGATATTTTCGATTAGGGAAACATTTTCCTTTTTTTTTTCCTTATTCTGCTCTTGGTTTCGGCCCCAATGCGGTTGATCATCTTGATTGCCTTTTCGGAATTGCTTATACTGGGCAACCCGAACGCCCAAATCAAACAATTTGGAAAATAATGGTCTTTGAAATGATTTTTTAATTTAAAGTGTAGACTATTGAACGCCATCTTGGCGAATCTGGTTTCGGCATTTTTACGAAACACTGGTTTTTGGCCACTTTGAAAAGGTTCAGATATTTTTCGACATTTTCTCTTGATTTTTGTCTGTACAGAGCTAGATCAGCCATTGACAACTTAGGCTCCGATCTGTAAAATTGCTCGTCGAACTTACGCTCCAATTCGTCTGTCTCGGATGGAATTGGCAAGTAAGCTCGTATACCATGTAAACACCGTTTTGTTTAATGACGTATTAAACAGTCGGAGCTTTAAAAATAGGCCAGCTACCGCTTCTCTGAACTGGGCCGTGAACCAAGCGACATGCTCTACCGTATCCTCGGTCTCTTTGCCCGAGAACTTATCAAACTTCGGCATCTTTTAGTTTATCGGATAAGAATGTTTCGCATCTATATTTGCGGGATACGGAGATCTAAACACTGGCCGCATTGCCGGCCTTGCCCCAACACTGAATGTGTTCCGGATCGCCTCCTCTATCTGAGCGTATAGCTCAATGTTTCCCACTGTCAGGGTGGGAGCCGAGGCCGAAATCCCGTTCCGCCCTAAAGGAGGTGCGTAATTCTGTATCGCAGGGTTGAGTCCTTGTTCTGTGTTGGGGCCCTGCCCTCCAACTCTCATGCCCATGTTTTGGGGTTGATAAGCAGGCCAGGGAGGCGGAGAAGGCAAACCCTATGCGACTTTCGGTTTTGGGCCGATGTTTACATTCATCAGCCTGTAGGCACCCTAGAAGGGTTGCGCCTATGGGACCGCCGGTGCAATGGGGTTTTGTTGCATCGGTGTAGTCGGATTGATCGCCATAGACCCTTGTGGGCCTCCATATAGCTGCTCGTTTCGGACTAATAGCTGCCCGATGCGAGCGATGCTCTTATTCGAGGCCATGATGGCGGCCAGCACCGCGTCTAGACGGGCGGTGCTTTGGTGGCTATTCTAATCCAAAGTCTGAAGAACTCGAGTCATTTTCCCGAGTGCCTGAGTTAGGCTCGGTTTGGTGAGCCGAGTGCCTACTACTTTCACCTCCTGACAGTAGCGCCGCCTAATGCTCATTCGCATTTTCGGTGCTATTGGTCTAGTCGTTCTATGAGGTTCTAGGAACAGCCCTATTTCGAAGGTCCATTGTGTTATCATCAGCTATTTGAGAGATGTTTAGATTTACCTGAGTGGGTCCCATGGACATGCCAAAAATTGTTGGGCTAGAAATCGAATGCGGGACGACACTGACCGGATCTATGTGTTGACCAGGTCAGACACTTCCTCGGGGTATGAATCGGCTCCTAGAATGACCATCGAATGCGCCACTACCAAGTCAAGCGATTCGGTTGAGGAGGGATCGGCTCAACTGGGTTCTTCCGCTAACTATCACAAATGAACCGAAAGGCTAGCTCGGCTGATTAAGCCGAGCTATTTATATTAATTGGAAAAGGGCAATTACAAAAGCTTTTACAAAGGCTATATCTATTTCTAGAAAAGTTTTTAAAATTAACTAAGCTCTTAGAAAACAGAAAAAAAAATCGTGGACACTCCTAGAAAGCTGTAGATGTTGGGAATTGAAAGGAATTGAAATTTGCTGTGGTCACTTGCTCGTGTGAAGGACCAATATCACAGGTGCGCTTTTTTCTATTTATAGTAGCATATTCTGCCGCCTGTAGTTATTGGGTGATTCTTATCATGGAGGTTTCTGCGGACACGTTCTTATTTCTTCAAAATTTGCTTCGGCTGATAACTTGCTGGCCACGGAACTCTCCCTTCACGTTTCTAACCGTTCTCGCCTAAATCGCTCTTCCTTTCAGGCGTTCTTTCCTTGGCTCCTGGTGCACAACGTGTCACCATTAGTTTTGTCCACACTGTCTGATTACGTAGACCGAGCCGCTTACTATGTGACTCTATTTTTCCGGTGCCAACATCATTCTTCTCCAATTCCTCTATAGAATACCTGAAATTTTCCTCAATTCACTTCTAAACTCTTGAAAAATATCCTTCGTGTACACATCATGAGTGCGCTTCTCGATTGGAAACTTTGACCATGAATGTAGTGCACCAGATTTTTAATATAAAAAGTAAGTAAAAATAAAAATAGTGTGAGATACTATTTTTATTGGACTTAGAGAAGCAAAATATAAGTCGAAAATGGATTATGCTGAAATTGAAATGAAAATAGGAGATTTAGAATTTTCTGTAAGGAACGGGGTTTATTTTTTAGCAGAAAATTCACAGTGTCAAAAAATTATGAAAATTTAAGAATATATCAAAATTATTTTTCTGAGGGTAGGTTTAAAGTTTCATGTCATTCCGATACCCGAAAATTCAAAACGGAATATAACAGTAATCTGCTAGAGATTTTAGTCGGTAGACCTTTCGGCGACTAAAAATGATCCAAAACTGAAAAGTTAAGATTGCATTCTTCGAAATGATTTTATTTGAGCCTGCCTGTCAAATTTCAGCACAAACGAATATTCAGAAGTGCTAAAACGAAATGTATCAGATTCTGAATTGGACTAAAGTTTATATGCTTAATTCGTTTGGACCTATAGGCAATTGTTACATTGCTTAGTGGATTCCCACTAAGCTGCCAGGGATCCCTTCATGCTTATCCTCTTCAACCTATACGTAGAGAGAGAGGGAGAGAGAAAGGAAAAAAAGGGAAAAGAGAGAAAAGAGAAGAAGAAGAAAAATAAAGAGATTTATTGGGTCGTTTGATGAGCCGATCGAGCCTCCGCGCGTGTTGGAATTTTCCGGCGCTTCGAGTGCGAGGTAATATTTTATTATTATAATTTTGAATATGATTTTTTGATGGATACTTGATAACATGATGTAGAGAAAGAGATTTTGATGGATTTTTAGTGAAATTGTAATTAGCAACTGGATCTAGCTACATGTGATTTAGGAACCGATTTCGCGTGATTTTCCTCGAGGGACTTTTCGAGCAATTTTCGATAGTGGTGGCTGCCTTATGGACAGGAAATTGGGTTAAATTCTTTAAAATTGGTGTAGTTGAGATCTCTATGTGTTTCTAAACTAGTTTTATCAAAGGATTTACAATGATTTTGGGTATTCATAAGGATTTAGAAACCTAAGGCTTGGTTTTGGGGTTTTTATCTCTAAGTGCTATGGAACCAAATTGACCTCATTAATCTCTAATTGAAGGCAAGTTCGACGCGAGGGACAACTCCGATTTGGATTGTGACGAGGTTACGGCGTCTGATTGAGAGATTTTGTCGACTTTTTACGATAGGCTTGGGTCGAGCCGAAACGGCGTCGAAAATTGAATTGCTTGGGAATCCTAGCAATTGGTGCTTAAACGAGGTGGGTGGTGCTCTCCGAAATGGTTGGATTTTTTTCTATGTCTATAGTGTCATTTTGTTCATATGTATATATACGTGAAAATTTCATGCATATAGGATTATTATTGTGTTTGAGCTTTCTTTTCCTTGCATACTTTCTAAAGTAGGGTTGGTCAAATTGAATTGATACTCGGTACTTGGATGCATGAGGATTGGGTCATTGGACATTGGAAACCCTATGAATGCAATAAATTAGAATGTGAACTTAAAAAATATTATGGAGCATTGGTGGCATCTTGACTAGTTGTTTGGACATAGAAAATAAAGTGTGGACATTGGAACAAAGTGAAATACTAGGTGTCATTGTGAGTCTAAACATGAACCTAGTGATAGACATGGATTGGGTATCCTATTGTGCAAGTAGAAAACATGAACATTGTGTGTCATGAGTGTTACATGTGGGTTTGTTGCCGTAGTTGCACAGGATTTGATATGAGCATGCGAGGGATTGAAATAGATCCTCTGGACCATGCTAGGAATTGGTAGATCCCGTAAGTTGTTACCCTGGTCTGTAGGGTGTCCTCGAGATGAGAGGACTGGATCATACTCACATTGTCTGTTTGGCTTGTTGGTGGTCGCGACTCCACAGGTAGTGAGCTTCGGAGTTGTCACGTATGGATTAACGTATCTACCCAGCAGACGGCCCTAGATTGGTGATAGTCCCTGTGGGCCCTGGTATTGTGAGTTTGGCTTGACTTCGCGTGAGCCGGATGATTGGGTCATGAGGTAAAAGTGAAAGCCAGTCGAGTATAGTAGATTATGTCTATGGTTACCTTGTGAAGTCTTGTAGTAGCATTATATGACAGGACGAGTCGATTGTGCCTCCTCTGTGGACAATCTATGTATGGGTTGAGCGATCATCTCCCCAATAGACGATTTAGAGGACGGAGTTGGGCTTGACTTCGCGTGAGCCGGTATGATTGGGTTAAAAAGGTAAAAAGGGTAAGCATCTTGAGCATAATAGCATTTATTGTTTACCTAGCTTTATTTTGCAAAGGCATAATAGTGTTTATTCCAGTTTATGCATAGTGTAGTTGTACTACTTTTGTTGTTTATCTACTTATGCCTTGATAGACCTAGTGGGAAAATCGGCGAGGTCGGTGGCCGAACCCACTGGGAACTTTTTTTAGTTCTCATCCCACTATTTTGCAGAGCCATTACTGTTGTTGCAGAGCCACCATTAGCGGAGCAGCATCGGACCGAGGCGCAGGCGTCGCGCCCTAGATAGTTGGGTCACTAATTGTAGGTCACCCGTGTACAAGTAAAGGAATGTAAAATCTATTGTTGAATGTAATGTAATTGAGAGCAAAGTTGTATAATGAGAAAAATATATGTATATGTGGATGAATGGAATGTTGTAATAGTTAGGTTTTTATTCTTGCGCTTGTGATATGCCCTCATGCAAAACTGTGCTATGTTGTATTTTCTGGGTGAAATTTATTGTACTTGTTTTGTTTGCGCCTTGGGCGGACATGAAAAACTCTGTCCGTTCGGCGGTCTGTGCACGCGCCCGCATAGCCTCCGCTGTGCGATGGGGCGGGGCGTGACAGATAAGAGTGGTATCAGAGCAAGAATGAGTCTAGGAGGACCTAGGAGACTTTAGACTTGGAAAGCCTTAAGGCCTTAGGCTCGTGGGTAGACGTAACTTGTAGCGAAAGTCGAACAATTGGGTCAAAGCATGTCTCCAATGATTTCTTGGAGACGAATTGAAGGTGTTACAACTATCTTATGTAGATGATCATGTTGGCTGCAGACAACATGACGTCGAAAATAGAGTAGGGGTGCCCTATGACTTTCGTTGATTAGGTCACTGTTTTCACGACGGATCGGTTCGATCGTTGGGGTCTCTTAGGCGTGCATGTATCCCTTGTTGACCATGGTGAGTTACATGGTAGTAGGCATGTTCTGGAGGACTTGATAGCCCTCCAATGTTGTGAATTAAGTAATGGTATGGACGTGAAGCCTCTCGTTGTGACCGAGATGCGTGGTTGTCGGAAACGATGTGTATCCTGACTTGATGTCAGGAGTGGTGGCCTTGGAGATTTGATTGAACCTCGATTAGGAGGATTTATACTTGTTTGCCCCAGTTAATATGGATGATGGGTGCAATGTGCGACCCTCGATGATGGGTGCAAAGGCACGATCCAAGGGGAAATGGCGTAGGTGAGACCAAATGATGGTCGGGCGACAAGAACGATGTAGCCAAGTGGCTACTGTTGATTTTGGAGTCGAGTTGAGACAGGCCTTATTCCATGGTTGTTCCCTCCACCAATTGATTGGAGGGATAGTTAAGTGCCTAAGTAAAGAGGTGACATGTGGAAAGTTCGAAAGATGACGTCCTCACTCTTCGAAGGTGAGAGAATATTGTGTGGTTCTTGGAAGCATGTTGGCTTCAGTTGATGATCAAACATAGTGTGTGTAAACGCTATGTTGAATGTGTTGGCCGTTAGTTCTCCATGAAATTATTTGGTGGGCTTACAAGATGATCAACATGATTGTGGCACCAATGTGATGCTAATTGTGACATCTAATAAGGTTACATTAAAGAGTGCCATTGATCTAAGGATGAAATATGCAATACGCCATTGATGATATATAAAGCACTACTGGAATGTACTTGTGACCACGAGTATAGATTTGGAGATTGTTTTGGGGATGAATCGAATGGTCGGTATGGAAAATCTTGTGTAGAGATTTAAATGTTGGAGTGATCTATTAGTATAGATCTGAGCGTGGGCCAATTTGGCGAAAGATCGAGGCTTAAGTCGATCTCGAGAAAGATCCAAGATAAGGAGAGGGAATGCTTTCGAGGTGATTTGAACTCTTCTTTGTCCTTAGCTTTCCTGGATACTAGTATGTATTATGGTTGGCAATTAAACAAAATATGATTTGGTTGTGTGCTAAAAGTTTGGGTTGTAACCCTTTTATGTATAAAAGGGGGATTAATGATTACGTGTATGTGGTGCCATGTGTGTTTTAGAACACGGGCCAAGATATATGTGGTGTCTAGCTTAGGATGGAAGCTAGCATGTGGAAGTAGTGGCATTGTACCCAAGTTGGACCATAAGGTCGGACTTGGTGATGTGAGAGCTCTAGGATGAACATGAGCTAAGGAGCACGTGGATGTGTCATGGGCATATGTAATAGCCTTGGAGCCAAGAAAATTGGAATGATTTGTGAGGAGTCCAGTAACAAGTATTGACCAAAGAAGTTTGCATAGTAGCCCTCTATGAGCTATGATAATGGGGATAGGTTATAGTGGTTGAGAGGACCTTTCCCTGAGATGATAATATCAAGTGATTGATAAAGGGCAAGTGAGCGAGAGATATGAAGCCTTCGTGGATACGGTAGTGACCGTGTATAAAAAAAAGTAACAACTTAGAGTCTCACTCTAATTTTAGAACTCTTTGGCAGTTTGGTAGTGGAATGATTCCGCTGCCATAGGGTCAGAGCGGCGATCAGTAGATCTTGGACTAGTCAGCCTTGTGGTGTAGAGGCTCAAGTGCAAGAGCGCACCAAGCTGGTGAAGAATGATGAGGCAAAGTTACTTGGTAATTGTGGCTAACACGAATAAGGTTGAGGCATATCGCGCTCGAATATAGAGTTGCTGAAGGGCACAGATTGAAAGTCCAGCCACTGAGGGTTCGTTGGCTGTAGCACTTGAGCATTGCTAAGTGTAAAAGAGGCAAAGGAAAGCTCAAGGGCTTGTGGCTCGCACTAGGTGCTTAGGAGCCGATAGAGATAGTTGTCGCTCAGTAGAGCATGTTGGTCGCGTGTAGCGACGGTATCGGGTATTGCGTGGGGACGATCCGTGCCTGGACCATGTTTGGACTGTGGAACCTGGGGCCATTTGGACAGGTGCAGTCAGCCATGAGAAACGACAGCCCTGAGGGTGGGGCAAAGACTTATGGTCGGGGCGGTAGTCCGAGCTATGACCCGGGAACGTGGAATGCCACATGTGAGGTTGTGTGATCGATAGTACACCGAGGGTGTAGATATGACCCAACCCGAGGACTTGTAGTGGTTTAGGGTCTCGGTTGCTCCTGGTTGGAGCATGTATACGAAGTCTCAAGTGAGGACTCTGCCAAGTGATGATTAGGACTATGCGTATGAGCGAGAAATGTTACGCGATGTTGAGACAGGTTTAGGCGATAGGCCTACGCGAGAATTTTGGTATGTGGACCATCCGTGACAAATCGAAATAAGCGGTTAGCTGAGGGCTCTTGTAGTGTGTAAGAGAGTATTGGTTGTGGACAGAAGATTGAGGGTAATGATCATAGGAGCGCAGGCTCGGTTATACCGCTTGACTAGTTGGAATTGCCGAGTCTGGCACTATCGGTGAGACGGAATCGGATTCACGAACGGAGGGTTCGTGTGTACTCGTCACAAGGACGATGGGATGCTGACCCGTGGCAGATAAAAGCAAAGTGAAGTGCTCTTTATGAGACTTTGGAATAGTGAAAGCCACGTGGAGTTTGAGGAATATGCTCTCAAGTGAACAGAAACTTGAAAATGTGCCGAAGGTGCCATCTCGCTGTAGAGCTAGAAGTCTAAGTATGGTTGGACCACTCATGATGGAGCGATGCACCAATGATATTGCTTTTAAGCGATGCCGGTGATCGAATCAGGGTGAGTTCCACAATGGAACGTTAAATGGGAAAGAAGAGCCGCACTGTGTGATGTAGACTCTTGAATAGGCCACGTGAGCTACAAGAGGGTAGGCCATGTAAGGAGCTTTCACTGTATGTATCCTAGCTCTCGAGGAGAAGAAACTACAAAATTGTGTAATTCAATACGTTAAGGTGCAGTGGAGTAGCCCTGAGGAATGAGAAGCCTTATAAGAACTCAAAAGTTCAATGCATGAGTGATAACCTCACCTCTTCGATCTGTCGAGTTGAGACATGAATCTGAGTTTCGCGGACGAAACTTTTTTTAAGGGGGTGAAATGTAGTGCACAGGATTTTTAATATAAAAAGTAAGTAAAAATAAAAATAGTGTAAGATACTATTTTTATTGGACTTAGAGAAGCAAAATATAAGTCGAAAATGGATTATGCTGAAATTGAAATGAAAACAGGAGATTTAGAATTTTCTGTAAGGAACGGGGCTTATTTTTTAGCAGAAAATTCACAGTGCCAAAAAATTATAAAAATTTGAGAATATACCAGAATTACTTTTCTGAGGCTAAGTTTAAAGTTTCATGTCATTCCGACACCCGGAAATTGAAAACGGAATATAACAGCAATCTGCCAGAGATTTTAGTCGGTAGACCTTTCGGCGACAAAAAATGATCCAAAACTAAAAAGTTAAGATTACGTTCTTCTAAATGATTTTATTTGAGCCTGCCTGTCAAATTTCAGCACAAACGGATATTCAGAAGGGCTAAAACGAAAAGTATCAGATTCTGAATTGGACTAAAGTTTATATGCTTAATTCTTTTGGACTTATAGGCAATTGTTACATTGCTTAGTGGATTCCCACTAAGCTGCCAGGGATCCCTTCATGCTTATCCTCTTCAACCTATACGTAGAGAGAGAGAGAGAGAGAGGGAAAGGAAAAGAAAGGGAAAAGAGAGAAAAGAGAAGAAGAAGGAAAATAAAGAGATTTCTTGGGTCGTTTGATGAGCTGATCGAGCCTCCGCGCGTGTTGAAATTTTTCGGCGCTTCGACTGCGAGGTAATATTTTATTATTATAATTTTGAATATGATTTTTTGATGGATTCTTGATAACATGATGTAGAGAAAGAGGTTTTGATGGATTTTTAGTGAAATTGTAATTAGCAACTGTATCTATATGTGATTTAGGAACCGATTTCGCGTGATTTTCCTCGAGGGACTTTTCGAGCAATTTTCGATAGTGGTGGCTGCCTTATGGACAGAGAATTGGATTAAATCTTTTAAAATTGGTGTAGTTGAGATCTCTATGTGTTTCTAAACTATTTTTATCAAAGGATTTACAATAATTTTGGGTATTCATAAGGATTCAGAAACCTAAGGCTTGGTTTTGGGGTTTTTATCCCTAAGTGCTAAGGAACCAAATTGACCTCATTAATCTCTAATTGAAGGCAAGTTCGACGTGAGGGACAACTCCGATTTGGATTGTGACGAGGTTACGACGTCCGATTGGGAGATTTTGTCGACTTTTTACGATAGGCTTGGGTCGAGCCGAAACGGCGTCGAAAATCGAATTGCTTGGAAATCCTAGCAATTGGTACTTAAATGAGGTGGGTGGTGCTCTCCGAAATGATTGAATTTTTTTTTATGTCTATAGTGTTATTTTGTTCATATGTATATATACGTGAAAATTTCATGCATATAGAGTTATTATTGTGTTTGAGCTTTCTTTTCCTTGCATGCTTCCTAAAGTAGGGTTGGTCAAATTAAATTGAGACTCGGTACTTGGATGCATGAGGATTGGGTCATTGGACAATAAAAATCCTATGAATGCAATAAACTAGAATGTGAACTTAGAAAATATTGTGGAGCATTGGTGGCATCTTGACTAGTTGTTTGGACATAAAAAATAAAGTGTGGACATTGGATCAAAGTGAAATACTAGGTGTCATTGTGAGTCTAAACATGAACCTAGTGATAGACATGGATTGGGTATCCTATTGTGCAAGTAGAAAATATGAACATTGTGTGTCATGAGTGTTACATGTGGGTTTGTTGTCGTAGTTGCACATGATTTGATATGAGCATGCGAGGGATTGAAATAGATCCTCTGGACCATGCTAGGAATTGATAGATCCCGTATGTTGTTATCCTGGTCAGTAGGGTGTCCTCGAGATGAGAGGACTGGATCGTACTCACATTGTCTGTTTGGCTTGTTGGTGGTAGTGACACCACAGGCAGTGAGCTCCGGAGTTGTCACGTATGTGTTAACGTATCTACCCAGCAGACGGTCCTAGATTGGTGATAGTCCCCGTGGGCCCTGGTATTGTGAGTTTGCCTTGACTTCGCGTGAGCCGGATGATTGGGTCATGAGGTAAAAGTGAAAGCCAGTCGAGTATAGTAGATTATGTCTATGGTTACCTTGTGAAGTCTTGTAGTAGCATTATATGACAGGACGAGTCGATTGTGCCTCTTCTGTGGACAGTTTATGTATGGGTTGAGCGGTCATCTCCCCAATAGACGATTTAGAGGACGGAGTTGGGCTTGACTTCGCGTGAACCGGTATGATTGGGTTAAAAAGGTAAAAAGGGTAAGCATCTTGAGCCTAATAGCATTTATTGTTTAACTAGCTTCATTTTGCAAAGGCATAGTAGTGTTTATTCCAGTTTATGCGTAGTGTAGTTGTACTACTTTTGTTGTTTATCTACTTATGCCTTGATAGACCTAGTGAAAAAATCGGCGAGGTCGGTGGCCGAACCTACTGGGAACTTCTTTTAGTTCTCATCCCACTATTTTGCAGAGCCATTACTGTTGTTGCAGAGCCACCATTAGCGGAGTAGCACCGGACCGAGGCGCAGGCGTCGCGCCCTAGATAGCTGGGTCACCAATTGTAGGTCACCCGTGTACAAGTAAAGGAATGTAAAATCTATTGTTGAATGTAATGTAATTGAGAGCAACGTTGTATATTGAGAAAAATGTATGTATATGTGGATGAATGGAATGTTGTAATAGTTAGGTTTTTATTCTTGCGCTTGTGATATGCCCTCGTGCAAAACTGTGCTATGTTGTATTTCCTGGGTGAAATTTATTGTACTTGTTTTGTTTACGCCTTGAGCGGACAAGGGAAATTCTGTCCGTTCGGCGGTCTGTGCATGCGCCCGCATAGCCTCCGCTGTGCGATGGGGTGGGGCGTGACAATGAATGTGTTTTACCGTCTACATTCTTAAAGTCTTTCTCATCTTCTCTTTCATAATAATTTGATGTAATTTTCTCAAATTGAGTTACTAAAAACTTATAAATTGAGGTACGAGAGTCTAGCAATAATTTCAACACTGCGTTGTGATGTAGACATGCTTGCAAAAAAAAATTATCTCGAAAATATGCTGGTACCTGTTGATGGCGTATACTCCATAGGTGAGAAAGGTGATTGTTGTCCTTCAAGTTATTCTTTTCATTCATTGACGACAAATTCTTCAATCGTCAAGTTTTGATTTATACACTCCTTTAAATTTTCTTCGAAACCATCTTTTGTGCTATAAAGTACACTTAAATGCTTCTTTGCTTTCCTCATGACGTGCCATTGACAACACCCTTATATAGTGTTTGGAAACACAAAATATTTCACCCTTATTTGGTTCAAAACAACCAAATAAACGTATTAGCTGTTTCATCTCTAATAAGCGCACAACCAAAAAACAGATTGTTTGTGATGATTTACCCTCACAATATGTTGTATCAAAAGTTACCACATGACTGAAATATTGGTAAGCCACTCTCGATCTACCATCTATCCAAAATAAGTTGCAAGTTGTGTATTCCTCATCTATGTCAATGGCATAAAAAAAAGATGGGTCCTTACCTTGAAGCTCATGAAAAGAATTTATGGTGCTGGACACATCAACACCAACAAGTCTTCTATTAATTCCGAAAACCTCGTTCATCAAATCCTTCTTTATAAAATGAATATTGTGCCGTCTTCCCTCTTTTGTCATCATAAAAGATATGATTTGAGAGGTTGAAATATTTTGCTCGCTCAATAATTAAATAATATCTTTTTGATCCTTTGTGATTGTCCGATGCGATCGGCCGAATCGACTCTTTGACGAACTTCAAACCAACTCATGATTATACTCATTTTGAAATGCCGATACTACCCATTTTACTTGCCCAACCATTCAAAATCTTATACTACCCATTTTACTTGCCCAACCATTCAAAATCTTATATTCACCTTGCAACCTGTTCTTCTATATGGATTTTCTTTTGTGGAATGCGCTTAATTTGTGAACCCACTTTTCCATCTTGCAACCTGTTCTTCCATATGGATTTTTTTTTTGTGGAGTGCGCTTAATTTGTGAACCCACTTTTCCATCTCTTTTGTATGTCACTTGATTTAGTCGTCATTTTTTTGAACTATTTGAAAACCACATTTGTAATCATATTGTCATATCTTTTTTTTTTTCAATTTGTAATGGGTAAACTTTTTTATACTAAAGCCGGTCTTGAAAGCATAAGTATTATAGATATTTTTTGCTTTGTCCAAACTTTTGAATTACATCCCGACGTATGGTTCATCAACAAACCAATCTATATATCTTTGCTCTTTTCAATAATTTCACTGTCATATTTGATCTCCTTGTCCACATCAGAATCAATATTTTTTGAAAAATTATTAGGATTATATTCAATCTCTTTTCTATTTGGGAACCAATAATTTCTGAAAACTTTTTGGTTAGTTGAGCATCATGGCTTTTATCAACATATTGGTTGTCGAAATTGTTCTCCATCTGCAGCTTACCAATTTAAATAATTATAAATAAAAATATTCAAATTTTTTTAATAATTGCACTTGAAAATAAAAAATGATAATTATGTGCTGCATATAAAACAGCAAGTAAACACTAGCCTCTGGAGTGGACATCACCAACTGATCGATCAACCTTAATTCTAGCAAACATCTACTAAAAAATAAAAAAAAATCAAATCATCAATGTACCCGCAACCTTATTTAAACAATGGCTAAAAACTGAAAAAAAGAAAAAAACTTTAATTGAAGAAACCTTACAAAAAATTATTGGTTTCTTTTTTTTTTTTCCCTTAAGATTAAATGTTAAAATAAGAAAAAAAATCCAAACCATATTAAAACAAGGAGGAGCCACACCTTCTCTGACAATGGCGGCGGCGGCGGCGATGATCGGAAGATGGAGGCCGTCGCGGGGTGGGCGAGCACGGAGGAGGCCAACACGATAGAGGCCGGTGTGGGGTAGGGGCAGTGGCGAATCCAAAATTTTTTCCTAGTGGGATATATAATTAAAGAAAAATATAAAAAATAAAAAATAAACTAGTCATTAGTATTACAGAAATTGAAAAATATATTGCAATTGTCCTTGACTTGTTTTTAAATTCTGAAAATGATACATGATAGCCTCATTAGTAACACTATCAAATACATTTTTTTTTTTTTCTGCAAGTCACGAAATAATCGTTTATCAATTAATCATACATACATTTGCACATATAAAATTCCTATGTGTCGAGTCAGCCAAATTGAATCAACCATCAAACCCTTTGTGTTTTTCTTTAGATGAGAGAAAGCCATACTTTATTTGTTGACCCGACGTTGGGATAACTTTGACCCCAAAGCGTGGTCCACATACTAAATAAAGGCAAAAGTCTTTTCTTTTGGCTACCTAAGTGGGGTCAATAGAGCCCACTGACGTAACAGTGGATCCGTCACTGGGTGGGGACTCGAGGCGAAGGCCAGCGCGAGGTGGGTGCGCAAAGCGGATGCCGGCACGAGGTGGGCAGTGGAAGTGGAGGCGACGGCTGGGTGGAGAAGGAGAAAGAGAAGAGGTAGAGAGAGAAAGGAAAGAGAAGAGGTAGAGATAGAAAGGATTTGGTTTTTTTTTTCTTTTTTCTTTCCCTTTTTTTCTTTAACCCAGGTAAACCTCTCTCTTCTTTTCTCATAATGTGAGAAAGTGGGAGGCTTTAATCTTGGTCACTCATCAAGAAATTCAATGGCTATAAAATCTATAACGCAGAAGTCTTGTGATATTTAAAGCACGCAAACTCTCCTCTCTCTCTCTCTCTCTCTCTCTCTCTCTCTCTCTCTCTCTCTCTCTCTCTCTCTATATATATATATATATATATATATATATAGAATTAGACTGTAATTGTGAGGACTGAAATTTTTGGTATAATAAAATACTCCGTTAATGATTTTTTTATGTGTATTTTAATTCTAACATCGTACGTCAAATTTCAGCGAAAAACGAATCAAAATGAAGCCGTTACGCGATTTTCAATTTTGACTTAAAGTGAATAGTAATCGACGTTTCGTTTTGTGGCTATGCATATTGACGGCTTTGGGGGCGTATCGGGCACCGTTTCGAATGATCCAATAGGTCGTTTTTGATGGTTTGGCAGTGGCGGGAGTCATGGTGAAGTCGGATTTCAGTTTCGGCGAGCCGAGTGCAGAAAATTAGGAAATTTTTGATGTTTCGACGAGGCGCATCTTAGGTTTTTGGGGGGGACCATATTTTTTTATTTATGGACCTGATTGTGACTGGTTGTGGAGGGGTTTTTATGCGAAACGCACCTAGCATAAGGGACTTGCTGTGAAATTCCTTGGTCGGGGGGAGTTACATGCAATTTTGCACATTATGCATGCATAATATGTTAGGGCTAGGGTTTTCTTTCTCCTAACCCTAACCCTAGCCGCCCCTCTCTTCTCCCCTGCAACAGCCCGCTCTCCACAGTAGCCGCATCCTCTCCCTTGGCCGCTGCCGGCTTTCTAGATCGCCGGAGTCCGGAGAAGGTGAGGCCGAACCTCCCTCTTTCTTTCTCTCTCTCTCTCCCCCCTTGATCCTTGGTTTAAACTGAGTCTCTCTCTCTCTATTCTCTCGGTTTATGAGGTTTGAGGGTGTGGGAGGGACCTTCCTCGGCCCCTTGCTTCATCCCAGCGCTGCCCACGAAGCCTCGACCATCCCTTCCCGCGGGTGCAGATTTTGGGGCGCGGTCTTGCCGTGCTGTGCCGCAGCACTTGGTGTGCAGCTTTGGCTGCACTAGGACGCCTTCATCGCCTCCCTTGAGCCTTCCCGAACCTACAGCAACATCCCCGGACCCTCCACCACGTTCGTGGACAGCCCGTGAACCGCTGCCGGGAGGTGTAGCCTGGCAGTCCCGTATATCGCTTCGACTTGTGTCGATCTGCGTTCTCTGGCAGATCTGAACCTTGTGGAGCGTGGCTTAGGTAAGCACCATCCTCTGCTGGTCATCCTGTGTCTGGGGTAACGACCCTACCTCTAAACCATGATGCAATGCAAATGTCCTACTAACAAAGGAATGCGATGCACCAGTATCGAATAAAGTACGCGATCTAATGCCACAAATCAAAACTATACCTGCCACCACTCGATCAGCTATCGCAGGATCCTCAATCTGAGCGGCATAAACTCGCCCGCTCGCCGGTGGCTGGCGTCGATCTGGCTGTCGTGGCATAGAAGACCGCTCCTGAGAAAATACCGGGGAAGCTCCAGAATACTGCGGTGGGGAGAAAGGCACGGATGCTATAGAAGGAGCTGCTACAAGTCTGGGACAAGCCCTCCTGATGTGTCCTGGCTGTCCACACTCATAACATCGGCCCTCTCGTCTATCACAGAGATAAGCGAAATGAGGTCCTCCACAAATCACGCATCGGAGAGATCCCTTCTGCTGCTGCTGCTGTCGCTGCTGGCGATATCCTCCAGACTGCTGGCGACTAGAAGATCCTCGTCTCTGGAAACGCGATTGTTGGGGAGGTTTAGGTGGCCGTCTGCTACTTGATTGCCCTCCATCATCAGGCGCCGGGCGCTTCCTCTCCTGACCTTGAGCTGGGTCCACAAGCTGCCCTCTCGTCACAAATGCCCCTCGCTCTACCCACAAAGACTGCTCGATAGTAGCATCCAAAGTCTGAAGTCTCTGCGAGTGGACAAATGGAAAGATATCGGGTCTCAAACCCTTCTCATATAGATAAACCTTCTGTATCTCGTCCCTCGCCGTTGAAGGAACACAGTTGAGTAGTCTTGTAAACTCCCTCGCATACTCCTGCACCGAGCGATTTCCTTGTTTCAAATTCTTCAAGTCTTCCTCTATCTTCATTTTCACGCTACTGGGAAAATACGCCCCATACATAATCCCTCGAAACTCACTCCAAGACATCTGTAGAGGGTTCAGGGACTTATGATCACGGGTCCTCCTCCACCAGACATGTGCATCACCAGATAAACAATGCACTGCCATATGCACCTGCTCCCGTGCTGGCACAAAGAGATCCTCGAACAACTTCTCCATCTCACAAATCCAGGCTTCTACCACCCATGGCTCTATACTACTACCATTGAATCGCGGTGGATCAAACCTACAGAAGCGAGCCAATCTATCCGCCATCCGCTCCTGCTCCTCTTCAGAAAGTGCTTGACTAGGCTGAGTACTTCCTTCTCTGGGTTGAGATGTAGTTGGAGTAGTCGCCGCCTGAGGTTCCATAGCTCGAGGCGTAGAGAAAGCATCACACATTTTCTGTAACAAGGCACTCTGCTGCCTTCCAACTGCAGCTATGTCTGCTAGCTGCTCCTGCAGAGCGGGCCGCTCATTAGGTCCCGTCTGCTCAGGCATCTCCGAAGGCGTCGGATGCGCTCGCGTCGATGGTCGTCGAGGATGCATAGTAATAACCTGCAACAGAATACCCGATTAGGACCACAAACATTCTCACGACCCAATCTAGCGAAAGTCTAGAAGGACACTTCTTTTCTTCTCAGATTATTATGTCGTCTGCAGCCAACATAATTCATCCGATAAGAGAAGGCATAATCCCTCAATCACTCTTCCTACACCAGGAAGGATTCAAAAACCCAATCTATGACTTTCGCGATCAATCACGTCTCTCTCGTCATTCTTAGGTCTGTTTACCTTAGGTTTTCCTAGGCCCTCTTGACCTATTCCTAAGCTCTGATACCAACTTAATCTGTCACGCCCCGGGTTACCTCTTCCCAGGCGCATGACAAGATCCGCCGCATACACAGTATTTCTACCGTGTATACGAAGCGAAAACAACAACAATCACACAGAGCTAAAGGTATCAACAGAGCTGCTATATAAATAATATCAAAAGATCACTGTACATACATCATCCATAACTCTCATATACAACTCTTATATACAACACTGATATCACAAGCTATCTCACTGTATGTACAGACTCAACCATCTATCAAAATGGGGTATACCTCTAGCCAAGTATCCGGGGAATAGCTCTACCCGACGGTCTCCTTTCCGCGCTCAGTATGCACAACTGGGGAAGAAGACTCTGCAAAAAGATGTCACCAATGGGTGTGAGAACTACTATCAAACAAGTAGTCCTCAGTGGGTACCGTCACCAGCCTCAGCGGTCTGCCCACTAAGTCCTCAATCTCAAGAGATATATAGAGCAAAAGAAAGTAGGAGATATACTACCACTACTATGCACAAATCTCAACTGTCAGTATGAATACCAATGAACTGAATATACCAAATGAGGACTATCATGAATACAATACCTGCGAACCAGCTAGTACAGGAAACCCCGTCTGTACCTAGCTCAATCCATAATACCATACCATATCATACCATACGATACCTGTGGCCTGATCAAGCTCAACACAAAAGGGAGCCCAACTAGTGCAGGAACACCATCTGTCACTAGTTCCTCGTACAACCCTCTGTACGGAACATGCCAACTCATGAGTGGTACTCGTGGGAGCGACCCAACCGAGTAAAGTACAACCATATCAACGCCAAGCACCCGCAGGTATATGATCGACACGACTGGGTCAACAAAGAATCACATGCCCTCGGTATCTCAAAGGATAATCAACAAGTACGACCCAATCCATGATCTCACAAAGAATCACGTGCCCTCGGCACCTCAAAGGATAGTCAATAACATGACCCAATCAATGCTCCAGCGCTCACAATCAATCTCAACTCTACAACAAAGAGGAGGTACAACAACATAGCACGAGCCTCACATGATCACCTACACTAGTATGTACAATAACTGGTACAAGGGATATCAACAGAATAGGTGTAGGTCGAATCATGCAACAAGGATACAAGGAAATCATGCATGCTCACATATATATCATTAGCATATCACGCACATGCAAATCTCAACCTAACAGGTCATATCTAACATAATCTCAGCATGTCATGCTATCATAATCCCAATAGTATCACATTATCATAATCCAATATCATCATATCATGCTAACATAATCCAACACTATCATGCTAACATGAGAGTAAACACATAGGAGGAAGTCCACTGAATCTGGCAAACATCAACCCACCTGAAGAGCTAATCCAACCACGGTGGGGAAAACAGTATCCTCAGATCCAACCCTCCAAGCTAATCAAGCTCCAGCAGCACTCCGATCTGAATATTCCTCCAAAAGGCTGCTAACTCCGATAGATCAACAGCTCAGTACCAGATCAGATCAACAGAGTAGAGGAGAGCAAGCTGGGTTATAACTATGCCAACACATGGCCCTAAACCCCACTTTCTCTCTCTAGAAATGGATCATACGAAGTGGAAAATGAGCCAAAGTGATCAGGGACTCGCCTATTTATAGGCTCCCAAAATCCCACATTCGGGCGCCCACTTCCCAACTTCCGGGCGTCCGGAAATCCTCAACGCCAGGTGTCAGCTGGCGGGCAAACGGTCGGTCGGCGGTCAGCAGGCGGTGGGGCGGCGTGTCTCCGGCGGTCGACACGTGTCCTGCGTCGCGACACGTGGCTCTCCACGTCATAGCCAAAACCGGATCCTCAATCCGGGCGTCCGGTTCATGCGTCCAGATCCGATTTCCGTCGGCCACAACCGGATCGTCCACAAAGTGCACTGGATCCACAACTTTCGGGCGTCCACATCCACTCTTCCGGGCGCCCGAAATTCGCCAAGTCCAGAAACCCTAAAATCTCAAGTATTACACTAGGAGTCGAGTGGAAGGCCTCCAAACAAAACCAGCTAAAACCGGGCTCAAACCGGACAAAACCAGGATTCGGATCCTCCCTGCTCAAGTTCTGGGCACCCAGAACATCAGCCCAGAACTGCAGCCTGGCAGCACGACCAACAGGGGTTCTACATGCGATAAAATCCAAATCCTAAATCCAAATACAGTGAAAATTCACCCAACTCACCAGCAGGGGCTCGAGAACAATCCAACCAAATCTCAGCCAAAAGTGAGTTCGAATCGATCTCCAAAAAGCCTTTGCAAGGATTCGACCCAACTTCTGGATGCCCAGTACCTGCATCCAGAACTTCAGCAACTATGCAAAAAGCACATCTAGCTTAATTTCTGGAATTCCAACAAGTCCAGCCCAGGGAATAGGGTCACACCCTCCCAAATACAGTGAGGGATCACTCTAAATCCATCAATGAAGCTTTCAACAAAATCTGGATTAAAAAATCCAAGAAATCTATCAACTATACATAAATTCAGCACTTAAGCTTAAACCTCTAAATCTGAGCTAAAACTCACCTTAGAAATCTCAAATTCCGGTGGGAAGAACTTCCAAACCAGCAGGGGATGAGGAAAAACTAATCCTCACTTCAAAAAATCCAGCTCCATAGAGATTGGATCCATAAGATCAAAGGGAAACCCAAATTTTAGTTCAAGAACACAAGGGGTCCAGTAAAACAGCAACTGCAGCGTACATACCTGTCCAAATAGCGATTGGAAGGATCCCTCACCTTTCTCGACGAGTCCACAATCCAACAAACTAAGTTTCGTGGGATTTGGACACTCCTACACTGCACACGAGCTGAAACGCCACAGGTCGATGCTGCTATTCTGTAGGAATCCAAAGCCTCCAATGGGAAAAGATGTAATTGGGAGATTTGAGGGGCTAATCTGCAATTATCCAGGGCTCACCATGAGAGGGGGGTAGAAGAGCTTCAGGGGGTTCGCCCCCATCTATTTAGAGCCGAAGAAAGGGATACAAAAGCATCAAAAACACATGATGCTAACCTGCACCTGCTGAAAATCCAACATTCGGGCGCCCAGAATCCAAGAACCGGGCGCCCACTTCCTCCAGACAGTACTCGACCAGCACCTTGGAATCTCCGCCTCGCGGTCTGGTGTGCCCTAACGTGGTCCGGCGGAACTCACCTACCACCTCACACGTGTCAAAAGGATCGATATTCACGAGGTAAACATTCGGACTCACTTTTCGGGCGCCCTAAAACTGGATCTGAAATGACTCAGCGATTCTAAGAACAAGCACTCAACATCTGGGCGCCCAAAACCTAACTTCTGGGCGCCATAAAGTACCAAACGTCCAAAACTTCTGTTTTTGCTTATTTTGGTGCTCCGAGTCCGTTTTCGTGTCTATTTTGCGCCAAAATGACTCCGACTCGTCCCGACACTCTCCAGAAGTGTCCAACAGTCTAGGATACTGCAGTCATTTCGTCAGTTAGGCCCCAGGGGTACTACACATAATGAAGCCTTCTCTAACAAGTCTCGCAGTCATGCCTTCAATTCACATGACTTTGAGCGGAACACATCTGTAACTCCCTCACAATCGAGATATCCTCAATTTTGAGGGTTCTCAACTTTTCCCAAGGATGCTGGCCAAGAAGGCCATACGTCCACTCCATCAGCTACTTAGCTCGGGTGGGTGAAATAATCATCGCAAACAGTGAACTTTTACACCCTCTGAACACTACCACTTCATGTCTAGATTCCCAAGGCGTTACAGTTCAGCTCTTACAATCGGCGGTAATATGATACCTCATGAGCCAGACCAAGCCCAAAACAACACTATATTCCCTCAGTCTAAATAGAGCCAATTAGTTTGTTGGCATACATAAATCTTCAATCCAATAGGGCACTAAGATAGTTCTCCTGAATATCTAAAGTGTAGTCGGGACTAAACTCATCCTACATGCAACAAAGGAATGAATTCAATGTCATGCAACTCGGCGAACAACCGATCAAGGGACACAAGTAATGCAACCATAACAAGTAATGCCCTAACTCTTATACCATTAATTAGAATAATACCTGCAACAACCTCCTCTGTCGCTAAATCATCCTCCGCCTGAACTGTAGGCATACACCCAATAGGTGCCTACTGCGATGAAGTCGGTATCGCTGCTGCTGGCATCAATTTCTCCGGACACTCAGATCGAAAATGGCCCGCCTAGCCACAAAGGAAGCATTTGCCTCCACACTGAGGGCACTGTGGAGGCAGGTGCGGACCTCTACAAATCACACATCGTAATGGCTATCGACGATTAGATGTCCTTCTCCCCAAAGAGAAACTGCATCCTCGAGATCAATTCTTCGAATGCCTTGGTGGTCCTCTTACACTTCACTTGCCACTCTTGGGGCCTTCTTTCGCCGTCCCAATAGTCTCCATGCATTTTCCCACTGATAAAGCGTGATCTGTAGCCTCATGAAATTTCTTGAGGTCGGTTGCCTGCTGGATCAGCAAGTCCTCCAGCCGCTTAATTCCCTCATCCTGTCAGTGCAAAGCCTCAACCTAGATTAACGCCGCAGACGACTGCCACTCCACCGCGCCAACTAAAATAGCTAGCTGCTTTCTCAACTCCCGGATCTCACCGGATCCGAAGGATGCAGCAGACATCCCCGAGCCGGCTGCCTTGGTCGTCATGGAGCGCGTCGTCGGTATCCAAAGCTGCAACAAACGTAACAGGCATAGGTTAAAACAACCCATGCCAACGCATCCCCACTCATAGTCACAAATCCCAATTATGCGAAAGTAATGAAATGGACTCCTACTATTCCTCGATGTCACGTTGTCGGCCGCCAACGTGACCCTCCAAGGGCATAGAAGTTGTTCACTTCAATCCAACCCCAACACTTTTGGAGCTAAAGACACGACCCAATCATGTTGCTTTCGCTAATAAGTCACAAAAGACTCTGTCTCTCACGCTCCTAGTCCTTATCGTCCAACCGGCCTAAGGTTTGCTAGATCCACTAAGACTCAACCCTAGGCTTTGATACCAATATAATCTGTCACGCCCGGGCTCCAGCAGAAACCCACCCGGCACGTGCACAGACCCGCCGTGTACACCAAGAACCCCCAGTGCACACTAGGCGTCTACAACAACGACTAAAGAAAGAAGTAGGAATATATCCTAAACACGGTGATCAGAGCAACTACATAATTCAACTATATAATCAAGTCTAATACAATCATACATTCACAAGATATACAATTAGTTTATACAAAAGGTACATCTTATGAATACTAGGAGGTCTCTATACAAGATACAATTGTACACCTTTCACACCAAAGACCAAAAGAAAGGTGTCACAGGTTCATCTATAGCAACACCGAGGAGGCTCTAGCTAGTCGCTAACTCCTTGCCATGTCCTTAGCCTCTCCCGTTGTGGAAGGCACTGAAACAAAAACAAACAACCAATGGGGGTGAGAACTATTAAACAATAGTTCCCAGTAGGTAAGCCGCCGAGAGTAGCGAAATACACCACTAGGTCAACTGAGGCAAAAATAGTATATAACTGAAATATAAAGTATGAACATAACAGGTGAGATGAAAATTGATCTACTACTATTATACCTCAATGCTACTATACTAGGCCAATAAGTGTATAATTCTACCACTACAATATAGAGAAACCAACATGTGTGTAGTAACTACCATCATGTATGCAATTTAAGTATGCATGTAGTACTTGCAATGATATTTAATTTTTCATGAATGCATAAACTAGCGATGATGTTCAATAATAAATTAAACGAATTTTTACCCAATCATCGGGGACCCACCCGTGGTAAAGTCCCGGCTGCCAAGCCTAACGGTCCCGTGGTAGTCAACATCCCTACTCTAGGAATGAGCCTTCCCCACGACGTCCACTTCGGCGCCCATTCCTACACGGCGATCGGTCGTCGCAAGGCTAATACTCCGGAGTACCGGCTTGTAGGAAGCGACCCTCACAAGCTTGTGCGAATGAGCACAAGGGCAAGCAAGCGTAGTCATATGCGTCATGTTCAAGGGCGATATATCTCAATCATCATGTCTAAAACATGAAAACACATTTATCAACTCGGAGGTCGGGTACTATAGCATATATGTCATGCTTCTTTTCGCAATTAACTTATGAGTGTAACACTACTTTAATACAACATGTCTCCAGCATGCAAGGGTTTTCTTCCCGTTTATCCCCACAAGGGTAGTTTTTTTACTCATGCATAACCATAGAGAGCTACAAGGGTATACAATTCCCACTATAATATGTAAACGAACAACTTACTAATGTCATATCCAAAGAATACAAGGATATCAACCAAGTTCACATTTCATGTCATGCATGCGCCTTACTACATAAGCCTTTACTATGTAGAGAGTAAATTCATTATGCAAGAAGCTATCCTCCATTTGAATAAGAAATTGTAGAAAGTTGACAGCTATGTCTTAATCAAGTAGTTCCATTGAGCATGTAATGTTAAATGTACATGCTAGCCCAACTATATAGCATGCATGAGAGTAATTTACTCCTGCTAGTATATAATAAATTGCATGGGTCCACTATATTATCATAATTGTCATACTTGGTCACATAACTTGACTTAACACATTACACTTAAACTTTCATCATGTCTTTAACATGCAAGGTATCCCAAACAATAGCAAGCATAAGGAATTACTATTAAGTTTAACTCAATCAGAGTTCCACTAATCTAGTAGTGTTGCACATAGTATAACTCTTCTATTACATGCATGCGAATGGTTTATGCGAATACTGGGACAAGTGAAGATAACAGGTTCCAATCAAACTCTTGTGTCTTGACATGCATGCCTTTTATCTCATATAGCTCTGCTACATTGAGAATGCAATTTTTCATGTAAAGTATGACCACCATATATTCAAAAATTCAAGGATGTCATAAAGTGCACGCTAAGCTCATTATTAAGTCCTATAACATTATAGGAGACATAGGGGGAGTTCACCCATTTCGTTGAGGTCAAACCCACCGGATAACTCTCGAAACCTCGTTCGATTCCTCAATGAAGTTGCCTCCTAGACTTCTTGCACCCTAAGAAAAATTTTCAAAGGGTTACAAGTTTCTAAAAAGCTTACCACGAAATTCACCAAAAATCAAGTAGAAAATAGGTGAAAATTATCTTAATCCAAGAAAACTTGTACAAAACCCCAAATCAACACAATGGAGCTTCAAATCCAACCAATAAGAGTGTTCAACACTCATCAATTCCACCCAAAAAACTTTCAAATGAAAAGCTCCAAAATAAGCCCTAGTTTTCATAAAAACTAGGTTTCCACCAAAAATTCTTGCAAATTTCTCAAATAGAGGGTGCAAGAATGCTAATAACATCAAAACAAGCTCCAATCCAAGCTATGAAGTGTTAGGGTTGGAGTTCAAGCCTCAACCAAGCTCCTCCCAACAATCCCGAGCTCCCCTCCAAGGCTTAAACGCAAGCATCCATGGAGGAGATGAAAAAAAAAAGATCAAACCGAAGAATTAGAGGGTTGGGGAGAAGAAATCCAAGAGAGGGGGAGAGGGGGAGAGGGGAACCCACCTTCTCCTTCCTTCAAGCTTCAGCACAAAGGAGCATATGAGAGGGGTGAAGGGGTATTTTACATGATGTAACAATATCCCTAGAAGCCCCTCTAAAAGCCAAGAATTATAAAACTGAACGAAACAGTTTCTGTACCACTGCGTATCGGTACACGGATTGGAGTATCGGTACTCGGGCAATTTCGGTACCCCGGACCCAATCCCGCAAAATCCGAACGTTGGATTTTCGGTTTCACTACTGCGTTCCGATACCTCACGTTTCAGCATCGGTACTACATAAATCAATACCGGTACCTCAGCCGAATTCTGCAAAACTCGAGAGCTGCGCAAACCTGCACTCTACTGAGTTTCGGTACCTACATTCCAGTACCGGTACTCAATACAAAAACTGCAGTTCTTGCAGATTTTGGTCTCTGGAGTCTGTTTTCGCGCTTATTAAGCCTCGAAAACACTCCCAAGCTCTCCAACTCAGCCAAAGCTTTCAGAATACTATAAAGCACTATTCTCTCACTTGAACTCCGTAATTTGCTGAAGTTCAGTGTGCTACATTGGTGGTGCAGCCCACTTTGACGGATCGGCGCTCGGACAGCAGTCAGACCCGTACTTGTAGAAGGTACGGGCAGATATTAAGGAGGGTAAAGTGGGGGACTTTACTATTCACTCTGACGGTTCTCTTTGCTTTAGGGGCCGGTGGTGTGTGTCTGATGATAAGGAGCTGAGGAGGGATATCCTATCCGAGGCACACCAGTCCCCATACACCGTGCATCCCGGCAGAACCAAGATGTACCGTGATCTGAAGTAGAACTTCTGATGGCCGGGAATGAAGTTGGATGTCGCTCAGCATGTAGACCAGTGCTTGGTCTGTCAGTAGGTGAAGGCCGAGCATCAGTGACATGCGAAGAAGCTGCAACCACTTCCGGTGCCTGAATGGAAGTGGGAGCAGATCACTATGGACTTCATCACCGGATTGCCCGGATCGCAGCGAGGTTATGACGCGATCTGGGTCATTGTGGACCGATTAATGAAATCGGCCCACTTCCTGCCGGTGCATACTACTTGGTCTCGAGATTGACTGGCACAACTCTACATCGATGAGATTGTTCGACTTCATGGGGTACCAATGTCAATCGTGTTGGATTGGGACACTCGCTTTGTGTCCCAGTTCTAGAGGAGCTTATAGCACGAAGCTGAACTTCAGCACAGCCTTCCACCCTCAAAGTGACGGCCAGTCTTAGCGAGTCATGCAGACTCCCGAGGATATGCTTTGTGCGTGAGTCCTGGACTACAGTAAGGGGTGGTTCAAGTACCTGCTGCTGGTGGAGTTCGCCTATAACAACAGTTACCTGGCGAGCATCGAGATGGCGCCGTATGAGGCACTATATGGGCGTCGATGTCGGTCCCCTATCTGTTGGGATGATGTCGGTGAACGCCGAGTGATCAGGCTGGACTTGGTGGAGGATGCGGAGGCGAAGATTCGCATTACGAGAGAGCGGTTGCTGACCACACAGAGTCAATAGAGAAGCTACGTGGACCAGCGATGGCGTGACCTGGAGTTAGTCTGCGGTTTGTTGTACCGTTTGAGATCCTAAAGTGTGTCAGTCCGGTGGCGTATAGGTTGGCCCTTCCTTCGAGTCTCGCCCGGGTGCATAATGTGTTCCACGTGTCCCTGCTTTGAAAGTATATTCTGGATCCATCCCACGTCATCAGCCCGATGACTTTCCAGTTGTGGGAGGATTTGAGCTATGATGAGGCTCCGATGCGAATTTTAGCATGTAAGGTGAAGCGGCTGCAGAATCAGAGTATTCCGTATGTAAAGCTGTAGTGGGGGAATCATGAGGAATGTGAGGCTACATAGGAGCTTGCATCCGCTATGCGAGAGCGGTATCCGCAGTTGTTGGCGAGGGCAGGGTAATCAAGTTTCGGGGACGAAACTTCTTGTAAAAGGGGGAATGATGTAATATTTAAGACTTTGATTTTGAATTTGAATAACGAATTCAAATTTGAATTTGAATTTCGAAATTCGTAATATATATATATATATATAATGGTATATATATAGGTGGAGACAGAGAGAGGATGGAATCCTCGCGAATCGGCAACCGACTCAGGCAAAACAAAATCGTAGATCTGATGGTCCGGGAGTGCTAAAGGTGCTGCTGCAATCCGTTCGCAGATCCGACGAGCCGATCGTCCGAAATTACATGTTTTTCGAGGAGCGGTCAATATTGTGAATCCGTATTTTTGAAAAACACCTAATATTTTATGTATCATTTTGCGTGAAATTGCACGTGGAGGTACCATCGCGCGAATTAGGCGTGCTGCAAGGGACTCGAAAAGAAATTTTGAGTTTCGAGGGACCTTTGCGCAATTTTACCCTCAACTACATAATATGCACATAGGATTTTCTCCTCTCATTAGAAACCCTAGCCAACTCCTCCTCTCACACGAACCCTAGCCGCACCTCCCGCATCCTCCTCTTGCGCCGCACCCCTCCCTCTGTGCCCGAGAACCCAGAGATGGCCACGCCCCCTCGGATCCCTCCCCTAGCATTCAATCCGGATCCAAACTAGGGATGGGCGGCCGCAGCTTCTCGTGCGACTGCCACCGCCGACCTTCACCCTCACCACCGCTGTAGGTAGATCCTGGAGGACACCCCGACACCTTCCCGGCCTTCCTCGGCTGACGCCGTGGTCCAAGAGCCCAGCCCTAGCCCGAGCCCAACTCGGGTTGGCCGTGGAATCCCCAACCGCCGGCTAGCACGAGCACTGGTGTCCCCCCACCGACCGCACCCACCCCTCATCGGCGTGCGTGCCGCTGTGCCACCGAAGACTGGGCCGAGCAACCCTGCTCCAGCCAAGCTCGATCTAGGCCTGTTTTGAGTGGGTTCTTCTTTTTCGGCCATCTAAGAGGCCGCAGATCATCCGGAGGGTGAGCACGGTGACCCTGAGGTGCCGCTGACACCCGTGCTCACCCCAGTTACTGTCGGAGAAGCTCTGCTTGGCTATTTTGACTGTGTCGCTCCCAGTGAACTTTCAAGTTAGGGTTCATGTAGCCCCAACGCGCTCCTCGGACACCGTTCGTGCTCCGAACAGCAAGACGGGCTTCAGTATGTCGAGACCTACCAGCGGGAGTTGTGTTGGTTGGTCTCGAAACTCCACGGTTTTCGGTAACGCCCTAAACTACTATTTTCAAGTATTATTTTGCGATTAGTTGATAGTTTAGGCATGTCTATGCATTTGTGACTACGGGGCTTGCCTCGGGCAGCATGAGGGCACTATTTGCGACCCCTGGACTGGTTGCCCAAAGTTTCGAAGCCCTTGCGAAACCAAAAATTGGTTCCGATAAGTGTTCCGGCAAAATCGCTGGCGGCACGTGTTTTCGAGTCGGAATTCACTGGCTGCTATGTGAATGCCCTGGATTTGCCACAGAGCCTGATTGGCTGGTCATCCATGTTGTCTCGAGTGTTTGGAGGCAACTGTTAAGCGGCGGAGGATTTCGGTGCCGAAATTTGCATTCCCGGAAACCCGGAACGGTATGGTTATCATCAGATAACTCCCTTGACACGAAACCCAGTGTTTGCTGCCCGGTCACCCAAATCGGTGCATGTTGGGTCAGCGGGTGACTCATGGTATGAGTCGGAGCGTTCCGGGACACTTCGTGGGTCCTGGGGACATCCCGGTGAGTTTTCGGGATTTCGGCGGGTTACGAAAATCAGTAGTTGAAAACTGATCAGATTAAGGGTTTGTGAGTGCGATGTTTGTGAGTCATCTGGGTTAGACCCTGACTCGATGGATCTCTGTAGGTCCGGTTGACGGTCTGGTGCACTTGAGGAGTTAGGTTCTCCGTTGGACACAAGTGGGTACTTCGATCCGAAGTCGGTATTGTGGTGCAAGCCCGTTGATGTTCCCTCCTCTCATCTCCTTACTTGTTATGCACATACATGATTCACGTTGAGCACGTCATCACTTGACTTCACTCCTTGTTGCTCTACTTTAGTTCCTATCCTTGTTGTTATGATCTAGAAGTAGAGCGGTAGTATGTTCGTAGCTTAATTATGCATGATTGACAATCGGTTGTTGACCTGAGTGGTCGGTTCTTGTGAGTTCTATGATACTTGATGACCTGATTGGTCGGCCCACCCTTGGTGGTTTGGTTGTCGGCTATTCGCCTACGGATGGCTATTGACCATATCACATTGATCGCCACAGCTCGTGTGCATTTCATGTACACCCGCGATTTGGCCACCGCATCGGTATTCATTTTCGGAGAAGTGGTCGTACTTTCGACCCGTGAGCCCAGTGGTCTATTGCTAGGGTCACATGCCAGGTAGAGCAGGCGTGGCAGATGCCTGAGGTAAAGACCGACACGGCGGTTAGATTGGGTATGCTTGGACTGTTCGTCCGGTTGATGCATTTTCGTATTTACAATAGCGGTAGTTGCATATCTATTTCTATTTCCTTTCAGTTTACATTTTCTACTGTATACCTCTTTATACCGTATATCTCTGTTACCAGAGAGAACACTTGCCCTCGTCAGCTTGCGGTACCCACTAGGAGACCCTTTGCTAGTTTCTCATCCCCTCTTTTTCAGGTGATCTGGGTGGTGGGAGTCGGGACGGTGCATGAGGCGCAGTAGCTAGCGAGCTGTAGAGGTCCCATCCGTTCCACTTAGTTTTGGTTTTGATTCCTACCCTTGACTCTTGTTAATAAATAGACGCATTGTGGTTCAGTTTGATTGTTTAGCTCTTGTGATGATCTGGTTTTGGATTTTAACAATAATGTTTTTAAAATATATGTTTCGAGTTATGGAAAACGGTTTTCTACCCCTCGTGGTAGTAGGTTTTCAAAAGTAAAGAGTTTCCGAGTGGGAAACAGTTTTTCGGGCTTTTCGATATCTTAGCATTTCAAAATAAAGTTTCCAGATAGGAAACACTTTTAAATGATAGGGATGATTGTTAATTGTGCAATTGCATCATCTTAAGGATGGTTAGCTGTATGGATTGGAAGCATATGCATTTCGATTGGTATTGTATCATCTTGATTGTTTTGGTGTGAGTGGATGAGTGAGTTGTGACTTGTATTATTGTGGTATGTCGTGCAAATATAGGGGAGACTCTGTCCATGTGAACAGAGGGGTTTCTGTATTTGTGGCGGGTCTGTTTCGCCATGCTTTCAGAAAGAGGGCCCATTTGGAGCAAGTTGTCCATCACTTCCCGCTTGAACTGTGACGCCCCACATCCCAGGGGTCACCCATCCTAGGACTACTCTAGCCCTAGGACGCTTAACTCTCTTAACCTCTTGGGCCTAACCACCGCCCAAAATGCTATAGCCGAGTTAATAGTTTTAGCCCTATTATATCTTATATATAGGACTACTTAGGGTCTCACATTCTCCCCCCCCCTTTAAGCCCTGACGTCCTCTTCAGGCTCAGACTCACAAGTAACAGGCGATGTGACTAGCCTTAACCGACCTTGTGGGGGAGCCGCGCTCTACCCACAATAGTCATCAGCATGAGAGCGTCGCTCTCTCCGTTGTATAACCCTAGCTTAGCCGAGACTCATCTCACACTTCCGGCTGGTAATTGGCTCTGATACTATCTTAATCTGTCACGTCCCGGGGCCTGTTCAGAAAAGCTTTTATGTGAAAGGTGCCGTTTTAAAAATCAGAGTTGCAGAAAAACGTGCCAATTTTTTTGAAACAGCCTTGCCCTCGTGGCGTACAAACCCGGCACAAATACAGAGTTCCTTTGTCCATGCGGACATAGTCTTCCCTGTATTTGTACGGTGTACCGACCATGTACATCCAGATACACAATAACAACTCACAACATACATTCACAATGATCTATAATTATTCAATCAGATGCATGTGTCCAAACAGCTAGCCATCATTATGAATGATGCATGCCTCTAAGCACTTCTTAAGCGCTGGATGATGCCATGCTCAATACATCAAGCATCCTATAATTTTAAAGTGTTTCCCACCCGAAAACTTTATTTTGAAATTCTAAATAAACAATAAACCAAAAACCATTTCGAAAGCCATTTTAAAAATTGTTTCCCACACGGGAACATATTCTTTGAAAACCAGCTAGCACGAGGGGTAGAAAACTATTTTTACAAACCGTGGAAAATCATAACATCACGAAGTCATAAAGCCATAGAAGCCTTTGCCATAATACAAGTAAACAAAATCCAAACCAATTGCCATAATGTAACCATAGTTCCAGTACCTCAATCATTCAAGTATGCTATAAATTCGTCTAACTGAACCACTAAACTTCTATTAACTGATTATAAGACAGATAGAGGAGATAAACCAGAGAGGGACCGCTAATGCGATCTAACTAAACCGTATCATCGCATCGTGCCTGAATTGCCACCTCACCCGTGCCACCTGTGGAGAAGATGGGTGAGAAACCAACCCGAGGTTTCTCATTGGGTACAATAAAGCCACGAAAGCAAGCTGTACTCACCGAAAACGAGTCAAAAGAGACATAGAGATATATATGATGCACTGAAAGTAAACCTACAATAGCAAGAGATATGTATGAACAGTAAACAAATTAACATGCTACTACCGTAAAGAACCTATCTCTATATGCCTGTATGGACGAGTAGCCCAAAGCCTGTACCTAATCCACAACCTACCATATGATCAGACAAAAATCATGTCTACAGTAGCTAAAGTGTATAATATGAACATAATATATGACTAGGAGCCGCTACTGTAAAAGAGAAACTATCCAACAGATATGCCTCAAAGATAAAAAGTCCAAATTAGAACCCAATCCAGAGCCTGCCATATTGGTCCATGGACCTCAGGCGATGCCTGTCACTAAACCGCACCGACCTGATCCAAGCGTTACACTGAACGACCTATCCGGATAAGTACACCCCTTGTCGGTGGCCAAATCGACTTGGATTTGTTCTACGGTAGAGCTGGGTGCTTCGAGCAGGAAGTCGGTGAGACTGTATCTTCACTGTTCCTTAGTAGTTACTTTGTACACTTTTTATGTTCGCCTCTACATGTTGGCATCTTTCCATTTATTCCTTGTATATATGTGCTTTTGTTCTTGTATAGCGGTAGTCAATTTTGGACATGTAGAGCAGGATTTTATTACATGACTATTTGGGGACCTTTAGGTCCAAGCAACATAGCATCCCTTTCATCCTTGTGTTTCGATGTGATTGATCAGGTTTTCAGCGTCTATACGCCACAGCTTCTGTAAAGACCGAGAATTTTACTATGCAATTTAACTCTCCGTTGATGATGTTTATGTGTGTATTTTAATTACATAATAACTCGTCAAGTTTCGGGAGAAAATGATTTAAAATGAAAGAGTTACGCGATTTCGAAAATTCACTTAAGTGAATAGTAACTCTGGTTTTCCGGATAAGCCGATGATTAGAGATGGCTTTCCGAGTGTATCGGACTCCGTTCATAGTGGTCCAATAGCTCGTTTTCGACTGTCCAATTATTCTGGACTCAATGGCACTGACGGAATTTTGATCTGACGCACGGTTTTCGAGAAAAGCCTACTAGATGGTTGAGGGACCAAATTGTAATTATACATGTGAACGGTAAAAGGGGTCTGTTGATCTGCGAATCGGCAATCAAATCGAACGAAACAAAATTGTGAGTTCGATGTCTCAGCAGTGCTGATCGCGTTGGCGAAATTCGTTTGACAATCCGACGAATGGATCTCAAGATATAACGCATTTTCCGAGGAAGGGTCAAAAAGTCATTGTTGGTATTTTAAGAAAATTGCTGATATTTTATGTACCAAATTGCACGACATTGGACCGGGAGGTACCTACGCGCAAAATACACGCGCTGTGAGGGACTTAACTGACGATTGTCGGCATTGGTGGGCTATGTTGCAATTTACCAACTAGTATATATAGGTTGTTTTAGGGTTCTCTCTACACAAACCCTAACCCTAGACCACTTCCTCCTTCCATAGCCACCCAGCCGACATCCCCCATCCCCTGCTCCTCCCTCTGCGTGCGACTGCCGCCGCCGGCGACCCTGTTCCCGGCCGGCAGAGGGTGCAACCCCGGCATCACCACCATCCTTGCCCACTCCCTCTCCATCTCTGCCAGGGACCAACCCGAGGGGGGAAACCAAGCAACGGGCTTCATCCCTACGGCGCCCCGAGCTCCGGCCAACCCCTGCTGCCGCCGCCGCCGTCCCTGCGCGCCGCCACGGCCACCGTGAGCAGTCTGCACCAGTTCTGGTGCAGATCTGGCCAGAACCGCGTGGTCCCCTCTCCCCGCGTTGCCGCCTCCCAGGATCTGTCAGGCCGCTCTCCTCCGGCCTCAGGCAACCGCCGCCGTTCGCCTCGGAGTACCTCGGCCGCCGCCGTGGCCGCTGGACCGTTAGAACCCGAGCCCTAAAACCGTGCGGGCTCGGTTCGTGCTAGCGCTGCCACCGCCGCCCTCCGTCGTCGACTAACCGGAGCACCGACTCCTTGGCCCCTCCGCATCCGTCGTTTGCCGACGGGACCTTCGCCGGAGCCGCCGAGCGCCGGGAAGCGAAGGCTCGGCCTGGAGGAAAAACCGAGCTAGGGCATCACCGCCGCCGCCTCTGGCCGCCTCCCGCCGTCGGCCACCGCACGCGTCGACCTCCCCTGACCGGTGGCAACCCCTTGCCGCCGGTGAGTCCGACGGAGAGCCGCCGCCGGCCGTGCCCTAGCCCCCTCCGCCCGGTAAGCCCTAGTTAATGTAATCTGTGCATGGATCCGAGTTCGGATCAATTTTTCCGATGACCCGGAGGCTGTTCCGATGCCTCCGGAGGTGAGCACGGTGATAGTCGGTCAGTGCCGAACGCGTTGCTCACCTCCATTCTGGTCAGCGCCTCCCGGATCTGCGGAATAAGCGCGATCATCGTGAAGTGCGCATAGTTCGCTGTAGTTCGCGTCGCACCCGCGCGCTCCACAGTGTCCGGATGTGCTCTGAGTTGTGAGCATGGCCTCCGGCATGTCGAAACCTATCAGTGCGTGTCTCGGCTGACCCCGAAGACCCTCTGATTGTCGTAACGACCCGTGATGTCCGATAAATCACATAAAATAATGTGATTTTATGGAAGTATGAGGACTTTTATTCAATTATGCATCGGGTGGGTCCTGTGGACAGTAATTGTAGACTTGGGTGACCTCTGGACTGATTGTCCAAGGTCCGTTGTCTTTCGCGGAAATCGAAGATCTATTTCTTATGCGTTTCCCGACGAAATCCGTCGGCGAAACGTGGTTTTCGGCTCGAAAATGTCCGACGCAATGTGTGTGACTTGTGGGCTGCCGCTGAGCCTTGTTGGCTGGTTGTCTCGGCCGTCTCGTGTATTTCGGAGATGCCAGGTGAGCGGCAGTGGGTTCCGGTGTCGAAATCGACACTTACGGGAACCCGGATCGGAACGATTGTCCGACGATAATCGTTTTGATGTTTGATCTTGTATTTGCTGCCAAGACACCCAAACGGATGTGTTTTGGCGCGGCGGTTGACTCGTGGATTGAGTCGGTACATTGCGGGACTATTCGTGTGTCTCGGGGACGTCCCGGTGCGATTTCGGGAGTTCCGGTGATTTACGGAGATCGGTTTGGGAAACCGAGTCTCGGGTTTTGGGATTTGTGTGAGATGCATATGTAGAGTCCTTTGGGACATGTCTCTGACTCGTGGACCTATCGTAGGTCCGGTTGATCTGCTTCGCGTCCAGGTTCCCGACGCGAGTACGACAGGTGGGTGAGCCTTCGGAGTAGTCGGTATCACTATTCCCTGTCCCTTCTTTGATATAGCTCTACATGTCGATTCCTTCTTTACAGCATTCGTTCATACTTACCTTACTTGCATAGTATATTTGTGGTCATGGACATGTAGAGCAGGATTATGCATTGATGATTTGTGGACTTCTTGTCCAGGCAACACATCGACTCTCTTGTCGTGTGTTTCGATCTGTTGTGGCTTCGGCCAGGTACCGGCCTCTTGCCGGCTTGGATTTGATCTGTTTGATCAGGATGCGGCGTTCCTTTCGCCTGTGGCTTCGGCCAGGTATCGGCTCCTTGCCGACTTTGATTTGATCTGTTGATCAGGATGCGGCGTTCCTTTCGCCTGTGGTTTCGGCCAGATATCGGCTTCTTGCCGGCTTTTTCTTGAGCATATTGCATGACCAGTCACGGCACGGCATTTATTCATGACACCATGTCGGTTTGGCCACCGACAAAGGGTGTACTATCCGGATAGGTCGACCTGCGGGCGCATGAATGGATCGAATGCGGATGAGTGCGGATGAGTGACGGATACGCCTGAGGTTTGCGGACCAATATGGTGGGATACTGATTGGGTATTTGGAGTTTTCTTTCCATTGATGCATATACAGCTTAGTTTTTCCTGTACAGTAGCGTTTTGATTATTTATTCTGTTCATACTGACACAGCTACTGTAGATCTCTGATTATATTGTTATCATATATCCTTTGTTTCTCAGTGATTACGACATGCCCCTGTGGCTCAGTTGTACCCACTGAGAAACCTCGTTGTGGTTTCTCACTCCCTGTTTTTCAGGTGGATCGGGCGAGGAGCCAGTTCGTGGTTCGATGCGAGGACGATCTAGCTAGACTGCATTAGCGGTCATCCCCCTGGTTATGTTTTCCTTATCTGCATTAGTAGTCAGATAGATATATAAATGGTTCAGTTAGATGATCATGATGAATATTGAATGCTTATAACATGTATGAGATGATGACTTATTATGCATGAGATTGGGTTTTAGTTTTGATTATTAGCATCTGATTCGGATTTCTTCGTGTGGGTGTCTACCCTTCGCGGTAGCTGATTTTCAAAATGAAGTTCCGTGTGGGAACGACTTTAAAAGGTTTTCTTGGATTTCTTTAATGCTTAGTAGAGTTCAAAAACAAAGCTTTCGAGTGGGAAGCAATTTTAATAGGATGTTTGTTGTACCGTGCATTGCATCATCCTTCGCCTAAGGAGTGCTTAGAGGCATGTAGGGATAGCTGAATGAAATATACTCTATGTTGTATTGTATGGATTATCGTGAATGTAAGTGTGATTGTGATCCTGTTGTATGTTGTTGGTACGCCGTGCAAATACAGGGGAGACTCTGTCCGTGTAGACATAGGTGCCTGTATTTGTGGCGGGTCTGTTCACTGCGCGGGCTAGACTTTCAAAAAAAAAAAAAAAAAAAAAAAAATTTCTGACCCGTTTTCCGCATCTAAACTAGCCCGGGGCGTGACAGCTTCTGGCTTCCGCCAAGGCATTGGCTTTATGCCGAAGCTTATATTAATCATCTCGCATGATTTGTCACGGCACTTGGGTGGTGTCTATGCATTTTTGTCAGCAGGGCCTGCCTCGAGCAGCGTGAGGCCACTATTTGTGACCCCTGGACTGGTTGTCCAAAGTTACGAAGCCCTTGCGAAACCGGAAATTGGTTTTGATACGTTTTCTGACAAAATCGCCGGCGGAACGTGTTTTCGAGTTGGGATTCACTTGCTGCTGCGTAAATGCCCCTGGATTTGCCGCTGAGCCTGGTTGGCTGGTCATCCATGTTGTCTCGGGTGTTTGCAGGCAATGGGTGAGCGCCGGAGGGTTCTGATGTTGAAATTGGCATTCCTGAAAATTCGGAACAGTACGGTTATCGTCAAATAACTCCCTTGACACGAAACCCAGTGTTTGCTACCCGGGCAACTAAATCGGTGTGTGTTGGGTCAGCGAGTGACTCATGGTATGAGTCGGAGCGTTTCGGGACACTTCGTGGGTCCCGGGGACATCCCGGTGAGTTTTCGAGATTTTCGGCTGGTTACGAAAATCGGTAGTTGGAAACTAATCTTCGGGAAGTTAAAGGTTTGTGAGTGTGATGTTTGTGAGTCGTCTGGGTTAGACCCTGACTTGGTGGATCCTCCGTAGGTCTAATTGACGGTCTGGTGCACTTGGGGAGTTAAATGCTCCGTTGGACACAGGTGGGTACTTCGATCCAAAGTCGATATTATGGTGCAAGCTCGGTGATGTTCCCTCCTCTCATCTCCTTACTTGTTATACACATACATGATTCACGTTGAGCACGTCACCACTTGACTTCCCTCCTTGTTGCTCTACTTTAGTTCCTATCCTTGTTGTTATGATCTAGAAGTAGAGCGGTAGTATGTTCGTAGCTTAATTATGCATGATTGACTATCGGTTGTTGACCTGAGTGGTCGGTACTTGTGAGTTCAGTGACACTTGATGACCTGATTGGTCCGCCCACCCTTGGTGGTTTGGTTGTCGGCTATTCACCGACGGATGGCTAATAATCATATCGCATCGATTGCCACAGCTCGTATGCATTTCACATACACCAGCGGTTTGGCCACCGCATCGGTATTCTTTTCCGGGGAAGTGATTGTACTTCTGACCCGTGAGCCCAGCGGTCTATTGCTAGGATCATATGCCAGGTAGAGCAGGCGTGGCAGATACCTGAGGTCTTTAGACCGACATGGTGGTTAGATTTGGTATGCTTGGACTGTTCGTCCAGTTGATGCATTTTCGTATTTACAATAGCGGTAGTTGCATATCTATTTCTATTTCCTTTCAGTTTACATTTGCTACTGTATACCTCTTTATACCGTATATCTCGGTTATCAGAGAGTACACTTGCCCTCGTCGGCTTACGGTACCTACTGGGAGACCCTTTGCTAATTTCTCACTCTCTCTTTTTCAGGTGATCTGGGTGGTGGGAGTCGGGACGGTGCGTGAGGCGCGGTAGCTAGCGAGCTGTAGAGGTCCCGTCCGTTTGACTTAGTTTTGGTTTTTATTCCTACCCTTGACTCTTGTTAATAAATAGACGCATTGTGGTTCAGTTTAATTGTTTAGCTCTTGTAATGATTTGGTTTTGGATTTAAACAATAATGTTTTTAAAATATATGTTTCGATTTATGGAAAACGGTTTTCTACCCCTCGTGGTAGTAGGTTTTCAAAAGTAAAGAGTTTCCAAGTGGGAAACCGTTTTTAAATGATTTTTCGAGCTTTTCGATATCTCAGCATTTCAAAATAAAGTTTCTGGATGGAAAACACTTTTAAATGATAGGGATGATTGTTAATTGTGTAATTGCATCATCTTAAGGATAGTTAGCTATATGGATTGGAAGCATATGCATTTCGATTGGTATTGTATCATCTTGATTGTTTTGGTGTGAGTGGATGAGTGAGTTGTTACTTGTATTATGGTGGTGCGCCGTGCAAATATAAGGAAGACTCTGTCCGTGTGGACAGAGGGTATTCTGTATTTGTGGCGGGTCTATTCCGTCCTGTGGGCAAGGTTTGCAACAAAAAGGGGCACTTTTTTGCTGACTCAGTTTTCAAAATTGGCCCTCTTTCTAAAATGGCTTTACAAAAAGAATCCCGGGGTGTGATAGATTAAGGTGGTATCAAAGCCAATTACTAGCCGAAAGTGTGAGATGAGTCTCGGCTGAGCCAAGTTATACAGCGGGGAGAGCTAGACTCTCACGCTAATGACTGTTGTGGGTAGAGCGTGGCTCCCCCACAATGTCGGTTAAGGCTAGGGAGACGAGTCTCACATTGCCTAGTACTTTTGAGTCTGAGCCTGACGAGGACGTTAGAGCTTAAAGAGGGGAGGGAAAGAATGTGAGACCCCAGGTAATCCTATATATAAGATATAAAATGGCTAAAATTCTTAACCCGGCTATAGCATTTTGGGCGGTTGCTAGGCCCGAGATGTTAAGAGAGTTAAGCTTGCTAGGGCTAGAGTAGTGCTAGGATGGGTGACCCCCTGGAAAGTGGCGCGTCACAATTGGTAGCAGAGCCAGAGGTAATATCTGAGACGCTAATATTGTATTTGAATTTCAAATTCGGAATACATATATATAAAGGTATATATAAATAGGTTGAGGCGAAGAGAGGATGGAATCTTCACGAATCAGCAATCGATTCTGGCGAAATAAAGTAGTAGACCTGATGGTCCGGTAGTGCCGAAGGTGCTGATGCAATTCGTTTGCAGATCCAACAAGCCGATCGTCCGAAATTGTGCGTTTTTCGAGGAGGTCAATTTTGAAAAATCTGTATTTTTGAAAAAGACCCAATATTTTATGCACCTTTTCGCGTGAAGTCGCACGTGGAGGTACTATCGCGCATTTTATGCGTGAGGTGAGGGACTCGAAAAGAAAATTCGAGAATTGGAGGACTTATGTGCGATTTTGCCCTAAACTACAAAATGCACATCTAGGCTTTCTTCTTCTTCCCAGAACCTTTGCCCCCTCCTCTCCCTCACCTCCTCATCTTGCGTCGCACCACCTCCCCTGCGATCTCCGGCCATCCTCCGGCCATCTGCCCGGCCACCAACCTCTCCCTCTCCCTCTCCCTCTCCCTCAACATCTCTCTCTCTCCTCCTCCCTCTGCGACACAAGGACCTTGAGGTGGCCTGCTGCTGAGAGACCGCAGCCTGCCGCTGCACCACCTCAATCAGTGCGGCCACTTGATCACGCAGATCCTGGACCTCACTTGACTCGGACAATTCAGGCACCTCAGAAGGCGGTGCTGGAGTAGATCCCATCGCAAGGCATTTCTTCGGCGCCATTACCTCCTGAAACGCAACAACTTAATTAACCAATTTGACCCACAAGATCCACGCAATTTAATAACTTAACCAAACAAAACCAAATTAGGCGAAAGTATACAAGGGTACTTATTCACATTCCTAGGTATCATGTTGTCGGCCGCCAACATAACCTCCTTGAGTTGAGAATAAATAACACCTTGAATCCGTCTCCAACTACCATTAGAGACATACTAACAACTAGACCCAATTGACTTAACTTCCGCTACTAATGATTGATCACCGTCACTCGCGTACCTAGGTCCTTATAGTCACCATCGTAAGGTTTCCTAGGTCCTCCTAGACATCTTTTCGCTCTGATACCACTCTAATCTGTCACGCCCCGCGACCGCCACTTTGGTCGGTCCGGGCACGCGCACAGACCGCCGAACGGACAGAGCCTTCCCTATCCGCCCAAGGCTCAACAACATCATGTACATAGAGTTTTGCCCAGGAAAAAAACAACAATAACATACATGAATTGTACGAGGGCAATTACACTAGAGGGAGAGAATGAATACCTAACTATTACAACCAAAACATTTAAGCTTCACATACGATCAACCCAAAATACAACCATTTCTACATATATTACATACATGCTTTACTACATAACATATACATTTCCATCTCCCAAAATGAAGCCTTTATAGGTTCTCTCATGACATACAAGAACCATTCTACTACATAGGGTATACTAGCACATGGAAGTCCACTACCTAGAGTGCTATGCCCTTGCCACGATCCTCGACCGCATCGCTCGTGCTAGGCTCTGCAAAATAGGGTGTGAGAACTAAAAGAAGTTCCTAGTGGGTTCGGCCGCCGACCCCGCCGATTTTTCCACTAGGTTTAAGCAGGCATAAGTAGTAAGAGAGATAAATAATAATAAACAACTAATGCAACTACTATGCCTCTACAATATGACACTAGGTAATCAATAGATATCATAATGCTCATGATGCTTACTAACTTTACCTTTTAACCCAATCATACCGGCTCACTCGAAGGTCAAGCCTACTCACAATACCAGGGCCCACGAGGACTATCACCAATCTAGGGCCGTCTGTTGGGTAGATACGTTAACCCATACGTGACAACTCCGGAGCTCACTGCTTGTGATGTCGCGACCCATCACAAGCCAAACAGACAATGTGAGTACGATCCAGTCCTCTCATCCCGAGGACATCGTACTAACCAGGGTAGCAACACATGGGGATATACCAATCACTAACATCTAACTCAACAAGTGCAATCAACCACAACTAGTCCAAATGCCACCAAATTCATGTCCAATGTTCAATGTTTTCTAGTTCACATACTAGTTCTTTGCATTCATAGGGTTCCAATGTCCAACGACCCAATCCTCATGCATCCAATATCCAAATTCTCAATATAACTTATTTAACCCTACTTTAGGAAGCATGCAAGAGAATTGAAAGCTCAACATAATATTAACCCTAAATGCATGATTTCTAAACATACTTACATACCTGACCAAAAATGGCGACATAAACATAAAAGGAAATCCAACTGTTTTAGATAGCACCACCCACCTCGATTCGATGCCAACTGCAAGGAAATCCTAGCAATTTAGCTTCCGACACCGATTCGGCACTTTTCGACGTTAACAAATGAAATCCCTGATTTTCGGCTCAATTTTCCTCAATCGACCACCGAAGCGTCGCTATTCTTCGATTCGAAGCTATTAGGCGTTCACCGACAACCTTCAATTAGAAGATTACTAGATCAATTTATATTAAAACCCTACAATTTCAAAAGCCCTCTTTCAAAACCCTAGAAATCCATTTTTGGCAAAATAGCCAAACATTCTTGGGATTTACGCAATATTTGAGGTTAGCATACATATAGGATTTCCAACTAACTCAATTCAATGAATTCACCAAAACCCTAACTCCCAAAAAACCTCAAAAACTCACCTTTGGTCCTTGATTTCTTCGAACTCCCTTGCACACTAGCTTGCTTCACCCCTAAGCAAGCTAATCTCCTCCAAAACCCACCTTGTTGGAGAGATCACTAGGGAGAGAGAGAGAGATTTTAGAGTGAGGGAGAGGGTTAGATAGAAGAGAAAGAGCTTCTCTTTTGTTGGTGTTAGAGAGAATGAGAGAAAAGAGAGTTTAGAAAGAGAGAGATCTTTCTCTTATGTGAAGAAGAGAAATGAATTTTTGCCTCTTATGTGGCTTTTTGACTCTTATGTGAGTGGGAGAGTAATGAGTTGTTTGTCTCTTATGTGTCTTTTGTCTCTTATGTGAGTGAAAGAGAAATGAGTGGGGAAGTGGGTTAGAGCTTATCCATAAGCCCCAACACAATTGCAACTTAACCCCCCATGAAAACACCATTTTCCACTTAATTCACAAACTTTGCCCAATTTGGCCAAAGTTTGGGGAAGTATATAGAAATTCAGTACACTACAGCCATGGCCGCGCCTCCCAAACCGGGTGCAGTTTAGGGCTCGGCGGCCACAGCCCTTCGTGCATCCGCTGTCGCCCCCCCCCCTCGTCGTTGTCGCTGCCGTTGGTAGACCAAAGAGGGCCCCCGGCACCTCCCCGACCTTTCTCGACCGCCGTCATCACTAGGGAGACGAAACCCTAGCCCGAGCTTCAGTCGGGTTGGTCGCGGGCTCATCAATGTCGCCGCCGCCGCCTCTCGTCGCCGGTGTCACGCCCCGCCGGGCCTTTAACACCAACTAGGTGGAAAGGATAACCGCACGGGCGCATGCCCCAGACCCGCCGAACGGATAGAGTCTTTTCTACCCACCCAAGGCGTCACAACACAAGCTTATCCACAATGTTCCAACTAGGAACGAAGTACAAGAGTTGCACAAGGAAAGCATCAACATAAAGAAGTTCTACTTCTATTACATCACATTACACATTTATACATGCCCAAATTTTTCTTTTCTTTCATTTCCATTCCATACATCATGTTCCAAAACTATGGAATATACAAGTTGCATACAATCAATGCAAACCCCTATACTATCCAAGTCCAAGACTAGGGGTACAACTCTATGTATCACCAAAATGGAAGGGCCGCTATCTAGAGAGCTAAACCCTTGCCTCGCTCCGCCGCCTCACTCGCGGAAGGACCTGAAAAACGTGGGGTGAGAACTATAAACATAGTTCCCAGTGGGTAAGGCCATCCAAGAGAGAAGCTCGACCCACCAGGTCCAAAGAAACACCATATGCATAAGTTAGATCACAAATAACTATGCAACAATTATTTACATGCTTGTAAATAAACATAAAGGTTGCAACCAAATGAAATGTAACTTATCATTCTCTCCTAGGTTCATCCTATATTTCACATTGACTAAGTTCAATTACTTGTCATTTACTTATGGTTTCGGAATCGCCGTCTCACCATAATGGTTCCAACATTCAAGGAGTGAACTCGTCACCTCCTAGTTCGAGTAGCGAACTCGTCGCATACTCGGGATAGCAAAATCGTCGCATACCCCATCTCAACACCGCCATCACATGGCATGGGTAGCGAACTCGTCGCATACCCGGGATAGCAACCTCGTCGCACATCCCATTTCAACACCGCCATCACATGGCATGGGTAGCGAACTCGTCGCATACCCGGGATAGCAACCTCGTCGCATATCCCGTTTCAACACCGCCAACTCATGGCATGGTAGCGAAATCGTCGCATACCCGGGATAGCAAAATCGTCGCACATCCCGTTTCAACACCGCCAACTCATGGCATGGTAGCGAAATCGTCGCATACCCGGGATAGCAAAATCGTCGCACATCCCGTTGTTCACATTTTTCACTTGCCAACCTAAGTCTCATGACCTTAGGTTCAAGTCACTAAGTCTCACCTATGTTCAATAACACTAGGTTTACTTTCTCATTCTCAACCTAGGTTCCATGACTCTAGGTTCCAATCTCATGTCCAACCTATGTTCAATAACACTAGGTTCCATTCTCACATGTTCCAACCTATGTTCAATGACACTAGGTTCCATTCTCACATGTTCCAACCTATGTTCAATAACAATAGGTTCAATCATACATTCAACCATGCAACAAGTATAAATAATTGAATTATACTTGAATTCTATATCATGCAATAGGAGCTCATTTCTCTACCTATCATGATTTTACCTTTGCCAACATGCAAGTTCTAGGGTTCACAACACATACCATTTTATCTTTAAATGGATATTTACCCTAGACATGGAAGTGACCTAATCACTTCGGTAAACACAAACCCACCTCAAGAGCTTCCAAATTCTTGTATTCTTCAAGCTCCTAAGTCTCCAAGCCTTGAGTTCTTGTTTCAACCCAAGCTTCTACAAGAAAACGGTTCGTTACTCGTTACGAACCCTTAATTCAACTCAATACACGAAATCAAGTGTTCTAACATGATTTCCAATGCCTCAATTGTAATTCCCGAAGGTCCAAATATTTTTAGAACCTCCCAAGGCAAAAACCTTCATTTAACCTAGGTTTCACATGCATGCATGTAGAACCTCAAAATTTCTTGGCCAATCTCCACATTTTGTGTTTTAGATTACCTAGGGTTCCCAAAAACCTCATAACAAAGTATAAAATCCAGGGTTTGAACCCAAAACGTGAGGAAGTAACCTTAATCACGAGTTCCCTAAGCTTCTTTTTGCACCAAGAAGCTTCTTTTCTCCTTTGGAAGCCTTTTCCAAGATCAATCTACCCTTTTCTCCAAGTTTTGGAGAGATCTCTAGAGAGAGAAAGTGAAGGAGATGGAGAGGAGAAGTGGAGAGGAAAACAATGAGAAGGGGAGAAGGTCTCAGCCCTTCATACACCCCCAATACATGTGAAAAGACTGTTTTGCCCCTCTCCACAATTAACACAACAACCAGCCCAAAACTGAATTTTCGTAACACTGTATACCGGTATGTACATGTGCATACCGGTATACGGGTGTTAGTTCCGGTATACCTCGAAGGATTCCGCAGAACCCGAGAGCTGGGTTTACTGTTTCGACCATCGCATTCCGGTATACCTCATCACATACCGGTATACGGTGACAGTTCCGGTATTCCCCGGAGAATTCCGCAAAACCCGAGAGCTGGGTTTTCGGTTTCAACCATGGCATTCCGGTATACCTCATCACATACCGGTACTAATCACTTCAGTACCGGTATGGAGATCCACATACCGGAATCCAGTGCAGACTTCACAAGTTCAGCAGTTTTAACTTTTCGAAGTCCGTTTTCGCACCTCGTTTGCGCCGAAAACACTTCACACAAGTCCCAAACTTGGCCGAAGCCTCACATATAGCCTCTCATGCTATTTTTCCATCGGAACTCCACAATTTGTAGAAGTTCGGTACGATGCACTGAAATTCAGTGTACTACATTCCTCCCCCCTTAAAGAGAGTTTCGGCCGCGAAACTGAATCATACCTCAGCTGGACTCAGCGAAGAGGTAAGGAAACCGCTCTCTCATTGAGCTTTCCAATTCCCACGTAGCTTCGCGCTCACCGTGATTCGTCCACTGTACCTTTACATAAGGAATTTCACGGTTTCTCAAATTCTTCACCTCGCGATCCATGATACACAAGGGAAATTCCTCATAAGTCATATCCTCATGAAGCTCTATAGGCACATACTCGAGGACGTGCGCCGGATCATACATGTACTTGCGGAGCGTCGATACATGGAACACATTGTGTATCCCCGCAAGTTTTGGCGGCAAAGCTAGCCGATATGCCACGGATCCCATACGCTCCAAAACCTCATAAGGTCCAATGTAACGGGGACTCAACTTACCCCGAACACCAAATCGTTTCACCCCTCTCATGGGTGACACTTTCAAGAAGACGCGGTCTCCTACCGCGAATTCCAAATCTCGTCGACGTCGATCCGCATAACTCTTTTGTCTAGATTGCGCCGTCGATAAGCGTTCGCGTGCCAAGCGGACCTTTTCCTCCGCTTCACGCAACACATTCGGTCCTAAGACCCTTCTCTCGCCGACTTCGCTCCAATGAATAGGAGAGCGGCATTTTCTTCCATACAAGGCCTCAAACGGTGCCATACCGATGCTAGATTGGTAGCTATTATTGTAAGCAAATTCAGCCATCGGCAAATGAGTAGGCCATGCACCCTTGAAGTCCAACACACACGCTCGCAGCATATCCTCCAAAATCTGAATTGTCCTTTCCGATTGACCGTCAGTTTGAGGATGAAATGCTGAACTGAAATCAAGCCGTGTACCCAAAGCTTCTTGCAAGCTTTTCCAAAAATGCGATGTAAAACGGGGATCTCGATCTGAAACTATCGAGGTCGGGACCCCATGCAACCGCATAATCTCGTCCAGGTAGACTTGTGCCAACTTGTCTCCCGACCAAGTGGTGTGGATTGGCAAAAAGTGTGCCGACTTTGACAAACGATCCACCACCACCCAAATCGCGTCGTGGCCACCTTGCGATCGAGGTAAACCCACAACGAAGTCCATTGTGATATTCTCCCACTTCCAAACTAGAATGGGTAACCCTTGCAATTTTCCCGCCGAAAAGCGACGCTCGGCCTTCACCTGTTGGCATACTAAGCACTGTGCCACAAAGCGTTCAACATCAAGTTTCATCCCCGGCCACCAATAATGTAATTTAAGATCCTTGTACATTTTGTTGCCGCCCGGGTGAATCGCATAGGGAGAAGTATGAGCTTCTTTCAAGATCTCCCCACGAATGTTCTCAATTTTTGGCACGCACAATCGATTTCGGAATCGAATTGCGCCCTTCGAGTCTACATGAAAATCACCGGCGCGCCCGCTCTCGATAGCACTCCGCACCTTTTGGAGTTCCGGATCGCCGGATTGCTTTTCTTTTATTTGCTCCAACAAGGTCGGCCACACATTGAGATTCATAAGTCTAGCGGGGACGCCCGGGGCCACAACTTCTAAGTCAAACCGGCCCATTTCTTTGATCAACGGCATTTGTCCCGTCATCTCAATTGCGAAGTTCTCCACGGATTTTCTACTGAGCGCATCGGCCACCACATTGGCTCTACCGGGGTGGTACAAGATGGTCAAGTCGTAATCTTTTATCAACTCCAACCACCTCCGCTGCCTCAAGTTCAACTCCTTCTGAGTGAATAAGTACTTCAAGCTTTTATGATCCGTGTAAATCTCACAATGTTCCCCGTACAAATAGTGTCTCCATAATTTAAGTGCGAAGACCACCGCTGCAAGCTCTAGGTTGTGGGTGGGGTAATTTTGCTCATAGCTCTTCAGCTGTCGAGAGGCATATGCTATTACTTGTCCTCTTTGCATAAGCACACACCCAACACCACGCCGTGATGCATCGCTATACACCACAAAGCCCTCCCCCGCAATCGGCAGGGCGAGAACCTTTGCCGAAGTCAACCTTTCCTTTAGCTCCTTAAAGCTTTGGTCGCATTCCTCGCTCCAAACATATTTGGCTCCCTTGCGGGTAAGACGCGTTAGTGGACCAGAGATTTTTGAAAATCCCTCCACGAACCGCCGATAGTACCCCGCAAGACCCAAAAAGCTTCGTACTTTCGTGACATTGGTCGGACGAGGCCAATCCTTGATTGCCTCAACTTTCATAGAGTCCACCGATACTCCTTCCGCGGAGATCACATGACCCAAGAAAGCGACCTCACGAATGCAAAATTCGCACTTCTTCAACTTGGCGAACAATTTGTTCTCTCGAAGAACTTGAAGCACAATCTTTAGGTGCTCTTTATGTTCCTCTTCACTCCGAGAGTAGACAAGAATATCATCTATGAACACAACCACAAATTGATCCAATAGTGGTTTGAACACACGGTTCATTAAATCCATGAACGCCGCCGGGGCATTGGTAAGCCCGAAAGGCATAACCGTGAATTCATAGTGTCCATACCGCGTCCTAAATGCGGTCTTATGCACATCCTCCGGTTTGATCTTCAATTGGTGATAACCGGATTGCATATCAATCTTTGAATACAACCGAGACCCTTGCAACCGATCGAACAAGTCATCAATTCGAGGTAACGGGTACTTATTCTTGACGGTCACTTTGTTCAACTCACGGTAATCCACACATAACCGTAGTGAACCGTCCTTTTTTCCGCACAAATAGAACAGGGGCTCCCCAAGGTGACACATTTGGCTTTACGAAACCCTTGTCCATCAAATCTTGCAATTGTGCTTTCAATTCCTTCAATTCCGCGGGTGCCATCCTGTACGGGGCCTTAGAAATCGGTGCCATACCCGGGAGCAAATCGATCACGAATTCTATTTTCCGATCCGGTGGCATTTCGGGCAACTCCGTCGGAAATACATCCGGGAACTCTTGGACTATAGGAATGTCCTCGAGCCCCAACACTTCTTTTCGATCATCCACTACCGTCGCCAAGTAGGCAATGCAACCACTAGCAATAAGCTTCCTTGCTTGCGACGTGGACACCATTGACGCAAAGAGCGAACTCTTGCAAGCACGGTACACAAACTCTTTGTGCCCGGGTTCTTTAAACCTCACTATCCGGCTCTCACAATCAATAGTAGCATGATATCTCGAGAGCCAATCCATCCCTAGGATCAAATCATACTCGTTCATTCGATTTAACACCAGCAAATCAGCTGGCATGATCCAGTTTTCAACCCTCACTGGACAATCTACACACGCGTGATGTAAACAAAAGGTGTGTTCAGGTACTTGCACAGTTCTTACATGCGTGGCTTCTACAATTTCTATTCCATGTGCAATAGCAAATGATCGAGCAATGAATGAATGCGATGCTCCAGTATCAAACAAAGCTCTACATCGAATGCCTTTAATTAACACAATACCTGCCATGACATCCTCCTGGGCAGAAGGCTCCTCCACCTGCGAGGCGAACACCCGTCCACTGGGCGTTGGTCGCTGGCCCTTGGCTGGCCTCGGTGGCTGTGTACGGCCAGCCGACATTGCCGCGGGTGGGATGCCCGCAAGCTGTCTCGGCGATGCAAATGCCGATGCCGACGACGGTGCTTGGCTATCATCCATCGGGCAATTGTACCGCATATGTCCCGGCTGTCCGCACTTGTAGCACCGGCCCTCACGATAATCACATTGCTGAGGGTAGTGGGGGCCGCTACAAATCGGGCACTGGGTTGAGGGTCGGTTCCGCCGGGACCCTCGCGATTGGTTCTGCGACTGCGAGTGCTTCGGGGGCCGCTTAGAGCTAGACTGCCCACCCGAGCCACCCGCCGGTCGCTTCTTCCTATTTTCTTTATCTTCTTTTTTTCTCTCTCCCAAGACTCGCGCTCCTCGCGCGCACATGCATTTCCGTGCTCCACCCAAAGAGCACGGTCCAAGACCTCCGCAAAGGTCTGTAGCTTAAGGGCGTGCACCGCCCGAAAGATCTCCGGTCGAAGTCCGCGCACGAAACAATTGACCTTGTCCAACTCTCCGCGGACAACGTGCGGTACGCAATTAATAATGTACGAGAACTCCCTCTCGTACTCGCGCACGGTGCGGTTCCCTTGCTTCAACTTTCGGAACCTTTCTTGAAGTTTCCTTTTCTCGCTATCGGGGAAGTAGGCGGCGAACACCATACCCCGAAATTCCTCCCACGTCGGTGGCGGAAGGCTAGAGAGTCGATCGCGCCGGACTCCCTTCCACCACACCTTCGCCGATCGCTCTAAACAATGAGCGGCGAGATGCACCTTGTCCCTCTCCAAGGTATAGAGATCCTCGAAGAGCGTCTCAATAGCATCGATCCACGTCTCTACATCCCATGGATCTACGTTCTCCCCGTTGAAGATAGGCGGGTTGAACTTCTTGAACCTCATGAGAGCCGCAAGTGCGCGCTCTCGCTCCGCATCCTCCATCTCGGAGTCGGGCATAGGAGTACCCGACCCACCGGCTACAATCGGTGATATCGGTGGCGCCACAGCCGGCGCCGGTGTCACCTCCTCGGCCGGTGCCGAAGCAGAGGCCGGAGGTACTCCCATTCTCTCCTCCCTAACCGCAGCCGCTTGCTGCGCCATCTCGTCTTGGAGCTTTTTAATTTGCTCCTCCTGTCGCTGCATGGCTTCGGCCTGTCGCCGAACCACGCCAATCAACTCGGTCAACTTATTACGAAAACCCGAGTTCTCACCCTCCCCGAGTTGTTCGGGAGCCGCGCTCGATTCTCCGAGCCCAGCCCTCGTAGGAGGCCGTCCACGTACCATTATCTCCTGAAAACACAACGACTTTGGTCATTTCATGACATTCAAAGTCATTCGCAACACTATATTTCACGAAAATAAACGTGAACCCAATCTAGGCGAAAGTCACACAAGGGTCCTTATTCCCCTCACTTGGTTTCATGTTGTCGGCCGCCAACACGAACACACTTTGTGAAGAATAAGACACACCTCGAATCTACCTCTACTTCCAACTAGAGGTATAAAGACATAACCCAATCACTTATCTTTCGCCACATCAAAGATCTCGTCACTCACGAGCCTACACTCCTAGGGTCTTTTCCATCCTAGGGTTTCTTAGGTCCACCTAGACCGTTTCTACGCTCTGATACCACCTCAGTCTGTCACACCCTGCCGGGCCTTTAACACCAACTAGGTGGAAAGGATAACCGCACGGGCGCATGCCCCAGACCCGCCGAACGAATAGAGTCTTTTCTACCCGCCCAAGGCGTCACAACACAAGCTTATCCACAATGTTCCAACTAGGAATGGAGTACAAGAGTTGCACAAGGAAAGCATCAACATAAAGAAGTTCTACTTCTATTACATCACATTACACATTTATACATGCCCAAAATTTTCTTTTCTTTCATTTCCATTCCATACATCATGTTCCAAAACTATGGAATATACAAGTTGCATACAATCAATGCAAACCCCTATACTATCCAAGTCCAAGACTAGGGGTACAACTCTATGTATCACCAAAATAGAAGGGCCGCTATCTAGAGAGCTAAACCCTTGCCTCGCTCCGCCACCTCACTCGCGGAAGGACCTGAAAAACGTGGGGTGAGAACTATAAACATAGTTCCCAGTGGGTAAGGCCACCCAAGAGAGAAGCTCGACCCACCAGGTCCAAAGAAACACCATATGCATAAGTTAGGTCACAAATAACTATGCAACAATTATTTACATGCTTGTAAATAAACATAAAGGATGCAACCAAATGAAATGTAACTTATCATTCTCTCCTAGGTTCATCCTATATTTCATATTGACTAAGTTCAATTACTTGTCATTTACTTATGGTTTCGGAATCGCCGTCTCACCATAATGGTTCCAACATTCAAGGAGTGAACTCGTCACCTCCTAGTTCGAGTAGCGAACTCGTCGCATACTCGGGATAGCAAAATCGTCGCATACCCCATCTCAACACCGCCATCACATGGCATGGGTAGCGAACTCGTCGCATACCCGGGATAGCAACCTCGTCGCACATCCCATTTCAACACCGCCATCACATGGCATGGGTAGCGAACTCATCGCATACCCGGGATAGCAACCTCGTCGCACATCCCGTTTCAACACCTCCAACTCATGGCATGGTAGCATAATCGTCGCATACCCGGGATAGCAAAATCGTCGCACATCCTGTTTCAACACCGCCAACTCATGGCATGGTAGCGAAATCGTCGCATACCCGGAATAGCAAAATCGTCGCACATCCCGTTGTTCACATTTTTCACTTGCCAACCTAAGTCTCATGACCTTAGGTTCAAGTCACTAAGTCTCACCTATGTTCAATAACACTACGTTTACTTTCTCATTCTCAACCTAGGTTCCATGACTCTAGGTTCCAATCTCATGTCCAACCTATGTTCAATGACACTAGGTTCCATTCTCACATGTTCCAACCTATGTTCAATGACACTATGTTCCATTCTCACATGTTTCAACCTATGTTCAATAACACTAGGTTCAATCATACATGCAACCATGCAACAAGTATAGATAATTGAATTATACTTGAATTCTATATCATGCAATAGGAGCTCATTGCTCTACCTATCATGATTTTACCTTTGCCAACATGCAAGTTCTAGGGTTCACAACACATACCATTTTATCTTTAAATGGATATTTACCCTAGACATGGAAGTGACCTAATCACTTCGGTAAACACAAACCCACCTCAAGAGCTTCCAAATTCTTGTATTCTTCAAGCTCCTAAGTCTCCAAGCCTTGAGTTCTTGTTTCAACCCAAGCTTCTACAAGAAAACGGTTCGTTACTCGTTACGAACCCTTAATTCAACTCAATACACGAAATCAAGTGTTCTAACATGATTTCCAATGCCTCAATTGCAATTCCCGAAGGTCCAAATATTTTTAGAACCTCCCAAGGCAAAAACCCTCATTTAACCTAGGTTTCACATGCATGCATGTAGAACCTCAAAATTTCTTGGCCAATCTCCACATTTTGTGTTTTAGATTGCCTAGGGTTCCCAAAAACCTCATAACAAAGTATAAAATCCAAGGTTTGAACCCAAAACGTGAGGAAGTAACCGTAATCACGAGTTCCCTAAGCTTCTTCTTGCACCAAGAAGCTTCTTTTCTCCTTTGGAAGCCTTTTCCAAGATCAATCCACCTTTTTCTCCAAGTTTTGGAGAGATCTCTAGAGAGAGAAAGTGAAGGAGATGGAGAGGAGAAGTGGAGAGGAAGACAATGAGAAGGGGAGAAGGTCTCAGCCCTTCATACACCCCCAATACATGTGAAAAGACTGTTTTGCCCCTCTCCACAATTAACACAACAACCAGCCCAAAACTGGATTTTCGTAACACTGTATACCGGTCATGTGCATACCGGTATACGGGTGTTAGTTCCGGTATACCTCGAAGGATTCCGCAGAACCCGAGAGCTGGGTTTACTGTTTCAACCATCGCATTCCGGTATACCTCATCACATACAGGTATACGGTGACAGTTCCGGTATTCCCCGGAGAATTCCGCAAAACCCGAGAGCTGGGTTTTCGATTTCAACCATGGCATTCCGGTATACCTCATCACATACCGGTACTAATCACTTCAGTACCGGTATGGAGATCCACATACCGGAATCCAGTGCAGACTTCACAAGTTCAGCAGTTTTAACTTTTCGAAGTCCGTTTTCGCACCTCGTTTGCGCCGAAAACACTTCACACAAGTCCCAAACTTGGCCGAAGCCTCACATATAGCCTCTCATGCTATTTTTCCACCGGAACTCCACAATTTGTAGAAGTTCGGTACGATGCACTGAAATGGGTGAACTCCCCCTATGTCTCCTATTTTATTATAGGATTGATTAGATGCATAATTTTGCTAATTATGATATGGTAGAATTGTAAACACGTGATATATACATGTTGCATGTGAAAAGTGGCATACTCCATATAGTAGAGTATTATGAGAATGATAAGCATGCTAGAGTACTTGCACTAGTATTGTGATGACGCATTCATGAAATGCTATTTAAGATATGCATGCTAGTGAGGAGTGTCATATGAGACACTACTTGGTTGATGGATTAGTGAATTTACTTACGCATATTAAAGTATGCTTGCTATAGAGAAAAGAAAGGATATGACAAAATGCAAAATAAGTATGTTGCACCTCATCTAGGTGAGCAACTATGACGAGCATTGTTGACATTGAGCTCGACCTTTTGGTCCTTGAACGATTCCATGTTTAAGACATGAGGAAAGGGGTTATCTTTGTATTTGATAATTGTGATTGGCTAAGCATGTGTTTACTTGGTTAAATGAGAAATAAATACTTGCATGATGACTTTTATACTCTATGTAGTAGAGGTTTATGTAGCTCATGCATGTCATGGATTTTGGTCTTGTTGGCATCGTAGAATGCATTGTTATAGCATTATAGAATGCATGAATTGTGGCATTAGAATAATGCATAAATTATGGCATTTGTAGAATGCATCGAAAATAGCATTAGTATAATGCATTGAGTATGGCTTTGGTTATAGCATATGTGTGAGACCCCAAATTAGTCCTATATATGAGATATAATAGGGCTAAACTCTCAACCCGGCTTAAGCATTTTCGGCGGTGGTTAGGCCGAAGAGGTTGAGAGAGTTAAGCGTGCTAGGACGGGAGTAGTCCTAGGATGGGTGACCCCCTGGGAAGTTGGGGCGTCACAGTTGGTATCAGAGCCAATTACCAGCCGGAAGTGTGAGATGGGTCTCGGCTGAGCCGGGTCTGAATGACAGGCTAGCGAGACGTCTCACATCGCCTGGTACTTGTGAGTCTGAGCCTGACGAGGACGTCAGGGCTTAAAGGGGGGGAGATTGTGAGACCCCAAATTAGTCCTATATATGAGATATAATAGGGCTAAACTCTCAACCCGGCTTAAGCATTTTCGGCGGTGGCTAGGCCGAAGAGGTTGAGAGAGTTAAGCGTGCTAGGACGGGAGTAGTCCTAGGATGGGTGACCCCCTGGGAAGTTGGGGCGTCACAATATGATAGTAACCCGTTGGGATCATGAATGAGACGTAGGTCCATTCCTATTGGTAGAGTGAGATGTAACCACTTGCATGTTAGAGACATGGTACATATTGGTAGAAATATACCCACAAGTGAATTGAGAACAAGTGTGACTTATGTGTCATGATTCCGACCCTCGAGTCGATGTTGTGATTCCATGTTTTAGACATGATGATTGAGATGTGTTGGCCTTGGATACGATGCTTATGATCAGCGCTTGTTTGCCCTTGTGCTCATTCGCAAATGCTTGTGAGGGTCGCTCCCTACAAGCCGGCACTCCGGAGTTAGCCTTTGCGACGTTTGATCGCCCCTGCAGGATTGGGCGCCGAAGTGGATCGCCGTGTGGGAGCGTCTCATTGTCTGTGGAGCAATGTTGACTACCACGAGACCATTAGGCATGGCACAAGCCGGGATGTTACCTTGTGTATGTCCCCTCGTGGATTGGGTAAAAGCTAAGTAAACCGGACATAGTACATCACGGTTGCTTGATGCATATACATGTAGTGTATGGACATAGTAGTGAGTCGCATATTGTGGCAATACTTAGCTTGACACCATTGGGATGCATTCATTGCAGTTGGACATATTAGTTAGTCACTACATACATTGGCATCCATAGTAGCGTTAGGCCTATACTCACATTGGTTTAGTATAGTGGCATGAATGTATGATGTTAATGAAAAAGAGGTTTTCCTTAACTAATATTTATAGCATAAATGGACATGCATGTAGGTTATGGTGGAAGACATAATTGTGCATATGATTGCAAGGAATCAAGTACATGTAAATTTTGGTATAGGACATACCTATGCATGTAGTGGTAGAAATCATATTTTTTGAAATGATATAATCATTTGGAGGCATGATAGTAGTAGAATTACTTGCTTAGCATTTATTGCTTTATGCCTTATGTTTCAACTTATACTATCTTTGCCTCAGTTGACCTAGCGGTGTATTTCGCCACTCTCGGCGGCTTATCCACTGGGAACTATTGTTTAATAGTTCTCACCCCCATTGTTGTTGGGTTTTTGTTTCAGAGCCTTCTGCAGCGGGAGAGGCTTGGGATCGTGGCGAGGAGTTAGCAGCTAGCTAGAGCCTCGACGATGATGTTTTAGATGGACCCTTGATGCCTTTCTTTTATTTTGTATGAAAGGTGTATAGTTGTGTTGTTGGTTGATCTGTTAGCACATATGATGTATAATTTTATTGTATATCTTGAGATTGTAGCTTTATGTCATCTTGTTTTAGTGGTAGAATTATGTTCTCGCTCTGGTCACCTTGTTTAGGATGTATTCCTTCTTCTACTTGACACTTGTTGTTGTAGACGCTTTGTGTACATTGTGTGTTGTTTTGGTGTACACGGCGGGTCTGTGCACGTGCCTGGTAGGTTCCCACTAGGGCCCGGGGCGTGACAGATTATTTTGGTATCAGAGCCTAGGGTTGAGTCTTAGTGGACCTAGTAAACCTTAGGCAGGTTGGACGATAAGGAATAGGAACGTGAGAGACGGGATGTCTTGTGACATATTGGTGAAAGTATTATGATTGGGTCATTTCTAAAGCTCCAAAAGTGTTGGAGTTAGATCGGAGTGAACCACTTCTATACCTTGGAGGGTCACGTTGGCGGCCGACAACGTGACATCGAGGAATAGTTGGAGTCCACTTCATTACTTTCGCATGATTGGGGTTGTAGTTTCGTGTGAGGATGCGTTGGCGTGGGGTGTTTCACTTGCGCATGTTATGTTTGTTGCAGCTTGAGTTGTGGACGACGCACTTGATAGCGGCCGAGGCAGCCGAGACGAGAACCCTGCATCTTCCGGATTTGGTGAGATCCTGAAGTTGAGAGGACAGCTAGCGATTATAGCGAGCATGGTGGAGCGGCAGACATTTACAATGTTACTCCAAGTTGAGACTTTGCGCCGGCAGACGAGAGGATTAAGCGACTGGAGGATTTGTCGATCCAGTTGGCAGCCGACCTCAAGAAATTTTATGAGTATGCGGATCGCACTTTGATAAGGGCAAGAGACGTGAAGATCGTTGGGACAGCAAAAGAAGCTACTAAGAGTGGCAAGTCTAATGTAAGAGGACAATCAAGGTGTTCAAAGAGAAATTGATCTCGAGAATGTGGATCTTTAGCAGGATGAAAGAGGGATCAAATCGTCATCAACTATTATGATGTGTGAGCGGTGGAGTCCGCATGTACCTGATGATGCCCTTGGTGTGGAGGCGGGTGCTCTCTTCGTGGCCAGGTGGGCCATTCCCAATTGGAGTGTCTGAGGAGAACAGTGTCGACGATATTGGTATCGATTTCGCGCGGCTGGCACCGGTTGAAGGCATGCCTATATGACAGGCGGAGGATGATGCAGCGACGATGGAGGTTGTTCGCAGCTCGTGGTATTGGAGCTAGCTTGTTGTTTGTTATGATTGCTTTGATTGTAGTTTTGGATCGGCTATTTGCCGAATGCATGGCAGGGAACTCATTCCTTGTTGCTTGCAGAACGAGTTGGTCCTGATTGCTTGGACTTGGGAGTACTGTTCTTGTACTCCATTAGGATTGGATGTTTCTGTGTGCCAACGAAGCGATTGGCTTTGTTTGGCTGATAGCGTATAGTTCTAATTTGAACTCGGGCTGGCTCTTCGGGTATCAGATTACCGATGTTTGGGTGAGCCGAGCTGTAGTGTCTTGGGAATCTGGACATGAAATAATGTTTTCAGAGGGCGTGGAAGTTCGCTATTTGCGATGATTGTTTCACCCGCCCAAGCCTAGTTGTTGGCTGAGTGGGCGCGTGGCCTTTAGGCCAGCATCCTTGGTGAGAGTTGAGAATCCTCAAAAGTGAGGATGTCTCTTGTGAGGGAGTTGCTTGTGCAATCCCGGTTGAGTGGTGAGAACCGAAGGCTTGGTCTGGAGACCTATTTCGCCTAGTATTTTCTCTTGTGGAGCATCGATCTCATTTGTTTTGTGTGGACGGGTCCTTTTGACTGTGGGTCGACTATCGTGAACTCGGTAATGTCACGCCCCGCCGTGCCTTAGAACCAAGTAGGTGGAAGGACAAAACGCACGGGCGCATGACCCAGATCCGCCGAACGGACAGAGTTTCCCCTGTACGTCCAAGGCGTCACAACCAGTATAATTCAAGAGGTTCCAAACAAGAACAAAATTCATACAAAGATTGCATAAGGAAAGCATCATAAACTACTATGCTATTACAAGCATTCGCAATACAACCATATATTACATTTTTCTGTCTTTGTTCAATCTTTCCAAATACAATCAATTTATTATTACATTTCCATACGCTCGAACACCCCTATACTACGCAGTAAAAGGGTACTTCTATTCTGGTCACAATGGTAGGACGCTAACTATTGAGTTACGCCCCTCCCTCGCGCCGCCGCGCCGCTCACGTGAGGACCTAAAAAATAGTGGGATGAGAACTATATAAAATAGTTCCCAGTGGGTAAGGCCACCCAAGAGAGGAGCTCGACCCACCAGGTCCAAAGGAAGCATACGAGCATGGGTTAGTACATATACATAACCATTAAGCATATAACTTTACAATATATGAAAGTAAACATGCTATGCTTCAACAAATGCGATAATGAAATCCATGCAATATAATTTTAACTGCTATTCCACTATCCATTTCATAACCAATCTGCTCCTAAGGTTCATTTACCTTAGCTAAGCCGTACTCGACTTGCCCTCGAGTTCAATATTAACGGGTTACCACCCTCCTAAGGTTTACTTACTTTAGTTAAACCTTAACCGACTCACTCTAGAGTCAACATCCTTGGGCCACCGCCCAACTAAGGTTTACTTATTTAGTCAAACCTTCACCGACTCACTCTTGAGTCAAATATTTTTGGACCGCAGCCCAGCTTAGGTTTACTTATTTAGTCAAACCTTCACCGACTCACTCTTGAGTCATATATAACTATGCAACAATTATTTACATGCTTGTAAATAAACATAAAGGAGGCAACCAAATGAAATATAATCTATCATTCTCTCCTAGGTTCATCCTATGTCTCACAATGACTAAGTTCTTTTACTTGTCATTTACTTATGGTTTCGGAATCGCCGTCTCACCATATTTGATCCAACGTTCAAGGAGTGAGCTTGTCACCTCCTAGTTCGAGTAGCGAAATCGTCGCATACTCGGGATAGCGAAATCGTCGCATACCCCGTCTCAACACCGCCATCACATGGCATGGTAGCGAAATCGTCGCCTACCCGGGATAGCAAAATCGTCGCACATCCTGATATTCACATTACTTACTTGCCAACCTAAGTCTCATGATCTTAGGTTCAAGTCACTAAGTCTCACCTATGTTCAATAACACTAGGTTCATTACACATTCAACCTATGTTCAATGACACTAGGTTTCAATCTCGTGTCCAACCTATGTTCAATAACACTAGGTTTCAATAGTCTTATTTAAGTGATCTCCCTATCACTATGTGCCTCAACCTAGGTTCAATAACTCTAGGTTCGCATACATTCCAACCTATGTTCAATGACACTAGGTTCATTACACATTCAACCTATGTTTAGTAACACTAGGTCTAACATGCATGCGTCATCTCTCAAGTATAAATATACATTGTTATAAAATACTTAGATTCTTTACATGCAAGGTGAGCCCATGGCTCAAATCATTTGATATATAATTCTATGCCAACACACACATTATAGTTCGTTCTTATCCTAGTTGTCCATATCTAGGATTTTCCATTCACATGACCTCTAGCCCATTTTGGACCATGTCAAATTCTCTACCATGTAGAGAAGCTAGCTCCCCGCTATGTTCACATCTAGGCATACACATGTCCATTTGTAACAATGTGATCCACATGCCCACAATTCCAATCCGTGGTAGGTATGGTATTAACATCATATGATCTACTCATTCATACATATATACCATTTGCCAATTAACCTACCATTACATCCATCAAGTAAAATAATTATACTTTACTCTTTCGACATGGAAGTGACCTAATCACTTCGGTAAACACAAACCCACCTCACACTCTTCCGATTGCTTGTATACACTTGCAATCGGGCTCTTTTCCTCTTGGCCTCAAGCTTGGTCTTCAAGCTCCTAGCCCTAACACACATGAAGGATTCGTTAATCCGAGTCGAACTCATAACGATCTCATCTCTCCAAATCATTCGAAATGGAGTTGTCCCACATGTTCTACTAACCCCAAACTAGGGTTCTGAAGGGTTAAAATATTTTTAAAACCCTCCACAAGAAAATCCTTCTTTCAACCTAGGGTTTTCCAAAACTCATGGCAAAATCCAAAATCTCTTGCTAATCTCTACAATTTGTAGTCTAGATTAGCCAAGGGTCTCCAAAACTTCATTTCTTAGTCTTAATCCGAAACCCTAGCTACCAAATCCAAGGACTTACCTCGGATCCGCGAGCTCACCAAGCCACCATGCATGCACGAGCTCGAAACTTCACTCCTCCAAGCTTCCCAAGCTTGATCTCCGCCAAGATCTTCAATTCGGAGGAGAAGGAGAAGAAATGAAGAGAGGGAGAAGAGCTTCTCACTCTCTCTCTATGTGTGTGTTCCCTGAGGAGAAAGGGGAAGGGTTCCCCTTTAAGTAAGCCTCCCCTCAGTGAAATTACCAATTTACCCTTCGAAATCAGCATTCTGCACACAGTATTTCGGTATACGAGTTGGCGTACCGGTATACGGGTTGGCGTACCGGTATACCACGAGGAATTCCGCAGAACCCGAGAGCTGGTTTCACTGTTTCAAACATTGCATACCGGTATCCCTCTTTGCATACCGGTATACTCCGGAAAATTTCGTAAACCCGAGAGCTGGGTTCCCGGTTTTAACACAGCATTCCGGTATACCATTTCTCATACCGGTATACCTCACCTCCAATTCCGGTATTGGAGTTCACATACCGGAATCCAGTGCAGATTTCCTAAGTTCAACAGTTTTAGCTTTCCGAAGTCCGTTTTCGCGCCTCATTTGCGCCGAAAACACTTCGCACAAGTTCCTAACTTGGCCGGAGCCTCACATATGGCGCCGCATGTTATCTTTCCACCGAAACTCCATAATTTGTAAAAGTTCGGTGTACTACAGGTAAGGTCACGATCAAGAATATGTACCTGTAGCCGAGATCTGTTGATCTGTCTGATCAGCTCCATGAATTCTGGAGTTACTCGAGGTTAGTTGTAATCTGAGTACTACTCTCGTTGGATTGAGTTTGAGTTTGAGTTTGAGTTTGGACCGAGGGTAACTTGTGCACTCGGTGTAGACATTACGAAATTGTCGTGATGTCATTCGAGCTGTTGATGCTCTTGTGTGTTGTATTCTCTGACCCTTGAGGGTATTCTTATCGCTGTATGTGCCGACACTTTGGAAGCCATGAAGTGATGGAGACCGTGAAGATTCCTTTGAATGAGGACTACAAGTGCTTCAAGTTGAAGACGTCCTAATTCGGTTGTGAGGACTAGCATCCCTTGGCAGTTGATGCCAAAGTGGATATGATTGGAGATCTCAAGGAATCAAGCCATCCATAGTTGATTTGGACAAGCTGATGTAATCGAAGTTCAAACTTCCTAGTTTGATTGGATGTTATGGATAATTGTGGGGAGATTACTAAGTTGCCTACTCCCTTCACTTGACTCACACATAAAGGGATTAAACCTTTTGGAAAGATATGTGTGAGAGAAGTTTCTTGGAATCGTTGGCGTGGTTGACGACTGCCAACCTTGTCTGCCCCGAAGGTGGGTTATGTAGTTGTCGTCATATTCCTCTCAGTGGACTGAACTGTGTTTGATGCAGATTAGAAAGGTAGTATTGACCTTTCAGCAATAGAGGGAATATGAGAAGAATCACCAACCCATGATTTAGAAATGGCCGCCATAGCGTTTACTTGAAAACTATGGCAATTTTATGTATAGTTAGTGGTGTGAAGTGCACCCAGATCTGAATGTTTGAGATGTCTCTTCACTCAGGAAAATGAGTTGAAGCAGTGAAGACAGGTTAGAGGTTGGTGTACTAGAGATATCAATGAGATGGGTAACATGAATTGATATCTATCCTTTGGATCGGATCACGGAAGTTAACCTTGATCCCGACTTGTAAATGGTGCAATCAAAGGTACATAGACCAGATGGGTCGTACCAGTGCCAGGGACGAAAGGACACTGGAAAGTTATGATGTAATGTTGGATGTAACAACAAGCGAGGACCGAATGTTTTCTTCCCGAGGGCAAGTAGTGAAGGCTATCTACCCTTGTATGGATAGAGAATGATTACCGGAGATTCTGGTATGGGATTGTCTCGCTTCCAAGCTAGACATGACGTTAGTTGGGAGATTGTGAATAGGAGTAGCTATTCACCTGGGTTGGATTGAGAAAATTTCGCGCAAGTATACCCTGGTAAATTGTGCGACTGCGTAGAGCGCCTAGCTCTATCGTTTTGGAATTTGAGTCAAATGGATGATTCTCGGTAAGAGATAGGATTTTGCACCTGAATCATATGATCTGATTGTGATACTTGGCTAAGGAAATCCAAGAGTTGTGCGCATGAGGAATCTAAGCCCTAGATTTGGATTGTTCGAGACCTTGAGGCGAATGGGCCAAGTAGCGTATTGATTTGTTTTACCTCAGACCTGTTGGAGGTAAATGGTGTGTTTCTGCTAGCGACGTTCCAAGTAAGTGTTCGAATCCTACCCCGATGGTAGATGTCAATTCGTTAAAGCTACATGAAGACCTAAACTTCAAGGAGCAGTTGTTGTGGATTGGACTTGTGGAATGTAGGAATTTGGAACTATCACTATTCCTACTACAAGGTGCTTTGGAGCAACATCTTGGATGCGATGCATTGTGAGAGCTGGAGAATTCACTGCGAGGGCGATGTTCTTATCTCCTTCAGATTTGATGTTTGTTTGTTGGTTGTTGATCCGTAGTTTCGCGGACGAAACTCCTTTTTAGGAGGGAAGAATGTAGCACACTGAACTTTAGCAAATTGCGGAGTTCTAGTGTGAGAATAGTGCTTTATGCTATTCTAGAGATTTGGGTTGAGTTTGGTGAGCTTGGGAGTGTTTTCGGGACTTGGAAAGTGCGAAAACGGACTCCGGAGAGCGAAATCTGTAAAAAGTGCAGATTTTGCATTGTATTCCGGTATGGCTCTAGATACCGGAATGGATTTAAAGTATTCCGGTATGGATGCTGGAATACCGGAATACTGTGGAATTCTATATTTTGGCCGAGGCTCGGGTTTTGCAAATTTTGTGCAGTATACCGGTACGCATGTTCGTATACCGGTACGCAGTGCAGCAGATTGTAATTCGTGCAGTTTTACAATTTTAGCTTTTTGAGGGGTCTAAGTGGATTTTGTTGCTTTGGTTAAGTACCCCTTCACCCCTCTCATGTTGCCATTGTTGGCTGAGGTTGGAGAAGAAGAAGAGGCGGGTTTTTCTCTCTCTCTCTCTAGATTTTCTCCTTCCCTACCCCTCTAAAGCATGGATTGATCTCCTTTCTCTCCATTTTCTTCATGGAGCTTGCTTCTTGGCTTTGAGGGGAGCTCGGGATGGATGAGTTGAGCTTGTTTGTGGATCAAACTTCAACCCTAGCCCTTGCTAGCTTGGATTGGAGCTCTTGAGATGGTGAGTGGCTCTCTAGCAACCTCTTTTCATGAGTATTGCATGAAATTTTGGATGTAAACCTAGTTTGGTAGAAACTAGGGTTTGATTTAGGGTTTCTTGATTAAGGGCTCTTGAATTGGAATTGATGAGTGTAGAACACTCTTGTAGGTTGGATTTGAAGCTCCAATATGTTGATTTGGAGTTTGCACAAGCTTTTCTTGGATTAAGGTATAATTCACCTATTTTCTTCATGAATTTTTGTGAATTTCGTGGTGAGCTTGTTCGAAGCCCCTAACCCCTTGGAAAATTATCTTAGGGTATGTGAAGCTCGGGGGACAACTTCGTTTTGAAGTACTGCGAGGTCTCGATGGATATCCGGTGGGTCTGACCTCACCGAAATGGGTGAACTCCTCCTATGTCTCCTATTTTATTATAAGATTGATTAGATGCATAATTATGCTAATTATGACATGGTAGAATTGTAAACACATGATATATACATGTTGCATGTGAAAAGTGGCATACTCCATATAGTAGAGTATTATGAGAATGATAAGCATGCTAGAGTGCTTGCACTAGTATTGTGATGACGCATTCATGAAATGCTATTTAAGATATGCATGCTAGTGAGGAGTGTCATATGAGACACTACTTGGTTGATGGATTAGTGAATTTACTTACGCATACTAAAGTATGCTTGCTATAGAGAAAAGAAAGGATATGACAAAATGCAAAACAAGTATGTTGCACCTCATTTAGGTGAGCAACTGACGGGCATTGTTGATATTGAGCTCGACCTTTTGGTCGTTGAACGATTCCATGTTTAAAACATGAGGAAAGGGGTTCTCTTTGTATTTGATAATTGTGATTGGCTAAGCATGTGTTTACTTGGTTAAATGAGAAATAAATACTTGCATGATGACTTTTATACTCTATGAAATAGAGGTTTATGTAGCTCATGCATGTCATGGATTATGGTCTTGTTGGCATCGTAGAATGCATTGTTATAGCATTGTAGAATGCATGAATTGTGGCATTAGAATAATGCGTGGATTATGGCATTTGTAGAATGCATCGAAAATAGCATTAGTATAATGCATTGAATATGGCTTTGGTTATAGCATATGATAGTAACCCGTTGGGGTCATGAATGAGACGTAGGTCCATTCCTATTGGTAGAGTGAGATGTAACCACTTGCATGTTAGAGACATGTTACATATTGGTAGAAATATACCCACAAGTGAATTGAGAACAAGTGTGACTTATGTGTCATGATTCCGACCCTCGAGTCGATGTTGTGATTCCATATTTTAGACATGATGATTGAGATGTGTTGGCCTTGGATACGATGCTTATGATCAGCGCTTGTTTGCCCTTGTGCTCATTCGCACATGCTTGTGAAGGTCGCTCCCTACAAGCCGGCACTCCGGAGTTAGCCTTTGCGACGTTTGATCGCCCGTGCAGGATTGGGCGCCGAAGTGGATCGCCGTGGGGGAGCGTCTCATTGTCTGCGGAGCAATGTTGACTACCATGGGACCATTAGGCTTGGCACAAGCCAGGATTTTACCTTGTGTAAGTCCCCTCGTGGATTGGGTAAAAGCTAAGTAAACCAGACATAGTACATCACGGTTGCTTGATGCATATACATGTAGTGTATGGACATAGTAGTGAGTCGCATATTGTGGCAATACTTAGCTTGACACCATTGGGATGCATTCATTGTAGTTGGACATATTAGTTAGTCACTACATACATTGGCATCCATAGTAGCGTTAGGCCTATACTCACATTGGTTTAGTATAGTGGCATGAATGTATGATGTTAATGAAAAAGAGGTTTTCCTTAACTAATGTTTATAGCATAAATGGACATGCATGTACGTTATGGTGGAAGACATAATTGTGCATATGATTGCAAGGAATCAAGTACATGTAAATTTTGGTATAGGACATACCTATGCATGTAGTGGTAGAAATCATTTTTTGAAATGATATAATCATTTGGAGGCATGATAGTAGTAGAATTACTTGCTTAGCATTTATTGCTTTATGCCTTATGTTTCAACTTATACTATCTTTGCCTCAGTTGACCTAGCGGTGTATTTCGCCACTCTCGGCGGCTTACCCACTGGGACTATTGTTTAATAGTTCTCACCCCCATTGTTGTTGGGTTTTTGTTTCAGAGCCTTCCGCAGCGGGAGAGGCTTGGGATCGTGGCGAGGGGTTAGCAGCTAGCTAGAGCCTCGACGATGATGTTTTAGATGGACCCTTGATGCCTTTCTTTTATTTTGTATGAAAGGTGTATAGTTGTGTTGTTGGTTGATCTGTTAGCACATAAGATGTATAATTTTATTGTATATCTTGAGATTGTAGCTTTATGTCATCTTGTTTTAGTGGTAGAATTATGTTCTCGCTCTGATCACCTTGTTTAGGATGTATTCCTTCTTCTACTTGACACTTGTTGTTGTTGACGCCTTGTGTACATTGTGTGTTATTTTGGTGTACACGGCGGGTCTGTGCACGTGCCTGGTAGGCTCCCACTAGGGCCCGGGGCGTGACAACTCTACTAAGCAAGCATGCATAAGTAGAGTCAACAGGAGTCAAGTGAACTAATAACTAAATGCAAGAGAAGGGATAGAATGGTATCACCGTAGTCCACTGAACCGACTCCGGATCGAAGTACCCACCTGAAGAAACGAAGAGCCTAACACCGACGGCTCTCGGGAACCACGACAGGACCTACGAAAGACTCACAGGGTCAAGGTCCACCAAGTCGACACTAAACACATAGCGCTCACTACCCGAAACTGACGGATCGTCCGGAAAACCCGCCAGGACAATCCCGAAACCACACGATGCCCCCGAGGGGTACCAACAACCAAACCAAGTCCTCCGCTGTCCCCCAAACACACAAAACAAGGTGACAGGACAGCGAGCACAAGCTCGGGATGCTACGAACACAAAAGCACCCGAAACGGCTTTCCGTGTTCCCGAAAAATGCCGATTTGGCACCGGAACCCTTCGTCACTCATCCGCTGTCCTCGAAACTTTGGGACAGTGATGAGGAACAGCCAACGAGGCTAAATGATGAAGCCAAGTCACTCACGAAACCAGCAAGTGAGTCGCACGACTAAAACACGCGTTCCGCCGACTATTTCATCGGAAAACGCACCAGAAATCAATCCGGATCTCCGCGAAGGGCGAAGGGGTTGGACAACCAGTCCACAAGGCTTCAAGGGTCATGCCCTTGCTGCCCGCAGCATCGCAACGCTGCCACAATCACTAAAGCCCTAAAAACAAGCAACATTCACACATAATCAAGCGTAAAGAAGGCCGTTTGAGCACTCCGTTCGTCCGCACGACCTTCCGCAAGCACCAGCGGATAGGTAACGAAGTAACGGAGGCTGTGCTCACAGCCCCACTGCGACAGGGACAATCGCAGGCACAAATAGTCCAAAAAACAGCACCCACATGCGATAACAATGCCCGACAAAGGCTAAACAGCGAAACGGCTCGCCAAAACAGTAAGGTAAGGTGAGCATGGTGATCAGCGCGTCGCCGCGATCATCGTGCTCACCTTCCCGAGCTTCGGGAGGCAACAGGAAGCCCAACACCATGCATGCGGCCAAAACAATGCCAAAAACCAACCCTGGCCGGAGCAGCTTGCTCCGGCCGGCTGCCGGCCGACATGCAGGGCGCGCGGCGGCCAAGGTCGGACGTGGGGGAGGTGAGGAAGGGGAAACTCACCTCAACCGGCGGCAGGAAGCGGCGACGGCAGCGCGGGGAGAGTCAGAGCTCTCGGGTGGCTAGGGCACGGCGGCGCCTGTGAGAATTCGAATTTATTCTTTGGAATTTGAATTTGGATTCTGTGTTTTCTCTCCCTCTACTTTGTATTTGTATGCTTACGTATTTGTATTTGTATATATGTATGTATAGGAGTATATATATACGTATATATATAGTATTTTATGTGTTTTTATAGTTTTGAGTTTTGTTGGCAGAGAGAGGATGGATTGTGTCGCTATTCGGAGTCCGTTTCTGATGATCCAAAATGGTAGATTCGATGTCTCGACAGTGCTGAACGGATGGCGCATATCGTTCCAACATGCGACGGTCGGATCATGAGATATTGCGAGATCTTCGCTGAGAGGTCATTTTGCATTTTGATCGTTTCGCGAATTGGACCCTGTTTCACGCACCGTTTTGCGTGAGATCGAATGTGGAGGGGTGTCTGGGCATTTTGTGCTTTTTGAGAGGGACTTGGGACTAATTTCCCATGTTGCAGGGGTTTTATTGCATTTGTGCAAGAGTGTATTTGTGTGTATGTGTGTGTGAGTGAAGAGAGAGAGAGGTGTCTTGTTCTTTCTCTTCTCCCTCAGCTCCCAGCAGGAGCCATCCCTCTCCTCTGCTCCCCTGCCATCCCCCTGAGCGCCGCCGACCGCCACCGACCTCCCCTGGCCGGCGGGGAACTCCGGCAACCTCCTCTCCTTGCTTTTCTTCTTCTTTTCTTCTTCTTCTTCCTCCTTCTTCTTCCCTACAGTGTGCACCCAGGGTGAACCCATGCCCTAGGTCACCCTGAGGTGGCACAGCTGCCGGCGACCTACTCCACCGTCGGGAGCCGCCGTCGAGCGCCGCCACGCGTAGCTGGCTGCTGCTGGGAGTGCGGGCAGTGGGTTGGTGACCCGAGCCGCCGCCGCCTCCCGCCACCGCAGCGGCCTCCCGCCGGCAGTAGGAGGGCCACCGCCGCCGTTTTCGCCTCCTTCCCCGGTCGCCCCCGTGCCGCCGGTGCGCCGCCGCGCTGCTTGTGGCTCCTGCATGCAACTTGTGGGCAGGAGCAGCTGCAGGCTGCACCCTGCAGCCTCCCACCGCCTCGGAGGGTGCGCGCCGCCACCCTCTGGACCGCCGCCGCCGGTCCACCTCTTCCCGGCCGCCGCCGTGCTGCCGGAGCGCCGCCGCAGCCGCTGTCGCCGCTTGAGCTTCTAAGGCACCCGCGGCCGAGAGCTTACGGCCGCCGCCGCCGTTGCCCTGGGTTGTCGCGGTCGCCCCCTACCCGACGTCCGGCGACCTCCTCTTGCAGGTGCTCGCGTTGCCGCCGGCCGCCGTCGCCGTTTGTTGCCGGCGCCGCCGTGCCCTAGCCACCCGAGAGCAGGAGTTCTCCCCGCACCGCCGCCGCCGCTTCCTGCCGCCGGTTGAGGTGAGCTTCCCCTTCCTCACCTCCCCCGCATCCAACCCTGGCCGCCGCGCGCGCTACATGCCGGCCGGCAGCCGGCCGGAGCAAGCTGCTCCGGCCAGGGTGCTTTTTGGCTTTGTTTTGGCCGCATGCATGGTTCTGGCCTCCATGTTGCCTCCCGAAGCTCGGGAAGGTGAGCACGATGATCGCGGCGATGCGCTGATCACCATGCACACCTTAGTTTTCTGTTTTGGCGCACCGTTGGTCGCTGTTTGGCCTTTGTCGGCCTTATTATCGCATGTTCATCGCTATTTTTATGGGTTGTTTGAGCCAGCGACTGGTCCTGTCACAGTGGGGCTGTGAGCACGGCCTCCGTTACGTCGTTACCTATCCGCTGGTGCTTGCGGAAGGTCGTGCGGACGAACGGAGTGCTCAAACGGCCTTCTTTACGCTTGATATTGTGCGATTGTTGCTTGTTTTAGGGCTTTTGTGATTGTGGCAGCATCGTGATGCTGCGGGCAGCAAGGCATGACCCTTGAGGCCCTGTGGACTGGTTGTCCAACCTCTTCGCCCTTCGCGGAGATCCGGATTTAATTCCGGTGTGTTTTCCGACGAAATAGTTGACGGAACGCGTGTTTTATCGTGCGACTCACTTGCTGGTTTCGTGAGTGACTTGGCTTCGTCGTTTAGCCTCGTTGGCTGTTCCTCATCGCTCTCCCGAAGTTTCGAGGACAGCGGATGAGTGACGAAGGGTTCCGGTGCCAAATGGGCATTTTTCGGGAACCCGAAAAGCCGTTTCGGGTGTGTTTGTGTTCGTGGCACCCCGAGCTTGTGCTCGCTGTCCTGTCACCTTGTTTTGGTGTGTTTGGGGACAGCGGAGGACTTGGTTTGGTTGTTGGTACCCCTGTGGGGCTTAGTGTGGTTTCGGGATCGTCCCGGTGGGTTTTCCGGACGATCCGTCAGTTTCGGGTTGTGAGCGCTATGTGTTTAGTGTCGACTTGGTGGACCTTGACCTTGTGAGTCTTTCGTAGGTCCTGTCGTGGTTCCCGAGAGCCGTCGGTGTTAGGCTCTATCGTTTCGACAGGTGGGTACTTCGATCCGGTGTCGGTTCAGTGGACTACGGTGATACCTTTCTATCCCTTCTCTTGCATTTCGTTATTAGTTCACTTGACTCCTGTTGACTCTACTTATGTGTGCTTGCTTAGTAGAGTAGTCGTGGTTTGCATGATTATTGAGACGACCTCGTTGGTCGGTGTTGATCGCCTGTTGTTCCGAGCGATCCTCGTATCTTGGTTTATCAGTTGCTTCACGGCTCGTTGCCGTTCTGTGGATTGAGCATTCGCATCGATCGTCACAGCTCTTCTAGCACCTCACGTATGCCAGCGGTCTGATCCACCGTTTGGGTCTTCTTTTCCGGAAAAAGGGTCGTGTGTATCCGACTCGTGAGCCTCGACGCCGTGCGTTTGGTAGGTTTTGTGCCGAGAGTTGAGCAAGTTGTGATAGTGCCAGGGATCCGTCCCGGTGGCCTATGGATTGGGTATACATTTGTGGTTATCATTATTGATGCATATACTATTTGCTTACAGTAGCATAGTTTTTCAGTTGTATGTCAGCCTCATACTTATTTATGCTAATGTTTACCTTATCTAGCTATTTGTTGACCCTCGTGCCGGTGTGTACACCTCGCCTTCATCGGCTTGCGGTACCCACTGGGAGGGGAGACATGTTTACATGTTCTCACCCCCCGCCATCGTTGTTGTTTTCAGGTGAGCAGGGTGGTGAGAGTCGGGACGCCGCGAGGCACGCCTAGATATTGGTACTAGAGGTCCCGACTTGTGAGGTTGCTCCCTTCAGATTGGTTATCGCCTTTATCTCTTTACCAGTTAGTTGTGGATATGGTTCAGTTACACTTTGGTTGTTTTGTCTTGCATGTTTGGACCTCGTGGTTTTGGTTCAGTTTCTATGTGTTGATTGCATGCTTAGACATTATGGATGACTTTGCCTACTAGATCCCTATTCTGGTTTATTTATGGCTTATTATGATGTATCTTGGATTTCTACCCCTCGTGGTAGCGGTTTTCAAATAAAGGTTTCCGTGTGGGAAACAGTTTTCAAACCGTTTTCGAATGATCGGCTTTTGGATTTCAAAAGAGAGTTCTCGTGTGGAGAACGATTTTCAAATGATCTTTAAATAATTGAGATTAGGATTCCAAATAAAGCTTCTGGGTAAGGAGCAGTTTTCTAGACTGATCTGTTGTTTGTGCATCGCATCATCCTTCGTCTAAGGACTTACTTAGATTCATACAGATTTAATGACTGTTAGCTGTATGAAGCAAGGATTTTGATGTATTGTTTGTGTGGGATGAATGATGTTTGTGATCCTGTATGTATTGTTGTGTACGCCGTGCAAATACAGGGGAGGCTCTGTCCGTGTGGACAGTGGGCCCTGTATTTGTGGCGGATCTGTACGTGGCGCGAGCTAGGCTTTCAAAAAAAAAAAAAAAGACACGTATTTCTGCTTATAAACTAGCTCGGGGCGTGACAGATTGAGATGGTATCAGAGCGTAAAGGGTACAAACACTCATTCATTCATAAATGTGTAACTGAACCATTGGTTAGGCTGACCCATAGGAAGACCTAAGATGTATAGGTGCGCGAGTTCGAGGGGTTTGTTTTCGGCTTGTGTTTTGTGGGAGTTGCCGACCCCTTTCTCTTGCGCGATTTTTGTGTTTTGCTGATGGCTTGTGGTCGTGGTAGACCTCCCCGTCCTGGTCGTGGTGGTAGGCGTGCGCCTGCGGAGCCGTCTGTTGGTGTTCAGACTCGGGCTACTACGGCTGGTTCAAGCAAGGAGCCGACAGGAGGCGAGCAGCTTGTTGTTGACCGTACCCTGTTGCTTGAGGCCGAGGCGAGGGGTCAGCTGACGACCCTCTCCGGCATGTTCCGGCAGTTTTTGCAGCAGCAGGCTACGGCGACTGCTGCTCCAGCCCCTCCTCCTCCTCCGCCGAGTGCCCCGATGACTGCAGACCCTCCTGTGGCTCCCACGCCGTTGTGGCCACGACCGCGACGACGACAGCGACTACGTTGGCTGTTCCGCGTGTGGACGCCGACCCCGTGATTGGGGGTGGTGGCCACATCCGAGCACGATTGGCGGATTTCCTGAGGTTCGATCCACCCTTGTTCGCAGACTCGTGCTTCTATTAGAAGTGGTGGTGGAGTACCAAGCAGATACCAAGTGGCAGGGTGTGTTTTCCCCTTTGTGTAACCACTCGTTGGCAGGTGGTGGCCCTATCGGGCTAGGTGACGTCACTTGGTGGGTCTGTGTTGTCGTTGGGACTGTTCTTGCCCTAGCCCCACTTTTTGTGTAGAGCACGAAGGCCAATGCGAGCGTCTCTACGGAGACGGTACTTTGAGCGGTTTTGACCGCAACTTTGGTGTTACCTTCTCTGTTTTGTTGGGTAGGGCGGTGAAGCCTACCCCTGTAGCTAGTTCTTACGTCAAACTGACGTGTACTAGACTGAGTGGACACTGTTCGGTGTCAGGTTTTTGTTGGTGCCTACATCGTATGCGGCTATCCTAACGCCTAAATTGGTGTGTTATGGGATTTCTGGTGGTATTTGTAGGCTTTCGTGTTGTCGCGAGATCTTCCAAGTTGTTGTTGGAGGTCTCACCGCGTTTGACGTTGGTTAGTCGACGCTGGAAATTGTTTTTCCTTCGCTTTGGTTCGTGTGGTTGGCGACCCAACGTCGAATGTAGTCGTCGATTTGTTGTTGGAAACCGAAGACTCCTAGGGAGTTGGCTCAGGGCAGACCTTATTTTGTGGGTCGGTTTGCATTTTCGTTAATTCGGTGATTCTTCCGTGAATTTGGTCCAGCTTTTGAGTTGGTTGACCTGGTACCTTTGTGTTGTTGCCAACTTGTTGTTGGCATTTGATCTTCGGATATTTCGCATTTCTTTTGATAAGTACGTTGGCTGCAGACAACGTAGTGTCAAAAGTTAGGACGGAATACCCTATCCCTTTTGGGACTGTCTGGTTGGGATCGGTGCTTTCTCTTGCAAGACAATCTCTATAGGTCGTCTTGTGGGAAAGCTATGTGGTGATCTCGGTTTTGCCAGGAGTTTTGGTGTCTTGGTGATTGCTGTCGGGAGCCTGGTTGTTGGCTCCGAGGTCTCTGTGCGTGTGTTTGTGTACAAGGTTTTCGTCAAGGCTTCCGTGCAATCTTGGTTTGGATTGCGTGTCCGATCACTTGGAGACAGGTGTTTGGCATCATTGGTGATTTTATCGCTTGTTGCGATTGGCAACCCTGTGCACCAGAGTGATGGACTCGCAAGGTTTTTTCGTGGGTTTGATCGTGAGTTCGAGCTCAACGAGGTGACGGTGAAGAATGAGTACCCTCTACCGCGGATCGACGATCTCTTCGACCAGCTTCAGGGAGCCTCGGTATTCTCGAAGATTGATCTGCAGTCAGGTTATCATCAGCTCAAGATCAAGGCCGAGGACGTTGTGAAGACGGCTTTCCGGACACGTTGCGGGCATTACGAGTTCACGGTGATGCCGTTCGGTTTGACGAACGCCCCGGCAGCTTTCATGGATTTGATAAACAGGGTGTTCCGGCAGTTCTTGGATCAGTTTGTCGTGGTCTTCTTTGACGACATACTGATCTATTCAAGGAGCGACGTGGAGCAAGAGGATCACCTTCGGCGAGTCCTCCTTACGCTTCGAGAGCATAGGCTTTACGCTAAGCTCAAGAAGTGTGAGTTTTGGTTCGAGAAGTTTCCTTCTTGGGTCACATCGTGACGCAGTCTGGTATTGCGGTGGACCCAAAGAAGGTGGACTCTGTGGTGGACTGGCCTGTCCCGACTTCTGTGACGGAGATCAGGAGCTTCCTCGGCTTGGCAGGTTATTACCGGCGATTTGTTGAGGGTTTCTCAAAGATCGCCGCCCCTTTGAGCAAGCTGACGAGGAAGGGCGAGAGGTTTCTGTGGACTCCCGCTTGTCAGATGAGCTTCCAGGAGCTGAAGGAAAGACTGACTCGTGCCCCTATCTTAGCATTGCCGCAGCCTGGTGAGGATTTTGTGGTCTACTGCGATGCGTCTCGGATAGGATTGGGTTGCGTGCTCATGCAGTAGGAGAAGGTCATCGCGTATGCCTCGCGCCAGTTGAAAGACTACGAGAAGAACTATCTGACGCACGATCTCGAGCAAGCAGCAGTGGTGTTCGCACTCAAGCTTTGGAGACACTACCTGTACGGAGCGCATTGCGAGATATTCATGGATCATCAGAGTCTGAAGTACATCTTCACCTAGAAGGAGCTGAACCTCAGACAGAGACGGTGGCTTGAGCTTTTGAAGGATTACGACATCTCCATCCAGTATCATCCGGGCAAGGCGAACGTTGTGGCGGACGCCTTGAGCCGGAGGCAGCCTTCGGCGGAGCTATCTCTCATGATCACCGACCAGGAGCGCTTGGTGGATGAGTTTCGTCGACTAGAGTTGGAGATCCTACCTTCTGGAGCTACCGCACAGCTGTTGACTTTGGTGGTGCAGCCCACCTTGTCTGACCGGATTTCCAGTGGACAGCTGATGGATCCGCACTTGCAGAGAGTGCGAGCAGAGGCCGAGCAGGGCAGAGATTGTGACTTCACGATTCACGCTGATGGTTCCCTTCGCTTTCGAGGACGGAGGTGTGTGCCAAGTGATCAGGATTTGAGGCGAGAGATTTTGACTGAGGCACACCGGCCGCCGTACACCGTTCATCCTGGAGGGACGAAGATGTACCGCGACCTGAAGCAGAGTTTTTGGTGGCCTGGCATGAAGATGGACGTGGCTCAGCATGTAGCTCAGTGTTTGATTTGTCAGCAGGTGAAGGCTGAGCATCAGCGACCAGCAGGGAAGCTTCAACCGTTGCCTGTACCTGTATGGAAGTGGGAGCAGATCACCATGGATTTCATCACCGGGTTGCCTCGTTCTCAGCAAGGTCACGATGCGATATGGGTTATTGTGGACCGATTGACGAAAGCAGCTCACTTCCTGCCGCTGCACACGACTTGGTCTCGGGATCGACTGGCGCAGCTCTACTTGGATGAGATCGTCAGGCTGCATGGAGTGCCAGTGTCGATCGTTTCGGATCGGGATTCTCGCTTCGTTTCTCAGTTCTGGCGAAGCTTGCAGCAGGCTCTGGGAACGAAGCTCAACTTCAGCTCAGCTTACCACCCTCAAAGTGATGGGCAGTCGGAGCGAGTCATCCAGACTCTCGAGGATATGCTCCGAGCATGCGTTTTGGACTTTGGTGAGGGTTGGTTCAAGTTCCTTTCTTTGGTGGAGTTTGCCTACAACAGCAGCTTCCAGGCGAGCATTGGGATGGCACCGTACGAGGCTCTGTATAGACGTCGTTGTCGATCTCTGATCTGTTGGGTTGACGTGAGTGAGTGTCGTGTGATAGGACCTGACTTGTTGGAGGACGCAGTGGCCAGGATTCGCAGTGCAAGGCAGCGGTTGCTGACTGTGCAGAGCCGGCAGAAAAGCTAAACGGACCAGCGACGACGTGACCTAGTGTTTCAGGTCGGTGAGCATGTGCTGCTCAGGGTGTCGCCATCTCGAGGGATCAAGCGGTTCAGATTGCGAAGCAAGCTTAGTCCGCGTTTCGTGGGACCGTTCGAGATCCTTGAGCGTGTGGGTCCGGTGGCTTATCGGTTAGCTCTTCCTCCTAGTCTTGCTCGAGTGCACAATGTCTTCCACATGTCCTTGCTTCGGAAGTACATCCCCGACCCTTCTCACATGATCGGCCCGACGACGGTTCAGCTGAGGGAGGATCTCAGCTACGACGAGGTGCCTGGTGGTTTTTGGCTCGCGAGGTGAAGCAGTGGAGGAACCGGAGCTTTCTGTATGTGAAGGTGCAGTGGACGAATCACGAGAAGCGTGAGACTACTTGGGAGCTGGAGTCTGCTTTGCGAGAAAGGTTTCCGCAATTGTTTGCGGATGGTGTGTGAGTAAGTTTTGGGAAGGTGAGCACGATCATCGCGGCGACGCGCTGATCACCATGCTCACCTTACCTTACTGTTTTGGCGAGCCGTTTCGCTGTTTAGCCTTTGTCGGGCATTGTTATCGCATGTGGGTGCTATTTTTTGGGTTGTTTGTGCCTGCGACTGTCCCTGTCGCAGTGGGGCTGTGAGCACGGCCTCCGTTACGATGTTACCTATCCGCTGGTGCTTACGGAAGGTCGTGCAGACGAATGGAGTGCTCAAACGGCCTTCTTTACGCTTGATTATGTGTGAATGTTGCTTATTTTTAGGGCTTTAGTGATTGTGGCAGCGTTGCGATGCTGCGGACAGCAAGGGCATGACCCTTGAGGCCCTGTGGACTGATTGTCTAACCCCTTTGCCCTTCGCGGAGATCCGTATTGATTTTCGGTGCGTTTTCCGATGAAATAGTCGGCGGAACGCGTGTTTTAGTCGTGCGACTCACTTGCTGGTTTCGCGAGTGACTCGGCTTCGTCGTTTAGCCTCGTTGGCTGTTCCTCATCGCTGTCCCGAAGTTTCGGGGACAGCGGATGAGTGACGAAGGGTTCCGGTGCCAAATCGGCAATTTTCGGGAACCCGGAAAGCTGTTTCGGGTGCATTTGTGTTTGTGGCACCTCGAGCTTGTGCTCGCTATCCTGTCACCTTATTTTGGTGTGTTTGGGGACAGCGAAGGACCTGGTTTGGTTGTTGGTACCCCTGTGGGGCTTGGTGTGGTTTCGGGATCGTCCCGGTGGGTTTTCCGGACGATCCGTCAGTTTCGGGTTGTGAGCGCTATGTGTTTAGTGTCGACTTGGTGGACCTTGACCCTGTGAGTCTTTCGTAGGTCCTGTCATGGTTCCCGAGAGCCGTCGGCGTTAGGCTCTATCTTTTCTCCAGGTGGGTACTTCGATCCGGAGTCGGTTCAGTGGACTACGGTGATACCTTTCTATCCCTTCTCTTGCATTTCGTTATTAGTTCACTTGACTCCTGTTGACTCTACTTATGTGGGCTTGCCTTAGTAGAGTAGTTGTTGTTTGCATGATTATTGAGACGACCTTGTTGGTCGGTGGTGATCGCCTGTTGTTCCGTCGATCCTCGTATTTTGGTTTATCAGTTGCTTCACGGCTCATTGCCGCTCTGTGGATTGAGCATTCGCATCGATCGTCACAGCTCTTCTAGCACCTCACGTATGCCAGCGGTCTGATCCACCGTTTGGGTCTTCTTTTCCGAAAAAGGGTCGCGTGTAGTCGACCCGTGAGCCTCGACGCCGTGCGTTTTGGAGGTTTTTGTGACAGTGCCAGGGATCCGTCCCGGTGGCCTATGGATTGGGTTTACATTTGTGGTTATCACTGTTGATGCATATGATTATCTTACTTGCAGTAGCATAGTTGTTCAGTTGTATGTCAGCCTCATACTTATTGGTGCTACTGTTTACCTTATCTATCTGTTTGTTGACCCTCGTGCCGGTGTGTACACCTCGCCTTCGTCGGCTTGCGGTACCCACTGGGAGGGGAGACATGTTTACATGTTCTCACCCCCCGCCATCGTTGTTGTTTTCATGTGAGCAGGGTGGTGGGAGTCGGGACGCAGCGAGGCACGCTTAGTTAGTGGTATTAGAGGTCCCGACTTGTGAGGTTCCTCCCTTCAGATTGGTTATCGCTTTTATCTCTTTATCAGTTAGTTGTGGATGTGGTTCAGTTACATTTTGGTTGTTTTGTCTTGCATGTTGGATCTCGTGGATTTGGTTTAGTTTTTATGTGTTGATTGCATGCTTAGACATTATGGATGACCATGCTTGTAGATCTCTATTTATGGCTTTATATTGTGTATCTTGATTTCTACCCCTCGTGGTAGCGGTTTTCAAATAAAGGTTTTTGTGTGGGAAACAGTTTTCAAACCGTTTTCGATTGATCGGCTTTTGGGATTTCAAAAGAGAGTTCTCGTGTGGAGCACGGTTTTCAAATGATCCTTAAATGATTGAGATTAGGGTTTCAAATAAAGTTTCTGGGTAAGGAGCAGTTTTCTAGAATGATCTGTTGTTTGTGCATCGCATCATCCTTTGCCTAAGGACTTGCTTAGAATCATACAATTTTAAGGACTGTTAGCTGTATGAAGCAAGGATTGTGATGTTGTTGTTTGTGTGGGATGAATGATGTTTGTGATCCTGTATGTATGTTGTTTACGCCGTGTAAATACAGGGGAGGCTCTGTCCGTGTAGATAGTGGGCTCTGTATTTGTGGCGGGTCTGTACGTGGCGTGGGCTAGGCTTTCAAAAAAAAAAATGACACGTATTTCCGCTTATAAACTAGCCCTGGGCGTGACAGAAACGGACTCCGAATTGCGACATAATTCATCCTCTCTCCTCCAACAATAACTCAAAAACCAAAAATACACAAATAATACATATATATATATACACCTATACATACATATATATATATATATACATATACAAATACGTATCATACAATAACAAAGTAGAGGGAGGGAAAACGCTGAATTAAAATTCAAATTTCAAAAATCAAATTCGAATTCTCACATCACTCCCACCATACAAGAAGTTTCGTCCCCGAAACTTATCACACACCATCCGCAAACAACTGCGGAAACCTCTCTCGCAAAGCAGACTCCAGCTCCCAAGTAGCCTCACGCTCCTCGTGATTCGTCCACTGAACCTTCACAGACTGAAAGCTCCGGTTCCTCAACTGCTTCACCTCGCAAGCCAAAATCCTCAAAGGCACCTCGTCGTAGCTGAGATCCTCCCTCAGCTGAACCGTCGTCGGGCCGATCACGTGAGAAGGGTCGTGGATGTACTTCCGAAGCATGCACACGTGGAAGACATTGCAACCGAGTAAAACTAGGAGGAAGAGCTAACCGATAAGCCACCGGACCCACACGCTCAAGGATCTCGAACGGTCCCACGAATCGCGGACTAAGCTTGCTCCGCAATCCGAACCGCTTGATCCCTCGAGACGGCGACACCCTGAGCAGCACATGCTCACCGACCTGAAACACTAGGTCACGTCGTCGCTGGTCCGCGTAGCTTTTCTGCCGGCTCTGCGCAGTCAGCAGCCGCTGCCTCGCACTGCGAATCCTGGCCTCTGCGTCCTCCAACAAGTCAGGCTCGATCACTCGACACTCACCCACGTCATCCCAACAGATCGGAGATCGACAACGACGTCCATACAAAGCCTCGTACGGTGCCATCCCAATGCTCGCCTGGAAGCTGTTGTTGTAGGCGAACTCCACCAAGGAAAGGTACTTGAACCAACCCTCTCCAAAATCCAAAATGCAAGCCCGGAGCATATCCTCGAGAGTCTGGATGACTCGCTCCGACTGCCCAGTGCTTGCTGCAAGCTCCTCCAGAACTGAGATACGAAGCGAGAATTCCGATCCGAAACGATCGAACACTGGCACTCCATGCGGCCTGACGATCTCATCCAAGTAGAGCTGCGCCAGTCGATCCCGAGACCAAGTCGTGTGTACCGGTAGGAAGTGAGTTGCTTTCGTCAGTCGATCCACAATAACCCAGATCGCATCATGACCTCGCTGAGAACGAGGCAACCCGGTGACGAAATCTATGGTGATCTGCTCCCACTTCCATACAGGTACAGGCAACGATTGAAGCTTCCCTGCTGGTCGCTGATGCTCAGCCTTCACCTACTGACAAATCAAACACTGAGCCACATGCTGAGCCATGTCCATCTTCATGCTAGGCCACCAGAAACTCTACTTCAGGTCGCGGTACATCTTCGTCCCTCCAGGATGAACGGTGTACGGCGACCGGTGTGCCTCAGTCAAAATCTCTCGCCTCAAATCCCGATCACTGGGCACACACCTCCGTCCTCGAAAGCGAAGGGAACCATCAGCGCGAATCGTGAAGTCACCATCTATGCCCTGCTCGGCCTCTGCTCGCACTCTCTGCAAGTGCGGGTCCATCAGCTGTCCACTGGAAATCCGATCAGACAAGGTGGGCTGCACCACCAAAGTCAACAGCTGTGCGGTAGCTCCATAAGGTAGGATCTCCAACTCTAGTCGACGAAACTCCTCCACCAAGCGCTCCTGGTCGGTGATCATGAGAGACCGCTCCGCCGAAGGCTGCCTCCGGCTCAAGGCGTCTGCCACGACGTTCGCCTTGCCCGGATGATACTGGATGGAGATGTCGTAATCCTTCAAAAGCTCAAGCCACCGTCTCTGTCTGAGGTTCAGCTCCTTCTGGGTGAAGAGGTACTTCAGACTCTGATGATCCGTGAACATCTCGCAATGCGCTCCGTACAAGTAGTGTCTCCAAAGCTTGAGAGCGAACACCACTGCTGCTAGCTCGAGATCGTGCGTCGGATAGTTTCTTCTCGTAGTCCTTCAACTGGCGCGAAGCATACGCGATGACCTTCTCCTGCTGCATGAGCACGCACCCCAATCCTATCCGAGACGCATCGCAGTAGACCACAAAAATCCTCACCAGGCTGAGGCAATGCTAAGATAGGGGCACGAGTCAGTCTGTCCTTCAGCTCCTGGAAGTTCTTCTGACAAGCGGGAGTCCACAGAAACCTCTCGCCTTTCCTCGTCAGCTTGCTCAAAGGGGCGGCGATCTTAGAGAAACCCTCAACAAATCGCCGGTAATAACCCGCCAAGTCGAGGAAGCTCCTGATCTCCGTCACAGAAGTCGGAACAGGCCAATCCACCACAGAGTCCACCTTCCTTGGGTCCACCGCAATACCAGACTGCGTCACGATGTGACCCAAGAATGAAACTTCCCAAAGCCAGAACTCACACTTCTTGAGCTTAGCGTACAGCCTATTCTCTCGAAGCGTCTGGAGGACTCGCCGAAGATGATCCTCATGCTCCACGTCGCTCCTCGAATAGATCAGTATGTCGTCAATGAAGACCACGACAAACTGATCCAAGAACTGCCGGAAAACCCTGTTTATCAAATCCATAAAAGCTGCCGGGGCGTTCGTCAAACCGAACGGCATCACCGTGAACTCGTAATGCCCGAAATGAGTCCGGAAGGCCGTCTTCGCCACGTCCTCGGCCTTGATCTTCAGCTAATGATAACCTGACTGCAGATCAATCTTTGAGAATACCGAGGCTCCCTGAAGCTGGTCGAAGAGATCGTTGATCCGCGGTAGAGGGTACTTGTTCATCACCGTCACCTTGTTGAGCTCGAACTCACAATCAAACCAACGAAAAAATCCTTGCGAGTCCATCACTCTGGTGCACAGGGTTGCCAATCGCAACAAGCGAGAAAATCACCAGTGATGCCAAACACCTGTCTCCAAGTGATCGGACACGCAATCCAAACCAAGATTGCACGAAAGCCGTGACGAAACCTTGTACGCAAACACACGCACAGAGACCTCGGAGCCAACAACCAGGCTCCCGACATTAGATCACCAAGACACCAAAACTCCTGGCAAAAACCGAGATCACCACACAAAACAAACCTTTTAGCTGGGTAAGGCACAGCTACAGAGCTAAAAGGCAACCAGACTCAACCCGGAGTCAAACCATCCGCAGTGATGGCAAATCAACTGCGCAAAACAAATCAAGAATTAGCTCAAGGCTCACTACGTGATCAGGGATGACCACCACATAGCTTTCCCATAAGACGACCTATAGAGATTGTCTTGCAAGAGAAAGCACCGACCCCAACCAGACAGTCCCAAAAGGGTAGGGTATTCTGTCCTAACTTTTGACACTACGTTGTCTGCAGCCAACGTACTTATCAAAAGAAATGCAAAATATCCGAAGATCAAATGCCAACAACAAGTTGGCAACACCACAAAGGTACCAGGCCAACTAAACTCATAAGTTGGACCAAATTTCACGAAAGAAACACCAAATTAACGGAAAATGTAAACCGACCCACAAAATAAGGTCTACCAAGAGCCAACTCCCTAGGAGTCTTCGGCTTCCAACAACAAACCGACGTCTACTCGCGACAAATACAGGGCCCACTGTCCACACGGACAGAGCCTCCCCTGTATTTGCACGGCGTACACAACATACAAACAGGATCACAACCACCATTCATTCATCACACAAACCACAACAACACAATAAGGTTCATACAGCTACCAGTCCTTAAACCTGTATAAATCTAAGCAAGTCCTTAGGCGAAGGATGATGCGATGCACAAACAACAGATCGTTCTATAAAACTGCTCCTTACCCAAAAGCTTTATTTGAAACCCTAATCTCAATCATTTAAGGATCATTTGAAAATCGTTCTCCACACAAGAACTCTCTTTTGAAATCCCAAAAAGCCGATCAATCGAAAACGGTTTGAAAACTGTTTCCCACACGGAAACCTTTATTTGAAAACCGCTACCACGAGGGGTAGAAATCCAAGATACACAGTATAAAGCCATAATTAATCCAGAATAGGGATCTAGTAAGCAAAGTCATCCATAATGTCTAAGCATGCAATCAACACATAGAAACTGAACCAAATCCACGAGATCCAAACATGCAAGACAAAACAACCAAAGTGTAACTGAACCACATCCACAACTAACTGATAAAGAGATAAGGGCGATAACCAATCTGAAGGGAGGAACCTCACAAGTCGGGACCTCTAATACCACTAACTAAGCGTGCCTCGCTGCGTCCCGACTCCCACCACCCTGCTCACCTAAAAACAACAACGATGGCGGGGGGTGAGAACATGTAAACATGTCTCCCCTCCCAGTGGGTACCGCAAGCCGACGAAGGCGAGGTGTACACACCGGCACGAGGGTCAACAAACAGATAGATAAGGTAAACAGTAGCACCAATAAATATGAGGCTGACATACAACTGAACAACTATGCTACTGCAAGTAAGATAATCATATGCATCAACAGTGATAACCACAAATGTATACCCAATCATCATAGGCCACCGGGACGGATCCCTGGCACTGTCACAACCTGCTCAACCATCGGCACAAAACCTTCCAAACGCACAGCGTCGAGGCTCATGGGTCGAACACACGCGACCCTTTTCGGGAAAAGAAGACCCAAACGGTGGATCAGACTGCTGGCATACGTGAGGTGCTAGAAGAGCTGTGACGATCGATGCGAATGCTCAATCCACAGAACGGCAACGAGCCGTGAAGCAACTGATAAACCAAAGTACGAGGATCGCTCGGAACAACAGGCGATCACCACCGACCAATAAGGTCGTCTCAATAATCATGCAAACCACAACTACTCTACTAAGCAAGCATGCATAAGGTCACCTCAACCGGCGGCAGGAAGCGGCGGCGGCGGCGCGGGGAGAGTGAGAGCTCTCGGGTGGCTAGGGCACGGCGGCGCCGGCAACAAACGGCGGCAACGGCGGTCGGGACGGTGAGCACCGGTAAGAGGGGCCCGCCGGACATCAGAAGGTGGGTGACCGCGACAGCAAAGACCGGCGGTGGCGGCGGTGCAGGGCGCTCGACCGCGGCTGCCCTAGCAGCCCAAGCTGAGCCCGCGGCGGCTGCGGCGGTGCACCGACGGCACGGGGGCGGCCGGGGAGGAAGGCGACAGCGCCGGAGGTCCTCCCGGAGCTGGCCGGAGGCTGCTGCGCCGGCTCGGGGTCAACTCCCTCGACCCGCAGCAGCCCTAGCAGCAGCTAGCTGCAGCAGCCACCTCAGGGGGACCTAGGGCGTGGGTTTACCCTGGGCGCACACTGCAGGGAAGGATAGAAGGAAGAAGAAGAAGAAAAGGAGGGAAAAAGAGAGAGGGAGCTGTTGCCGGAGTTCCCCGCCGGCCAGGGGAGGTCGGCGGCGCTCAGGGGGAAGGCAGGGGAGCTGAGGAGGAGGGTGGCACCCTGCTGGGAGCTGAGGGAGAAGAGAAAGTAACTAGGTTCTCTCTCTTTCTCCACTCACACACACAAGCACATATACACAAAGGCATATTTGCAAAAAGCCCCTCGAAACAACGGAAATTAGCCCCAAGTCCCTCACAACATGCACAAAATGCACAAACACCCCTCCACACTCGATCTCTTGCAAAACGGTGCGTGAAACAGGGTCCAATTCGCGAAACGATCAAACATGCACTACGACCTCTCAGCGAAGAACTCACGATATCTCACGATCCGACCGTCGCATGTGCAAACGGATCGTGCCATCGCGTTTAGCACTGCCGAGACATCGAATCTACTATTTTGGATCGTCAGAAACGGACTCCGAATTGCGACACAATCCATCCTCTCTACTCCAACAATAACTCAAAAACCAAAAATACACAAATAATACATATATATATACACCTATACATATATATATATACATATACAAATACGTAGCATACAAAAACAAAGTAGAGGGATGGAAAACGCTGAATTCAAATTCAAATTTCAAAAATCAAATTCGAATTCTCACAATATTGTCACTGTCAAGCTCAATGTGGCTCTGCAGGCTATGGTCGATACAATGATCAAAGAGATCACAAGTAACCAAATCAATATGCTCAGTACAATCATGGAATATCTACTACTCATAATGACAATCATATAATCATGTATCCAAATATCCAAAATATATGTTTACTACCGCCGTGCTAACTTATGGCCTCTATTATATTTTGTTAGGCATGTACAATAAGAAAGGAGAAAAATATCAAACCCCTATTCATGAGATGTCAACCTGCCCCTCTCGGCCCAATCTGAAAAATAGCAAAACGATACACTGATACAATTCAATATACTACAACGATTGGACTTACAATTCATACTATAAAGCACATATTCATATCCACATGCAAAGATGCTAGAAATCCAGTTCTTTATTCAATTATCTGCTAATATAACATTCTAATATCATTTACTCCTAAGTTAAATGTCACAGTAGTATGTCCAATATGACATATTAATAACAAGTCCCTACATCATGAATATAGGACTTATGATTTCCCACAATATGACGTAGATTAGTACTCACATGCAATCATGCTAAAATTCCAGCCCTCTACTCAATTTCATGCTAATATCGCCGCCCTCTATCAACATATATATTATATACATATCCATATTCATACAAATAGACGTAGAAGGAAATTCGTAGTTTTCGGCGACTCGGAACCCACCTCAAATGTAAATCCAATATGTAGAACACTTGTAGGCCAGATGAGGTACCCTGCTGCGACTATCCCTGGTCACACGGCAGCCACAACACCTCCGAATGGCTTGAAAATCTCCCGTCAAAACGCTGGCGATAACGGCTCCTAAAATGCATAGAAATCAGTTTCAAGCTTTCAATTTCGCTCCAATTAACCTCAATCAACAGGAATAAGGTACGGACTGAGCTTCTTTACTCCTCTCTCCTACAAGTAAACATCAATTTTACTGTCGAATGCTCTAATTGCGCGCAATTGCATTCTTTCCTCTCTCCTCCCCCTTACCCTGCTGTCACTGCCATTATTGCTGCTGCAGCAAGCTGCTGCAGTTGCTGCTGATGCTGCAGCTGCAATTGCTGATGCTGCAGTTGCAACTGCTGCTGATGCTGCATTGCAGCTAGCTACTGATGTTGCTGCAGCTGCTACTGCTGCAGTTTATTGCTGCAGCTGCGGCTGCTCCCGTAGCTGTGGCTACTTGCTGCTGCAGCCTTTTTGTTGCAGCAGCAAGAAAAGTTCAGGGAGAGAGAGAAAAGGAGGGAAAGAAGGAAAGAGGAAGGAGAAGGGGAAAGGAAGACTCTAACCACGCAATCAAAGCATCGAAGAAATTTTACGTGCGCGCGAACTCGATTGGATCGTCGAATAATTCAAAACCCCTTCAATTCCCGTTTTCCTTCTTCTCTCATTCTCTCTCTAGAAACATCAGGTGAAATTCCACTAACAATTATAACAAAATGCCAATAAGTCCAAAGAATTCGAGTAATTTAATTATAGACCCCCACAAGCTGAAATTTGGGTCTCCGAGTTCGTTTTTGCATCCAATTCGTGCCAAACCATCTCCAATTCAGTCAAACCTTACAAGGAGATGCTGAATAACAACTCATATTGTAACCTTATTTTTTTGCCTATTCCAGTACTCTACACTTTCTCTTTCGACCAAGAAAATTCGGGTTGCCCTTACCTTATAGGTGCCTCTCTTTGCTTTTGGTCTTCTCCTCTAACACTCTTCACCTTTCAATTGGTCCATGACTCCAACTCTCTTTGACTGCTATTGGTGGCCTTCATCCTCATGGTATTACCATTTCGGCTAGACTAATTTCTAGGCTTACTTTAACTTTTTGACTTCGGTCGAGCCTCTGACATGGCCACGAAAATTTATTGCTCACCATGCCGGCACTTCGGTCCTATCAGTGATCTTGAACACGTTGCCTTTCTTCTTTATTTTCTTTATAAACCCTTTTCTACATCAAATGCTTAAAGATAGCCAAAGAATTTCTTGTAATTACCGCTTCGTTGGCCGAGGGTAAACTATTAGCTTTCGACCAATATGTTCTTGCTATTTTGTATCATAGTATAAATGATGTAGACTATTCTCTCATTCACACTGGGTCCTTTACTAATGCTAGTGGACCATTTTTGGCTTTACCAACTTTGGCTTTATGCTTACTTCCTAGAGTTGTCTACCAAAAGTTATTCATCTTTTAATAAGTTCAGCCATCAACTTTCTTATGGTGACGTCATGGTTACTCACCAACCCTTATGGAGAAAAACCATCAGAGGCTGATTTCTCGTAATATTTGTGTTTCTTTTACTTCTTCCATTCTCGCCCTTCTATTATTCTCACCCCTTTCGGCTCTAAATTATTCGGCCCGTCATGGTTTCGAGAATCCTATGAAGAAGCTTTTGCAACTAGAACCAAGGCAAACTTTAAGGCTATCCAAATATCCTTTATTCTTACCCAGGATCTTTATATCGGCCTTTCCTATTTCTTCAATCTCGCCCTTGCTGGGAGTCGAAATATATTCTCTGAGGATCGAAATTGCAACCTAAGAGGGGGGGATGTTGAATTAGGTTTCAAAATAAAAATGCAATAAAACCAATCCAAGAAATCCACAATAAATGAAGATGAGAAGAGTTAGAGAAATTCAAACTCAAGAAGCACGCAATCGATTTGTTTCGAGATTCGGCACTTTGTTTACGTCCCTGCCAACTTCTCAATACGAGAGAACATTCGATCTCCACTAGATGATACTTTTGTGTGCAAGCACCAAACCTTTACACCAAGAAACTCTTCTTCTCACAAGAAGATCTCACAATTACACTTCCTTTTCTCTTTTTTATAAATTGTATCTCACTACAATATTTACTTAAGTTTAGAGAGAGTAGAGAGCTAAGAGTATTGAATACTAGCAATTACAAGCTCGGGAATATTAATTTGAAACACCGAATCCCTCTATTTATAGCCAAATCCAAAAACTAGCCATTTTAGTAATTATACACGTTCCGACGCCCTAACAGATTTTCAGGTGTCTGCTTCTACAATCATATAGCTCCAACATTGTGAAACTGCTCCTCAGAGCATTTTCGAACGCCCGGAACAGGTTTCGGTGCCCGATTCTAGCGACCAACTCCCACCTGCTCTGTAGTGGAAAACCAATATGTAATATTTGAACATTCAAGTTCCCGGATCATTGTTCGGGCATCTAAATTTGCTGAAATCATAATTTTGGTTCTGAACAGTAGAGTCTGAAACACGCAATGCATTTAAAATTCAAAATTCAGGGTATTCGAGCGCCTAGAACAACTTTCGGGCGTGCGAAACTGCTTCTGGGAGCACCAACGTAGAGTCCGGACGCCCAGACCAATGCGTCCGATTTCCTTCGATCAATTCGAGTGTCCAAAATAATGATTCGGGCGCCCGAAACTTCTTTCCAATGCACCTCTGTGCAATTCGGACACCAAGACAGATGGGTCCAAAGTTAGCGCACTTCCGAACCCCACTTCCGGGCACCCAGTCTACAACCCAAAACTTGTATATCAGTTGAATTTTGATTTTGAATTGATTTAAATGCCTTTGGATATTGATAAATAGAGTTTTGTCATTCATTTTCAGCACATATTAGATTATGTTTCATTTTGGTCAATGTGTGCATTTAGATGGTTAAAGTATTTAATTTTAGCTCAATAATTTCAGTTATAACCAAAAGTGAATAAAGATATAAATAAGTTCTGAAAGGATCAAATGTGGTCTTTTTGACCTTGGAAGCATAGATAGCTTCACATCATGAAGCTCTTTTCTTTGCAATTTGCCCTTCATGAGTTCTTTACAATTTTGAGAGATCTCCAAACACAAACAAATTCAAGGTAAAGTGTTAGTCCAAAATTTACTATTATTTGTAATCATCAAAACTTAATTGTAGACTAGGGTCATTAGGCTAACAGTCTTCTCCTCTTTGATGATGACAAATAATGTGATATAATAAATGAGCAAATATTAGATAAAATTGCAAGAGAGAGCAAAAGGAAAAAATATAAACAATATAAAAAGTTCCCCCTAAAACTATGCATGGTTTCAAATAAAATTTCTTAACATTATCAAAAATATCAACAATAAAGCAATAAACATATCAATAATAAAACAGCAATCACATCATTTTTGAGGCATGCATGAAGAAGCAAACAAAAACAAATTAAGCATGTATGAAGAGCAACCAAGCATAATTAAGCATATATCACATATTATCAAACATATCAAGCAATTCAAGCAAATATCACATATTTTTCTCCCCCTTTGGCATCATAAAAAAGGAATCGACTAAGATTAAACATAGAGATGATAAGACAATAACAAAAGTTTGTAAAAACAACTAAAAAGGGCCACTAGGCCACAATATTAATACGAAAGATTACGAAAAAACTAAATCCTAATCTTCATCGTCGCCCTCTCGATAATCCTCATCTTGGTCCGTTCTTACTTCCGGTGGCGGTGCGGTGGATAATGAAGGTTGGCTAGCTCGACGCTCATATGCTGCATAGAATGCACTTGAGGGTCCAAAAAGTGCATCCCATTGGTTCTCCATCCGATCGAATCTCTTGTCCATCCAATTAAACCTTTCATCCATTCTATCAAGTCTTTCGTCCATCCTATCTACTGTTTATAAGACTTGATTTTTCAATCTGTCAAATCATTGGTAGATGTCCATTGTGTAGAAACCGAAATTTTTAAATTTCTTAAATGTGGACTAATCGAATAATTTCAAAAAGGGGTAGGCTTCTTCTGTAAAACGGAATAATTTTTATTGAAACAAAAACTGCCACCCTCAAGGTCTGGCATACCGGAGGTCTTGGTGAGGTCCATTTTTAGATTTGGCTTGGCAAAAGCACGGTTAAGGGTATGATAGGATTCGTCCACATGGGGACTTATCTAAAATATTTCTAGTCTACATGGAATAAGGAATAAATGTTTGAACTTATCTAAAATATTCCTAGTCCGCGTGGGATAAGGAATAAATCTAAGAGATAAATCCTAATCTGTTTAAAATCTCTATCTATGTGAGATTCAGTTAGAATATGATTAGGATTAACATCTCCCCTATGGCCTATAAATACATGAGGTATTGGCCACATACAATACGCAAGAAAAATTAGAATAATCTCTCCACCAAATTCTCCCTCTTGGGTTCGCTCTAGGGCACCATCAAAATCCTAGAGATTTGGGCGGTGTGATACGATCGACTCTGGTAGCCGGTTAGCAACGAGAAAAAACAACTTGCGAAAAATCGAGACAGATTCTTAGCGGATCAAAGAGTTCATAAAACAAGACGACATCAGATCCTGATAATCGTAATATAATTCCGCAGCGAAAAAGGTATGTAAAAATCTATGTGATTTTTGCGCTATTAATTTTTTCCTACAATGTTATCAGAGACATACAGTGCTTGTTTTCGTTTGATGATCCGTATTTATTTTCGCTCGATGATTCGTGTTTATTATCAAATATTTCTTTTAGTTGCTTTCGGGCACTAAATTAGGCATTGATTTAATATTAAAAAGAAAACCGGCCTTGTATCGAATTGCAATTGGCCCGAGGTTTATTGACACGCACAAATTTCGCAACTTTAGGCACGCTAAATTTGCGTATGACATGATAGACGTGTACAGGCCTGCTAGAGGCCTCGTCTTCAGTTGTGTGAACTGCATGTGCGAAGGCCATGTGCAAGGGCCTGCCGGCAAACAAGGCGGCGCAGGGCCCGCTGGTGCCTTGGGCCGCATGCGGGTCAGACCGATGCGCTAGGCTAGGCCCGTGTGAGGGGCCTACGTAGGCCTAAGCCGTGTAATTAGGCCCGCCGCGCGTTGGGCCCGCATGAAGGTCCGACCCGCGCACCGGGCCTGCGGTGGCCAGACTGTACGGTGGACTGGGATAGGCCCAGTCCACGTGCTGGGCCTGCAATGGGCCAAGTGAGAAGGACAGCCTCCAGCGCAGACTGGGGCCGCTCATGGGCCCAGCTCGCATGCAGGCTCACCTGCAGTATGGGCTCAGCCCGAGCTTGCGGGCTAGCAAGTCGATTGCAGTGGGCCGCGCACAGGCCCAAGCCTAACTCGTAGGCTTACAGGTTCTATTTAATAAAAAATATAAAGGAATTGATGGCTGTGGGGTTCGAACCCACAAAACCTTAGGGAACTCCATTTGTTTTCTTCCTCTAACCATGCAAATCAACATCAACATTCAATTATGTAAAATTGTGCATGTCATCTATATTGATTTTCGATATGTGTTATTCTTTTTTGAGTAAATTGCATATTATTAATTAATTTATGACGTGGATTTATTCTTAATCAATTTGATATATTATTTTAATCTGCATTGGATAAGATGATTATTAGTCTTTTTAAAAGGCGAAATTTTCGATTTGAAGATGCAGTGAGAAATTTTATTATCAAATTGGATTGAGGATAAGATTGTAGATATTTGTGCCTAATTTAAAATTATGTGCTTTATTGTAGAGATATATGGCTTCTAAATTTTTTTTCATTGCTAATTTACTAAAGCAAGATAGGCTTGATGGACCAAATTATGATATGTGGTATAGAAAAATTCAATATCTACTTAATGAGAAAGGAGTACTTAGCCATTTAACCAACAGCATGGTTCGGCCTGAAGAAGGCACGACAGCTCAGCATCGTCATGATTTACAAGCCTATAATGAGTGGCTTGAGAAAGATCGAAGTGCACGCTATACGATATTGAGCTGTATGCACGATAACTTGATCAAGAAATTTGAGAATTATGAGACTGCTAAGAGTATGTGGGAGAAGCTCAAAGTAAAATATGATAGCACATCAACCACGAGGCTTCGTGCCTTGAATCTCAAATTCAATCAGTACATGCTGGACCCAAAGCATACTATGGCAGAGCACTTAAGGGTGATGTCTGCTATGATAAGAGAACTCAAAGCAGCCGATTGCGAGCTCACTGACGAACAACAAGTTCAGTCAGTTATAAGGTCCCTACCGGAGTCATCTTGGGGTCAAGTCAAGTTAGTGCTGACTCGCAATGAGGGTATAAAGACCTTCAATGATATAGCTCGACATCTTGAGTTGCAAGCGGAGCGCAGAGAGGCGAACCATACCAATGCACTCGTCGCCTAGGGTGGACAGCGCAGGGACAAGTGGCCTAAGCGCAAACACCGCAATGGAGGAAATAAATATGGAAAGACTGGGAATCACGTGCCAAATGAGGGTGGAATTGATAAGCGCCGCAAAGGCAGGCATGGGAAGAAAAACTTGAATAAAGTGAAATGCTATAACTGTGAAAATATAGGACACTTTGCTCGTGATTGCACTGAGCCGAAGAAGGTAAATCCCAATCCTGACTCTCTAATTTATGTATGTTTGCATGTTTTTGCTGCTCACGCTCTCTCTGACTGGATTGTAGCCACATGAGCAACAAAGCATGTAACAAGAGATCGATCAGGATACGTAGATTACCATAGGGTAGCTGCTGGCAGCCATTATGTCACCATGGGAAACGACACTGAGGAAGAAGTCCTTGGTATTGACGCATACCAACTTAGATTGCGCAATGGTCGTTATTTGGTATTATATAATGTGTTGTATGCACCGAATATCTGATATAATCTATTGTCAGTTTTAGCGTTACTTAGATTAGGTTTTTCTTTTCAATTTGAGGATACCCAGTTAGCTATTTATTTAGGCAAGCACTTTTATGATTATGATTGTTTAAAGAATGATTTCTTTTACTTAAATTTGGACTTGAATTTTATTAATAACAACAATAATTCTGCTTTATTAGTTTCTTCTGATACTATGTTTGATTCTATCAAATGGCATGCAAGATTGGGTCATATTGGACAAGAAATAATGGCTAGACTAGCTAGAGAAGGCCCGTTGGGGTCACTCGCTAAGCTTCACCTATCTCCTTGTGAACCATATTTAGCAGGAAAAGCCTGTAGAAAGCCATTTGTAAGACACGGAGGGCAACTCATAAGTTGGAGCTAGTTCATTCTGATATATGCGGACCTATGAATGTGAGAGCACGGCATGGCGTGTCCTATTTCCTCACTTTCATTGATGACTACTCCCGTTATAGTTCAGTAATCTGTTGTCTTACCGTTCAGAAGCTTTGGATTATTTTAAATGCTTCTTAGTGGAGGTTGAGAACCAAACAGAAAGAACCCTTAAAGTTCTACGTACCGACAGAGGACGAGAGTATTTATTAGATCAGTTCAGGGAACTATGTGAGGAAAAGGGATACGCATGTAGTTGACTATTCTCGGCACTCCGCAACAAAATAGTGTCGCCGAGAGAAGGAATAGGACACTTTTGGATATGGTTAGGTCAATGATGGCGCAAGTCAATCTCCCAATTAGTTTTTGGGGTGATGCGCTATTGACTGCTGCCTATATACTTAACCGAGTGTCCTCTAAGTCAGTTCGTTCAACTCCCTATGAGCTATGGTATGGTGTGAAGCCAAATTTGGATGGCTTACGCCCATGGGGATCAGCAGGATATGTGCATAATACTTTCCATAAATATGAAAAATTAGGCCCTAGTGCAAATAAATAAATTTTTATTAGATATTCTGATTGCTCGAAAGGCTATGTGATGTATGGCAAACATCCTGGTGGAGGAGTGACTGAGATAGAGTCCCACGATGTGGAATTTCTTGAGCATAATTTTTCAGGCATTAGTGAAATTAAAAAGGATCTTGCACTATACGAGTTGCAAGAACCTAACAGGGATGCCCCATTGTTAGGCGAGAATGAGTCACTGAGGTCGCATCAAGTAATAGCCCAAAACAATAGGAGTGATCTTATGGTCAGTGGGAGTGTGCCGATTGACCATGGCTCACAAAGTCCATCATTGCGAAGAAGTAAATATGGAGGTGTTCCCCGTCATCGATTTGAGATTGAAGGGGAATCTTTCATGTGTGCTTCTACGGATGTTGATGAGCCAGCTTCTTATGTAGAAGCTATGAGTTCACCAATATGTGATAAATGGCTAGTTGCCATGGAGGATGAGATGAGTTCTATGGCTAAAAATAATGTGTGGGAGTTAGTTGATCTTCCGTCTGGACGTAAAGCTATTAGAAACAAATAGGTTTTTAAAATAAAATATAAGGCGGATGGATCAATTGAAAAATATAAGGCCCGACTAGTGGCGAAAGGATAGACCCAAAAAGAAGGAGTAGACTATGAGGTTTGTCTCAATTGCCTGATTTTGGCTATCGTTGCTGTGACACCCCAATAGTCCCACATCGGATGGGAATGGGGTTGTCATTGGGTATATAAGAGGACTCCAACCTAATAATAATAACTGGGCTTAAGCATTTTGGACCGGTGGTTTGAGCCCAACGAGTTATTATTGCTAGCGGGTCGGGTCGTTACATTTGGTATCAGAGATGAGTCTTGGCTGAGCCAGGGTCGGAATCAGACTAAGCCAGGGTCGGTGAATGACAGGCTAAGTTAGGGTCGGAATGACAAAGGCTAGCGAGACAAGTCTCACATCGCCTGGTGATCTTGGGCTGTGTGTGTGTTTAGGGCTGACGAGGACGTCAGGGCCTAAACAGGGGGAGTCTGTAACACCCCAATAGTCCCACATCGGATGTGAATGGAGTTGTCATTGGATATATAAGAGGACTCCACCCTAATAACAATAACTGCGCTTAAGCATTTTGGGCCGGTGGTTTGGGCCCAACGAGTTATTATTGCTAGCGGGTCGGATCGTTACATTTAATGTGAGACCCCAGGTAGTCCTATATATAAGATATAATAGGGCTAAAACTCTTAACCTGTCTATAGCATTTTGGATTGTGGCTAGGCCCAAGAGGTTAAGAGAGTTAAGCGTGCTAGGGCTAGAGTAGTCCTAGGATGGGTGACCCCCTGAGAAGTGGGGCGTCACAGTTGGTATCAGAGCCAATTACCAGCCGAAAGTGTGAGATGAGTCTCGGCTGAGCCAGGTATACAGCGAGGAGAAAGAGGATCTCATGCTGTTGACTGTTGTAGGTAGCGCACGGCACCCCATAAGGTCGGTTAAGGCTAGCGAGACGAGTCTCACATCGCCTGGTACTTGTAAGTCTGAGTCTGACGAGGACGTCAGGGCTTAAAGGGGGGAGAATGTGAGACCCCAGGTAGTCCTATATATAAGATATAATAGAGCTAAAACTTTTAACCCGGCTATAGCATTTTGGGTGATGGCTAGGCCCAAGAAGTTAAGAGAGTTAAGCGTGCGAGGACTAGAGTAGTCCTAGGATGGGTGACCCCCTCGGAAGTGGGGCGTCACAGTCGCACATTTAGATTTGGGATTGTTCCAAATTGATGTGAAGACTGTATTTCTAAATGGAGAACTAGATGAGGAGATTTATATGAATCAGCCTCCTGGTTTCGTAGCCGAAGGACAAGAGCGCAAAGTGTGCCGCTTAAAACGTTCTATTTACGGCTTGAGACAATCGTCTAGGCAATGGTATCAACGTTTTCATAGAGCAATTATTTCAATAGGCTTTGTGATGATCGAAGAAGACCATTGTGTGTATGTCAAAAGGGAAGAAAACAGTTTTCTTATTCTTTCACTATATGTGGACGATATCTTATTAGCTGGAAATGACATGGAGTTGATTGTCACCACACAGAGGTGGTTGTCCTCCACATTTGAGATGAAGGACATGGGTCAAGCAGATTATGTATTGGGAGTCAAGATCCATAGGGATCGGTCTCGAAAATTCTTAAATTTGTCTCAAGAAACTTACATCAGAAGAATTTTAGAAAAGGGTCACTATCTTAGCCTTGAACAATGCCCTTAGAACAGAAGAAGAGAGGAAGCAGATGGAAAAAAGTCCCATATGCGAGTGCGGTTCGTAGCTTGATGTATGCGGGATGATGTGTACTCAGCCGGACATATGTTTCGCTGTTGGCATGGTTAGTCTGTCACGCCCCGCCGGGCCTTTAACACCAACTAGGTGGAAAGGATAACAGCACGGGCGCATGCCCCAGACCCGCCGAACGGATAGAGCCTCTTCTACCTGCCCAAGGCGTCACAACACAAGCTTATCCACGAGGTTCCAACTAGGAACGGAGTACAAGAGTTTCACAAGGAAAGTATCAACATAAAGAAGTTCTACTTCTATTACATCACATTGCACATTTATACATGCCCAAATTTTTCTTTTCATTTCATACACCATGTTCCAAAACTATGGAATACATAAGTTTCATACATGTAATGGAAATTCCCTATACTATCAAAGTCCAAGACTAGGGGTACAACTCTATGTATCACCAAAATGGAAGGGCCGCTATCTAGAGAGCCAAACCCTTGCCTCGCTCCGCCGCCTCACTCGCGGAAGGACCTGAAAAACGTGGGGTGAGAACTATAAACATAGTTCCCAGTGGGTAAAGCCACCCAAGAGAGAAGCTCGACCCACCAGGTCCAAAGAAATACCATATGCATAAGTTAGATCAAAAATAACAATGCAACACTTATTTACATGCTTGTAAATAAACATAAAGGATGCAACCAAATGAAATGTAAATTATCATTCTCTCCTAGGTTCATCCTATATTTCACATTGACTAAGTTCAATTACTTGTCATTTACTTATGGTTTCGGAATCGCCGTCTTACCATAAGGGTTCCAACACTCAAGGAGTGAACTCGTCACCTCCTAGTTCGAGTAGCGAACTCGTCGCATACTCGGGATAGCAAAATCGTCGCATACCCCATCTCAACACCGCCATCACATGGCATGGGTAGCGAACTCGTCGCATACCCGGGATAGCAACCTCGTCGCACATCCCATCTCGACACCGCCAACTCATGGCGTGGTAGCGAAATCGTCGCATACCCGGGATAGCAAAATCGTCGCACATCCTGTGTCAACACCGCCAACTCGTGGCATGGTAGCGAAATCGTCGCCTACCCGGGATAGCAAAATCGTCGCACATCCCGTTTCAACACCGCCAACTCGTGGCATGGTAGCGAAATCGTCGCCTACCCGGGATAGCAAAATCGTCGCACATCCCGTTGTTCACAATTTTCACTTGCCAACCTAAGTCTCATGACCTTAGGTTCAAGTCACTAAGTCTCACCTATGTTCAATAACACTAGGTTTACTTTCTCATTCTCAACCTAGGTTCAATGACACTAGGTTTCATTCTCACATGTTCCAACCTATGTTCAATAATACTAGGTTCTATTCTCACATGTTCCAACCTATGTTCAATAACACTAGGTTCTATTCTCACATGCAACCATGCAACAAGTATAGATAATTGAATTATACTTGAATTCTATATCATGCAATAGGAGCTCATTGCTCTACCTATCATGATTTTACCTTTGCCAACATGCAAGTTCTAGGGTTCACAACACATACCATTTTATTTTTAAATGGATATTTACCCTAGACATGGAAGTGACCTAATCACTTCGGTAAACACAAACCCACTTCAAGAGCTTCCGAATTCTTGTATTCTTCAAGCCCCTAAGTGTCCAAGCCTTGAGTTCTTGCTTCAACCCAAGTTTCTACAAGAAAATGGTTCGTTACTCATTACGAACCCTTAAATCAACTCAATACTTGAAATCAAGTGTTCTAACATGATTTCCTATGCCTCAATTACAATTTCCGAAGGTCCAAATATTTTTACAACCTCCCATGACAAAAGTCCCAAATCTACCTAGGGTTTGCATGCATGCAAGCCAAACCCTAGATTTCATGGCCAATCTTCCACCTTTTGTGGTTAAGATTGCCTAGGATTTCTAAAAACCTCATCTTGAAGGATTAAATCCAAGGTTTAAACCCTAAATCACAAGAACTCACCTCAAAGCCCTAGCTCCCAAGCTTCTTCTTGCACCAAGAAGCTTCTTTGCACCTTGGAAGTCCTTTTCCAAGCTCCAATCCACCACTTCTCCAAGCTTTGGAGAGATCTCTAGAGAGAGAAAGTGAGGGAGAGGGAGAGGGAACACTACAGGAAATACCTTATTTAACGAAAGTAGAAACCGTCGCTGATAACCTATATTTTCGTCGTTAAAGGTCAATAACGACGAACCATTCATCCGTCGTCGCCCGTCGTAAAAGCTTCCTTCGTTAATAACAGTTGCGTCCAAAATGAACTACTAGTCGTTATAGAATACTAACGACCACATTATTTATTGTCGTTATTTAGTTACAATAGTAACCACTCTATTTTACAATAACGACTAGTTCTACCGTCGTAATAGAGATTACGAAAACTACAATTACCACATCCATAGTGTTAATAACGACGAAAAATGTCGTCGCTAGTATAACTAATTAACGAACATATTTCCCGTCGTTAAAAATATTTCATAGGTAGAAAAGGATAACATAATAACGACCACTCTTTCCGTCATTAATGATATAAATATTGCATTTGGCCATATTTTATTTCTAACTATTTATTACTTTTAACCACATCACATACACAATGATTTATATATATATATATATATATATATATATGTAAACTTGTAACAAATCCACAATTTGTAAACTTATAATAAAACTTCATTAACAACAAAAGTAATTAGCATCCATAATATTCATGTTTTTTTTCCAAAACATTCATACAGTACAAATAGTTTCCATCACACCAAAACATTCATACAGTACATATATAATCAACATTCACCAAAAAATAAAGTGCTAAAATCAAGTACTATCAACATTTTTTCAAAAAAAAAGATCAGCTTAAAAACAAAAAAGGGAGCTTTAAAATGTCTTTCTTGTTCCGAAAATCACCATGAACTACCTACAAAAGAGAAAAAGAATAAATGTTAAAACAATGTAAAAGTAAGTCATGCAAATAAATTTTGAATAATAAAGCAAATAATTAAACAACTGATAGAATCTAAAACAACTTTTGTGTATCAATATAAACAAGATACAAGAAAAACTCAACCTGATAAAACTGATGGTCAAACTTAGTGGGTGGTGGGGTTGACCAATTTTGCCTCCCTTTTTGTACATAAATCAACTCAAATAACATTCATAAATACAAAAATTAAAATATCAAAAATGTGTAATGTTAACTTTTCATTACCTTCTTCCAAATAACTTGTCGAATTGGCTTACTACCTGTATGATGAGGCATTTAATTGCCACTTGCTTTGTACAAAAATTATTTTAACAAGAGGTGTTAACAGGATACAAGAAAAAGCAACCGTAGTAAAGCACTCACTTGAAATACATAGTGGTAAAGTAGAATTAAGTTTGAACAGTCTAAAGCAGAGTAGAAAAGGATGACACAAAAACTCAACCTGATAAAATTGATGGTCAAACTTTATCATATGACACTTTAGCCAAATACACTAATGCTAACATGTATGTCTTCAAAATCCCTAAAGAATTTTTACTATTTCTAAACACGCATACGAAAGGTGGGATAAGAAAACACAAAGGCATCCAAAATCCCAAATTCACTAGTTCACAACCTATTTGCAACAACAGCTTTTAACTGTAGGGAGGCTCAGGTTTTCACCCACCAGGAAGCTAGATAACTCCTCCTAAATAATATGAAATTTGACATTTTAAAGGATAAATCTCGTGATATTCTAAGATACAACAAATGTGTAAGATCTGAGAGTGCCGTGAAAACTGCTTAACTTCACCTTTCACAGTAAGCAAAAGTGCCAACAAATCAACCGAGTGTAGGGTAAAGGACAAATAGTTAGAATACATTGCAACATTACATTAAAGTATAAACACTTATTAAACATCACGGACTTTATACGTCGCAATAATAGCCAAGTGCAATTGTAGCTTACCCAAAGCACATGCACGCATGAAATTCTCCAACCTGATGTCACCAAAAATCTGAGAAAAACACTCCAAAGCAATAATAGATCAACCAACTAAAAATGAAGAAATTTTAACTTTAACTAGAATAAGACAGTCTGAATCATCTATATATGCTTTTGAGAAAGGAAGAAAAATTAGAAGAAACAAGGGAAAAAAAAAGAAAGCTAAATTGAAATCCTGAAAAACCAAATGATGAAATTTTATACTTGGCCCATGTATTAGATGATTAGTACTACTACTCTGAAAACTGCATCACACCAAAAGTGAATATAGCTCCCATCAGAGATCAAAAGCGGCTTATAGCAGGAAATTAATACCTCTTACATTCCATCACAGAACCAGTTCTGAACCATGTGATTTCAGCTTGATCTTTTCACTCATTTAGAAACCAAATCTATACTAGATAATAGTTATAGTAGTTGCATCTAAATAGGCACTCGAGTCCTGTCATTTCTTTGCTATCCATGGTTAAGCCCTCATTTCTATACTGTATCTAAGATTGTTTGTCAGCAAGGAAGAAATTTGGAAGATGAGATGAATATTTCTAAGATCCTATCACCTACAATTAAAATAATCATCTTAAAGCATATATTTGGAACAAAATAGCCAAAAGACAGAAAAAAGAGAGGAAGAGACACGGATGTAAGATAAGCTAGTAATTAAAATGAAGATCTTAGAAAGTATTACAAACTGGTTTAATTAAGAGCTAAAAATTTCTTCTCAATGTTTGCTTTGTGCTCTACAGTTTTCTTGTAACCTGGGCTTTGACATATCATCTGCAGGTCATCTTCACTCCAGAATATCTGTAATGAAATATAAAACTGCAATACTCAATATTAATACTATTGCGGTACCAAATATGATTTTCTAGTACTAAAATTAGATGCATCAGAAAATAATGAGAAAGGATGCAGAAGCCACAAGAATTACATCCTACCACATTTTCATATAAAGAACAACAATTTCCAAGCAAAAACCATTTATTAATATTAACAACGATCCTATGCATTCCTACTCGCACACAATTAATATCATGTAATTATTTAGTAACTTTTATCCTATGCATTCCTACTTCATCTACAAGATCACAGAGTCAAATATACAATTTATGAGTAAAAAAATAGAAATTACTCAAAAAATCACAGTGGGTGCGGCGGCAATGACCGAGAGACGACGAGGCATGTATGTGAACCAGTTACCAAAGGGCGAAGGGTGCGACAGGCTGTGGGCTAACAAAAGGCACGGCTGGCAGAGTGGGTGACAGAGGGTTGCAGGGGCGACGGGCTGCAGAGTGCAGGGTAAATCAATAAGAGAGGGCTGCAGGGTACGGGGTTCGCTTCGGGCCGTCGGAGGGCTGGCGCGTCGACGAACTAGTGAGAGGGGCTAGCGCATCCAAGATCTGGTTCAGGCCGACAGAGGGCTCGCGCGCGCCGACGGACAAGTGAGAGGGAGGTCGATTCTTGTCACATGCGCCGTCGCTCGCTCGCGCATGCCGACGGACTGGTGTCAGGGTGCGGATCCGGTGGGTGCGGGATTACTTTGGGGAAAATAGGAGAAGAAGGAAGGTGAAGAGGCACAAGGGTTTGGGAGAAAGAAAGAGAAAGAGAAAGAGAAAGAGAAAGAAGAGAGAGAAGAGAGAGAGGGTGACTCTGTGAATGGGTAGAGCGAGGTTGCGTGCGAGTGGTGCCAAAAAATTAGGGTAAACCAAAATAAAAGCGCCAAATCTACACTATTAACGACCGGATGAGCCTCATCTAACACGGCGAAAGTAATATTGGTCGTTAAAGGTCTAAATAATTTACCTTATTTCGCGGGAATGCCAATTTCTACATTTTTAGTGACCAAAATTGACTCCTGTCGTTAAAATATGGTCGTTAAAAATGCTAATTCTTGTAGTGGAATGAGAGGAAAGTGAAGAAGGAATGAGGGGAGAGACCTCAGCCCCCCTACATAACCTATTCACTGCGAAATTACCAAAATACCCCTCACTGGGCATTCTGCCTCAGCCGGGTCCGGACCTTGCAAGTGGGGTCCGGACCCCGCACTGATAACTGACCAGCGCGCAGGCCGGGTCTGGACCTTGGTGTCCGGGTCCGGAACCCGTACGCACCCCAACTCGGAAACCAGCTCGGGTCCGGACCGTAACATCCGGATCCGGATCGTGGCTGCCCGCGGACTTCATTGTCTGGACCCCAGCTTCCAGGGTTCGGACCCCGTGAGCAGTTTTGCTCCAGGTGGTCCCTTTTTCAAAATTTTCGATTTCCGGGTTTCCACTCGTACCCATAATGTTCCGAAATCTTCGGAACCCAATTCCACACCAGCCATTATCGGCTTCCATCGAACTTTATCAAATTTAGTAAAGTTCGATACAACGCACCGAAATTCAAGGTGCTACATTCCACCCCCTTAAAGAGAGTTTCGGCCGCGAAACTAGATTATACCTCAGCGGGACTCAGCGAAGAGGTAAGGAAACCGCTCCTTCATCGAGCTTTCCAATTCCCACGTAGCTTCGCGCTCATCGTGATTCGTCCATTGTACTTTTACATAAGGAATTTCACGGTTCCTCAAATTTTTCACCTCGCGATCCATGATACACAAGGGAAACTCCCCATAAGTCATATTCTCATGAAGCTCCATAGGTACATACTCGAGGACGTGCGCCGGATCATACATGTACTTGCGGAGCGTCGATACATGGAACACATTGTGTATCCCCGCAAGTTTCGGCGGCAAAGCTAGCCGATATGCCACGGATCCCACACGCTCCAAAACCTCATAAGGTCCAATATAACGGGGACTCAACTTACCCCGAACACCAAATCGTTTCACCCCTCTCATGGGTGATACTTTCAAGAAGACGCGGTCTCCTACCGTGAATTCCAAATCTCGTCGACGTCTATCCGCATAGCTCTTTTGTCTGGATTGCGCCGTCGATAAGCGTTCGCGTGCCAAGCGGACCTTTTCCTCCGCTTCACGCAACACATCCGGTCCTAAGACCCTTCTCTCGCCGACTTCGCTCCAATGAATAGGAGAGCGGCATTTTCTTCCATACAAGGCTTCAAACGGTGCCATACCGATGCTAGATTGATAGCTATTATTATAAGCGAACTCAGCCATCGGCAAATGTGTAGGCCATGCACCCTTGAAGTCCATCACACACGCTCGCAGCATATCCTCCAAAATCTGAATTGTCCTCTCTGATTGACCGTCAGTTTGAGGATGAAATGCTGAACTGAAATCGAGCCGTGTATCCAAAGCTTCTTGCAAGCTTTTCCAAAAATGCGATGTGAAACGGGGATCTCGATCTAAAACTATCGAGGTCGGGACCCCGTGCAACCGCATAATCTCGTCCAGGTAGACTTGTGCTAACTTGTCTCCCGACCAAGTGGTGTGGATTGGCAAAAAGTGTGCCGACTTTGACAAACGATCCAGCACCACCCAAATCGCGTCGTGGCCACCTTGTGATCGAGGTAAACCCACAACGAAGTCCATTGCTATGTTCTCCCACTTCCAAACTGGAATGGGCAACCCTTGCAATTTTCCCGCCGGAAAGCGACGCTCGGCCTTCACCTGTTGGCATACTAAGCATTGTGCCACAAAGCGTCCAACATCAAGTTTCATCCCCGGCCACCAATAATGTAATTTAAGATCCTTGTACATTTTGGTGCCGCCTGAGTGAATCGCATAGGGAGAAGTATGAGCTTCTTTCAAGATCTTCCCACGAATATTCTCAACTTTTGGTACGCACAATCGATTTCGGAATCGAATTGCGCCCTTCGAGTCTACATGAAAATCACCGGCGCGCCCGCTCTCGATAGCACTCCGCACCTTTTGGAGTTTCGGATCACCGAATTGCTTCTCTTTTATTTGCTCCAACAAAGTTGGCCAAATCTCGAGATTCATAAGTCTAGCGGGGACGCCCGGGGCCACGACTTCCAAGTCAAACCGGCCCATTTCCTTGATTAACGGCATTTGTCCCGTCATCTCAATTGCGAAGTTCTCCACTGATTTTCTACTGAGCGCATCGGCCACCACATTGGCTCTACCGGGGTGGTACAAGATGGTTAAGTCGTAATCCTTTATCAACTCCAACCATCTCCGCTGCCTTAAATTCAACTCCTTTTGAGTGAATAAGTACTTTAAGCTTTTGTGATCCATGTAAACCTCACAATGTTCCCCGTACAAATAGTGTCTCCACAATTTAAGCGCGAAGATCACCGCTGCAAGCTCTAAGTCGTGGGTGGGATAATTTTGCTCATAGCTCTTTAGCTGTCGAGAGGCATATGCTATTTCTTGTCCTCTTTGCATAAGCACACACCCAAGACCACGCCGTGATGCATCACTATACACCACAAAGCCCTCCCACGCAATCGGCAAGGCGAGAACCGGAGCCGAAGTCAACCTTTCCTTTAGCTCCTTAAAGCTTTGGTCGCATTCCTTGCTCCAAACATATTTGGCTCCCTTGCGGGTAAGACGCGTTAGTGGACCGGAGATTTTTGAAAATCCCTCCACGAACCGCCGATAGTACCCCGCAAGACCCAAAAGCTTCGTATTTCCGTGACATTGGTCGGGCGAGGCCAATCCTTGATTGCCTCAACTTTCATAGAGTCCACCGATACTCCTTCCGCGGAGATCACATGACCCAAGAAAGCGACCTCACGAATCCAAAATTCGCACTTTTTCATCTTGGCGAACAACTTGTTCTCTCGAAGAACTTGAAGCACAATCCTTAGGTGCTCTTTATGTTCCTCTTCACTCCGAGAGTAGACAAGAATATCATCTATGAACACAACCACAAATTGATCCAATAGTGGTTTGAACACACGGTTCATTAAATCCATGAACGCTGCCGGGGCATTGGTAAGCCCGAAAGGCATAACCGTGAATTCATAGTGTCCATACCGCGTCCAAAATGCGGTCTTATGCACATCCTCCGGTTTGATCTTCAATTGGTGATAACCGGATTGCAAATCAATCTTTGAATACACCCGAGACCCTTGCAACTGATCGAACAAGTCATCAATTCGGGGTAACGGGTACTTATTCTTGACGGTCACTTTATTCAACTCGCGGTAATCTACACATAACCGCAGCGAACCGTCCTTTTTTCGCACAAATAGAACAGGGGCTCCCCAAGGTGACACACTTGGCTTTACGAAACCCTTGTCCATTAAATCTTGCAATTGTGCTTTCAATTCTTTCAGTTCCGCGGGTGCCATCCTGTACGGGGCCTTAGAAATCGGCGCCGTACCCGGGAGCAAATCGATCACGAATTCTATTTCCTGGTCCGGTGGCATTACGGGCAACTCCGTCGGAAATACATCCGGGAACTCTTGGACTATAGGAATGTCCTCGAGCCCCAACACTTCTTTTCGGTCATCCACTACCGTCGCCAAGTAGGCAATGCAACCACTAGCAATAAGCTTCCTTGCTTGCGACGTGGACACCATTGACGCAAAGAGCGAACTCTTGCAACCACGGTACACAAACTCTTTGTGCCCGGGTTCTCTAAACCTCACTATCCGGCTCTCACAATCAATAGTAGCGTGATATTTCGAGAGCCAATCCATTCCTAGGATTAAGTCATACTCATTCATTTGACTTAACACCAGCAAATCAGCTGGCATGATCCAGTTTTCAACCCTCACTGGACAACCTACATACGCGTGATGTACACAAAAGGTGTGTTCAGGTACTTGCACAGTTCTTGCATGTGTGGCATATATAATTTCTATTCCGTGTGCAATATTAAATGATCGAGCAATGAATGAATGCGATGCACCAGTATCAAACAAAGCTCTACATCGAATGCCTTTAATTAACACAATACCTGCCACGACATCATCCTGGGCAGAAGGCTCCTCCACCTGTGAGGCGAATACCCGTCCACTGGGCGCTGGCCGCTGGCCCTCCACTGGTCTCGGCGGCTGAGTACGGCCTACCGACATCGCCGCGGGTGGGATGCCCGCAAGCTGTCTCGGTGGTGCAAACGCCGATGCCGACGACGGTGCTCGGCCATCATCCATCGGGCAGTTGTACCGCATGTGACCCGGCTGTCCGCACTTGTAGCACCGGCCCTCACGATAATCACATTGTTGAGGGCCGTGGGGGCCGCTACAAATCGGGCACTGGGTTGAGGGTCGGTTCCGCCGGAACCCTCGCGATTGGTTTTGCGACTGCGAGTGCTTCGGGGGTCGCTTTGAGCTAGACTGCCCACCCGAGCCACTCGCCGGTCGTTTCTTTCCTTTTTCCTTATCCTTCTCCTTCTCTCTTTCGCAAGATTCGCGCTCCTCGCGCGCGCAAGCATTCCCGTGCTCTACCCAAAGAGCACGGTCCAAGACCTCCGCAAAGGTCTTTAGCTTGAGGGCGTGCACCGCCTGAAAGATCTCCGGTCGAAGTCCGCGCACGAAACAATCGACCTTGTCCAACTCTCCGCGGACAACGTGCGGTACGCAATTAATAATGTACAAGAACTCCCTCTCGTACTCGCGCACGGTGCAGTTCCCTTGCTTCAACTTCCGGAACCTTTCTTGAAGTTTCCTTTTCTCGCTATCGGGGAAGTAGGCGGCGAACACCATACCCCGAAATTCCTCCCATGTCGGTGGCGGAAGGCTAGAGAGTCGATCACGTCGGACTCCCTTCCACCACACCTTCGCCGATCGCTCCAAACAATGAGCGGCGAGGTGCACTTTGTCCCTCTCCAAGGTATATAGATCCTCGAAGAGTGTCTCCATAGCATCGATCCATGTCTCTACATCCCATGGATCCACGTTCTCCCCGTTGAAGATAGGCGGGTTGAACTTTTTAAACCTCATGAGAGCCGCAAGTGCGCGTTCTCGCTCCGCATCCTCTATCTCGGAGTCGGGCATAGGAGTACCCGATCCACCGGCTATAATCGGTGATGCCGGCGGCGTCACAGCCGGCGCCGGTGTCACCTCCTCGGCCGGTGCCGAAGCAGAGGCCGGAGGTACTCCCAACCTCTCATCCCTAATCGCAGCCGCTTGCTGCGCCATCTCGTCTTGGAGCTTTTTAATATGCTCCTCCTGTCGTTGCATGGCTTCGACCTGTCGCCGAACCACGCCCATCAACTCGGTCAACTCATTACGAAGACCCGAGATCTCGCCCTCCCCGAGTTGTTCGGGAGCCGCGCTCGCTCTTCCGAGCCCAGCCCTCGTAGGAGGCCGTCCACGTACCATTATCTCCCGAAAACACAACGACTTTGGTCATTTCATGACCTTCAAAGTCATTCGCAACACTATATTTCACGAAAATAAACGTGAACCCAATCTAGGCGAAAGTCACACAATGGTCCTTATTCCCATCACTCGGTTTCATGTTGTCGGCCGCCAACACGAACACACTTGGTGAATAATAAGACACACCTCGAATCTACCTCTATTTCCAACTAGAGGCATAAGGACATAACCCAATCACTTATCTTTCGCCACATCAAAGATCTCGTCACTCACGAGCCTACACTCCTAGGGTATTTTCCATCCTAGGGTTTTCTTAGGTCCACCTAGACCGTTTCTATGCTCTGATACCACCTCAGTCTGTCACGCCCCGCCGGGCCTTTAACACCAACTAGGTGGAAAGGATAACCGCACGGGCGCATGCCCCAGACCCGCCGAACGGATAGAGCCTCTTCTACCCGCCCAAGGCGTCACAACACAAGCTTATCCACGAGATTCCAACTAGGAACGGGGTACAAGAGTTTCACAAGGAAAGCATCAACATAAAGAAGTTCTACTTCTATTATATCACATTGCACATTTATACATTCCCAAATTTTTCTTTTCATTCCATACACCATGTTCCAAAACTATGGAATACATAAGTTTCATACATGTAATGGAAATTCCCTATACTATCAAAGTCCAAGACTAGGGGTACAACTCTATGTATCACCAAAATGGAAGGGCCGCTATCTAGAGAGCTAAACCCTTGCCTCGCTCCGCCGCCTCACTCGCGGAAGGACCTGGAAAACGTGGGGTGAGAAATATAAACATAGTTCCCAGTAGGTAAGGCCACCCAAGAGAGAAGCTCGACCCACCAGGTCGAAAGAAACACCATATGCATAAGTTAGATCACAAATAACAATGCAACACTTATTTACATGCTTGTAAATAAACATAAATGATGCAACCAAATGAAATGTAAATTATCATTCTCTCCTAGGTTCATCCTATATTTCACATTGACTAAGTTCAATTACTTGTCATTTACTTATAGTTTCGGAATCACCGTCTTACCATAAGGGTTCCAACACTCAAGGAGTGAACTCGTCACCTCCTAGTTCGAGTAACGAACTCGTCGCATACTCGGGATAGCAAAATCGTCGCATATCCCATCTCAACACTACCATCACATGGCATGGGTAGCGAACTCGTCGCATACCCGGGATAGCAACCTCGTCGCACATCCCATCTCGACACCGCCAACTCATGGCGTGGTAGCGAAATCGTCGCATACTCGGGATAGCAAAATCGTCGCACATCCCGTGTCAACACCGCCAACTCGTGGCATGGTAGCGAAATCGTCGCCTACCCGGGATAGCAAAATCGTCGCACATCCCGTTTCAACACCGCCAACTCGTGGCATGGTAGCGAAATTGTAGTACACTGAATTTCAGTGCATCGTACTGAACTTCTGCAAATTGTAGAGTTCTAGTGAGAAAATGGCATAAGAGGCTATATGTGAGGCTTTGGCCAAGTTCGGACTTGTGCGAAGTGTTTTCGGCACAAAAGAGGCGTGAAAACGGACTTCGATAAGTTAAGACTGCAGAATTGGTGAAGTCGGCACTGGATTCCGGTATGTGAATTTTAATACCGGAATTAGAGCTTGGTATACCGGTATGTGAGACAGTATACCGGAATGCTGTGTTAAACCGAGAAACCCAGCTCTCGGGTTTGCGGGATTTCTCGAGGTATACCGGTATGTGAAATGGTATACCGGTATGTGATGGTTGAAACAGTGAGCTCTGCTCTCGGGTTCTGCGGAATCCCTGAGGGTATACCGGAATTAACCCCCGTATACCGGTATGCAAATGGGCATACCGGTATACAATGCCCAGAGTTGGCTGGGTGTTGTGTTTTATGTGGAGAGGGGCATTTTGGTCTTTTCACATGCCATGGGGTATTTGAGAGGCTGGGAACACTCCCCTTTCACAGAGCTCCTCTTCCCCAACACTCCTCTCCCTCTCCTCTCACTTTCTCTCTCTAGAGATCTCTCCAAAAGCTTGGAGAAGTGGTGGATTGATCTTGGAGAAGGCTTCCAAAGGAGAAAGGAGGCTTCTTGGTGCAAGAAGAAGCTTGGAGATTTCGTGATTAAGGTTAGTACCTCACGTTTTGGGTTCAAACCTTGGATTTAATCCTTTGAAATGAGGTTTTTGGGAACCCTTGGCAATCTAGATCACAAATGGTGGAAGATTGGCCACGAAATCTAGGGTTTGGCTTGCATGCATGCAAACCCTAGGTAGAATGAGGGCTTTTGCAATGAAGGGTTCTAAAAATATTTGGACCTTCGATAATTGCAATTGAGGCTAGGAAATCATGTTAGAACACTTGATTTCGCATGTTGAGACGGATTTAGGGTTCGTAATAGGTAACGAACCTTTTTCTTGTAGAAGCTTGGGTTGAAGCAAGAACTCCAAGCTTGGACACTTAGGAGCTTGAAGAAAACAAGGATTTGGAAGCTCTTGAGGTGGGTTTGTGTTTACCGAAGTGATTAGGTCACTTCCATGTCTAGGGTAATTATCCATTAAGAACAAAATGGTATATGTATGTGAACCCTAGAACTTGCATGTTGGCAATGGTAGAAATCATGATAGGTAGAACAATGAACTCCTATTGCATGATATGGACATCCAAGTATAATTCAATTATCTATACTTGTTGTATGGTTGCATGTGAGAATTTAACCTAGTGTTGTTGAACATAGGTTGGAACATGTATGATTAAACCTAGTGTTATTTAACATAGGTTGAATCAAGTGATATTTAACCTAGTGCCATTGAACATAGGTTGGAATATGTGAGAACTTAACCTAGTGTTATTGAACATAGGTTGGACATGGAATTGGAACCTAGAGTCATGGAACCTAGGTTGAGAACGGGAAAGTAAACCTAGTGTTATCAAACATAGGCGAGACTTATTGACTTGAACCTAAGATCAAGAGACTTAGGTTGGCAAGTAAGTAATGTGAATATCGGGATGTGCGACGATTTTGCTATCCCGGGTAGGCGACGATTTCGCTACCATGCCACGAGTTGGCGGTGACGACACGGGATGTGCGACGTTTTTGCCATCCCGGGTAGGCGACGATTTCGCTACCTCGCCATGAGTGGGCGGTGTCGAGTTGGGATGTGCAACAAGGTTGCTATCCCGGATATGCGACGATTTCGCTATCTATGCCATGTATTGGCGGTATTGTGACGGGGTAGGCGACGATTTCGCTATCCTGAGTAGGCGACGAGTTCGCGACTCGAATTGGAGGTGACGAGTTCCCTCCTCGAATGTTGAGACAATTATGGTGAGACGGCGATTCTGAAACCATAAGTAAATGACAAGTAAAAGAACTTAGTCAATGCGGAATATAGGATGAACCTAGGAGAGAATGATAAATTATATTTCATTTGGTTGCATCCTTTATGTTTATTTACTAAGCATGTAAATATTGTTGCATAGTTATATATGATCTAACTTATGCAAATGTGGTGTTTCTTTGGACCTGGTGGGTCGAGCTTCTCTCTTGGGTGGCCTTACCCACTGGGAACTATGTTTATAGTTCTCACCCCACATTTTCCAGGTCCTTCCGCGAGTGAGGCGGCGGAGCGAGGCAAGGGTTTGGCTCTTTAGATAGCGGCCCTTCCATTTTGGTGATGCATAGAGTTGTACCCCTATTTTGGACTATGATAGCATAGGGGATTTTCATTCTTGTATGAATGTTGTATATTCCATAGTTTTGGAACATGATGTATGGAATGAAAGTGAAAGAAAAGAAAAAATTTGGACATGTATATTGTGCCTTGTGATGTAATAGAAGTAGAACTTCTTTATGTTGATGCTTTCCTTGTGCAACTCTTGTACTCCGTTCCTAGTTGGAACATTGTGGATAAGCTTGTGTTGTGACGCCTTGGGCGGGTAGAAAGGACTCTATCCGTTCGGCGGGTCTGGGGCATGTGCCCGCACGGTTATCCTTTCCACCTAGTTGGTGTTAAAGGGCCGGCGGGGCGTGACAGATTGAGGTGGTATCAGAGCATAGAAACGGTCTAGGTTGACCTAAGAAACCCTAGGATGGAAATGACCTAGGAGTGTAGGCTCGTGAGTGACGAGATCTTTGATGTGGCGAAAGATAAGTGATTGGGTTATGTCCTTATGCCTCTAGTTGGAAATAGAGGTAGATTCGAGGTGTGTCTTATTCTTCACAAAGTGTGTTCATGTTGGCGGCCGACAACATGAAAACCAAGTGAGGGGAATAAGGACCCTTGTGTGACTTTCGCCTAGATTGGGTTCACGTTTATTTTCGTGAAATATAATATCGCGAATGACTTTGAAGGTCATGAAATGACCAAAGTCGTTGTATTTTCAGGAGAAAATGGTACGTGGACGACCTCCTACGAGGGCTGGGCTCGGAGGATCGAGCGCGGCTCCCGAACAACTCAGGGAGGGCGAGAACTTGGGTCTTCGCAATGAGTTGACCGAGCTAATGGGCGTGGTTCGGCAACAGGCCGAAGCCATGCAGCGACAGGAGGAGCAAATTAAAAGGCTCCAAGACGAGATGGCGCGGCAGACGGCTGCGACTAGGGAGGAGAGATCGGGAGTACCTCCGGCCTCTGCTTCGGCACCGGCCGAGGAGGTGACACCGGCGCCGGCCGTGGTGCCACCTGCGCCACCGACTGTGGTCGAGGGGTCAGGTGCCCCTATGCCCGACTCCGACATGGAGGATGCGGAGCGAGAGCGCGCACTTGCGGCTCTCATGAGGTTCAAAAAGTTCAATCCGCCTATCTTTAGTGGGGAGAACGTGGATCCGTGGGACGTAGAAACATGGATCGACGCTATCGAGACGCTCTTCGAGGACCTTTATACCTTGGAGAGGGACAAGGTGCACCTCGCCGTTCATTGTCTTGAGCGGTCGGCAAAGGTGTGGTGGAAGGGAGCGCGGCGTGATCGACTCCCTAGCCTTCCACCACCGTCGTGGGAGGAGTTTCGGGGCATGGTGTTCGCCACCTACTTCCCCGATAGCGAGAAAAGAAAGCTTCAGGAGAGGTTCCGCAAGTTAAAGCAGGGGAACCGCTCGGTACGCGAGTACGAGAGGGAGTTCTCGTACATCATCAATTGCGTGCCGCACGTTGTTCGCGGGGAGCTAGACAAGGTTGATTGCTTCGTGCGCGGACTTCGACCGGATATCTTTCGGGCGGTGCACGCCCTTAAGCTGCGGACCTTTGCGGAGGTCTTGGACCGTGCTCTTTGGGTGGAGCACGGGAATGCATGTGCGCGCGAGGAGCGCGATTCTTGGGAGAAGGAGAAGGATAAAGAGAAAGGAAAGAAGCGACCGGCGGGTGGCTCGGGCGGGCAGTCTAACTCTAAGCGGCCCCCGAAGCACTCGCAATCGCAAAATCAGTCTCGAGGGTCCCGACGGAACCGACCCTCGACCTCGTGCCCGATTTGTAGCGGCCCCCACGCCCCTCAGCAGTGCGACTATCGCGAGGGCCGATGCTACAAGTGCGGACAGCAGGGGCACATGCGGTACAACTGCCCGACGGATGATAGCCGAGCACCGTCGTCGGCGTCGGCGTTCGCGCCACCGAGGCAGCTTGCGGGCATCCCACCCGCGGCGATGTCGGCGGGCCGTACCCAGCCGCCGAGACCAGTGGAGGGCCAGCGGCCGGCACCCAGTGGACGGGTATTTGCCTCGCAGGTGGAGGAGCCTGCTACTCAGGAGGACGTCGTGGCAGGTATTGTGTTAATTAAAGGCATTCGATGTAGAGCTTTGTTTGATACTGGTGCATCGCATTCATTCATTGCTCGATCATTTGCTATAGCACATGGAATAGAAATTATAGATGCCACACATGCAAGAATGGTACAAGTACCTGAACACACTTTTTGCGTACATCACGCGTGTGTAGATTGCCCCGTGAGGGTTGAAAACTGGATCATGCCAGCCGATTTGCTGGTATTAAATCGAATGAACGAATACGATTTGATCCTAGGAATGGATTGGCTCTCTAAGTATCATGCTACTATCGATTGTGAGAGCCGGATAGTGAAGTTTAAAGAACCCGGGCACAAAGAGTTTGTGTACCGTGGGTGTAAGAGTTCGCTCTTTGCTTCAATGGTGTCCACGTCGCAAGCAAGAAAGCTCATTGCTAGTGGTTGCATTGCCTACTTGGCGACGGTAGTGGATGACCGTAAGGAAGTGTTGGGGCTCGAGGACATTCCTATAGTCCAAGAGTTCCCGGATGTGTTTCCGACGGAGTTGCCCGGAATGCCACCGGATCGGGAAATAGAATTTGTGGTAGATTTGCTCCCGGGTACGGCGCCGATCTCTAAGGCCCCGTACAGGATGGCACCCGCGGAACTGAAGGAATTGAAAGCACAATTGCAAGATTTGATGGACAAGGGTTTCGTAAAGCCAAGTGTGTCACCTTGGGGAGCCCATGTTCTATTTGTGAGGAAAAAGGACGGTTCGCTGCGGTTGTGTGTGGATTACCGCGAGTTGAACAAAGTGACCGTCAAGAATAAGTACCCGTTACCACGAATTGATGACTTGTTCGATCAGTTGCAAGGGTCTCGGGTATATTCAAAGATTGATTTACAATCCGGTTATCACCAATTGAAGATCAAACCGGAGGATGTGCATAAGACCGCGTTTAGGACGCGGTATGGACATTATGAATTCACGGTTATGCCTTTTGGGCTTACCAATGCCCCGGCAGCGTTCATGGATTTAATGAACCGTGTGTTCAAACCACTATTGGATCAATTTGTGGTTGTGTTCATAGATGATATTCTTGTCTACTCTCGGAGTGAAGAGGGAACATAAAGAGCACTTGAGGATTGTGCTTCAAGTCCTTCGAGAGAACAAGTTGTTCGCCAAATTGAAAAAGTGCGAATTTTGGATCCGTGAGGTCGCTTTCTTGGGTCACGTAATTTCCGCAGGAGGAGTAGCTGTGGACCCTATGAAAGTAGAGGCAGTCAAGGATTGGCCTCGCCCGACCAATGTCACGGAAGTACGAAGCTTTTTGGGTCTTGCGGGGTACTATCGGCGGTTCGTGGAGGGATTTTCAAAAATCTCCGGTCCACTAACGCGTCTTACCCGCAAGGGAGCCAAATATATTTGGAGCGAGGAATGCGACCAAAGCTTTAAGGAGCTAAAGGAAAGGTTGACTTCGGCTCCGGTACTCGCCTTGCCGATTGCGGGGGAGGGTTATGTGGTGTATAGTGATGCATCACGTCGTGGTCTTGGGTGTGTGCTTATGCAAAGAGGACAAGTAATAGCATACGCCTCTCGACAGCTGAAGAGCTATGAGCATAATTATCCCACCCACGACTTAGAGCTCGCGGCGGTGGTCTTCGCACTTAAGTTGTGGAGACACTATTTATACGGTGAGCATTGTGAGGTCTACACGGATCACAAAAGTTTAAAGTATTTATTCACTCAGAAGGAGTTGAACTTGAGGCAGCGGAGGTGGTTGGAGTTGATAAAAGACTACGACTTAACCATCTTGTACCACCCCGGTAGAGCCAATGTGGTGGCCGATGCGCTCAGTAGGAAATCCGTGGAGAACTTTGCAATCGAGATGACGGGACAAATGCCGTTGATCAAGGAAATGGGCCGATTGGATTTGGAGATCGTGGCCCCGGGCGTTCCCGCTAAACTTATGAGTCTCGAGGTGTGGCCGACCTTGTTGGAGAGAATAAAGGAAAAGCAATCCGGTGATCCGGAGCTCCAAAAGGTGCGGGGTACTATCGAGAGCGGGCGTGCCGGTGATTTTCATGTGGACTCGAGGGACGCAATTCGGTTTCGAAACCGATTGTGCGTGCCGAAAGTTGAGGACATTCGTAGGGAAATCTTGAAAGAAGCTCACACTTCTCCCTATGCGATTCACCCGGGCGGCACCAAAATGTATAAGGACCTCAAATTGCATTATTGGTGGCCGGGGATGAAACTTGATGTTGGACGCTTTGTGGCACAGTGCTTAGTATGCCAACAAGTAAAGGCCGAGCGTCGCTTTCCGGCGGGAAAATTACAAGGATTGCCCATTCCAGTTTGGAAGTGGGAGAATATCGCGATGGATTTTGTCGTGGGCTTACCTCGATCGCTAGGTGGCCACGATGCGATATGGGTGGTGGTGGATCGTTTGTCAAAATCGGCACACTTTTTGCCAATCCACACCACTTGGTCGGGAGACAAGTTAGCCCAAGTCTACCTGGACGAGATTGTGCGGCTGCACGGGGTTCCGACCTCGATAGTTTCAGATCGAGATCCCCGTTTCACATCGCATTTTTGGAAAAGCTTGCAAGAAGCTTTGGGTACACGACTCGATTTCAGTTTAGCGTTTCATCCTCAAACTGACGGTCAATCGGAAAGGACAATTCAGATTTTGGAGGATATGCTACGAGCGTGTGTGTTGGACTTCAAAGGAGCGTGGCCTACTCATTTGCCGATGGCTGAATTTGCTTACAATAATAGCTATCAAGCTAGCATCAGTATGGCACCTTTTGAGGTTTTGTATGGAAGAAAATACCGCTCTCCTATTCATTGGAGTGAAGTCGGCGAGAGAAGGGTCTTAGGACCGGACGTGTTGCGTGAAGCGGAGGAAAAGGTCCGCTTGGCACGCGAACGCTTATCGACGGCGCAATCTAGACAAAAGAGTTATGCGGATCGACGTCGACGAGATTTGGAGTTCGCGGTAGGAGACCGCGTCTTCTTGAAGGTCTCACCCATGAGAGGGGTGAAGCGATTTGGTGTGCGGGGTAAGTTGAGTCCCCGTTACATTGGACCTTATGAGGTTTTGGAGCGTGTGGGATCCGTGGCATATCGGCTAGCTTTGCCGCCAAAACTTGCGGGGGTACACAATGTGTTCCATGTATCGACCCTCCGCAAGTATGTATATGATCCGGCGCACGTCCTCGAGTATGTGCCTATGGAGCTTCATGAGGATATAACTTATGAGGAGTTTCCCTTGTGTATCATGGATCGCGAGGTGAAAAGTTTGAGGAACCGTGAAATTCCTTATGTAAAAGTACAATGGACAAATCACGGTGAGCGCGAGGCTACATGGGAATTGGAAAGCTCAATGAAAGAGCGGTTTCCTTACCTCTTCGCTGAGTCCAGCTGAGGTATGATTTTAGTTTCGCGGCCGAAACTCTCTTTAAGGGGGGTGGAATGTAGTACACTGAATTTCAGTGCATCGTACTGAACTTCTACAAATTGTAGAGTTCTAGTGAGAAAATGGCATAAGAGGCTATATGTGAGGCTTTGGCCAAGTTCGGACTTGTGCGAAGTGTTTTCGGCGCAAAAGAGGCGTGAAAACGGACTTCGATAAGTTAAGACTGCAGAATTGGTGAAGTCGGCACTAGATTCCGGTATGTGAATTTTAATACCGGAATTGGAGCTTGGTATACCGGTATGTGAGACAGTATACCGGAATGCTGTGTTAAACCGAGAAACCCAGCTCTCGGGTTTGCGGGATTTCTCGAGGTATACCGGTATGTGAAATGGTATACCGGTATGTGATGGTCGAAACAGTGAGCTCTGCTCTCGGGTTCTGCGGAATCCCTGAGGGTATACCGGAATTAACCCCCGTATACCGGTATGCAAATGGGCATACCGGTATACAATGCCCAGAGTTGGCTGGGTGTTGTGTTTTATGTGGAGAGGGGCATTTTGGTCTTTTCACATGCCATGGGGTATTTGAAAGGCTGGGAACACTCCCCTTTCACAGAGCTCCTCTTCCCCAACACTCCTCTCCCTCTCCTCTCACTTTCTCTCTCTAGAGATCTCTCCAAAAGCTTGGAGAAGTGGTGGATTGATCTTGGAGAAGGCTTCCAAAGGAGAAAAAGGAGGCTTCTTGGTGCAAGAAGAAGCTTGGAGATTTCGTGATTAAGGTTAGTACCTCACGTTTTGGGTTCAAACCTTGGATTTAATCCTTTGAAATGAGGTTTTTGGGAACCCTTGGCAATCTAGATCACAAATGGTGGAAGATTGGCCACGAAATCTAGGGTTTGGCTTGCATGCATGCAAACCCTAGGTAGAATGAGGGCTTTTGCAATGAAGGGTTCTAAAAATATTTGGACCTTCGATAATTGCAATTGAGGCATAGGAAATCATGTTAGAACACTTGATTTCGCATGTTGAGACGGATTTAGGGTTCGTAATAGGTAACGAACCTTTTTCTTGTAGAAGCTTGGGTTGAAGCAAGAACTCCAAGCTTGGACACTTAGGAGCTTGAAGAAAACAAGGATTTGGAAGCTCTTGAGGTGGGTTTGTGTTTACCGAAGTGATTAGGTCACTTCCATGTCTAGGGTAATTATCCATTAAGAACAAAATGGTATATGTATGTGAACCCTAGAACTTGCATGTTGGCAATGGTAGAAATCATGATAGGTAGAACAATGAACTCCTATTGCATGATATGGACATCCAAGTATAATTCAATTATCTATACTTGTTGTATGGTTGCATGTGAGAATTTAACCTAGTGTTGTTGAACATAGGTTGGAACATGTATGATTAAACCTAGTGTTATTTAACATAGGTTGAATCAAGTGATATTTAACCTAGTGCCATTGAACATAGGTTGGAATATGTGAGAACTTAACCTAGTGTTATTGAACATAGGTTGGACATGGAATTGGAACCTAGAGTCATGGAACCTAGGTTGAGAACGGGAAAGTAAACCTAGTGTTATCAAACATAGGCGATACTTATTGACTTGAACCTAAGATCAAGAGACTTAGGTTGGCAAGTAAGTAATGTGAATATCGGGATGTGCGACGATTTTGCTATCCCGGGTAGGCGACGATTTCGCTACCATGCCACGAGTTGGCGGTGACGACACGGGATGTGCGACGTTTTTGACATCCCGGGTAGGCGACGATTTCGCTACCTCGCCATGAGTGGGCGGTGTCGAGTTGGGATGTGCAACAAGGTTGCTATCCCGGATATGCGACGATTTCGCTATCTATGCCATGTATTGGCGGTATTGTGACGGGGTAGGCGACGATTTCGCTATCCTGAGTAGGCGACGAGTTCGCGACTCGAATTGGAGGTGACGAGTTCCCTCCTCGAATGTTGAGACAATTATGGTGAGACGGCGATTCCGAAACCATAAGTAAATGACAAGTAAAAGAACTTAGTCAATGCGGAATATAGGATGAACCTAGGAGAGAATGATAAATTATATTTCATTTGGTTGCATCCTTTATGTTTATTTACTAAGCATGTAAATATTGTTGCATAGTTATATATGATCTAACTTATGCAAATGTGGTGTTTCTTTGGACCTGGTGGGTCGAGCTTCTCTCTTGGGTGGCCTTACCCACTGGGAACTATGTTTATAGTTCTCACCCCACATTTTTCAGGTCCTTCCGCGAGTGAGGCGGCGGAGCGAGGCAAGGGTTTGGCTCTTTAGATAGCGGCCCTTCCATTTTGGTGATGCATAGAGTTGTACCCCTATTTTGGACTATGATAGCATAGGGGATTTTCATTCTTGTATGAATGTTGTATATTCCATAGTTTTGGAACATGATGTATGGAATGAAAGTGAAAGAAAAGAAAAAATTTGGACATGTATATTGTGCCTTGTGATGTAATAGAAGTAGAACTTCTTTATGTTGATGCTTTCCTTGTGCAACTCTTGTACTCCGTTCCTAGTTGGAACATTGTGGATAAGCTTGTGTTGTGACGCCTTGGGCGGGTAGAAAGGACTCTATCCGTTCGGCGGGTCTGGGGCATGTGCCCGCACGGTTATCCTTTCCACCTAGTTGGTGTTAAAGGGCCGGCGGGGCGTGACAGAAATCGTCGCCTACCCGGGATAGCAAAATCGTCGCATATCCCGTTGTTCACATTTTTCACTTGCCAACCTAAGTCTCATGACCTTAGGTTCAAGTCACTAAGTCTCACATATGTTCAATAACACTAGGTTTACTTTCCCATTCTCAACCTAGGTTCAATGACACTAGGTTTCATTCTCACATGTTCCAACCTATGTTCAATAACACTAGGTTCTATTCTCACATGTTCCAACCTATGTTCAATAACACTAGGTTTTATTCTCACATGCAACCATGCAACAAGTATAGATAATTGAATTATACTTGAATTCTATATCATGCAATAGGAGCTCATTGCTCTACCTATCATGATTTTACCTTTGCCAACATGCAAGTTCTAGGGTTCACAACACATACCATTTTATTTTTAAATGGATATTTACTCTAGACATGGAAGTGACCTAATCACTTCGGTAAACACAAACCCACCTCAAGAGCTTCCGAATTCTTGTATTCTTCAAGCCCCTAAGTGTCCAAGCCTTGAGTTCTTGCTTCAACCCAAGTTTCTACAAGAAAATAGTTCGTTACTCATTACGAACCCTTAAATCAACTCAATACTTAAAATCAAGTGTTCTAACATGATTTCTTATGCCTCAATTGTAATTCCCGAATGTCCAAATATTTTTAGAACCTCCCATGACAAAAGCCCCAAATCTACCTAGGGTTTGCATGCATGCAAGCCAAACCCTAGATTTCATGGCCAATCTTCCACCTTTTGTGGTTAAGATTGCCTAAGGTTTCCAAAAACCTCATCTTGCAGGATTAAATCCAAGGTTTAAACCCTAAATCACAAGAACTCACCTCAAAGCCCTAGCTCCCAAGCTTCTTCTTGCACCAAGAAGCTTCTTTGCACCTTGGAAGTCCTTTTCCAAGCTCCAATCCACCACTTCTCCAAGCTTTGGAGAGATCTCTAAAGAGAGAAAGTGAGGGAGAGGGAGAGGGAATGAGAGAAAAGTGAAGAAGGAATGAGGGGAGAGACCTCAGCCCCCCTACATAACCTATTCACTGCGAAATTACCAAAATACCCCTCACTGGGCATTCTGCCTCAGCCGGGTTCGGACCTTGCAAGTGGGGTCCGGACCTTGCAAGTGATAACTGACCAGCGCGCAGGCCGGGTCCGGACCTTGGTGTCCGGGTTCGGAACCCGTACGCACACCAACTCGGAAACCAGCTCGGGTCCGGACCGTAACATCCGGGTCCGAACCGTGGCTGCCCGCGGACTTCATTGTCCGGACCCCAGCTTCTAGGGTCCGGACCCTGTGAGCAGTTTTGCTCCAGTTGGTCCTTTTTCAAAATTTTTTGATTTTCGGGTTTCCACTCGTACCCATAATGTTTCGAAACCTTCGGAACCCAATTCCACACCAGCCATTATCGGCTACCATCGAACTTTATCAAATTTAGTAAAGTTCGATACAACGCACCGAAATTCAAGGTGCTACATAGTCGATATCCGAGTAATCCTGGTGCGGCACATTGGCAGACAGTTAAAAGGATTTTCAGATATCTGTGAGGTACTGCGAACCTTGCTCTATGCTATCATGGAGGAGAGCGTAGATTGATGGGATACACCGACGCTGATGGATCTGCAGATAGAGATGAGCGCTAATCCACCTCGGGATATGCGTTTATACTTGTAAGATAGGGGGTGCCCTAGGATCTATCTAGAGTATATCAATCACCTAGAGGGGGGTGAATAGGTGTATAAACAAAAATCACAAATCTCAATGCGATAAAGTAATGCGGAAAATAAAATCAGCACACCGAGATTTACGTGGGAAACTCCACCTTGGAGAAAAACCCACGGGACCAACACGCGAAAAAATAATCCACTAAGAGTAAAGAATTACAAGGTGATTACCGACTCCACGGACTTAACCTCTCCCTTCTCTTCAGCGGATCACGCGCACCAACGAGTTGTCCACGTCCCACGTTCGAATCCACGAACGCCACGTCCCGAATCCACGAGACGCCCAACTTCGAATCCACGAAGCCTTCAACACGTCGAATCCACGACGCCCACTCGAATCCACGAGCGCACTCCGTCCGGAGCAAGAACAATAACAATGATGATGGTTTATTGCTTAGAATATCATTGAAAATCTGTGGGAAAGATCTCTAAGCAAATCTCAAATTGATTCTAAAAGAATATTAGAAATTAGGGCACCATGAATCAATTTGAGAGAAGCTTGATGTAGAAGATGAGGAAAACAGTCACCTACAAGCTTCTAGGGTTTCTAAAAGATAATCTATGCTTAACCACGTTTTAGAGACACCCCCACATCTTATTTATAGGTTTAGAAGCAATCCGAAATAGATTAGGATTAAAAACAGTTTTTTAGAAAGGTTTGGAAGCAAACCGATTTCGACTAGGATTGAAAAACTGATTTTAGAAAGGTTTGGAACCAAATTAGGATTGCTAAGATATTTTAAGGAATCTCCTATCTTATTTACAGGTTTGGGGGACATTAGAATTAGAGTAGGATTGAGAAAATAACTTTCCAAAACTTCGCGACGGGTCGGGGTCCGGATCTTGGATCGCAGGGTCCGGACCCGAAAACAATTCCGCGTTTCATTGTCCGGACCGCATCAATCAGGGTCCGGACCCTCTCTGCGAAATAGCCTGAGAGGCGTACGGGATCCGGACCTCAGCCCTCAGGGTCCGGACCCTCCCTGCGTAACAACCAGGGAGGCGTACGGGATCCGGACCTCAGTCCAGGGTCCGGATCCTGGAAGTTGGAAAACTCATTTTTTATAATTTAAAACAATTTTTATCCATTCTAATGTCTTCCAAACACTTGTAAATATTTATAAATCATCATCAAGATTATTTAAACTTACCAAGCATCGTGAATTCAATCGGTGAGTCTTTGTGTCTTCAATCTTCATCTTTTCTTCTTTGAACCTTCAAGACTCCGACTCACTTCACGAAATATGCCAATATAAAATCCGTAACAATACTAGGAGGTGCTGCTATTTCATGGTGCAGTAAGAAATAACCCTGTGTCTCATTGTTGACTATGGAGTCGGAGTACATTGCATGTACATCAGCAGTACAAGAGGCTGTTTGGCTAAGAAGATTTATGATAAATTTGAATGTAACAGCACGTACAGATGATGCTGTTATTATCTATTGTGACAACAAGGCAGCAATAGCTTCTGCGAAGGATCCAAAGTTTCATGGAAGATCTAAGCATATTGATGTTACGGATTTTATATTGGCATATTTCGTGAAGTGAGTCGGAGTCTTGAAGGTTCAAAGAAGAAAAGATGAAGTTTGAAGACTCGAAGACTCACCGTTTGAATTCACGATGCTTGGTAAGTTTAAATAATCTTGATGATGATTTAAGAACATTTATAAGTGTTTGGAAGACATTAGAATAGATAAAAAATGTTTTAAAATATAAAAAATGAGTTTTCCAATTTCCGAGGTCCGGACCCTGAGTATGAGGTCCGGAACCCGTACGCCTCCCTGGCTGTCACGCAGGGAAGGTCCGGACCCTGAGGATGAGGTCCGGACCCTGAGGGCGGAGGTCCGGACCCTGAGTGCTGAGGTCCGGACCCCAGGCTGTTTCGCAGACCGGGTCCGGACCCTGATGGCTGAGGTCCGGACAATGAAACGCCTGGAGAGTGTCAAGGTCCGGACCCCATACCCGCGGTCCGGACCCCGACCCGTTGCGAAGTTTTGGAAAGTTATTTTTCAATCCTACTTTGATTCTAAAGTCTCCCAAACATGTAAATAAGATGGTATATTCCTTAAAATATCTTAGCAATCCTAATTTGGTTCCAAACCTTTCTAAAATCAGTTTTTCAATCCTAGTCGAAATCGGTTTGCTTCCAAACCTTTCTAAAAACTGTTTTTTAATCCTAATCTATTTTGGATTGCTTCTATCCTATAAATAGGATGTGGGGGTGTCTCTAAAATATGGTGAAGCACAGATTATCTTTTAGAAACCCTAGAAGCTTGTAGGTGACCGTTTTCCTCATCTTCTACATCAAGCTTCTCTCAAATTGATTCATGGTGCCCTAATTTCTAATATTCTTTTAGAATCAATTTGAGAATTGCTTAGAGATTATTCCCACAGATATTTCATGTTCTTCTAAGCAAGGAATCATCATCAACCTTATTTGTTTTGCTCCGGACGGAGTGGCGTCGTGGATTCGGCGTGATCAAGACGGTTCGTGGATTCGGATCGTTGGTGCTCGAGGATTCGAGTGGCGTCCGTGGATTCGGACGTGGGGCGTGGACAACCCGGTGGTGTGCGCGAGATCCGGAGAAGATAAAAGAGAGGTTAAGTCCGTGGAGTCGGTAATCACCTTGTAATCTTTTATTCTTAGTGGATTGTTATCGCATGTTGGTCCCGTGGGTTTTTCTCCAAAGTGGAGTTTCCCACGTAAATCTCGGTGTGCTGATTTTATTTTCCGCATTACTTTATCGCATTGAGATTTGTGATTTTTGTGGTTACATCTATTCACCCCCCTCTAGGTGATTGATATACTCTAGATAGATCCTAGGGCACCCCCTATCTTACAATTGAGACTAGATATCACTTCATTAGAGATATAGTTATACAGGGTCAGATTGTAATTAAATTTACATCTACTAATGATATGATTGCAGATCCTTTTACCAAATCCCTTGTTAGAGATGTTTTTCATAAACATGTTAGAAGATTGGATTTGTGTAGGATTTGACCCTTATATATCTTGTATTAATATTTTGCTAATAAATATGTTTGTTATCATTTTTTATTCATACATCTTTTTGAATTTTAAATTAGTGCTCAATATCCTTGATTTATGAGAATGAATGTCACCAGGCCCTTGATCAAACCTCTCACACGAGTGATCGCCCTGTCGCTAGGAGAGCAAGCAGGATGAGACAAATAAGATCACATAAATGCAGTTAGTAATGCAGGTGATCCACTTCGCGCTAAATGAGCAAGCAAGTGTTTCAATCATGAATGTCGCCTTAGATAAGCTAAGATGAGACTTTATGGAGACAAATAAGATCACATAAATGCAGTTAGTAATGCAGGTGATCCACTTCGCGCTAAATGAGCAAGCAAGTGTTTCAATCATGAATGTCGCCTTAGATAAGCTAAGATGAGACTTTATGGAGTCGACAGTAGAGATGGTCCAGTATGAAGCTGAATGTAAAGAAGGCACCATGTGGGTGACTGTCTTGAGGTTTGTTGTCTTGAGCTGCAACAGAACCGACATTCGTATGGTGTTTTGAGCATGACATGTCCTTAAAGATAGCTCCACCATAGCATACGTTCATACCGTATGTGCAAGATCGATCACTATTTTTAGAGAGCGGCGGAATTGATCCTTGTTTCGTCAATGTGTGAGCTTTACGCACTCTTTGGGACTTAGAACCATGTCATGAAGTGGATACTTGGTGATGCTACTTTAGCATGATATCCAAGTGCCATGATTGATTCGGTCCAACGGAACATGTCTAGGAAAGCAGTCAAGTTGAAATGGATTGGCATGGGGCATCTGAGGAAAAATCATCTGACAATACACCTATGATTTGTGACTCATAGCCCGAGCGATTATGTTGATATTTGTTGTCAATGTAATTATGAGTACAAATGCATTGATGAGCGAGATTTAGCTTGCTCTATAGGGATCAGAGATGCTATAATCTGGTGTAGTTCAGTGATTTGGGGTATAGATGAGATTCAGAGTTGTAGTGTTATGTTAGTTAGATGGTGGCATAATATAGCACTCCTCACTTTTGATTCATCGCGTTATTGATCGCACCAACTATTTCCCGTATGAAGAGTAGAACGAGATGAGAATATATTTGGGATGAGAAAATATGAATAAGTACCAAGTGTGTACGAGCGGGAGATGTTAGGATTCGTCCACATTGGGACTTATCTAAAATATTCCTAGTCTACATGGGATAAGGAATAAATGTTGGAACTTATCTAAAATATTCCTAGTCTACATGGGATAAGAAATAAATCTAAGAGATAAATCCTAATCTGTTTAAAATCTCTATCTATATGAGATTCAGTTAGAATATGATTAGAATTAACATCTCCCCTATGGCCTATAAATACATGAGGTATTGGCCACATACAATACACAACAAAAAAATAAAATAATCTCTCCACCAAATTCTCTCTCTTGGGTTCGCTCTAGGACACCATCAAAACCCTAGGATTTGGGCGGTGTGCTGTGATCGACTCTGGTAGCCGGTTAGCAACGAGAAAGAACAACCTGCGAGAAATCGAGACAGATTCGTGGCGTATCAAAGAGTTTCTAAAACAAGATGAGATCAGATCCTGGTAATCGTGATATAATTCCGCAGCGAAAAAGGTATGTACAATCTATGTGAGTTTTGCGCTATTAAGTTTTTCCTACAGGGTGAAATACGGCAATTGGTCGATTTGTGAAAATCGGGTTTTATGGCAAAGGTGCAACATTTTATGTGTCGAATTGAGTGAAAATCCATGAAAAGATGCCACTAGGCAAGATACACACACTGGTGTGTTTTCAGTAAGAAACTCTAAGGTTGGAGGGCCTAATTGTAATTTTTACAAAGTGTAAAAAGGGAACACTTTGCCAAGAGGCTATCATTTCATGTGAGATATTTCACAGTTATGGCGAGTGGATGGATCTACATGAAAGTAGACTTAGAGAGGATCATGCGGCTAAAATTTTGTGGAATTCAGGTTTATTTGTTCAAAATGGCACTGAGATGGAGTCGTGAGAGTATTTTCGTATTCGGGGATTTGTCGAAATAGACACGATATTTCAAGTATTTAAATTGTGCAAAATTGCTGGAGAAGTTGCTTGGTGCAATTGGCGCGTGCTGGTAAGGGATTGGGTGCAAAATTTGAGGGTTTGTGGGACTGTATTGCAATTATACAATAGGATAATATGTGCATGTATATATATACATATATAAAGATAGATAGAGGTTACAGTATATATACATACACACACCTTTTTTGCCCGAAGTCTTAGCCGAGCCTGAGCTTGAGAGCTCTCAGCTGGAACCCCACATTCAGCATCGCCGCCGCATCTCCGTCACTGGCTGCCGCACTCTAGAGTCCCCATCAGTCAGGGCCGACCTCTCATGGCTGGAGCCACTCCCCGAGGCTGTACAAGAACCTGAGGAAGAGAGACTACCTGCTGCTTCCACTTGGGCTCAGGCTGGGGCTTCGATTGGATCGAGGCTGTGGATCTAGTAGATTCGGCTACCTGGGACCTTGCCACAGTGGAGAACAATCTTCTCTGGTATGAGTACATCGCCGTGCTCACCTCGGTTGTAGTCGGGGGCTTCCGATTGCTGTATTAGCAACGTCGCTCCCCGAGGACTTCTCAGTTTGATGGACAAGTTGCCCTAACTTTCTCCTCGGTGCTCGGATTTGCTCTAGACAGCGAGCACGGTGTCCAGGATGTTGAAACCTTTGGGACTGTACCTTCCTCTTTGTTTCCAAAGTTGCGGAATTGACGGTAAATCTCTAAACACTGCTTTTATTGTTATATTTTCAAGAGCCGAGTGTTCGGCATAATGCCGCAATGACACTTGTTGTGTCAATCACTATCCCGAATGGCATGATATAGGTGTATGGTGTTTGAACTTGAGGTTCGAGGTTCGGGAATCCCTAAATTTGGGTTTCACGACAATCGGCATGCAAAACGGTGAATTATGTGTTAGGTAGGTGATTTCGGCTCCATTTTCCCAGAGCTAGTTCAGCTGCTGGTCGCAGTGGTTCAAAAGCCTCGTTGGCTTGTAGGGGTCTCGCTAGTGCAAAGCATGGACCAGCGATGGGCCCTAGGTTGGTTTCGGAGCCAAAAATGGCGATTTCAGGGACCCCGTACGGTAGGTTTTGGGGATTTCACACTCCGATCACACCACTTGGCATGCGGCTGTCTAGACACCCAAAAATGAGTGTTTTTGGACTGCGAGGATGGTCGAATGACTTTCGGAGGCTTTCGAAATACTTCGGGGCTAATCTGGACCCCAAAATACGAAAATCGAGTGGTTTCGGGTGCGATTTCTTATTGCATGGGTTGCTGCTGTTCGCAGCAAGGTAGTAGCCTTATTGGTTAATTGTAGGGTGAGGTTTGACACCTCTGATCGTAGTAAGAGAGCTGCGGGTGGTTCCGCTACCGAAATGGGCATTCCGGGAGCCAAACCGGTGATTTTCGAGATCTCGAATTCTTGTTTTGGTGCACTTTTCGTACGGCTGTCCCAACGGCAAAAGAGTAGCATTTTAGGATGACGGTGTAATACACTGGATTTTACTATATATGCAAATGTAAATAAAAATAGTGTGAGATACTATTTTTTATTGAACTAAGAGAAGTAAAAAATAAGTCGGAAATGACCTATACTGAAATTGAAACGAAAGTATGTGATTTAGAATTTTCTGTATGAAACGAGACTGATATTTCAGCTGAAAAATTCACAGTGTCAGAAAATTATAAAAATTTGAAAATTTGTCGAAAATATTTTTCTAAGGCCAGATTTAAAATTTCGTGTCATTCGGATATCCGAGCAGTGAAAACGGAGCCTAACTGCTATCTGTTAACGATTTTAGTCAATAAATCTTTCGGTGACCAAATATGGTTCATGTAGTACACTGAATTTCAGTGCATCGTACTGAACTTCTACAAATTGTAGAGTTCCAGTGAGAAAATGGCATAAGAGGCTATGTGCGAGGCTTCGACCAAGTTTAGGACTTATGCGAAGTGTTTTCGGCGCAAGAGAGGCGTGAAAACGGACCTCGATAAGTTAAAACTGCGGAATTGGTAAAGTCTGCACTGGATTCCGGTATGTGAACTCCAATACCGGAATTGGAGCTTGGTATACCGGTATGTGAAATGGTATACCGGAATGCCATGAGAAACCGAGAAACCCAGCTCTCGGGTTTACAGAATTTTCCGGGGTATACCGGTATGAGAAATGGGTATACCGGAATGCCGTGTTGAAACCGAGAACCTAACTCTCGGGTTTTGCGGAATCCCTGAGGTATACCGGAATAAACACCCGTATACCGGTATGCAAATGGGCATACCGGTATACAATGCCCAGGTGGGCTGATTGTTGTGTTGTTTGTGGAGAGGGGCATTTTGGTCTTTTCACATGACTTAGGGGTGTATGAATGGCTGAGACCTTCTCCCCTTCTCATTTGTTTTCCTCTCTACTCCTCTCCCTCTCCTCTCACTTTCTCTCTCTAGAGATCTCTCCAAAAGCTTGGAGAAGTGGTGGATTGATCTTGGAAAAGGCTTCTAAAGGAGAAAAGAAGCTTCTTGGTGCAAGAAGGAGCTTGGGGATTTCGTGATTAAGGTTAGTACCTCACGTTTTGGGTTCAAACCTTGGATTTAATCCTTTGAAATGAGATTTTTGGGAACCCTTGGCAACCTAAACCACAAATGGTGGTTGTTTGGCCACGAAATCTAGGGTTTGGCTTGCATGCATGCAAACCCTAGGTAGAATGAGGGCTTTTGCAATGAAGGGTTCTAAAAATATTTGGACCTTCGATAATTGCAATTGAGGCATAGGAAATCATGTTGGAACACTTGATTTCGCATATTGAGATGGATTTAGGGTTCGTAATGAGTAACGAACCATTTTCTTGTAGAAGCTTGGGTTGAAGCAAGAACTCAAAGCTTGGACACTTAGGAGCTTGAAGAGTACAAGAAATTGGAAGCTCTTAAGGTGGGTTTTATGGTTACCGAAGTGATTAGGTCACTTCCATGTCTAGGGTAATTATCCATTTAAGAACAAAATGGTATATATATGTGAACCCTAGGACTTGCATGTTGGCAATGGTAGAAATCATGATAGGTAGAACAATGAACTCCTATTGCATGATGGATATTTCAAGTACAATTCAATTATTGATACTTGTTGCATGGTTGCATGTGAGATTTAAACCTAGTGTCATTGAACATAGGTTGGAACATGTGAGATTGAAACCTAGTGTCATTGAACATAGGTTGGAACATGTGAGATTGAAACCTAGTGTCATTGAACATAGGTTGGACATGTGATTGGAACCTAGAGTCATGGAACCTAGGTTGGCAAATGAGAAAGTAAGCCTAGTGTTATCAAACATAGACGAGGCTTAGTGACTTGAACCTAAGATCATGAGATTTAGGTTGGCAAGTGAGAAATGTGAACGACGGGATGTGTGACGATTTTGCTATCCCGGGTAGGCGACGATTTCGCTACCATGCCATGAGTTGGCCATATTGAGACGGGATGTGTGACGATTTTGCTATCCCGGGTATGCGACGATTTCGCTACCATGCCACGAGTTGGCGGTGCCGACATGGGATAGGCGAAGATTTCGCGATCCCGGGTATGCGACGATTTCGCTACCGCGCCACGTGCCACGTTGGCGGTGTCGAGGGGGAGTTGTGCGACAAGGTCGCCATCCCGGGTATGCGACGATTTCGCTACCATGCCATGTGATGGCGGTGTTGAGACGGGGTATGCGACGATTTCGCTATCCCGAGTATGCGACGATTTCGCTACTCGAATTGGAGGTGACGATTTCACTCCTTGAATGTTGGAACAAATATGGTGAGACGGCGATTCCGAAACCATATATAAATGACAAGTAAAAGAACTTAGTCAATGTGGAACATAGGATGAACCTAGGAGAGAATGATAAATTATATTTCATTTGGTTGCATCCTTTATGTTTATTTACTAAGCATGTAAATAATTGTTGCATAGTTATATATGATCTAACTTATGCATGTGGTGTTTCTTTGGACCTGGTGGGTCGAGCTTCTCTCTTGGGTGGCCTTACCCACTGGGAACTATGTTTATAGTTCTCACCCCCCATTTTCCCAGGTCCTTCCGCGAGTGAGGCGGCGGAGCGAGGCAAGGGTTTGGCTCTTTAGATAGCGGCCCTTCCATTTTGGTGATGCATAGAGTTGTACCCCTATTTTGGACTATGATAGTTTAGGGGATTTTCATTCTTGTATGAATGTTGTATATTCCATAGTTTTGGAACATGATGTATGGAATGAAAGTGAAAGAAAAGAAAAAAATTTGGACATGTATATTGTGCCATGTGATGTAATAGAAGTAGAATTTCTTTATGTTGATGCTTTCCTTGTGCAACTCTTGTACTCCGTTCCTAGTTGGAACATTGTGGATAAGCTTGTGTTGTGACGCCTTGGGCGGGTAGAAAGGACTCTATCCGTTCGGCGGGTCTGGGGCATGCGCCCGTGCGGTTATCCTTTCCACCTATTTGGTGTTAAAGGGCCGGCGGGGCGTGACAGTTCAAAACTGAAAAGTGAAGATTACGCTCTTCTGAATGATTTTATTTGAGCCTGCCTGTCAAATTTGAGCGCAAACGGATATTCAGAAGGGCTCCAATTGGAAGTATCAGATTTGAACTAGGCTGAAACTATAAGTTGTAATAAGTGTTGGGAGGCTATATGTAAACCCAATGCCACCTCTCTCTCACTCGTGCACTCCCAACCCAAGAGAGAGAGGAGAGGGTTCTCTCTTTCTCTATAGCTCACATCTCTCTCCCTCTCTTGTAACTCCTCCATCAAAGAGGAAATATGGAGGTTTGAAAGCTTCAAGTTGGAGAAGACATTGGAGGAGATTAAGCTTGGAAGGAGCTTGGAGGAGAAGACCAAGCTCTTGTGCAAGTGAGGGTTGAGGAGCTTGCAACTAAGGTGAGTTCTTTGTGGATTTAAAGTAAGGATTGTTGTTAAATTCTTTAAAGTGAGAGTTTCAAGAGACCCTATATGATTCTAAACTAGTGTAATCAAATGATTCACCATGAAATTGGGGTGTTCTTGAGGGTCTAGAAACCTAGGGCATGGAATTGGGATTTTTGTCCCTAAGAGAGTTGGAATCAAATTGATCTTATAATTCTGTAATTGAAGGTTAGAAGAACACGCCCAACAACTTTAATTTGGAGGCGCAGTAGCCTCGGCGATCAATTAGAGGAAACGAGCCGATTCATGAAGATTTGGGTTCGTTAGGCTTCAAGCGTGGCAAATCATTGTTGGGAGCCCAATTGCAAGTGTCGACAAGCAATTGGGAGCGCTTCGAGGTGGGTGGTGCTTTCCGAAATGGTCGGATTTTTTTCTGTCTCTTTCTAGTTATTGAGCATATTGTATACGTATATATAGAAATACATGTTGGGGTTCTATAATGTGTTGTTCCCATGTAAATTACATGCTACTTGATCTATTTAATAGATAATTATTGATGCAAGTTGCTAATCTAGCATGTATGAATATAAAGCCATTTGAACGTTAGGAACCCTAAAATGTAAGAAAATAGTGGAAAAAACTAGCGAATGGACTTAGATCATTCTTGTGGGATACTAGGTGTCAATGTGGTTACTAAACATGAACCTAGTGGCATAGAATGAATGTAGCCTCAAGAACATGTAGATGATTGAAATAATGTATGTTGGGGTTCAAGTGTATATTATTGAAATGGTTGGATTTCTTCCTATATTTATGTCACGCCCCGTCGGGCCTTTTACACCAACTAGGTGGAAAGGATAACCGCACGGGCGCATGCCCCAGACCCGCCGAACGGATAGAGTCCCTTCTACCCGCCCAAGGCGTCACAACACAAGCTTATCCACGAGGTTCCAACGAGGAACGGAGTACAAGAGTTGCACAAGGAAGCGTCAACATAAAGAAGTTCTACTTCTATTACATCACACTGCACATTTATACATGCCCAAATTTTTCTTTTCATTCCATACACCATGTCCCAAAACTATGGAATACATAAGTTTCATACATGTAATGGAAATCCCCTATACTATCAAAGTCCAAGACTAGGGGTACAACTCTATGTATCACCAAAATGGAAGGGCCGCTATCTAGAGAGCTAAACCCTTGCCTCGCTCCGCCGCCTCACTCGCGGAAGGACCTGAAAAATGTGGGGTGAGAACTATAAACATAGTTCCCAGTGGGTAAGGCCACCCAAGAGAGAAGCTCGACCCACCAGGTCCAAAGAAACACCATATGCATAAGTTAGATCACAAATAACTATGCAACAATTATTTACATGCTTGTAAATAAACATAAAGGATGCAACCAAATAAAATATAACTTATCATTCTCTCATAGGTTCATCCTATATTTCACATTAACTAAGTTCAATTACTTGTCATTTACTTATGGTTTCGGAATCGCCGTCTCACCATAAGGGTTCCAACATTCAAGGAGTGAACTCGTCACCTCCTAGTTCGAGTAGCGAACTCGTCGCATACTCGGGATAGCAAAATCGTCGCATACCCCATCTCAACACCGCCATCACATGGCATGGGTAGCGAACTCGTCGCATACCCGGGATAGCAACCTCGTCGCACATCCCATCTCGACACCGCCAACTCATGGCGTGGTAGCAAAATCGTCGCATACCCGGGATAGCAAAATCGTCGCACATCCCATGTCAACACCGCCAACTCATGGCATGGTAGCAAAATCGTCGCCTACCCGGGATAACAAAATCGTCGCACATCCCGTTTCAACACCGCCAACTCATGGCATGGTAGTGAAATTGTCGCCTACCCGGGATAGCAAAATCGTCGCACATCCCGTTTCAACACATTTTTCACTTGCCAACCTAAGTCTCATGACCTTAGGTTCAAGTCACTAAGTCTCACCTATGTTCAATGACACTAGGTTTACTTTCTCATTCTCAACCTAGGTCCCATGACTCTAGGTTCCAATCTCATGTCCAACCTATGTTCAATAATACTAGGTTCCATTCTCACATGTTCCAACCTATGTTCAATAACACTAGGTTCTATTCTCACATGTTCCAACCTATGTTCAATAACACTAGGTTCTATTCCCACATGTTCCAACCTATGTTCAATAACACTAGGTTCTATTCCCACATGTTCCAACCTTTGTTCAATAACACTAGGTTCCAATCATACATGCAACCATGCAACAAGTATAGATAATTGAATTATACTTGAATTCTATATCATGCAATAGGAGCTCATTGCTCTACCTATCATGATTTTACCTTTGCCAACATGCAAGTTCTAGGGTTCACAACACATACCATTTTATCTTTAAATGGATATTTACCCTAGACATGGAAGTGACCTAATCACTTCGGTAAACACAAACCCACCTCAAGAGCTTCCGAATTCTTGTATTCTTTAAGCCCCTAAGTGTCCAAGCCTTGAGTTCTTGCTTCAACCCAAGCTTCTACAAGAAAATGGTTCGTTATTCATTACGAACCCTTAAATCAACTCAATACTTGAAATCAAGTGTTCTAACATGATTTCCTATGCCTCAATTTCAATTCCCGAAGGTCCAAATATTTTTAGAACCTCCCATGACAAAAGCCCCAAATCTACCTAGGGTTTGCATGCATGCAAGCCAAACCCTAGATTTCATGGCCAATCTTCCACCTTTTGTGGTTAAGATTGCCTAGGGTTTCCAAAAACTTCTTCTTGAAGGATTAAATCCAAGGTTTAAACCCTAAATCACAAGAACTCACCTCGAAGCCCTAGCTCCCAAGCTTCTTCTTGCACCAAGAAGCTTCTTTGCACCTTGGAAGTCCTTTTCCAAGCTCCAATCCACCACTTCTCCAAGCTTTGGAGAGATCTCTAGAGAGAGAAAGTGAGAGAGAGGGAGAGAGAATGAGAGGAATGTGAAGAGGAATGAGGGGAAAGACCTCAGCCCCCCCTACATAACCTATTCACCGCGAAATTACCAAAATACCCCTCACTGGGCATTCTGCCTCAGCCGGGTCCGGACCTTGCAAATGGGGTCCGGACCCCGCACTGATAACTGACCAGCGCGCAGGCCGGGTCCGGACCTTGGTGTCCGGGTCCGGAACCCGTACGCACCCCAACTCGGAAACCAGCTCGGGTCCGGACCGTGACATCCGGGTCCGGACCGTGGCTGCCCGCGGACTTCATTGTCCGGACCCCAGCTTCCAGGGTCCGGACCCCGTGAGCAGTTTTGCTCCACTTGGTCCCTTTTTCACAATTTTTCGACTTCCGGGTTTCCACTCGTACCCATAATGTTCCGAAACCTTCGGAACCCAATTCCACACCAGCCATTATCGTCTTCTATCGAACTTTATCAAATTTAGTAAAGTTCGATACAACGCACCGAAATTCAGAGTACTACAATTTAACTCCCTTCTTTGTGTATATATGTGTATATGTGAGATCGTGGTTGTTAGGGTTCAAGCCTTTTTCCGTGTGAATTGCATGCTTTCCTAGTTAATAAGTAGACAATTGTGATTGAGAACTTTATACCCAGGATGCATGAGTATAGTGCCATGTGAACCCTTATGATACAAGAACTAGTAGGACAAGCTAGTTGTATGGACATAGAAAACATAGTGCAACATTAGGCATCATTGCGAGTGTTAAACATGAACCTAGTGATGGAAATATGGATTGGGTATCCTATTGTATAAGTAGAGAACATGGATATTGTGTGTCAAGATTGTACAAGTGAGTGTGTTGCTATAGTTGCATGTACCATGTGTCATTGCATATTTGCTTATGTCCACAGAGTGTGGTGTTTGTATATTCCATTGATGCACACGACATGAATTGAGTGGATATTCTAGTACAAGTGAAAAGGATTGGGTCGGTGCATGTGTAGTGTGACAACTAGCGTTATGTTATTGTTGAGCATGCGAGGGATTGAAATAGATCCTCTGGACCATGCTAGGGATGGAGAGATCCCTTGATGTTGTTGTTGTCACTATGGTTAGTAGTGAGTCCTCGGGACAGGAGGACTAGATCACACTCACATAGTCTGTACTTGGCTTGTGGAGGTCGCGACTCCCAAGCCGTGAGCTCCGGAGTGTCACACGAAAAGCGGGCGAGGGTCACGACGGTGCCTCCCCGGCAGACAGCCATGGTGGTGGCTCGGGAGTGAAAGACCTCCTCCCCATATGGCCGGCCAAGGTGGTGGCTCGGGAGTGAAAGACCTTCTCCCCACTTGGCGATGTGAGTCGAGGCTTGACCTACGGGTGAGCCAGTGCGATTGGGTCAAAGAGGAAAAAGACAGGTTGATTGATCATATTGTATCCTTGTCACGCCCCGGGCCCTAGTGGGAGCCTACCAGGCACGTGCACAAACCCGCCGTGTACACCAAAAACAAAACCTCAATGTACACAAGGCATCTACAACAACAATAATCAAGTAGTAGCAAGAGTACAACCTACACAAGGGAATCAGAGCAAGTACCTAATCTACTGCTATTACCAGATCATCACAACTATAATCTCAAGATATACAATAAAATTCACTTAAAGTACATCTTAAATGCTACAAGGTCGGCCAACAAAAATACTATACACCTTTCACTCAAAATAAAAGAAAGGCATGAGGGTCCATCTATAATATCATCGTAGAGGCTCTAGCTAGCTGCTAACCCCTCGCCACGATCCCAAGCCTCTCCCGCTGTGGAAGGCTCTGAAACAAAAACCCAACAACAATGGGGGTGAGAACTATTAAACAATAGTTCCCAGTGGGTAAGCCGCCGAGAGTGGCGAAATACACCGCTAGGTCAACTGAGGCAACGATAGTATAATGCTGAAATATAAAGCATAAGTAGTAAGTAGCAAACGGTATAACTACTACTATCGCCTCCTCGTGACAATATCATCTGCATGATTAAGATTTCAACTATCATATGCATAAATATTTCATTCATAGATCATACTACCAGGGCATGTAGTTATCTCATGTATGACGCTTATATGTCCAACTAGTATTAATATGCACCAATGTAAGCCTTTTAAATGAAAGAAGTTTAATACCTTATATGCACGTTCCTCTTTATGCAATCAATACTAACTAAAGGAAAATCCTTTATTACCATCATGTAATCGTGCCACTATGCTAATCAACATATATATAGGTCTAAAAACCTCTATGGATGCCAATGCAAGTAGTGACTAATATGAATGTCCAACTTCAAAGTATGCATCCAAATGGTGTCAAGGTAAGTAGTGCCACAAGGTCACAACCCACTACCATGTCCTGTCAACTACATCTATATGCATCAATTAGTTATGATGTCAAATGTTACATTCATCACGATATTTCCTACCATAATGGACTTCTCAAGTCTCGGCTTGTGCCGTGCCTAATGGCCCTGTGGTAGTCAACATTCTCTCGCTAGAATGAGCCTCCCCCACGGCAATCCACTTCGGCACTCATATAACCTGCACACGGGCGAACATACTGTATCGCGTAGGCCAACTCCGGAGTGCCGGCTTGTAGGGAGCGACCCTCACAAGCTTGTGCGAATGAGCACAATGGCAAACAAGCATAGTCAACAGCATAGGAAATACGTTCATCATGTCTAAACATGGAATCACGACATCGACTCGAGGGTCGGAATCATCACACATATGCCATACCTGTCTCAAGTTTCTCGTTGGTATGTCTCTACCAATGTACTACATGTCTCTAACATGTGAATGTTTAAGTCCCACATTACTCATGAATACGGACCTATGTTCTACTCATGACCCCAATGGGTTACAATCATATGCCAATTCTAAGCCATATGCAATGCATCATACCAATGCCATTATACATGCATTCTATCAATGCCACTTATCATGCATTATCCTAATGCTATATATCATGCATTCTACAATACTAACTAAATCATTATTCATGATTTACATATGTCATACTATATGAACCTCCACTTTATGGAGTATAAGTCACCATGCAAATGTTCGATCTCTCATTTAACCAAGTAAACACATGCTTTAGCCAATCACAATTGTCAAATACAAAGAGAACCCCTTTTCTCATGTCTTAAACATGGAATCGTTCAACGACCAAAAGGTCGAGCTCAATGTCAACAATGCCCGTCATAGTTGCTCACCTAGATGAGGTGCAACATACTTATTTTGCATTTTGTCATATCCTTTCTTTTCTCTATAGCAAGCATACTTTAGTATGCATAACTAAATTCCCTCATCCAAAAGCCAAGTAGTGTCTCACATGATACTACTCCTCACTAGCATGCGTATCTTAAATAGCATTTCATGAATGCGTCATCACAATACGCAAGTACTCTAGCATGCTTATCATTCTCATAATACTCTACTATATGGAGTATGCCACTTTTCACATGCAACATGTATATATATCATGTGTTTACAATTTCTACCATGTCATAATTAGCATAATTATGCATCTAATCAATCCTATAATAAAATAGGAGACATAGGAGGAGTTCACCCATTTCGGTGAGGTCAAACCCACCGAAAATCCATCGAGACCTCGTAGTACTTCAAAACGAATTTGTCCCCCGAGCTTCACATACCCTAAGATAATTTTCCAAGGGGTTAGGGGCTTCGAACAAGCTCACCACGAAATTCACCAAAATTCATGAAGAAAATAGGTGAATAATACCTTAATCCAAGCAAAACTTGTGCAAACTCCAAATCGACCCATTGGAGCTTCAAATCCAACCTACAAAAGTGTTCTACACTCATCAATTTAACCCCAAGAGCTCACAATAGAAAAGCCCCAAATAAAACCCTAGTTTCATCATACTAGGTTCTTCTACGAAAAATCCAAGCAATACTCATAGAGAGGTTGCAAGAGAGCTACTCACCTCTAAAAGAGCTCTAATCAAAGCCCAAAGATGTTAGGGTTGGAGATCTAACCACAAACAAGCTCTCTCCTTCACATCCAAGCTTCCCTCAAAGCCAAGAAGCAAGCCTCCAAGAAGAAAATGGAGAAAGAGAGATCAATCCAAGCTTTAGAGGGTTGGAGAAGAGAAAATCCAGAGAGAGAGAGAGGGAAACCTACCTCTTCTTCTTTTCCACCCTCAGCCAACAAGAGGCAGTGAAGGGGTGAAGGGGTAAGTTGTAATAGATGTAACAATATCCCCAAAAGACCCTCCAAAGTCCAAAATTGCAAAACTGCTCAAAATCACATTCTGCAGCACTGTATTCCGGTATACGAATAGGCATTCCGGAATCAGCCTAAAAAATCTGCAAAACCTGAGCCTCGGCCAAAAATAGATTTTTATACAGCATTCCGGAATGCCAAAGTCCATTCCGGAATACATTAAATCTGTTTCGGAAACCAGATTCCAGTACCCGAATGCAATACAAATTCTGCACCTTTTGCAGAATTTGATCTCCGGAGTCCGTTTTCGCCCTTTTTAAGCCACGAAAATACCTCAAAGCTCTCCAAACTCAACCCAAATCTCCAGAATAGTATAAGGCACTATTCTCCCACTAGAACTCCGCAATTTGCTAAAGTTCAGTGTGCTACAATCCTATGCCATATTGCATTTGTTGCATCCTATGTAGAGAGTGAGCATAGTGGAGTCACATGTTAGGTGACGGGTCGATCATGCCTTTGTGAGCAGCCTAAGGTGGGTAACGGAGCAGTGGAGCTAGTCCCCACGAGGCTGAGAGGGGTGAGTTGGGCTTGGTCTTGTGGAAAGTCCCTAATTGGGTCGAGAATGAATTGGGTCAAGGGTGAGTAAAAGAGCATTGTTGAGCATGTTGGACCTTGAAATTCATTTTCTGTTGTAAAGGCATAGTAGTGTTGTGTTTCATTTCAGCTTATGCATAGTGTAGTTGTTTACTACTTCTTGGTTTTTGTATCTACTTATGCCTTGATTAGACCTAGTGAGAAAGTCGGCGAGGTCGGCAGTCGAACCCACTAGAAACTTCTTTTAGTTCTCACCCCACTGTTTTGCAGAGCCATTACTTTTGCAGTGCCAACCATGAGCGGAGCGGCACCGGACCGAGGCATGGGCGTCGCGCACTAGATAGCAGGGTCACCAAGTGTAGGTCACCCTTGTACAAGTAAAAGAAAAGAATGTAAAGGTATTTTGGAAAGAAAAATGTAATAGGGAGCGAAAGTTGTATTTGAGGAAAATGGCATGTATTATGTATTAAAGTTGAAAAATATATGTAAATGTGGATGAATGGAAAAATATATGTAAATGTGTATTATGTATTAAAGTTGAAAAATATATGTAAATGTGGATGAATGGAATGTTGTAATAGTTAGGTTTATATTCTTTCTCTTGTGATATGCCCTCGTGCAAAACTGTGGTATGTTGTTTTTCCTGGGTGAAATTCAATGTATGGTTTTGTTTACGTCTTGGGCGGACAGGGAAAACTCTGTCCGTTCGGCCGTCTGTGCACGCTCCCACATAGCCTCCACTGTGTATTGGGGCGGGGCGTGACAAACGGGCAAGATAGGCTAGGTATTTGCCATGGTTCGGTACACCCCATAGGCTGGGGTGGTGTGTCGGCGAGCTGGCACGACGATCGGGTGAGTTTTTCGTAACCATTTATCGAGATCCAGAAATCTGATCGTTCCTCAATTTAGATTCGTGACATGAGTGATGGATATTGTAATTAGTGGGTCTGAGCTAATTATAGGTTGTTTTGGACTCTGTAAAGGTTCGGGTGGTTGTTTCAGGCATCGGCAGGGGGTCGACGACCTATTCCTTTACTTTGAATAAATTACTTTATGGCATTTATTCTCTCTTAACTCTATATGTCGGCATCTCTTCTTTATTTCTGGCATTTATTTTTACTATCTTGCATAGTGGTAAATGATTACTTGACATTTAGAGTAGGATTCTATACTTCTTGACTATTTGGGGACCTTCAGGTCTAGGCACCACGACATCTTTATATATATCATGATTCGATCGTTTGATCACAGATTCTGGCGTTTATACGCCAAGGTATTCGGCTTTACCCCATGGTTATCAGCGCCTATGCGCCAAGGCAGTCGGCTTTACGTCGATGTTTGGTTGGTCATCTTATTGATTTGTCACTGCGCTCAGGAGTATTCTAGACACCGAGTCGGTTTGGCCACCGACGAAGGGCGTGCTTATCCGAATAGGTCGTCCATCGTGACGCGTGGATCAGGACTAGTGCACTATAGTGGCAGGCAGTGCCTGAGGTCGATGGACCAATATGGCAGGTTATGAATTAGGTCTTCACTTGGACTTTTCATCCTTGAGGCATATTAGTTGGATAGTTTCTCTTTTATAGTAGCGGCTTCCTAGTCATATATTCTACTTATAGGTACTTCTTGCTACTGTAGGCATTATTTCCATCTAATCATATAGCAGGTTACGGATTGGGTACAGACATTGGATTATTCGTCATTGAGGTATATAGAGATAGGTTCTTTACAGTAGCGGCATGTTGATTGTTTATTATTCATATTCATATATTTTGCTATTTTTTGTTTACTTTCAGCTCACTATATTTATCTTTATATCTCTTTTGACTCGTTTCCGGTGAGTACAGCTTTCCTTTGTGGCTCTGTCGTACCCACTAGAAAACCTCGGGTTGGTTTCTCACCCCACTAGTTTCACAAGTGGCACGGTTGAGAAGGCAGGTTAGGCACGACATGAGAATACGGTTTAGCTAGTTCGCACTAGTGGTTCCTATTTCGCTATGGTTCATTATCTCCTATTTCATTACTTTTATCGTTAAATGAATAGATGTAAATGGTGGTTCAATTCGACTGGTGTATTTATGGATGCATGATTGTTTATGGTATTTCAGCGATTTTGATTAAATATGGCTTCGCTTTTAATGGTTGATGGCTTTGGTTTTGCGGTTTCTATGGCAAAATGATTTTCTACCCCTCGTGTGTCACGCCCGGGCTTCAGCGGAAGCCCACCCGGCACGTGCACAAACCCGCCGTGTACACCAAGCACCCCGATGCACACTAGGCGTCTACAACAAACAACTAAACAAAGAAGTAAGAATACATCATAAATATGGTGATCAGAGCAAGTGCATAATTCTGCTGCATAATCAAGTCTATCACAAACATACATTCACAAGTTATACAACAAGTTTTATACAAAAGGTACATCTTTTGAATACTAGGAGGTCTCCATACAAGATACAATTATACACCTTTCACACTGAAACCAAAAGAAAGGTGTCACGAGTCCATCTATAGCAACACCGAAGAGGCTCTAGCTAGTCGCTAACCCCTTGCCACGATCCCTAGCCTCTTCCGCAGTGATAGGCTCTGAAATAAAAACAAACAACCAATGGGGATGAGAACTATTAAACAATAGTTCCTAATGGGTAAGCCGCCGAGAGTGGCGAAATACACCACTAGGTCAACTGAGGCAAAGATAGTATATAACTGAAATATAAAGCATAAATGTAGAAATTGAAATGAAATGGTTCTACTACTATCCTGCCTCTACGTGATAATACCAACTAACATGAATATGGCTCTACCACTGTCATATGTACAAGTATGCACGGGTTCACATGGATGCCCATCTTTATGCTGAAAAGTAATAGTTGAAAGGAAAATTTTCTATTATTATCATGCCACTACACTACTATACTGATCAACATGTATATAGATCTATTACCATTAAGTATGCAAGTATGAGTAATGACCAACATGAATGTCCAACTACTATGTAGGCATCAACTAGTTGTGATGTACAATGTCAAGTTTAATTAATTTTTACCCAATCGACGGGGGACTTACACATGGTAACGTCCCGGCTTGTGCCGTGCCTAATGGCCCCGTGGTAGTCAACATTCCTCTCTTAGGAATGAGCCTTACCCACGGCATCCTACTTCGGCGCCCAATCCCCCACGGGCGATCAGTCGTCGCAAGGCTAATACTCCGGAGTGCCGGCTTGTAGGGAGCGACCCTCACAAGCTTGTGTAAATGAGCACAAGGGCAAGAAAGCGTAGTCATATGCGTTATGTCCAAGGGAAATAGGTCTCAATCATCATGTCTAAAACATGGAATCACAATTATCGACTCGAAGGTCGGGTACTATAACATATATGTCATGTTTCTCTTCTCAATCAACTTGGAAGTGTATCACTACTATTATACAATATGTTTCTAGCATGCAAAGGTTTACATCTCTTTTATCCTAACAAGGATGGTTCTTTATCTCATGCATAACCATAGAGGGTGACAAGTGTATACTATTTCCACTATAGTATGTAAGAGAACAATTTACTAATGTCATATTCAAAGAATACGAGAATGTCAACCAAGTTCATATTTCATGTCATGCATGTGCCTTAAGCCTCTAATATATGGAGAATGAAATTCATCATGCAAGCAATTATCTCTCATTTGACTAAGCAATTATATAAATTTGCCATTTAGGTCTTAATCAAGTCGTTCCATTGAGCATGTGATGTTAAATGCACATGATAGCCCAACTATATACATACATATAGCATGCATGAGAGTAGTTTACCTGAGTGCTAGAACAAGTGAAAAGGATAGGTTTCCAATCAACTCATGTGTCATGACATGCATGCCTTTTATCTCATATAACTCTACTACATAGAGGATGTAATTCTTCATGTGAAGTATGACCAAATCATATGCTCAAAAGTTCAAGAATGCCACAAGGTGCATGTTAAACTCTTTATTAAGTCTTATAACATAATATGAGACATAGTGTGACGCCCCAACTTCCCAGGGGGGGTCACCCATCCTAGGACTACTCCCGTCCTAGCACGCTTAACTCTCTTAACCTCTTATGCCTAGCCACCGCCTAAAATACTTAAGCCGGGTTAAAAGTTTAGCGCTATTATATCTTATATATAGGACTACCTGGGGTCTCACAATCACCCCCTCTTTAAGCCCTGATGTCCTCATCAGGATAAGACTCACAAGTACCAAGCGATGTGAGACTCGTCTCGCTAGCCTAAACTGACCTTGTGGTGAGCCGCGCTCCACCCACAACAGTCAACAGCATGAGAGCCTCGCTCTCCCCGCTATATAATCCTGGCTCAGCCGAGACTCATCTCACACTTCCGGCTGGTAATTGGCTCTGATACCAACTGTGACGCCCCAACTTTCCAGGGGGTCACCCATCATAGGACTACACCTGTCCTAGCACGCTTAACTCTCTTAACCTCTTGGGCCTAGCCATCGCCCAAAATGCTAAAGCCGGGTTAAGAGTTTAGCACTATTATATCTTATATATAGGATTACTTGGGGTCTCACACATGGAGGGAGTTCACCCATTTCGGTGAGGTCAAACCAACCGGATAGCTATCGAAATCCTCAATGAATTTGCCCCCCTAAACTTCTTGTACCCTAAAAAAAATTCTCATGGGGTTACAAGCTTAAAAAAAAAGCAACCACGAAATTCACCAAAAATCTAGTAGAAAATAGGTGAAATTTACCTTAGTCCAAGAAAAACTTGTTCAAAGTCCAAATCAAAGCAATGGAGCTTCAAATCCAACCTACAAGAGTGTTCTACACTCATCAATTCCATCCCAAAAGGTCCCAAAAGAAAAATTCCAAAATAAACCTTAGTGTCTACAAAACTAGATTTTCCACCAAAATCCTTGCAAATCTCAAAATTAGAGGATGCAAGAAGGTTACTAACCTTAATTAAAGCTCCAATCCCAACCTAGAATTTCTAGGGTTGAAGCTTAGACCTCAAACAAGTCTCTTCTTCAAGCTCGAGCTCCCCTCCAAGTCTTAAGATGCATGCATCCATAGAGGAGATGAAGAAAAGAGGAAGAAAATTCAAGCATTAGAGGTGTTTAAGGGAAGAAATCCAAGAGAAAGAGGAGAAAACCTCACCTCCCTTCTTCTCCTTCACTCTCCAAATGAGAGGAATAGAGGGAGGTGAAGTGGGTTATAACCCACGTACACAATATCCAACTAAGCCCCTCAATAAGTCAAAATTTACATTATGTGCAAAGAAACTGTCACGCCTCGGGTTCCGGCTCAATCCGGGCACACCAACAGATCCGCCGCATACACAGAAAATCCTGTGTATACGAAGCGATAGAAGCACCTGTAAATAGTACAAGAACCACTATAAGATAGTAACAGAGCTAATAAACAGTAATAGATAGTCACCTGTACGTACATGTAATCCAAGGTGTATGAAATAAACCAAAATATATCATCATCACCTCACAACTCCGCTCAGTAAAATAAGTACAACTGTATGTACATGACTATACAAAAAAACTATCTCCAATAAGGGGTACTCCTCTAGCACGACGACCGGGGTAGACAGGGATCTAACTCGCGACTCCCTTACCTCGATCAGAAGCAGCAGCGGCAACTGACGGCTCCGCAAGAAAATGGTAACAATGGGTGTGAGAACTACTGTAAAGCAAAATAGTCCTCAGTGGGTACCGTCACCGACCCCAACGGCCTACCCACTAAGTCTACGAGACTCATAGTATAGCTGGTAGGTAAAAGGAACAGTAAGGTAAGCTGGAAGAAACTCTACAGCTAGTATGCCACTACACTACCAATATGCATGTCATGCTCTCTGTGTATATATATACATCACTGATTAAGAAACAGTCACCACTGACCCAATCCACAGGGACTGCCAACCGGCCAGCCCAGCTTGTGCCCTAAGCTATACCGTACACCACCCATGAGGGTGGCCGGTCCAAGTACAGTGCCCAAATGGGACTACTGTGACGCACAAAAGCCAAACTCCGGAGCAGCACTCGTGGGCGTGACCCAACCGAGTATAATTGCGAATCTCCGTTAAGCTCAATCAGGCAACCACAGGCTATAATCGATGGAAATGAGTCAAACAGGTCTAAGAATCAAGGCTCATGTGCCCTCGGCACAATCTGATGCGAAAAGTAGAGATCCGGGTCCGCCGTCAATCCGGACAGCACCCATCGACACGAAACAATCTCAACTCTGCTGTAAAAGTGGGCTCGGCATCTCAGCACGAGCATAATCCGAATCTACACTAGTCTAACTATCCACGACGCACTAACAGCGGTGATACAAAGGTGAAACCAGCTCCAGAAGTTAAATCTGTTAACTTTTCGAAAAATGCAATGTGTAGCTTCTAGAGGTTTTCTCCTAAGTCAAGTCCCAGTTCAGCATGTAAAATTTGTCTAAACTCATGAATTTAAGTTCCAAATTCAGATTTCATACATAAACAAGCAAATCTAAAATTTGAGCTACTAAACAGGATAATTCATATAAATTAATGCATACTAAAATCTCATACAACTTAGAAGGAATTCCGATGATTTCGGTGTACATTAACCCACCTATCGCGCTAATCCAATCACGGATTGAATTGAAACTCCACAAGCACCTTTCCCTAGCTCCAATTAAAAGGGAAGTGAAGACGAAATCCAAAAATTCCTGCCGGATTCAAGGAAATCAAGAGTCGAATGAAATTTCTAACGGAAGTCAATATTACATATGAATTCGACTCTAGAATCAAATTTACTTAATTCGGAGCCAATGTACCTTACAATTCAGTTTCGAGCAACTTTGGTTCAGCTACAATTTTAGACATGGATTAGCTAGAATCCCCTAAAAATCACTCACAAGAAAGTTGGAGTCATAAGTCCCAAAAATGAAGTTGCAAGATCAAAAATCAGCATTATGACCAAAATTACCTCAATTGAAGTTCAAATCCTAGCCAATTCGGCTAGGAAACTTCCTCCCCCTATTCCACACAATGAGGTAGACCAAGAATAGGTTCCAATTTATCAGCTCGAAGCATCAAAATCCAGCAATTTCGCCCTCAATTTCAGTGACCACTGCAGGAATGCACTGCTGTGGCTGCTGCTTGACTGCACCTTGGTGCTGCCAATTCCTTGCTGCACAAGGAACTCCAGGGCAAGATAAGGTTATGGGGCAGTCCACGAGTGATCTTTGACTTCTATACTATAAGAAAAATTCATAATTCACCATGAAATTTCATCATAATTAAGAAATAGAGGTCAAGAATTCAGCTTCGACGTAAAATCTGTTTTTCGGTTTTCGACCTCAATGAAAACTGAAATTCTCACTCATCTTACCTCCAAATTGGTCCAAACAAGATTCTAACCACTGGAGGATGAAGTCAAGATCACTTGCAACCCTTCCAAAGCTTAGCTCCTAGAAGAAATTCAAACGGATATTATCAAAATCGAAAACTGGTCCGGTTCAGTCCAGAAAATCAGCATTGCACTATTTTTTATCAACATCAAAATTAGAGCTACTAACCTAATTTTTTCAGCTCAAAGAAGGTATAGACAGCATCCTAACATCCCCTCACACAAATGCAAGCCTTCAATTTCGAAAATGGAGCATCGAATCATATCCAATTAAGCTCCCAAACTCAGCTTATCTGCTGCCAGAGTTGCTGGCTGCGGCTGCTGCTATGACCAAGTAGCAAGAAAGGAGCAAGAAAAGAGGGAGAGGGAATAAGAAAGAAGGTATCAAGGTTGATCTTAAGTTCCTAACTCTGTAAACAACCCATAAATACCAATCAAACCCAGTACAAGAAGTTGGAAAGGCTCAAGAACTTAAATCCATCAACAATGTTGAAATTCAGCTTCAAAATCTAAATTGCACCATTTCCAATCAAAACTTACTTCAATTTCCAGCTAGGAAGAGATTCAAACCAAGCTTTACAATTCCCTTCATCTTCCAACCTTTATCCATTTCGAAATTGAGCTATACTTGCATAGGATTGTGCCCCTCAAAGTCAACTAATGCTGCTGCCAGCCCTGCTGGTAATGGTGCTGCCAGCCAGCAATGCTGTAGCTGCTGCAACTGCAGCCTTGCTGCTGTGGTTGTTGCAGAGATGGAGGAGGAGAGGAAGGAGGCCAGCCCACTATTGCAACTCCTCTGCTACAACTGCCCCAGCTACTGCAAATTGCCTCAAATGCCTTTGTTGCCACCAGCAGCTGCTGGTTCTGTAGTGCGCAGGGAGAGGCAGGGAGGGTGTGAGGAGAGGGAAGAGGAGGGGAGGAGATGGATTGTGAAGAAGAGGAAGATGAGTAGGAGGGAGGAGATGCTAGTATTCAGCTGAATACTAGCTGCCAAAAACCCCAATTAAGGGTGGTTGGGCTTGGTTGGATGTGCCATTGGCACAACTTAACCAAAATTGCATCCATGCTGAAATTAAGTGACGTTTCGGATTTAATTTGCGACGTCAATTTCGCATCCAAATTAAATCCAACTCATCTCGACACTTTTTTGATGTGTCAAATAAATCACGGACTATAATCATTCCAAAAAAATAATATTTTAATATTTTTTTCTGGGACACTACATCCTCCCTCACTACAAAATATTTCGTCCTCGAAACTTAAACTCATACCTTACGTCGACACCTCGAGAAGATAGGGGTAGGACTCCTGCATTACTATTTCCGGCTCCCAGGTCGCTTCACATTCCTCGTAATTGCTCCACTGCACCTTCATGTACGATATGACCCGATTGTGCAATTCTTTTGTTTCTCGAGCGAGAATCCACACCGGTCGCTCCTCGTACCTCAGGTCCTCGCCCAACTTGAGCGGAGTTAAGTCAATCACATGTGAAGGGTCAAAGACATATCTCCTCAAAGCCGAAACGTGGAAGACGTCGTGGATCCCTGCAAGTCGTGGTGGGAGTGCAATCTTGTAAGTCACTAGTCCGACTCGCTCCAAAACCTCGAAGGGACCAATAAACCGTGGACTAAGCTTTCCACAAACTACAAATCTCCAGATTTTTCTAGACGGCGAGATCTTTAAAAGCACATAATCTCCAAAAGAATGTCAGGCCCCACAATCTTTCTTTCACCCACATCACAAAAAACAGGTGTGATCGACACTTGCATCTAAACAACATTTCAATCAGAGCTATCTGGATGCTCGCTTTAAAGCTATTGTAGTATGCAAACTCAGTCAATGTCAAATGTTGATGCCACCCCCCCTCAAAATTCAGGACACAAGCTCTCGATATTCCTCAAGGATTTGTATAGTCCGCTCTGATTGTCTATCGATCTGTGGGTTGAAATGCTATACTGAAGTGAAGCTGCGCACCTAAAGCTGTCTGTAGGCTCCTCCAGAAATGCGAGACGAACCTCGGGTCTCTATCTGATACCATCGATGTAGGTACTCCATATAACCTCACTACCTCATCCAAGTAGAGCTGAGCAAGTCGATCTCTGAACCAGGTAGCCTGCACTGGTAAGAAGTGAGTAGACTTGGTCAGTCTGTCCACTATCACTCATATAGCATCAAATCCATCCTGCGTCCTCGATAATCCCACGACGAAGTCCATAGTGGTTTGATCCACTTCCACTCTGGTACTGAAAGACTCTGAAGCTTGCCAACAGATACCTGATGCTCCGTTTTTACTTGCTGGCAAGTTAAACACTGAGCCGCATATCTCCCAATGTCTCTCTTCATTCCGTTCCACCAGAAATGTGCCTTCAAATTCTCATACATCTTGATTCCACCAAGATGAACCGTATAAGGTGAGTAATGAGCCTCTCTCAAAATCTCCTACCGGATATCTGAATTCATAGGCGCACACAGTCGATCCCTGTACCGTAGTACTTCCGAACTGTCCACTCCAAAGTCTCCTATCTGACCGCTCTCAATCTGGTCTCGAATCCTCATCAAATGGGGGTCCATACTCTGTTTCTTCCTGATCCTGTCCAACAGAGTGGGCTGCAAGACCATAGACATAAGTCTTGCAGTAGCCCCATGGGACACCACCTCAAGTCCAAGTCGCCGTACAGATACTTGAGACTTTTGTGATTGGTGAAAATCTCACAGTGCTCCCCGTATAGATAGTGACGCCACAACTTCAGTGCGAACACCACAACGACAAGCTCTAAGTCATGCGTAGGGTAATTCCTTTCATAATCCTTCAATTGCCGTGAAGCATAAACAATTACCCTACCATGCTGCTTCAACACGCATCCCAAGCCACTATGTGATGCATCACTGTATATCACAAATCCTTCCCCCATAACTAGAAGGGAAAGGATTGGAACCGACATCATCTTTGCTTCAAATCCTCGAATCTCTTTTGGCAATCCTTACTCCAGACAAACTTAATTTCCTTTCGAGTCAATCGAGTGAGAGACGTGGAAAGCTTCGCAAAGCCTTCCACAAACCAACGGTAGTATCTGGCCAATCCAAGGAAACTCCTCACCTCAGTAATCATCGTTGGTCTGGGCCAATCCCGTATAGCATCAATCTTTTTCGGGTAGACTGCCACTCCAGCGGCTGAAACCACATGGCCCAAGAAAGCTACCTCCCGAAGTCAAAACTCGCACTTCTTCAACTTGGCATACAACTTCTTTTCTCACAGAAGCTGTAGCACTATTCTCAAGTACTCTTCGTGCTCCGCATCACTCCAAGAGTAAATTAAGATATCATCAATGAACACCACCACAAATCTATCCAAGAACGGCTTAAATACTCGATTTATCAAATCCATAAATACGGCAGGAGCATTAGTCAGTCCAAACGACATCACTGTAAACTCATAATGCTCATACCGTGTTCGAAAAGTCATCTTGGGAATGTCCTCGGCCCTCACCCTCAACTGGTGGTAACCAGACTGGAGGTCATCTTCGAAAAGACATAAGATCTTTACAGATGATCAAATAGATCATCGATGCGCGGCAAAGGATACTTGTTCTTAATGGTCACTTTATTCAACTCTCGATAATCCATACAAAGTCTAAGTGAACCATCCTTCTTCTCCACGAATAACACTGGCGCTCCCCAAGGCGATACATTGGGTCTCACAAACTCCTTTTCCATCAGATCCCGAAATTGCGCCTTTAGCTCTCTCTGCTCAGCCGATGCCATTCTGTAGGGTGCCTTCGAGATTGGCGCAATTCCTGGAACCACGTCAATCACAAACTCAATCTTCCTGTCCAGCGGCATAGTCGTCAACTAAGGGAAAAACACATTCGGGAATTCACAGACTATAGGAATATCCTCGAGTTCCGGTGCCACCGTAGGCACCTCTTCAACAGTCGCTAGAAAGCAAACGCATCCTCGACTCATCATCTGCCTGGTCCTCGCTAAAGAAATCCAAGTAGTGAACGACGTGCTCCTGCAGCCTCTATAGACACACCCCCCTTGGCCTGGCTCGCAAAACGTCACTGTCCTAGTTCCACAGTCGATTGTCGCGAAGTAATGTGCCAGCCAATCTATGCCGGGCACTACCTCAAAATCTTGCAACTGCCCTAAAACCAACAGGTCTGCGGGCATGATCCCTGGTCCCAACTGCACTTGACAAGCCCAACAACACTCCGCCACATGCAAAACATGTTCAGGACACTGCACCTCTCGTTCACGTGGTAACGACCCTAACTCTAATCCATGTAGTGATGCGAATGCTCAACTAATAAATGAATGTGATGCACCGGTATCAAATAATGCACAACCTCTAATATCAGAAATCAAAATGATACCTGCCACCACATGATCTGCTGTAGTGGAATCCCCTCAAACTCAGCCACTCTGCGCCTGCTATCACTGCTCGGCCTGGCGCGATGCTGAAGCTCTATCTGCCTGGCTGTAGGTCGGTGAAACTCCCGACATCTGCTGCGGTGTGGAAGGAGCCGACGCTGTCAATAGTACCAGCGATGCTGCTCAGGGGCAAGCTGACTACCTGTGTTCTGGTTGCCCACATCTGTAACACCAGCCCTTTCTCTGCTCACACTATTGCGGCCAATGCGCTCCTCCATAGACGACACACCGCTCTGACCGCTTCTGTTGCTATCTCAACTGATGGGATCCACCAGACCGCTGTCGCCCCGAGGACCCACGACCCTGAGACGTGATCGTGGAGGCCTCGAAGGTCGTCTCCCACTGGTCTGTTTTCCGTCATCAAGTGCCGGGCGCTATATTATGTCGTCTGCAGCCGACATAACCATCTAGCAGGAAAAGACACATCTCCTTCGATCACACTTCACTCTCCCGAAAGAGTTTACAAACAATTCAATCATCAACTTTCGCAACAAGTCACGTCTCTCACGTATTGACTTCCTAAGGTCTGCCACAAGCTTAAGGTTTTCTAAGTCCCAACGACCTATCCCTAAGCTCTGATACCAACTTAATCTGTCACGCCCCGGGTTCCGGCTCAATCCGGGCACGCCAACAGATCCGCCGCATACACAAAAAACCCCGTGTACACGAAGCGATAGAAGCACCTATAAATAGTACAAGAACCACTACAAGATAGTAACAGAGCTAATAAACAGTAATAGATAGTCACATGTACGTACATGTAATCCAAGGTGTATGAAATAAACCAAAATATATCATCATCACCTCACAACTCCGCTCAGTAAAATAAGTACAACTGTATGTACATGACTATACAAAAAACTATCTCCAATAAGGGGTACTCCTCTAGCACGACGACCGGGGTAGACAGGGATCTAACTCGCGACTCCTTTACCTCGATCAGAAGCAGCAGCGGCAACTGACGGCTCTGCAAGAAAATGGTAACAATGGGTGTGAGAACTACTGTAAAGCAAAATAGTCCTCAGTGGGTACCGTCACCGACCCCAACGGCCTACCCACTAAGTCTACGAGTGTCACGCCCCGGCACCGCCATTTTGGTCGGTTCGGGCACGCGCACAGACCGCCGAAAGGATAGAGTTTCCCCTGTCCGCCCAAGGCGTAAACAAAACAGGTATAATGAATTTCACCTAGGAAATACAACATAGCACAGTTTTGCACGAGGGCATATCACAAGAGCATTAATGTAAATTAACTATTACAACATTCTATTCATCCACATTTTACATACATTTTTCTCAATATATATCTTTCGCTCTCGAATACATTACATTCAACAACAACTTTACATTCTATTCTTTTACTTGTCATACACAAGGGTAATCTACACAGGGTAACCTTGCTATCTAGGGCGCGACGCCCACGCCTCGGTCCGGTGCTGCTCCGCTAATGGATGGCTCTGCAAAATAGTGGGATGAGAACTAAAAAGTGTTCCTAATGGGTTCGGCCACCGACCTCGCGGACTTTCCCACTAGGTCCAACAAGGCATAGTAATACAAAAGGAGATAGCAATACAATATATAAGCAGCTGAATATGTAGTCTACCACTACAAAACATACAACATGCAACAATGAGCACTACTATGCCTTACAATAAGGAATGAATGTCATGGTCTAATATGTTCAACGGTGTCCCTCACACACTCTTGACCCAGTTCATTCTTGACCCAATCAGGGCTTCTGACAAGACCAATGCCCAACTCACAAAAATATCATGATTGACCCCACACACAACATGTAATCTCACTATGCTCACTCTCTACACAGGATGCAACACGTGCATAGGGTACAAAACACAATATGGTCAATCAACCTGTCTCTTTCATCTTGGACCCAATCGCACCGGCTCACCCGTAGGTCAAGCCACAACTCACCACACCAAGTCACGTGGGGGAGAGGTCTTTCACTCCTAGCCAGCCACCATGACCGTCTGCCGGGGAGGGCTCCCGGGGCCCTTCACACCCGTGTTCGCGTGACACTCCGGAGCTCACGGCTTGGGAGTCGCGACCTCCACAAGCCAACAACAGACTATGTGAGTATGATCTGCCCTCCAAACTTGAGGACCTTCCACCTACCGGTGGGTCAACATCTAGGAAGTTTACCAACACGTCGAACTACATATGCAAATTCCCAATCTTTTCCACATTTACTCGAGAGTTTACACAACTCATGTCGCGTGCATCAATAGGATATACAAACACCACCACACTATGTGGACATAAGCAAATATGCAATGCTCATAATACATGGAACTATAACAAACAACACATTAGGTTCATGCAATGACCCAAATCCACGTTCCATCACTAGGTTCACATTCACTATCACAATGACACTAGTGTTTCACTTTGTTTCAATGTCCGCACTTTCTTTTCTATGTCCAATCCACTAGTTTCTCTACTAGTTCAATACTTCACTAGGGTTCACATAGCACTAGGTTTATGCGTCCTAAGTTTCAGGTTTCCAATCATGATTATTCACAACTAATTTAGGAGGCATGCAATTTCATACATATATATATATATATATATGCTCAAAAAGTAGGATTTAGACATAGGAAGAAATTCAACCATTTCGGATAGCACCCCCCACCTCGTATCGACGTCTAGGGCCGGAAAACCAAGTTTCGCGATTTATCTCTGCCGAAAAGTCTCGACCCAAGCCTAACGAACCATATTCCGCCAAATCTCTCAATCGGACGCCGTAACCTCATCGTGATCCAAAACGAAGTTGTCCTCCGCGTCGAATTAACCTTCAATTAAGGTTTCACAAGATCAATTTAGATCAAAAGCTCTTAGAGACAAAATTCCATTTTCTAAGCCTAGGGTTCAAGTTCTACTTGAACACTCCAATTTCATGATTAATCTTTCGATTAATTGCTTTAGAATTATCTAGGACTTCTAAAGATATCAAAACCACCTCTCTTAACATCCATCCAATATTAAAAATCCACCAAAAAATTCTATTCGAAATTATAATAATAAAATACTACCTCGCAATCGAAGTGCCGGAAAAATCCTACGCTTTTCTTCTTCTCTTTCTCTTCTTTTCCCTTCCTTTTTCTCTCTCCCTCTCTCTCTACGTACATGTTGGAGTGGATAAGAGAATGGAGGAGTCCTTAACTTAGGGGCTAAGCAATGTAACAATTGCCTATAAGTCCAAAAGAATTAAGCATATAAACTTTAGTCCAATTCAGAATCTGATATTTTTTGTTTTAGACCTTCTGAATGTCCGTTTTCGCTCAAATTTGACAGTCATGCTCGGCTTTAGTTAGTTAGAAGAACTGATCATCAATTTTCAGTTTCAGACCATTTTTTGGTCACCGAAATCTCTACCGACTAAAATCTCTAGTAGATTACTGTTATATTTTATTTTCACTTTTCGGGTGTCGGAATGACACGAAACTTTTAATCTAGCCTCAGAAAAATAATTCTGACATATCCTCAAATTTTCATAATTTTCTGACACTGAATTTTCTGCTAAAAAATAAGCCTCGTTCCTTACAGAAAATTCTAAATTTTCTATTTTCATTTTAATTTCAGCACAATTCATTTCCAACTTATATTTTACTTCTCTAAGTCCAATAAAAATAGTATCTCACACTATTTTTATTTCCACTTACTTTTATATTAAAAATTCGGTACACTACATTCCACGCCCGTTAAAAAAAGTTTCGTCCGCGAAACTCAGATTCATGCCTCAACTCTCCTTATCGAATAGATGGGGGCATCATTCCATCATCGCGTTTTGCAAGGCCGGGCAGCTTTATAAAGCTTACCACATAGAGGCACGCGAGTGCACGGCTCCTCTGCACGAGCCGGGATGCGAACAGTGATTCTTCGCACGTCATATGCTCTCAAACGGCTTATCACCAACCTCAATCCACGCGAAAGGATCAAAATGCCCTATTTCAGGCATTCGGCACAGCTCGGGTCTGGATCCCACTACTAGGTCTGGACTCTTGCTTTTCCCAGCCTCGCATAGTAACCCGGAAGTCCTGATCCCACTCTCGGGTCCGGAACCCGAGAGCATTCCAGCTCCAGTGTGACATCTCCAAAAATTCCAAATTTTGGTTTTCGGGTCTTTAACTCGCACCCACACATTCCGAAACTTTCGGAACTCAAATTCACACTAGCCATTATCGGCTCTCTCCGAACTTCATCCAATTTGGTAAAGTTCGGCATAGCGCACCAAAGTTCAGCATACTACATTTTTATTTTTGTAGTCCATATCCACACTCTCCTCCAAGTTCATAGTTCCATTGTGGAACTCATATTGGTCCGATCACCGATATCGCTTAAAAGTAATATCATCGATACATCGACCAATCACAAGTGGCCTTATCACTTGTGAATTCTTCGCCACAAATCAAGATGGCACATTTGGCACATCCTCAACTCTGGCTCACTTAGGAGTATAATCTTCAAATCCCCGCGTGGCTTCTACTTTTCCAACGCCTCATAAGAAGCATGTCGCTTCGCTTTCATCTACCACTGGTTGACATCACGTCGTCCTCATGACGAGCTCACACGAACACTTCATTCGTGAACTAGACTCCCTCTTACCGATTAAACTCGGCAGTTGGTGACATAGCATCAAGACGAATGGTATGACCGAGCCTACGCTCCTATGGTCACTATCCTCAATCCTCTGTCCACAACCAATGCTCTCCTACTACTACTAGAGCTATCGACTAAACCGCTTATCTCGGTTTGTCACAGATGGTCCACAGACCAAAATTCTCGCATAGGCCTATTGCCTAAATTCACATCTTAACGTCGCGTAATGTCTCTCGCTCGCCAACGCAGACTCAATCGTCACTCGGCGGAGTCCTCACTTAGGAACTCGTACAAATACTCCAACCAGGAGTAACCAAGACGCCAAACTTCTACAAGCCCTAGAGTTAGGTCACAACCCCACTCTCGGAACTCTATCGATCACACAACCTCACACGTGGCATTCCACGTTCCCGGATCATAGCTCGGACTACCGCCCCGACCATAAGTCTCTGCCCCACCCGTAGGTCTCGGGCCGCTGTCAACACAGCTGACTGCGCCTGTCCATATGGCCTGATAGTCGCCTTTTCCCATTCTCATGGTCAAAAAAAAAAAAAAAAATGCGTGCTCCTCCTGCACGATCGCATTACCTCTTTCTACCCACAAGACCTAATCCATTACCTCAACAAAAGCTTGCAGCTTGAGTAAGAGAATTTCCTTGAAGCTTTCTAGCTGAAATCCTCACTTGAAGCAATTGGCCTCGTTCTTGTCATTCCGAACCATATACGGAATAAAATTGACCATATAAGATAATTCCCTCTCAAACTCTCTCACGGTGCGGTCTCCCTGCCGCAGCTCCCCGATGATACACGACGTGTTACTACAAGCACCCTTGCCGCAGCCACTCCACTCAATCACATTAAGTGCACTGACTGGAGACACAAATAGCTCTTAACCAATTCAGGACATAGCCACTTGCCGCGCCAATAACTTATAGAGCTCATTACTCCACTTCCCCTGCCGCTGCACTACTCCTATGAGCATAGCCACTAATCCACGAAGTTCTACATCTCCGCTCGCCCCGGATTGCTCGGGGTCACCGCCTACCTTTTCCAGTCCAGGCCTCATTAGAGGTCGACCAAGCGATACCATGACCTAGGTCAAATCATCGACCTTGAGGGTCAAATACAAAACAGGGTTCCATACAATAGACCCAATTAGGCGAAAGTTACACAAAGGCGCCTATTCTCATCACTAGGTTTCATGTTGTGTGCACCCAACATGAACACACTCGGTTGAGAATAAACTACACTTTGAATCTACCTCTACATCCGTTTAGAGGCATCTAGAATACACGACCCAATCAATTAATCTTTCGCCACGTAACATAAGTCCCCGTCTCTCACGAGCCTAAGTCCTTAAGGCCATCAATCCTAAGGTCTCCTAGGTCCTCCTAGACTCATTCTTGCTCTGATACCACCTCAATCTGTCACGCCCCGGCACCGCCATTTTGGTCGGTTCGGGCACGCGCACAGACCGCCGAACGGACAGAGTTTCCCTTGTCCGCCCAAGGCGTAAACAAAACAGGTACAATGAATTTCACCCAGAAAATACAACATAGCACAGTTTTGCACGAGGGCATATCACAAGAGCATTAATGTAAACTAATTATTACAACATTCTATTCATCCACATTTTACATACATTTTTCTCAATATATATCTTTCGCTCTCGAATACATTACATTTAACAACAACTTTACATTCTATTCTTTTACTTGTCATACACAAGGGTAATCTACACAGGGTAACCTTGCTATCTAGGGCGCGACGCCCACGCCTCGGTCAGGTGCTGCTCCGCTAATGGATGGCTCTGCAAAATAGTGGGATGAGAACTAAAAGAAGTTCCCAGTGGGTTCGGCCACCGACCTCGCCGACTTACCCACTAGATCCAACAAGGCATAGTAATACAAAAGGAGATAGCAATACAATATATAAGCAGCTGAATATGTAGTCTACCACTACAAAACATACAACATGCAACAATGAGCACTACCCCTGGGGCCTAACTGACGGAATGACTGTAGTATCCTAGACTGTTCGACGCTTCTGGAGAAGGTCGAGACAAGTCGGAGTCGTTTCGGCGTCAAATAGACGCGAAAACGGACTCGGAGCACCGAAGCGAGCCAAAACTGAAGTTTTGGGCTTTTGAAGTTTCGGGCGCCCGGATGCTCTGTTTTGGGCGCCCAGTTGTCCAGTGCCCCTTTTCTGAAAATTACTAAGTCATTTCGGATCCATGTTTCGGGCGCCCGGAAAGTGAGTCCGGAAATCCTGCCTCGTGAGTATCGAACGGCTCGACACGTGTTGATCGGTTGGTGAGATCTGCCGGACCAGGTTTGGGCGCACCGGACCGCGGCGGAGAGTCCGATGGTCGAGTTGGTGCAGGCTGAAGAACCGGGCGCCCACTTCATGAGTTTCGGGCGCCCGGAAGTGTGGTTTTCTGCTGAGGACAGGTTAGTTGTAATTCTGTTCTTGAGGCTCATTGCACCGAATCTAGTGGTCTTTAAAAGCAATGGACGACCTCCCCTGAGGCTCTTTTCTCCCCTCTTCAAGGTGAATTTGGAGCTTGCAAGGGGAAACCCTCTCTTCTCTCCCAATTTCATCTTCCTCCATTGATGAACTTGGTTTCCTGCTGAAACTGCAACGTCGACCTGGAGTGTTCGTGCTCGTGTGCAGTGTAGGAGTATTCAAATCCAACGAAACTTGGTTTGATGGATAGAGGACTCGCAGAGGAAGAAGTGGAATCCTTCCAATCGCGATTTGGACAGGTATGTAAGCTACAGTTGATGTTTTACTGGACCCCTTGTGTTCTTGAGCTGAAACTTGGGTTTTTCCTTTGATCTTTTGGATCCAATCTCTTGGGAGCTGGAATTACGAAGTGAAGATTGATCCTTCCACTTTCCTTGCTGGTTTGGAGGTCCTTCCCCCCTGAATTGAGGATTCAAAGGTGAGTTCTAGCTCAGATTTTGAGTATTTGCTTAAGTGCTGAATTTTTGGGTCATTGATGGAATTTCTTGGATTTTTAGATCCAGATCTTTGTGAGGATCTTTGGAGAGGTTTTGGATTGTTCCATCACTGTTTTTGTGAGGTTTGTGACCCTTTCTATGAGCTAGAATCGTTGGAATCCTTGAATTCTTGCTGTTTTTGAGTTTTGCTTAAGTGCTGGAACTTCTGGATCCATGTGCAGGAGGGTCCAGATGTTGACCTGATTCAGTGTTTAGGCTTTTTGGACATCGAGTCGAACTCCGATTTGGCTGAAATTTGGAGGGTTTGTTCTTGAACCTCTGCTGGTGAGTTGAGCCAAATTTCACTGCATTTGGACTTAGGATTTGGTTTTTATCGCATGTTGATCACATGTGGGTTGTGCTGCCAGGCTGCAGTTCTGGGCTGATGATCTGGGCGCCCAGAACAGTGCGCAGGTGGGTCCGAATCTCGAGGTTGCAGATTTGAGCTCGATTTCGGCCGGCGTTGTTTGGAGGCCTTCCACTCGACTCCTAGCCGCTGTTGGATAGCTTTCGAGGTGGGTTGATGTTACCGAAATCGCCGGTTTTCCTCCTAAGCGTCAGAGAGTACAGCATGCTGTTTTATTATCTGTTAAATCATGTTAGTAGCTCGAATTCGTGAATTTGCATGTGTTTATATGAAATCTGAATTTGGAGCATAAATTGATAATTTATCGACATGACTTACATGCTGAACTGGGAATTGACTTAGGAGAAAACTTGCGAACATACAACCGTCACTTTTCGAACTGTTATCAGATTTAGCTCTAGGAGCCGTTTCTGTTCCTGTATCACCGCTGTTAGTGCGAGGTGGATACTTAGTTCGTTATAGGACGAGTTTACGCTCGTGCTGGGATGCCGAGCTAGTAATTACAGCAGGGTTAGACTGTTCTGTATTACCGGGTGCCGTCGGGGTTGACGGTGGACCCAGACTCTTGTTTTAGCTTCTGGTTGTGCTGAGGGCACGTGAGCTTAGAGTCTTTGACCCCTTTTGACCCCTTGTTCTTTGACTATAGCCTGTCGGAGCCTGTTTGTGCTCGACAGAGATACGCGTACTAACTCGGCTGGGTAGCTCCCCCGAGTGCCGCTCCGGAGTGAGGCCTCTTTTGCGTTGTTGTCGCTACAGATTGTGGATCTGTTTTGGACCGGCTACCCTATTTGGTAGTGTGCGGTGTGGCCAGGCAGTTGGCTGGACGAGCCCGTTTGGGCGGTTCCGATAGATTGGGTCAGGGATGATTTCTCACTTTGGTGGTGCTTACTTGAGAGTTGACTTGGATAGTGGTAGGGTAGTGGCATGATAACTGTTGAGTTTATTCCAGCTTACTTTGTTGTTCTTTACCTACCAGCTATACTGTTAGTCTCGTAGACTTAGTGGGTGGACCGTAGAGGTCGGTATCGGTACCCACTGAGGACTACTTCTTTTGATAGTAGTTCTCACACCCTTTGTTGCCACCTTTTTGCAGAGCCTTCTTCTGTTGCGGCTGCTGCGCCTGTTTCTGCGCATCGAGGTAAGGGAGTCGCGAGCTAGATCCCTACCTGTCCCTGTTGTCCCTAGAGGAGGACCCTACTGGAGATAGTTTATTTTGAGTTGTGCCATGTACATATACTGTGGATTTGTACCTATTTTGGTTGTGGTGGACCTGTTGTATTTTGGACTCTATATGTACAGGTGGCTTTTGTTATTAGTCTGTTTTATTTCAGCTCTATATATCTCTTGTAGTGGCTTGTATGTTTGTTTACAGGTTAGCTATCGCTTCGTATACATAGAAAAATCTATGTATACGGCGGATCTGTTGGCGAGCCCGGGGAAACGAGTAATCCGGGGCGTGACAGATTAAGTGGTATCAGAGCTTAGGAATAGGTCGTTGGGACTTAGTAAACCCTAGGCTATGGCAGACCTTAGGAATGCAAGACGTGAGAGACGTGACTTGCCGCGAAAGTCATCGATTTGACTGTTGAACTCATCCTTAAGTGGAGGGAGTGATCGAAGGCGTGTGTCCTTTCCTGTCGCGAACTTGCGTTGGCTGCAGACGACGTCAAGCAGCGAGGGAAAAGAGACGACCTTCTGGACTTTCGCTTGATTGGGTCTTGAGTTGTTTTGTGGTTGTTGACTGATCTGTGTGTTGCGCAGGTGAGCATGGCACCTCCCCGACACCGAGGTCGACCCCCGACGCGGGCTACCCCCGCGCCTTCTGTGGTGCCTGAGCAGGCGGGACCTAGTGCACCCCCTGATGTGTGTGTGAGCAGTTGAATGCGCTAGCCGAGTCATCTAGGCAGCAGAGTGCACTTTTGCGGAGGATGTGTGATACCATTACTCACACGTGGAGTGCTGCACCTAGAGCGACGGAGTCGCAGGAGCCACCTCCTGCTGTTCCAGTGGACGTTCCAGCTGCAGCCGTACCCCCAGCAGCGGCAGTTCCGGCAGTACCGGTTGGCGACACTTCCCGGTTTGGTGGACAGTTGTCGGAGGCTGAGCAGGAGCGGATGACCGAGAGACTGGCTCGTTTTTGTCGGTTTGATCCACCCCGTTTTGATGGTAGCCACATCGAGCCTTGGGTGGTGGAGGGCCTGGGTAGGCGAGATGGAGAAGTTATTCGAGGATCTCTTCGTGCCAGAGCGGGAGCGGGTTCACTTGGCAGTTCACTGTCTGACAGGTGATGCACGCATCTGGTGGACGAGGACGAGATCGAGCAGGTCGCTGGATGCGCTGCATTTGAGTTGGATCGAGTTCTGCGGGATGTTGTATGGGTCCTATTTCCCTAACAGCGTGAAGCAGAAACTCGAGGAGGATTTGAAGAGTCTACTCCAGGGAGATCGCACAGTGCAGGAGTATACCCGGGAGTTTACCAGACTCCTGAACTGTGTTCCTTTTGCTGCGAGAGATGAGGCTCACAGAGTTTATTTGTTTGAGCGAGGATTGAGACATGAGATATTTGTCTTAGTTCAGGCGCAGAGGTTGCAGACCTTGGACGCGTCGATCGAGCAGGCGCTATGGGTGGAGCGAGGAGCCTTGACGGCGAGTGAGCGGGCAGCCACTCTGAGTCAGGGTTTGGATAGGAAGCGCTCGACTCCGGAGGACGGGGGCCAGACCAGCGGCAGACGCCCGCCGAGACCTCCACGATCACGTTCTCAGGGTCGTGGGTTTTCGGGGCGACAGAGGTCTGGTGGATCCCGTCAGCAGGGACGTCAGCAGAGGGCAGCACCGAGATGTGTCATCTGCGGAGGACCACATTGGCCTAGGCAGTGCGAGCAGCGAGAGGGCCGGTGTTTTTTGGGTGTGGTCAGTCCGGACATCTGCGGGCAGCTTGTCCCCGAGCAGCGTCGCCTGTACCATCGATCGCATCGGCACCCCCTGTTCATCAGCAGGCCTATGGAGCTCCACCGAGTCACAGCCAGATGGATCGGGCTTCTGTACCACGCCTGGGCGAGCGACGGCAGCAGGCGCAGAGCGACAGAGTCTTTGCGGCTCAACTGGAGGACTCCACGGCGGCGGATCATGTGGTGGCAGGTATCATTTTAATTTCTGGCATTAGAGCTCGTGCATTATTTGATACCGGTGCATCACATTCTTTTGTTAGTCGAGCATTTGCATCCTTGCATGGACTAGTGATAGGGCCGTTACCTTGTGCACGAGAGGTGCAGATTCCCGAGCACGTTTTGCGTGTGGAGGATTGTTGTCAAGCTTGCCCAGTGCAGCTTGGACCTTGGGTGATGCCCGCAGACCTGTTGGTCTTGGGGCGATTGCAGGATTTTGATGTAGTGCTCGGCATGGATTGGCTGACGCGCTACTTCGCGATGATCGACTGTGGCGAGAGGACCGTGACGTTTCGCGAGCCAGGCCAGGAGGAGTACGTGTATCGAGGCTGCAGGAGCACGTTGTTTGCGACGTGGATTTCGTCGGCACGAGCGAGACAGATGATGAGTCGAGGATGTACCGCATTTCTGGCGACTGTTGTGGAGGTATCTGCAGTGGCACCGGAGCTCGAGGACATCTCTGTAGTCCGCGAGTTCCCGGACGTGTTTCCCCCGGAGTTGACTGAGATGCCACCAGACAGGGAGGTCGAGTTTGTGATTGACGTAGTTCCAGGAACTGCACCAATCTCAAAGACACCCTACCGAATGGCACCGGCCGAGCTGAGAGAGCTTAAGGCGCAGCTTCAGGATTTGATGGATAAAGGGTTTGTGAGACCCAGTGTATCTCCTTGGGGAGCGCCGGTGTTATTCGTGAAGAAGAAGGATGGTTCACTTAGACTTTGTGTGGATTATCGAGAGTTGAATAAAGTGACCATCAAGAACAGGTATCCTTTGCCGCGCATTGATGATCTGTTTGATCAGCTGCAAGGATCTTGTGTCTTCTCGAAGATTGACTTGCAGTCTGGTTACCACCAATTGAAGGTGAAGGCCGAGGATATTCCCAAGACGGCTTTTAGGACCCGGTACGGGCATTATGAGTTTACGGTGATGCCGTTTGGATTGACTAATGCCCCTGCCGCGTTTATGGATTTGATGAATCGAGTGTTTAAGCCGTTCTTGGACCGGTTTGTGGTGGTGTTTATTGATGACATCTTGATCTACTCTCGGAGCGATGCTGAGCATGAGGAGCACTTGAGGCTTGTGCTGCAACTTCTGAGAGAGAAGAAGTTGTATGCTAAGCTGAAGAAGTGCGAGTTCTGGCTTCGAGAGGTAGCTTTCTTGGGCCATGTGATTTCGGCCACTGGAGTAGCGGTGGACCCGCAGAAGGTTGAGACTGTGCGGGATTGGCCCAGACCGACGACGGTTACCGAGGTGAGGAGTTTCCTCGGGTTAGCTGGATATTACCGTCGATTTGTGGAAGGCTTTACGAAGCTCTCCACACCCCTCACTCGTCTGACGAGGAAGGGGATTAGATTTGTTTGGAGTGCTGAGTGCCAGCGTAGCTTTGAGGAGCTGAAGGAGAGACTGATGTCTGCTCCCATCCTTACCCTTCCAGTTATGGGGGAAGGATTTGTGATTTATAGTGATGCATCACACAGTGGTTTGGGATGTGTGTTGATGCAGCATGGTAGGGTAATTGCCTATGCCTCCCGGCAACTGAAGGATTATGAGAAGAATTATCCTACGCATGATTTGGAGCTGGCAGCTGTAGTGTTTGCACTGAAGCTGTGGCGGCACTATCTGTATGGTGAGCACTGTGAGATTTTCACAAATCACAAAAGTCTCAAGTATCTGTTCACTCAGAAGGAATTGAATCTGAGGCAACGCCGGTGGTTGGAACTGTTGAAGGATTATGATATTACCATCCAGTATCATCCCGGCAAGGCGAATGTAGTGGCAGATGCGTTGAGCAGGAGATCAGTGCAGAGCCTTAGTATGATGATCACTCAGCAGGCGCCGTTACTTGAGGAGTTGAGACGGCTGGAGCTTGAGGTGGTATCCCCTGGGGTTACTGCAAAACTTATGTCTTTGGTTTTGCAACCCACTCTGTTGGATAGGATCCGAGAGAAACAGAGTGTGGACCCCTACTTGATGAGGATTCGAGATCAGATTGCCAGCGGGCAGACAGGGGATTTTAGTGTTGACAGTTCGGGAGTACTGCGGTACAGGGACCGACTGTGTGTGCCTATGGATTCTGAGATCCGAGAGGAGATTTTGAGAGAGGCTCATTACTCACCTTATACGGTTCACCCCGGTGGAACCAAGATGTATAAGGACTTGAAGGCACACTTCTGGTGGAATGGAATGAAGCGCCATATTGGGAGATTTGTGGCTCAGTGTTCGACTTGTCAACAGGTAAAGGCGGAGCACCGAGTACCTGCTGGCAAGCTTCAGAGTCTCCCAATACCCGAGTGGAAGTGGGACCAGATCGCCATGGACTTTGTCGTGGGATTACCGAGGGCGCAGGCTGGTTTTGACGCTATTTGGGTGATAGTGGACAGACTGACCAAGTCTGCCCACTTCTTACCAGTGCAGACTACTTGGTCCAGGGACAGACTCGCTCAGTTATACTTGGACGAGATAGTGAGACTGCATGGAGTGCCTACCTCGATTGTGTCTGATCGAGACACACGATTCGTCTCACAGTTTTGGAGGAGTCTACAGACAGCACTGGGTACTCAGCTGCGGTTCAGCACGGCTTTTCATCCACAGACAGATGGTCAGTCTGAGCGGACCATTCAGACCCTGGAGGACATGTTGAGGGCATGTGTCCTAGACTTTGGTGGAGGGTGGCATCGACACTTAGGACTGGTTGAGTTTGCGTACAACAATAGCTATCAAGCGAGCATCTAGATGGCTCCGTTTGAGGCATTGTATGGACGCAGGTGTCGTTCGCCCTTGCATTGGAGCGATGTGGGTGAGAGGAAGACTTTGGATCCCGATATCCTATTGGAAGCGGAAGAGAAGGTCAAGATGGTTCGACGACGTCTTGAGACCGCCCAGAGTCGACAGAGGAGCTATGCGGATACTAGGAGACGAGACTTGGAGTTCCAGATTGGAGATCATGTGTTTCTGAAAGTCTCGCCGTCCAGAGGAATTCGCCGTTTTGGAGTTCGTGGAAAGCTCAGTCCACGGTTTGTTGGCCCGTTCGAGGTGTTAGAGCGAGTGGGGCCGGTAGCGTACAGGATTGCCCTACCACCGCGACTTTCTGGAGTCCATGATGTGTTTCATGTCTCGGCCCTGAGGAGATATGTGTTCGACCCCTCCCACGTGATAGACTTCACCCCACTTGAGTTGGCTGAGGACCTGCAGTACGAGGAGCGACCGGTGCGGATTCTTGCTCGTGAGACGAAAGAATTGCGCAACCGAGTCATACCGTACGTGAAAGTGCAGTGGAGTAATCACGAGGAGCGTGAGGCGACTTGGGAGCCGGAGACGGTGATGCGGGAATCCTATCCCTACCTTTTCGAGCCGTCTTCTTGAGGTATGAGTTTGAGTTTGAGTTTCGAGGACGAAACTTTCCGTAGGGGGGAAGGATGTAGTACCCCTGGGGCCTAACTGACGGAATGACTGTAGTATCCTAGACTGTTCGACGCTTTTGGAGAAGGTCGAGACAAGTCGGAGTCGTTTCGGCGTCAAATAGACGCGAAAACGGACTCGGAGCACCGAAGCGAGCCAAAACTGAAGTTTTGGGCTTTTGAAGTTTCGGGCGCCCGGATGCTCTGTTTTGGGCGCCCAGTTGTCCAGTGCCCCTTTTCTGAAAATTACTAAGTCATTTCGGATCCATGTTTCGGGCGCCCGGAAAGTGAGTCCGGAAATCCTGCCTCGTGAGTATCGAACGGCTCGACACGTGTTGATCGGTTGGTGAGATCTGCCGGACCAGGTTTGGGCGCACCGGACCGCGGCGGAGAGTCCGATGGTCGAGTTGGTGCAGGCTGAAGAACCGGGCGCCCACTTCATGAGTTTCGGGCGCCCGGAAGTGTGGTTTTCTGCTGAGGACAGGTTAGTTGTAATTCTGTTCTTGAGGCTCATTGCACCGAATCTAGTGGTCTTTAAAAGCAATGGACGACCTCCCCTGAGGCTCTTTTCTCCCCTCTTCAAGGTGAATTTGGAGCTTGCAAGGGGAAACCCTCTCTTCTCTCCCAATTTCATCTTCCTCCATTGATGAACTTGGTTTCCTGCTGAAACTGCAACGTCGACCTGGAGTGTTCGTGCTCGTGTGCAGTGTAGGAGTATTCAAATCCAACGAAACTTGGTTTGATGGATAGAGGACTCGCAGAGGAAGAAGTGGAATCCTTCCAATCCTTCCAACGAAACTTGGCCGGCGTTGTTTGGAGGCCTTCCACTCGACTCCTAGCCGCTGTTGGATAGCTTTCGAGGTGGGTTGATGTTACCGAAATCGCCGGTTTTCCTCCTAAGGGTCAGAGAGTACAGCATGCTGTTTTATTATCTGTTAAATCATGTTAGTAGCTCGAATTCGTGAATTTGCATGTGTTTATATGAAATCTGAATTTGGAGCATAAATTGATAATTTATCGACATGACTTACATGCTGAACTGGGAATTGACTTAGGAGAAAACTTGCGAACATACAACCGTCACTTTTCGAACTGTTATCAGATTTAGCTCTAGGAGCCGTTTCTGTTCCTGTATCACCGCTGTTAGTGCGAGGTGGATACTTAGTTCGTTATAGGACGAGTTTACGCTCGTGCTGGGATGCCGAGCTTGTAATTACAGCAGGGTTAGACTGTTCTGTATTACCGGGTGCCGTCGGGGTTGACGGTGGACCCAGACTCTTGTTTTAGCTTCTGGTTGTGCTGAGGGCACGTGAGCTTAGAGTCTTTGACCCCTTTTGACCCCTTGTTCTTTGACTATAGCCTGCCGGAGCCTGTTTGTGCTCGACAGAGATACGCGTACTAACTCGGCTGGGTAGCTCCCCCGAGTGCCACTCCGGAGTGAGGCCTCTTTTGCGTTGTTGTCGCTACAGATTGTGGATCTGTTTTGGACCGGCTACCCTATTTGGTAGTGTGCGGTGTGGCTAGGCAGTTGGCTGGACGAGCCCGTTTGGGCGGTTCCGATAGATTGGGTCAGGGATGATTTCTCACTTTGGTGGTGCTTACTTGAGAGTTGACTTGGATAGTGGTAGGGTAGTGGCATGATAGCTGTTGAGTTTATTCCAGCTTACTTTGTTGTTCTTTACCTACCAGCTATACTGTTAGTCTCGTAGACTTAGTGGGTGGACCGTAGAGGTCGGTATCGGTACCCACTGAGGACTACTTCTTTTGATAGTAGTTCTCACACCCTTTGTTGCCACCTTTTTGCAGAGCCTTCTTCTGTTGCGGCTGCTGCGCATGTTTCTGCGGATCGAGGTAAGGGAGTCGCGAGCTAGATCCCTACCTATCCCTGTTGTCCCTAGAGAAGGACCCTACTGGAGATAGTTTATTTTGAGTTGTGCCATGTACATATACTGTGGATTTGTACCTATTTTGGTTGTGGTGGACCTGTTGTATTTTGGACTCTATATGTACAGGTGGCTTTTGTTATTAGTCTGTTTTATTTCAGCTCTATATATCTCTTGTAGTGGCTTGTATGTTTGTTTACAGGTTAGCTATCGCTTCGTATACATAGAAAAATCTATGTATACGGCGGATCTGTTGGCGAGCCCGGGGAAACGAGTAATCCGGGGCGTGACAGCCTTACAATAAGGAATGAATGTCATGGTCTAATATGTTCAACGGTGTCCCTCACACACTTTTGACCCAGTTCATTCTTGACCCAATCAGGGCTTCTGACAAGACCAATGCCCAACTCACAAAAATATCATGATTGACCCCACACACAACATGTAATCTCACTATGCTCACTCTCTACACAGGATGCAACACATGCATAGGGTACAAAACACAATATGGTCAATCAGCCTGTCTCTTTCATCTTGGACCCAATCGCACCGGCTCACCCGTAGGTCAAGCCACAACTCACCACACCAAGTCACGTGGGGGAGAGGTCTTTCACTCCTAGCCAGCCACCATGACCGTCTGCCGGGGAGGGCTCCCGGGGCCCTTCACACCCGTGTTCGCGTGACACTCCGGAGCTCACGGCTTGGGAGTCGCGACCTCCACAAGCCAACAACAGACTATGTGAGTATGATCTGCCCTCCAAACTCGAGGACCTTCCACCTACCGGTGGGTCAACATCTAGGAAGTTTACCAACACGTCGAACTACATATGCAAATTCCCAATCTTTTCCACATTTACTCGAGAGTTTACACAACTCATGTCTCGTGCATCAATAGGATATACAAACACCACACTATGTGGACATAAGCAAATATGCAATGCTCATAATACATGGAACTATAACAAACAACACATTAGGTTCATGCAATGACCCAAATCCACGTTCCATCACTAGGTTCACATTCACTATCACAATGACACTAGTGTTTCACTTTGTTTCAATGTCCAATCCACTAGTTTCTCTACTAGTTCAATACTTCACTAGGGTTCACATAGCACTAGGTTTATGCGTCCTAAGTTTCAGGTTTCCAATCATGATTATTCACAACTAATTTAGGAGGCATGCAATTTCATACATATATACATATATGCTCAAAAAGTAGGATTTAGACATAGGAATAAATTCAACCATTTCGGATAGCACCCCCCACCTCGTATCGACGTCTAGGGCCGGAAAACCAAGTTTTGCAATTTATCTCCGCCGAAAAGTCTCGACCCAAGCCTAACGAACCATATTCCGCCAAATCTCTCAATCGGACGCCGTAACCTCGTCGTGATCCAAAGCGAAGTTGTCCTCCGCGTCGAATTAACCTTCAATTAAGGTTTCACAAAATCAATTTAGATCAAAAGCTCTTAGAGACAAAATTCCATTTTCTAAGCCTAGGGTTCAAGTTCTACATGAATACTCCAATTTCATGATTAATCTTTCGATTAATTGCTTTAGAATTATCTAGGACTTCTAAAGATATCAAAATCACCTCTCTTAACATCCATCCAATATTAAAAATCCACCAAAAAATTCTATTCGAAATTATAATAATAAAATACTACCTCGCAATCGAAGTGCCGGAAAAATCCTACGCGCGCGGGGCTCGATCGGCTCGTCAAACGACCCAAGAAATCTTTTTATTTTTCTTCTTCTTCTCTTTCTCTTCTTTTCCCTTCCTTTTTCTCTCTCCCTCTCTCTCTACGTACATGTTGGAGTGGATAAGAGAATGGAGGAGTCCTTAACTTAGGGGCTAAGCAATGTAACAATTGCCTATAAGTCCAAAAGAATTAAGCATATAAACTTTAGTCCAATTCAGAATCTGATACTTTTTGTTTTAGACTTTCTGAATGTCCGTTTTCGCTCAAATTTGACAGTCATGCTCGGTTTTAGTTAATTAGAAGAACTGATCATCAGTTTTCAGTTTCAGACCATTTTTTGGTCACCGAAAGCTCTACCGACTAAAATCTCTAGCAGATTACTGTTATATTTTATTTTCACTTTTCGCGTGTCGGAATGACACGAAACTTTTAATCTAGCCTCAGAAAAATAATTCTGACATATCCTCAAATTTTCATAATTTTCTGACACTGTGAATTTTCTGCTAAAAAATAAGCCTCGTTCCTTACAAAAAATTCTAAATATTTTATTTTCATTTTAATTTTAGCACAATTCATTTCCAACTTATATTTTACTTCTCTAAGTCCAATAAAAATAGTATCTCACACTATTTTTATTTCCACTTACTTTTATATTAAAAATCCGGTACACTACATTCCACCCCCCTTAAAAAAAGTTTCGTCCGCGAAACTCAGATTCATGCCTCAACTCTCCTTATCGAATAGATGGGGGCATCATTCCATCATCGCGTTTTGCAAGGCCGGGCAGCTTTATAAAGCTTACCACATAGAGGCACGCGAGTGCACGGCTCCTCTGCACGAGCCGGGATGCGAACAGTGATTCTTCGCACGTCATATGCTCTCAAACGGCTTATCACCAACCTCAATCCACGCGAAAGGACCAAAATGCCCTATTTCAGGCATTCGGCACAGCTCGGGTCTGGATCCTACTACTAGGTCCGGACTCTTGCTTTTCCCAGCCTCGCATAGTAACCCGGAAGTCCGGATCCCACTCTCGGGTCCGGAACTCGAGAGCATTCCAGCTCCAGTGTGACATCTCCAAAAATTCCAAATTTTGGTTTTCGGGTCTTTAACTCGCACCCACACATTCCGAAACTTTCGGAACTCAAATTCACACTAGCCATTATCGGCTCTCTCCGAACTTAATCCAATTTGGTAAAGTTTGGCATACTGCACCAAAGTTCAGCATACTACATTTTTATTTTTGTAGTCCATATCCACACTCTCCTCCAAGTTCATAGTTCCATTGTGGAACTCATATTGGTCCGATCACCGATATCGCTTAAAAGTAATATCATCGATACATCGACCAATCACAAGTGGCCTTATCACTTGTGAATTCTTCGCCACAAATCAAGATGGCACATTTGGCACATCCTCAACTCTGGCTCACTTAGGAGTATAATCTTCAAATCCCCGCGTGGCTTCTACTTTTCCAACGCCTCATAAGAAGCATGTCGCTTCGCTTTCATCTACCACTGGTTGACATCACGTCGTCCTCATGACGAGCTCACACGAACACTTCATTCGTGAACTAGACTCCCTCTTACCGATTAAACTCGGCAGTTGGTGACATAGCATCAAGACGAATGGTATGACCGAGCCTACGCTCCTATGGTCACTATCCTCAATCCTCTGTCCACAACCAATGCTCTCCTACTACTACTAGAGCTATCGACTAAACCGCTTATCTCGGTTTGTCACAGCTGGTCCACAGAACAAAATTCTCGCATAGGCCTATTGCCTAAATTCACATCTTAACGTCGCGTAACGTCTCTCGCTCGCCAACGCAGACTCAATCGTCACTCGGCGGAGTCCTCACTTAGGAACTCATACAAATACTCCAACCAGGAGTAACCAAGACGCCAAACTTCTACAAGCCCTAGAGTTAGGTCACAACCCCACTCTCGGAACTCTATCGATCACACAACCTCACACGTGGCATTCCACGTTCCCGGATCATAGCTCGGACTACCGCCCAGACCATAAGTCTCTGCCCCACCCGTAGGTCTCGGGCCGCTGTCAACACAGCTGACTGCGCCTGTCCATATGGCCCCAGGCTCCACAGTCCACACATGGTTCGGGCACGGATCGTCCCCAAGCAATACCCAGTACCGTCGCTACACACGACTAAAATGCTCTACCGAGCATCACAAACCTCTATCGGCTCCTAAGCACCTAGTGCGAGCCACCAGTCCTGCGAGCGGTCCATGGCCTGCTTCACACTTACCAACGCTCAAGTGCTACTGCCAACGAACCCTCTCAGCTGAACAAACCTGTCCTCTACTAATACGATAACCAGAGCGTTCTACGCTTCTATATTTTTCTGTACTAACTACAAGCACTAAGCTACCTTGTTTATGCTTACTCACTACGTGAGTACCACTACCTACCTCAGTTTGAGGTACTACAAGGCCTACTCTGACATCGGCTTGCGCTCCCTAGACCTTGCTGCAGGTGACATACCCCAAACTATCGTGGAGAGGACATATACTATTTTAGTCGAGAGGCCCCGATAATCACCCAAAGCTTGACAAACCAACCAAACTGCCTGATAGTCGCCTTTTCCTATTCTCATGGTCAAAAAAAAAAAAAAAAATGCGTGCTCCTCCTGCACGATCGCATTACCTCTTTCTACCCACAAGACCTAATCCATTACCTCAACAAAAGCTTGCAGCTTGAGTAAGAGAATTTCCTTGAAGCTTTCTAGCTGAAATCCTCACTTGAAGCAATTGGCCTCGTTCTTGTCATTCCGAATCATATACGGAATAAAATTGACCATATAAGATAATTCCCTCTCAAACTCTCTCACGGTGCGGTCTCCCTGCCGCAGCTCCCCGATGATACACGACGTGTTACTACAAGCACCCTTGCCGCAGCCACTCCACTCAATCACATTAAGTGCACTGACTGGAGACACAAATAGCTCTTAACCAATTCAGGACATAGCCACTTGCCGCGCCAATAACTTATAGAGCTCATTACTCCACTTCCCCTGCCGCTGCACTACTCCTATGAGCATAGCCACTAATCCACGAAGTTCTACATCTCCACTCGCCCCGGATTGCTCGGGGTCACAGCCTACCTTTTCCAGTCCAGGCCTCATTAGAGGTCGACCAAGCGATACCATGACCTAGGTCAAATCATCGACCTTGAGGGTCAAATACAAAACAGGGTTCCATACAATAGACCCAATTAGGCGAAAGTTACACAAAGGCGCCTATTCTCATCACTAGGTTTCATGTTGTGTGCACCCAACATGAACACACTCGGTTGAGAATAAACTACACTTTGAATCTACCTCTACATCCGTTTAGAGGCATCTAGAATACACGACCCAATCAATTAATCTTTCGCCACGTAACATAAGTCCCCGTCTCTCACGAGCCTAAGTCCTTAAGGCCATCAATCCTAAGGTCTCCTAGGTCCTCCTAGACTCATTCTTGCTCTGATACCACCTCAATCTGTCACGCCCCGGCACCGCCATTTTGGTCGGTTCGGGCACGCGCACAGACCGCCGAACGGACAGAGTTTCCCCTGTCCGCCCAAGGCGTAAACAAAACAGGTACAATGAATTTCACCCAGGAAATACAACATAGCACAGTTTTGCACGAGGGCATATCACAAGAGCATTAATGTAAACTAACTATTACAACATTCTATTCATCCACATTTTACATACATTTTTCTCAATATATATCTTTCGCTCTCGAATACATTACATTTAACAACAACTTTACATTCTATTCTTTTACTTGTCATACACAAGGGTAATCTACACAGGGTAACCTTGCTATCTAGGGCGCGACGCCCACGCCTCGGTCAGGTGCTGCTCCGCTAATGGATGGCTATGCAAAATAGTGGGATGAGAACTAAAAGAAGTTCCCAGTGGGTTCGGCCACCGACCTCGCCGACTTTCCCACTAGATCCAACAAGGCATAGTAATACAAAAGGAGATAGCAATACAATATATAAGCAGCTGAATATGTAGTCTACCACTACAAAATATACAACATGCAACAATGAGCACTACTATGCCTTGCAATAAGGAATGAATGTCATGGTCTAATATGTTCAACGGTGTCCCTCACATACTTTTGACCCAGTTCATTCTTGACCCAATCAGGGCTTCTGACAAGACCAATGCCCAACTCACAAAAATATCATGATTGACCCCACACACAACATGTAATCTCACTATGCTCACTCTCTACACAGGATGCAACACATGCATAGGGTACAAAACACAATATGGTCAATCAGCCTGTCTCTTTCATCTTGGACCCAATCGCACCGGCTCACCCGTAGGTCAAGCCACAACTCACCACACCAAGTCACGTGGGGGAGAGGTCTTTCACTCCTAGCCAGCCACCATGACCGTCTGCCGGGGAGGGCTCCCGGGGCCCTTCACACCCGTGTTCGCGTGACACTCCGGAGCTCACGGCTTGGGAGTCGCGACCTCCACAAGCCAACAACAGACTATGTGAGTATGATCTGCCCTCCAAACTCGAGGACCTTCCACCTACCGGTGGGTCAACATCTAGGAAGTTTACCAACACGTCGAACTACATATGCAAATTCCCAATCTTTTCCACATTTACTCGAGAGTTTACACAACTCATGTCGCGTGCATCAATAGGATATACAAACACCACACTATGTGGACATAAGCAAATATGCAATGCTCATAATACATGGAACTATAACAAACAACACATTAGGTTCATGCAATGACCCAAATCCACGTTCCATCACTAGGTTCACATTCACTATCACAATGACACTAGTGTTTCACTTTGTTTCAATGTCCGCACTTTATTTTCTATGTCCAATCCACTAGTTTCTCTACTAGTTCAATACTTCACTAGGGTTCACATAGCACTAGGTTTATGCGTCCTAAGTTTCAGATTTCCAATCATGATTATTCACAACTAATTTAGGAGGCATGCATTTTCATACATATATATACATATATGCTCAAAAAGTAGGATTTAGACATAGGAATAAATTCAACCATTTCGGATAGCACCCCCCACCTCGTATCGACGTCTAGGGCCGGAAAACCAAGTTTCGCGATTTATCTCCGCCGAAAAGTCTCGACCCAAGCCTAACGAACCATATTTCGCCAAATCTCTCAATCGGACGCCGTAACCTCGTCGTGATCCAAAACGAAGTTGTCCTCCGCGTCGAATTAACCTTCAATTAAGGTTTCACAAGATCAATTTAGATCAAAAGCTCTTAGAGACAAAATTCCATTTTCTAAGCCTAGGGTTCAAGTTCTACATGAATACTCCAATTTCATGATTAATCTTTCGATTAATTGCTTTAGAATTATCTAGGACTTCTAAAGATATCAAAACCACCTCTCTTAACATCCATCCAATATTAAAAATCCACCAAAAAATTCTATTCGAAATTATAATAATAAAATACTACCTCGCAATCGAAGTGCCGGAAAAATTCTACTCGCGCGGGGCTCGATCGGCTCGTCAAACGACCCAAAAAATCTTTTTATTTTTCTTCTTCTTCTCTTTCTCTTCTTTTCCCTTCCTTTTTCTCTCTCCCTCTCTCTCTACGTACATGTTGGAGTGGACAAGAGAATGGAGGAGTCCTTAACTTAGGGGCTAAGCAATGTAACAATTGCCTATAAGTCCAAAAGAATTAAGCATATAAACTTTAGTCCAATTCAGAATCTGATACTTTTTGTTTTAGACCTTCTGAATGTCCGTTTTCGCTCAAATTTGACAGTCATGCTCGGTTTTAGTTAATTAGAAGAACTGATCATCAGTTTTCAGTTTCAGACCATTTTTTGGTCATCGAAAGCTCTACCGACTAAAATCTCTAGCAGATTACTGTTATATTTTATTTTCACTTTTCGGATGTCGGAATGACACGAAACTTTTAATCTAGCCTCAGAAAAATAATTCTGACATATCCTCAAATTTTCATAATTTTCTGACACTGTGAATTTTCTGCTAAAAAATAAGCCTCGTTCCTTACAGAAAATTCTAAATTTATTTTTTTCATTTTAATTTCAGCACAATTCATTTCCAACTTATATTTTACTTCTCTAAGTCCAATAAAAATAGTATCTCACACTATTTTTATTTCCACTTACTTTTATATTAAAAATCTGGTACACTACAACGAGACTCATAATATAGCTGGTAGGTAAAAGGAACAGTAAGGTAAGCTGGAAGAAACTCTACAGCTAGTATGCCACTACACTACCTATATGCTTGTCATGCTTCCTGTGTATATATATACATCACTGATTAAGATATAGTCACAACTGACCCAATCCAGCGGGACTGCCAACCGGCCAGCCCAGCTTGTGCCCTAAGCTATACCGTACACCACCCACGGGGGTGGCCGGTCCAAGTACAGTGCCCAAACGGGACCACTACGATGCACAAAAGCCAAACTCCGGAGCGGCACTCGTGAGCGCGACCCAACCGAGTGTAATTGCGAATCTCTGTCAAGCTCAATCAGGCAACCACAGGCTATAATCGATGCAAATGAGTCAAACAGGTCTAAGAATCAAGGCTCATGTGCCCTCGGCACAATCTGATGCGAAAAGTAGAGATCCGGGTCCGCCGTCAATCCGGACAGTACCCATCGACACGAAACAGTCTCAACTCTGCTATAAAAGTGTGCTCGGCATCTCAGCACGAGTGTAATCCGAACCTACACTAGTCTAAGTATCCACGACACACTAACAACGGTGATACAAAGGTGAAACTAGCTCCAGAAGTTAAATCTGTTAACTTTTCGAGAAGTGCAATGTGTAAGTTCTATAGGTTTTCTCCTAAGTCAAGTCCCAGTTCAGCGTGTAAAATTTATCTAAACACATGAATTTAAGCTCCAAATTCAGATTTCATATATAAACAAGCAAATCTAAAATTTGAGCTACTAAACAGGATAATTCATATAAATTAATGCGCGCTAATCCGATCACGGATTGAATTGAAACTCCACAAGCACCTTCCCCAAGCTCCAATTAAAAGGGAAGTGAAGACGAAATCCAAAAATTAATGCAGGATTCAACAAAATCAAGAGCCGAATGAAATTTCTAACGGAAGTCAATATTACATATGAATTCGACTCTAGAATCAAATTTACTTAATTCGGAGCCAATGTACCTTACAATTTAGCTTTGAGCAACTTTGAATCAGCTACAATTTAGACATGGATTAGCTAGAATCCCTTAAAAATCACTTACAAGAAAGTTGGAGTCATAACTCCCAAAAATGAAGTTGCAAGATCAAAAATCAGCATTATGACCAAAATTACCTCAATTGAAGCTCAAATCCTCGCCAATTCGGCTAGCAAACTTCCTCCCCGTATTCCACACAATGAGGTAGATCAAGAATATGTTCCAATTTATCAGCTCGAAGCATCAAAATCCAGCAATTTCGCCCTCAAGTTCAGTGACCACTGCAGGAATGCACTACTGTGGCTGCTGCTTGACTGCACCTTGGTGCTGCCAATTCCTTGCTCCACAAGGAACTCCAGGGAAAGATAAGGTTACGAGGCAATCCACGAGTGTTCTTTGACTTCTATACTACAAGAAAAATTCATAATTCACCATGAAATTTCATCATAATTAAGAAATAGAGGTCAAGAATTTAGCTTCGACGTAAAATCTGTTTTTCGGTTTTCGACCTCAATGAAAACTGAAATTCTCACTCATCTTACCTCCAAATTGGTCCAAACAAGATTCTAACCACTCGAGGATGAAGTCAAGATCACTTGCAACCCTTTCAAAGCTCAGCTCCTTGAAGAAATTCAAACGGATATTATCAAAATCGAAAACTGGTCCAGTTCAGTCCAGAAAATCAGCATTGCACTATTTTTTATCAACATCAAAATTAGAGCTACTAACCTAATTTTTTCAGCTCAAAGAAGGTATAGACAGCATCCTAACATCCCCTCACACAAATGCAAGCCTTCAATTTCAAAAATGGAGCATCGAATCATATCCAATTAAGCTCCCAAACTCAGCTTACCTGCTGCCAGAGTTGCTGGCTGCTGCTGCTGCTGCTATGACCAAGTAGCAAGAAAGGAGCAAGAAAAGAGGGAGAGGGAATAAGAAAGAAGGTATCAAGGTTGATCTTAAGTTCCTAACTCTGTAAACAACCCATAAATACCAATCAAACCCAGTACAAGAAGTTGGAAAGGCTCAAGAATTTAAATCCATCAATGCTGAAATTCAGCTTCAAAATCTAAATTGCACCATTTCCAATCAAAACTTACTTCAATTTCTAGCTAGGAAGAGGTTCAAACCAAGTTTTACAATTCCGTTCATCTTCCAACCTTTATCTATTTCGAAATTGAGCTATACTTGCATAGGATTGAGCCCCTCAAAGCCAACTAATGCTGCTGCCAGCCCTGCTGGTAATGGTGCTGCCAGCCAGCATTGCTGTAGCTGCTGCAACTGCAGCCTTGCTGCTGTGGTTGTTGCAGAGATGGAGGAGGAGAGGAGGCCAGCCCACTATTGCAACTCCTCTGCCACAATTGCCCCAGCTACTGCAAATTGCCTCAAATGCCATTGTTGCCACCAGCAGCTGCTGGTTCTGTAGTGCGCAGGGAGATGGCAGGGAGGGAGTGTGAGGAGAGGGAAGAGGAGGGGAGGAGATGGATTGAGAAGAAGAGGAAGATGAGTAGGAGGGAGGAGATGCTAGTATTCAACTGAATACTAGCTGCCAAAAACCCCAATTAAGGGTGGTTGGGCTTGGTTGGATGTGCCATTGGCACAACTTAACCAAAATTGCATCCATGCTGAAATTAAGTGACGTTTTGGATTTAATTTGCGACGTCAATTTCGCATCCAAATTAAATCCAACTCGTCTCGACACTTTTCTGATGTGTCGAATAAATCACGGACTATAATCATTTCAAAAAAAATAATATTTTAATATTTTTTTTGGGACACTACAAAAATAGTCTGCAGCACTGAGTACCGGTATGCGAATCTTAGTACCGGTACATAACAGATTTGTTCCGGTACCCGAGTCCAGTTTCGCAAAACTCGGTACGTTGGAATTTTTAGTTTTCTATTGCGGTCCGGTACCGCCCAAATCAATACCGGTACAACTTGAATCAGTACCGGTACTCAGTCGAGTTCCGCAAAACCCGAGAGCTACCCAATCTAGCACTCAACTGAGTTTCGGTTCCCCAATTCCAGTACCGGTACCCAATACAAAACTGAAGTTTTTGCAGATTTTGATCTCCGGAGTCCGTTTACGCGCTTATTAAGCCTCGAAAATACTCCTAAGCTCTCCAAATTCAGTCAAAGCCTTTAGAATAGTATAAAGCACTATTTTCTCACTAGAATTCCGTGATTTGCTGAAGTTCAGTAGGATTTTGATTTGCTGAAGTTTAGTAGGATTTCGATTTAGAATAGTATAAAGCACTATTCTCTCACTAAACGGTTTTCAAAATGGCTTTCAAGTAGGATTTTGATTTTATTGCATTCTTAGGATTTTGATTTTATTGCATTCTTAGGATTTCAAAGTAATTTTTTGGGTGGGAAACACTTTCAGAGGATAGATATATTTCAATCGCTGTTGTATTGTGCATTTCGTATTATGCTTCGCCTAAGGAGTGCTTAGAGCATGCATCATATACATAAGGACCGGCTAGCTGCATGTTCATACGCATTTGGCTATTTGATATACTGTTTGGTGTGAGTGTGGATTGTGTGTTGTATAGAATGGTGTTGTAAACGGTTGGCACGCCGTGCAAATACAGAGGAGACTCTGTCTGCGTGGACAGAGGAATTCTTTATATTTGTGGTGGATCTATATGACCCGCGGGTAAGGCAGGTTTAAAAAAAAAAGGGCTTTTTCGGCTTTTTCCGCAAACTTTGGTTTTCAAATGGCGCCTATTATATAAAGGGTTTACAAAACGGGCCCCGGGGCGTGACAATTTGCGCTGAAGGATCATAGGGTGGAGAATCGTAGGGAGGAAGAACATACAGAGGAGAAGAAATAGGGGCCTCTTGTTGAACATGCTCATGCCCGACTTCTTCTTGGTCGCCCCCAATTTCTTTCTCATCATCATCGTCGTCGGGAGCATCCCTCACATTTTTTACATATCCAATGCCCATGACGATTTTGCTTGAATCCGAGGATTGTGAAGGTGGATGTGTTGATGAGGGTTGAGTTCTTTTTTGGCCTCTCATTTTCCAACTTAATGTTGAAGTGTTGGAAGATGACATTGAGCAACGAGTCATAGGGAAGTGAACGAGAGGTAAGCGCAGCGGTGGTGGCCATGTGGCAAATAATAATGTGAGCAAGGTTCACTTGAATCCTTTCTTTAAGGTAGTGAAGAGAAAGAGATCCATCTTTTGGACGGTAGTGTGGTGACTGTCACAAGGAAGAACTAATTTAGTGGGGAGGAAATGGGCGAGGCGATCGTGGAAAGAAAGTCTAGAGCCATCTTCTCTAGAAGTAGATGGCTCACATAGAAGGCGATTCCTAACTTCCGCCTCGGTGAAGTTAGGAAAATCCCAAATGTTGGTTTGATAATACTTAACACCTTCATGAGGAATACTAAGGATGGTGTTAAGTAAGATTGGAGTAATTGCAAAATCTTGTCCCCTAATGCGCGAGGAAACAATAGTGTGATGTAAATTATATAAAGCATTGGCATAAAACAACTTGACAAGATCAGGATAAAAGGGTCGATTATTTTGAACAAATAAATCCCATCTACTTGGATAAATCTAGAAAGGAGTTCATCACAATCAAAATTTGAAAATTACCTCTACGACAAGGTTGTATAGAACAACCCAATTGATATTTGTCTTGAGCCTCTCGGGATACAAAATTAATAGCATCAAAATCATCATCCGGAGGAGATGAGGGGTTCCTATGAGTTCTACGACCAACGAGGCCACTAAAGGTTGCATTTTTAGTCCGAGGTTTGGTTGGGTAAATTAAGAGAAAGAAACTAATTAGGGTATATTAAGAAAATTATGTGAAAAGACACCTAGGATGGGAAATCTTGTAGCTCTTGGTTGAGAGTGAAGAAAAGACACCAAAGGTACAAAATGATTTGAAGAAAAATGATTCTAGAAAAAGATCACAAAGTTAGAGTTTCTAGAGAGAGAAAAAATAGAAATAGGAGAAAGAAGATGAAGATGATGAAGAAAATCAAGATGTTACCATACTCAGAGAGGAAAGGAGGAGGGATCCGAAGCTTTTGGGTGCTCATGAGAATATTGGGGTGCAGGTGCGGCGGTAGTTTCAGATAATTGCAGGAGGAAGAAGAAGAAGAGGAGAAGAGGAAAAGAATAAAAATAAAATTAGGTATGCTAATATATACCTAGATTGGGTTTCGAGTCGCCGGTCGAGGGGTTTCGGGCCCACGTATCCTCAATCTAGAAATTTTTGTGACCGGGTACAACATCCGAAAATTATTTCGGGCTGCCCATTGTAGACTTGAAAGGTTTCGGGCGCCCACAGATTCGAGCAGCCGGAACTAGTTGCTCCAAAAAACCAGCTCTCGGAAGAGGATCTGAAAGTGATTCTAGACGCCAGCTCACCAGCCGAAAAAATTTTGGGCGCCAACAGGACATTTCGGGCATTCAAACATTAAGTTCCAAACAAAGCTGCTCTCGGGTTAAGCATTCGGATGATTCCGGCATCTGAATAGGGGATCCAAAATATTTCGGGCACCCGGAATATTTATTCGGGCGTCCAGAAAGCTTATGCTGTAGAGTTGAGTCCCCTTTCGACATTTCGGGTATTCGTAGGGAATTTAGGGCGCTCGAAACTTCACAGAATTAGTCTAGAACCCAAAAAATTATAAAAAAAAAGCAAAAATAAGCTCAAATCCAGGCAAACATACATAGATACAAGCACAAAATACATCAACAAGCATTCATTTAAGAGAACTAGAAAAAATTAAGAATTCAAATCAAGCATACATAATTCTCTTCTAAGGGTTGAAAATCTGTCTTCACTAAGTGGCTTAGTGAAAATGTCCGTATATTGGTGATGGGTATTTACAAATTCTATGTTGGCATTTCCCTTTTGTACATGATCCCTAACGAAGTGATGTCTAATCTCTATATTTTTAATTCTCGAATTTTGAATAGGATTCCTAGTGAGGTTGATGGCACTAGAATTGTCACATTTGATTGGAATTTGTTCAAAATGCACTCCAAAGTCTTCAAGAGTTTGCTTCATCCATAAAATTTGAGCACAACAACAATCGACCGCAATGTATTTGACTTCAGCGATTGAAAGTGTCACGGAGTTTTGTTTCTTGGAAAACCATGAGACAAAGGAGTGACCAAAAAATTGACAAGTTCTGCTCGTTGAATTTTCTATAACTTTGCACCCGACAAAACTGGCATCCAAAAAACTAATGAGATCAAAACTAGTGCCATTGGGATACTAAAGCCCTAAGTTTAAAGTTCCCTTTACATATCTAGGAATTCTTTTACGGCCACTCGGTGTGACTCCTTACATTGGCTTAAAAATAAGTACACAAACAAACACAAAACATGATACCCGGCCTATTTGCGGTAAGATAATCATACCTCGATAGAGTTTTATATCAATGTCCTTGCCTTTTTCTTCCATGTCAAGTTTTGTTGAAGTGCTCATGAGAGTACTCATCTCTTTTATGTTTTTCAAGCCGAATATTTTGATTAAATCTCTTACGTATTTAGCTTGATTGATGAATATTCCATCCTTCATTTGTTTGACTTGGAGTCCGAGAAAGAATGAGAGTTTGTCCATCCTGCTCATCTCAAACTCATCTTGCATTAATTTAAAAAGTTCTTGACAAAGAGATTTATTAGTAGTACAAAATTATATCATCTACATAAATTTGTACTATTAGAAAATCTTTGTCCTTAATCCTAATAAAAAATATAGTGTCAACTTTTTCTCTCGAAGATCTGTTTGAAATAAGAAAGTGCAAGTCTATCATACCAAGCTATAAGAGCTTGTTTTAAACCATAAATAGCTTTTTTGAGTTTAAAAACATGATTTGGAATTTGTGAGTTTCAAAGCCGGGTGGTTGGTCAACATATACTTCTTTAGAAATGTAACCATTTAGAAATGTACTTTCGACATCCATTTGAAATAATTTAAAATTCATAAAAGAAGCAAATTCTAAAAGAACTCTAATTGCTTCAGTCGAGCAACTGGTGCAAAAGTTTCATCAAAATCATTGCCTTAAATTTGGTTGAAACCTTGGGCCAATAATCTAGCCTTGTTTCGAACCACGACCCGGATTCATCTCACCTATTTCGAAGACCCATTTTGGGCCAATAACAGGATGATCACAAGGTCTTTCCACGAGCTTCTATACTTGGTTTCTCTCAATTTGGTTGAGTTTTTCTTGCATTGCAATGAACCAATTTTCGTCATTGTTAATTTCATCATAATTCTTTAATTCAATATGAGAGATAAAGGCCAAGTTGTCACAAAGTAATCTAAGTGAAGATATAGTTTTGACTCTATGACTTGGGTTCCCAACGATGAGATCCTTGCGATGAGATGAAACAAAATTCCACGTCTTAGGAAGTGATGATTGTCCATTAACATCATTTGATGTTATTGAATCTTGAACATCTTTTGATGTATCTTCCTTTGGATGCTCAATAATTTTAGGTGTGGATTTATTATTTAACTCCCCTACATTATTTACGTCATTTTCATAAGAAGTATCTCTTCTGGTAGATTCTTCAAAAATAACATGCATACTTAGCTCTATTACCAAAGTTCGTCGGTTATATACACGATAAGATTTGCTAGTAGAGGAATAACCAACAAATATGCCTTTGTCTGATTTGGCATCAAATTTTTCCAATTTATCTTTAATATTCAAAATGAACATTTGCAACCAAATACTTTGAAGTAACCAATGTTGAAAATTCTACTATGCCATAGCTCAAAAAGAGTTTTATCAAGAATTGGATGAATTAGAACCCAATTCATGATGTAGCAAGTCATATTTCCGGCTTCGACCCAAAAATATTTTGATAACTCCCCCTGATCAATCAACACAGATCGAGCCATCCTTTGGAGACTTCTATTTTTGCGTTCAACAACCCTATTTTGTCGAGGTGTTCGAGGGGTCGGAAATTGGTGTTTAATTCCCAATTCATCGTAAAATTCTTTAAAGCTATGATTTTCGAATTATCCAGCATGATCACTTCTAATTTTAGAATCATATAGCCCTTTTCATTTTGAACATGAAAGACAAAAACTTTAAAATGTTTAAAGGTCTCATGCTTGTTTCTTAGAAACAAAGTCCAAGTAAATCTAGAATAATCATCAATAATCACAAAAACATAGTTATTTCCACTAAGGCTTAAAATATCATTTGGTCCAAAAAGACCCATATGAATTAATTCCAAAGGCCTAGAGTTAGAAAAAATAATTTTGGATTTGAAAGAAGATTTTACTTATTTTGCTTAGGTACAAGCACTATAAACCTCATCTTTGGCATAGTCAATCTTTGGTAAACCTTTTACAAGTTTTCTTTTAAAAGTTTTTAAGAGAGAATCCATACTAGCATGAACTAGTCTTCTATGACAAAACCAAGATGTCACACCATGGATTGCAGCGGACCCCAGGCTCACAAACAGCTCCGCCATATACACAGGAAACCCCGTGCACACGAAGTGTCTAAACCTATAAAGCATATAAATCTACTACAACTATAGAATTCAGAGGTGAAAAATAAAACTAATATAAATCTATAGCCATACTATACATACACCAACTCCCTAAATAACACATCAACCACCTCTCAGAACAGGAAATAAAATACATAAAATCTGGCCTTGCCAATACTGGTATGTACAATATGCTACTGCCAAAAGCCGGCCTCTATCGACTGCTTCACTAACCCGATCAGCTCAGGTAGGGAAGCTACTAACCCATTGTTAAATTGGTTAACCCAGAGATCTATCTAGATCTTTCAAATATCTAGAGGGGGGTGAATAGGTATGAAGGCCAAAAACACAAATCTCAATGCCACAAAAGTAAATGCAAAAAATAAAAATAGCATACTAAGATTTACATGCGAAAACTCTAACTAGGAGTAAAAAAATCCACGGGACCAACACGCGATAACAATCCACTAAAAAAAAGATTACAAGGTGATTACCGACTCCACGGACTCAAACATCTCTTTTATCTTCTTTGGATCTCGCGCACACCAACGAGTAGTCCACGCCCCACGTCCGAATCCACGAATGCCACTCGAATCCACGAGCACCAACGGTTCGAATCCACAAATCGTCTTGATCACGTCGAATCCACGACGCCTATTGGAATCCACGAGCACTAACAGTTCGAATCCACGAATCGTCTTGATCACGTCGAATCCACGACATCTACTCGAATCCACGAGCGCACTCCATCCGGAGCAAGAAGAACAAGGTTGGTGATGATTTATTGCTTAGAAAAATATTAAAAATCTGAGGGAATAATCTCTAAGCAATTCTTAAATTGATTCTAGAAGAACATTAAGAATTAGGGCACCAAGAATCAATTTGAGAGAAGCTTGTTATAGAAGATGAGAAAGATGACTACATACAAGCTTTTAGGATTTCTAAAAGATAATCTATGCTTAACCATGTTTTAAAGATACCCCCACATCTTATTTATAGGCTTGGAAGCAATTAGAATCAGATAAGGATTAAAAAAATTAATTTTAAAAAAAATTGCGTTGGGTTTAGGCTCTGGACCCTTTAACAGGGTCCGGACTTTGATACTTTCTAGAGTATCCAGGTCTGGATCCTCCCTACAAGGTCCGGACCCTCCTTGCGAAACAGCCAGAGAAGTATTTCAATTTAAAATTCTGAAACATGGAAAACGCTAGTTTTGTAAGTATTTCAATTTATACCAATTCTAATATCTTTCAAACATATATATGAGCATAAATCAGCACTAACATTGTAAAAACTTACTAAGCATCGTGGAAACGTATTTTGAATCTTCAAGTCTTCTAACTTCATCTTTTCTTTTTCAAACCTTCAAGACTCCGACTCACTTCACGAAATATGCCAATATAAAATCTGTAACAATCTCCCCATTTGGCAATTTCGTGACAAAATCCAAAAATATATAAAAACACTCACAACGCTAAACTCTTCAAAAAGAAAAATTGAAATTCATTACCATCACAAAAACAATGAACTTCTCGCGTGAAAGATCCAAATAAAATATAAATACAACTTTGTAACTTCTTAAACAAACTCCCTTTACCCGCACGAAGCGAAAATATACACCAACCTATACAACACATTCATGATATGGGTACATAACGTCTAAATTTGTAGCACCTTGAATTTCGGTGCGTTGTATCGAACTTTACTAAATTTGATAAAGTTCGATGGAAGCCGATAATGGCTGGTGTGGAATTGGGTTCCGAAGATTTCAGAACATTATGGGTACGAGTGGAAACCCGAAAATCAAAAAAATTTTTAAAAAAGGACCAACTGGAGCAAAACTGCTCACGGGATCCGGACCCTGGAAGCTGGGGTCCGGACAATGAAGTCCGCGGGCAACCACGGTCCGGACCCGAGCTGGTTTCCGAGTTGGGGTGCGTACGGGTTCCGGACCCGGACACCAAGGTCCGGACCCGGCCTGCGCGCTGGTCAGTTATCAGTGCGGGGTCCGGACCCCACTTGCAAGGTCCGGACCCGGCTGAGGCAGAATGCCCAGTGAGGGGTATTTTGGTAATTTCGCGGTGAATAGGTTATGTAGGGGGGGCTGAGGTCTTTCCCCTCATTCCTCTTCACTTTTCTCTCATTCCCTCTCCCTCTCCCTCACTTTCTCTCTCAAGAGATCTCTCCAAAGCTTGGAGAAGTGGTGGATTAGAGCTTGGAAAAGGACTTCCAAGGTGCAAAGAAGCTTCTTGGTGCAAGAAGAAGCTTGGGAGCTAGGGCTTCGAGGTGAGTTCTTGTGATTTAGGGTTTAAACCTTGGATTTAATCCTTCAAGATGAGGTTTTTGGAAACCCTAGGCAATCTTAACCACAAAAGGTGGAAGATTGGCTATGAAATCTAGGGTTTGGCTTGCATGCATGCAAACCCTAGGTAGATTTGGGGCTTTTGTCATGGGAGGTTCTAAAAATATTTAGACCTTCGGGAATTGCAATTGAGGCATAGGAAATCATGTAAGAACACTTGATTTCAAGTATTGAGTTGATTTAAGGGTTCGTAATGAGTAACGAACCATTTTCTTGTAGAAGCTTGGGTTGAAGCAAGAACTCAAGGCTTGGACACTTAGGGGCTTGAAGAATACAAGAATTTGGAAGCTCTTAAGGTGGGTTTGTGTTTACCGAAGTGATTAGGTCACTTCCATGTCTAGGATAAATATCCATTTAAAGATAAAATGGTATGTGTTGTGAACCCTAGAACTTGCATGTTGGCAAAGGTAAAATCATGATAGGTAGAGCAATGAGCTCCTATTGCATGATATAGAATTCAAGTATAATTCAATTATCTATACTTGTTGCATGGTTGCATGTATGATTGGAACCTAGTGTTATTGAACATAGGTTGGAACATGTGAGAATAGAACTTAGTGTTATTGAACATAGGTTGGAACATGTGAGAATGGAACCTAGTGTCATTGAACATAGGTTGGACATGAGATTGGAACCTAGAGTCATGGAACCTAGGTTGAGAATGAGAAAGTAAACCTAGTGTTATTGAACATAGGTGAGACTTAGTGACTTGAACCTAAGGTCATGAGACTTAGGTTGGCAAGTGAAAAATGTGAACAACGGGATGTGCGACGATTTTGCTATCCCGGGTAGGCGACGATTTCGCTACCATGCCATGAGTTGGCGGTGTTGAAACGGGATGTGCGACGATTTTGCTATCCCGGGTAGGCGACGATTTCGCTACCATGCCATGAGTTGGCGGTGTTGAAACGGGATGTGCGACGATTTTGCTATCCCGGGTAGGCGACGATTTCGCTACCATGCCATGAGTTGGCGGTGTTGACATGGGATGTGCGACGATTTTGCTATCCCGGGTATGCGACGATTTCGCTACCACGCCATGAGTTGGTGGTGTCAAGATGGGATGTGCGACGAGGTTGCTATCCCGGGTATGCGACGAGTTCGCTACCCATGCCATGTGATGGCGGTGTTGAGATGGGGTATGCGACGATTTTGCTATCCCGAGTATGCGACGAGTTCGCTACTCGAACTAGGAGGTGACGAGTTCACTCCTTGAATGTTGGAACCCTTATGGTAAGACGGCGATTCCGAAACCATAAGTAAATGACAAGTAATTGAACTTAGTCAATGTGAAATATAGGATGAACCTAGGAGAGAATGATAATTTACATTTCATTTGGTTGCATCCTTTATGTTTATTTACAAGCATGTAAATAATTATTGCATAGTTATTTGTGATCTAACTTATGCATATGGTGTTTCTTTGGACCTGGTGGGTCGAGCTTCTCTCTTGGGTGGCCTTACCCACTGGGAACTATGTTTATAGTTCTCACCCCACGTTTTCCAGGTCCTTCCGCGAGTGAGGCGGCGGAGCGAGGCAAGGGTTTGGCTCTCTAGATAGCGGCCCTTCCATTTTGGTGATACATAGAGTTGTACCCCTAGTCTTGGACTTTGATAGTATAGGGGATTTCCATTACATGTATGAAACTTATGTATTTCATAGTTTTGGAACATGGTGTATGGAATGAAAAGAAAGAAAAGAAAATTTTGGGCATGTATAAATGTGCAATGTGATGTAATAGAAGTAGAACTTCTTTATGTTGATGCTTCCCTTGTGCAACTCTTGTACTCCGTTCCTAGTTGGAACCTCGTGGATAAGCTTGTGTTGTGACGCCTTGGGCGGGTAGAAGAGGCTCTATCCGTTCGGCGGGTCTGGGGCATGCGCCCGTGCGGTTATCCTTTCCACCTAGTTGGTGTTAAAGGCCCGGCGGGGCGTGACAAAATTTAAACTATTACAAATTTAAAGCTTCTTAACATTTACAACACTTAAACTCCCAAACTATCATATAATCTTGTTAATTATATAAAACAGTACCCTCTAGATTGACTTGAGGACGATCTAGCTAACTCGCGATGCCCTTGCCGCAATCCCGCATCTCATCAATGGTAGAAGGCTCTGAAAAAGAGATCAACACAATAGGGTGAGAACTTGAAATAAGTTTTCAGTAGGTACAACCGCCAAAAGTGGCGCTCTATACTCACTCAGTCCAAGGAGGCATTAGTAGAACAATAATAATAAATGAATCTATTACTACTACAATTGTTATGCATGAAAAGAAGTACACTACTATGACTCAAATATATACAATATGCCACAAAGATTTATTATGTCATTGGCCTACATGATTGTTCCAATATTTTCTTATCACCAACCAACCATTTGGGCTGGTTCCACCTCTTACCTAAAACCTCATGGAGAGTCGAAGGCAATCAGCATCCCTCCAATCGGTAGGCACTTGGATAAAAAAAAAAAAATCAACATCTCCAAGTACGGTAGGGAGTCGAGGGGAATCGACATCTCCCAATATAGAGTGGGGAGTCGAGGGAAATCGACATCTCCTGATATTGACACTTCTAGAAGATCGCGGCTTGCGTCATAGCTAAACCATATGTTCTCATGACTTCTAAGGTTATCCACTAAGCTCACTCACAAGTTCTCTTGTTATCTAATTCAAGTTTGCCTAGATATCTACGTGTCTCTATGTTCCACATCTTAGGTTCCATCCTAGGTTTCATACCACTATAATGTCATCTTTATTTCAAGGTTCACATAATACTCTATTTACATATAACATGTGCTCTTATTTTAATATGGCAAATGGGTTGAGAACCCTATTTTCTAGGTAAAGTGCCCCTGAGCCCACAGGACCTCTTAAATCTCATTACAAAGGATCAAATTCATTTCGGTGATATTCCCCACCTCTACTTGGATCTTCTTAGGAAATGCTCCTTGATCTAACTGGAATCTAAAAAAAAAAAAAATCCTAAAAAGAAGTTCTAACCATATTACAACCCTAAAATCTCTCATTTGCGAAAACCCCAAAAATAAACTCTAAGAACATCAACTCACCTCCTCTCCTCCTAGCAAAAGAATGATGGGTTAAGATGGTTGCCTTCTCTCTCCTATTCACATTCGAAGGAACGAAGATCGAAGCCCCAAGAGAGCATTCTACTACGCCCCAAGAGTGCGAATTTGTCACGAGTACATGTTCACATTCGAAGGAACGAAGATCGAAGCCCCTAGAGAGCATTCTATTACGCCCCAAGAGTGCGAATTTGCCACGAGTACATGTTCACATTCGAAGGAACGAAGATCGAAGCCCCAAGAGAGCATTCAATTACGCCCCAAGAGTGCGAATTTGCCACGAGTACATGTTCACATTCGAAGGAACGAAGATCGAAGCCCCAAGAGAGCATTCTATTACGCCCCAAGAGTGCGAATTTGCCACGAGTACATGTTCACATTCGAAGGAACGAAGATCGAAGCCCCAAGAGAGCATTCTATTACGCCCCAAGAGTGCGAATTTGCCACGAGTACATGTTCACATTCGAAGGAACGAAGATCGAAGCCCCAAGAGAGCATTCTATTACGCCCCAAGAGTGCGAATTTGCCACGAGTACATGTTCACATTCGAAGGAACGAAGATCGAAGCCCCAAGAGAGCATTCTATTACGCCCCAAGAGTGCGAATTTTCCACGAGTACATGTTCACATTCGAAGGAACGAAGATCGAAGCCCCAGAGAGCATTCAATTACGCCCCAAGAGTGCGAATTTGCCACGAGTACATGTTCACATTCGAAGGAACGAAGATCGAAGCCCCAAGAGAGCATTCTATTACGCCCCAAGAGTGCGAATTTGCCACGAGTACATGTTCACATTCGAAGGAACGAAGATCGAAGCCCCAAGAGAGCATTCTACTACGCCCCAAGAGTGCGAATTTGCCACGAGTACATGTTCACATTCGAAGGAAGGAAGATCGAAGCCCCAGAGAGCATTCAATTACGCCCCAAGAGTGCGAATTTGTCACGAGTACATGTTCACATTCGAAGGAACGAAGATCGAAGCCCCAAGAGAGCATTCTATTACGCCCCAAGAGTGCGAATTTGCCACGAGTACATGTTCACATTCGAAGGAACGAAGATCGAAGCCCCAAGAGAGCATTCTTTTACGCCCCAAGAGTGCGAATTTGCCACGAGTACATGTTCACATTCGAAGGAACGAAGATCGAAGCCCCAAGAGAGCATTCTATTACGCCCCAAGAGTGCGAATTTGCCACGAGTACATGTTCACATTCGAAGGAACGAAGATCGAAGCCCCAAGAGAGCATTCTATTACGCCCCAAGAGTGCGAATTCGCCACGAGTACATGTTCACATTCGAAAAACGAAGATCGAAGCCCCAAGAGAGCATTCTATTACGCCCCAAGAGTGCGAATTTGCCACGAGTACATGTTCACATTCGAAGGAACGAAGATCGAAGCCCCAAGAGAGCATTCTATTACGCCCCAAGAGTGCGAATTTGCCACGAGTACATGTTCACATTCGAAGGAACGAAGATCGAAGCCCCAAGAGAGCATTCTATTACGCCCCAAGAGTGCGAATTTGCCACGAGTACATGTTCACATTCGAAGGAACGAAGATCGAAGCCCCAAGAGAGCATTCCATTACGCCCCAAGAGTGCGAATTTGCCACGAGTACATGTTCACATTCGAAGGAACGAAGATCGAAGCCCCAAGAGAGCATTCTATTACGCCCCAAGAGTGCGAATTTGCCACGAGTACATGTTCACATTCGAAAAACGAAGATCGAAGCCCCAAGAGAGCATTCTATTACGCCCCAAGAGTGCGAATTTGCCACGAGTACATGTTCACATTCGAAGGAACGAAGATCGAAGCCCCAAGAGAGCATTCTATTACGCCCCAAGAGTGCGAATTTGCCACGAGTACATGTTCACATTCGAAAGAACGAAGATCGAAGCCCCAAGAGAGCATTCTATTACGCGCCAAGAGTGCGAATTTGCCACGAGTACATGTTCACATTCGAAGGAACGAAGATCGAAGCCCCAAGAGAGCATTCTATTACGCCCCAAGAGTGCGAATTTGCCACGAGTACATGTTCACATTCGAAGGAACGAAGATCGAAGCCCCAAGAGAGCATTCTATTACGCCCCAAGAGTGCGAATTTGCCACGAGTACATGTTCACATTCGAAGGAACGAAGATCGAAGCCCCAAGAGAGCATTCTATTACGCCCCAAGAGTGCGAATTTGCCACGAGTACATGTTCACATTCGAAGGAACGAAGATCGAAGCCCAAGAGAGCATTCTATTACGCCCCAAGAGTGCGAATTTGCCACGAGTACATGTTCACATTCGAAGGAACGAAGATCGAAGCCCCAAGAGAGCATTCTATTACGCCCCAAGAGTGCGAATTTGCCACGAGTACATGTTCACATTCGAAGGAACGAAGATCGAAGCCCCAAGAGAGCATTCTATTACGCCCCAAGAGTGCGAATTTGCCACGAGTACATGTTCACATTCGAAGGAACGAAGATCGAAGCCCCAAGAGAGCATTCTATTACGCCCCAAGAGTGCGAATTTGCCACGAGTACATGTTCACATTCGAAGGAAGGAAGATCGAAGCTCCAAGAGAGCATTCTATTACGCCACAAGAGTGCGAATTTGCTACGAGTACATGTTCACATTCGAAGGAACGAAAGATCGAAGCCCCAAGAGAGCATTCAATTACGCCCCAAGAGTGCGAGTTTGCCACGAGTACATGTTCACATTCGAAGGAACGAAGATCGAAGCCCAAGAGAGCATTCTATTACGCCCCAAGAGTGCGAATTTGCCACGAGTACATGTTCACATTCGAAGGAACGAAGATCGAAGCCCCAAGAGAGCATTCTATTATGACCCAAGAGTGCAAATTTTCCACGAGTACATGTTCACATTCGAAGGAACGAAGATCGAAGCCCCAAGAGAGCATTCTATTACGCCCCAAGAGTGCGAATTTGCCACGAGTACATGTTCACATTCGAAGGAACGAAGATCGAAGCCCCAAGAGAGCATTCTATTACGCCCCAAGAGTGCGAATTTGCCACGAGTACATGTTCACATTCGAAGGAACGAAGATCGAAGCCCCAAGAGAGCATTCTATTACGCCCCAAGAGTGCGAATTTGCCACGAGTACATGTTCACATTCGAAGGAAACGAAGATCGAAGCCCGAAGAGAGCATTCTATTACGCCCCAAGAGTGCGAATTTTCCACGAGTACATGTTCACATTCGAAGCAACGCGGATCGAAGCCCCAAGAGAGCATTCTATTGTGCCCCAAGAGTGCGAATTTGCCACGAGTACATGTTCACATTCGAAGGAACGAAGATCGAAGCCCCAAGAGAGCATTCTATTACGCCCCAAGAGTGCGAATTTGCCACGAGTACATGTTCACATTCGAAGGAACGAAGATCGAAGCCCCAAGAGAGCATTCTATTACGCCCCAAAAGTGCGAATTTGCCACGAGTACATGTTCACATTCGAAGGAACGAAGATCGAAGCCCAAGAGAGCATTCTATTACGCCCCAAGAGTGCGAATTTGCCACGAGTACATGTTCACATTCGAAGGAACGAAGATCGAAGCCCCAAGAGAGCATTCTATTACGCCCCAAGAGTGCGAATTTGCCACGAGTACATGTTCACATTCGAAGGAACGAAGATCGAAGCCCAAGAGAGCATTCTATTACGCCCCAAGAGTGCGAATTTGCCACGAGTACATGTTCACATTCGAAGGAACGAGGATCGAAGCCCCAAGAGAGCATTCTATTACGCCCCAAGAGTGCGAATTTTCCACGAGTACATGTTCACATTCGAAAGGACGAAGATCGAAGCCCCAAGAGAGCATTCTATTACGCGCCAAGAGTGCGTATTTGCCAAGAGTACATGTTCACATTCGAAGGAACGAGGATCGAAGCCCCAAGAGGGCATTCTTTTGCGCCCCAAGAGTGCGAATTTGCCACGAGTACATGTTCACATTCGAAGGAACGAAGATCGAAGCCCAAGAGAGCATTCTATTACGCCCCAAGAGTGCGAATTTGCCACGAGTACATGTTCACATTCGAAGGAACGAAGATCGAAGCCCCAAGAGAGCATTCTATTACGCCCCAAAAGTGCGAATTTGCCACGAGTACATGTTCACATTCGAAGGAAGGAAGATCGAAGAAGATCGAAGCCCCAATAGAGCATTCTATTACGCCCCAAGAGTGCGAATTTGCCACGAGTACATGTTCACATTCGAAGGAACGAAGATCGAAGCCCGAAGAGAGCATTCTATTACGCCCCAAGAGTGCGAATTTGCCACGAGTACATGTTCACATTCGAAGGAACGAGGATCGAAGCCCCAAGAGAGCATTCTATTACGCCCCAAGAGTGCGAATTTGCCACGAGTACATGTTCACATTCGAAGGAACGAAGATCGAAGCCCCAAGAGAGCATTCTATTACGCCCCAAGAGTGCGAATTTGCCACGAGTACATGTTCACATTCGAAGCAACAAGGATCGAAGCCCCAAGAGAGCATTCTATTGTGCTCCAAGAGTGCGAATTTGCCACGAGTACATGTTCACATTGGAAGGAACGAAGATCGAAGCCCCAAGAGAGCATTCTATTACGCCCCAAGAGTGCGAATTTGCCACGAGTACATGTTCACATTCGAAGGAACGAGATCGAAGCCCCAAGAGAGCATTCTATTACGCCCCAAGAGTGCGAATTTGCCACGAGTACATGTTCACATTCGAAGGAAAGGAACGAAGATCGAAGCCCAAGAGAGCATTCTATTACGCCCCAAGAGTGCGAATTTGCCACGAGTACATGTTCACATTCGAAGGAACGAAGATCGAAGCCCAAGAGAGCATTCTATTACGCCCCAAGAGTGCGAATTTGCCACGAGTACATGTTCACATTCGAAGGAACGAAGATCGAAGCCCCAAGAGAGCATTCTATTACGCCCCAAGAGTGCGAATTTGCCACAAGTACATGTTCACATTCGAAGGAACGAAGATCGAAGCCCCAAGAGAGAATTCGAATTACGCCCCAAGAGTGCAACTTTGCCACGAACGAAGATCGAAGCCCCAAGAGAGCATTCTATTACGCCCCAAGAGTGCGAATTTGCCACGAGTACATGTTCACATTCGAAGGAACGAAGATCGAAGCCCCAAGAGAGCATTCTATTACGCCCCAAAGAGTGCGAATTTGCCACGAGTACGAGTACATGTCACATTCGAAGGAACGAGGATCGAAGCCCCAAGAGAGCATTCTATTACGCCCCAAGAGTGCGAATTTGCCACGAGTACATGTTCACATTCGAAGAGAACGGAACGAAGATCGAAGATCGAAGCCCAAGAGAGCATTCTATTACGCCCCAAGAGTGTGAATTTGCCACGAGTACATGTTCACATTCGAAGGAACGAAGATCGAAGACCCAAGATCGAACCCCAAGAGAGCATTCTATTACGCCCCAAGAGTGCGAATTTGCCACGAGTAGATGTTCACATTCGAAGGAACGAAATCGAAGCCCCAAGAGAGCATTCTATTACGCCCCAAGAGTGCGAATTTGCCACGAGTACATGTTCACATTCGAAGGAACGAAGATCGAAGCCCCAAGAGAGCATTCTATTACGCCCCAAGAGTGCGAATTTGCCACGAGTACATGTTCACATTCGAAGGAACGAAGATCGAAGCCCCAAGAGAGCATTCTATTATTCCCCAAGAGTGCGAATTTGCCACGAGTACATGTTCATTTCAATTCGAAGAAAAACGAGATCGAAGCCCCAAGAGAGCATTCTATTACGCCCCAAGAGTGCGAATTTGCCACGAGTACATGTTCACATTCGAAGGAACGAAGAATCGAAGCCCAAGAGAGAGCATTCTATTACGCCCCAAGAGTGCGAATTTGCCACGAGTACATGTTCACATTCGAAGGAACGAAGGATCGAAGCCCCAAGAGAGAATTCTATTACGCCCCAACAGTGCGAATTTGCCACGAGTACATGCTCATATTCGAAGGAACGAGGATCGAAGCCCAAGAGAGCATTCTATTACGCCCCAAGAGTGGGAATTTGCCACGAGTACATGCTCACATTCGAAGGAACGAAGATCGAAGCCCCAGAGCGCATTCTATTACGCCACAAGAGTGCGAATTAGCCACGAGTACATGTTCACATTCGAAGGAAGGAAGATATCGAAGCCCAAGAGAGCATTCTATTATTTACGCCCCAAGAGTGCGAATTTGCCACGAGTACATGTTCACATTCGAAGAAGAACGAGGATCGAAGAAGCCCAAGAGAGAGCATTCTATTACGCCCCAAGAGAGACGAATTTGCCGCGAGTACATGTTCACATTCGAGGGAACCAGGATCGAAGCCCCAAGAGAGAATTCTATCACACCCCAAGAGTGCGAATTTGCCACGAGTACATGTCACATTCGAAGGAACGAAGATCGAAGCCCCAAGAGAGGCGAAATTGCCACGAGTACATGTTCACATTCGAAGGAACGAAGATCGAAGCCCGAAGAGAGCATTCTATTACGCCCCAAGAGTGCGAATTTTCCACGAGTACATGTTCACATTCGAAGCAACAAGGATCGAAGCCCCAAGAGAGCATTCTATTGTGCTCCAAGAGTGCGAATTTGCCACGAGTACATGCTCACATTCGAAGGAACGAGGATCGAAGCCCAAGAGAGCATTCTATTACGGCCCAAAGCCCCAAGAGTGCGAATTTGCCACGAGTACATGTTCTCACATTCGAAGGAACGGGGATCGAAGCCCAAGAGAGCATTCTATTACGCCCCAAGAGTGCGAATTTGCCACGAGTACATGTTCACATTTGAAGGAACGAGGATCGAAGCCCAAAGAGAGCATTCTATTACGCCCCAAGAGTGAGAATTTGCCACGAGTACATGCTCACATTCGAAGGAACGAGGATCGAACGCCAATAGAGCATTCTATTACGCCCCAAGAGTGTGAATTTGCCACGAGTACATGCTCACATTTGAAGGAACGAGGATCGAAGCCCAGCCCCAAGAGAGAGCATTCTATTACGCCCCAAAGAGTGCGAATTTGCCACGAGTACATGTTCACATTCGTAGGAACGAGGATCGAAGCCCCAAGAGAGCATTCTATTACGCCCCAAGAGTGCGAATTTGCCACGAGTACATGTTCACATTCGATGGAACGAGGATCGAAGCCTGAAAAGAGCATTCTATTACGCCCCACCCAAGAGTGCGAATTTGCCACGAGTACACGTTCACATTCGAAGGAACGAGGATCGAAGCCCCAAGAGAGTATTCTATTACGCCCCAAGAGTGCGAATTTGCCACGAGTACATGTTCACATTCGAAGGAACGAGGATCGAAGCCCCAAGAGAGCATTCTATTACGCCCCAAGAGTGCGAATTTGCCACGAGTACATGTTCACATTCGAAGGAACGAGGATCGAAGCCCAAGAGAGCATTCTATTACGCCCCAAGAGTGCGAATTTGCCACGAGTACATGTTCACATTCGAAGAAACGAAGATCGAAGCCCAAGAGAGCATTCTATTACGCCCCAAGAGTGCGAATTTGCCACGAGTACATGCTCACATTCGAAGGAACGAAGATCGAAGCCCCAAGAGAGCATTCTATTACGCCCCAAGAGTGCGAATTTGCCACGAGTACATGTTCACATTCGAAGGAACGAAGATCGAAGCCCCAAGAGAGCATTCTATTACGCCCCAAGAGTGCGAATTTGCCACGAGTACATGTTCACATTCGAAGGAACGAAGATCGAAGCCCAAGAGAGCATTCTATTACGCCCCAAGAGTGCGAATTTGCCACGAGTACATGTTCACATTCGAAGGAACGAGGATCGAAGCCCCAAGAGAGAATTCTATTACACCCCAAGAGTGCGAATTTGCCACGAGTACATGCTTCACATTCGAAGGAAGGAACGAAGATCGAAGCCCCAAGAGAGCATTCTATTACGCCCCAAGAGAGTGCGAATTTGCCACGAGTACATGTTCACATTCGAAGGAACGAAGGATCGAAGCCCCAAGAGAGAGCATTCTATTACGCCCCAAGAGTGCGAATTTGCCACGAGTACATGTTCACATTCGAAGGAACGAACGAAGATCGAAGCCCAAAGAGAGCATTCTATTACCCCCAAGAGTGCGAATTTGCCACGAGTACATGCTCACATTCGAAGGAACGAGGATCGAAGCCCCAAGAGGGCATTCTTTTGCGCCTCAAGAGTGCGAATTTGGCACGAGTACATGTTCACATTCGAAGGAACGAGGATTGAAGCCCCAAGAGAGCATTCTATTACGACCCAAGAGTGCGAATTTGCCACGCGTACATGTTCACATTGGAAGGAACGAAGATCAAAGCCCCTCAAGAGAGCATTCTATTACGCCCCAAGAGTGCGAATTTGCCACGAGTAAATGTTCACATTGGAAGGAACGAAGATCGAAGCCCCAAGAGAGCATTCTATTACTCCCCAAGAGTGCGAATTTGCCACGAGTACATGCTCACATTCGAAGGAAGGAAGATCGAAGCCCCAAGAGAGCATTCTATTACGCCCCAAGAGTGCGAATTTGCCACGAGTACATGCTCACATTCGAAGGAACGAAGAGGATCGATCGAAGCCCCAAGAGAGCATTCTATTACGCCCCAAGAGTGCGAATTTGCCACGAGTACATGTTCACATTCGAAGGAAGGAACGAGGATCGAAGCCCAAGAGGGCATTCTATTACGCCCCAAGAGTGCGAATTTGCCACGAGTACATGTTCACATTCGAAGGAACGAGGATCGAAGCACAAGGGAGCATTCTATTACGCCCCAAGAGTGCGAATTTGCCACGAGTACATGCTCACATTCGAAGGAACGAGAATCGAAGCCCCAAGAGAGCATTCTATTACGGCCCAAGAGTGCGAAATCGCCACGAGTACATGCTCACATTCGAAGGAACAAGGATCGAAGCCCCAAGAGAGCATTCTATTACGCCCCAAGAGTGCGAATTCGCCACGAGTACATGCTCACATTCGAAGGAAGAAGATCGAAGCCCAAGAGAGCATTCTATTATGCCCCAAGAGTGCGAATTTGCCACGAGTACATGTTCACATTCGAAGGAACGAGGATCGAATCGAAGCCCAAGAGAGCATTCTATTAAGCCCCAAGAGTGCGAATTCGCCACGAGTACATGCTCACATTCGAAGGAACGAGGATCGAAGCCCAAGAGAGCATTCTATTACGCCCCAAGAGTGCGAATTTGCCACGAGTACATGCTCACATTCGAAGGAACGAACGAGATCGAAGCCCCAAGAGAGAGCATTCTATTACGCCCCAAGAGTGCGAATTTGCCACGAGTACATGTTCACATGCTCACATTCGAAGGAACGAAGATCGAAGCCCAAGAGAGCATTCTATTACGCCCCAAGAGTGCGAATTTGCCACGAGTACATGTTCACATTCGAAGGAACGAGGAACGAGGATCGAAGCCCCAAGAGAGCATTCTATTACGCCCCAAGAGTGCGAATTTGCCACGAGTACATGTTCACATTCGAAGGAACGAGGATCGAAGCCCCAAGAGAGCATTCTATTCCGCCCCAAGAGTGCGACTTTGCCACGAGTATATGTTCACATTTGAACGAACGAGGATCAAAGCCCCAAGAGAGCATTCTATTACGCCCCAAGAGTGCGAATTTGCCACGAGAACATGTTCACATTCGAAGGAACGAGGATCGAAGCCCCAAGAGAGCAGCATTCTATTACGCCCCAAGAGTGCGAATTTGCCACGAGTACATGCTCACATTCGAAGGAACGAAGATCGAAGCCCCAAGAGTGCATTCTATTACGCCCCAAGAGAGCGAATTTGCCACGACGAGTACATGTTCACATTCGAAGGAACGAGGATCGAAGCCCCAAGAGAGCATTCTATTACGCCCCAAGAGTGCGAATTTGCCACGAGTACATGTTCACATTCGAAGGAACGAAGATCGAAGCCCAAGAGAGCATTCTATTACGCCCCAAGAGTGCGAATTTGCCACGAGTACATGCACATTCGAAGAAGGAACGAGGATCGAAGCCCCAAGAGAGCATTCTATTACGCCCCAAGAGTGCGAATTTGCCACGAGTACATGTTCACATTAGAAGGAACGAACGAGATCGATCGAAGCCCAAGAGAGCATTCTATTACGCCCAAGAGTGCGAATTTGCCACGAGTACATGTTCACCTTCGAAGGAACGAAGATCGAAGCCCAAGAGAGCATTCTATTACGCCCCAAGAGTGCGAATTTGCCACGAGTACATGCTCACATTCGAAGGAACGAAGATCGAAGCCCAAGAGAGCATTCTATTACGCCCCAAGAGTGCGAATTTGCCACGAGTACATGTTCACATTCGAAGGAACGAGGATCGAAGCCCCAAGAGAGCATTCTATTACGCCCCAAGAGTGCGAATTTGCCACGAGTACATTCGTTACATTCGAAGGAACGAGGATCGAAGCCCCAAGAGAGCATTCTATTACGCCCCAAGAGTGCGAATTTGCCACGAGTACATGCTCACATTCGAAGGAACGAGGATCGAAGCCCAAAGAGAGCATTCTATTACGCCCCAAGAGTGCGAATTTGCCACGAGTACATGCTCACATTCGAAGGAACGAGAATCGAAGCCCCAAGAGAGCATTCTATTACGCCCCAAGAGTGCGAATTTGCCACGAGTACATGCTTACATTCGAAGGAACGAAGATCGAATCCCTAAGAGAGCATTCTATTACGCCCCAAGAGTGTAAATTTGCCACGAGTACATGTTCACATTCGAAGGAACGAGGATCGAAACCCCAAGAGAGCATTCTATTACACCCCAAGAGTGCGAATTTGCCACGAGTACATATTCACATTCGAAGGAACGATGTTCGAAGCCCCAAGAGAGCATTCTATTACGCCCCAAGAGTGCGAATTTGCCAGGAGTACATGTTCACATTCGAAGGAACGAGGATCGAAGCCCAAGAGAGCATTCTATTACGCCCCCCAAGAGTGCGAATTTGCCACGAGTAGTACATGTTCACATTCGAAGGAAGGAACGAGGATCGAAGCCCCAAGAGAGCATTCTATTACGCCCCAAAAGAGTGCGAATTTGCCACGAGTACATGCTCACATTCGAAGGAACGAGGAAGATCGAAGCCCCAAGAGAGCATTCTATTATTACCCCAAGAGAGTGCGAATTTGCCACGAGTACATGTTCACATTCGAAGGAAGGAACGAGGATCGAAGCCCCAAGAGAGCATTCTATTACGCCCCAAGAGTGCGAATTTGCCACGAGTACATGCTCACATTCGAAGAAGAACGAGGATCGAAGCCCCAAGAGAGCATTCTATTACGCCCCCAAGAGTGCGAATTTGCCACGAGTACATGCTTCACATTCGAAGGAACGAGGATCGAAGCCCAAGAGAGCATTCTATTACGCCCCAAGAGTGCGAATTTGCCACGAGTACATGCTCACATTCGAAGGAACGAGGATCGAAGCCCAAGAGAGCATTCTATTACGCCCCAAGAGTGCGAATTTGCCACGAGTACATGTACATGTTCACATTCGAAGGAACGAAGATCGAAGCCCAAGAGAGCATTCTATTACGCCCCAAGAGTGCGAATTTGCGAATTTGCCAAGAGGACATGTTCACATTCGAAGGAACGAGGAACGAAGATCGAAGCCCCAAGAGAGCATTCTATTACGCCCCAAGAGTGCGAATTTGCCACGAGTACATGTTCACATTCGAAGGAACGATGATCGAAGCCCCAAGAGAGCATTCTATTACGCCCCAAGAGTGCGAATTTGCCACGAGTACATGCTCACATTCGAAGGAACGAAGATCGAAGCCCCAAGAGAGCATTCTATTACGACCCAAGAGTGCGAATTTGCCACGAGTACATGTACATGTCACATTCGAAGGAACGAAGATCGAAGCCCCAAGAGAGCATTCTATTACGCCCCAAGAGTGCGAATTTGCCACGAGTACATGCTCACATTCGAAGGAACGAGGATCGAAGCCCAAGAGAGCATTCTATTACGCCCCAAGAGTGCGAATTTGCCACGAGTACATGTTCACATTCGAAGGAAGGAAGATCGAAGCCCCAAGAGAGCATTCTATTACGCCCCAAGAGTGCGAATTTGCCACGAGTACATGTTCACATTCGGAAGGAGGATCGACGAAGATCGAAGCCCAAGAGAGCATTCTATTACGTCCCAAGAGTGCGAATTTGCCACGAGTACATGCTCACATTCGAAAGAACGAAGATCGAAGCCCAAGAGAGCATTCTATTACGCCCCAAGAGTGCGAATTTGCCACGAGTACATGCTCACATTCGAAGGAAGGAACATCAAACACCAAGAGCGCATTCTATTACGCCCCAAGAGTGCGAATTTGCCACGAGTACATGCTCACATTCGAAGGAACGAAGATCGAAGCCCAAGAGAGCATTCTATTACGCCCCAAGAGTGCGAATTTGCCACGAGTACATGCTCACATTCATTCGAAGGAACGAGGATCGAAGCCCCAAGAGAGCATTCTATTACGCCCCAAGAGTGCGAATTTACAACGAGTACATGCTCACATTCGAAGGAACGATGATCGAAGCCCAAGAGAGCATTCTATTACGCCCCAAGAGTGCGAATTTGCCACGAGTACATGCTCACATTCGAAGGAAACGAGGATCGAAGCCCCAAGAGAGCATTCTATTACGCCCCAAGAGTGCGAATTTGCCACGAGTACATGCTCACATTCGAAGGAAGAAGGATCGAAGCCCAAGAGAGCATTCTATTACGCCCCAAGAGTGCGAATTTGCCACGAGTACATGCTCACATTCGAAGGAACGAGGATCGAAGCCCAAGAGAGCATTCTATTACGCCCCAAGAGTGCGAATTTGCCACGAGTACATGCTCACATTCGAAGGAACGAGGATCGAAGCCCCAAGAGAGCATTCTATTACGCCCCAAGAGTGCGAATTTGCCACGAGTACATGCTCACATTCGAAGGAACGAGGATCGAAGCCCAAGAGAGCATTCTATTACGCCCCAAGAGTGCGAATTTTGCCACGAGTACATGTTCACATTCGAAGGAAATCGAGATCGAAGCCCCAAGAGAGCATTCTATTACGCCCCAAGAGTGCGAATTTGCCACGAGAGTACATGGTCACATTCGAAGGAACAAGGATCGAAGCCCAAGAGAGCATTCTATTACGCCCCAAGAGTGCGAATTTGCCACGAGTACATGCTCACATTCGAAGGAACGGAGATCGAAGCCCAAGAGAGCATTCTATTACGCCCCAAGAGTGCGAATTTGCCACGAGTACATGCTCACATTCGAAGGAACGAGGATCGAAGCCCCAAGAGAGCATTCTATTACGCCCCAAGAGTGCGAATTTGCCACGAGTACATGTCACATTCGAAGGAACGAGGATCGAAGCCCAAGAGAGCATTCTATTACGCCCCAAGAGTGCGAATTCGCCACGAGTAAATGCTCACATTCGAAGGAACGAGGATCGAAGCCCCAAGAGAGCATTCTATTACGCCCCAAGAGTGCGAATTTTTGCCACGAGTACATGCTCACATTCGAAGGAACGAAGGAGATCGAAGCCCCAAGAGAGCATTCTATTACGCCCCAAGAGTGCGAATTTGCCACGAGTACATGCTCACATTCGAAGGAACGAAGATCGAAGCCCCAAGAGAGCATTCTATTACGCCCCAAGAGTGCGAATTTGCCACGAGTACATGCTCACATTCGAAGGAACGAGGATCGAAGCCCCAAGAGAGCATTCTATTAGCTCCCAAGAGTGCGAATTTGCCACGAGTACACATGCTCACATTCGAAGGAACGAAGGATCGAAGCCCAAGAGAGCATTCTATTACGCCCCAAGAGTGCGAATTTGCCACGAGTACATGTTCACATTCGAAGGAACGAAAATCGAAGCCCCAAGAGAGCATTCTATTACGCCCCAAGAGTGCGAATTTGCCACGAGTACATGCTCACATTCGAAGGAAAGAAGATCGAAGCCCAAGAGAGCATTCTATTACGCCCCAAGAGTGCGAATTTGCCACGAGTACATGCTCACATTCGAAGGAACGAGGATCGAAGCCCAAGAGAGCATTCTATTACGCCCCAAGAGTGCGAATTTGCCACGAGTACATGCTCACATTCGAAGGAACGAGGATCGAAGCCCAAGAGAGCATTCTATTACGCCCCAAGAGTGCGAATTGGCCACGAGTACATGCTCACATTCGAAGGAACGAGGATCGAAGCCCCAAGAGAGCATTCTATTACGCCCTAAGAGTGCGAATTGGCCACGAGTACATGCTCACATTCGAAGGAACGAGGATCGAAGATCGAAGCCCCAAGAGAGCATTCTATTAGGCCCCAAGAGTGCGAATTGGCCACGAGTACATGCTCACATTCGAAGGAACGAGGATCGAAGCCCAAGAGAGCATTCTATTACGCCCCAAGAGTGCGAATTTGCCACGAGTACATGTTCACATTCGAAGGAACGAAGATCGAAGCCCAAGAGAGCATTCTATTACGCCCCAAGAGTGCGAATTTGCCACGAGTACATGTTCACATTCGAAGGAACGAGGATCGAAGCCCAAGAGAGCATTCTATTACGCCCCAAGAGTGCGAATTTGCCACGAGTACATGCTCACATTCGAAGGAAACGAGGATCGAAGCCCAAGAGAGCATTCTATTACGCCCCAAGAGTGCGAATTTGCCACGAGTACATGCACATTCGAAGGAACGAGGATCGAAGCCCAAGAGAGCATTCTATTACGCCCCAAGAGTGCGAATTTGCCACGAGTACATGCTCACATTCGAAGGAACGAGGATCGAAGCCCAAGAGAGCATTCTATTACGCCCCAAGAGTGCGAATTTGCCACGAGTACATGCTCACATTCGAAGGAACGAGGATCGAAGCCCAAGAGAGCATTCTATTACGCCCCAAGAGTGCGAATTTGCCACGAGTACATGCTCACATTCGAAGGAACGAGGATCGAAGCCCAAGAGAGCATTCTATTACGCCCCATGAGTGCGAATTTGCCACGAGTACATGCACACAATCGAAGGAATTAGGATCGAAGCCCAAGAGAGCATTCTATTACGCCCCAAGAGTGCGAATTTGCCACGAGTACATGCTCACATTCGAAGGAAACGAAGATCGAAGCCCAAGAGAGCATTCTATTACGCCCCAAGAGTGCGAATTAGCCACGAGTACATGCTCAGATTCGAAGGAACGAGGATCGAAGCCCAAGAGAGCATTCTATTACGCCCCAAGAGTGCGAATTTGCCACGAGTACATGCTCACATTCGAAGGAACGAGGATCGAAGCCCCAAGAGAGCATTCTATTACGCCCCAAGAGTGCGAATTTGCCACGAGTACATGCTCACATTCGAAGGAACGAGGATCGAAGCCCAAGAGAGCATTCTATTACGCCCCAAGAGTGCGAATTTGCCACGAGTACATGCTCACATTCGAAGGAACGAGGATCGAAGCCCAAGAGAGCATTTTATTACGCCCCAAGAGTGCGAATTTGCCACGAGTACATGCTCACATTCGAAGGAACGAGGATCGAAGCCCAAGAGAGCATTCTATTACGCCCCAAGAGTGCGAATTTGCCACGAGTACATGTTCACATTCGAAGGAACGAGGATCGAAGCCCAAGAGAGCATTCTATTACGCCCCAAGAGTGCGAATTTGCCACGAGTACATGCTCACATTCGAAGGAACGAGGATCGAAGCCCCAAGAGAGCATTCTATTACGCCCCAAGAGTGCGAATTTGCCACGAGTACATGTTCACATTCGAAGGAACGATGATCGAAGCCCAAGAGAGCATTCTTTTACGCCCCAAGAGCGCGAATTTTGCATTCTATTACGACCCAAGAGTGCGAATTTGCCACGAGTACATGTTCACATTCGAAGGAACGAAGATCGAAGCCCCAAGAGAGAATTCTATTACGCCCCAAGAGTGCGAATTTGCCACGAGTATATGTTCACATTCGAAGGAAGAAATATCGAAGCCCAAGAGAGCATTATATTACGCCCCAATAGTGCGAGTTTGCCACGAGTACAGGTTCACATTCGAAGGAACGAAGATCGAAGCCCCTAGAGAGCATTCAATTACGCCCCAAGTGTGCGAATTTGCCACGAGTACATGTTCACATTCGAAGGAACGAAGATCGAAGCCCCAAGAGAGAGCATTCTATTACGCCCCAAGAGTGCGAATTTGCCACGAGTACATGCTCACATTCGAAGGAACGAAGATCGAAAAAGCCCCAAGAGAGCATTCTATTACGCCCAAGAGTGCGAGAATTTGCCACGAGTACAAGTTCTCACATTCGAAGGAACGAGATCGAAGCCCCAAGAGAGCATTTGTACCGGTATGGGGAAGTCGCATACCGGAATCCCGTTGCGCAGACTGCTTGGCCGAGGCTCGGGTTTGCGGGATTTTTGGTTGGATACCGGTATGCCCATACGCATACCGGTATACAATGCAGAAATTGCATTTCGTGCTGTTTTGCAATTTTGGCTTGTTGAGGGGCCTAAGTGGATTTTGTGCATTGGGTTTAAGTACCCCTTCACCCCTTCACAGCCATTGTTGGCTGAGGACTTGGAGGAGATGAGGTAGGGTGTTCTCTCTCTCTCTCTCTAGATTTTCTTGCTCCCAACCTCTCTAGATCATGTTTTGATCTCTTTTCTTCCTCCATTTTCTTCATGGAGGAGTGCTTCTACGCTTTGTGGGGAGCTCGGGATGGACGAGGAGAGCCGGTTGGTGGATGAATCTCCAACCCTAGCCTCTTTTTGCTTGGTTTGGAGCTCTTATGAGGTGAGTAATTATCTTACAACTCCTCTACTTGTGATTTTTGCTTAAGATTAGCATGTAAACCTAGTTTCTTGGAAAATTAGGGTTTGATTTAGGGTTTCGTGATTGTGAGCCCTTGAGGTGGAATTGATGGGTGTAGAACATTGTTGTAGGTTGGATTTGATGATCTCTAACCTCCAATGGGACTTAGAACAAGTTTTACTTGCTCAAGGTAATTTCCACCCATTTACCTCATTGATTTTTGGTGGTTTTTGAAATTGCTTGTTCGATACCCCTAACCCCTTGGAAAATTATCTTAGGGTATGAGAAGCTCGAGGGACAACTTCATTTCGAAGTACTGCGAGGTTTCGACGGGTATCCGGTGGGTTTGACCTCACCGAAATGGGTGAACTCCCCCTATGTCTCCTATCTTGTTATAGGATTGATTAGATGCATAATTATGTTAATTATGGCATGATAATAATTGTGATTGCATGAGACATGCAAGTTGTTTATGAAAATGCATATTTCATATAGTATGGCATTGTGAGAATATTATGCATGCTAGAGTATTTGCACTATTAGTGTAATGATGCATTGGGAAATGCTAAGTAAAATATGCATGCTAGAGAGAAGTGTCATATGAGGCACTACTTGGGTAATGGTTTAGTACATTCTCTTTGCATACCTAAGTATGCTTGTATAGAGAAAGGAAGGATATGACAAGTGTATGTTGCACCTCAACTAGGTGAGCAATTGTGACGGGCGTTGTTGGCCTTGGACTCGACCTTTTGGTCGTGGATTGATTCCATGTTTAAGACATGAGGAATGGAATTCTATTTGCATCGATAATTGTAATTGGTTGAACGTGAGTCCATTAGGTTACACTTGCATGATAGTTTTATACTCTATGAAGTAGAGGTTGTTGTAGCTTATGCATGGCATGAATATGGACTCGTTGGCATTGTAGAATGCATGGATTATAGCATTAGAGAATGCACGATTTATGGCATTAGAATAATGCATAGTTTTGGCATTAGTGGAATGCATAGTACATGACATTAGAATAATGCATGGTTTATGAATTTAGTAAACAAAGAGATGAATAGTTACATGTTAGAGACATGGACATATTGGTAGGGACATACCATCGAACATTGAGAACAACATGATGATGTTGACATTTAGCATATTGGCTATTGGATGTAGTAAACATAATGAGATATGTGTTGACATAACGTGAAATTAAACCTATGATATTATTATGGATGATTGTTACTTGTTAGCCACTATGCTCGTTTACACATGCTTGTGAGGGTCGCTCCCTACAAGCCGGCACTCCGGAGTTGGCCTAGCGACAGTTATTTCGCCCGTGTGTTTGAGAGAGCGCCGAAATGGAACCGCCGTGGGTAAGGCTCACCAAAGCGTGAGGTGTTGACTACCACGGAGCCATTAGGCACGGCACAAGATGAACATCCCGCTATTATATGATTTATGACTACACAGTTATGGTGTATGCAAGGTGAATATTCTTATGGTAAAAGGTTATTTTAACCGGAATGTGACAATTGACACCCTATTTAATTGATGCATATACATGTAGTGTATGGACATAGTATAGGGTGGTGACATTGTGGCATTACATGTAGTGAACATAACATACTTATTGTTGAGATCAAGTTATATAGTTCATACATGTAGTAGGAAATTGGATATACACTACATACTTGTAGTTGGAGACAAGTCATACATGTAATAGCACAACTTGACATATAGTGAGTTTATGACATTAGGACATATGTAACTGATCATGGCATTATTTTGACATGTATGAAATTTGTATAAGTAGATTGAGAGCACATGACATTAGAGCATGTTCATGTTCATGTAGATGGTTTATTCATTGGAGGCATGATAGTTGTAGAACTATCTGTTAGCATTTAATATTTTTATGCTTTATGTTTCAGTTTAAACTATCTTGCCTCAGTTGACCTAGCGGTGTAATTCGCCACTCTCGGAGGCTTACCCACTGGGAACTATTGAATAATAGTTCTCATCCCCCTGGGGTTTGTTGTTTTTATTTCAGAGCCTTCCGCAGCAGGAGAGGCTTGGGATCGTGGCGAGGGGTTAGCAGCTAGCTAGAGCCTCTACGGTGTTGTTGTTGTAGGCATACCATGGGTTTCCTTTCATTGTATTTTGAATGAAAGATGTATAGTTTGTTGATGGTTGTTGATCTACTAGTTGAAAAGATGTATAATGCTATTGTATATCTTGAGATTTTAGTTGTGTGGATTTTATTTTAGATGTAGAACTATGTTCTCGCTCTGATTACCTTGTTTAGGATGTATTCTTTATCCTACTTGATTGTTGTTAGCATAGACGCCTTGTGTACATTGTGTTGTTTGAGGTACACGGCGGGTCTGTGCACGTGCCTGGTAGGCTCCCGCGAGGGCCCGGGGCGTGACATTGATGGACATGTGAATAGCAATTTCATTATTGATTAGTTACTCGTTAATTCCTCAGATTGAAGGTGGCAACTATTTAGGGGGAGTTTTTTAGTTTAGTTTAATTGCTTTTAAAGATGTGGAAAGAGTTACATCCCTTTAGGGGAGTGTGAAAACTACCACCACATGGAGGAAAGAACTACCACCCCGGTCGTCCGGGTAATGTGTGTAGCTACCACATGGTGTTATATGATTTGGGAAATTCCTGTTAAACAAAAAAAAAGGAGAGTTTCACTTGCTAAAGGTATTAACCTAGATGATTGGTGTCATTGCCTCTATAAGATGCTCATAGAGCCACTCTCCAGAAGAAATAAGGTGGTTAAATGTAAGATGCTCAAAGAGCCACTCCCTGGGGTTTATTGATGTTTACCTTCTTTTCGAGGCATTATCGTGAGTGACCGTATCTATAAAATTTTTCTATTCAATATTTCCCTCCACATGCTGTTTTTGATAGTCTTCATATGCTGTAGATCTTGCTTGATATGTTACAATTAACAAAGTTCAGTCTTTAGGATTTGTTTCGATTTTTTCCTCAAAATGTGCTATAACGATTTTTGATATATCGATAGAAATCTTTTAAGATTTGATTATCATGAAATATTTCCGTTATTATGGTGTTCCTTTGCTGATATTTTCTTGTGACTTCATATTTCAAATTAAATTTTTTTTAAAGAAATTTTTGTGCGGGATCCGGACCGCGCTAGACCGGGTCCGGACCCCACGCTCGAACCAGCACAAATAGGACTTCGTTTTTCTTGCTTTGATTCGCTGAGTTTTGCTTTTGTGCTGTTTCTCCGGTGTTTCTCTCTCTTGAACGGAGGTTTCTCCTCACCTTTTGCCCGGATTTGTTCCTCTAAGTGTGAGTATTTCACATTTTTTCTCTTTTTCTTCATGCAACACCCTGCTATCATTGTTTTCCATGTTATTTTTGCAATTTTTCTAAGATTCATTGATGCTACCCTGGGTTTTTTGCATCATGTTGAGGTTCATCTTGGCGTGCTTCTCCTTTCTATGCTCTTTTGCATGGTTTTTGCACGGCCCTTTGCTCAGCTTTGCATCGACTCGGTTTTTCGAACTGTTTTTGGTGTTTTTCTGAAACTGCATGTTTCTGGTTTTTTGGTCGCATTGCTTGTTGCATATCATTTTCATGACTCCTTATGGCCCTAGAAACCTCTAGATGTGAATTTTTCCACTTTCCTAACTCCATGGTTTTTCTACGCCAGTTTGTTACCAAATTGACAGGAATTTCGTTTTCATCATGACATTCCACTGGTTATTGGTGCTGGCAGTTCTCATGAGTGGTGTTGGTCAGGGTGGGCGGCGTAAAAAGACTAAGGCTCATAAACGCGGTCGCTCCCCAGATACAGAGTCTGAGTATCATTCCTCAGAGGGATCTGACACTGAGACTGCTCCTTGTTCCCCGGAGGTGGTTCCTAGGAGAAAAGGGAAGGAACCTGTGGTTCCGAAGCGGCCTGGCAAAGAAAAGCTCTTACCAAAGAGGAGCACTCGGCGTACGGGGGGTGTTCATATTCAAGAACCGGCTCCTGTGTCACCCCGACGTCAGACGCAGCATGACGCGCCAGTTTCCTCACAGCGCAGAACAATGTATGCATCTAAAGTGTGTGTTGGCGAGCGCGACGTCGCGGTTAAGGAGCTCATTGACTCCTGCTTTTGCTCGACTGTATGAGGATGGTCACCTCTCCAACATTTGTTCTTTTCCTGAGCAGACTGGTTACTGTTTAGAACTGATTCGCGATTTTTACATGCGCGCCGGGTCTCTACGAGATGAAGAGGGTGGTCCTTACGTCTTTCTGACTACTGTTCGGGGGGTTACATTGGATGTCACTCCCGAGACGATTGCTACGGCCCTTACTATGGAGGCTCGCACCGATGGTGTTGATTATCTTCGGGGCGGTCTGGAGTCCCTTCGTGACTGGCGAAAGGTGATTAATGGTGTGTGTCCTCCGGACACGTTGTCGGCCGGGAATTCTGTTATGTCCAAAGAGCTACGACCAGAGTATAGGTTTCTGAACTTCATCGTGGTCTACAATATCCTGCCTACTATGAACACCAAGGTGGTACGTTGGGAACGGTTGCTCTACATGTACCTGGTTGGGCATCCTGCTGAGGCCGCGGCACTGAACATCAATCTGAATATACCTTTCCTGATCTGGCATCGCATGGCGAAGGAAATCAAGACTTCGAATCAGGTTGATCGTCTTCCTTATCCGATGATAATTATGAGGATCTTACGACAAAAGGGGGTAGATACTCATTGTGCCACATATGAGCATAGCCTTGGGAAGATCAATGAGATGACGTTAAATAAATCTCGACTTACTGGTCGTTCTTCCCCAGCGGTCGGCCCTACTAGTTCCTCTCGTGCGCGTCCAAGCTCTTCTCAGCCATCTGGAAATGTTTCCGAGGAAGATGTATCGGTGACTTCTATTTATCGTGCTCAGCAGCGTCTGTCTTCCGAGCAAGAACGCATATCGGTTGAGCTTCACCGTCTCTCCTCTGAGCAGGCACGTCTTGGTTCTGAACAAACGAAGATCACTAAGAAGCTTAGTAAACTTGAGCAGCTTATGAAGGCAATCTTTGACAAACTTGGTTGTTGCCATGCCGATCTTCCTCCGCACGATGATGACTCGGTTTAGTTCTTTTTCTATGGCTGGGGACTTCTTTTTGTTTTTACCTTGATCGTTTTTGGGCATATCTCTCTTTTTTCTGTTTTGGCATTTTTCTGACAAAAAGGGGGAGATAATGGTTGTGTATTTTGACGACTTAGGAGCTAGGAGTTCAGGAATGGTTTACTCTGTGTACTTCTTGTGGCATTCACATTATTAATCTTTTATTTTGTCAAGTATTGTTTTTGCAGGACGTAGAAGACTTCAAGACTCCTGGTCATGTCTAAGTCATAGAGTTTGTATTAGGAAGTGACTTGAATGTATTTTTGAATTTATTGGATCAGTCATGCGTGGAGTTTGTTGTTTTGGTGATTACAACAAATTCGATTTTGTTTTTAGTATCTAAATGAGCTTCGAGTATGTAATTTTTGTTTTGTCACGAAATCGCCAAAGGGGGAGATTGTTACGGCTTTTTATTGGCAGATTTCGTAGAGACTTGTGGAGTCTTGAAGGAACGAATGAGGAGACGTCAAGATCAAAGGCTCGAGGACTCGTTTATAAAGCTCATGGTTCCCCAGGTATGTTGGATATAGTCGATGGTCGCTTAGAAATACTTCCTCTCATATTCTTTGTGTATCTAAGCATTGGAATCACCATCAATTATTCTTGTTGAGGCTCCGGATGGAGCAAGTGTGCGTGGATTTCGCGTGAAGCCGAGGATTCGGCGGACGCTCGTGGATACGGAGCGTTGCTGCTGCGAGGAGGAGTCAAGCCCCAAGAGAGCATTCAATTACGCCCCAAGAGTGCGAATTTGCCACGAGTACATGTTCACATTCGAAGGAACGAAGATCGAAGCCCCAAGAGAGCATTCTATTACGCCCCAAGAGTGCGAATTTGCCACGAGTACATGTTCACATTCGAAGGAAGGAAGATCGAAGCCCCAAGAGAGCATTCTATTACGCCCCAAGAGTGCGAATTTGCCACGAGTACATGTTCACATTCGAAGGAACGAAGATCGAAGCCCCAAGAGAGCATTCTATTACGCCCCAAGAGTGCGAATTTGCCACGAGTACATGTTCACATTCGAAGGAACGAAGATCGAAGCCCCAAGAGAGCATTCAATTACGCCCCAAGAGTGCGAATTTGCCACGAGTACATGTTCACATTCGAAGGAAGGAAGATCGAAGCCCCAAGAGAGCATTCTATTACGCCCCAAGAGTGCGAATTTGCCACGAGTACATGTTCACATTCGAAGGAAGGAAGATCGAAGCCCCAAGAGAGCATTCTATTACGCCCCAAGAGTGCGAATTTGCCACGAGTACATGTTCACATTCGAAGGAAGGAAGATCGAAGCCCAAGAGAGCATTCTATTACGCCCCAAGAGTGCGAATTTGCCACGAGTACATGTTCACATTCGAAGGAAGGAAGATCGAAGCCCAAGAGAAGCATTCTAGAGCCCCAAGAGAGCGAATTTGCCATATTAAGGAAGGAAGATCGAAGCCCCAAGAGAGCATTCAAGAAGATTGCGAATTTGCCACGAGTACATGTTCACATTGGAAGGAACGAAGATCGAAGCCCCAAGAGAGCATTCTATTACGCCCCAAGAGTGCGAATTTGCCACGAGTACATGTTCACATTCGAAGGAAGAAAGATCGAAGCCCAAGAGAGCATTATATTACGCCCCAAGAGTGCGAGTTTGCCACGAGTACATGTTCACATTCGAAGGAACGAAGCTCGAAGCCCAAGAGAGCATTCTATTACGCCCCAAGAGTGCGAATTTGCCACGAGTACATGTTCACATTCGAAGGAAGGAAGATCGAAGCCCCAAGAGAGCATTCTATTACGCCCCAAGAGTGCGAATTTGCCACGAGTACATGTTCACATTCGAAGGAAGGAAGATCGAAGCCCCAAGAGAGCATTCTATTACGCCCCAAGAGTGCGAATTTGCCACGAGTACATGTTCACATTCGAAGGAAGGAAGATCGAAGCCCCAAGAGAGCATTCAATTACGCCCCAAGAGTGCGAATTTGCCACGAGTACATGTTCACATTCGAAGGAACGAAGATCGAAGCCCCAAGAGAGCATTCAATTACGCCCCAAGAGTGCGAATTTGCCACGAGTACATGTTCACATTCGAAGGAAGGAAGATCGAAGCCCAAGAGAGCATTCTATTACGCCCCAAGAGTGCGAATTTGCCACGAGTACATGTTCACATTCGAAGGAAGGAAGATCGAAGCCCCAAGAGAGCATTCTATTACGCCCCAAGAGTGCGAATTTGCCACGAGTACATGTTCACATTCGAAGGAAGGAAGATATCGAAGCCCAAGAGAGCATTCTATTACGCCCCAAGAGTGCGAATTTGCCACGAGTACATGTTCACATTCGAAGGAAGGAAGATCGAAGCCCCAAGAGAGCATTCTATTACGCCCCAAGAGTGCGAATTTGCCACGAGTACATGTTCACATTCGAAGGAAGGAAGATCGAAGCCCCAGAGAGCATTCTATTACGCCCCAAGAGTGCGAATTTGACACGAGTACATGTTCACATTCGAAGGAACGAAGATCGAAGCCCCTAGAGAGCATTCAATTACGCCCCAAGAGAGCGAATTTGCCACGAGTACATGTTCACATTCGAAGGAAGAAAGATATCGAAGCCCAAGAGAGCATTCTATTACGCCCCAAGAGTGCGAATTTGCCACGAGTACATGTTCACATTCGAAGGAACGAAGATCGAAGCCCCAAGAGAGCATTCTATTACGCCCCAAGAGTGCGAATTTGCCACGAGTACATGTTCACATTCGAAGGAAGAAAGATCGAAGCCCAAGAGAGCATTCAATTACGCCCCAAGAGTGTGAATTTTCCACGAGTACATGTTCACATTCGAAGGAAGGAAGATCGAAGCCCCAAGAGAGCATTCTATTACGCCCCAAGAGTACGAATTTGCCACGAGTACATGTTCACATTCGAAGGAAGGAAGATCGAAGCCCCAAGAGAGCATTCTATTACGCCCCAAGAGTGCGAATTTGCCACGAGTACATGTTCACATTCGAAGGAAGGAAGATCGAAGCCCCAAGAGAGCATTCTATTACGCCCCAAGAGTGCGAATTTGCCACGAGTACATGTTCACATTCGAAGGAAGGAAGATCGAAGCCCAAGAGAGCATTCTATTACGCCCCAAGAGTGCGAATTTGCCACGAGTACATGTTCACATTCGAAGGAAGGAAGATCGAAGCCCCAAGAGAGCATTCTATTACGCCCCAAGAGTGCGAATTTGCCACGAGTACATGTTCACATTCGAAGGAAGGAAGATCGAAGCCCCAAGAGAGCATTCTATTACGCCCCAAGAGTGCGAATTTGCCACGAGTACATGTTCACATTCGAAGGAAGGAAGATCGAAGCCCCAAGAGAGCATTCTATTACGCCCCAAGAGTGCGAATTTGCCACGAGTACATGTTCACATTCGAAGGAAGGAAGATCGAAGCCCCAAGAGAGCATTCTATTACGCCCCAAGAGTGCGAATTTGCCACGAGTACATGTTCACATTCGAAGGAAGGAAGATCGAAGCCCCAAGAGAGCATTCTATTACGCCCCAAGAGTGCGAATTTGCCACGAGTACATGTTCACATTCGAAGGAAGGAAGCAAGAGAGCATTCTATTACGCCCCAAGAGTGCGAATTTGCCACGAGTACATGTTCACATTCGAAGGAAGGAAGATCGAAGCCCCAAGAGAGCATTCTATTACGCCCCAAGAGTGCGAATTTGCCACGAGTACATGTTCACATTCGAAGGAAGGAAGATCGAAGCCCAAGAGAGCATTCTATTACGCCCCAAGAGTGCGAATTTGCCACGAGTACATGTTCACATTCGAAGGAAGGAACAAAGATTGAAGCCCCAAGAGAGCATTCTATTACGCCCCAAGAGTGCGAATTTGCCACGAGTACATGTTCACATTCGAAGGAAGGAAGATCGAAGCCCCAAGAGAGCATTCTATTACGCCCCAAGAGTGCGAATTTGCCACGAGTACATGTTCACATTCGAAGGAAGGAAGATCGAAGCCCCAAGAGAGCATTCTATTACGCCCCAAGAGTGCGAATTTGCCACGAGTACATGTTCACATTCGAAGGAAGAAGAAGATCGAAGCCCCAAGAGTGCACTCAATTTCGCCCCAAGAGAGCGAATTTGCCACGAGTACATGTTCACATTCGAAGGAACGAAGATCAAAGCCCCCCCAAGAGAGCATTCTATTACGCCCCAAGAGTGCGAATTTGCCACGAGTACATGTTCACATTCGAAGGAAGGAAGATCGAAGCCCCAAGAGAGCATTCAATTGCGCCCCAAGAGTGCGAATTTTCCACGAGTACATGTTCACATTCGAAGGAAGGAAGATCGAAGCCCCAAGAGAGCATTCTATTACGCCCCAAGAGTGCGAATTTGCCACGAGTACATGTTCACATTCGAAGGAAGGAAGATCGAAGCCCCAAGAGAGCATTCTATTACGCCCCAAGAGTGCGAATTTGCCACGAGTACATGTTCACATTCGAAGGAAGGAAGATCGAAGCCCCAAGAGAGCATTCTATTACGCCCCAAGAGTGCGAATTTGCCACGAGTATGTACATTCGAAGGAATGAGGATCGAAGCCCCAAGAGAGCATTCTATTACGCCCCAAGAGTGCGAATTTGCCACGAGTACATGTTCACATTCGAAGGAAGGAAGATCGAAGCCCCAAGAGAGCATTCTATTACGCCCCAAGAGTGCGAATTTGCCACGAGTACATGTTCACATTCGAAGGAATGAAGATCGAAGCCCCAAGAGAGCATTCTATTACGCCCCAAGAGAGCATTATATTTCGCCCCAAGAGTGCGAATTTGCCACGAGTACATGTTCACATTCGAAGGAAGGAAGATCGAAGCCCCAAGAGAGCATTCTATTACGCCCCAAGAGTGCGAATTTGCCACGAGTACATGTTCACATTCGAAGGAAGGAAGATCGAAGCCCAAGAGAGCATTCTATTACGCCCCAAGAGTGCGAATTTGCCACGAGTACATGTTCACATTCGAAGGAAGGAAGATCGAAGCCCCAAGAGAGCATTCTATTACGCCCCAAGAGTGCGAATTTGCCACGAGTACATGTTCACATTCGAAGGAAGGAAGATCGAAGCCCCAAGAGAGCATTCTATTACGCCCCAAGAGTGCGAATTTGCCACGAGTACATGTTCACATTCGAAGGAAGGAAGATCGAAGCCCCAAGAGAGCATTCAATTGCGCCCCAAGAGTGCGAATTTGCCACGAGTACATGTTCACATTCGAAGGAAGGAAGATCGAAGCCCCAAGAGAGCATTCTATTACGCCCCAAGAGTGCGAATTTGCCACGAGTACATGTTCACATTCGAAGGAAGGAAGATCGAAGCCCCAAGAGAGCATTCTATTACGCCCCAAGAGTGCGAATTTGCCACGAGTACATGTTCACATTCGAAGGAAGGAAGATCGAAGCCCCAAGAGAGCATTCTATTACGCCCCAAGAGTGCGAATTTGCCACGAGTACATGTTCACATTCGAAGGAAGGAAGATCGAAGCCCCAAGAGAGCATTCTATTACGCCCCAAGAGTGCGAATTTGCCACGAGTACATGTTCACATTCGAAGGAAGGAAGATCGAAGCCCCAAGAGAGCATTCTATTACGCCCCAAGAGTGCGAATTTGCCACGAGTACATGTTCACATTCGAAGGAAGGAAGATCGAAGCCCCAAGAGAGCATTCTATTACGCCCCAAGAGTGCGAATTTGCCACGAGTACATGTTCACATTCGAAGGAAGGAAGATCGAAGCCCCAAGAGAGCATTCTATTACGCCCCAAGAGTGCGAATTTGCCACGAGTACATGTTCACATTCGAAGGAAGGAAGAAGATCGAAGCCCCAAGAGAGCATTCTATTACGCCCCAAGAGTGCGAATTTGCCACGAGTACATGTTCACATTCGAAGGAAGGAAGATCGAAGCCCCAAGAGAGCATTCTATTACGCCCCAAGAGTGCGAATTTGCCACGAGTACATGTTCACATTCGAAGGAAGGAAGATCGAAGCCCCAAGAGAGCATTCTATTACGCCCCAAGAGTGCGAATTTGCCACGAGTACATGTTCACATTCGAAGGAAGGAAGATCGAAGCCCCAAGAGAGCATTCTATTACGCCCCAAGAGTGCGAATTTGCCACGAGTACATGTTCACATTCGAAGGAAGGAAGATCGAAGCCCCAAGAGAGCATTCTATTACGCCCCAAGAGTGCGAATTTGCCACGAGTACATGTTCACATTCGAAGGAAGGAAGATCGAAGCCCCAAGAGAGCATTCTATTACGCCCCAAGAGTGCGAATTTGCCACGAGTACATGTTCACATTCGAAGGAAGGAAGATCGAAGCCCCAAGAGAGCATTCTATTACGCCCCAAGAGTGCGAATTTGCCACGAGTACATGTTCACATTCGAAGGAAGGAAGATCGAAGCCCCAAGAGAGCATTCTATTACGCCCCAAGAGTGCGAATTTGCCACGAGTACATGTTCACATTCGAAGGAAGGAAGATCGAAGCCCCAAGAGAGCATTCAATTACGCCCCAAGAGTGCGAATTTGCCACGAGTACATGTTCACATTCGAAGGAAGGAAGATCGAAGCCCCAAGAGAGCATTCTATTACGCCCCAAGAGTGCGAATTTGCCACGAGTACATGTTCACATTCGAAGGAAGGAAGATCGAAGCCCAAGAGAGCATTCTATTACGCCCCAAGAGTGCGAATTTGCCACGAGTACATGTTCACATTCGAAGGAACGAAGATCGAAGCCCCAAGAGAGCATTCTATTACGCCCCAAGAGTGCGAATTTGCCACGAGTACATGTTCACATTCGAAGGAAGGAAGATCGAAGCCCCAAGAGAGCATTCTATTACGCCCCAAGAGTGCGAATTTGCCACGAGTACATGTTCACATTCGAAGGAAGGAAGATCGAAGCCCCAAGAGAGCATTCTATTATTACGCCCCAAGAGTGCGAATTTGCCACGAGTACATGTTCACATTCGAAGGAAGGAAGATCGAAGCCCCAAGAGAGCATTCTATTACGCCCCAAGAGTGCGAATTTGCCACGAGTACATGTTCACATTCGAAGGAAGGAAGATCGAAGCCCCAAGAGAGCATTCTATTACGCCCCAAGAGTGCGAATTTGCCACGAGTACATGTTCACATTCGAAGGAAGGAAGATCGAAGCCCCAAGAGAGCATTCTATTACGCCCCAAGAGTGCGAATTTGCCACGAGTACATGTTCACATTCGAAGGAAGGAAGATCGAAGCCCCAAGAGAGCATTCTATTACGCCCCAAGAGTGCGAATTTGCCACGAGTACATGTTCACATTCGAAGGAAGGAAGATCGAAGCCCCAAGAGAGCATTCTATTACGCCCCAAGAGTGCGAATTTGCCACGAGTACATGTTCACATTCGAAGGAAGGAAGATCGAAGCCCCAAGAGAGCATTCTATTACGCCCCAAGAGTGCGAATTTGCCACGAGTACATGTTCACATTCGAAGGAAGGAAGATCGAAGCCCCAAGAGAGCATTCTATTACGCCCCAAGAGTGCGAATTTGCCACGAGTACATGTTCACATTCGAAGGAAGGAAGATCGAAAGCCCCAAGAGAGCATTCTATTACGCCCCAAGAGTGCGAATTTGCCACGAGTACATGTTCACATTCGAAGGAAGGAAGATCGAAGCCCCAAGAGAGCATTCTATTACGCCCCAAGAGTACGAATTTGCCACGAGTACATGTTCACATTCGAAGGATCGAAGCCCAAGAGAGCATTCTATTACGCCCCAAGAGTGCGAATTTGCCACGAGTACATGTTCACATTCGAAGGAAGGAAGATCGAAGCCCTAAGAGAGCATTATATTACGCCCCAAGAGTGCGAATTTGCCACGATTACATGTTCACATTCGAAGGAAGGAAGATCGAAGCCACAAGAGAGCATTCTATTACGCCCCAAGAGTGCGAATTTGCCACGAGTACATGTTCACATTCGAAGGAAGGAAGATCGAAGCCCCAAGAGAGCATTATATTCCGCCCCAAGAGTGCGAATTTGCCACGAGTACATGTTCACATTCGAAGGAAGAAGATCGAAGCCCCAAGAGAGCATTCTATTACGCCCCAAGAGTGCGAATTTGCCACGAGTACATGTTCACATTCGAAGGGCGAAGATCGAAGCCCCAAGAGAGCATTCTATTACGCCCCAAGAGTGCGAATTTGCCACGAGTACATGTTCACATTAGAAGGAAGGAAGATGGAAGCCCCAAGAGAGCATTCTATTACGCCCCAAGAGTGAGAATTTGCCACGAGTACATGTTCACATTCGAAGAAAAGAAGATCGAAGCCCCAAGAGAGCATTCTATTACGCCCCAAGAGTGCGAATTTGCCACGAGTACATGTTCACATTCGAAGGAAGGAAGATCGAAGCCCCAAGAGAGCATTCTATTACGCCCCAAGAGTGCGAATTTGCCACGAGTACATGTTCACATTCGAAGGAAGGAAGATCGAAGCCCCAAGAGAGCATTCTATTACGCCCCAAGAGTGCGAATTTGCCACGAGTACATGTTCACATTCGAAGGAAGGAAGATCGAAGCCCCAAGAGAGCATTCTATTACGCCCCAAGAGTGCGAATTTGCCACGAGTACATGTTCACATTCGAAGGAAGGAAGATCGAAGCCCCAAGAGAGCATTCTATTACGCCCCAAGAGTGCGAATTTGCCACGAGTACATGTTCACATTCGAAGGAAGGAAGATCGAAGCCCCAAGAGAGCATTCAATTGCGCCCCAAGAGTGCGAATTTGCCACGAGTACATGTTCACATTCGAAGGAAGGAAGATCGAAGCCCCAAGAGAGCATTCTATTACGCCCCAAGAGTGCGAATTTGCCACGAGTACATGTTCACATTCGAAGGAAGGAAGATCGAAGCCCCAGAGAGCATTCTATTACGCCCCAAGAGTGCGAATTTGCCACGAGTACATGTTCACATTCGAAGGAACGAAGATCAAAGCCCCCCAAGAGAGCATTCTATTACGCCCCAAGAGTGCGAATTTGCCACGAGTACATGTTCACATTCGAAGGAAGGAAGATCGAAGCCCCAGAGAGCATTCTATTACGCCCCAAGAGTGCGAATTTGCCACGAGTACATGTTCACATTCGAAGGAAGGAAGATCGAAGCCCCAAGAGAGCATTCTATTACGCCCCAAGAGTGCGAATTTGCCACGAGTACATGTTCACATTCGAAGGAAGGAAGATCGAAGCCCCAAGAGAGCATTCTATTACGCCCCAAGAGTGCGAATTTGCCACGAGTACATGTTCACATTCGAAGAAAAGAAGATCGAAGCCCCAAGAGAGCATTCTATTACGCCCCAAGAGTGCGAATTTGCCACGAGTACATGTTCACATTCGAAGGAAGGAAGATCGAAGCCCCAAGAGAGCATTCTATTACGCCCCAAGAGTGCGAATTTGCCACGAGTACATGTTCACATTCGAAGGAAGGAAGATCGAAGCCCCAAGAGAGCATTCTATTACGCCCCAAGAGTGCGAATTTGCCACGAGTACATGTTCACATTCGAAGGAACGAAGATCGAAGCCCCAAGAGAGCATTCTATTACGCCCCAAGAGTGCGAATTTGCCACGAGTACATGTTCACATTCGAAGGAAGGAAGATCGAAGCCCAAGAGAGCATTCTATTACGCCCCAAGAGTGCGAATTTGCCACGAGTACATGTTCACATTCGAAGGAACGAAGATCGAAGCCCCAAGAGAGCATTCTATTACGCCCCAAGAGTGCGAATTTGCCACGAGTACATGTTCACATTCGAAGGAAGGAAGATCGAAGCCCCAAGAGAGCATTCTATTACGCCCCAAGAGTGCGAATTTGCCACGAGTACATGTTCACATTCGAAGGAAGGAAGATCGAAGCCCCAAGAGAGCATTCTATTACGCCCCAAGAGTGCGAATTTGCCACGAGTACATGTTCACATTCGAAGGAACGAAGATCGAAGCCCCAAGAGAGCATTCTATTACGCCCCAAGAGTGCGAATTTGCCACGAGTACATGTTCACATTCGAAGGAAGGAAGATCGAAGCCCCAAGAGAGCATTCAATTACGCCCCAAGAGTGCGAATTTGCCACGAGTACATGTTCACATTCGAAGGAACGAAGATCGAAGCCCAAGAGAGCATTCTATTATGCCCCAAGAGTGCGAATTTGCCACGAGTACATGTTCACATTCGAAGGAAGGAAGATCGAAGCCCCAAGAGAGCATTCTATTACGCCCCAAGAGTGCGAATTTGCCACGAGTACATGTTCACATTCGAAGGAAGGAAGATCGAAGCCCCAAGAGAGCATTCTATTACGCCCCAAGAGTGCGAATTTGCCACGAGTACATGTTCACATTCGAAGGAAGGAAGATCGAAGCCCCAAGAGAGCATTCTATTACGCCCCAAGAGTGCGAATTTGCCACGAGTACATGTTCACATTCGAAGGAAGGAAGATCGAAGCCCCAAGAGAGCATTCTATTACGCCCCAAGAGTGCGAATTTGCCACGAGTACATGTTCACATTCGAAGGAAGGAAGATCGAAGCCCCAAGAGAGCATTCAATTGCGCCCCAAGAGTGCGAATTTGCCACGAGTACATGTTCACATTCGAAGGAAGGAAGATCGAAGCCCCAAGAGAGCATTCTATTACGCCCCAAGAGTGCGAATTTGCCACGAGTACATGTTCACATTCGAAGGAAGAAAGATCGAAGCCCCAAGAGAGCATTCTATTACGCCCCAAGAGTGCGAATTTGCCACGAGTACATGTTCACATTCGAAGGAACGAAGATCGAAGCCCCAAGAGAGCATTCTATTACGCCCCAAGAGTGCGAATTTGCCACGAGTACATGTTCACATTCGAAGGAAGGAAGATCGAAGCCCCAAGAGAGCATTCTATTACGCCCCAAGAGTGCGAATTTGCCACGAGTACATGTTCACATTCGAAGGAAGGAAGATCGAAGCCCCAAGAGAGCATTCTATTACGCCCCAAGAGTGCGAATTTGCCACGAGTACATGTTCACATTCGAAGGAAGGAAGATCGAAGCCCAAGAGAGCATTCTATTACGCCCCAAGAGTGCGAATTTGCCACGAGTACATGTTCACATTCGAAGGAAGGAAGATCGAAGCCCCAAGAGAGCATTCTATTACGCCCCAAGAGTGCGAATTTGCCACGAGTACATGTTCACATTCGAAGGAAGGAAGATCGAAGCCCCAAGAGAGCATTCTATTACGCCCCAAGAGTGCGAATTTGCCACGAGTACATGTTCACATTCGAAGGAAGGAAGATCGAAGCCCCAAGAGAGCATTCTATTACGCCCCAAGAGTGCGAATTTGCCACGAGTACATGTTCACATTCGAAGGAAGGAAGATCGAAGCCCCAAGAGAGCATTCTATTACGCCCCAAGAGTGCGAATTTGCCACGAGTACATGTTCACATTCGAAGGAAGAAGATCGAAGCCCCAAGAGAGCATTCTATTACGCCCCAAGAGTGCGAATTTGCCACGAGTACATGTTCACATTCGAAGGAAGGAAGATCGAAGCCCCCAAGAGAGCCATTCTATTACGCCCCAAGAGTGCGAATTTGCCACGAGTACATGCTCACATTCGAAGGAACGAAGGAACGAAGATCGAAGCCCCAAGAGAGCATTCTATTACGCCCCAAGAGTGCGAATTTGCCACGAGTACATGTTCACATTCGAAGGAAGGAAGATCGAAGCCCCAAGAGAGCATTCTATTACGCCCCAAGAGTGCGAATTTGCCACGAGTACATGTTCACATTCGAAGGAAGGAAGATCGAAGCCCCAAGAGAGCATTCTATTACGCCCCAAGAGTGCGAATTTGCCACGAGTACATGTTCACATTCGAAGGAAGGAAGATCGAAGCCCCAAGAAGAGAGCATTCTATTACGCCCCCAAGAGTGCGAATTTGCCACGAGTACATGTTCACATTCGAAGGAAGGAAGATCGAAGCCCCAAGAGAGCATTCTATTACGCCCCAAGAGTGCGAATTTGCCACGAGTACATGTTCACATTCGAAGGAAGGAAGATCGAAGCCCCAAGAGAGCAGCATTCTATTACGCCCCAAGAGTGCGAATTTGCCACGAGTACATGTTCACATTCGAAGGAAGGAAGATCGAAGCCCCAAGAGAGCATTCTATTACGCCCCAAGAGTGCGAATTTGCCACGAGTACATGTTCACATTCGAAGGAAGGAAGATCGAAGCCCCAAGAGAGCATTCTATTACGCCCCAAGAGTGCGAATTTGCCACGAGTACATGTTCACATTCGAAGGAAGGAAGATCGAAGCCCCAAGAGAGCATTCTATTACGCCCCAAGAGTGCGAATTTGCCACGAGTACATGTTCACATTCGAAGGAAGGAAGATCGAAGCCCAAGAGAGCATTCTATTACGCCCCAAGAGTGCGAATTTGCCACGAGTACATGTTCACATTCGAAGGAAGGAAGATCGAAGCCCCAAGAGAGCATTCTATTACGCCCCAAGAGTGCGAATTTGCCACGAGTACATGTTCACATTCGAAGGAAGGAAGATCGAAGCCCCAAGAGAGCAGCATTCTATTACGCCCCAAGAGTGCGAATTTGCCACGAGTACATGTTCACATTCGAAGGAAGGAAGATCGAAGCCCCAAGAGAGCATTCTATTACGCCCCAAGAGTGCGAATTTGCCACGAGTACATGTTCACATTCGAAGGAAGGAAGATCGAAGCCCCAAGAGAGCATTCTATTACGCCCCAAGAGTGCGAATTTGCCACGAGTACATGTTCACATTCGAAGGAAGGAAGATCGAAGCCCCAAGAGAGCATTCTATTACGCCCCAAGAGTGCGAATTTGCCACGAGTACATGTTCACATTCGAAGGAACGAAGATCGAAGCCCCAAGAGTGCATTCTATTACGCCCCAAGAGAGCGAATTTTCCACGAGTACATGTTCACATTCGAAGGAAGGAAGATCGAAGCCCAAGAGAGCATTCTATTACGCCCCAAGAGTGCGAATTTGCCACGAGTACATGTTCACATTCGAAGGAAGGAAGATCGAAGCCCAAGAGAGAGCATTCTATTACGCCCCAAGAGTGCGAATTTGCCACGAGTACATGTTCACATTCGAAGGAAGGAAGATCGAAGCCCCAAGAGAGCATTCTATTACGCCCCAAGAGTGCGAATTTGCCACGAGTACATGTTCACATTCGAAGGAAGGAAGATCGAAGCCCCAAGAGAGCATTCTATTACGCCCCAAGAGTGCGAATTTGCCACGAGTACATGTTCACATTCGAAGGAAGGAAGATCGAAGCCCCAAGAGAGCATTCTATTACGCCCCAAGAGTGCGAATTTGCCACGAGTACATGTTCACATTCGAAGGAACGAAGATCAAAGCCCCCCAAGAGAGCATTCTATTACGCCCCAAGAGTGCGAATTTGCCACGAGTAGATGTTCACATTCGAAGGAACGAAGATCGAAGCCCCAAGAGAGCATTCAATTACGCCCCAAGAGTGCGAATTTGCCACGAGTACATGTTCACATTCGAAGGAAGAAAGATCGAAGCCCCAAGAGAGCATTCTATTACGCCCCAAGAGTGCGAATTTGCCACGAGTACATGTTCACATTCGAAGGAAGGAAGATCGAAGCCCAAGAGAGCATTCTATTACGCCCCAAGAGTGCGAATTTGCCACGAGTACATGTTCACATTCGAAGGAAGGAAGATCGAAGCCCCAAGAGAGCATTCTATTACGCCCCAAGAGTGCGAATTTGCCACGAGTACATGTTCACATTCGAAGGAAGGAAGATCGAAGCCCCAAGAGAGCATTCTATTACGCCCCAAGAGTGCGAATTTGCCACGAGTACATGTTCACATTCGAAGGAAGGAAGATCGAAGCCCAAGAGAGCATTCTATTACGCCCCAAGAGTGCGAATTTGCCACGAGTACATGTTCACATTCGAAGGAACGAAGATCGAAGCCCCAAGAGAGCATTCTATTACGCCCCAAGAGTGCGAATTTGCCACGAGTACATGTTCACATTCGAAGGAAGGAAGATCGAAGCCCCAAGAGTGCATTCTATTACGCCCCAAGAGAGCGAATTTTCCACGAGTACATGTTCACATTCGTAGGAAGGAAGATCGAAGCCCAAGAGAGCATTCTATTACGCCCCAAGAGTGCGAATTTGCCACGAGTACATGTTCACATTCGAAGGAAGGAAGATCGAAGCCCCAAGAGAGCATTCTATTACGCCCCAAGAGTGCGAATTTGCCACGAGTACATGTTCACATTCGAAGGAAGGAAGATCGAAGCCCCAAAGAGAGCATTCTATTACGCCCCAAGAGTGCGAATTTGCCACGAGTACATGTTCACATTCGAAGGAACGAAGATCGAAGCCCCAAGAGAGCATTCTATTACGCCCCAAGAGTGCGAATTTGCCACGAGTACATGTTCACATTCGAAGGAAGGAAGATCGAAGCCCCAAGAGAGCATTCAATTGCGCCCCAAGAGTGCGAATTTGCCACGAGTACATGTTCATACATGTTCACATTCGAAGGAAGAAGATCGAAGATCGAAGCCCCAAGAGAGCATTCAAAGATTATTACGCCCCAAGAGTGCGAATTTGCCACGAGTACATGTTCACATTCGAAGGAACGAAGATCGAAGCCCCAAGAGAGCATTCTATTACGCCCCAAGAGTGCGAATTTGCCACGAGTACATGTTCACATTCGAAGGAAGGAAGATCGAAGCCCCAAGAGAGCATTCTATTACGCCCCAAGAGTGCGAATTTGCCACGAGTACATGTTCACATTCGAAGGAAGGAAGATCGAAGCCCCAAGAGAGCATTCTATTACGCCCCAAGAGTGCGAATTTGCCACGAGTACATGTTCACATTCGAAGGAAGGAAGATCGAAGCCCCAAGAGAGCATTCTATTACGCCCCAAGAGTGCGAATTTGCCACGAGTACATGTTCACATTCGAAGGAAGGAAGATCGAAGCCCCAAGAGAGCATTCAATTGCGCCCCAAGAGTGCGAATTTGCCACGAGTACATGTTCACATTCGAAGGAAGGAAGATCGAAGCCCCAAGAGAGCATTCTATTACGCCCCAAGAGTGCGAATTTGCCACGAGTACATGTTCACATTCGAAGGAAGGAAGATAACGAAGCCCAAGAGAGCATTCTATTACGCCCCAAGAGAGCGAATTTTCTACGAGTACATGTTCACATTCGAAGGAAGGAAGATCGAAGCCCAAGAGAGCATTCTATTACGCCCCAAGAGTGCGAATTTGCCACGAGTACATGTTCACATTCGAAGGAAGGAAGATCGAAGCCCCAAGAGAGCATTCTATTACGCCCCAAGAGTGCGAATTTGCCACGAGTACATGTTCACATTCGAAGGAAGGAAGATCGAAGCCCCAAGAGAGCATTCTATTACGCCCCAAGAGTGCGAATTTGCCACGAGTACATGTTCACATTCGAAGGAACGAAGATCGAAGCCCCAAGAGAGCATTCTATTACGCCCCAAGAGCGAATTTGCCACGAGTACATGTTCACATTCGAAGGAAGAAGATCGAAGCCCCAAGAGAGCATTCTATTACGCCCCAAGAGTGCGAATTTGCCACGAGTACATGTTCACATTCGAAGGAAGGAAGATCGAAGCCCCAAGAGAGCATTCTATTACGCCCCAAGAGTGCGAATTTGCCACGAGTACATGTTCACATTCGAAGGAAGGAAGATCGAAGCCCAAGAGAGCATTCTATTACGCCCCAAGAGTGCGAATTTGCCACGAGTACATGTTCACATTCGAAGGAAGGAAGATCGAAGCCCCAAGAGAGCATTCTATTACGCCCCAAGAGTGCGAATTTGCCACGAGTACATGTTCACATTCGAAGGAAGGAAGATCGAAGCCCCAAGAGAGCATTCTATTACGCCCCAAGAGTGCGAATTTGCCACGAGTACATGTTCACATTCGAAGGAAGGAAGATCGAAGCCCCAAGAGAGCATTCTATTACGCCCCAAGAGTGCGAATTTGCCACGAGTACATGTTCACATTCGAAGGAAGGAAGATCGAAGCCCAAGAGAGCATTCTATTACGCCCCAAGAGTGCGAATTTGCCACGAGTACATGTTCACATTCGAAGGAAGAAAGATCGAAGCCCCAAGAGAGCATTCTATTACGCCCCAAGAGTGCGAATTTGCCACGAGTACATGTTCACATTCGAAGGAACGAAGAAGATCGAAGCCCCAAGAGAGCATTCTATTACGCCCCAAGAGTGCGAATTTGCCACGAGTACATGTTCACATTCGAAGGAAGGAAGATCGAAGCCCAAGAGAGCATTCTATTACGCCCCAAGAGTGCGAATTTGCCACGAGTACATGTTCACATTCGAAGGAAGGAAGATCGAAGCCCCAAGAGAGCATTCTATTACGCCCCAAGAGTGCGAATTTGCCACGAGTACATGTTCACATTCGAAGGAAGGAAGATCGAAGCCCCAAGAGAGCATTCTATTACGCCCCAAGAGGACGAATTTGCCACGAGTACATGTTCACATTCGAAGGAAGGAAGATCGAAGCCCCAAGAGAGCATTCTATTACGCCCCAAGAGTGCGAATTTGCCACGAGTACATGTTCACATTCGAAGGAAGGAAGATCGAAGCCCCAAGAGAGCATTCTATTACGCCCCAAGAGTGCGAATTTGCCACGAGTACATGTTCACATTCGAAGGAAGGAAGATCGAAGCCCCAAGAGAGCATTCTATTACGCCCCAAGAGTGCGAATTTGCCACGAGTACATGTTCACATTCGAAGGAAGGAAGATCGAAGCCCCAAGAGAGCATTCTATTACGCCCCAAGAGTGCGAATTTGCCACGAGTACATGTTCACATTCGAAGGAAGGAAGATCGAAGCCCCAAGAGAGCATTCTATTACGCCCCAAGAGTGCGAATTTGCCACGAGTACATGTTCACATTCGAAGGAAAGAAGATCGAAGCCCAAGAGAGCATTCTATTACGCCCAAGAGTGCGAATTTGCCACGAGTACATGTTCACATTCGAAGGAAGGAAGATCGAAGCCCCAAGAGAGCATTCTATTACGCCCCAAGAGTGCGAATTTGCCACGAGTACATGTTCACATTCGAAGGAAGGAAGATCGAAGCCCCAAGAGAGCATTCTATTACGCCCCAAGAGTGCGAATTTGCCACGAGTACATGTTCACATTCGAAGGAAGGAAGATCGAAGCCCCAAGAGAGCATTCTATTACGCCCCAAGAGTGCGAATTTGCCACGAGTACATGTTCACATTCGAAGGAAGGAAGATCGAAGCCCAAGAGAGCATTCTATTACGCCCCAAGAGTGCGAATTTGCCACGAGTACATGTTCACATTCGAAGGAAGGAAGATCGAAGCCCCAAGAGAGCATTCTATTACGCCCCAAGAGTGCGAATTTGCCACGAGTACATGTTCACATTCGAAGGAAGGAAGATCGAAGCCCCAAGAGAGCATTCTATTACGCCCCAAGAGTGCGAATTGCCACGAGTACATGTTCACATTCGAAGGAAGGAAGATCGAAGCCCCAAGAGAGCATTCTATTACGCCCCAAGAGTGCGAATTTGCCACGAGTACATGTTCACATTCGAAGGAAGGAAGATCGAAGCCCAAGAGAGCATTCTATTACGCCCCAAGAGTGCGAATTTGCCACGAGTACATGTTCACATTCGAAGGAAGGAAGATCGAAGCCCCAAGAGAGCATTCTATTACGCCCCAAGAGTGCGAATTTGCCACGAGTACATGTTCACATTCGAAGGAAGGAAGATCGAAGCCCAAGAGAGCATTCTATTACGCCCCAAGAGTGCGAATTTGCCACGAGTACATGTTCACATTCGAAGGAAGGAAGATCGAAGCCCAAGAGAGCATTCTATTACGCCCCAAGAGTGCGAATTTGCCACGAGTACATGTTCACATTCGAAGGAAGGAAGATCGAAGCCCCAAGAGAGCATTCTATTACGCCCCAAGAGTGCGAATTTGCCACGAGTACATGTTCACATTCGAAGGAAGGAAGATCGAAGCCCCAAGAGAGCATTCTATTACGCCCCAAGAGTGCGAATTTGCCACGAGTACATGTTCACATTCGAAGGAACATAGATCGAAGCCCCAAGAGAGCATTCTATTACGCCCCAAGAGTGCGAATTTGCCACGAGTACATGTTCACATTCGAAGGAACGAAGATCGAAGCCCCAAGAGAGCATTCTATTACGCCCCAAGAGTGCGAATTTGCCACGAGTACATGTTCACATTCGAAGGAAGGAAGATCGAAGCCCAAGAGAGCATTCTATTACGCCCCAAGAGTGCGAATTTGCCACGAGTACATGTTCACATTCGAAGGAACGAAGATCGAAGCCCCAAGAGAGCATTCTATTACGCCCCAAGAGTGCGAATTTGCCACGAGTACATGTTCACATTCGAAGGAACGAAGATCGAAGCCCCAAGAGAGCATTCTATTACGCCCCAAGAGTGCGAATTTGCCACGAGTACATGTTCACATTCGAAGGAAGGAAGATCGAAGCCCCAAGAGAGCATTCTATTACGCCCCAAGAGTGCGAATTTGCCACGAGTACATGTTCACATTCGAAGGAAGGAAGATCGAAGCCCCAAGAGAGCATTCTATTACGCCCCAAGAGTGCGAATTTGCCACGAGTACATGTTCACATTCGAAGGAAGGAAGATCGAAGCCCCAAGAGAGCATTCTATTACGCCCCAAGAGTGCGAATTTGCCACGAGTACATGTTCACATTCGAAGGAAGGAAGATCGAAGCCCTAAGAGAGCATTCTATTACGCCCCAAGAGTGCGAATTTGCCACGAGTACATGTTCACATTCGAAGGAAGGAAGATCGAAGCCCAAGAGAGCATTCTATTACGCCCCAAGAGTGCGAATTTGCCACGAGTACATGTTCACATTCGAAGGAAGGAAGATCGAAGCCCCAAGAGTGCATTCTATTACGCCCCAAGAGAGCGAATTTTCCACGAGTACATGTTCACATTCGTAGGAAGGAAGATCGAAGCCCCAAGAGAGCATTCTATTACGCCCCAAGAGTGCGAATTTGCCACGAGTACATGTTCACATTCGAAGGAAGGAAGATCGAAGCCCCAAGAGAGCATTCTATTACGCCCCAAGAGTGCGAATTTGCCACGAGTACATGTTCACATTCGAAGGAAGGAAGATCGAAGCCCCAAGAGAGCATTCTATTACGCCCCAAGAGTGCGAATTTGCCACGAGTACATGTTCACATTCGAAGGAAGGAAGATCGAAGCCCAAGAGAGCATTCTATTACGCCCCAAGAGTGCGAATTTGCCACGAGTACATGTTCACATTCGAAGGAAGGAAGATCGAAGCCCCAAGAGAGCATTCTATTACGCCCCAAGAGTGCGAATTTGCCACGAGTACATGTTCACATTCGAAGGAAGGAAGATCGAAGCCCAAGAGAGCATTCTATTACGCCCCAAGAGTGCGAATTTGCCACGAGTACATGTTCACATTCGAAGGAAGGAAGATCGAAGCCCCAAGAGAGCATTCTATTACGCCCCAAGAGTGCGAATTTGCCACGAGTACATGTTCACATTCGAAGGAAGGAAGATCGAAGCCCCAAGAGAGCATTCTATTACGCCCCAAGAGTGCGAATTTTTTACGAGTACATGTTCACATTCGAAGGAAGGAAGATCGAAGCCCCAAGAGAGCATTCTATTACGCCCCAAGAGTGCGAATTTGCCACGAGTACATGTTCACATTCGAAGGAAGGAAGATCGAAGCCCCAAGAGAGCATTCTATTACGCCCCAAGAGTGCGAATTTGCCACGAGTACATGTTCACATTCGAAGGAAGGAAGATCGAAGCCCCAAGAGAGCATTCTATTACGCCCCAAGAGTGCGAATTTGCCACGAGTACATGTTCACATTCGAAGGAAGAAGATCGAAGCCCAGGAGTGCATTCAATTACGCCCCAAGAGTGCGAATTTGCCACGAGTACATGTTTACACTCGAAGGAACGAAGATCGAAGCCCCAAGAGAGCATTCAATTACGCCCCAAGAGTGTGAATTTTCCACGAGTACATGTTCACATTCGAAGGAAGGAAGATCGAAGCCCCAAGAGAGCATTCTATTACGCCCCAAGAGTGCGAATTTGCCACGAGTACATGTTCACATTCGAAGGAAGGAAGATCGAAGCCCCAAGAGAGCATTCTATTACGCCCCAAGAGTGCGAATTTGCCACGAGTACATGTTCACATTCGAAGGAACGAAGATCGAAGCCCCAAGAGAGCATTCTATTACGCCCCAAGAGTGCGAATTTGCCACGAGTACATGTTCACATTCGAAGGAAGGAAGATCGAAGCCCCAAGAGAGCATTCTATTACGCCCCAAGAGTGCGAATTTGCCACGAGTACATGTTCACATTCGAAGGAAGGAAGATCGAAGCCCCAAGAGAGCATTCTATTACGCCCCAAGAGAGTGCGAATTTGCCACGAGTACATGTTCACATTCGAAGGAAGGAAGATCGAAGCCCAAGAGAGCATTCTATTACGCCCCAAGAGTGCGAATTTGCCACGAGTACATGTTCACATTCGAAGGAACGAAGATCGAAGCCCAAGAGAGCATTCTATTACGCCCCAAGAGTGCGAATTTGCCACGAGTACATGTTCACATTCGAAGGAAGGAAGATCGAAGCCCCAAGAGAGCATTCTATTACGCCCCAAGAGTGCGAATTTGCCACGAGTACATGTTCACATTCGAAGGAAGGAAGATCGAAGCCCAAGAGAGCATTCTATTACGCCCCAAGAGTGCGAATTTGCCACGAGTACATGTTCACATTCGAAGGAACGAAGATCGAAGCCCCAAGAGTGCATTCTATTACGCCCCAAGAGAGCGAATTTTCCACGAGTACATGTTCACATTCGAAGGAAGGAAGATAACGAAGCCCAAGAGAGCATTCTATTACGCCCCAAGAGTGTGAATTTGCCACGAGTACATGTTCACATTCGAAGGAAGGAAGATCGAAGCCCCAAGAGAGCATTCTATTACGCCCCAAGAGTGCGAATTTGCCACGAGTACATGTTCACATTCGAAGGAAGGAAGATCGAAGCCCCAAGAGAGCATTCAATTGCGCCCCAAGAGTGCGAATTTGCCACGAGTACATGTTCACATTCGAAGGAAGGAAGATCGAAGCCCCAAGAGAGCATTCAATTGCGCCCCAAGAGTGCGAATTTGCCACGAGTACATGTTCACATTCGAAGGAAGGAAGATATCGAAGCCCAAGAGAGCATTCTATTACGCTCCAAGAGTGCGAATTTGCCACGAGTACATGTTCACATTCGAAGGAACAAAGATCGAAGCCCCAAGAGAGCATTCTATTACGCCCCAAGAGTGCGAATTTGCCACGAGTACATGTTCACATTCGAAGGAACGAAGATCGAAGCCCCAAGAGAGCATTCAATTACGCCCCAAGAGTGCGAATTTGCCACGAGTACATGTTCACATTCGAAGGAACGAAGATCGAAGCCCCAAGAGTGCATTCTATTACGCCCCAAGATCTATTACGCCCCAAGAGAGCGAATTTTCCACGAGTACATGTTCACATTCGAAGGAACGAAGATCGAAGCCCAAGAGAGCATTCTATTACGCCCCAAGAGTGCGAATTTGCCACGAGTACATGCTCACATTCGAAGGAACGAAGATCGAAGCCCAAGAGAGCATTCTATTACGCCCCAAGAGTGCGAATTTGCCACGAGTACATGCTCACATTCGAAGGAACGAGGATCGAAGCCCAAGAGAGCATTCTATTACGCCCCAAGAGTGCGAATTTGCCACGAGTACATGTTCACATTCGAAGGAACGAAGATCGAAGCCCCAAGAGAGCATTCTATTACGCCCCAAGAGTGCGAATTTGCCACGAGTACATGTTCACATTCGAAGGAACGAAGATCGAAGCCCCAGAGAGCATTCTATTACGCCCCAAGAGTGCGAATTTGCCACGAGTACATGCTCACATTCGAAGGAACGAAGATCGAAGCCCAAGAGAGCATTCTATTACGCCCCAAGAGTGCGAATTTGCCACGAGTACATGTTCACATTCGAAGGAACGAAGATCGAAGCCCAAGAGAGCATTCTATTACGCCCCAAGAGTGCGAATTTGCCACGAGTACATGCTCACATTCGAAGAAACGAAGATCGAAGCCCAAGAGAGCATTCTATTACGCCCCAAGAGTGCGAATTTGCCACGAGTACATGTTCACATTCGAAGGAACGAAGATCGAAGCCCAAGAGAGCATTCTATTACGCCCCAAGAGTGCGAATTTGCCACGAGTACATGTTCACATTCGAAGGAACGAAGATCGAAGCCCAAGAGAGCATTCTATTACGCCCCAAGAGTGCGAATTTGCCACGAGTACATGCTCACATTCGAAGGAACGAGGATCGAAGCCCCAAGAGAGCATTCTATTACGCCCCAAGAGTGCGAATTTGCCACGAGTACATGCTTCACATTCGAAGGAACGAGAGATCGAAGCCCAAGAGAGCATTCTATTACGCCCCAAGAGTGCGAATTTGCCACGAGTACATGCTCACATTCGAAGGAACGGGGATCGAAGCCCAAGAGAGCATTCTATTACGCCCCAAGAGTGCGAATTTGCCACGAGTACATGCTCACATTCGAAGGAACGAGGATCGAAGCCCAAGAGAGCATTCTATTACGCCCCAAGAGTGCGAATTTGCCACGAGTACATGCTCACATTCGAAGGAACGAGGATCGAAGCCCAAGAGAGCATTCTATTACGCCCCAAGAGTGCGAATTTGCCACGAGTACATGGTCACATTCGAAGGATCGTGGATCGAAGCCCAAGAGAGCATTCTAATACGCCCCAAGAGTGCGAATTTGCCACGAGTACATGCTCACATTCGAAGGAACGAGGATCGAAGCCCAAGAGAGCATTCTTACGCCCCAAGAGTGCGAATTTGCCACGAGTACATGCTCACATTCGAAGGAACGAGGATCGAAGCCAAAGAGAGCATTCTATTACGCCCCAAGAGTGCGAATTTGCCACGAGTACATGCTCACATTCGAAGGAACGAGGATCGAAGCCCAAGAGAGCATTCTATTACGCCCCAAGAGTGCGAATTTGCCACGAGTACATGCTCATATTCGAAGGAACGAGGATCGAAGCCCAAGAGAGCATTCTATTAGCCCCAAGAGTGCGAATTTGCCACGAGTACATGCTCACATTCGAAGGAACGAGGATCGAAGCCCAAGAGAGCATTCTATTAGGCCCCAAGAGTACGAATTTGCCACGAGTACATGCTCACATTCGAAGGAACGAGAATCGAAGACCAAGAGAGCATTTTATTACGCCCCAAGAGTGCGAATTTGCCACGAGTACATGCTCACATTCGAAGGAACGAGGATCGAAGCCCAAGAGAGCATTCCATTAGGCCGCAAGAGTGCGAATTTGCCACGAGTACATGCTCACATTCGAAGGAACGAGGATCGAAGCCCAAGAGAGCATTCTATTACGCCCAAAGAGTGCGAATTTGCCACGAGTACATGCTCACATTCGAAGGAACGAGGATCGAAGCCCAAGAGAGCATTCTATTAGGCCCCAAGAGTGCGAATTTGCCACGAGTACATGCTCACATTCGAAGGAACGAGGATCGAAGCCCAAGAGAGCATTCTATTACGGCCCAAGAGTGCGAATTTGCCACGAGTACATGCTCACATTCGAAGGAACGAGGATCGAAGCCCAAGAGAGCATTCTATAAAGCCCCAAGAGTGCGAATTTGCCACGGTATTCCATTGCTACATTTGGAGGCGTGCTCGTGCCAAGAACTTGGGGAGGTAGACCTGCGTATGCAATACTCGGGCACCGCACAAGAATTTTCGAGGCAAAATACTTGATCTCATGATAGTACGCCATTCTTAAACAGGGATCGGATCCGTGAGAACGGTGCTTCCCTCCGGAGTGTAACGGTTATGCGGGCCCATGAGGCCAAGGGGCAAGTTTAGGTCGGATATTAATAGCAAGCCAATGAGATTTGGTATTAACAAAAGTGCTGATACTATAACTAAACTTGATGCATAAAATCTACAATTCTAGTTCTTTATCCTATTGAGACACATATCTCATATGGTTGGTGGAGATATAGTAGTTCTTGAATGTTGTTAGTCATCTTAATACATATCCTATTTCAGTTCATATCTATTGTACATCTCTTATTTGCTTCTGGGGGTGATATCAAACCTGCCCCTCTAAACTTCAAAATATCATAGATACCATTCCAGAATCTAAAATATCACTAATACCGCTCTAATCTTCCAAAACTATCACTAATATGCCACTAAACATATAAATCTATCACCGATATCCCTCTAAACCCCAAATCTTAAGCCTCTACCCTAAGCCCATATATAAAGGCACTATGATATTTTTCAATTTGGAGGGGCATCTATGAAATTACACCCTTTTAGAAGGGTTTTGGAGAACTTAACCCTTGTTCACATTATGCCCTCATATAGCACTTGGCAAGTACAGGTCATCTTTCTCAATAGTTGTACCAAGTGAAAACTACTGTATATAGTTTCACACTCTAAATATATGTAAAACACTGGACCTAGGCAAATAGACAAGGTTACCGTGTGGGTTGCTAGTTAGTATGTTTTTACAATGCTTGACTGAGTTGAAGATGTTTTGGTGCGAAATGGGTGCAAAAACGGACTCGAAAACTCAAATTACAGCTTGGGATGCCTATAATTAATTACGTGAATTTCGTGGACTTATTGGCATTTTGTAGCGTGAGTTAGTGGAATTCCACTAAGGTGCCAGGGCATTCCTCTTGAAGCTTATCTCCTCCTTCCAACCTGTACGCATAGAGAGAGAAAGAGAAGAAGAAGAGAAAGGGGAAAAGAGAAGAAAAAAAGAAGGGTTGGATGATCTTGAGCCTTTCAACGAGCCGATCGAGACCGAACGCGTGTAAAATTCTTTTAGCGTTTCGACAGCAAGTTAGTATTATAATATTAATTTTCTTGCTCTCATTTCGGCTCTTTTGTTGGATTTTCGGCAATTGTTTTTAGGAAAGCAATTTTGTTGGAATTTGTTGGAGATTTGAGTTTTAGAAGCCAAATTTCATGAGATCTAGGAGTCGATTTCGCGTGCTTTTCGCCACGAAATTTTTCGAGCTTGTTGGCGTGTACTCACTCCCGCGTGGCTGAGGGAATTGCTGCCGTAACTAGCAAGAGCGGTAGCTGCTGCTGCAGCGAGCAGTAACTGCAATAGCTGGCACAGCCAGTGGCACCAACATGCGCAGCAGCAGAGCAAGCTGCTGCTGCAGCAAGCAATGGCCACAGTAGCTGGCGCAGCCAACAGCACCAACATATGCAGCAGCTAGAGCAGGAGCAGTAGCTAGCAGAAGCAAAAGCAGCAAGGCAAGCAGCAGCAACTGTTGGCGCATCAGCAGCAAGCAGCAGCAGCAACAATGGCTAGTAGCTGCAGGGGCACAAGAGCAAGTTGCAACCAACAGCAGCAGTAGTTCCAGCAGTAGTTGCTGCAGCAAATAGCAGCAGCTCCGCAGGTTGCAATAGCAGCAACAGCACCATGCTCAGCAGCAGAAGTAGCTGCTGCAAGCAACTACAGCAGAGGATGTAGCCAATAGTAGCAGGAGCACTAGCTGCAGCCAAAAGCTATTGGCCTAGTGGCCCTAATCATCCATTAGATTTTGATGATATATTCAACTAACCCTTTATCTTAAGTTTTTGTGTTTAGATTCTTCTATTTTTGTAAAGGACTCTAGATGGGCGATTTTCTAGCACTAAACTTCACCACTTGAAGCTACTCTCGCTTCCTTTGTCAAAAAAACAAACTCTCTCTCTACTTTAATTTGATTAATGTTTTGCTTTAGGTTTAGAGTGAGCTAAAATTGATTTTTTTTTATCAACTAATAGCACACTTGAATCAAACTTTTACTTGATCTAACCTGCGATAAGTTGACTTTGCCCAAACCTCTTTCTATAAAAATTCATGGGATTTTAAAATATTCAAAATATGCTCAAAATTAATTTTCTGTCAAATTACTGTTTCGAACTCAATTCTAGGCGCCCGAAAGTGGATCTGAATCTCCTTTCTTTTGGATCCTGCCTGATTGCTGTTCGGGCTGCCCAGAAGCATCTGAAACTAATCTAGGCGCCCGAAAGTCCGTTTAGGGCATCCGAATTATTTGAATTTTTGACTCAGACAGGTTGCGAGTTCTGGACAGTACGATGCTGATCCGAAATCATTGGTTCGGCAGATTTGGACGTACGAATCTGGTACTAGGCACCCAAAGTTGTCCCTTGTTGCTTGCGGTTGACCTTCTGGAGAGCACGCACCGGCCTGAAGGTTCTAACAACGTCGCTGCGCAGGTGGCGCGCGTGCCTGAAAAAATAGGCGCCCATAATTCTGGGCACCCGAAAGTTCCTGCTCAGAAAATTCAGCGCGGATGGACTGACTGGTGTCAAAAAAGCAGGCGCGTGTGCAGTAGAAAGTGGGCACCCATATAATTTCTAAACACCCGATTGTACAGATCTAGAAGAGCGGCGCTTGTAGGCTGATAGGCCTCTGGAAGGGCAGTGCGCCTACTGTACTTATGGGCGCCCGAATTCTGTTCAGGGTGCTCGAAAGTAGGATTTCCTACAGCTGGCTGAGGTTATAAATAGATGAGTTTGGGGCCTTTATGGACTGATCTTTTGGACCTCCTGATCTTGAAATATCTTAGTGTTTAATACTCTTAGCTCTCTACTCTCTCTCTAAGCTTAAGTGTAATTTGTAGTGAGATACAATCTTATAAAAGAAAGGAAAGAATAGTACAGAAAGTGTGATCCTCTGAAAAAAGAAGGTATTGGTGTGAAGGCTTGGTGCTTGCCCGCAAAAGCATCTTCTAATAGAGATCCGATGTTTTCTTGTGTTGAGAAGTTGGCGGGGACGTAGGCAAAGTGCGCCTCGAAACAAATCGATCCAACGTTTTCTTGTGTTGAGAAGTTGGCGGGGACGTAGGCAAAGTGCCGAACCTTTTATCTTGTGCTTCTTGAGTTTGCATTTCTCCAACTCTTCACTCCTTATTTTATTTGATTCGCGGTTTCTAATTGCTTGATTATTTGTCTTTTTATTTTAAAAACCTAATTCACCCACCTCTTAGGTTGCCATTTCGATCCTCAGCAGAAACAGGATCAGCTAGCAGTAGTAGCAACTTGTTTTTGGGCCTCCAATTGAGTTCAATTTAGCCTTGATTTCGAAATTGAAGTTGATTCGAGGGTGAGGATGGTAGTGAGCTTCAAGTTGCACCTTTTTCCTGCTTGAATTAAGGTTGATTGGAGTAGAGTTGAGATAATTGACGAAGTGTGCTGAAATTCGGATTTTATTGAATTTTCAGTAACTTCTTCGTCTAATTTTCCCTATCTGAGTTGTAGCTACCAAAGTGGACTCTTGTTGGTGTTCTAGTGAGGAAGAGGAGCTTGTGGACTTGTCCTTTCAACCAAATTTTATGTTAGTAGAGGTTCAATTTCAGTTTCTTTAAGATTTTGAGTTGAAATTGTGGAGGTTGACGAAGTTCGTCTTTTTTTTCCGAATCCAATTCTTCTAGCTGATCAAGTGGAGAATCCTTGCTGGTTCATACTCCAATTCTAGCTGATTGGGAGCCATTCCTAACTGAGCTTGAAGGTTAGTAGAGTTAATTTCGATGAAAATCTAAAATTTGAGCCGAAATGGATTCTTAGTAACTCTTCGGACTTCGAGTGACCTAGCAGGTTTTGAATTGGAATTACAGAAATTTGGACTGAGGAGGCATTTGAGGTTGAGTTCCTGCCATGGTTGGATTAGCGATCCGAGGTGGATTCCGTGTCGCCGAAAATGGCATACTTCCTTCTACGTCTTCCTCGTATATATATATAGAGTCCGGCTACTATCCTCTTAAGAGGATAGAAGCCTTTAACCTATCAAATTTTTGACCGTTAGATCTAACTTTTAATCATTTTCAACCGTTAGATTATACTATTCAACCAACCACCCACTCAACCCTAAGGGGCCCACTATCAACCTAACCGTAACCACTCTCATCCTAGCCGCACATCTTTTCATCCGAACGGTAGAAAACTTAGGAGGACGAAGGCTCCCATCCTCCTAAAAGGATAGTAGCTGGATTATATATATATATATATATATATATATATATATATATATATATATATATATATATATATATATATATATATATATATATATATATATATATATATGCATGTTGTGATAAGTGAGGGCATCGGGTATTAGTAGAGAGACGACTATTATTGTTTACACATGTGGGTATGACTTTATGCTAGATTATATGAATAGTAGGTCGCATTACCTTAGTATATTGGACTCCTACCACTGTTTATATTGCATTATGATTATTACGTGGTTATGCTGTGAGACATATGAAAACGATGAGAGGGCTATTGGATACTTGAGTTAGTTACTTTAGAATATCTAGTTCCCATTGTTGATATACTATATATATATATATATATATAGAGTCCGGCTAGGATACTATCGATAGCACCAAGGGCTTGGTGCTATCGAGTTTTCCACCGTTAGATTTAACCCTTTGATTATTTTTACCCGTTAGATTATACTATTCAACCAACCACCCACTCAACCCTAGGGGGCACACATCATCCTAACCGCACATTTCTCAATCCAAGGGCTAAAAAATTAATAGCACCAATAACTTTGTGCTATTGATAGTATTCCAGCCTAGTTCTATATATATATATATATATATATATATATAATCCAGCTACTATCCTTTTAGGAGGATGGGAGCCTTCGTCCTCCTAAGTTTTCTACCGTTCGGATGAAAAGATGTGCGGCTAGGATGAGAGTGGTTACGGTTAGGTTGATAGTGGGCCCCCTAGGGTTGAGTGGGTGGTTGGTTGAATAGTATAATCTAACGGTTGAAAATGATTAAAAGTTAGATCTAACGGCCACAAATTTGATAGGACAAAAGCTTCTATCCTCTTAAGAGGATAGTAGTCGGACTCTATATATATATATATATAGCAGGGCTACTGTGCTATTAAGAGCACAGCAGCCTCTGTGCTCCTAAGTTCCTAACCACCCATCAAGTTTGATGGGTAGTTAGGAAGAGAGAGAGAAGAGAAATTGAGGAGAAATTGGGTGTTGGGTGTCTCAATTTCTCCTCTCCTTAAATTTCGCTCAAATATCTCTTCTCTCTCTCATCCTAACCACCCATCAAACTTGATGGGTGGTTAGAAACTTAGGAGCATAAGGGCTGTTGTGCTCTTAATAGCACAGTAGCCATGCTCATATATATATATATATATATATATATATATATATATATATATATAATGTTAGGCCAAGAGGGTACTTGTACCTTGGATATTGATACGCATTGACTATTGCATTGTACTATGTTGATATATGAGTTAGTAGACATTATATGATTGTGCCGAGAGCACCAGGATAGCTACTTATGATCTTTTCATCATCGCATAAACTATAGCCTGTAGAGCTACATTGAGCTTGATTGAGATACGTGCTATAGACTCGGAAGAAGTTGCTCCCCTTCGAGTGCCGCTCCAGAGACTGGCCAGCAATAGCAGAGACAGTAGCTTAGATGTCGCTGTCACACCTGCAGGAGTGTGTCCGCGCACTAGGTGGGCGCAGACTTGACCGGACCTATTAGTCGATCGTTGTGATTAGGTATATTACTGCATTTATTTACTAGTTTTAGTATTGATGCGTACTTTAGTCACTTTCTTTCTTTCTTGTTCATTACATATGTAGAGGCAGGATAGTTTAATAGATACTATTTCAATTCATATTATGCTCAGTTACTATACATCAGCACTGACGAGAGGCAGGGCCTTTTACATGTACTTTTATATTTTAAAGTTTGAGGATTATGTGATTATTGTATAGTGATGTATAGTAGTTTTAGTTTTGATATATAGTGCTCTGATACGTGTTGTTTGGTTTATTTTTGTGCTTCTAGAATCGTTAATTCTGGATCAGTGGAATTGCTTAGTAGTGGATTTTAGAGTTACTTTGCTTTCTTATTGCTTTTATTTTGTTGGACGCTTCGTGTGTACAGGATTTGTGTACATATGATGGTCTGTTATCGTCCCTATGGGCTTCTGTTATGGAATCGGGACGTGACAATATATATATGAGGCTAGAATATTATTGATAGTAAAGAAATAGTGTTTACTACCGAAGTTTCAGCCCTTGGAGGTCTTGGAGTTTCGTAATAGTAGATGGAATACTATTAATCCAAAGACAAGAAAATTACTAGTGAATACTATTCATTTACTATTTACTATCAATAGTTTCTAAGTGAGCTCTCTCTCTACCTATATATATATATGGAGCTTTACTAGAATATTATTGGTAGTAAACAACCAAGTTTACTACCAATTTATTTTCAATGATAGAGCTTCCAGATCGACAATCGGCACAGTTAAACATGATCTAGACCATTTAAACTATCTAGAAATGAAATTTTATGCTTTTTCGACATCACTAACCAAACAATCAATGGGTCACAAAATTTGTAATTTTAATGGTCGGTACCGTGCGTTTGCTCGTTTGTGTACATACAACGGTACGTACACAAGATCTATACTCGTCTGTGTAGAAGAGTCCGTATCAGCTTAATTTTTGTTAGAAAATTCTTTAAACTATTTAAAACAGAAACTATACTCTAGATCTTGGATACAAAAGTTGTATCATCACTTGTTGAAGGATATTTATTTTCAGTCATTCATGTTATGTCCGCTTGATGGGGAAGAGAACAATATCGAAAAAATATGAAATTTGGTTTTTAGATAGTTTAAATAGTCTAGATTATGTCTAATTGTGCTGATCGTCGATTTGGAATCTCTATCATCGAAATCAAATCGGTAGTAGACTGGGCCGTTTACTACCGATAGTATTCTAGTAAAACTATATATTTATATATAGAGTAGGGCTACTGTGCTACTAGGAGCACAACAGCCCTTGTGCTCCTAAACTTTTAACCATCTATCAATTTTGATGGATGATTAGGGTAAATCTCTCATTTCTCTCTCAATTTCTCTTTTTCTTGAATTTCTCCTCAATTTCTCTTCTCTCTCTCACCCTAATCATCCATCAAAATTAATGGATGGTTAGAAATTTAGGAGTATAAGGATTGTTGTGTTCCTAATAGTACAGTAGCCCTACTCTTTATAGATATATATATATATATATATATATATATATATATATATATATATATATATATATATATATATATATATATATATATATATATATATATATATAATTGAGCTCTTATATTTTTAAAAGTATCTAGTCATTGGTGCTTGTAAGTTTTCGGCCCTTGGATTAAGGGATGTGCTGCTAGGATGATAATGACCCCCTAAGGTTGAGTGGGTGGCTGGTTGAATAGTACGATCTAATGTGTGGAAATGATCAAAGAGGGAGATCTAACGGCAGAAAATTTACAAGCACCAATTAAGTACTTGGTGCTTTTAAAAGCACCATAGCCGGACAATATATATATATATATATATATATATGACTCTTTAAGTTGTGGTGAGCGAATTGCAGGGTGAGGCATCCACAAATTAGTTAGAATTTAAATGGTCCAAAATTTTATTAATAGCGATCTTGGAACTAACATGAGATACAAATAAGCTTTATGTTGATCAAAATATTATTGAAGATGAATAAACTTTTCTATGTAGATGTAACAAATCGTGGTTGAATTAAGGACCTTGTTGAAGGGATTTTTTTGGATTATGCAAATCATATAAATGTTATAGGTTGCTTGAACCGACGCCTTACATGGATAGAGGAAACTCTGTGATGAAAAGTGGATCTGTTGTGTGCCTGATTAAGCTTCCATTTTGAGACATGACATAGTAGCCTGCCAGTTTTAGCTTGCCAGTTTGGATGTTGAGTAGCTTGAGATACATAGGTTGGTTTCATGGCAGTGGGAGAAAGGAGCTTCATCGATCGTAGCATAGAGCTGTTTAGGCTAGAATATATTATTGTGAGATCTTGTGGTCTATGCGTTCAGGGGCTAAGCAATGGGCCGATGATGTTGTTGTTGTTTAGAGTAGGATATTGGTTATGGGTTGTTTGGGTGAAATTGTGTTTGATGATAAATCTGCACTTGGGCATTAAGGCAAAGAGCACGAGATACTTACAATGTGTGGTGTTCATGTGAAGTGGGTACAAGAGACTGATGATAGGATCCTTTACTAGCTAGAATTTGAGAAAGTGAAGCAGGAGAGATGAGTTTTGCATGCAAAGACTTAGGATCCGCCAGCCTTACTATCTGTAGTAGATGGTCTACCAATTAAGATTATCTTGATTAGGTACAAATCATGTACAAGTGTTACATGGAACACGTAAGGATGAGAAGGCCGGAGGTAATTAATGTTGACTCATCAAAGATGATATGTCGAGAAATATAGATCTTATTCATGCTAGGATCAAAAAACCAATAAGCACATTGAGTAGGTGAATAACCAAGGAAAATGCAAGTTTTTGAACGTGTCAAGCTTATGTTTGGTATACTGTTTTAAACATGGATAGCATGGACAACGAAAAAAAATGAGAAGTTTCGTGTAATTTAGAGAGTTGTTGAAAAGAGCTTCATATGGAGATTTAAAATGAAGTATTTGATAGGTAAAGTGGTTACTGAGTATGTAGGGGTTTGAAAGACAAAGGTCCAAACAGAAGCTGAACGAGACGCTTGATGAAGTAATTAATTATAATTTCAATCCTGTTTCTACAATAAATCCATGACGTCGTTCTGTGGACCCATTACAGTCGGTGTATAGGGTGGATTTATTAGGTGAGTGAGCCATGAGATAATGTAAACTTCCTTTTTTAAGGCTAAATTACAAAAATCCCCTTGTAAATATCTGCTTGTTCACTTTTCCTCCCTGACTTTCAAAAACCTATATTTTGCTCTTTAAAATTTCAAAAACCTATATTTTGCCCTTTAAAATTTCAGAAATGTTTTCAGCAAGGTACGGCATTAATAGAGAGGGCAAAATAATCAAATTAACCTTATTTCTTTTATAAGGAAAAAATAATTATTTAATATATTTCTATCATTTTGAAGGGTATTTTCGGTATAAATTATAAGAAATTGACGGAATAGTGATGGAACCCTAATGGAGGGGGGTAAATGCGACAACTTAAAGTGTTGAGAGGGTAAAATATAGGTTTTTGAAAGTTAGGAAGGAAAAGTAAAAAAATAGATATTTATAAAGGGGTTTTCTATAATTTAGCCTTTTTTAATATTCATCACCCCCATCTAAATAAATTGGAACAATAGGCAAGTCAAAAATAATTTTCAGCTAATATTTTCGGAAATTAGAAAAATATATCAAATCTAATTTTTACGCAATAAAGCCAAACATATCTTTGTAAAATGATCAACAAAAAATAACATAATAGTTAAACCCAAACATCAGTACTGTACAGATGATCGAGAGGTCAACGACCAGACAATCTTGAGGTTCCAAATGGTAGTTTTGTTGGAAAATGATGCAAATAGTGGCCCTACTATTATGCAAGTAGTGGGTGCAAATGGTGCTAGTAGTGGGGCGAATTTGACTAGGTCATGTAAATAGTAGAAGTAGTGCCTTAACTTAAGGAAGTAGTGCCTTAACTTAAGTAAGTAGTGGGTTATGGTGTTGAGTTCATGGTAGCTAATTTTTAGAAGCATATGTGTAGTGGATGTAGTGGAGAACATGTGTTGAGTTTGGTTTACTTAGACCTCAAGTTTCTTCTTCTATTTAAGTCCTTTAATTGTAAGTTTTGATTAACTAATTTTCTTAATGAAAGTGTTTGTTTTCTTCCACTTAATTGCTGTAGCAAATTTATAAGTGAGCTTTAGTTCACTTTAGATAGCCTCTTCCATCTACATTTGGTATCAGAGCCTTGTTGTGATCAAGGCTGGGCGTTGTGGTGTTCTCTGAAGCAAGAAGCAGTTAGAAGGCTCACTAACTTCTAGTAAGTTGGAAGATACAAAGAGAGGTATATTCTCATCACACTTATTTCCATGATGAGTAACCCAAGTGCACTTAATCTCTCTCAATCCTTGGTTCCAATTTTCAATGGAGAAAATTATGAATTTTGGAGCATCAAAATGCGAACTTTTTTTATTTCACAAGATCTTTGGGATCTAGTTGAGTATGGTTATGCAGAAGCAGAAAGTTCAAAAAGTGCAGATAAGACAGCAGATCAAAAAGAGCTTCGCAAAAAGGATGCCAAGGCGTTGCTTGTGTTGTAACAGGCAGTGCAGGACAGTATTTTTCCTCGAATTGCAAATGCCACCAAATCAAATGAAGCTTGGACCATTTTAAAGCAAGAATACCAAGGAAATGATCGTGTTCGAACGGTGAGGCTACAAACTCTCCAAAAGAAATTTAAAAATCTCTACATGAAAAATGCCGAAGGTATGCAAGAATACTTTTCTCGAATTGCTATCATTATTAATCAGATGAGAAGTCTTGGTGAAGATATTTCTGAGAAGAAGGTTGTTGAAAAAGTTTTGAGAAGTCTTCCTCCTAAATTTGATCATATTGTCGCTGCTAGAGAGGAATCAAAAGACTTATCAAATTATTCATTTAATGAATTAATGGGGTCTCTTTTAGCTCATGAACAGCGACTAAACAGATCTATCGAGAAAAGTGCAGAAAATGCATTTGAATCAAGGGTTGAGAATTCGAAGTCAAAAGGCGACCAAAAGTATGCAGGAAGAGGCCGTGGAAGAGGTGGTTTTCGCGATCGTGGAAGAGGCCGAGGTTATGGTAGAGGAAGATTCGACACAAACTATCAACAAGATGATAATGAGAAAAAGGACCAAAGACATGGTTATAAGGGTAAGCAATGTCATTTCTGCAAGAAATATGGTCATATAGAAGCTTATTGCTGGGCTAAAGCAAAACAACAAGCCAACTATACAGAAAAGAATGAAGAGGAAGGTAAACTATTTCTTACATGTCTGAATTCTAATGTTAGTAGTGCTGATTTATGGATTTTGGATAGTAGATGTAGCAACCATATGTCAGGATTTAAAAACCTTTTTCATCACATTGATGAATCCGTAAAATTGCAAGTTCGGCTTGAAGATGATAAGGTTCTACAAATTGAAGGAAAATGGACAGTTGCGATAAAAACTAAGTCAGGTATGGAAAAGCTTATCAATGATGTCTATTATGTACCTTCCTTGACTCACAATTTACTAAGTGTTGGACAATTGATTGAGAGAGGATATCATGTTAAATTTTACGACAATTTTTGTGAGATTGGCCATGAAAGATCTCAAATGACTTTGATTAAAGTTTCTATGGCTGAAAACAAGATGTTTGTACTTGACATTTCATGTATTAATGAGCGCGCTTTGGTTGCTAACACTAAAAATGAATCATGGCTTTGGCATTTGCGTTATGGTCATTTACATTTTAATGGATTGAAATTGTTAAGTCAAAAGAAAATGGTGTGTGGCTTACCTAGAATAGATTGTATGAATGAAGTTTGTGAAGGATGTGTTTACGGGAAGCAACATCGGATTTCGTTTCCCATTGGAAAATCGTGGATAGCTTCTAGACCTCTACAGTTGATACATGCAGACATTTGTGGTCTAATGCAGACACCTTCTTTTAACAGAAGTAAGTACTTTTTATTGTTTATTGATGATTTTACCAGGATGAGTTGGGTGTACTTTATCGCACAGAAATCAGAAGCAGTTGACAAATTTCGAGAGTTTAAGGCGCAAGTTGAGAATCAGAGTGGGCATTCCATCAAAACTCTTTGAACGGATCGAGGGGGAGAGTTTCTATCTATTGATTTCTTTTCTTTTTGCAAAGAAAATGGTATTTGCAGGCAACTAACGGTTAAGCATACACCAGAGCAAAACGGAGTCGCCGAGCGCAAAAATCGAACAATTGTGGAGATGGCTCGTAGTATGCTTAAAGAGAAGAAGTTACCAAATGATTTTTGGGCGGAAGCTGTCGCAACCTCGGTGTTCCTCCTAAATCGATCTCCAACCAAGGTTGTACGAAATATGACACATTTTGAAGCTTGGTGTGGAAGAAAGCCCGAGGTGAGCCATTTTAAAAATTTTGGTTCTATAGCCTATGCATTTGTTCACACCGAAAATCGTAAAAAATTGGATGAGAAAAGTGAAAAATGTATCTTTGTGGGCTATAGTAATGAATCAAAAGGCTATCGATTATACAATCCGATGACAAAGAAGCTTCTTATAAGTCGAGATGTGATTTTTGATGAAGATAGTTTTTGGGATTGGAATGAAAGTGCACAGTTGCCATTGGCAATTGAGGAAAGAAAGTCACTCGCACTTCCAAATGAAGAAGTAGAAACTTCACAAGTCACTCCAAAAGGCCAAAGGAAAGAAAATATGGAAAAATCAACTTCATCATGGATTCCAAATGGTAGTTTTCTTGGAAAATGATGCAAATAGTGGCCCTACTATTATGCAAGTAGTGCGTGCAAATGGTGCTAGTAGTGGGGCTAATTTGACTATGTCATGTAAATAGTAGAAGTAGTGCCTTAACTTTAGTAAGTAGTGGGTTATGGTGTGGAGTTGTCACGCCCCGGGCTAGTTTTGGAAGCGGAAATACGTGCCAATTTTATTATTATTTTTTTGAAAGCCTAGCCCGCGCCACGTACAAACCCGCCACAAATACAGGGTCCACTGTACACACGGACAGAGTCTCCCCTGTAGTTGCACGGCGTACACAACATACAAACAGGATCACGACCACCATTCATTCATCACACAACCACAACAACACAATAAGATTCATACAGCTAACAGTCCTTAAACCTGTATGAATCTAAGCAAGTCCTTAGGCGAAGGATGATGCGATGCAAAAACAACAGATCATTCTAGAAAACTGCTCCTTACCCAGAAGCTTTATTTAAAACCCTAATCTCCAACATTTAAAGATCTTTTGAAAATCGTTCTCCACACGAGAACTCTCTTTTAAAATCCCAAAAGTCGATCGATCGGAAATCCATTTGAAAATTATTTTCCACACGTAAACCTTTATTTGAAAACGCTACCACGAGGGGTAGAAATCCAAGATATGCGATACAAAGCCATAAAGAAAGATCTAACAGCAAGGTCATCCAAAAGCCTAAGCATGCAATCCACTCATGAATACTAAACCAAATCCACAAGATCTAAGCATGCAAGACAAAACAACCACAGTGTAACTGAACCACATCCATAACTAACTGGTAAAGGATAAGGGTGACAACCAAATCTGGAGAGAGAAGCCTCACAGGTCGGGACCTATAGTACCACTAACTAGGCGTGCCTCGCTGTGTCCCGACTCTCACCACCCTGCTCACCTGAAAACAACAACGATGGTTGGGGGTGAGAACATGTAAACATGTCTCCCCTCCCAGTGGGTACCGCAAGCCGACGAAGGCGAGGTGTACACACCGGCACGAGGGTCAACAAATAGATAGATAAGGTAAACAGTAGCACAAATAAGTATGAGGCTGACATACAACTGAACAACTATGCTACTTTAAGCAAATAGTATATGCATCAACGGAGATAACCACAAAGTATACCCAATCCATAGCCATCGGGACGTATCCCTGATACTGTCACAACCTGCTCAACCATCGGCACATAACCTCCGCAGATGCACGTGCTAAGAGGCTCACCGGTTTGATGCACACGACCCTTTTCCGAAAAAGAACACCCCCAGGCGGTGGATCAGACTGCTGGCGTACGTGAAGTGCTAGAAGAGCTGTGACGATCGATGCGAATGCTCAATCCACAGAACGGCAACGAGCCGTGAAGCAACTGATAAGCCAATATACGAGGATCGCTCGGAACAACAGGCGATCAACACCGACCAACGAGGTCGTCTCAATAACCATGCAACCAACAACTACTCTACTAAGGTAAGCACACATAAGTAGAGTCAAAGGGAGTCTAGTGAACTAATAATCAACATGCAAGAGAAAGGGATAGAAAGGTATCACCGCTAGTCCACTGAACCGACTCCGGATCGAAGTACCCACCTGTCAAAGCGATAGAGCCTAACACCAACGGCTCTCGGGAACCACGACAGGACCTACGAAAGACTCACAGGGTCAAGGTCCACCAAGGCGACACTAAACACATAGCGCTCACATCCCGAAACCGACGGATCGTCCGGAAAACCCACCGGGACGATCCCGAAACCACACTAAGCTCCACAGGGGTACCAACAACCAAACCAGGTCCTCTGCTGTCCCCAAACACACCAAAACAAGGTGACAGGACAGCGAGCACAAGCTCGGGGTGCCACAAACACAAACGCACCCGAAACGGCTTCCCGGGTTCCCGAAAAATGCCGATTTGGAACCGGAACCCTTCGTCACTCATCCGCTATCCTCGGAACTTCGGGACAGCGATGTGGAACAGCCAATGAGGCTAAATGATGAAGCCAAGTTACTCGCGAAACCAGCAAGTGAGTCGCACGACTAAAAACACGCGTTTCGCTGATTATTTCATCGGAAAACGCATCGGAAATAAATTCGGATATCCGCAAAGGGCGAAGGGGTTGGACAACCAGTCCACAGGGTCTCAAGGGTCATGCCCTTGCTGCCTGCAGCGTCGCAATGCTGCCACAATCACCAAAGTCCCAAAACAAGCAACATTTACATATAAACAAGCATTAATTAAGGCCGTTCGAGCACTCCGTTCGTCCGCACGACCTTCCGCAAGCACCAGCGGATAGGTAACGATGTAACGGAGGCCGTGCTCACAGCCCCACTGCGACAGGATCAGTCGCAAGCATAGAAAATCCATAAAAACAGCGAGAACATACGATAATATTGCTCGACAAAGGCCGAACAGCGAAACGGCTCACCCAAACAGAAAACTAAGGTGAGCATGGTGATCAGCGCGTCGCCGCGATCATCGTGCTCACCTTCCCGAGCTTCGGGAGGCAACAGGGAGGCCAGAAACATGCATGCGGCCCAAAACAGCCAAAACTACACCCTGGCCGGAGCAACTAGCTCCGGCCGGCTGCCGGCCGACATGCACGGCGCGCGGCGGCCAGGGTTGGATGCGGGGGAGGTGAGGAAAAGGATGCTCACCTCAACCGGCGGCAGGAAGCGGCGGCGGCGGCCCGGGGAGAAGAAGAGCTCTCGGGTTGGCTAGGGCACGGCGGCGCCGGATACAAACGGCGGCGCCGGCGGTCGGGACGGCGAGCACCGGCAAGAGGGTCCCGCCGGACGTCGGAAAGCCGATGACCGCGACAAAAAAAATCGGCGGTGGCGGCGGCTCGGGGCGCTCGGCCGCGCCTGCCCTAACCAGGCTGAGCCCGCGGCGGCTGCGGCGGCGCTCCGGTGGCAAGAGGGCGGCCGGGGAGGTAGGCGACGGTGCCGGAGGTTCAGAGGGTGGCGGCACGTACCCTCCAAGGCAGCGGGAGGCGGCGGCGGCTCGGGTCCAGCAACCTCGGCCCGCAGCTGCCCTAGCAGCAGCTGGCAGCAGCTCGGCGGCGCTCGGCGGCGGGGCTGGTCGCCGGCAGTCTTGCCACCTCAGGGGGACCCGAGGTTCACCCTGGGTGCACACTGCAGGGAAGGAGAGAAGAAGGAAAATAAGAGAGAAGGGAGAGGGAGAGGTTCGCCGGAGTTTGCGCCGGCCAGGGGAGGTCGGCGGCGGCCGGCGGCGCTCGGGGAGAGGGCAGGGGAGCTGAGGAAGAGGGTGGCTCAGTGTTGGGTGCTGAGGGAGAAGAGGAGAAGAGAGAACTCACTCTCTCTCCACTCACACACACACAACACACATATACACACATGTATAAAAGCAAAAAGGCCCCTCAAACACTGCAATTAACCCCTGGGTCCCTCACAGCATGAACAAAATGCCCAGACACCCCTCCACATTCGAACTCACGCGAAACGGTGCGTGAAACAGGGTCCAATTCGTGAAACGATAAAATGTACAATACGACCTCTCAACGAAGAACATGCGATATCTCTCGATCCGTCCGTCGCATGTCGAACGGATCACGCCATCGCGTCCAGCACTGCCGAGACATCGAATCTACCATTTTGGATCGTCAGAAACGGACTCCGAATCGCGTCACAAACCATCCTCTCTTCTCCAACAAAAACATAAAACAATAATATACACTAAATACAATACCTATACATATATATATATATACACACACTTATACATATATATATATATATATATATATATATATATATATATGTATACAGATACCAAAAACACAGTAAAGGGAGGGAAATACAGAATTCAAACTCAAAAAAATTAAATTTTAAAAAAAATTGAATTCTCACATCACTCCCACCATACAAGAAGTTTCGTCCCCGAAACTTACTCACACACCATCCGCGAACAACTGCGAATACCTCTCTCGCATAGCAGACTCCAGCTCCCAAGTAGTCTCACGCTCCTCGTGACTCGTCCACTGTACTCTCACAAACTGAAAGCTCCGGTTCCTCAACTGCTTCACCTCGCGAGCCGAAATCCTCAAAGGCACCTCATCGTAGCTGAGATCCTCCCTCAGCTGAACCGTCGTCGGTCCGATCACGAGAGAAGGGTCGGGGATGTACTTCCGAAGCACGGACACATGGAAGACATTGCACACCTGAGCAAGACTAGGAGGAAGAGCTAACCGATAAGCCACTGGACCCACACGCTCAAGGATCTCGAACGGTCCCATGAAACGCGGACTGAGCTTGCTCCGCAATCTGAACCGCTAGATCCCTCGAGACGGCGACACCCTGAGCAGCACATGCTCACCGACCTGAAACACTAGGTCACGTCGTCGCTGGTCCGCGTAGCTTTTCTCCCGGCTCCGCGCAGTCAGCAACCGCTGTCTCGCACTGCGAATCCTGGCCTCTGCGTCCTCCAACAGGTCAGGCCCGATCACTTGACGCTCACCCACGTTATCCCAACAAAACGGAGATCGACAACGACGTCCAAACAAAGCCTCGTACGGTGCCATCCCAATGCTCGCCTGGAAGCTGTTGTTGTAGGCGAACTCCACCAGAGAAAGATACTTGAACCATCCCTCACCATAATCCAAAATGCATGCCCGGAGCATATCCTCAAGAGTCTAAAAGACTCGCTCCGACTGCCCGTCACTCTGAGGGTGGTAAGCTGAGCTGAAGTTGAGCTTCGTTCCCAGTGCCTGCTGTAAGCTCCTCCAGAACTGAGATACGAAGAGAAAATCCCTAACAGAAACGATCGACACTGGCACTCCATGCAGCCTGACGATCTCATCCACGTAGAGCTGCGCCAGTCGATCCCGAGACCAAGTCGTGTGTACCGGTAGGAAGTGAGCTACTTTTGTCAATCGGTCCACAATAACCCAGATCGCATCGTGACCTCGCTGAGAACGAGGCAACTCGGTGACGAAATCCATGGTGATCTGCTCCCACTTCCATACTGGTACAGGCAACGGTTGAAGCTTCCCTGCTGGTTGCTGATGCTCAGCCTTCACCTGCTAACAAATCAAACACTGAGCCACATGCTGAGCCACGTCCATCTTCATGCCAGGCCACCAGAAACTCTGCTTCAAGTCGCGGTACATCTTCGTCCCTCCAGGATGAACGGTGTATGGCGACCGGTGTGCCTCAGTCAAAAATCTCTCACCTTAAATTCGGATCACTGGGCACACACCTCCGTCCTCGCAAGCGAAGGGAACCATCGGCATGAATCGTGAAGTCACCATCTCTGCCCTGCTCGGCCTCTGCTCGCACTCTCTGCAAGTGCGGGTCCAACAGCTGTCCACTGGCAATCTGATCAGATAAGGTGGGCTGCACCACCAAAGTCAACAGCTGCGCGGTAGCTCCAAAAGGTAGGATCTCCAACTCTAGTCGATGAAACTCCTCCACCAAGCGCTCCTGGTCGGTGATCATGAGAGATAGCTCCGCCGAAGGCTGCCTCCGGCACAAGGCGTCTGCCACAACGTTCGCCTTGCCCGGATGATACTGGATGGAGATGTCATAATCCTTCAAAAGCTCAAGCCATCGTCTCTGTCTGAGGTTCAGCTCCTTCTTGGGTGAAGAGGTACTTCAGACTCTGATGATCCGTGAACATCTCACAAAGCGCTCCGTACAGGTAGTGTCTCCAAAGCTTGAGAGCGAACACCACTGCTGCTAGTTCGAGATCGTGCGCCAGATAGTTCTTCTCGTAGTCCATCAACTGGCGCGAAGCATACGCGATGACCTTCTCCTGCTGCATGAGCACGCACCCCAATCCTATTCGAGACGCATCGCAGTAGACCACCAAAATCCTCACGAGGCTGCGGCAATGCTAAGATAGGGGCACGAGTCAATCTGTCCTTCAGCTCCTGGAAGCTCATCTGACAAGCGGGAGTCCACAGAAACTTCTCGCCCTTCCTTGTCAGCTTGCTCAATGGGGCGGCGATCTTTGAGAAACCCTCAACAAATCGCCGGTAACAACTCGCCAAGCCGAGGAAGCTCCTAATTTCTGCCACAGAAGTCGGAACAGGCCAATCCACCACAGAGTCCACCTTCTTTGGGTCCACCGCAATACCAGACTGCATCACGATGTGACCCAAGAAGGAAACCTCTCGAAGCCAAAACTCACACTTCTTGAGCTTAGCATAAAGCTTATGCTCTCGAAGCGTAAGGAGGACTCGCCGAAGGTGATCCTCATGCTCCACGTCGCTCCTCGAGTAGATCAGTATGTCGTCAAAGAAGACCACGACAAATTGATCCAAGAACTACTGAAAAACCATGTTCATCAAATCCATGAAAGCTGCCGGGGCGTTCGTCAAACCGAACGGCATCACCGTGAACTCGTAATGCCCATAACGAGTCCGGAAGGCCGTCTTCACAATGTCCTCGGCATTGATCTTCAGCTAAAGATAACCTGGCTGCAAAACAATCTTCGAGAATACCGAGGCTCCCTAAAGCCGGTCGAAGAGATCGTCGGTTCGCGGTAGAGGGTACTTAATCTTCACCGTCATCTCGTTGAGCTCGAACTCACAATCAAACCAAGACTGCACGAAAGTCGTGACGAACACCTTGTACGCAAACACATGTACAGAGACCTCGGAGCCAACAACCAGGCTCCCGTCATCCGATCACCAAGGCACCAAAACTCCTGGCAAAAATCGAGATCACCACACAGCTTTCCCACAAGACGACGTAGAGATTGTCTCGCAAGAGAAAGCACCGACCCAATCCTGAAAGTCCCAAAAAGGATAGGATATTCCGTCCTAACTTTTGACACTACGTTGTCTGCAGCCAACATACTTATAAAAAAAAAAATGAAATATCTGAAGATCAAACACCAACAACAGTTGGCAATACCACAAAAGTACCAGGCCAACTAAACTCATAAGCTGGACCAAATTCCACGAAAGAATCACCGAATTAACGGGAAAAAGAAAACCGACCCACAAAACAAGGCCTGCCCAGAGCCAACTCCCTAGGAGTCTTCGGCTTCCAACAACAAACCGACGGCTACACGCGACGTAGGGTCGCCAACCACACGAACCAAAGCGAAGGAAAAATAATTCCAGCGTCGACTAATCAACGTCAAACGCGGTGAGACCTCCAGCAACAACCTGCCTCAGATACCATCTTAATCTGTCACGCCCCGGGCTAGTTTTGGAAGAGGAAATACGTGCCAAATTTTTTTTTTTTTTTGTGGAAAGCCTAGCCCGCGCCACGTACAGACCCGCCACAAATACAGGGTCCACTGTACACACGGACAGAGCCTCCCCTGTATTTGCACGGCGTACACAACATACAAACAGGATCACGACCACCATTCATTCATCACACAACCACAACAACACAATAAGATTCATACAGCTAATAGTCCTTAAACCTGTATGAATCTAAGAAAGTACTTAGGTGAAGGATGATGCGATGCACAAACAACAGATCATTCTAGAAAACTGCTCCTTGCCCAGAAGCTTTATTTGAAACCCTAATCTCCAACATTTAAAGATCCTTTGAAAATCGTTCTCCACACGAGAACTCTCTTTTGAAATCCCAAAAGTTGATCGATCGAAAATCCATTTAAAAACTGTTTTCCACACGAAAACCTTTATTTGAAAACGCTACCACGAGGGGTAGAAATCCAAGATATGCGATACAAAGCCATAAAAAAAGATCTAACAGCAAGGTCATCCAAAAGCCTAAGCATTCAATCCACTCATGAATACTAAACCAAATCCACAAGATCTAAGCATGCAAGACAAAACAACCACAGTGTAACTGAACCACATCCATAACTAACTGGTAAAGGATAAGGGTGACAACCAAATCTGGAGAGAGAAGCCTCACAGGTCGGGACCTCTAGTACCACTAACTAGGCGTGTCACCACTCTGCTCACCTGAAAATAACAACGATGGCGGGGGGTGAGAATATGTAAACATGTCTCCCCTCCCAGTGGGTACCGCAAGCCGACGAAGGCGAGGTGTACACACCGGCACGAGAGTCAACAAATAGATAGATAAGGTAAACAGTAGCACAAATAAGTATGAGGCTGACATACAACTGAACAACTATGCTACTTTAAGCAAATAGTATATGCATCAACGGAGATAACCACAAAGTATACCCAATCCATAGCCATCGGGACGTATCCCTGATATTGTCACAACCTGCTCAACCATCGGCACATAACCTCCGCAGATGCACGTGCTAAGAGGCTCACCGGTCTAATGCACACGACCCTTTTTCGGAAAAGAACACCCCCAGGCGGTGGATCAGACCGCTGGCGTACGTGAAGTGCTAGAAGAGCTGTGAAGATCGATGCGAATGCTCAATCCACAGAACGGCAACGAGCCGTGAAGCAACTGATAAGCCAATATACGAGGATCGCTCGGAACAACAGGCGATCAACACCGACCAACGAGGTCGTCTCAATAACCATGCAACCAACAACTACTCTACTAAGGTAAGCACACATAAGTAGAGTCAAAGGGAGTCTAGTGAACTAATAATCAACATGCAAGAGAAAGGGATAGAAAGGTATCACCGCTAGTCCACTAAACCGACTCCGGATCGAAGTACCCACCTGTCGAAACGATAGAGCCTAACACCAACGGCTCTCGGGAACCACGACAGGACCTACGAAAGACTCACAGGGTCAAGGTCCACCAAGGCGACACTAAACACATAGCGCTCACATCCCGAAACTGACGGATCGTCCGGAAAACCCACCGGGACGATCCCGAAACCACACTAAGCTCCACAGGGGTACCAACAACCAAACCAGGTCCTCCGCTGTCCCCAAACACACCAAAACAAGGTGACAGGACAGCGAGCACAAGCTCGGGGTGCCACGAACACAAACGCACCCGAAACGGCTTTCCGGGTTCCCGAAAAATGCCGATTTGGCACCGGAACCCTTCGTCACTCATCCTCTGTCCTCGAAACTTCGGGACAGCGATGAGGAACAGCCAACGAGGCTAAATGACGAGGCCAAGTCACTCGCGAAACCAGCAAGTGAGTCGCACGACTAAAAACACGCGTTTCGCTGATTATTTCATCGGAAAACGCATCGGAAATAAATTCGGATCTCCGCAAAGGGCGAAGGGGTTGGACAACCAGTCCACAGGGTCTCAAGGGTCATGCCCTTGCTGCCTGCAGCGTCGCAATGCTGCCACAATCACCAAAGTCCCAAAACAAGCAACATTTACATATAAACAAGCATTAATTAAGGCCGTTCGAGCACTCCGTTCGTCCGCACGACCTTCCGCAAGCACCAGCGGATAGGTAACGATGTAACAAAGGCCGTGCTCACAGCCCCACTGTGACAGGACCAGTCGCAAGCATAGAAAACCCATAAAAATAGCGAGAACATGCGATAATATTGCTCGACAAAGGTCGAACAGCGAAACGGCTCACCCAAATAGAAAACTAAGGAGAGCATGGTGATCAGCGCGTCGCCGCGATCATCGTGCTCACCTTCCCGAGCTTCGGGAGACAACAGGGAGGCCAGAAACATGCATGCGGCCCAAAACAGCCAAAACTACACCCTGGCCGGAGCAACTAGCTCCGGCCGGCTGTCGGCCGACATGCACGGCGCGCGGCGGCCAGGGTTTGTAACGCCCCAAATAGTCCCACATCGGATGGGATACTGATTTCGATCGGTTTATATGAGACTCGCACGCTTGTAATAATAACTGGGCTTAAGCATTTTGGGCCAGTGGTTTGGGCCCGACGAGTTATTGTTGCTAGCGGGTCGGGTCGTTACAATTGGTATCAGAGCCGAATACCGGCCGGAAATGTGAGAGCTAAGTGCTATGCGGGACAAAGTGCTACACCAACTGATTTGGTGGGAGCCACCTCTTGAACCCGTAGGAGCCACCTCTAGAATCTCACATCGCCCGGTAATTCTGGTCCTGGTCCGTAATTCTGGTCCTGGTCCGTCTGTCTGTGATCTGGTTTGGACCCGACGAGGACGTCAGGGTTTAAACATGGGGAGTTTGTAACGCCCCAAATAGTCCCACATCGGATGGGATACTGATTTCGATCGGTTTATATGAGACTCGCACGCTTGTAATAATAACTGGGCTTAAGCATTTTGGGCCAGTGGTTTGGGCCCGACGAGTTATTGTTGCTAGCGGGTCGGGTCGTTACAATTTTGTAACGCCCCAAATAGTCCCACATCGGATGGGATACTGATTTCGATCGGTTTATATGAGACTCGCACACTAGTAATAATAACTGGGCTTAAGCATTTTGGGCCAGTGGTTTGGGCCCGACGAGTTATTGTTGCTAGCGGGTCGGGTCGTTACAATTGGTATCAGAGCCGAATACCGGCCGGAAGTGTGAGAGCTAAGTGCTATGCGGGACAAAGTGCTACACCAATCGGTTTGGTGGGAGCCACCTCTTGAACCCGTAGGAGCCACCTCTAGAATCTCACATCGCCCGGTAATTCTGGTCCTGGTCCGTCCGTCTGTGATCTGGTTTGGACCCGACGAGGACGTCAGGGTCTAAACATTGGGAGTTTGTAACACCCCAAATAGTCCCACATCGGATGGGATACTGATTTCGATCGGTTTATATGAGACTCGCACACTAGTAATAATAACTGGGCTTAAGCATTTTGGGCCAGTGGTTTGGGCCCGACGAGTTATTGTTGCTAGCGGGTCGGGTCGTTACAGGGTTGGATGCGGGGGAGGTGAGGAAGAGGATGCTCACCTCAACCGGCGGCAGGAAGCGGCGGCGGCGGCGCGGGGAGAAGAAGAGCTCTCGGGTTGGCTAGGGCACGGCGGCGCCGGCAACAAACGGCGGCGCCGGCGGTCGGGACGGCGAGCACCGGCAAGAGGGTCCCGCCGGACGTCGAAAAGCCGGTGACCGTGACAAAAAAAACCGGCGGCGGCGGCGGCTCGGGGCGCTCGGCCGCGGCTGCCCTAACAGCCCAGGCTGAGCCCGCAGCGGCTGCAGCGGCGCTCCGGCGGCACGGGGGCGGCCGGGGAGGAAGGCGACGGCGCCGGAGGTCCAGAGGGTGGCGGCGCGCACCCTCCAAGGCGGCGGGAGGCGGCGGCGGCTCGGGTCCAGCAACCTCGGCCCGCAGCTGCCCTAGCAGCAGCTGGGAGCAGCTCGGCGGCGGCTCCCGGCGGCGGGGCTGGTCGCTGGCAGTCGTGCCACCTCAGGGGGACCCGAGGCGTGGGTTCACCCTGGGTGCACACTGCAGGGAAGGAGAAGAAGGAAAAGAATAGAGAAGGGAGAGGGAGAGGTTCGCCGGAGTTTGCGCCGGCCAGGGGAGGTCGGCGGCGGCCGGTGGCGCTCGGGGAGAGGGCAGGGGAGCTGAGGAAGAGGGTGGCTCAGTGCTGGGAGCTGAGGGAGAAGAGGAGAAGAGAGAACTCACTCTCTCTCCACTCACACACACACAACACACATATACACGCATGTATAAAAGCAAAAAGGCTCCTCAAACACTGCAATTAACCCCTGGGTCCCTCACAGCATGAACAAAATGCCCAGACACCCCTCCACATTCGAACTCACGCGAAACGGTGCGTGAAACAGGGTCCAATTCGCGAAACGATAAAATGTACAATACGATCTCTCAGTGAAGAACATGTGATATCTCTCGATCCGTCCGTCGCATGTCGGAACGGATCACGCCATCGCGTTCAGCACTGCCGAGACATCGAATCTACCATTTTGGATCGTCAGAAACGGACTCCGAATCGCGTCACAAACCATCCTCTCTTCTCCAACAAAAACATAAAACAATAATATACACTAAATACAATACCTATACATATATATATATACACTTATACATATATATATACGTATACAGATACCAAAAACACAGTCAAAGGAGGGAAATACATAATTCAAACTCAAAAAATTAAATTTTAAAAAAATTCGAATTCTCACAGGAGTTCATGGTAGCTAATTTTTAGGAGCATATGTGTAGTGGATATAGTGGAGAACATGTGTTGAGTTTGGTTTTCTTAGACCTCAAGTTTCTTCTTCTATTTAAGTCCTTTAATTGTAAGCTTTGATTAACTAATTTTCTTAATGAAAGTGTTTGTTTTTTTCTACTTAATTGCTGTAGCATATTTTATAAGTGAGCTTTAGTTCACTTTAGATAGCCTCTTCCATCTACAAGTTTATGACTTCTATTACAATGACATGAGTTGGATAGTAAGTCGAAGTAGACTTACAAAGAGTAGGAAGAGAACCATTTTTCAGAATAAGTTGAAGAATTTGAGAAGAAGGATGACCAAATGGCTCTCATGCCAATCACTTTTAGGGACATGAACACCTACCATGGTTCCTGGTTTATTATGAGACACGCCAACAGAGGAAGGTTGCTCGTAAACATTAATTTTATTCTGGCATCAAGTTAGAATCACCCCTATGCTTAGATCCTTCAGCAAAAAATAATTAAGGAATAATTTAACTGATGTTTTATTAGTCTTACAAAATTTAGAAACAAAAGTTTTCGTTAGAATGGAAAGAGAGTAAGAAGTGGTAGGTGAGGAAATTTTCGAAGAATTAATATGTATTGTCTAAAATTTGATCCATTACCAATAATGACTTCATCGGGCGAATAGTCTAAATGAATATATAGCTGGATTAATTCTGCAGGTCATCCATCACATGATGAGATGCAGCAGAATCCATGAACCACCCTTGTTCAGATGCAAGAGAGGAATCCAGCTAGTTGACAACAAAAATATTACTTAACGCTATCACATTGCTTTGCTAAATGACCAACTTTTTCACAGATTTGTACACCACCATTGGTTTTCGATAGTATGTCTAGCACTACAGCAAAATAACTAGCTTGAGATGGATGGCCCGTATATGAGGCCTGTGTACTATTTGTTGGATTATTATAAGGGCGTGTTTGGTTCAAATTATCCGGTTAGAATTACAAGCAACCCTATCGAAATTACTGCGTTTGTTTTATTTAGTCTGTAATCTAATCTGTAATATAACATTACAAATGGTGCAGGATTACTCAAAAAATATTACCGAGTGGGAAGGGAGTGGGGGGGGAGGGAAGGGATGAATATCTCGTATTACTGATGGTGGGTAATCTTGCATGTTATATAAAATTACAAATTTACCCTATCCAAACCATCAAACTCTTTCAATTCGTTATATAAAATTACAAATTTACCCTATCCAAACCATCAAACTCTTTCAATTCGTCATTTTTCAAATTTTAATTTAATTTTTTGAATTTTTAAATTTTAAATTTTAAATTTCAAATTTATATTTTAAATTCAAATTTTAAATTGTGAATTTTTAGATTTTTAAATTTTGCATTTATATTTTAATTAAAATATTAAATTTTATATTTATTTCGTCCCGCCGGGGACTTCAGATTTTAAATTTAAAATTCAAAATCTTAAATTTAAATTCAAAATTTTAAATTATTTTAAAATAAAATTTAGTAAAAAATTATTATTTGTAAATAATAAATTTTTTTGCCAAATATGACCATAAGGACAATTTTAGAATAGACTATACTTTATTGTCGGAATTACAAAATTTTAAATAAACCAAACATAGTTATACGCTGTAATCCAGAATTATATTACTGTATTAAACCAAACGTGATAATGCCACATTAGTAGTAATCTGATTTAGAAATTTTAGATACCTAGTATGTCGAAATAATCTGTAATGCTATATAATGTGAACCAAACGCGCCCTAAGTTTTGCTAGTCTTGTTGAGATGGTTGGTAGAGCGATATTAATGTGACTGCTAATTTCATTTATCTTCAAGGACAGCTCAAAACTCAAAGAGTTTGCCATGTAATTCATCAAAGTTTATGGGTATCTCAAGAGCGCGGATTGCAGTGGATATATATATATAATTGTTTGAATTTCGATACTATACCACTGAGCACTTATTAGAGGATTAAGTCGTCCTCATCAATTGAAATACTACAAGAGCAAATTCGTCAGCAATACCTTTCATCATTTGGCGGTATTGGGCCATTGAACGAGTGATGTGCTTTATGAAAGGGAGACACGTACTCCTTGAGACTTGTAACTCACCAACATGATCAATCTCTTATTCTCTTTGCAAAGAGACATGGGAACTTATCCCATGCATGCATCATATAACATCTTTACAGAGGCTATAAGAGGCACAAGAGAGTCGGAAGTTGATGCAATAGTTATAAAAATCAATGGTTGGTCTTGACGAAACTAGTGAGAGCAGGTCAGATTGGTGATTGTATACTATCATCGAAGAGTGCTGTCTTACGTGGGGTTGACAAGGTGCCATCAAACATATCCCATCAAGTCATAGCCAACAAGAAGGGTGGTGTTAAATTGCACTCACATGACGATGACGAATATTTAAGAGTAGTAAGCTTAATTAAGAGGGAGTTGGACTGAAGTATTTATAGAAATATAAGTATTGCTGAAATCAAAAAGGGAGCCGGGAATATCCACTGCGAGGTGATGGTGTTTAAGATGCAGTCTTTAAGCATTTAAAAAAAGAGCTCTAGTATAAGCACTAAACTCCAATACCATGAAGTAAATATTGAAGAAATTTTATGGCGTCACTTTTTGAGTGGAAGAGCAAAATCAAAATTTACTTTAAGGGCATGTTTGCTTCGTGATTAGAATAGGAATTGAAAATGGAGTTGGATTGCATTGGAATAGAAAATAGAACGACGAATCATCCAAAAATATTTGGTTCATTATTGTAATGAAAATCATAATGGACATTTAGGGCATGTTTGGTTTATGATTGAAATGAAAATGGAAAATGAAATTGAATTGCATTCGAATGGAAAATGGTATGACGAATCATTCAAAAATATTTGGTACATTATTGGAATGAAAATTGAAATGAACATCTAGGGTTTTGAGAGAGCGTTTTGGTTAAGAGGGAGGAGAGTGGTGAAGGGAGAGGAGGGGAGATATTTGTAAGAGAACGCTTTGAGTCGTTTACTTTGGAATAGGTCAATCCTAGATTCAAAGCCAGATTAGATTATAAATGGATTTGGTCATTTCTATTCCAGAATGGAACGAAAATTGGAATCCAATTCCTGTAAAACAAACAAACAATTATCAGAATTAATGAATCTGATTCCGATTTCATAGTCTAAAATAAGTGAATCAAACAAGCCCTTAAGAGTTTTGAGAGAGAATTTTTCTTAAGAGAAAGAAGTGTGATGAAGGGAGAGGACGGGGAGATGTTTTGTGACAGAGGGTTTTGAGTTGTTTACTTTGGAATGTGTTAATCCGAGATTTAAAAACAGATTGAGCCACAAGGGCATGTTTGGTTTAAAGTACTTAAGATTTAAAATGATAATTAGAATAAGTCATTTTCATTGTTAATTTTTGGATTGAGTGATTGACATTTTGATTATTATTTTGGGAATTCGAATTCCTCAAAAGTGACAGCCACCATGAGAATCAACTTTGATTTCGGAATAATTGAGAAAAGTTCTTTTTTCCACTAATAATTATTTGAATTCAATATAAATCATGTAAATTCATTAGATTAAATTATAATTTTGAATTTAAATTTGAAATATGAACTTAAAATTTTAAATTTAATTTCTTAAATGTTAACTTATAGTTTTAAATTTAAATTTTGACTTTGACCATAAATTTGAATTATAAATTCAAATTTTAAGTTCAAATTGTAAATTCAAATTTTGATTCAAGAATTTATTAAAAATTTAGATAACAAATTTAAATTATAATAAAAAAATAATTTTTTTGTATTTCAATTGGACATAATTTTGACTCCGATTTCGATTCCTCCAATGAACCAAACAAATTATTATTTTTATCACTCCATTTTTTTATTCCGGTCCATTTCCGTTCCTAGTCCGATTTCGATTCCTCTTCTGAGCCAAACATGCCCTATATAGATTGGGCCATTCTATTTCAGAGTGAAATGAAAATCAAAATCTGATTCATATAAAACAAACAACGACTGTCACATGCATTGTCTAAAATATGTGAACCAAATCCTAAAATGAAAATCAAAAGTATACAATCGTAATTTAGTTTCTTTGTATTATAGCTCTAATCACATGCATCGGAGAAGAAGAGCTACAGTTTGGGTCGACTGATCCTGGAGAGTGATGGTTGCGTATTTATAAACTTATGAATTGGCAACCAACAAAGCACGGAAAAAGTGGGGCACCCGCAAGCCTACCTCATCTCTCTCTTTTGCTCAACCACACAATAGATATGGATGCCTACCTCCTCTCTCTCTTTTTCTTTTTTCCTTTTTCCTCCTTTCCTTCTTCACTCTGTCTTATCAATCTTCCTTGCCACCTACCCTTTCTCCCGTACGTCTCTCACCCTCTCCCTCACCTTTCGCTCCCATCACCGTCTTGTCCAAAAAGTTGCCGATCTCGCCACATCTTTCGTCAGTCAAACCCGTCGTCGTCACATCTCAACGCATGATCGCGAAAGCCGGCGATCCTGCTGCATGTCCCTTTTGCGAGTTTTTTCCTCTATCTCTCCATCTCCTCGTTGCGGTTTTGGCGTCTCTAGTTTTACTTATTTCCTCCTTTTGTCTCTCTCCCTCTCTTTCCATACTATTGTTTGGAATTTTTCTTTCCCTCTCTCTCCCCCCTTCTCTCTCCCTGTCTCGATTATTACAAGGGTATCCCAGTCTGTCCCCAAATGCTTTGGTGCGGCTGGGTTCGGAGAAGTGCTTGGAAGGATGATCGCCGTATTCCTCTTCTCTCTCTTTTTGCTTCAATTTTGGGGTTGGATCCAAAGCTTTACAAGAAATTGCTTGAATATTTATTGGATAGAGAAACTGTAATTTTGTTGCAATATTTTTCCTCCAATGTGCTCAGCCTCCCCCCCCCCCCCTTCATTACTCCAAATTTGCAGGGAACGCTTGGAATACTTTTATAATTTGCAATTCATGTATAATAATAAGGTGAGCAATGATGATATATATTTTTTTCAAATAATAGAGCAAGCTTGATGGCCTTAGGGCAACTCTTGCATCGATTAATGACTGAAAAACTACTAGTCAGCAAGAAGGAAAAAGATTAATGTGCTACTGTGGGATGCAAAGAAGCTTTCTTGGTTGCCAATTCATAAGTTTATAAATAATAAGGTGGGCAATGATAATAATTTTTTAAAAAAAAAGTAAAGCGAGCTTGATGGCCTTAGGGCAACTCTTGCATATGTTAATGATTGAAAAACTACTAGTCAGCAAGAAGGAAAAAGACTGCTACTGTATACAAAGAAAACTGACGAATCTGAGCTCATTTATTTTTTCTGCCTATGCCAATTCTCTATACTCATTACTCCGAGTTTTTTTTTCTCATATTTACATTTGCTCTTCCAGTTGCTTCAGATTTTATAGATGTAATTGTTGCTAGGTATGTAATTTTCTTAGTATTGTTGGCTTAAATGGGCCAGCATCCTGCCCTGTGGCGGGAGGCCATGTTGGGTCGAGTCATGTTCGAAATGGCGTGAGGCTGGGTGGGCCGAGTCATGTTCGAAGTGGCGTGAGGCTAGTGGGGCCGAGTCACAATCGAGACCCGTGGGCGCTGTATCTGTACGTTTTAAGTGAATTGATTGTGTATTTCTAAAAGCTCGAGCTTTTGGGATTAATGGTTAGCGCCAAACGATCCGACAAGTATTTCGTCTTAACTTGCTTTTGCTTTACTACCAGTCCACTTTCTCACTGCCTTATTTAAAATTTTATTTCTCTAAGTTCTAGTTAGTAATTTTTGGTTGATGATGATTTTGGGATGTACTCTATAAGTAATTACCCTTCTAAAATTTTTAACAATTAGGTGAATATATGCTTGCTTCCAATTTTACCGCAAGCTATTGTCTGATAGCGAATTATTAGTATGCATTTTAGAGAGTCGGGTTGTTTGCTGGAAAATTTTTAGTCTTCTTAGTTGTGGAGAAGAAAGATTTCAATCTTGGTTCTCTAATGCTTTAGCGAAATTAAATTATTGTTTAGGCAAGCGCCAGTGACGTGCAGCATGATTTGAATTATTATTTTTGGCTTAGTTATTTGAATTCGGTGAAACTGTTACCACTAATTTTATTCTTAAAAATAGGTTTTTACTTCAAAAAAAAGGAGAAAAAAAGTACGCTTTTTGTCCCAGTTTTCTTGATCTTGCTTTCCACCGGATCAAGTTGTTTTTTCTCAGTTTTATCTTTTTACCTCGCAGTTTTCTGCTGGACCCTTATTTTTCAATTTATTTTTTTGTGTTTGGCTTCGACAGCAGAATAGCATTTGTACTGTATATATTCGGTTTTTTATTCTTTTGTTCTTAGAACGCTTCTTTGTGCTTGCATTTTCTATTCTCGGTGTTTATATGTTCTGCGGCTTGCTTTCTTCAACTGGTTATTTTTTTTCCACATTTTTTTAAAAAAATTCCCTCTTTATTTCTTTTTATTTTACATCTTCATTTTTGCTGGGATAGATGTCTAAGCTTTTTTTTACTATATTGTTTTGATGATTAGAAATTACAACCAATTAATTTGATTTTTTTTTATCCATCTTAGATGTTCTTTATGCCCTGAGCTTAAAGATTCTCTTCTTAATGCATGTGGGTATATTTGCTTTGGTGCGCTGCTCGACGGGCTGCGCATGGTTGCTTGATGGAGACATAATGATCGGAATTACTTGCGGTTCATTAACTAAAATTTATTTTCCGCTATTGATTGGTGCCCGTACATGCAAGCAATTGTACGGCAGTAAGTTTTTCTTTTGTATCCGTTTGCGCTGATTTATTTATTGACTATTTGAACGAGTGGTGTGTTCTTTGCGAAATTACCTGGTTTTTGTGTGCTATTTTTTGGTTTGAGGGTCTGCTTACCTTTAATTTTCAGTCTCCAAGCATGCTTTTCAATGTTATTTCTTATAAAACTCATACTATATATTTCTATATAATTATGTGGCTATTCGCTCAACTTTGCATTTCTAGAGCAATGATGATAAAATAAAATTAGAAAAAGGCAAACTTGATAGCCTCAAGGAAACTGTTGCACCTATTTATCATTGAAAAACTACCGATCAACAACAACAAGGAAAAAAAGGTCGTTTTGGTTTGTGAAAACAAAAATGATGAAAATCTTACTATTTGAGCTCGCTCACTTCTTTTACATCCTACCAATTCTCTCTACGCATTTTCCCTAATTTGTGGGTAGAGCTTAGAGCACGTTTAGGTTTTCCGAATCATGTATTGGCACAGATACTTGCAATTGCAAGATATATTCTTGCATTATTATATATATTGTTCTTAATGTTTAGTGTTAATTTGCTTTGGTTTGCTATTAATCGGCCTTCTCACTGCCATGACATTCTTTTTTGCATTGCCATTATGTTAATTTTTATTTTCAATTTGACTCATATAATTCACCGTTCGATTTATTAGGGTTCCTTTTTGGCTAAATTACAGAAAACCCTCATATCAATACTCGTTTTTTCACTTTCTCCCCTGTCATTCAAAAACCTACACTTTGCCTCCTTAAAAAATAAAAAATATTCACAGGAGTTACGGTGTGACAAAATGACCAAATTGCCCCTCATCATGTTCGTCTTCGCCCCAATCCTGCCATCCGCAGCCTTTCCTCGACCCCAACTTCGACTCTGTTTCCTCCACCTGCTCCCCTGCTCCTCCAGCACTCTCGTCGTCCCTCTATTTCGGTGACCGTAGGTTGGAGATCGGGATGGGCATGGGCTGAAAGGTGTGGCGAGGGCAAGGGTGAGGCGGCGGAGGAGGAGGGCGAGGGCGTGTACGGACAGAGGAGTGCGCAAGGGCGAGCACAAGGCGGCGGAGTAGGGCGAGGCGGCGCGGCCGAGGATCTCGGCGGCCAAGGATCTCGATAAGGAAGGAGGAGGAGAATGAGGGTTTCGAGGGTATTTTTGGTATAAAAAATAGGATATAAACGGAACCCTAACGGAACACTAACGACGGGGGCCGAAGTGAACATTTTTTATTTTTTTAAGAGGGCAAAGTGTAGGTTTTTGAATGACGGGGGAAGTAAAAAATCGGGTATTGACAGGAGAGGTTTTCTGTAATTTAGCCTTCCTTTTTTTTCTACAAATTCAGATCATTCTTCCAAATTTGTTCCCAAGGTAATGATATCTGTGTTGGAAATTTTTTTATTTCCTCCACTTAAGTTGTTATCTTTTTTTCTTACCTGCTATTTAGTAAAATTGTTATAGATGTTTCTGTCAGAAAAATGACTCCGGCATTTCTAAATAATAAAGAAATAGAACAACAGTTTCATAGTTAAGTTGAACACAAAAATGACGAAACTAAACAAAGCTGTCTATATTTTATATTTAAAGTATCAGAGTAGGTGTATTTAGGCTAACTTAAAGGAGTATAGTGATTACAATCTGAAAAGCTTAGTGAAAGCACAATGCATACATTTGAATTTATTATGTTGGCATCTCTCATTGTTTCCTTGCATGTTTGAGGGAGAGAATTTTGATTTCTGTTAGATCAGATGAGTTCAATTAGAAAATGAAGATAGTTGAAGTACTGTATGTTTGCTCCAAATTTCTGATTAGTTGCCAATTTTTTGCTGAAGGAGACGCAGCCGCATATTCAATCTGAAATCCTTCATTCTGTTGGATTTCTGCACTTTTTTTTTTGCTGATGTTAGAAGTTCTGCTGCAGATTCAGAAAGCTTCAAGGTGGTAATTTAAAGTTGACCGAGTTGCTTTTTGTTGTTTATTCTTCTTTGGAAATTTGTTTGTTTAATTAATTTGTTGAAGACCTGCCTTTTCTATGTTTGAATTTTCAGGACTAGGTAAATATGGGTGGATTTTGTTGCTGCCCGTATCCTGACGGCTTCGAAGAATATGCCCATCCAAACAATCCCATTTATGGGCAGTGCATATGCTTGAAATACTTTTTTCACCAACTCTTCGGCGGGATAAAGTAAAGAACAAAAGTTTCTTCTCATTGTTCACGTGATCGCTTTGTAATATTTTCTTGCCATTGATATATTGTCCCATTAAGTTAGACATCAACCAAAAAACTTACTATCTGACAGACGGGAATCGAAGGATGCCTAGACAGGAACCGCCTTCTCAATGATGCATTATTAGATCCAGGCGTGTAGACTGGTTTTAATATAATGTGCCAAAGTTAGGATCTGGTTGTACATCACAAATTGTTCTAGAAATATTTTAAAGATATGGCAAAATTTGATCAGATTATTCTGTGCCGAGGACAAATTGGTATCTCTTAGTCGTCATAGTATGTATTGGTCGTAGATTTAATCAATTCATTTATGCATAAATGTCAGGATGTAGAACAATGGCTATATTAATGCTTTCTTTCTATCAATTAAACTAGTTTTATTATTTCCTTAACTGCATTTTCTTGTCACTTTATCAAAATTATTTGTTTGTTTAACTAAGAATTATCTGTAAAAATGATTATATGCACTATATATATATATGAGTTGAGCTGGAATACTATTAATAGTATTTGGGCTCTTTTGCTATCAATTTTTTAGCCGTTAGATCTACACTTTAATCAATTTCACCCTTTAGATCATACTATTCAACCAACCACCCACTCAACCCTAAGGGGACCACCACTAAACCCTAAGGGATCACTATCATCCTAACCGTACAATTTTTCATCCAAAGATTAAAAACTCGATAGCAAAAGAGCTCAAATACTATCAATAGTATTTCAGCCCAATTCTATATATATATATATATTGATTCCTACGTGCTTCTCTGTTCTCATTGAACTCTTTTTTTCTTTTCTTTTTTATTCGTACTTTTATGTTCTCTCTTATACATTTGTTAACTTTCTATTCACTTTTGTATATATGTTTTTTTAGGCGCCTTTGTGGTTACTGTATTTTTTGTTTTTACGTCTTCAAACACTTTTATTTTGGCAGTTCTCTTTGAATTTATTAAATCATTTTTGAATCAAAGCTGTTTTCTTAATAAAAGAAATACCCGTTGCATCGCACGGATTCCTATACAAGTAAGCAAGAACTGAGGATGAAGGATGTAGAGCAAAACCAATAAGCACATTAGGGGTACTTGTGTCCAGCAAATTGAAAAATGGCTCAGTGGTGCAAAACCAAAAAAAGCAGCCAAAACTGTAAACTATGAAAAAGGTAAAATTTTAGTATAAACATCTTTATTACAAAGGTTAGGTTACGGAGGTAAGTATTTAAATAGTCTTTACGACCATATGTGTGCAAAACAATTCAAGAAAATAAGAAATTGATCTTGAACCAACTACTCGTAATCTGCTAGACAAGAGGCAATGAACGATGCCAAAATAGTGCGGAACGGCCGGGGGTCCCGTTCAAAGCATTGGGGGTTTCTTTAACTCCTATTTTGGGTCTAGCGTGTTGGCGAGATCGTACGGCCACTGCTCCAACTGTAAATCATTTCGGAAATTGCTTGATTTTAGTCACCGATCTCTCAATTAACATGTAGGATGTAAGAGAATTCTAATAGAACGTAATGAGCTCTTTATACACTTGACGTAATTCAGCAGAAGTTACAATATTTTCTATATATATATATATATATATATATATATTTTTTGTAATTTTTCAGGCTGGAATGTTTAATTCAAAAGGAGCTTGATGAAATAATTCTAAATCAAAACACATGTTAGACAAGCAACTCAAAAGCAAAAATCTGGGGAAAACTTCAAATGACACGCGCGCACACGCCGACGCACGCGAACCTGAAAAGAAGAAAAAAAGTATATCTATTTGTTTAGGCTATTTGGGGTTGACCGCTGATTTTCCAAGTAGTGATTGAGTAAGAATACAAGCTAATGTTTTGTGGTTTCTTTTATCATAGTAATGAATTGTACAGAAAATTACCTAGGAATACGAGCTAAGTGGATGTATGATCTGAGGGACAAAAAAAACAAGAGGAAAAAAAAAAAAAGAAAGAAAAAGAAATAGCAACCTTGATGAGGGGTTACTGATTGATGATTTTATAAACAATGCCCATAAAGTGGATGTATGACAATAAGTCATGACAATTAGAAATCATTTAGCGCTGTATTAAATATACCTGACAAAGTCCACTACAAAAGCAAAGAATTGAAGAGCTTTAGTTTCTACAACTACAGATTAACAAAATTGTAAAAATGTGCTTTATTTGTTGGATGACAGAAAAGAAAGAATCATCTCTTCCTAGTAAAGCTTGCCACCAAGAGTACGAGAGAGAGAATTAACCCTTCATATAATCTCCGATGGCATGCCTATATGCTTTCCTCTACAAAGCAGACTGCCTTTAAGAGAAATCAATCAGCGTTTACATTTTTTAGTATTTTAGACGATGTTAAGCCACTTAATAAGCTAATTATATGCACTTTGGGGATGAAGTATATCATGAAGGACAAGAAAATGATACCGGTTATTGAGAAGATTCTGCGCATGGATTGACAGAACTAAATAAAATCTTCAGGTTGCAGATATCCTTCAAGACTCCTCCATATTTTAGTTTCCCATGCTCTAACTCGGCCTCTAAGACTGCATTCACAGGGAAAATTCATGAGTGCGGAAGATTAAACAAAAGCAAGGTTTATCAAAGTGATAAATGTAGCAGTAAAAGAGCCAACTTTAACGACATAATTTACAACAACATAAGGATCATACTTGAACAAATAAGCCCAAGTCAGTTGATAGAAGCTATTTCTTTTCCACACTGAGACAAAAATTTTGCATATTTGATGAGTCGCTACATCAGATTATTCTTTTTCTTTAAGACGTGTTCATCTTAAACATTTCCACACATGATGCTACCTGTTGTTTCCCCGGGCGATTATAGTGGAGACTAGAAACACTTGGACTAAGACATCATAAGACAGCCAACTGTTTGAACTGAAGCATAATAAAGCAGCCTAGAGAACTTAGATTAAATGCAAACAAAAAGAAAATATGGATTATGACGCAAAATGCTAAATGAAATTTTGATGCCACAAGATGCCTGAGTGGGGCCACAACCTGTGATTGTAGAAAACAACAGATTGGTCAACAATTCCTTCAGAACTGATTGACCAGGGTTTGTGTGAAAAAAAATTTCTTGCAGTTTTTAAGCTGTAGCATTCAGTCATATGACAACAGACTGGCTAACAGGTCCTGCCAATTGGTTGACCACCTGTGCTCAACAAGAAATTGATTGCCTGATTCCAGAATCATAGTCCTTGCAAACTCAACCTGGCTCTGAAACTTCCAAGTCGAGAGAAACTATATGTGAACATAAGAATACAAGGCTACATTAAATTTCTTAAACTATATTTGAAAAATAATTAAACTATTTTCTTTCCTTTTTGAAATAATCGTAGTTCTCTCTGTCAAAAAAAAGGGGGGAGAGAAAGAGAGAGAATAACAACTTATATAGGCATAAAAGGAAGTAAAGAAGGGAAAACCGCTACAGAGCTGATGGTAAAAAACAAATAAATACACACAGAATATCAAAGTTTAACAAACTCCTGAAACTACAATTGAAGATAGAGAAGAAATCATGATCGAACTCCCACGTCCTTGCGGTGTACATATCAAAGTTTGATTACTGATTGAAAAACCAATCGAGGGTGTTCATCCAAGTTGAGGAAAGCTTCTTGCTCAAGGATGCTCCAAGATCAAATCTGGAGGAATATTAAGTTTCACGTGTATTGCAGACACTTTTCTTGCAGAATCATACAATGAGATCCATGTTTACCAAAAAATTCAAGGTGAAAAAAGATTGCCTTACGCACTGCCAGACCTACATCAGACTGTTCTAAAATTGGTCCTGAACATTCATCATCATATCTTTAGACGAATAATGGCATATAACATTGAGGAAGAGAGTCAAGAGAAACGGCATGATTCCAAGCATGAGTAATTGTCCCAGTGGAAGTAATAGAAATCAGAACTTCTTTGCAAAAGGAAATGACAAATTAATTGGCTGAGCCCCAAGACACGTCAAGTGGTGCCATGTGACAGGTGTATAAAATGATCTTGGATATGTGCTGTAGTTGACAGGGAACTAGTCAAGCAGCCTGTCCATCTAGTGAACCACCCATGTCTTCAACAGACTAGAACAGCACAATGCATGCTGCGAGAAAGTCTAGATTACATATCCTAGACTCCCTACTCGATTCAACAATTCCAACTCGATAGAATCAATACCCAGTCATGACAAGAGCTCCATTGATTTTCTTTTTTTTTTAATTAATAGACTTAAAAAAGGGCTTTTTTTGCATTTGGCCCCTTCAAATTTTTTTTTTTCACAAATAGCCCCACCAAATTTATAATTGCAAAATTGACCCTATACCCGCCACGCAAGCGCCACATAAGCGCCATGTTGGAATTAATATTTAGGTTGAACACGGTGAATGATTCACCGTGTTCAAACACGGTGAATGATTCCCCGTGTTCAATGCCCCGCACGATCTCTCTTCCTCTCTCTCCCCCGAGCTTTTCCTATTTCTCTCTCGGTTCCCTCCTCGAGCTCTCCGTCGTCGCCCGCCGCCACCGCATCCCCTCTCCTCCTCCCTCCTCCTTCCCTCCCTCCTCCGCCGCATCCCCTCTCCTCCTCCCTCCTCCTCCCCTCCCCTCCCTCCTCCTCCTCCTCCTCCTCCTCCTCCTCCTCCTCCTCCTCCTCCTCCTCCTCCTCCATCATCCTCATCACCACACATTCACGGCAACCTAGGGATAAAAGGGGAACACGGTGAATCATTCATCGTGTTTGAACACGGTGAATGATTCACCGTGTTCAACTTAAACTTTTCTTGGCGCTTACGTGGCGCTCACGTGGCAGAGATAGGGCCAATTTTGCAAATTAAAATTTTATGGGGCTATTTGCAGAAATTTTTTTTGTTAAGGGGTTAAATGCGAAAAAAGCCCCTTAAAAAATATTATAATTATACAAAGAGTGTAGTATACTAGACTTCAGCAAATTAGCAAGGTCCCAGTATAAAATAGTATCTGATACTATTTTGGAGGTTTTCTAGATGAGTTGGTTTAGTTTTGGCACGAAACAGATGCGAAATAGGTACCAACTTCTGCAGAAACTTCAGTTTCTATGGATTAATGAACGCCCAGAAGTTTTATGAGCGCCCAGAAATGATGTGGAGCTCGGACATGTGGTGTTTCGAGCGCCCGATTGTCCTGTGGGCGCCCAAAACATTCGAATGGGGCAAGCAGATGCCCGAAGGTTGTTTCAGACACTCTACCGAGAGCTCGGGTTACTATTCTGGTTAAATATTCAGGCGTCTGAAATCTCCTACAGGCTCCCGAAAACGAGCAAGTGAATCCGCAGGCGTCAGGAATCTAAGCCTGAATGTTTGATTTGTGGACTTTCAAACGCCTGAAAGTGTTCCAGGCACTTGAAATTTGATGCGGGCTGAGAGTGTGTTTTGGTGCAATTCCTTGGGTTTGGGGGGTTTAAATAGAATTGTTACAACTCTATAAATACCCCCTCTATCACGCCCCAAGACCGCCAATTGGGTTCGCTTGAGCACGTGGAACAGATCTGCCGAATGGGCAAGACCTCCCATATCCGAACGAAGCGGAATCATACATCAACCTGTACAATCTCATTCATGATGGAGTACAATAAAACAACAGTGTAACACTACTAAATTAAATCATTACAACTTTAAACTTTAAAGTTTACAATATTCGTTTTGATCCAAACTATTACAATGTTTTTCCCCTACCAAAAAAGAGTACCCACTGGACCTTGACTAGGTCTAACTATTCCTCGATGCCCTTGCCGTGGTCCTGTGCCTCTCCGACGATGATGGGCCTTGCCACAGAGGATGAGAACTTGAAAGTTCCCAGTGGGTGCAACCACCGAAAGTGGCGCTCTACACCCACTTGGTCCAAAGGAGGCATTAGTAGATAATGATAACAAATAATATCTATTTCTACAATAGAAATGTAATAAACTGAATTGCAACTACAACGCTTCAGATATATAACGAGATGCCAATATGCCAAAAGTTATATGTTTTCCCAAATTACCTATTGTCTCTAACCATCAATTTGATTGGTTCCATTGCACACTACACCTCATAGAGAACCGAGCGAGATCGTACTACTCTCTAATCGGTAGACACTCTAAAAATCGTACTGCTCTCCAATCGATAGACACTCTAAACCTCATGGAGAGTCGAGGGAGATTATACTACTCTCCAATCGGTAGACACTCTAAACCTCATGGAGAGCCGAGGGAGATCGTACTACTCTCCAATCGGTAGACACTCTAAACCTCATGGAGAACCGAGGGAGATCGACTTGGAGTCGAGAGAGATCGTCCCTCCAAGTACCACCTACGGAAACGAGAGGATAGGCACTCCAACACAACGTGGGAGTCAAGGGTGATCGGCCTCCCAATGCGCACGAGGAAGTCGAGGGTGACCGGCATTCCCAAAAAACACTTCCAGAAGGTCGCGACAAAAACTCATTAATACACCCTAAGTTCAAATGACATCTAGGGTTTATCAACCATGTCCAATATATATAACTTATTCTCTAGTTCACATTTAATCTAGAGTTCACATGTCACTATGGTTCACCTTAAGCTTGACCTAAGTTTAAGTGCCACTTGTTTAAAATACACTTACATGCACATGTCCATTGCTCCGATTAGCATACAAAGTGCTAAACCCTAATTCTCTAGCATGCAACTAAAATCACATTTAGTTTAATTATTATCAATAATATATGTTAATAATCCAAGGACACTAAGGACAAAGGGAAGCTCAAACACTTTTCGATGATATTCCCCATCATTGTTTGTTCATCTACAGAGATAGACTTGATCTCTTGAAACACTAAGAAAAATCCTAAGCATGATTCTAGTGAAGTTAGAACCCTAAACATCCCCATTGGGAAAACCCTAAAATCAAAACCCTAAAAATTCCAACTCACCTCTTCTCTTTTTGCAAGCGAAACGTGGGAGAGAAGGACTTTTTCTTCCTCCTAGAGCTTCCTCTTGAAGCTCTCCAACTTTTCTAAGCTTTGGAGAATATGGGTCCGAGCTCCGAGCTCCAACAAAGGCGGATCGGTCGTTCTTCTCTTCTAAAGAGAGAGAGAAGAGAGAGTGAGGGAGAGATAATAGCTGTGGGTTAGGGTTCACTGTGAAACTCTATTTATATGGGTTGCTACAATAGCAACTAAACACCTCAAAAATTCTTATTTGCAATAGACCAACACAGTCTATGTGCTGGGTTTCGGGCACTCGCTCGATATTTCAAGCGTCCGAATAGAAGGTGTACAGTGTCACCTTTTACGTAGCTGCACCCGGAAGTGTTTCCGGGCGCTCGCTCGTTCGCCTGTTTCACAATCCGGACGCATGTAGGACATTTCGGGGGTCTGATTGTTTAATCCGTCGTGGGACAGCTCTCTCAGAAAAATAGATCCGCAACACTTTCGGATTCCCACTTTGGACTGTCCGAAAGTGATTCTGGGCACTCGCAGGACAATTTGGGCATCCGAATCCTCTGGGCAGTATAACCTCCTCTCGAGTTGAGAGTCCAAAAGTTATCCAGGCGCCCGCAGGTAGGGTCTGAAATGACATCTGGGTGCCTGCAAAATAATCGGGAGCCTAAAAGCTAGGCACCTCACCAACCATCTCTCTGGAAGAGCGTTCGAAAGATCAGGGAACTGCAATGGACCCTTCGAAACACTTTTCGGGCGCCCGAACACCCCTGTTCTGGGCATCCGAATTGGTATAGAACTTCGATTTCTGAGTTCCAGAATTTCATTTTGATTCGAATCGCTTTTAATTCGATCAAACTCAGTGTAAACCTCTCAAAAGCCATTTAACCATGTCTAGCATGGTCAAATCCGCACTTTGTCAATTTATCCAAAGTTCGGTGCATTACACCCCCACCCCCAGTTGCCTCTCCCTTCTTCTTTCACCTGAGAACCCTAGTTCCTTCTCCCTCTTTCTCCATCTTCTTTCTCTCTTTTCTTCTCTCTCTCTAGTTCTTCCACCAAATATTCCTATATATGAGCATACGGTAGAATTCCTATATCTTGAGTAGTGATCCATGTTGAGACTTGGAGACCTAGTGGTTAGCATATTTTATATCTTGTTGTTGCTACTCTTTTTGAGGAGAATAATACTATACCATTGGTTACATGGACTTAACATGTTAAAAAGAGAATTATGAGATCTTGTTGATCATGACTTGTAACTGTAGTAAGAGCTTTATGAGCTCAACTACACATTTACTCGTCGGGATCACGGCCCCACAAGCTAGCCCTCCGGGATGTAGCCATGTGGCTATACGATTGTTCGAGCCGCTCATAGTGGAGAGTCTATGTGGCTTCATGTGCGAGTGTTCGATGTCTTACTGGGCACGGCGCAGGCTTGATCGGACAATGAGTCGGTCGTCGGGATTTGTTGATATAGTAGTGGTTGTTATCATAGGGTTCCTCTCTCCGCTTTTTTAGACCATTAGGAGGGTGGAATGAATAGAGTTATCGTTTGTAATTCTAAATTGCATGGAGGGCTAATAGTAGTATCAACTATCAAGGTTTAAAGTGTCGTGGCACGGGGGCGTGCTGTTGTCTGCCTGGCACGGTACGGCACCGGCACGCTTCCGTGCTAGCACGTGGTACGCTTGCGTGCCGATGGATACGCATGACCTCCTACTGGCACGCTTTGGCACGGACTTATTTCAATATTTTTGGTTCCAATAAGCTCTTATAATGTTATTTTGAAAGATTTAATCAAATAATTATGAATATTTGCTATGTATAGCTTACTATACTTATCAATTAACATACTTGTAAGCTTTTCTGTATGTAAAGTACAACTATACCTGATGCAGAATAGAAATTTTTATAGGTTAGAATTTTTTAAAATGCAAAGACATCTTTCTTTCTTTCTTTTGACCATATTACAGTCTTTCTTTTATAAAATATAAAAAATTATTTTTAAAATTATTTTTAGAAGTATTTGAAAAAATTATTTTTTAATTAATTTTTTCAAAAAATTAGTAGATCTATCAAAAAAATTAAGCAATAAATTATGACAAATAAATTAAATAAATTTAAGTATCAATTGATTTAATTTAGCTTTTAATTTTATCTGTATTTTTAATCTTGTAGCACAAAAATAAAATTTTATGTTTGATGTGCCTCAAATTTGTTTACTGAGTTCGATTTTATTCCCCTAATTCGCCAAAAGTTTCGCGATGCGACAAATTTTGAAAAAATAATTTGTGAAGAAAAAATGGATGTCTGTGGTGGAAGCGGAGGGCTCGGGCCGGTATGGATCGGATATGTAAATTAAAAATTTCCCCATATATTGATAAACAAAAAAAAATCCACTCATCCAAAGGATCCAAAGCTGAGCAAAAAGCAAAAAAAAAAAGCCAACAACACCAGCGGCACGGCACAGTGCCGCGGCACGCGTGGCCGTGCCGCTTTGTCTCGCGCGGCACGCCCACGCGTGCCGTGGCTCGCAGGGGGCTCCGAGACCCCCCCTGTACTGTGCCCCATTCTTGGGGGCACGGTACGTGCCGCCCCGGCACGGCCGGCACTTAATACCTTTAGTATAATATTGGATAGCTTTCTGCACTTAGTACTTTATTGTTCATTCCTGTATCTTTTACTATTGAGACCTCAAGTAGATCTAGTGGCATAGGTCCCCCGTCTTGGCAACTGTACCTACTAGGAACTACTCTCAATAGTTCTCACCCCCTGTTTTGTTTTCTTTTTCTTAAGAGACATCATCTTCCGCTGGAGATCGTGATAAGATGATCGAGAGGTGGATTCTAAGAGGATCGAGAACTAGATAGCACTTTCTTCATCCTGGGTGAGACCTAGTGGAGTGACCCATGTGTATAGATGGAGCTTGCTTCTTGTACTTAGAAAAAGAATATTAATTTCATGTTGGTTTATTTAGTTGTATGAAGTTCTCCATGAAATTGAGATTGTTATGTTTTGGTTCTGATACCCTAACTCATATATTTCTCTTTTATATGCATGTGTGATACCGACCGACCAGGTCAACTAACGGTCATGTAATCAAGTAATGAAAGGTCTACCGCTCTACAACTCAAAAAATAATCTACATAATATATCAACTGAAGTAGAGAAAATACAATAAGTCAAGTGGTGCGAAAGATGTACATAACCATAGAGGAGAATAAAGGATAAAAGAAATAAACTGAGTAGGCACCACTTTATCTAATTCAGATCGAAGCACCCACCTATAAACCTATCTGAGTCTGCAACTCCGCCAATGCCTCTAGGCGTCATGTGAACCTAAAGATAAACACCAAGTGTCAGTATAAACCGCTACGTGTCCACTATACCAACGGACACACCTATACCGCACCAAAGTGCACCACAACATACTTGAAACATCGGTTTCGCACTCCGATTTTCGAAACTAGACCAACCCCTGAGCCAACTCTACAAGAGTCAAACCGGCTCCCAACATCAAACTAACCATAACCCACGACATTAAGTCGCCAATAACATGAACCAGTAAGATTAAAACATAGGTTTTTTTAACTGATTTTTGAACCTCGCCCAAACCGTCACCTAATCCACCGAGACCTCCAACAAGCCCTTGCAGCATCCCTAGACATGCCATAGGTCTCCGATGACCACCTGTTTTGCCGAAACTCACCGAATTAGGTTCTGGGACAGCCGCTCGCAAGGTGCACAACAACAGAGGCTCTAGCCCAAACTAGGCCTTAACGGGTTTCAACATATGCCGATTTTGGTGTAGGAACCAGTGGAAGGTCACTTGAATACCACACTCTAGTTTCAACCAGCAAGAGCCATCCAAAACACATCCCACGAGTTCCAGAGTCCAAGTGCACAACCAGTGCACCGAAACAGCGGAATTTCCTCCCCGACAAGTCCCAAAGTTGCCGATTTTGGTAGTTGACCAGCACACAACTACAAGATCACTCTCGAGGGTCATTTCCACTCAGAATGCAACTATAACAGAGCTCTGACAGCAACAAGTATGGCCGCACGCTCCCAACCCCAATGGCTAGACCAAAAAGGCCCAACTTGGTATTCCAAACAACATTTCGATGTCGGCACGCGCGCACCACCTGTTCAGCCCAAAGATGGCCCAACTACTATATAGCACCATAAACATGACATGAAGTCACAAACAATACCAACCACGCGATAGGAACATCAGTTCTAACTACCAATTTTCACTTTCCGTTGATATTAACGTAAACTTGCCGAATAGTCATTTCAGCCCACGAAAGGACCCAAACCACACTATGTGTCTCATAATCCCATCTGTTGTCCCGAAATGCACCAATTTACGTGCCGAGGCAGCCGCACGTAAAGTGCAAACCGAAAACGACTTAAGTATCAAAAACATGGCCTTTTAGGCTCTGGGAGTGCCATTTTCGCCATCGGAACCCACCACGACTCCGCTATCACCGGAGGCACCAGACAGCAAGGATCGATCAGCCAAGAAGTTGGGCAACGACAAAGGCCAATCACGACAATGTTTTCGCGAATTTCAAACTGAAATCGCATAATAACGACCAATTTCGGCGATTAACACATCGAAACCCCGATTCGAGCTTCGAAATGATTTTCAGACCTAGGACAAACAGTCCAGTGGTCAAACACAAGTAACTAACGCTTCCCAAAACAGACAGTGCCGCACAATTGCACAAAAGACCCCATAATTTCGTATATGTAATTATTATAGAATTTAGAGTTTAGTATCGCTACCGATGCTTCCGCGACTTGGAAGCCCACCAACAACACCAGGTGGTGAGCAGCGACGTTACGGACACCATGCTCGCAGTCCGGAGCGCCAACAGCTGCAGACGACAAAGATTGAGCAACATTTACTTTGGATCAAGATATCCCTGGGAATGTGCACTCCGAACAAGCCCGCTGCAGCGACTCAAGCTATCACAAAAGTGAGCACGGGCCAGAGAGCGGCCAAGGGATCGCCGTGCTCCGCTAACCGAGGGTCGCTAGCGGTAAAGATGGTCAAAGGAGCAACCTAGGGTCTGGAGTCTTCTCAACCAAGCAGCAGGGAGCAGTGGCAGTTTGGACATTAACATCCAGGGTGGTCAAAGCCGGTGGGAGTGGGTTGGAAGGAGGCCGAGGGTCGCCGTACTCCGCCATCCACGGGTCGCCGGCGGCTAGGATCGCCAGATCTGGCAATTCGGCCAGAAATGGGGCAGATCTACTAAAGGAGCTGGGAATTTCGAGGGGAGCTTCAAGGAGGGCCCAGAGTAGCCGGCTGTCTCGGACTTAAGCTAAATCGCTTGTCTAGCCCGTGCGGCGCTCGCCTTCCTTCGCGAAGTGAGCAAGCCTGCCTCTCTACTTGCTAAGTTAGGACCTACTCGCCCTGGACTAAGTACAAGAGAGAGAGAGAAAGCTCTTCTATTACTTAAGTAGAGGATTATAAGTGTGACGCCCCGGACTTCCCAGGGGGTCACCCATCCTAGGACTACTCCCGTCCTAGCACGCTCAACTCTCTCAATCTCTTGGGCCTAGCCACCACCCAAAATGCTTAAGCCGGGTTGAGAGAGTAGCCCTATTATATCTTTTATATAGGACTACCTGGGGTGTCACAATCTCCCCCTCTTTAAGCACCGACGTCCACGTCAGGCTCCGACTCACAAGTACCAGGCGGTGTGAGACTCATCTCGCTAGCCTAAACCGGGGGAGCCGCGCTCTACCCATAAACCCTGGGGAGCCATGCTCTACCCATAACTACACTTGGCTCAGCCGAGACTCATCTCACACTTCCGGCTGGTAATTGGCTCTGATACCAACTGTGACGCCCCGGACTTCCCAGGGGGTCACCCATCCTAGGACTACTCCCGTCCTAGCACGCTCAACTCTCTCAATCTCTTGGGCCTAGCCACCACCCAAAATGCTTAAGCCGGGTTGAGAGATTAGCCCTATTATATCTTTTATATAGGACTACCTGGGGTGTCACAATAAGTGAGGATTCTGAGTTGAGGGGGGTGGAGGCCACATCTATTTAAAGGCTACTCGCTGCCCATAAAGCAAATAGAAAGACGCCAAGTGGCGTAAAGCTACAAGGCAAAATGGGAGGCTACAAGCTCCCAAGAGTCCTAATAAATGCACCTTCTAGAAACCTAGAAACTCTAAGAGACCCTTCGGTACCCGCGCCATCAGCCTCGAGATCCACAGAGATGCTTCTAGAAGATTAGGGCAAAACCTCCGACAGATATCCCTTTTGGAGTTTGAGCGATTTGCAAAGGAAAATCTTGGAGAAAATTTCTAAGTCCTAACAACCTCCCCCACCTAATGCGCAGATGCCCTCGTCGCGCGCTGGTGTTGGAAGTCATAAATCAGCTTCTGATACTTCCAAAGAGTGTCATCCTTCTCCCAACTTGCTTTACTATGTGAGAAGTTCTTCCACTTGACAAGGTACTCGATGCTTGGCGGGACGCCGCGACTACGAATGGTGCGAGTGTCCGGCAAGGCTTCGACCTCCTTGTCAATGGGAATGGTCATGGTGGCGGGACCTCCTTGTCCGCAAGCAGCTAGCATGAAAGACAGGATGGATTTTCAGGTTGGCGGGGAGTTGCAGTTTGTAGGCTGCCTTGCCCGCCCACTTCACCAAGTAAAAGGCCTCTCGTACTTCCGCAAAAGCCTACGGTGCACTTTGCAAAAAGCCTTGAATTGTTGAGGCTGTAGCTTGACCAAAACTCTGTCTCCCTCAGCAAACTCTAAGGGTCGCTGCTTTGCATCGGCCCACTTCTTTATTCGGCGGGCCGCCTTCTCGAGATAGGCCCTCGCAATGTCCCCCTGCTCCTGCAAATGAGAGGTGAATTGGAGGGCCATGGGGCTGCGACCCTGCTCGCCCGCAGCATCAGAATGTGGAGTGAGTGGCTGCCTCCCCGTCGCCAACTCGAACGGGCTAAGGTTTGTTGACTCGCTCGGCCGCAAATTGTAGGAGAACTAGGCCACGTCCAAGTGATGCACCAGTCCTTCTGGTTGGCACTGACATAGTGCCGCAAGTACTCCTTCAGCAAGGCATTCACCCGCTCCATCTGACCATCTGTCTGCGGGTGGAAGCTAGTGGAGAAGAGTAACTCCGACCCCAAGATCCGGAACACCTCCGTCCAGAACTTGCCCGTAAACGTAGGGTCGCGGTCACTCACAATGCTTTCGAGGATGCCCCAAAGCTTCACCACATTGCTGACGAAGAGCCACACCGCTTCTTCCGCCGTCAGTGTTTAAAAAAGGCCAAGGCGCACCTAGGCGCAAAGGGTTGTTAGAGCCTAGGCGCAAGGCGCAGGCGCGCGCCTAAGAAAGGTAAGGCGCACACTTGAAATAAACAAATATATTGTTTAATAATTGTTAAAGGACAATAAATACTCTTTAAAAATCATATTACACAATAGATATTTTATGAATAACCAAATAATCACATCGTCGGGGAAAAAAGATGAAAAAAAAAATAAACAACATATATATGATTATAATAATGCTAGAAACAAAATAACACATGCAAAAAGTAACCTTTTTGTCTCTAAATAAATGCAAGCATGAAGCTAACTAGTAATGCACAAATTAATATGATATTAAAAACATATCAATTATAAGCATAAGATCATCAAAAAGTAGGCAAGTAGCATGCATAAAAAGTTAAAAACTTAAGTTTCAAGCCAAAGAACATCAAAAGAGCATCATATGGAAACTAAGTATTCGAGGTCAAGGCTTGGAGCAATCGAGCCAAAATGGGCCACACTAAAAATATTAATTAGTCCTCATTCATCAATCATCATCTTCATCACTTGATGAAGAATACTCTTCTCCTTCGTCAGATTTGTCATTTCCAATGTCTTCCTCTTCTTCTTCATCTTCCGTTTCGAGAGCATCATCAAAATCAGGCTCGTCATCATCTATGAAGGTACTAACATTCCGAGTTCAAGAAGCTGAAGCTTTTGCCTTTCCTTTACCAATGCACTTGGCGGAAGCTGTGGAACTATGTGATCTAGTACGGTGTGAAGGCTCATCCACCCCTGCTGGTTTTGCCACAATACTCCATGTCAAATTGTCATCTTCCCTAACATGATCTTCATCTTCCCTCTCATCATCATTGTTGTCATCCATTTTTCCAATCAACCATTCATTGCTATCATCAATTTCACTCATGGAGATAGGATCGATGGCGTCACGCAATTTATACCGCCGCTTTAATGCTCTATTATACCTTACATACACCAAATCATTTAAGCATTTTTGTGTGAGCCTATTTCTTTCCTTGCTATGAAGCTGCAAAATAAACAAACAACCTTATTGAAATAAAGAAAATATAAAGTTTTAAGTATTAAATAAGATGATTTGATCTTGCAACTTACATGTTCAAAAACACTCCAATTTCGCTCACAACCGGAAGCACTACAAGTGAGGCTAAGAACCCTAATTGCAAATTTTTGCAAGTCCGGTGTTGATGATCCAAACAATTTCCACCACTCCCCTATTCATTCAAATCTTAGATTAATAAAAATGTATGTAAATGACTACTTTTTTTTTTCTTATCTACTTACAACTTACAAGAAATAACTACTAAAAGTTTAAAATGTACACGATATATATTTTTAATTGTTATTAGTATAGAACTAATATAACTGGTGACTTCGTATTCCTTTGTCCAATTGCCATGTTAGTTCCAAAAAGTCCATGTGCTTCACAATACACACTTAGTTGATCGCATACTTTATCTTGCTCTTGAGCACTTGGAATCTATTTTTGCATGGCTTTATATAACCCCGCCATAATCTCTTCATCTCTATGGATTTCTGAATTTGAATAAAAGAATTCGGGATTCAAGAAATGGCCAGCAGCATGTAAAGGGCGATGAAGTTGGCATTCCCATCTATTATCAATAATTTTGAAAACTTCAGTATATTTCTCCTCCCTCTCTTTAAAAGACCTTACAATTGCTTCCTTCGCTCTATCCATTGCCTCATAAATGTAACCCATTGCCGGCCTTTTCTCACCATCAACTAGCCGGAGTACACGAACGAGAGGACCAAAAATCTTAAGAATATATATAATACTAGTCCAAAATGTGGGCATCATTACAATGCTAGCTGCTGCTCCTTTGCCCGCTTGTTCCTTTGCCCATTTACTCTTGGTCCAATCATCCGATGTGAACATTTTTCTCAAGTTGCTTTTTTGCTTATATAGCCGTTGAAGTGTAAGAAAGGTCGTTGCGAATCTTGTAACACCAAGCCTAAGTAACTCTCTTTGGCTTGTGAAACGCCTCATCATGTTGACTACGCTTGTGCGAGTATAAATATAACTATTCAGTGTCATTGCCCTTTTCAATGTTCTATGCATCTCGGGCATCTTCCCAATGTCTTCAAGTATCAAATCAATGCAATGGCAGCACAAGGTGACCAATACAAATTTGGTCGCTTTGCTTCCAACAATTTTCCTATTAAATATTCACATATATTTCAAGTTAAACAAATATTCCAACAAATAATGTAAAATTAAAAATAATGTAAAATTAGTAAGATATCTTACCGGCCAAAACATTATTTGATGCACTATCGGTCACAATTTGAATAACATTGGGCTCTCTGATACGCTCTACCATACTATCCAATTACTTAAACATCTCTTCTCCAGTTTTTGTGAAAGCGGAGGCATCAATAGATTCAATGAACACAGTGCCCATCGGAGAATTTACAAGAAAGTTTATGAGAGTCCTTTCCCTCTTGTCCTTCCATCCTTCGCAGATTATAGTACATCCGGTTTTTGCCCATTCCTCCATATGGCCTTTCAATGAATTCTTCGTTTCTTGAACCTCTTTTTGAAGAAAAGGAACCCGTAATTCATACATAGAAGGTTCAAAAAAGGAACCCGTAATTCATACATAGAAGGTGGTTTCATGCCAGGGCCATATTGTCCAATAGATTCGATCACCACAGTAAAGCTATCATAAGTGCAGCATTGAAAGGTACTCCAGCATCATAAAACCATTTTGCTATATCTCTGCAGGCTTTTTCTCTCAACTCCTTCCTACAAACTTCGTTAATAGTAGTTTGCTTCATTTTTCCTTCCTTTCTAGCTTGAACTACCTTCTCCGCATTAGAATTGAAATATAAATCCAATGGTCCCTTTTGCCTTGGTTTTTTCAGTGCACTTTTACTACTAGTACTACCAATGCTACACCTGCTACTTTTGCTTTGCGCTCTTTTCCCTCCAGAGTTTAATTCCTCAACATCATTTTCCTCTTCATCGTCATTGAAGTTATCTATATCTTCAAAGTCATGCATGAATCCACTTTGCTCCTTCTCCGATGTTTTTTTTATCATAAAGTCTTTGATTTCCTCCCTCACATGTGGTGGACATCTGGAGCACGCTTTTGCATTTCGAAAGCCTCCAACAATATGCTGCTTTGCTCGGTAAATTCCTCCTTTTGTTACTTTTTCGCAAAAATTACATGTAAGATCATTTTTATTTCTTTGATCTGCTAAATGTACATACTTCCATGCAGGGTCACTTTTGGATGCTTCCGAATCCATTCAGGAAATTCAACAGCTACTTGGAACTCTACAAATATGGAAAAGAAATCTAAGAAACAAGCAATGTTGCAGCAAAATTTTTAATTCAGCAAAAATGCAATTTTTAGGAGTTTCTTCCCCAAGTTTAAATAGTGACATGTGGTTCTATATTACTTAATTTTTTTAATCATTCATCAGACGAAAATGTTGTTTTTTTAAACAAAAACTAAGTGGGAAAGATGATGAAAGTGTTTACGTTCACCCAAAAAAAAGAAAAACCATAGAAAAGAGAGAGACTGTGTACTGTTTACAAAAAAAAAAATTTAAAAAATGGAGAACATAGTCTCTACTGTTTACAAAAAAAAGAAAAAATGTTTACTGTTCACCCAAAAAAAAAGCATAGAAAACAGAGTGTGTTTACATTTTTCAGAAAAAAAAAAGGTGTTTGCTATTTACAGAAAACAGAGAGAGAGAGAGAGAGAGAGTGAGTTTTGCTGTTTACAACAAAAAAAAAAAGAGAACAGAGAAAAAAAAAGAAAAAATGTTTATTGTTCACCCAAAAAAAGATAAAAAGCATAGAAAACAGAGAGAGAGAGAGTTTTGATGTTTACAACAAAAAAAAAAAAAAAAAAAAAAGAGAGAAAGGAAGAGGGTGAGACAGTCGCACCTGAGCAGAGTCTCGACGTGAGTCGGCGCGATGGGTGGAGCCTCGGAAAGTGAGCGAGAAAGAGAGAGAGAGCGATGATTCCGCTCGAGCGGAGGCTACGATGCACCGGAGCCGTGGAGAGCCAGCGAGAAAGAGAGAGAGAGAGGTGATGGCGTGATGCTTGCTCGAGCGTTAATTTCAGGAGTCCGATCAATTTTTTTAGGGTTTCTCAACCCTAGATCTGGGTTTTTTTTTTTCAATACTCTTAACGGATTAGTTGGATGAGTTGGATCCAAAGTCCAAACTCCAAACCCGTGAGCCCTCAAAGCTTCGGGCGCGCCTTGCGCCTCAGGATAGGCGTGCGCCTGGGCGCATGAGGCGCTCGCCTGGGCAAGGTCGCCCGCCTAGGGGCTGCCTAGGCGCGAGCCACCTCGCCTAGCGCCTAGGCGCGCACCCGAGGCGCGCTTTTTAAATCAATGTCCGCCGTGCAATCCTCTGGTGCCGCAATAAAGGTTCCGTACTTGGAGAATCAGTCCACCACCACGAGGATGGACCCTAACGCCCCCACCTTAGGCAAGGTGGAGATAAAGTCCATAGAGACGCTCTCCCATGGATGCGTTGGTGTAGGCAAAGGCTCGAGGAGGCCCCCTGGCTTCTGACGCTCCACCTTGTCTTGCTGGCACACAAGACAGGTCCGCACGTACGCCTCCACGTCGTCGTGCATACGAGGCCAATAGTAGGCGGCCTCGAGTACCGCCATGGTCCGCTTCTGCCCCGGATGTCCGACCCACTTGGAGTCATGACACTTCTTCATGCGCTCGCGACGGAGATTACCCCACCTGGGCACATACACGCGACGCCCCTTGGTGAGGAGCAGCCCATCGCTAAGCCAGAACCGCTACGCCTTGCCCTCCTTGACTAGTCGCACGAGTCCTTGGGCCACAGGGTCTTCGCAAGTCCCTTCGCAGATTCGCTCCCTAATCGCGCCTTGGAGCTGGCACACTGCCGCCAACTCCACCTTGCGGCTGAGTGCCGGGCTTGTACATGAGCTCTATGTCGAATTCCGCCAAGAAGTCCTGCCACCTCGCCTGCTTGGGTGACAGCTTCTTCTGAGTGAGGAAGTAGCTCGTTGCAACATTGTCCGTCCACACAACGAATTTGCTTGCAAGGATATAATGCCGCCAAGTCCTGAGGCAGTGCACCACGGCGGTCATCTCCTTCTCCTGCACCGTGTACCGCCGCTCAGTGTCGTTGAGCTTGCGGCTCTAATAGGCGATGGGGTGCCCGTCCTGCACGAGGACACCGCCGATAGCGAAGTCCGAGGCGTCAGTGTGCACCTCGAATAGGCGGCTGTAGTCAGGAAGATGCAGTACCGGGTCCTCCGTCACCGCCCACTTCAAGTCCTCGAATGCCTCCGCGCACCGAGGGGTCCAGTCCCATGACTAGGTCTTCTTGAGCAAATCTGTCAGCGGGGCCGCTCGAGCGGAGTAGCCCGCGATGAAGCGGCGATAATAGTTGACGAGTCCGAGAAAGGATCGCAGCTCGGACACCGTCGTGGCGCCTCCCACTCACAGATCGCCCGCACTTTCTGCTGGTCCATGCGAAGCTGTCTTCAGCCTATCCAATGGCCAAGGAAATGCACCTCCTCCTTCGCATAGGAGCACTTCTCCCGCTTGACATAGAGTTGGTTTTCCCACAGCACTTGGAAGATCGTCCGCATGTGCTCGACGTGCTCCTCCAAAGTATTGTTGTACACGACAATGTCGTCGAGATACACTACCACGAAGCAGTCGAGGTAGGGGTGGAATAGCTTGTTCATCAGGGTGCAGAAGGTCGCCGGCGCATTCGTCAGGCCGAATGGCATGACGAGGAACTCGTAGGCTCCATACATCGTCACGCATGCCGTCTTCTCCTCATCGCCTTCCGCGATCTTGACTTGGTAGTACCCTGAGCGAAGGTCCAGTTTGGTGAAGAACTTCGCTCCGCCAAGCTGGTCGAACAAATCCGCCACTAGCGGAATAGGGTACTTGTTCTTTACCGTCACCTTGTTGAGCGCTCTGTAGTCAATATAGAGCCACAGGCTTCCGTCGCTCTTCCTTTGGAACAAGACCGATGCTCCGTAGGGTGCTTTCGACGGCCTGATAAAGCCCGCATCGAGGAGGTCCTTTCCCGCCTGGGTGGAAGTCTCCTGGGCAACTCCTGGGACATGACGTCCCCCAGGACTGCATCGACCTCCGCTGGAGGGCCCCCCTCCTCGAGGTCCTCTCCGCTCACCTCGCGGATAGCCGCAAGGTAAGTGACTTCTCCGCGCTTCACCCCCTTCCGCAACTGCAGAGCGAAGAGGTGTGGGTTGCCGCCGGCTCACTGCAGCTAGCCAAGACCATGCACGGGGCCGCCGCCTCCATAATGCTCAAGGCCCCAAGATGCGGCATCGGAACCGCCTTCGACGAGGCGAGGAAGTCGATGCTGAGGAAGACTTTGAAGTCATCGATGGTCGCGGCGGTGAAGTTCGTTGTACCCGTCCAGGTCCTACAGCGATCGTCACCCCTTTGGCTACCCCCGCGACAGGCTGTGCCACCGAGTTGACAGCCTTGATCTTGCTCGTGTCCTTCTCGAGCTTGAGGCCCAGCCGCTTGGCCTCTGCTTCAGCGATAAAGTTGTGGGTCGCTCCGGTGTCCACGAGCGCCGGAGTGGCCTTTCCGTTGAGGGTCACGTCCACGAACAGGAGCTCCTTCTTGAGCGGCTTGCTGCTGCTCGCCTGCCCCTGGATCGCGCTGACGAGCCGCAGCTCGCCCATCTTCGTCTCCGCCTCACCCTCCTCGGCTTGGATGGCATTGACAGTCTTCTTCTTTGGGTAATCCCGCGCCCAATGATCAGCTCTGCAGACAAAGCAAGAAATCTTCTTCTTCTACGGAGGGCCCTTTCGCTCTTGGCCCTTGTGATCTCGCGGCTCGCGGCGGTCTCCCCCACCTTTGGCCTTGCCTCCTTAGGTGGTTTGCCACGAGCAAAGTCCGGCTTCTTATACTCCGGCAGCTTCTCCACCAAGGCAATAGCAGAGCTCACATTCTTGACGTCTCTCGCCACGAGCTCCTTGTTAGCCCATGGTTGGAGACCACCGAGGAAGAAGAATAGTCTGTCCTCCTCAGCCATGCTAGTGATGGCAAGCATCAACTTGGAGTACTCCTTAACATACTCCTTGAGGGTTCCCGTGTGCTTGAGCCGTCGAAGTTGCCTCCGCGCCAAGTATTTGACGTGCTCGAGGTAGAACTGTGCCTTTAGCTCGCGCACGAAGTCCTCCCAAGTTTTTAGCTCGCATTAGCCCTTCGCGGCCTCTGCGGAACATCATCGTCACCATAGCATCGCGTCGTCGGCAAGGTACATGGAAGCGGTTTGGACCTTGTCATCCTCGTCCTCCAACCGCAGAGCTTTGAGTTAGCGCTCTATGTGCCATAGGAAATTATCGATCTCCTTCTCATCACGCGTGCCCTTAAAGCATTGGGGTTCAGGGACGCGGATCTTCGGGGTGTACTCCCTCTGCGTCTCGACGCCACGAGCCACCGCCTTTTCGAGGATCACCACCCTCGTCTTGAGGTTATCGACCTCGTCGCTGCGGGAGACGATCTCCTCAATCAGCGCCTTCTTATCGTCATCGCGTCGGGTAAGGTCATGGCGGAACTGCTCGAGCTGCTCACGGAAACTTGCCATGGCAGCCGCAACGCTGTCCTCCATGACTTGCAGTCCGTCCTCCATCATCCCCATATGGCGGGTCAGGACGGAGTAGTGCTCGTCCGCTTTGGCAACGGAATCCTCCACCAGGCTCATGCGGTCCTCAAGCGAGGTGGACTCTCTCGCCAGAGTCCGCAGCTCCTTGCTCTTGCTGCGCTTGCCTCCTCCTCTTGGTTCGGGCACAACATCAACGACGGCAGCATCCGACGTGGACATGGCTTCCTAGCGATGAACTCGCTCTGATACCAACTATCACGGACTTAAGCTAAATCGCTTGTCTAGCCCGTGCGGCGCTCGCCTTCCTTCGCGAAGTGAGCTAGCCTGCCTCTCTACTTACTAAGTTAGGACCTACTCGCCCTAGACTAAGTACAAGGGAGAGAGAGAGTTTGAAGAAAGCTCTTCTATTACTTGAGTAAAGGATTAGAAGTGAGGATTCTGAGTTGAGGGGGTGGAGGCCACATCTATTTAAAGGCCACTCGCCGCCCATAAATCAAATAGAAAGACGCCAAGTGGTGTAAAGCTACAAGGCAAAAGAGGAGGCTACAAGCTCCCAAGAGTCCTAATAAATGCATCTTCTAGAAACCTAAAAACTCTAAGAGACCCTTCGATACCCGCACCATCAGCCTCGAGATCCGCAGAGATGCTTCTAGAAGATTAAGGCAAAACCTCCAATAGATATCCCCTTTGGAGTTTGAGCGATTTGCAAAGAAAAATCTTGGAGAAAATTTCTAAGTCCTGACAGCCGGCGCTGACTAGGAGGGAGGTCGTCAGAGTGGTAAAGGCCGATGGCGGCGATAAGGAGAGAGGGAGAAAATTTATAGTGTGAGAGATCTAGAGAGAGAAAGGGAGAGAAAAAGAGAGAGAACTCAGACGAGCCTCATCGCCAGAGAGAGAGGGCTGCTGACGGTGGGAGGAGGTGTGGCGGTGACTGTGGGGGTGAGGGAAGAGGGAGAAAGAGGGGAAGAGAGAAAACTAGGGTTTATATTTCTATGTTCTTTTCTTTTTTCCTTCTTAATATAACAATTGCAAAGAAGTCCCTGCAATCCTCTCTCTATGCCAATACAGTCCTCTCTTAGTCCTCTACGCACAAGAGTTCATCGTTGCGAAAAATTTTCACTTTTCACACAAGAAATAATAACTTTTTCGCAGATTGCTAAGTTTTCTAAATTTGTAAAATTGTGTTTTAGCCCCTTTGGTTTACAATTTTTTTACTCAAAACGCACCCACATGTGTATTTTGCACAGTAGTATCTTCCATCAAAATTTCATACAACTCGGCACATAATATGTCACGTTTTTTGCATAAAAACCAATTTTATCGGTTTCTCTCTTGATGTTTTAATCCCCAAAACACCACTTTATCGAGCGAAATTGCATGAAAACCCCTCTCATGACTTACAATACTATCAAACATCTGAAGTGGCGATTTTGTTTCATTAAAAACTATCCAATTTAGACAAAAAAGCCCTAACGTTTTCGAAATTTATACTTAACACCTCAGTCTCTACAGGTACCCAACCTGAGTTCCGCAAAACCCAATGTTCGCTGCGGAAACTTCTAGCGAGTATCGGTACTCAGAGTTTCAGTACCGGTATTGAAACTGGAATTAGCCCAAACTGCAAGGTTGGTTCCGAAACTTCATTTTTCGCGCCGTTTTTGTGCCAAAACAGTCCTATCTCAAACTTTCCCAAAACCTCTCAATTGGTACCACAGGCCATTTTACACTAAATTTAAGCAATTTGCAAAGTTCAGTATATTACATGATATCTCGCCAACAAGACATAGCTATCTAGAGAACACTTTAACTATGTTGCCAAGAAACAATATGTACTTAATCCATGGCTTCACGGTAAGGTCAATCTTTGTGAAGAAAGCCTTCATAAAGGAAAAAAGAAGTACGAACCCTAGATATTCAAATCATAAGCAATTAGATGTTCCTTTTTTTGTAGTTTGATTAAGTACTTCACTTGGTTTTAACCAATTTCTAAATCGAAGATAATTAGTAAAACAAATAGTACAATGCAACCTAGAAATTGAGAACAGAATGAACACACAATGAGAGAAGAGAAAGCAAAAAGGGATGCCCGAGAGACTTGAAAATATATTCAAATAATAAGAAAATACATGGAAAACTTAGCCATGAACATGCAATGGAAAATATTCTTAAAGGACGCCAAATTGAACTAATATAACAAAAATGAAAAATGGGAATGCTACCAGCATTAAAAGTGTGAAACTGTTGAAGAACCTCAGCAACATATTCTTCCGTAGAGTTTTGTATTGTACTTATCTTCATTGTTAAATTTTGCCCTTCAGCTTCAAGAGCATCTTTTTGCTGTGATAATAGAAACTCCTCATTTTCCTCAGTAATGATAATTCGAAATTGATCACATTCCTGTATGAACTTTTCCCTGTTTAAGATAGGATGTCAGCTCATGGAATATGATTTACTATGTTACAAAGGTAAATCTGATGTAGTTTATTTTACATATTAAGATACAAAACTACAAAGTGTGCACTTTTAATTTCATTTAATTTCAGAGTTCAACCATGACCAAATTCTGAGACAGCTGCTACTAAGGTTGTGTGAGCTGACAACAATGGATAATAAGGCAGAAAGCGGGAAAACTTATTTTGAGGGTCCACAGCTGCACATAAACTACCATGAGATACGACTATACTGAGATATGGCAATGTATTTCGTGAACAGTTTTGACATGTCAGTTTTCTTCTTAAATAATCCACATCAACTAGCTTGCTCTTTTGGATCAGCTTATTTGCATCTGCATGCTATGTATGACCATATTCTCTCGAACGGCTATTATAAATTTGGTCCTCAAAGGATACAAGTCTCAACATTAACATTACTTATTTTGCTAGCATTCAGCACTACTATCACATCGATTATCAATTTTCTCTACTGCGAACTGCACTATTATTACATATAAATAATTACTTGCATTTATTTAGTGCAAAAAACTATTGAATCCCTATACTAGTTCTGAAGCTGCCCCTTATTTGGATGATTGAACAAAGGTGCTAAGGGTACTCTATTTTCTTATATCTTGCCCGTTAAGTCACCTAAAAAATCTCTAGGTCTTTAGTTAGGTTATAAACAAATAGATACTTGAAGTTTTCAATCATTATGGAAGCACAAATTTCGGGATTCCACACCTTTCCCAAGATTTTTAGACTAGAGTAAGGTTAGTCACTGTAGCAAAGAGCTAGACAACAAAAAAATGTCATTTATCTTATAGGGCAAAGCCGCCAGCCGGTCGGCTAATGGTGCAAATTGTTTTCAAATCTTGACTTCTAGTTAATTTCGGTCAAATCCAAAGGATCTTTGTAATATATTGGACCTTCACACATTGGCAAGGTCGCAGTAGGAAATTGTGGTTGGTACATGTTAGAGGTTTCTGGTGGTTATTGGGTTGAGTTGGGTCTGCTCTGGTGCGAAACGAGCGCGAAAACGAAATCTGGAAACAAAGTCAACTGAAACTGGAGTTTCAAAACACTTTCGAACGGCCGGAAGTGCTGTGACCAGTCGGAAATTGTGTTTCGAGGATCTGGACCGTGGTGCAGACGCCCGAAAGTTGTGGGCGAGGTTCTGGACGCCAGAAAGTGTATTAGTTGCTCCCTCCGATTGTTGAGGTCACTGCTCACAGAAAGTTGCAGGCAATGATTTAAGTGCCCATCGACACGGACCGTATCTACCGTGCCATATCGTGCCAACAAGATATCAGCACAATACAACCCCCGTGCCGATGGCACAACTCAAAACCCTCTATTCTTTAAATTAGTAAGTAATTTTCTCAATAAAGTTCAAAAGATTTGATAAAAATACATAATAAACAGTTAGACTATTTTGTTGCTAAAGAAAATAAATATTTCATGCTATTATGTGTCGGCACACATAAAATTTTTGTGACTGGCACGCATCGGCACGGCTCGGCACACACCGTGTCGTACCGTGCCGGCAAGTTTCCGACACGACCCCGTGTCACGGCACTTAAATCCTTGAGCTCAACTGTTTCGGGCGCCGAAAACCACTATTGGGTGTCCGAAACCACTATGGTGAGTCACTTGTTCACTGCTTTCCACTCAGTTAACCTTATCCGCAAGCATTCGAGTGTCCACAGTAACTTCCGCGCAGCTGCAACCAAGGTTTAAAGTGCCGTGGCACGGGGGCATGCCGCTGTCTGCCTGGCACGATACGGCACCGGCACCCTTCCATCCGACACGTGGTATGCTTGCGTCCGATGGATACGCACGACTCCTACTGGCACGCTTTGGCACGGACTTATTTCAGTTTTTTTAGTTCCAATAAGCTCTTATAATATTATTTTGAAAGATTTAATCAAATAATTATGAACATTTGCTACGTATAGCTTACTATACTCATCAATTAACATACTTGTAAGCTTTTTTGTATGTAAAGTACAACTATACCTGATTCAGAATAGAAATTTTTACAGGTTAGAATTTTTAAAATGCAAAGACATCTTTCTTTCTTTCTTTTGACCATATTACAGTCTTTCTTTTATAAAATACAAAAAAATAATTTTTCAAATTATTTTTAGAAGTATTTGAAAAAATTATTTTTTAATTAATTTTTTCAAAAAATTAGTAGATCCATCAAAAAAATTAAGCAATAAATTGTATGACAAATAAATTAAATAAATTTAAGTATCAATTGATTTAATTTAGCTTTTAATTTTATCAGCATTTTCAATCTTGTAGCGCAAAAATAAAATTTTATGTTTGATGTGCCTCAAAATTTGTTTACTGAGTTCGATTTTGTTCCCCTAATTCGCCAAAAGTTTCGCGGTGCGACAAATTTTGAAAAAATAATTTGTGAAGGAAAAATGGATGTCTGTGGTGGAAGCGGAGGGCTCGGGCCGATAGGATATATAAATTAATAGTTTGTCCGTATATTGATAAACAAAAAATTAAATTATAATTTTTTTGACTTGCCTAACAAGTAGATCTTCGATTTGCAATATCTTTGAGGGGGTGTGGGGTACCCAGAATGCTTCGGGTATCCCAAAGAGAAAAACAAAGGAGAAAAAAAAAGCAAAACGCAAAAAAAAAGCAAAAAACAAAAAAAACAGCATAATGCCGGCACGGCACTGTGCCGCGGCACACTGCGCCATGCCGCTCTGTCTCGTGCGGCACGGCGCCGCATGCCGCGACACTTGGGGGGTCCGAGACCCCTCCTGTACCGTGCGTGCCGGCCCGTGCCGTACGGCACGTGCCGGCACTTGAATCCTTGGAACAATGAATCTAAAGGTTAAGTGATGATGTTTTTATGATGATTTACCCTAGTGTTAATTATAGCGGAAGGTCTGAGAGATGTAGTTTGCACAGGGGAGAGGTTTCATCTGTGGAACATTTTGGTTAGAGCTGTGAGGAGTTTGAGGAGCTGAGGTTGGAGTACTTCGATTGGAGAATTGATTAGGCGGGTACTCGTTGCCAAAATCAGCGGACTAATTACTGTCTCTGTTTGCACGTTCCAGTTGAAATTACTTGGTCTTAATGATAGGGTAAACTTGGTAGTATGCTGTTGTTTATATCACCTTGCTATAGGGAGCAAGTTAGAGGGATTAATATATGAATTGGTACTATATTGACATAGTAGACAGTAAATTGTGACATTTGAGATCATAGCTAGTACTTGTCATTTGCCATTGCCTTGAGACACATAGTATGTTCTGATACATGTAAGATTGACATGAGGTTAGCAAATGTGAAATATGTGAAAATGCCGAGGGGCAAGTGAAAATAGTCAAATGTGAAAGTGGAAATGTGATCTATTGATCATGGTATGTGACTATAGCCTGCTAGAGCCAAAGTGAGCTCACCTACATATGTGTATACTCGTGTGGGGTCGCTCCCTAGAGAGACGATCCTCCGGAGGTGAGCTGCCCAGCTATGTGATTGTTCGAGCTACGACAGCTATACGATTGTTCGAGCTGTGGTAGGTATGTGATTGTTCCAGCTACCTTAGTTGAGAGCCGCAGTGGTCCATGTGCGATTGTTCCGTGTTCCACTAGACGAGGCACAGGATAGACCGGACTGATGAGTCAGTCAGTGTGATTCGATAATTTGGCATTTATTATCAGTTATTATAGTTGATGCATGATGAGACATGATTTACAATTCCTAGTATTACTTGTAGAGGCATGATAGTAGGCGCTTGTTTACAGTTCAGTATATCATGTGGTTATGTGGACTTTTTTATAAAATAACTCTCTAAAATTTTACAATTTGTAAAATAATTATGTCGAATTTTTATTTGGCAAATTAACTCTCTAAATGCGGTGAATCATTCACCGCATTCAAAAAAAATTTAGGCCCTTCTAAAGACGGTGAATGATTCGCCGCCTTTAAAAGAAAGTCTTAAAAGAGATGAGGGAAAAGAAAAGTAGATAAATATAAAAAACGGTGAATCATTTACCGCCTTTAGTATATTATGAATGCGGTGAATGATTCACCGTCTTTAGGAGGTTAGTTTGCCAAATACAAGTTTAATAAGGTTATTTTACAAATTATAAAATTGTGAAGGGTTAGTTTGTAAAAAAGTCCCTGGTTATGTATTTAGTTCAGTTTATACTATTGATACCTCGAGTAGACCTAGTAGTGTAGGTCGTCGCTGTTGTCGACTGTACCTACTAGGAACTATTTTTAGTAGTTCTCATGCCCTATTACTATTAATTTTATTTCAGAGCCCTCAGTGTCGGCTGGTGTCGAGGTAAGAGGAACGCAGGCTACATAGCATCTCCTACCCTGGACGAGTGCTAGTGGAGGACCATCCCCTGATATTATAGCTAGCTGTACATACTGGGCCTGAATGGCAAATGATGTTTTATATTATTTTGGTTTGTGTAGTGATATATGCAGTGTAGCTACAGTTGTTTAGTTGTACATAGACTCTGATACAAGCTTTTCATACATATGCTCTATGTAAGTGATAAATTTACAGATTAGTTGAATTACGCTACGTATGTGCGAGGGGCGTCCTTGTGCATACGGTGGATCTGTTGTCGTGCCCGGGGGGGGTTGGGGGGGCTTCTGCTGTAACCCCAGATGTTACAGTCTTTGTGGAAGAAAAGTGGAAAGAAGGTTAAAAATATTAGGATAACGATAAGAGTTTTGATGAGTAGAAGAGTTTTCGAAAGGGAAGCTGTGACGCCCCAACTTCCCAGGGGGTCACCCATCCTAGGACTACTCCCGTCCTAGCACGCTCAACTCTCTCAATCTCTTGGGCCTAGCCACCACCCAAAATGCTTAAGCCGGGTTGAGAGGTTAGCCCTATTATATCTTTTATATAGGACTACCTGGGGTGTCACAGAAGCCTTCACACCCTAAATACCACTTGCAAACTTCTACTGACGTAGATACCATGTAGTTTTGAAAAACAAGTGTAAATGTTGGATGTGATTGACATGGTGTAACTATTTGACTGTTAGGGCCCGTTTGGTTCACGATTTGTAATATTCCAGTAATCCTCTATATTTTTTATAGAAAATATTCAACTCATTATCATTCAACTCAAATTGGGTAGTTGTAATGAAGTAGTGGAGTCATTGTAGATTCCTAGACGGTAGGAATACTAGATTATCATGGGTTAGGAAGTATTCTCGTTTCCAAGCTTGATGAGAATCAATGGTAGTCCATCAATAAGAATATACTGGTTTTAAATAACCTTCTAATCCAAGTGGCTTGATAAGTTAGTAATAAACTTTCTATTCCAACTAAAATATACAATCTCCGAATATTACAAACCTTGAACCAAACGGCTCCTTAATGCCATATGCAAATAACACGTTGTCACCGTACATACAGTGATCTTTGTTTTTGTGGTGTATGAGTATCATGTATACTATTGTATATAGCTTTGAAAGGCGCTTTTTTCTTTTTTACTTTTGTTTGTGTCAATTTTTTGCTTGCTTGATAGGGTCAGGTGGAAGTCTGCCAAACTCTGCATCTAAAAAAAATATAGTTTCCTATTAAAAAGAAGAAAAAAAAATTGTAGATTGTAAGTTACACTAACATAACTTCCAAGCTAGAATTAAAAATTAAAAAATGAAAGCACAATCTTAGTGACAGCAAGGGCTTAAATAATTGAGGAAAGAAAGCAACTACAAAGGAATGAGATCTACTAAGTGTTCACATTCTATGTCATACATCTTATCTGATAATTCTTTTCTGGTGCCATCGAGATTCAGTTTCTGATATTTCAGATTTCCCTCCATCGCTTCCACCGAAGTTGTTGCTGTCACTGTTAACATAAGAGGGAGATATAATCTGATACAACATATAATATGAATATCACTACATATTAGAAGGTAATCCAATGGGTAATTATAAAATAACTTCTATATAAAATAAATAGCGTACGCATCCAAGTCATCCAACTACAAAATGATCTTTCAGTTTATTGTGATATCTACTATTGTCCCATAATATATGCAGCAGTTTTACGAACATACCAACCATTTCCCACATGATATGCAGCAGCTATACAAACATCAATATTCTTTGAGTAAAGATGAAAATCAATACCTAACAGTTCCATTGAGGGGGGGAAAAAATTACAAATATCTTCATGTAGACCCAGCTGAAAAATTCGATATCAACAGTCAGGAGATCTGGAAGGTGTACAATCAGAGCACTGCAATGTGATGGCCCTGAGTATGATGACATCTTCATTTTTAGCCTTTTCTTTAACTTTCAACATTCTTTATGCTTCATATGTTTTATCTCTGTAAATAAACTTTTTGTCTAGCTGATTGAATCGTAAGTCAAAGTTGATTTTATCATATATTTTGATTCATATTCCAAACCATTGGCAAGATATTAAAGTTAGGCCTGCTCTTAAACAAAAAAAACAAAAAAAAACAAAAAACCTACAAACATAGATTGTCTGTATGAATAAACGACAACAATTACTTTCTGTGTTTGTCAAGAATACATTGGGCATGAAGATATTTGTCGGTTGTGAAGCCTTCCTATGAGCACGTGGACAACATCTATGGTAAAGACATCACACCAAATATGGTTTGAATAGGTAGCAAAGCAAAGTAGGACCAAACAACGCCTTGTAGCGGGCATGGTGGTCTTGTCTACCCACACGATGTTGTAGAGATTAGGATATGGCTCAGTCTTGAGATTCAGGCGGCCAATTATAGCCTCAAATATCACATTGATACAACTGTCACCATCAATGATGATCTTATAACTCTTATCCCCATATTTTGTGTAGGTGTTAAAAAAATGGAAGTGTCTCCAATCGTCCTTTTTCCTAGGTTGGGTTAAGACACAATGCATGACCTGTAAAGCAGTATTTTCATTAATCTCCTCGTTCAATTCTAACACCTCTCCGTATCTAGGAATCTCAACGGCAGTGTGTGTGATTTCCTCTAGATTCTCAAAATCTTTGCCATCTAGCTGAACAAGCATGTTCCGCTTGGAGCACTCATAAGTGTAATGACCCATTTGGTGATAATTGTAACACCTCCTGTGTTTCCCTATTTGGAACCATCAGTGGCTATACCCTTGGTCTTGGGATCATGATCTTGTTGATTTTAAAAATTATTTGATTTGTTAGCATTGAACTTTGTGCCGGTGTTCTTTGTATTCTTATTGATCCATTTTTCAGTGAATCCAACTCATATGTATTCCAAAGTTATAAATATTTATTAAGGGATTCTCTAGCATGTGGATTTGATAGAGAATCTCTAAGAGAACCCCTAAAGGCTCATCGATAGCCTTCTTTTTTGTTTTTCTCAATAAACTTCCTCTGAATCAAAAGATGGTGCTCTAATTTCTCATAATCATCTAGTATTGATTCAAAATTTGTTTAGAGACTTCATTTTGTAAACTTTCATGATTCTCTAAACAACAAACCACCACCAACACATCATCTTATTACTCGGATGGAGTGGTATACGTGGATTCGTGCGGGAGCCTAGAACTGGGTGGAAGCTTCATGGATTCGAAGCGTTGGCGCGACGTGGAGGCAGAGCATGGTCGATTGAAGGAGTTCAATCGAGCGGGGACCAGCATAGGAGATCCTCTACGAGTTTAGAGTAGGGTTGAGTCACAGATACGGTAAATCACCTTGTACTCAAATTTTTAATAGTAGATTTTTCGCATGATCGGCCTTGTGGTTTTTACTCCTATTGGAGGTTTTCCCACGTTAAATCTAGGTGTCTTATTTACTCTTCCCCATTTATTTTTTATTTAGCTGGCTTTAATGTGATTTGTGTATAACAACCTATTCACCCCTGAACTAATAAACTAACTAACTAACAAACTAACAAAGAGATAAAAACAAACAACCAAAGTCTCTACTCCTAAAATATGTAACCTTGAACTTATCTACACAGCAACTAATTAGAAACCATGAGGAGAAAAGAAATGTCTAGAAACATCAAAGACTAAACCAGCACCAAATTCTGATTCAATTTAAAACTCCGACGCTGGTTCATCGAGCCAGATGCTCGGTTTATTTCAAAGTCGCCGCCGCACATAGGTTCTGAATGGTGCTTACTACGCATCACTTTTGGGGTGATCCAAGATCATTTAGGCCTACAAATTCGTGGTCAAAATTATACTTTCTATTTATAGAAACTTCGACCGTGAATATCTTTTTATCCGTAAGGAAATAGAGTTCTGTTCTTTATATTTGCTTTTGATGAATTCAAGGTGCTCTATACATGTGATGCAACCGGACCAACTTTCCAAACAAGAAAATGTACAGATCCCAAGGCTTGATTCAAGTAGGATTCTTAACTCTCTGCCACCCTAGTAGTAGGATTTCGGTCCTTATAAATAGGACCTTTTGTAACCGGTTTTAGTATTGATAATGAAGTTGATCAAGGTTTGTTTGGCCTACATGACTTCTTTTTTCCCCTCTATCCACATTCGAACGTCTTCTACAAAAGACCATGGATCACCGGGTGCAAATAATTTCTCCAAAGATCAATGCCATTTTAGACTGCTAGCCACGTGGCAGCACAAGATTAAATGAAAAACCAAACAAAGTAGATACAATTGTATTGCTAACACATTAACAACATAGAAGGTCATATTATTTGATGCATTGGTAACAGGTTTCTTTAATTTTATCTAAACTTCTAGTGATTGTAAATCATACATAATGGTTTAAGTTTAGACAAGAAAAAAAATAAATGTTAGTCTATCTGAGCATCTGCTCAATTCAAAACTTCAGAAATGAAATCTAAAATGAACCATGTGAAATAACTAACTATGCCAACCACCTAATTGGCCCTAAAATTTGTTTTAATAAATTTCAGTCATATGAAAGCCACACGACTCATATATTTATTTTTTTAATGAATTATTAAATAATCTGAAAGGTGCTTGAGTCATTAAGTTTCATGTGATAGAAAAGTGGTCTACAAATTTTGGAACCGTGGTTGTCGATTTTATTAAGAAAGAAAAGGTTCGCACTATGAGCTTTGGTAGGACACCATGAATCTTGTAAACCTTAGAAAAGATTATTCTCTCAAGAAGACTTCTCCCACAAATGAAAAAGCCAGAAGCATTCTACTTTCCTTTATTAAAAAAAACGTATTCATAAGTTAAAGCAGTTGCAATCGAATATAACATTGAACATGAGACAAACAATAAATAATTACCGGTCACTTGGATCAAACTGTTGAGTTCAAATTCCCCAATTGATACCATCTTTGCCAACTCAGCTTCCTTCATAATATAGTCTTTTTCAGTTTCGGAATGCTTTACAATATCTGATTCAATTTCTCTTGTCCTCTGAATATTTTGCTCGATCTCTTCATTAACCTACTACCACGAGAACACAAGTACGCAGTAACGTAAACATCTTCCTTCATGGAAAAAAAAAAATGAGATTTTATTACACAGTAAATAATGGATCAGTTTGGATATGAAAATCTGCCATAAACAATAAAGTATACAACAATCAAACAGCAACATTCACATTCAATGAACTTGCTATTATGTCATTGTACTGCGAAGAGAGCTATTTTTGTCATGTCGCTGGCAAAAGGGGGAAAAGTTATCAGAACTTAAAAAGTTTCTCAGGCAGATTTTGTTTGCTTCTGTGCATAAATTTGGTAGTTCATAAGATAAAGAAGGATATATAAGGTAACTAATGGTAAAAACGATCATTTCTAAAGCTTGAAGGTTGAAAAACAATTTGAATTTCACAACATTAAGCCTAGTCATCAGGTCAACAGTAGCTTGAAAATAATGTGGGAAGAAACATCAGCAATAATGCTTCTTCCAAACTTACCACGTCAAACTTCATACAAGAAGAATCAATGCAATGATTTCCTTTCAAAACTAAAATATCAGTTATAAAGCTTATATTGAATGTTAACATGCTTTAAACTGATTAGATTTCTTTAGTCAATGATGCTAAACTTACATATGCCAAATCCTATTTGAAACAGGTTCAAGACGTGCAACAGTAGGTTCACAAAAAGTTGCAAGATTCCATAACCAAAAACAGGGCAGCTGTGGACCAACACCGCCGAGGTATGAATTTTAATGAAGGGGATAGTATTTTGGTCTACTTCAGAAAGTAGTGTTTCCCGGTTGCAGGTTACAGAATGATAGGCAGGAAGAAGTTTGGACCATTCAAGATCCTCAAGAAGCTAGGGAAGAATGCCTATCTTATTAACCTTCCCCCAAGATTGCCTATTTCGTCGGTTTTCAATGTGAGTGATCTGTTTGTGTACCATGGTGAGATGCCCACTTCTACAGATGTCGGGACCCTACCTTTCTGTGCAACCACAGAGACCACATTAGAGGGCGTAGAGGAGATTTTGAATGTTTGTGAGACCAAGACACGTCAGGTTTCACAGTCAGTACTGTAATACCCTATAATAATATTATTTTATTTATTCATTTGGACTATTTTGCATAATTATAATTTGGCGGTTCATGTGCAAATTAACCCTTAACCCTAATTAATGTAAGAACTTCCTATCTCTCTCTTTCTCCTGTATGTGCCCCCGGCCGCACCTCTCTATCTGTCCCACATATGCGTGGCTCCTTCTCGTGCTTTCTGTCCCGTTCTCTCTCTTGTTCACGCAAAAACACACATGAGCACAGCCTCTCGCTCCTTCTCGCCCTCCAACGTCGCCGCCGTCGTTCTAGGCCGCAGCCGCACTTCTTGATTGTCGTCAGCGCCATTTGGATTGTGGTCGACGGCATCTCATTGGCCGTCATTTCCTTCGCCATCTTTAAAAGATTTCGTTGATTAAATTGATTGTTGGCACTTGACCAAACAATACTCAGATATTTTAGAGGTAAGTGTGCCCTAACACCCGTTAGTTTATTTTAGGTAAATTTATAGAAATATGTTATGACAAGAAAATTTCTTTTGTATGGTTTTCAAAATAAGGGTTAAGCATGCTTATACAAATTACAAATCGTTGAAAGAAAAGGATTTCTTAAAAAGCTTTGATTTGACTGTTGTGTAATTTTAGAAAAATAAGTGCTTTAGAAATTGTGTTTATTTGATAAAAATTCAGTATTCGGTAATTTGTTTCTTAAAGTTCTGATGTCTCTTGGTATTTTGCTATAATTATGTTGGCCATGTCGACATGAATTTTGTGACAAAAGCAAGCTTCGATTTTGTATAGCAGCTCCAAGTGCAGTTTTGTGATGCGCCTTCAGGTGTAATTTTGTGATGCGCCTCCGAGTGCTATTTAGATACACCTTCGGGTGCTTTCTTTTTGTGATCACGCCATCGGACGGCTCTAATATGTGACTAGGATGTTAGCCAACGGTCACTAGTTACTGGAGACTTTTATTTCATATTCTAATTTTTGGAATAAGAATGTTTTTGTTAAAATTCTATTTCTTTAGTTCTTTCGTAAAATATGCTTGTTTAAGACTCAAAATTCTGAAATGAGATTTGTGGAATTTTGTGAAACTCGGTTATCGTTGTTATATTTTTAGTATGAATTTTTTACATAATTAGTTAGGAAATTTTCTGTTTTGCATGTTTAATTCGACTAATTTGGTGTATGGTTGCTTACCTAGGTACTGAGTCTAATCAGCTTGTCAGGGATTGGGACAAGCGATTGTTAGAAGTAATGTGCGCTCTTAGCCTACGTATATAAATGTACTAAGACTATTGAATTTGCAATGAACAATTGGTTATTGTATTTTAAAATTTTGCAAGTTCTGAGCAGAAGATGATTAGTGGAATAAGTTCAAAATTATGAATTTGAATTTTTGTGAACAATTTAAATTTGGTATCATATGTTATATAGCCTTGCATATTTGTATGTAATTAATCACATACACGCAACGTCTGTTATGCCTTGGGTTCAGGGCATGACAGATTGACAGGTACTCGGTATGTTGGCAAGGGCGCCCGATTGCTGATAGCAGCTGGATTTCAGAGACAGAGTTGCGCCGACTTTTGGAGGACTTATACCAGAGTTATATGAAGGCCATCTTGATGAGGTCGAAAATTCTCCTCCCTGGGGAGAGCAAAAACAGTGTGCCGAGTCGTTACTTTTACTTTAATTTTATTTTGGGCGCATTTTGGGCGTTAGATTTGATCGTGATTTAATTTGTTGGAGTTAAATGGCTAGATTAACCCTAAACCCAATCAAAACCAATCCAAACCCTTACCTAACCCAATCAGACCCAAATCTAGACCTAAATCCTCACAAACCAACCCAAAACATATCCTTAGCCTGCCTCGAGCCAATCAAAACAAGCCAACAACTTTATCCAATCATATGAGAACATGTGGCAAAAAAAGAAAAGAAAGAAAGAGGGAATTGGTATAGTATACTGAACTTTGCAAATTGTTAGGTCCAGTATAAAATGACTTAAGGTGTCATTAGAGAGGTTTTAAGAAAGTTTGAGGTGAGTTGGAACTATTTTAGTGCGAAAACGGCACGAAAAAGAAAGTTCCTGAACCAACCTGCAGTTTGGGTCAATTCCCGTTTCAGTACTGATATTGAAACTCTAAATACCGGTATTCAATAGAAGTTCCCGCAGAGGAACATACAGATTTTCCAAAACTCAGGTTGAGTATCGGTACTAGCTGTCGTGTACCATATTGGAGAGGGAGAACCAGAACACGTTGACATGTAATTAGACATCGAACCGGAACACCTCGAGTATCGGTACTAGCTGCCGTGTACCATATTCGAGAGGGAGAACCGGAACACCTTGGTATTGTAGGGGGACAATTATTAGACAAGGTACGATGACGTGTAAAGCTCTTGTCATTCTAGCAAAAGAAACATGGGTAAAGTGGTTGCCTTCTCCCTCCTAGAGCCTCCTCGCGATGCTCTTGATCTCTCCAAGCCTCTAAAGAGATGGATCTACATGAGCCAACAATGATTAGGGCTCTGCTAGTTTAGAGAAAGAGGAGGAAGAGAGAGGAAGTAAAAGAGGAAAATGGGAGAGAGACACTAGGGTTTGGCTAGTGAAAAGGGGTTTATATAGAGTGCTATATTTGCACCTAAACCTCCCACGAAGTCACATTTGCAAATAACCCAACCATGTCTCTACGCCAGGTTTCGGGCGCTCGCTCGAACTCTCGAGCGCCCGAAAGCCACAAAGCAACAACCGGTCAAAGACCTGAACGCCCGCCCAGTCTACCCGAACAACATTTCGGGCGCCCGCAAGGAAGAGCGAGCATCCAATTGTTTAATGCGCCATGCAACCAGTGCTCTCGAATTGAGCGTCCGGAAATCATTCGGACGCCTGTCGGGGACCGTCCAAAAGGTGTTCCGGGTGCCCGCAGGAACATTTGGAAGCCCAAATGTTTAATTCCTCGCGCACCCGAGCTCTCAGGTTGAGAATCTGAAAGAGGGTCTAGATACTTTCAAGTGGCATCCGAAACATTTCGGGCGCCCGAAAAATTTCGGGCGCCCGAAAAATCATCCGGTCACCCGAAAATTTACTCGCTGGCGAACGACACTCTCGGGTAGAACGTCCGCATGGTTTGGGCGCTCGGCCGGACTGTGCAAAATTGTTTCGGCCGCCCGAATCCCTATTTCAATATTCCGAAAAGTCTGGAACTTCATATTCCACTTCTTTCGAAGCTCAGTTTTGATCCAAATTGATTTCAATTCGATTCAAACTTAGTCTAGGCTTCTCCAAACCGATTCTAATCATGTCTAGCAAGACTTAATTCAACACTTTGTCAATTTAGCCAAAGTTCGGTGCATTACATGTTCAATAAGTTCTTTTTCTATAAGTTGGTAAGTTCCTTCTATACTATAATTTTTGGAGCTATTTTTGGTCTGGCGTGCTTAATACATATTCCTTTATATTGTTAATTGTATACCTTTTCTTATGATTTAAGCATCCTGTTGTATAGTAATAGTGCAAATTATTTCATGTTTTATCACGCTCCATTATTGGTTTTCCTTGCTAAAAGTACATGTTAAATTGTTTCTTTGATAAGCTTGCACATAACCATGTGATCATAGCCTGCAAAATAAGATAATGTAATTTTGTGGTTTTTTTGTGATTTAAAATTTTCTTTTGGCCTTCTAACTTTTGATAATGATAGCTTAAACCATGGAGGAATACTAAAGGATATTACTCCTTGATTTTAGCTCCCATAATAGAGAACAATTATTTTTGAACGGTAATCCCTTTTCAACTATTTATTGAAGATAGAGAGGGCCTAAGGAGGCAGAAAGCCTACACCTTCTCTTCCATCTAAAACACTCTTTCCATGTTCTTTGCTATTACAATATATTTTCTTCTCCAATTTTATTTCAAACTTTTTTATAATCAAAATCCTTAAAGCCGGAATACGACCCAATCAATACTTCTCTGTAGTCGTGCCAACCAAGGAGATTCGGGAGTTCCGAGAGAGTTGTATTGCTAGAGCAAATCACTATTCAACCACGCCGTGGAGGGGCAATTCATCTCTAGGACAGTGCTTCCGCACGCCTCATCCCATGCCAGCCCGATTCCAGTGCTTTGTGCAACTTTGAAACCGATAGAGGATCTGACACAAATAATTTAATAACATGTTGCGAGAATGGACACGCTAAGAAGACTAGCAACAAATTTCACCAAAAGCAATGTCAATGGCAAAGATCATACTAGCTGGGAATTTCAAGGAAAGGAGTTGGCAGAAAAGATACACTGTATCTGAAGATTGCCAGACCACACAAAATCATGCAATCCACATTATCCATACAAGTTCATCTTGGAATATCTAATTTTGACTCTCCAATTGGGTTTGTATCTGATTAGGAAGTGACTATGGAGACAATCAGGAAGACTATTAACTAATGCCCAATACCTACATAACAAGATACTGACATAAAGAAAGGCAAGATCAGTATGTTCTACCAATCACGAGTCTGTGTTTTTACTAAAAAAAGGAACTTAAAAACAAAGAAGAGGTCAGTGCAAAATATTTGCACAATTCAATGAATTGACGCTTCGCAATAATACCAGCAAGAATTTGCAGCAAAATATTGTAAGCCTCACGACCAGCCTCAATTTTGAGATGCATTGCATACTTGTCTCTTAATTAGATCGACATAACGGTATCATCATGATGGATTTATAAGTCGAGAATAGCTTGAAAGTGTTGAGCCCTACAGGAGAGCTTTTCAAGGAAACTAATCCAAGAAACTCAAAATATAGAAAGAAGACGACTAAGTTAAGGACAACCTCAAGGAGGAGATCCATATTGATTCTCCTCCCTTAAGCCAGCGACCATTATTGTGGGACTTTTTTTCGAAATGACCCTATAAAATTTCCTAATTGGATAAATAGCCCTACGAAAAAAATTTGGCAAACTAATCCTCCTTTTGCCAAGTAGGAGCCACGATGGAATTTTCTCTTAAAAGCGGTGAATCGTTGACCGCCTTCCTTCACGAAGGCGGTCAACGATTCACCGTCAATTTCCCACAGAAGCGGTGAATCATTCACCGTTTTTCTCTTTTACTGTTTCTTTCTATTTCCCATATACAATCCTAACAACCACATAAAAATTTTAACAAATCACATACAATCTTAACAACCTAAAAATTCTAATAATCTATCCATACAATCCTAACAATCAAATAAAAATTCTAACAATCCACATACAATCCTAACAACCTCACTATTTTCTATTTCCCATATATAATCCTAACAACTATATAAAAAATAACAAATAACATACAATCTTAACAACTTAAAAAATCCTAACAAACAATTTTCAAAAAGGCGGTGAATGATTCACCGCTTTAGTAGAAAATTATGAAGACGGTGAATCATTCGCCGTCTTCTTAAAGATGGTGAACGATTCACCGCTTTTGAAAGAAAATTTCATGCTGACTTGGCAAAAAGAAAGTTATTTTACCAAATACTTTTTTTAGTAGTGTCATTTAGCCAATTATAATATTTTTTAGGGTTATTTGGAAAAAAAAAGTCCTGGCAGCCATTATTCTGTAGATCAGACCCTCAAGAAAATTCGAGAGATACTGCTATTTTTTAACACAGCAGGAACTTTTGGATGGCACATGATAGTGTACAGTACTTACAGTATTAATATCAGTAAGATGATTTTGCAGAAGCTGCGAATAATCTGAATTTAAAAGGAGACCAAAAAGTCATATTTCACACGGCTAGATGATTCGATGATTCGAGATGGCCTTGCAAAACAGACGCACAGTTCCGCTGGGATAGAGAAAAGAGTAGAAAAGGCAAAATACAATGGGATGGAGAGGGATTAAAGTATTTCAGAATTCAGAAAGTAGCGAACCTGGTCGAGCATGTCCTTCAAGGAAGAAATCTGACGAAGAATGGCCCCCGAGTCCTCCATTCGAACTCGGAAGTGGCAGCAGCGGAGATGCACAGGAAGACCAAAAGGCTTTTATAGGATTTGGTCTGTGAGAGAGCCTTACTACTCGAGCGAGAATTAAGAGAGTCATACCTCGAACTTTTTCTTAAATTAATTTTTTTTAATTTATAATTTGTGAAATAATTTCATCAAAAGTTTGGCCAATTTACATAAAAAATTCACAAGTTTTGAGCTTTTACAAAACTCTACCGCCTTTTTTGATTTTGCAGATTCAGTCTGAATTTTCAACAAACTGACCAAAATACTCTTATTACTTTTTCTCTTTCCCTTTTTTTTTCTCCGCAGAGGGCGGCGGAGGCGAGGCGGAGGCGGCCCGCCTCGCCTCTGCCCCGCACACCCTCGCCCCGCTGTGAGAATTCGAATTATTTTTAAAATTTTTGAAATTTGAATTTTGTGTTTTCTCTCCCTCTACTTTGTATTTGTATGCATAAGTATTTGTATATGTATACATGTATGTATAGGTGTATATATATACGTATATATATGTATTATATGTATTTATATGGTTTTTGAGTTATGTTGGAGGAGAGAGGATAGATTGTGTCGCAATTCGGAGTCCGTTTCTGACGATCCAAAATGATAGATTCGATGTCTCGGCAGTGCTGAACGCGATGGCATGATCCGTTTTGACATGCGACGGTCGGATCGTGAGATATCGCTAGTTCTTCGCTAAGAGGTCGTTTTGCATTTTTGATCGTTTCGCGAATTGGACCCTGTTTCACGCACCATTTTACGTGAGATCGAGTGTGGAGGGGTGTCTGTGCATTTTGTGCATGCTGTGAGGGACTCGGGACTAATTTCCCAAGTTGCGAGGGACTTTTTGCATTTGTGCACTTGTGTATATGTGTGTGTGAGTGGAGAAAAGTTCATTATTGCTTCTCTTCTCCCTCAGCTCTCCCCCAGCAGGGTGCCACCCCCTCCTCAGCTCCCCTGCCCACCTCCATGTGCGCCGCCGACCGCCGCCGACCTTCTCTGGCCGGCGGGAAGCTCCAGCAGCACTCCCTCTCCCTTGTTTTCTTTTTTTCTTCTTCTTCTTCCTTCTTCTTCTTCCATGTAGTGTGCACCCAGGGTGAACCCATGCCCTAGGTCACCCTGAGGTGGCACAGCTGCCGGCGACCTGCCCCACCGAGCGCCGCCACGCTGCAGCTAGCTGCTGCTAGAGCTGCTGCGGGCCGAGGGTGTTGGACCCGAGCCGCCGCCGCCTCCAGCCGGCGCAGCAACCTCCGGCCAGCTCCGGGAGGACCTCCGCCGCCGTCGCCTTCCTCCCCGGCCGCCCCCGTGCCGCCGGTGCACCGCCGCAGCCGCCGCTGTTGCAGCTAGGGCTGCTAGGGCAGCCGCGGCCGAGCGCCTTGCGCCGCCGCCGCCGCCGGCCTTTCTTGTCGCGGTCACCTCCCACCCGACGTCCGGCGACCTCCTCTTGCCGGTGCTCGCGTCGCCGCCAGCCGCCGTCGTCGTTTGTTGTCGGCGCCGCCGTGCCCTAGCCACCCGAGAGCAGGTGTTCTCCCCGCGCCGCCGCCGTCGCTTCCTGCCACCGGTTGAGGTGAGCTCCCCCTTCCTTACCTCCCCCGCGTCCGACCCTGGCCGCCGCGCGCGCTGCATGTCGGCCGGCAGCCGGCCGGAGCAAGCTTGCTCCGGCCAGGACTGTTTTTGGCTTGTTTGGGCCGCATGCTTGGTATTGGCCTTCCTGTTGCCTCCCGAAGCTCGAAAAGGTGAGCACGATGATCGCGGCGATGCGCTGATCACCATGCTCACCTTAGTTTTCTATTTTGGCACGTCGTTTCGCTGTTTGGCCCTTGTCGGCCTTATTATCGCATATTTATCGCTGTTTTTATGGGTTGTTTGAGCCAGCGACTGTTCCTGTCACAGTGGGGCTGTGAGCACGGCCTCCGTTGCGTTGTTCCCTATCCGCTGGTGCTTGCGGAAGGTCTTGCGGACGAACGGAGTGCTCAAACGGCCTTCTTTATGCTTATTAATGTGTGTATGTTGCTTGTTTTGGGTCTTTTGTGATTGTGGCAGCGTTGTGATGCTGCGGGCAGCAAGGGCATGACCCTTGAGGCCCTGTGGACTGGTTGTCCAACCCTTTCGCCCTTCGCGGAGATCCGGATTGATTTTCTGTGCGTTTTTCGACGAAATAGTCGACGGAACGCGTGTTTTAGTCGTGCGACTCACTTGCTGGTTTTGCGAGTGACTTGGCTTCATCGTTTAGCCTCGTTGGCTGTTCCTCATCGCTGTCCCAAAGTTTCGAGGACAGCGGATGAGTGACGAAGGGTTCCGGTGCCAAATCGGTATTTTTCGGGAACCCGGAAAGCCGTTTCGGGTGCGTTTGTGTTCGTGGCACCCCGAGCTTGTGCTCGCTGTCCTGTCACCTTGTTTTGGTGTGTTTGGGGACAGCGGAGGACTTGGTTTGGTTGTTGGTACCCCTCTGGGGCTTTGTGTGGTTTCGGAATCGTCCCGGTGGGTTTCCGGACGATCCGTCAGTTTCGGGCTGTGAGCGCTATGTGTTTAGTGTCGACTTGGTGGACCTTGACCCTGTGAGTATTTCATAGGTCCTGTCGTGGTTCCCGAGAGCCGTCGGTGTTAGGCTCTATCGTTTCTACAGGTGGGTACTTCGATCCGGAGTCGGTTTAGTGGACTACGGTGATACCTTTCTATCCCTTCTCTTGTATTTCGTTATTAGTTCACTTGACTCCTGTTGACTCTACTTATGTGTGCTTACCTTAGTAGAGTAGTTGTTGTTTGCATGGTTATTGAGACGACCTCGTTGGTCGGTGTTGATAGACTGTTGTTTCGAGCAATCCTCGTATATTGGCTTATCAGTTGCTTCACGGCTCGTTGTCGTTCTGTGGATTGAGCATTCGCATCAATCGTCACAGCTCTTCTAGCACCTCACGTATGCCAACGGTCTGATCCACCGTTTGGTCGTCTTTTTCGGAAAAGGGTCGCGTGTGTTCGACCCGTGAGCCTCGACGCTGTGCGTCTGGTAGGTTTTGTGCTGAGAGTTGAGCAGGTTGTGACAGTGCCAGGGATCCGTCCCGGTGGCTATGGTGATTGGGTTTACATTGTGGTTATCCCTGTTTATGCATATACTGTTAGAAAATTACGTACGGTAAAAACAAAATGCAGCGGAACAAAATCAAACAAATTTGATTTTAGAAAACTTTCGAGATCCAATCTCTAAACCACGCAATTAGGATCCCTCATGTTATTCAAGATTAAAACGAGATAGCAAGATCTAATCTTCACCTTTGCGCGGGTTGTTCTTCACCGCAATCCGATGATCGTGGAATTCGGTTCTCTTGAAGCCGCACACGCGTCCGGCCTCTATAGGTATCCACACGAGGTTGACGATCCAATCGATGTCCTCACCGGGGTGCTAGCTCCCTTGCAAAGAACGTCTTTTTGCTAGAGGAAGAAGAGAGAAATTGAGAGAGATGACGGCTAGGGTTTTCTAAAAACTCCCATATATTATATAGAGGGATATAATCCTCTTTTAATAATATAATAACCATTAAGGATAAGAATAAATATATGTTTAAATTTATCCTTTTCTTAATTGGTTAGATCGATCAAATCCTAATTTGATTCGACTTGAACTTTATTCTAATTTGATCATATCAAATTAATAATGCAATATTTGCACATAAGTCCTCTCATTATTTACTAACTGTTAGTAAGTCCTCTCTTGTAACATTTACACTTTAATACCACTAATTTGTAATAATTACAAATTAGTCCAATTATCAACATATTGACAATTAAGTCCTTCGGCGATTCAAAAATCGCAATCTAGCTATCCGATCAGTCACAACCTCTTATGTGTGTGACCCCATAGGTTCTATTCTATCTGGTAGTGAGATATATTCTGATCACTATCAATAATATCATTGAAACTCCTTTCAGTGGGTCGGAACAATTCCAACTCAGCCCAATGAGAATTATCGATCATCCAGAAAATTCTCATGAGTCTCACAATCCACCAGTGACGCATAGCAGCATGTAGTGGTATTCCAGTAGAATGGAATACTAAACCTCTTGGTGCAATTACCGTATGATACAGTCCTTCTATCATGAGTCCCGACTAGACGGAGATCATGGAACAACTCGTCAAACCCCATCATCTGTCATATGTCAAATTTATTCGACTCGAGTTTCTAATATCGGAAACCCTTTCCGCTATTTATCCTGCCTTGGCCAAGGTCTTCTAAACTCGGTCTCATAAATCACATAGGACTAACACCCCTATCTACCAAGGGAGATAGATTCTATATAGGTGCACACCCTATTCCTACAACGAACCTACTGCAGCCAACATGCACCGCAAGGACCCGAATGGCGAGGGACCAAGTGTATGTACAGTCAAACTACAGTAACCTCATTGTGAATAGCCGAGGCACCGCAGGTCAAAGGACCAGTCACACTACTGCAACATTGAGTAAGTCACTGACGAGTGAGTAGACATCCAAGTGACTTCTCGCATTGGTCACGCTCGGTACCCTTGTTCTCTAACAACCACCTGCACATTCGCTCCAGTGTCTCCACACTGTTGACTCGAGACTCATCTACCCAAAAGGGAAGCGACCTGTGCACCAATCTCATCGGATCAATCACCGTCCCCGCGATGATCCATCGATCGGGAGCATTTAGGAATTAACCATCAATGACACATGTCTCAAATTCTCAACTCTTTGAGAATGCATGTCATCATCTTATTAATTCCTTGGACGATTCATGGACACATACACAACATGAATGGAAATAGGAACCCATATTTATTCATAATATTTAAAGTCAAATACAAATTTATGTCCTAAAAAGAATACATGTGTCAGCCCGATTGGCTTCTAGGGCATACATCTAACAATCTCCCACTTGCACTAAAGCCAATTAGCCATATACCTAAGTCCCATCTTCTCAAGGTGGGCTTCAGTCTTCTGCTGGCTAAGCGGTTTAGTCAATGGGTCTGCCACGTTATCCGCGGAGTCTACTCTCTGCACCTCGATGTACTTCTTATCGAGATAGTCACGTATAATATAAAACCGCCGCTCTATGTGCTTGGACTTCTGATGAGACCTCGACTCCTCAGCTAGAGCTAAAGAGCCATTGTTGTCGCAATCAAGTAGTATGGCATCTGATGGCATTACACTTAACTCTGCGACAAACAACTTAAATCAGAAGGCCAACAACAGATGCGGCGATATACTCTGCTTCCATGGTAGAATCAGCAATAATTGGTTGTTTGGAACTCTTCCAAACGACCGAGCCACCATTGCACAAGAACACGCATCCTGACGTAGACTTTCTATCGTCAACATCAGACATAAAGTCCGAATCAGTATATCCTTGTATTTTCAACTCTCTTCCTCCAAAGACCAAGAACATATCCTTAGTTCTTCTCAAGTACTTAAGTATGTTCTTCACAGCAGTCCAGTGCTCCTCGCCTAGATTAGACTGATATCTGCTTGTGACACTCACAGCAAGCGCAATATCAGGTCGTGTACATAGCATGGCATACATAAGACTCCCTATAGCCGAGGCATAAGGGAACTTACTCATACGTTGAATCTCTTCAAATGTATTGGGGCACATTTTCTTGGAGAGATAAATTTCATGCCTAAGGGGTAAAAGTCCCATTTTTGAGTTTTCCATGCCGAACCTTTTCAGCACCTCTTCTATGTACATTTTCTGTGAAAGGCCTAGCATCCTTTTAGATCTATCTCTATAGACCTTAATCCCCAAAATATAGGATGCTTTCCCTAAATCTTTCATGGAGAATTTTTTAGATAACCACACTTTAACCGAAGTCAGCATTGGAACATCGTTTCCAATTAGGAGAATGTCGTCCACGTACAATACGAGGAATGTGACAGCACTCCCACTAACCTTCTTATAAACACATGTTTCCTCCTCGTTCTTAATGAAATCAAACGATTTGATCACATCATTAAAACGAGTATTCCAACTCCGAGATGCTTGCTTAAGTCCATATATGGACCGTTGCAGCTTTCATACCTTATGACATTCGTCATTGGAAGTGAAACCCAGAGGCTGCTCCATATAAATATCTTCCTCAAGATATCCATTTAAGAAGGCAGTTTTCACATCCATTTGCCAGATCTCATAATCATGATATGCTGCAAGGGCAAGCAATGTTCGAATGGATTTAAGCATGGCCACAGGCGAAAAAGTCTTTTGATAGTCAACGCCTTCACGTTGACTATAGCCTTTCGCTACCAGCCTTGCTTTATAGGTCTCCACCTTTCCATCCGAACTTATCTTTCTTTTGTAGATCCATTTACATCCAATAGGTACTATACCTTCTGGTGGATCTATCAAAGTCCAGACCTCGTTGGAGTACATTGAGTCAATTTCTGACTTCATGGCTTCCAACCATTTCTCAGAATCGATGTCAGACATCGCCTCGTTGTATGTTTTGGGATCATCTCCATGTTCCCTATCTCCCATGAGGAACATTTCCTTTACATCCTCTGTAAGAATACCTAAATATCTTTTGGTAGGATGGGAGATTCTACTCGACCTACGAGGTGGATGAGGTACTATATGTACTGGTCCAGCTTGAATGGGTTCAATAGGTTCGACGACTCGTTGCTCTTTAGAGACTCTCTCTTCAAGCTCAATTTTTCTCCCACTAGCCGCTTCTTGAATAAACTGTTTTTCCAAAAAATAGCATGTCGGCTCACAACTACATTGTGATCCTCTGGGATATAAAAATAGTAACCCAAAGTTTCTTTAGGATATCCAATAAAACGAGCCCTTTCAGACCTAACCTCTAACTTATCTGCCTGTAATCGCTTTACATGGACAGGACATCCCCAAATCCTGATATGACCAAGACTTGGTTTCTTACCATGCCATATCTCATACGGCGTAGTAGGAACGGATTTAGAAGGTACCCTATTTAACAAATAAGCTGCCGCAAGCAAAGCATGTCCCCAAAGAAATAAAGGAAGATCAATGAAGCTCATCATGGATCGAACCATATCCAATAAGGTTCGGTTTCTCCGTTCCGACACCCCGTTGAGTTGAGGTGCTCCCGGAGGAGTCCATTGTGAGACTATACCGTTTTGGTTTGAGATAGTTTAGAAATTCTCCACTAAGGTATTCTCCTCCTCGATATGATCGAAGAATCTTGATGAATTTTCCAGTTTGTTTTTCTACTTCATATCTGAATTCTTTGAACTTTTCAAAAGCTTCAGATTTGTGTCTCATAAGATACACATACCCATACCGTGAATAATCATCAGTAAAGGTTATGAAGTAGAGATAACCACCCCTGACTTGCACATCAAATGGGCCACACACATCAGTATGTATCACAAGTATCTCAGTGGCTCTTTCCCCTTGTCCTACAAAAGATAATTTGGTCATTTTTCCTTGAAGACAAGATTCACAAACCGGATAAGACTCTGAAGTCAATGAGCCAAGGAGCCCATCTTTATCCAATTTGTTAATCCTTTCTTCTCCAATATGACCAAGCCTAAGATGCCACATATACTTTAAGTTCATCTCATCTCTAGGTCTCTTAGACCCAACGGCACTCACTACTTGCTCAGAAATATTCATAGATACATCCATATGTAAATGATAAAGACTGTCAATCATAAAACCACTATCAATAATTTTATTTTTAAAATAAATTATACAGTAGTCTTTATGAAAATTAAAAACATAACTGTCCTGTGCTAAAGAAGAAACAGAAATCAAATTTCTGCTAGCAGCAGGTACATAATAACAGTCCTTTTAAAACATGTCCTGACGGTAGTCGCAAAGGATAGGTGTCAGCAGCCACAGCAGCAACTCTTGCCCCGTTGCCTACCCGTAAGGTCACTTCACCTTCCCTAAGCCCTCTTCTTTCTCTTAGACCCTGCATTGAAGTACACAAATGAGAACTAGAACCAGAGTCTATGACCCAACTGGAAGTAGAGGAAACCGTAAGGTTAGTTTCTATTATGAGCAAGTCTGACATACCTTCCGAAGGTGTGTCCTTCTTCTTATTCTTCAGACTCTCCAGGTAGACGGGACAGTTCCTTTTCCAATGACCATCAACATTGCAGTGGAAACATTTTCCTTTGTCAGTGGTCTTTATCTTAGGAGCTTCCCTCTTGGGCTTGTTCTCCGTCTTTTGTTTCTTCGCAGGTTTCTTCTTCCAATTAGACTTTCTTTTGGAAGAGGAAGCCCGCTCCACAGCGAGAACCGAGCCCTTCGAACTTTTCAAAGTCCCATCCTTTGTTACCAACATGTTCAATAATTATACGTTGGTGCAGTCAATTTTATTCATATAGTAGTTTACAATAAACTGTCCATATGATATAGGCAGGGATTGCAGGATCAGATCAACTTGCAATTCCTTATTTACTTTCAAACCGAGCTTCTCAAGCTCTTCGAGATCTTTTGATCATTGTCAAACAATGATCATGAACAGACTGCCCTTTCGTCAGCTATTGGACAATTTGGTAACGTGAGGATTTTCTGGTTGAGAACATTACTGAGCTTTTCGGAACTCAAAACTATTTTTAAGTTTCTTAAGCCAGTCTTTATAATTCGTTTCGATTAAGGAGTTTGTGTCGAGAATTTAAAAGAGACGATTGGAAGCAGACATTTGCTTTGCAGAGAGTAAAGATTCAAGTTAGATATTTGTATTTGTTATGAAAATTTTGTTTTAGGGATTTTAAAAACAAATTTAGCCTCCCACTATTTTCTCGAGTCTCTTACACTCCTCGGGTAGAGAAACGGAAACCCAATGCGACAAAGGTTTCAAGTGGGTACTGCGGTCCCACTGCGGTCCCACCAGTTTTAACGCACCACCTCACCTGACAGTTATTGGCGACACGCAAACCAATGAGTGGACAACTCTTGTCCAATGCTTCTCAAGCAAATTGCAGCGATCGGTCTCTAATTCCTGTAGGCCTCACCTGACAGTTATTGGCCTCATTCCTTAGTTAAGTCAGACCCACCGTTCAAACGCGTAAGCAAAGCCGTCATTGGGTCCCTCACCTGACAGTTATTGGGCCCAACCCCATCTTTACTTCGCAGCATCTCATGCTAATAGAGTGGTTGCGCCTTCCCGATGCAACTGACCACTGTATCCAGCCGTGCCAATCAACACCAGAAAAAATACGCCCGCACTTCTACAACGGCGGAAGACCGCTCGACTTAATATTTGTGAGGAGATTAAAATTTAGGTCTCATATTTTATTTTATTTATTTACATCTAATGCAAATAAAAATAAAAACCGCGCATAAAAATAATATTACTGGTGATGATCATGGATCTAAAAGAGGATTCGGGCTCGAGCCACTGAGCCGGAATCAGGGTCTTTGGGTCATAAATTACAAGCACATACACGTCATTGGTTTGATCGTCTTCAACTACTTGATCCGATCCGGAGCTTCAACTTGATCCGATCCCTATCAACATCTTGATCCGACCGCCATCAAGTGCTCATCTCGATCTGGTCTTTGCGTGCTTCTCGGCTTGCAACCGATCAACCAATGATGTGCAACCATACAACATACAACCCAATAATAATGATAAAATATAATTAATTATATTTGATAACTTTTATCTCTAATCTATTGAGACACGCAGGTCTCCAAATAAATCGGCTCATGCACGCAGGCACCCAAAAAGCCATCTCTAATACAGAGTCCTTAATTATAAACAAATTTAAAATTACAGGATTCCGCATACACATCATACATCACAAGTCGAAAATAAATGGGTCGCTATCCATGATCATCACCGATATGTATCTCATACATCACATACATAAAAATTAATTTTGGGTATTCTAATTAACCGTTTACCAATGATTCGAAAAATAACAATGATTAAATCACTAAAATCAATCAATCTTATTGATTGTTTATTATTTTGATCAAAAATTTAATCCGCAAACATTACAACTTGATCTCATCAAGATTTAAATTTGATCTCATCAAATTAGCCCTTTTATTTTTAAATTGATCTAATCAAAATAAAAATAAAATACATAATAAAAAAAAATCACGTCCTTACGGATTTCTACAGTAGCGTCCGTACGGACTGCTACAGTAGCGTTTTTTTTTTATTTTTTTATTTTAAGTGTGTTTGTAGAAACCACGGATTAAATTGATTAGATCAATTTACGATTTTTCGAATAAATTTAAAACGATCTATCGTTCAATCGGCGAAGAACGATTTAAAATACCCAAATCTATAATTTAATCTTGAAAACCATGAGGGTGACTCTGATACCACTGTTAGTAAATTGCGTACGGTAAAAACAAAACGCAGCGGAACAAAATCAAACAAATTTGATTTTAGAAAACTTTCGAGATCCAATCTCTAAACCACGCAATTAGGATCCCTCATATTATTCAAGATTAAAACGAGATAGCAAGATCTAATCTTCACCTTTGCGCGGGTTGTTCTTCACCGCAATCCGATGATCGTGGAATTAGGTTCTCTTGAAGCCGCACACGCGTCCGGCCTCTATAGGTATCCACACGAGGTTGACGATCCAATCGATGTCCTCACCGGGGTGCTAGCTCCCTTGCAAAGAACGTCTTTTTGCTAGAGGAAGAAGAGAGAAATTGAGAGAGATGACGGCTAGGGTTTTCTAAAAACTCCCATATATTATATAGAGGGATATAATCCTCTTTTAATAATATAATAACCATTAAGGATAAGAATAAATCTATGTTTAAATTTATCCTTTTCTTAATTGGTTAGATCGATCAAATCCTAATTTGATTCGACTTGAACTTTATTCTAATTTGATCATATCAAATTAATAATGCAATATTTGCACATAAGTCCTCTCATTATTTACTAACTGTTAGTAAGTCCTCTCTTGTAACATTTACACTTTAATACCACTAATTTGTAATAATTACAAATTAGTCCAATTATCAACATATTGACAATTAAGTCCTTCGGCGATTCAAAAATCGCAATCTAGCTATCCGATCAGTCACAACCTCTTATGTGTGTGACCCCATAGGTTCTATTCTATCTGGTAGTGAGATATATTCTGATCACTATCAATAATATCATTGAAACTCCTTTCAGTGGGTCGGAACAATTCCAACTCAGCCCAATGAGAATTATCGATCATCCAGAAAATTCTCATGAGTCTCACAATCCACCAGTGACGCATAGCAGCATGTAGTGGTATTCCAGTAGAATGGAATACTAAACCTCTTGGTGCAATTACCGTATGATACAGTCCTTCTATCATGAGTCCCGACTAGACGGAGATCATGGAACAACTCGTCAAACCCCATCATCTGTCATATGTCAAATTTATTCGACTCGAGTTTCTAATATCGGAAACCCTTTCCGCTATTTATCCTGCCTTGGCCAAGGTCTTCTAAACTCGGTCTCATAAATCACATAGGACTAACACCCCTATCTACCAAGGGAGATAGATTCTATATAGGTGCACACCCTATTCCTACAACGAACCTACTGCAGCCAACATGCACCGCAAGGACCCGAATGGCGAGGGACCAAGTGTATGTACAGTCAAACTACAGTAACCTCATTGTGAATAGCCGAGGCACCGCAGGTCAAAGGACCAGTCACACTACTGCAACATTGAGTAAGTCACTGACGAGTGAGTAGACATCCAAGTGACTTCTCGCATTGGTCACGCTCGGTACCCTTGTTCTCTAACAACCACCTGCACATTCGCTCCAGTGTCTCCACACTGTTGACTCGAGACTCATCTACCCAAAAGGGAAGCGACCTGTGCACCAATCTCATCGGATCAATCACCGTCCCCGCGATGATCCATCGATCGGGAGCATTTAGGAATTAACCATCAATGACACATGTCTCAAATTCTCAACTCTTGAGAATGCATGTCATCATCTTATTAATTCCTTGGACGATTCATGGACACATACACAACATGAATGGAAATAGGAACCCATATTTATTCATAATATTTAAAGTCAAATACAAATTTATGTCCTAAAAAGAATACATGTGTCAGCCCGATTGGCTTCTAGGGCATACATCTAACATATACTATTTGCTTGTAGTAGCATAGTTGTTCAGTTGTATGTCAGCCTCATACTTATTGTGCTACTGTTTACCTTATCTATCTATTTGTTGAACCTCGTGCCGGTGTGTACACCTCGCCTTCGTCGGCTTGCGGTACCCACTGGGAGGGGAGACATGTTTACATGTTCTCACCCCCGACATGTTTACTAGAGGTTCCGACTTGTGAGGCTCCTCCCTCCATATTTGGTTATCACCTTTATCCTTTTACCAGTTAGTTGTGGATGTGGTTCAGTTACATTTTGGTTGTGTTGACTGCATGCTTAGACATTATGGATGACTTTGCTTACTAGATCTCTTTTCTGGATTATTTATGGCTTTATATTGTGTATCTTGGATTTCTACCCCTCGTGGTAGCGGATTTCAAAAAAAGATTTTCGTGTGGGAAACAGTTTTCAAACCGTTTTTGATTGATCGGCTTTTGGGATTTCAAAAGAGAGTTCTCGTGTGGAGAACGGTTTTTAAATGATCCTTAAATGATTGAGATTAGGGTTTCAAATAAAGCTTCTGGGTAAGGAGCAGTTTTATAGAATGATCTGTTGTTTGTGCATCGCATCATCCTTCGCCTAAGGACTTGCTTAGATTCATACAGGTTTAAGGACTGGTAGTTGTATGAACCTTATCGTGTTGTTTTGGTTTGCGTGATGAATGAATGGTGGTCGTGATCCTGTTTGTATGTTGTGTACGCCGTGCAAATACAGGGGAGGCTCTGTCCGTGTGGACAGTGGGCCCTGTATTTGTCGCGGGTCTGTACGTGGCGTGGCTAGGCTTTCAAAAAAAAAATTGGCACGTATTTCTGCTTCTAAAACTAGCCCGGAGCGTGACACCCGCCCTCCTCGCCTCCGACCCGGCGTTCTTTTTTTTTTTTCTCTCCGACCCTACTCCATCGCCTCCGCGGCCTTTTACGACGGTAGCGAGGATGGCACCGCATCCTCTTCCTCCACCTTCGCCCTCCACCTCTACTGCAGCAGATTTTTCATCCACCAAACCCACTTCTGGGAACCTCGCCGTCCCCACCGTCGCCGCCGACGACAAAGAGGAAGCGCGACGACGCTGGAGAAGAGGGCGGCGGCAAGCGCGGCCTCAGCGGGGTCGGAGGCGAGGAAAGTGGGGGGTGCACGAGAGCATCTCTGGTCAAGCACTCTTTAAATGAAATTTACACTCTTTGAGAGATATTTACATTGTTTCTCCTGTGCAGTTTACATTTCGAAGAGTGCAACAAGAGGGATACAGTGTAAATATCTCTCAAAGAGTGCAACTTTCGTGTAAAGAGTTTAACTTTCATCTTAAAGGGTGCAGTTTATATCTCAAAGAGTGCAACTTACGTCCATAATAGTGCAATGTTATTTTAAAACAGTGCAATTTTATCTTAACAGTGCAACTTCATCTTCTTCTTCCTTCTTCTCTAGTTTTTTTCATTATTCTCTAGTTTTTGGCCTTTAGTTAATTTTTTTTTTTGTTTTAAACAAACAAAAGTGCTGATCCAGAGATGCTCCCATGCACCCCTCGCTCTCCTCGCCTCCGACACCGTTGAGGCCGCACTCGCTGCCGCCCTCTAGAACGCCGCCTCCGCTTCCGCCGCCCTCTTCTTCAGCGTCGTCGCGCTCTCCTCCGTCTCTGCCTCGCTCATTTTCGACTCCGGGTAGGCAGATAGGTCGCGTGCCCCCTCCCTCGCCGACGCGCTTCTCGGCGCCGAGAAGCGCTTCCTCTTCGTCGTTGGCGGCGGCGGTGGGGACGGCGGGTTCCCAGAAGTGGGTTTGGTGGGTGCAAAATCTGTTGTAGCAGAGGTGGAGGGTGAAGGCGGAGGAAGAGAATGCGTTGCCGTCCTCATTACCATCGCGGAGGCCCGCGAAGGTGGTGGAGGAGGGTCGGAGAGAAAAAAAAAAAGAGAGTAGCTGCACGGCCTCGGCAGAGTCGGAGGCGAGGAGGGCGGGGGGTGAGGGTGGAGGTTGCGGGCATGGTCGAGGGCGAGGGTGCGCGGGGCAGAGGCGAGGCGGGTCACCTCCGCCTCCGCTATCTCTTCGGAGAGAAAAAAAAAAAAAAGGGAAAGAGAAAAAGTAATAAGGGTATTTTGGTCAGTTTGCTGAAAATCCGGCCTGAATTTGCAAAATCGAAAAAGGCGGCCCAGTTTTGCAAAAGCTTAAAACTTGTGGATTTTTTATGCAAATTGGCCAAAGTTTTTGTCCATCTCAATAACAGAATGAAAAAATAATGGCCAATTTGCATAAAAAATCCACTAAGTTTTAAGCTTGTGCAAAACTAGGCCGCATTTTTCGATTTTGCAGATTCAATCTGGATTTTCAGCAAACTGACCAAAATACTCTTGTTACTTTTTCTCTTTCCCTTTTTTTTTCTCTCGTTCTTCTTTTTTTTTTCTCTACAGAGGGCGGCGGAGGCGGCCCGCCTCGCCTCTGCCCCACGCACTCTCGCCATCGCCCTCGCCCTCGCCCTCGCCCGTGCACCCGCACCCCACCCCCCCTCCTCCGCGTCCCATCCTCGCCTCCGACCCCGGCATTCTTTTTTTTTCTCTCCGACCCTACTCCATCGCCTCCGCGGCCCTTTATGATGGTAGCAAGGACGGTACCGCATCCTCTTCCTCCGCCTTCACCCTCCACCTCCACTGCAGCAGATTTTCCATCCACCAAACCCACTTCTGGGAACCCGCCGTCCCTATCACCGCTGCCGACGACAAAGAGGAAGCGCGACGATGCTGGAGAAGAGGGCGGCGGAAGCGGAGGCGGCGTCTCAGAGGGCGGCGGCGAGCGCGGCCTCAGCAGGGTCGGAGGCGAGGAAGGTGGGAGGTGCACGAGAGCATCTCTGGTCAAGCACTTTTGCTTGTTTAAAATAAAAAAAATTAACTAAAAACCAAAAATTAGAGAATGAGGAAGAAAAACCAGAGAAGAAGGAAGAAGAAGATGAAGTTGCACTGTTAAGATGAAATTGCACTATTTTAAAAGAACGTTGCACTATTATAGACGTAAGTTGCACTCTTTGAGATGTAAACTGCACCCTTTAAGTTGAAAGTTGCACTCTTTGGAAGATATTTATATTTGTTTCTCCTCTTGTTGCACTCTTTGAGATATAAACTGTGTCCTTTAAGATGAAAGTTACACTCTTTAAACGAAAGTTGCACTCTTTGAGAGATATTTACACTGTTTCTCCTCTTAAAGGGTGCAGTTTATATCTCGAAGAGTGCAACAAGAGGAGAAATATTATAAATATCTCTCAAAGAGTGCAACTTTCGTTTAAAGAGTATAACTTTCATCTTAAAGGGTGCGGTTTACATCTCAAAGAGTGCAACTTACGTCCATAATAGTGCAATATTCTTTTAAAATAGTGCAATTTCATCTTAACGGTGCAACTTCATCTTCATCTTCCTTTTTCTCTGGTTTTCTTCATTATTCTCTAGTTTTTGGCCTTTAGTTTTTTTTTAAAAAAACAAATAAAAGTGCTAATCCAGAGATGCACCCGTGCACCCCTCGCCCTCCTCGCCTCCGACACTGCTAAGGCCGCGCTCGCCACCGCCTTCTAGAACGCCGCCTCCGCTTTCGCGGCCCTCTTCTTTAGCGTCGTCGCGCTCTCCTCCGTCTCCACCACGCTCGTCTCCGACTCCGGGTAGGCGGATGGGCCGTGTGCCCCCTCCCTCGCCGGCACGCTTTTCAGCGCCGAGAAGTGCTTCCTCTTCGTCATCGGCGGCGGCGGGTTCCCAGAAGTGGGTTTGGTGGGTGCAAAATCTGCTGCAGTAGAGGTGGAGGGCGAAGGCAGAGGAAGAGAACGCGTTGCCATCCTCGTTACCATCGCGGAAGGCCGCGGAGGCGGTGGAGGAGGGTCGGAGAAAAAAAAAGAAGAGGGTAGCGGCGCGGCCTAGGCAGGGTCGGAGGCAAGGAGAGCGGGGGGTGAGGGTGGAGGGTGCGGGTGCAGTCGAGGGCGAGGGTGCGCGGGGCAAAGGCGAGGCGGGTCGCATCCGCCTCCGCTGCCTCTTCCGAGAGGGAAAAAAAAGAACGAGAGAAAAGAAAAAGGGAAAAAGAAAAAGTAATAAGGGTATTTTGGTCAGTTTGCTGAAAATTCGGACTGAATCTACAAAATCTAAAACGGCGGCCCAGTTTTGCAAAAGCTCAAAACTTGTGGATTTTTTATGCAAATTGGCCAAAAATCATTTGGCGCTATGGTTTTTTTTTATTATTATTTGACTAAAATGTATGAATAATATTTTAATTAATTCCGATCACAGATTATAATATTATAACAAAGAAGAATTCCATACATTTAAACTTTAATTTTTCTAAGGTTTTTTTTTTTTACTATCCGGTGCGGCCACATGATATACCTGATACACATTGCATCACATTTTAAGACTCGCTTTAAAAATTTTAAATTAAATATTATGTTCTACAATATTTGGAAGAACCATTCATCACAAAATCTTATATGTATTCCCACAAGGTTTTGAAATTATGAATTTATCCCTATCAAATATATCACTCTAAAGCTTCAAAATATTCAAATTTATCACTACAAATTTACTATTGTTAGTTGACCATCAGATATTTACTGTTTGGAATGATATACCTTATAAAAATTGGTTTTCCATTAACTTTTTTATAGTTTATAATTTACAGTTAGCCTAGAATGACACCAAAATTTAGAATAATATTAGAAATAGTAAGTAATTTTAAATAGAATTAAAAAATATTGATGTAAAGGTATAATGGTCATCTTGTAGAAGAAGAGTCCACTTTAACTGATCAATTAACGGAGAAGACTATATTTGTAAACTTATGCAACATGGAGGGATACTGAAGAAAAATCTACTTTTATGTATAGAATTAAAACTTTTTTATGTATAAATATCCAATTTCATTTCTTTATAGTGATACATAGGCATGCAATTAATCCTTTGTTTATATCATTAATTTTGAATTATTTGAAGCTTAACTGTTAACTTTATAAATTATTACATTTTATACATAATCTTTTAAGTATTACTGTGTTTATCATAATATAGTTTTATTTTAGAAAGATAAAAGAAAAAATATATGGAGGTCCCCTCAGCTATGGGTCATTTTGAAACAATTACCTCAAATTTAACCTTTTTTATTAATATTTTTCTAACATTAAATAAGTTTTGAATTAAATTATTCGATATAGTTTAGTCAAAAATTTTAATTAAATTTAATAGTTCTACGAGCTATTATAGTTTTATTTGCTATAAATAAGTTAGGAAACTTTTAAATAAAAAAAAGTAGTTAAAGGAACCCATTTCAAATTGTCATATAGTTTGATGGGGTCCTTACATCTGTAAATTGATAATCAAGACTTTTTTTCAAAATAATCTTAATTTTTTTTATATTTGGTCAAATAATCCGATCAAAAGTTTATTTGGATAAACAGTCATATTTTCACCACGTCAATACCATATGGGTGTAGAAATAAAAAAATGGTGCATAGTTTACCGTGTTTTGGCTTTAAAAAGGAAACAATAAAAGATACTCTCTCATATTTTAGAAAAGGTGAGTGATTCACTTTATTTTCTAAACCGTTCTTCAACAACAATTCAAATAACATCCTCCCAAAAGATCTAACGATTTTTCAATAAAACCTCACAAAATTCTATCAATCTACACAAATAGAATTTTTAAAGACGGTAAATGATTCATCGTTTTTAATAAAAACGTGAACGATTCACTGTGTTTTATTTCTTCCTCCTAGTACTGAGTTGGACAGAATAAGATTTATTTATCAAATAATTTTTTAACGGGATTATTTGGTTAATAATAGTTTTTAAGGGATTATTGTAAATAAAAAAAGGCCCAATAACTACAAGTAGGGGTGTCAACGAACCGAACACGAGCTGGCTCGTTTAAGTATCGAGCCGAAAAATTCAGCTCGTGTTTGGCTCGTTTATTAACGAACCGAAACGAGCCGAAAACGAGCTGGCTCACGAACAACAAGTTAAAATAATTAGAAAGGATGTATATAGAAAAAATAAATGTATAAGATCTTACCCATTAGACTTTGATCTAACGGTTGAAATGCTACATATAAATTGACTTTTTATAATTGAGTTGGGCTTTATATTTAGGTTGGACTAAAAATCAAATAATAAAAATTTATATTTATATATATAATTATTTATTCATATATAAATATAAATTATATAAATAATATAAATATTAAATATATGTATTCGAGCTGTTATCGAGCCGAACACGAGTGAGCTGACCCCAGCTCATGTTCGGCTCGTTTATTAAACGAGCTGAAAAATTAAACTCGTGTTCGGCTCGTTTACTAAACGAGCGATTCGATCTCGAGCTCATTTCGAGCCGAACACGAGCTGACTCACGAACAGCGAGCTGGATTGCCACCCCTAACTACAAGAGAAGAAACAATTGTATGTATACCTATATTTAACTACCTAATATTCGTGATTAATACTTAAAATTACATTTTGATAGGTGTGATTACATTGATTTAACACTTAAATAATTTAAGTAGGATAAAAACTATGCATATATTAAATTAGTCAAATTGAGGTCTTTATTATACAAATTTTTATACACCAACTGTAGGCAATAATTTCCAAGAGAGAGGTTGAGAGCAAACAGGAATTGTTGCTTGCACTTAGGGCTTGTTGGTTCATTTATTTTAGACTATGGAATCGAAATAGAATTTAGGGCATGTTTGGTTCGCGATTGGAATAGGAATGAGAAATGGAATTTGATTGCTTTGGAATGGAAAATGGAATGACGAATCATCCAAAGACGTTTGGTTCATTATTGAAATGGGTATCGGAATGGAAATTTAGAATTTTTGAGAGGGTGTTTTGATTAAGAGAGAGGAAAGTGATAAAGGGAGAGGAGGGGAGGTGTTGGTGAAAGAAGATTTTGAGTAGTTTACTTTGGAATGGGCCAATCCGGTATTCAAAGCCGGATTGGGGCATAAATGGATTTAGCCATTCCCATTTCTGTCACACCCCGGCGCCTCAGCGGAAGCCCACCCGGGCGCGTGCACAGACCCCGCCGTGTACACAAGGCGCCCCAGTGCATACAAGGCGTCTACAACAAGTATGCAATGAAAGGAGTAATAATAGCAATCCTATCATGGTAATCAGAGCATAATCATAACTAGATAAAGGAATAGTAGTCAACGAGGAGATATACATATATCCAAAATACAACATAACGACAAGTAAACAAATAACAGTTATACAAGGTTACTATAACAACAGTCCAAGACATAGGGTAACATCTACAACGCAAAATCCAAAATACATACACCTTTCAACAAAAACAAAAGAAAGGTGTCCACCTATGCGACTATCACCCTAGCACACTAGCTAGTCGCTGCGCCCTTGCCTCGGTTCCTAGCCTCTCCCGCGGTGGAAGGCTCTGAAATAAAAATAACAAACCCCAGGGGGTGAGAACTATTATACAATAGTTTCCAGTGGGTAAGCCGCCGAGAGGAGCGGAATACACCACTAGGTCAACTGAGGCAAAAGTAGAAATTAGCAAAAGTAAAGGATAATAATGTTTAAAAGTTCTACACTACTATGCCTCTAAACATTATGTTATAAAACATGTAAATTTTCTAGTCAAGCTCATGTGTGTATATGCCAACTACCTACACATGTTCAAGTGTCATGACCTCACTATATGTCAAGTTTTGCTACTACATGTATGACTTGTCTCCAACTACAAGTATGAACTATATAACTTGTTTCCAACTACAAGTATGTCATGTTTACTACTTACATGAAACCACAATTATCCAATCTTAGGGGACCACCATACGGTGTTGTCCCACTTGTGCCGAGCCTAATGTGGTAGCCATCATTCTCACGCTAAGAATGAGCCTTTCCCACAGCAATCCACTTCGGCACCCAATCCTGCACGGGCGAACAAACGTCGCAAAGGCCAACTCCGGAGTGCCGGCTTGTAGGGAGCGACCCTCACAAGCACGTGCGAATGAGCACAATGGCAAACAAGCATAATCAACCGCATAAGCATCACGTTAATCATGTCTATAACACGGAATACCAACTAATGACCAAAGGGTCTAGTGCTATGTCATAATGTCAACCTTGTTATTCACCTAAGTAATGTGCAATATACTTAGCCTCACATTGTCAAGAACTTGCCATATATCATATTCATTGCTACCAATAGCCAATATACAAAGCATCTTGTATGAACCTCATAGTTCACTATTCATCTAGTACCCCATATGATATTTAATCATTCATGCATGCATTTCTACATGTACATAAGGTGAAATGTCATCCTATAATAACCTTTCATAAATGCACTATGCATATCATCAATCATGATCCCTACTACATAGGGCATATTTTACTCACATGTATCACAACCGAAGACATAGGGGAAATTCACCCATTTCGGTGAGGTCAAACCCACCGGAACTCCTTCGAGACCTCGTAGTACTTCGAAACGAAGTTGCCCCCTCGATTTCTAGCATCCTAAAGACAATTTCTAGGGGGTCACAAATGTCGAACGAACACAATTCGAAAATCACCAAAATCATAAGGTAAATGGGTGGAAAATACCTTAGATCAAGAAGTACTTGTCCAAAGCCCAAATCAAGGTTAGGAAGCTTCAATTCCAACCTAACACAACATTCAACACCCATCAAACAACCTCAAAAGCTCATAATTAAGAAACCCCAAATAAAACCCTAGTTTCATCCATACTAGGTTTACATCTAAAATCCCAAGCAAAACTCAACAAAGGGGTTTCAAGAGAGCCACTCACCTTAAGAGCTCCAATCCAAGTTCAAAGATGCTAGGGTTGGAGATTAATCCTCAAACAAGCTCTCTACTCCACTTCCAAGCTTCCTCCAAGGTCAAGCTAGCAAGCTTCATGGCAAAGGAGGGAAAGGAAGAGATCAAACCCATGAATGCAAAGGTTTGGAAGCAAAAAATCAAGAGAGAGAGAGGGAGAAAACCTACCTCTACTCCTCTCCAAGCCTCAGCACAAAAAAAGGCAGTGAGGGGGATGAAGGGTTAAGTTACATATTGTAACAATTGCCCTTAAGCCCCTCTAAACCCAGAAATTGCAAACATTGCGAAATCTGGTTTTACTGCACTGCGTACCGGTATACGAACGGACATACCGGTACCAGGTCATTCCGGTATCAAGGGTCTGATTCCGCAGAACCCGAGAGCTGGCCAAACATGCCACAACACAGTATTTCGGTATCTCCTAAATCCATACCGGCATACATTAAATCCATTACGGTATTTCAAGCCATACCGGAATACAATGCAAAATCTGCACCTTTTGCAGATTTTGCTCTATGGAGTCCGTTTTCGTACTTTTTAAGTCCCGAAAACACTCCCAAGCTCCCGCATCACGACCAAAACCTCATGACTAGTATAAAATACTAATCTCACACTAGAACCTTGCAATTTGCTAAAGTTCAGTGTGCTACAATTCCATAGTGGAATGGTAGTTGGAATCCGATTCCGTTAAAACAAACAACAACAATTGGAATCAATGAATCTCATTCCGATTCCATGGTCTAAAATAGGTGAACCAAACATGCCCTTATTGATTTCGATAGTTTTTATTTGTTTTACAAGAATCAAATTTCAATTCTCATTCCACTCTGGAATGGGAATGACTGAATGCATTTATGGCTCAATCCAATTTTGAATTCCGGATTGGCCTATTCCTAATAAACCACTCAAAACTCTCTCTTACAAACACTTCCCCTCCTCTCCCTTCATCACTCTCCTGTCTCTTAATCAAAACCCTCTCCTGAAATTCTAAATATCCATTCTGATTTTCATTCTAATAATGAACCAAATATTTTTGGATAATTTGTCATTCCATTTTTCATTCCAATGCAATCCAATAGCATTTCCAATTTCGATTCCACTCACGAACAAAACCTGCCCATAGTGCATACAAAACACTCCATGCACCACAACATGTATTGCAGGACTAACATCTATGTAGAACGCAGCGGAAGTATTCGTTCGTACCTTTTGCGGAAGCGACTGGCGCTAGAACGCGATGAGTCCGGATCGTAGTGATTGATTCACGTGTCCTCGGATCGTCCACGAAGGTCTTCTATCACTCCAAACCCGCGGTGGATCGAACAACAAACGAGCACGATCTCTACTCCACCGTTCAAGACCCTCTAGAACAATAGGTTAATGGAGGATGTGGTTTCTCTGTCTAACAAGATAGCTCACAAATTACTCACGAATTTATGAGTATTTTTCTCTATTTCTCTTGCATTATGTCTATGAGAGAATAGCCCGTATATTTATAAGGGATCTCAAAACCCTAATAGATAAGTAAGAGATTAGGCCGAATTGGTTTATAATTATTATCCTAATATGGTTAGAAATTATCTCTAATTAGCTTTTTAATTTAAAAGCGAGATTAAGTCTAGTCCAATTAGACAACATAATAACCGTCGGATTGAGCCCGATCATGGACGCACCCGATTCGGTTTAACCGAATGCCAACATCTTCCACTTGCACATGACGGGATCGTTGCCATTGTAACCACTTCCTTAACATTACACCACTATTGATTCCATTCATATAGGGAAATGAACAGTATGACCGCCGAGTTAACCTGCATTTTGGGAGCTCTATACTAGAAACCGCATATGGCCAGCATAGAGACATCAAAAAATTAGACTCGTGATGCCCTAGACCATTAGATTACATTAGGTTCAGCATCTCTAATCCCTCAAAGAGCCATACTAACCTCTGTTGTGCACATTATGACACTATACTTATGATTGTTTCGCTATGCTGAAGCGACACAACCTGTCGACAATGAGTCAAAGTGTCTCAATGTAATCCAACTAGTCTTCCTTGAGCTCTCATGCCACTAAGTTGAGAACTGATTGCTTTTCCAGCAATGCCCCATAAAGCCACATCACTCATAGCCGTAGGAAACATGCCAAAATAGCAACATCAATTCTTTTACCTAATGACATAGACAAAAGTCAATTAAGGGCATTTGACATATGTGGGACATCGTCTCGAAATGATGTCCATAAGAACTCACACGATGAGGAAGCAGGGATCCATTCACTCATTTACTTCATTTGGTCTCTTAGCACATGTAGTATGAAATACATGCTATGACAGAGAATCTCAATGAGAGTATGTCTTTCTCAATGTCATACGGATCTTAGCTCAGTCACTCCCGAAGTGTCTAGCCTGAGTCCTCCATTTGCTTGCTATCTCAAGCGCCAAATGGTGAACTCACATCCGGCTCTTAAATGTACAGGCCATACGAATCGTGGGACTATTTGTATGCGGTCACGCTTATGACCTCATCTTGGTGCCAACCAAGACGGCTTCCTTTAATGCCTCAATTTTTGCTCACTCTTTACAGCGCCGAAAAGAATGATTGCCTGTATGAGAGGGCCAATCAGCCTACGACATACTACAAATCCGTTCTTCAACAATATAGGATATATATGCACGTGTGCTAATCTTAATAAGTATCTTTGCCAGATGAATAATTTTATTTAAATAACCAAAAAAAAATTACAAAAAAAAAGGGAGAATAATCGACTATCTACATAATCAAATCCTACAGAGTCGAAGAGCTTTAGCATGAGTTAAAAAGGATTCTCTAACAATTGGCTTAGTCAGAGGATCAGCAACTATGCGACTCGTAGAAATGTGTTCCAGGATTATTTCCTTCTGCGCTACTACCTCACGAACAAATTGATACTTTGAGTATGCAATCGCTGCCATACTATCACAATAGATCGTCACAGGAACGGAAGCACAAGTGACAACTCCAAGATCTTGAAGGAACCTCCTCAACCAGATGGCCTCCTGGGCCACTACAGAGCATGCTACGAACTCCACCTCCATGGTGGATAGAGCTACACAGGTTTTCTTCTTGCTACTCCAAGATATGATGCCATTATCAAGCAAGAAGGTATATCCGGAGGTCGACTTGCGCTCATCTAAGTCACCAGCCTAATCCGCATCGCTATAACCGATGAGACGCAAATCCATACCTTGATAGCATAGCACATAACTGTCACGCCTCGGTACCGCCACTTTAGTCGGTTCGGGTGCGCACACAGACCGTCGAATGGACAGAGCCTCCCCTGTCCGCCCAAGGCTCAACAACATCATGTACATAGAGTTTTGCCCAGGAAAAACAACAACATACATGAATTGCACGAGGGCAATTCTACAAGAGCGAGAGAATAATTACTTAACTATTACAACTTAAACATTTAAGCTTCACATACATCAATCCAAAATACATCATTTCCATACATATTACACACATGCATATACAATGACATATACACTTTCATCTCCAAAAGTGAAGCCTCTACAAGTTCTCTCATAATATAAAAGCACCTCTCTACTATATGGAGTGATCTAATACACGGGAGTCCACTACCTAGGGCGCTATGCCCTTGCCGCGATCCTCGACCGCACCGCTCGTACTAGGCTCTGCAAAACAAGGGGTGAGAACTAAAAGAAGTTCCCAGTGGGTTCGGCCGCTGACCCCGCCGACTTTCCCACTAGGTCTAATCAGGCATAAGTAGTGAGAAGAGATAAATAATAATAAGCAACTAATGCAACTACTATGCCTCTACAATATGAAAATGGGTAAACAATAGATAATAATACTATGCTCATGATGCTCACCAACTTTACCTTTTAACCCAATCATACCGGCTCACCCGAAGGTCAAGCCCACTCACAATACCAGGGCCCACGGGGACTATCACCAATCTAGGGCCATCTGTTGGGTAGATACGTTAACCTATACGTGACAACTCCGGAGCTCACTGCTTGTGATGTCGCGACCCACCACAAGCCAAACAGACAATGTGAGTACGATCCAATCCTCTCATTCCGAGGACACCCTACTAACCACGGTAACAACACACGGGGATGTACCAATCCCTAGAATCTAACTCAACGAGTGCAATCAACCATAACTAGCCACAAGAGGCTATCAACACAATTAGTCAAGATGCCACCAAGTTCATGTCACCAACGTTCCACGATGTTTTCTAGTTCGCATACTAGTTCTTTGCATTCATAGGGTTTCCAATGTCCAACGACCCAATCCTCATGCGTCCAATGTCCGACTTCTTGATCCAAGTTGTTTAACTCTATTTTAGGAAGCACGCAAGGAAATTAAAAGCACAAACACAATAAACCCTACAATGCATGATTTCTACATATATATATATACACATATGACCAATAAGGGCGACATAGACATAGAAAGAAATTCTAGAATTCTCATAACATGACAACATGCATATGTCCATTATCATCTTATGCAACATATATATCTAACTTGGCATCATGCAATAAGTATACATATTGGTATCATGCAACATACATACATCTTAGTGTCATGCAACATGGATTCCATTTCTCATTCTAGAGCATGTGATTACTAGTTCCAAGAGCTCATATGATTCTCAAACATAGTTTCAATGCATGATGCTACATGACCAATGAATGGAAACATAGAATGAAATTCGGCTACTTCGGATAGCACCCCCGACCTCGTGTCGGTGTCTAGAGTGGGAAGCCAAGCCTCGCGTTTTATCTCTGCTAACTTAGCTCGACCCAAGGCTAACGGACAAAAATCGGACACCGTAGGCTGATTGAAATCCCAATTTGAGTTGTCCCTCGTGTCGATTTACGCTTCAATTAGGGAGACAAGATATCAATTTCACTAAAAACCTCATTGCCACAAAACCCCCAAACTTAGCCCTAGGGTTTTACATTTCTTCAAGAACACCAAAATTTCTTGGTGTTACTTGTTTATCCTAGGCTAGGATCTCATAGGGTTTCAAAAATAGCAACAAAAGAGGGTTTTAAACCAAACCCTAACCTCAAAGCTTAAAAACAACTCACCTTAAACTCCTTACTCTCCCCAAGCTTCTTTTGCACAAGAAGCTTGCTTCACCTCCAAGCAAGCTTTTCTCCTCCAATCTCCACTTCTTGGTGAGAGAGCTCTAGAGAGAGAAGAAAGGGAGGGAGGGAAATATGTTTAGAGAGAGAAAGAGGTTTTCTTTTGTGAGGGTGGAAGAGAATGAGAGGGGAAGAGAATAAGTTTTGTCTCTTATGTGACTTTTGTCTCTTATGTGAGTGGGAAAGAAATGAGTGGAAAGAGAGTTTTTTCTCTTGTGTGAGTAGAAAAGAAATGAGTGGGGGAGTGGGTTAGAGCTTATCCATAAGCCCCAACACAATTGCAACTTACCCCCCATGAAAACACCATTTTTCACTTAATCCACAAACTTTGTCCAATTTGGCCAAAGTTTGGGGAAATGTATAGAAATTCAGTACACTACAATAACCTAACGTACCTTTGAGGTAGCGAAGTATTCTCTTGACAGCCTTCCAGTGGTCCAATCCCGGATTGGACAGAAAATGGCTAACCAGGCCCACGGCATAGCATATATCAGGCCGAGTACACATCATAGCATACATCAGGCTCCCGACCGCACTAGCATATGAAATCCGATTCATCTTATTTTTCTCTTCAGAGGTTTTAGGACACTGTTTAAGGTTCAGACTCTCACTTTTAGCAATAGGAGTGTCAATAGGTTTGCAATTGTGCATCTGAAATCGTTCTAAAATTTTTCTTAGGTAAGTCTCTTGAGACAAACCTAAAAGTTTCTTTGAACGATTTCGTAGGATCTTAACTCCGAGCACTAATTCGCTTCACCCATGTCCTTCATCTTAAAATTGGAGGACATCCATGTCTGAGTGGCGACAATCATCTCCTTATTATTCCCAGCCAATAGAATATCATCCACATATAAGAAAAGGATTAGAAAATTTTCTTTGGACCGTTTAACATACGCACAGTGATCTTCTTCAATCATCGTAAATCCATCTTCAGTGATGGCTCGATGAAATCGAATGTACCACTGTCTGGATGACTGCTTCAATCCATAAATGGATCGTCGGAGCTTGCAAACTTTATGCTCCTCACCCTCTACAGCGAAGCCAGCAGGCTGATCCATAGAGATCTCCTCATCCAGTTCTCCATTGAGAAATGCAATTTTAACATCCATTTGGTAACGTTCCAAATCTAAATACATGACAATGGCCAAGATTAGGCGTATCGAAGCAAACCTTACAACAGGAGAGAAGGTTTCCTCGTAATCAACGCCTTCTCGTTGGGTAAAACCCTTTGCTATCAGGCGAGCCTTATACTTATCGATCGAACCGTCTGCCTTGCGCTTAACCTTTAGAAGTTTATTCCCAATAGTCTTGCGCATTGACGATAAGTCAACCAAGTCCCAGACATGATTTGACTTCATCGATTATATTTCCTCCACCATTGCATCCAACCATTCCTTACGAGTAGGCGATGAGAGAGCCTCTTGGAAAGACCTAGGCTCATCATCATTATGTGCAGCAACCATGAAAGCTTCCCCCTAAATCTCAAAATGACGACGGGGAACACCCACACGTGTGCTCCAACGAAGTTGAGGCTCCAGTTCTAAAGGTAAGTCGCTTCTACTATCCCCAGGAGGTATTGGAGTTGCCTCCTCTACCTCAATTGAAGGGACAGACGCGCCTATACCAAAGTCGTCTATCTCCTGAAACTCAATTTTATTTCGGATCTAACTTCTATAAGGAAATCCTCCTCGAAAAATTCAACATCTCGTGACTCAATCTCTGTCAAACTTCCATCTGGCTGCTTTTCGATAAACACGTATCCCTTAGAGTGTTCAGGGTATCTTATGAAGATACACTTTTTTTCTCTAGGACCTAACTTTCTATGCTTGTGAGAAGTGTTGTGTATATAAACTGCCGAACACCAAGAACGCAGGTGCTCCAAATTTGGTTTCCTGCCTGTCCACAATTCATAAGGAGTGGAAGGTACTGTCTTGGAGGGTACACAATTAAGAATGTAGGCAGCAGTTAACAATGCGTCACCCCAAAAAGAGACAGGCAAATTTGCTTGCGCCATCATTGACCTAACCATGTCAAGCAAGGTGTTATTTCTTCTCTCCGCTACGCCATTTTGCTGCGGAGTCCCAGGAATTGTCAGCTGTCTGATTATTCTTTTTTCATCACATAATTTTTTGAATTATTCAGATAGATACTCGCGGTCTCGATCAGTTCAAGATTTTAATTTTCATATCTAACTGATTCTCAACCTCATTAATGTAATGTCTAAAGCAATCCAATGCTTCAGACCTATGGGAGATCAGATAAACATGATCGAAGCGCGTATGGTCATCTATAAATATGATGAAATAAAAAGCACCATGTCTCGCCCTCACACTCATTGGGCCACAAATGTCAGAGTGAATCAATTGTAAAGAAAATACTGCCCTAAAAGCTTTATTAAATAGTTTTCGGGTCGCTTTTCCCGCTAGACAATGTTCACAATTGGGCAGATCGACATTAGTGAGCGAGCTCAACAGCCCGTCTCTAACTAATCTAGTCATTCTATCCTGCCCAATATGACCAAGACGAGCATGCCATTTAATAGAAACATTGTGATCATTCTCAACAGAAGATAGCAAGAAAAACGAACCACTATCATTATTATTATAATCAAGGTCCAAAATCATAAAACCATCTGAAATAAAACCTCTTCCATAATAAATAGTTTCAAGATGAATCTTAACTATATCATTCTCAAAACTAAAACAAAAGCCTAACTGGAGCATAGCAAGAATAGAAAATAAGTTTCGCCGAATTTTTGGAGCATAAAGTACATCATGATGGTACAAAGTGAGACCACCTCGCATAACTTGTACATGCTAATGCCTAATACATCGATACTTGAATAGTTTCCTATGTATACTCTTTTTCTCCCAGCAGGCACACGACGATATACGGCGAATTCCATTCGATCCCTCATTATGTGGTCTGTTGCTCCCGAGTCTACAATCCACAAAGGGAGAGATTCAGCAACAAACATGCTAGAAAAAATAAAAGAGCGAGAATCAGGATAAAGAGGTACCTTCTTCGGCTCAGTGCAATCATGAGCAAAGTATCTCAGCTGGTTATAATTGAAACAGCTCATTTTCGACTTGTCTTTCTTGCCACCTCGTTTGCTTCTCTTTCTTTTGGTATTCTTCGCATTCTTAGCTGGTATTCTTCGCATTCTTAGCCGCAGATTCGCTATGGCTTTGAGGCCCACTAGTCTTCTTTCGCTTGAACCCAGATGTTCTGCGAAAGTTTGACTCAGCAGTGTAGGCAGTTGGAGTTTTAACAGCCTCAAAGCGCTCCTCCTCCAACTCCAGATGTCGTGCAACATCCTGAAAAGTTTTAACACTCTCATTATGTGTCAAATTTACTCGCATATGTTCCCACGAATTGGGAAGTGAGTGAATCATAGCTTGGATCTGCTGCTCATCGGTCAAGGTGCCGCCAGCCGACTTTAACTCGCGGATCATATTTGACATTGTTCTACGTGCTGTTTCATAGTCTGATCAGCATGCTTCTTATAACTGTCAAACTGCATTGTCAGGCTATGCAACCTTGTGGCCGAAGTCGCACCAAATTTGATTTTGAGAGCCTCCCATATGTCATGCGCTATAGTACCCCTGGGGCCTAACTGACGGAATGACTGCAGTATCCTAGACTGTTCGACACTTCTGGAGAGGGTCGAGATAAGTCGGAGTCGTTTCGGCGCAAAATAGACGTGAAAACGGACTCGGAGCACCGAAGTGAGCCAAAACTGAAGTTTTGGGCGTTTGGAACTTTAGGGCGCCCGGAAGTTGTGTTTTGGGCGCCCAGATGTTGAGTGCTCGTTCTTTGAACTGCTAAGTCATTTCGGATCCATGTTCGGGCGCCCGAAAAGTGAGTCCGAAAATTTGCCTCGTGAGTATCGATTCGTTTGACACGTGTGAGGTGGTAGGTGAGCTCCGCCGGACCAGGTTAGGGCGCACCGGACAGCGGGCGGAGAGTCCGAAGTGCTGGACTTGTGCAGGCTGGAAGAACCGGGCGCCCACTTCTTGGGTTTCGGGCGCCCGAATGTGGGGTTTTCTGCTGAGGTGCAGGTTAGCAGCATTTTTGTTCTTGAGGCCCATTGCACCGAAACCCTTTGTCTATTAAAGATTGGGGACGACCCCCCTGAGGTTTTTTCTCCCTTTCTTCATGGTGAACCTTGGATTTTGCATGGAACCCCTCCACTTCCTCTCAAATTCCATCTTTTTCCATTGAAGACCTTGGATCCCTGCAGAACAGCAGCGTCGACCTGTGGTTTTTCTACTCGTGTGCAGTGTAGGAGTATCCAAATCCCACGAAACTTGGTTTGTTGGATTGTGCACTCGTAGAGGAAGACGTGGAATCCTTCCAATCGTAATTTGGACAGGTATGTATGCTGCAGTTGCTATTTTACTGGACCCCTTGTGTTCTTGAGCTGAAACTTAGGTTTTTCTTTGATCTTATGGATCCAAATCTCTTGGGAGCTGGATTTTCGAAGTGAAGATTGGTCTTTCCTCATCCCTTGCTGGTTTGGAGGTTCTTTCCACCTGAATTGAGAATTCAAAGGTGAGTTCTAGCTCAGATTTTGGGAATTTAGCTTAAGTGCTGAAATTTTGGACCTTTAATGGATTTCTTGGATTTTTTAATCCAGATTTTTGTGAGAAGCTTTGGAGAGGATTTGAATTGTTCCATCACTGTATTTGAGAGGTTTGTGACCCTTTTCCATGGGCTAGATTCATTGGAATTCCAGAATTCATGCTAGAAGTGTTATTTACTTAGTTGCTGGAATTTCTGGATGCAGTGCAGGAGGGTCCAGAAGTGGGTCCGAATCAGTACGAGGACTTTTTGGACATTGAGTCGAGCTCCGTCTTGGCTGAAATTTGGAGGGTTTGTTCTTGAGCCCCTTCTGGTGAGTTGGGTAAATTTTCACTGCATTTGGACTTAGGATTTGGATTTTATCGCATGTTGAATCCATGTTGGTCGTGCTGCCAGGCTGCAGTTCTGGGCTGATGTTCTGGACGCCCAGAACTTGAGCAGGAGGATCTGAATCTTGGGTTGGCAATTTTGAGTCCGATTTCAGCTGGCTTTATTTGGAGGCCTTCCACTCGACTTCTAGCCTTTGTTGGATAGCTTTCGAGGTGGGTTAATGTTACCGAAATCGTCGGATTTCCTCCTAAATTGTAGAGAGTGCAGCATGTTGTTTTATTATCTGATTATTCATGTTAGTAGCTCGAATTCATGAATTTGCATAAAATCTGAATTTGGAGCATAAATTGATAATTTATAGACATGACTTTACATGCTGAACTGGGAATTGACTTAGGAGAAAACTCGTGAACCTACAACCGTCACTTTTCGAATTATTATCAGATTTAGCTCTAGGAGCCGTTTCTGTTTTTGTATCACCGCTGTTAGTGCGAGGTGGATACTTAGTTTGTTGTAGGACGAGTTTACGCTCATGCTGGGATGCCGAGCTTGTATTTACAGCAGGGTTAGGCTGTTTTGTATTACCGGGTGCCGTCGGGGTTGACGGTGGACCCAGATTCTTGTTTTAGCTTCTGTTTGTGCTGAGGGCACGTGAGCTTGGAGTTTTTGACCCATTTGACCCCTTTCTGTTTGATTATAGCCTGCCGGAGCCTGTTTGTGCTCGACGGAGATACGCTTTTTAACTCGGTTGGGTAGCTCCCCCGAGTGCCGCTCCGGAGTGAGGCCTCTCATGGATTGATGTCGCTGCAGATTAGTTGGATCTGATACTTGGAACGGCTACCTTTTGGTAGTGTGCGGTGTGGCTAGGCAGTTGGCTGGACGAGCCTTTTTGGGCAGTTCCGTTAGATTGGGTCAGGGGTGACTATTCACTTTGGTGATGCATACTTGAGTGTTTGACTTGGATAGTGGTAGGGTAGTGGCATTACACCTGTAGAGTTGCTTCCAGCTTACTTTATTGTTCTTTACCTACCAGCTATACTGTTAGTCTCGTAGACTTAGTGGGTGGACCGTTGAGGTCGGTAGTGGTACCCACTGAGGACTACTTCTTTTGATAGTAGTTCTCACACCCATTGTTGCCACCTTTTCTTGCAGAGCCTTCGACTGTTGCGGCTGCTGCTTCCGTTCCTGCGGATCAAGGTAAGGGAGTCACGAGCTAGATCCCTACCATCCCCTGTTGTCCTAGAGGAGGATCCTACTGGAGATAGTTTCTTTTTGAGTTGTGCCATGTACATATAGTGTGGACTTGTTCCTATTTTCAGTTTTGGAGGAACTGTTGTATTTTGGATTCTATATGTACAGGTGGCTTTTGTTATATTAGTATGTTCTTATTTCAGCTCTATATCTCTTGTAGTTGCTTGTATGCTTGTTTACAGGTTAGCTATCGCTTCGTATACATAGAAAATTCTATGTATATGGCGGATCTGTTGGCGAGCCCGGGGAAACGAGTAATCCGGGGCGTGACATGCGCAGTCGGGTACTGCTCATATTCGCACAAGAGATCATTCTGTATACTGCTCAGCAACGTGATGCGGCAATGCGATCCTTTTTAAGCCAATTACTATAGGCTTCTATATCTTGGCAAGCCTGGGCACTGTTGCCCTCTGCAGGTTGGTCCATCTTATTACTCAAATTTTTCAGGACCTCTTGCTCAGCGAGAACATATTGAATTTTACGGTGCCAAATATCATAATGTCACCATCCAATTTCTCGCCTTTGATCAAATCTGCAACAACTTGTTTTGAGGCCATATTATCTCACTAAGTTCACACAATGCGCAGAAAAGGATATTTTAAAAATTAGCACATGATACATATATTCAATTTTGTCGCATCTCTAATTAAATAAACTAAAAATTGAATCATAGGTGCATAAAGAAAAATTTCACCCCGAATACTGCCTCGGGGCAGAAGGAATAGAAGCAAAAGACGGGGCCAGCGATGCACCCCTATAGCAGTTGGCCGCCATGTGACCCGATCGACCACACCGATAGCATCTAGCCTCACGCTTCTCATAGTGCTGGGCTTAAAGCGCACCTCTGCAGATCACACACTAGTCATGGGGCTGTGGGTGATATGACCCCCGTGAATGTGACTGTGGGCGCGAGTGCTTACGGGGCCGTTTGGAGCTGGATTGACCCCTAAAGCCATCTAAGTATCATTTCTTGCCCTTCTTCTTTTCCTTGCCCCTCTCGAAGGCCTTGCGCTCCTAGCGCACGATGACCTCTCTATGCACGACTGATCGAGAATGGTCCACCACCACTTAGAAGGTCCGTAAATCGAGTAGCTGGACCTTAGAGTAGATGATTGGTCGCAGGCCCACTTGAAGCACCGGGCCTTGTTCACCTCATCGCACACCATGAAGGGAATGCATCTCATAATGTGGGAGAACTTTTGTTCATACTCCTGCACTATGTGGTTTCCACAGCCGTGGTTCTTGAAATCCTCCTCCATCTATTGCTTGGCACTGTCGGGGAAGTAGGATGCAAAGAGAAATCCTCGAAACTCCTCCCACATCGGAAGGGGCAAAGCGACATCGAATTGCTTGCTATCTTCCACCATTTGCGGGCCATTTTGTCCAAGAAGTGGATGGCCAAGGGGACCTAATCCTGGTCCGATACCAAGAGGTCCTCGAACAGCTTCTCTATTATAGCAACCCACGACTCAACTACTAATGGATCGTTGCCTTCGCTGCTGAAAATCGGCGGGTTGAACTTTCAAAAATTAGCGAGGCACTCCATAGCTTGGCCCTGCTTCGCCTAAGCCATATACTCGGTGTCAGAAGCATCGGAATCTGTCCTTTGGGGCACTCCTCTCATCACCCCTAATGGCGTAGGGCGCGCGGACACCAGCGCGGCCGCCATTACAATGCCCTCCAACTCTTCCCTCATAGAAGGGTGCTTGGCTCGTGTGCGCTGCCCCAGTCTGTTATATGTAAAGGTTGTGGAGCCTCTTGATTTGCTCTTTCTTGCCGTCGAGAGGCTTCCTCTTATCGTTGGAAAGCCTCCGCCTATTGTTGGACCATGCCAATTAGCGCGACCACTTGGTCGTGCAGCTTGTGCACCTCGTCCGACCCTGAGTGTTCAGATGCCTCGAGTCGGATGGACTCGAACCTCGTCCTCGGTCGTCCACGCGATGCCATTGCTATTTTTGTATACAACAACATCAATTATTTTTAGTCCAAGTCTTCACCTTAGACTCTTAACGACATATGAAGAGTATAAAAAGAATAGACCTAATTAAGAAAAAAATTTTGAGGGACACTTCCTTTCATTCCCAATATTATGTTGTCGGCCGCCAATATAATCATTCAAAGAATGAAAAGATCATTTTCCTTGATCGGTTCCCAACATTCTGTTTGGAACATCGCAAGACTCAATTACACACTTTCACCAAAGTTCACGTACCACTCACGTTCTTAAGTCCCTAAGTCTTCCTAAGGTTTATTTTTTTCCCAAAACTATATATCTACGACTCTTCCTAGACTCTGATACCATTCTTATACGTCATACCCCGAGACCGCCAATTGGGCCCGCTAGGACACACGCACAGACCCACTTAACGAGCAAGGCTTTTGTAATGTTTTGAAAATTTAACTATCAAAATGACTATAGTTTCGGCGACTGGTCGACACTTCAGTAGAGTGTTGGAATGAAATGAAATCGTTTTGACACAAAATTGATGCCATAAATGATCCCAAAACCTATGTTGATATCAGCTGGAACATGTTAGTAATTATAATTAGTGTCATGAGTTCAACTTATCCCTTCACCTACACCTAATTGGATTTTTGTCTTGTAGTAACCAGCTGATATCAATCCTTCTCCTCTCCTCTTTTCTCCTTCTTTCCTTCTCTTCCATCTCCTCACTCCCTGCCTACTTCTCCCTACGCATCACAGCACCTAGCAGCCAGCTGCTGCTGCTGCCAACAATCAGCAGCAATAGCAGCAGCCTTGCAGTCAGCAGCTAGCAGCAGCAGGGTCTTCACAGCAGCATCAGGTCCTTTCACAGCAGCAGTAAGGGAGTAATTAGCTACAACAGGAAGTGTCCATCTTCATCTACTCCTCCTTCTACTCCTCCTACCTTGCTAGTGACTGCAGCAAGCAGCATTGCAGCCAGCAGCGTTGCTGCCAGCAGAATTGCGGCTGCAATAGTAACCAACTGGGGGTATCAATTGCAGGCAATTGTAGCTTCCAACTCGAAATTGCTGCCTTTTGGTAAGAGAGGATAGTAGTGGAGCTCAGATTTCACCCTCTACAAGCTGAAATTTGAGGTTAGCACGATTTAATTTGAGTGAGTTTGGAGCCTTAAGCTGAATTTTTGCATTATATTGGTTTTCCGTTTACTTTTCAGCCAATTTTCTTAGCTGGGATTGGGGTGGCTAAATTGGATTTGTGCTCAGGATTTCATGAAGAAGAAGAGCTCTTGGACTCTTGTCTTTAGCTGAAACTCAGGTTAGTTAAGATGTCAATGGTGCATTTTAGATATTTAAGCTGAAATTTCAGCATGTTGATGGAATTGTCAAATCAACTATTTTTCCAGCAATTCCTGGTTTGAAGCTGTGACTTCTTGGATTCTTAATTTCTCTAGTTTTCAAGCCGAGAAGCTTAGAAAATTCCACTGCTGGCTGATTGCAAGGTTGATTGAACTCTTATTTTAGTAAAAAATTCAGATTTTTAGCTTCAATTTCAGCATTGGTGCAGCTTTTGTATTTGGAGTAGTTTAGCTCCTTCTTTGCTGATTGTGGGAGGACTCTTTCGCTGAATTCTTGCTAGATGGGAGGCTGAGAAGAGGTTCATTTGGTTGTTGATTCACTGCCATAGTTGGATTGGCACCCGCGGTGGGTTTAATTTACCGAATTTGATGGAATTCCCATTACATTTACTAAATTTCAGCATTCATGCTATGGTTAATTCAAAGTTATTTTTTCTAGCTTAAAATCACTAGAATATCGTTTGAAATGCTGAAATCTAGACTTGGAGCATTTTTAACCTGCATGTAGCGATTTTAGATGCGGAAATTGAATTAAAATAGTAGTAAAATCTGCACTAATTTACTCCCGACACGTCGTCGTTAGTATTTAACTACCGTAGCTGCACTAATTTACTCCTGACACGTTGTCGTTACTATTTAACTACTGTAGCTGTTTTAACCTTTTTTTTTAATCCTAGTTAGAGGTTTATGAGTATCTGGATTTGTGTAGGATGACTTTACGCTCATGCTGAGGGGCCAAGTGGATTGTTATAGCAGTTGTTAAACTGAGTTCTATTGTAGAGTGTTGTCTAGGTTGACGGTGGTCCCGGACCTTCAATTTTTACATTGGATTGTGCTTGGGACATGTGAGACACTGTTTTATGATCTAATTGATCATTCGCATCGATTATAGCCTGCATGAGCCAGATTTGAGCTCGACGGAGACTACAATTTTTGCCCGGCTGGGTAGCTCCCCCCCGAGTGCCGCTTTAGAGTGAGGCTTTTCGCTTTTGGTGTTGCAGCAGCCGTTTTTGAGCGATCTACCTTGGACTGGCCACCTGCAATGGTGATGCGTGGTAGTATCTTGGTGCAGGCTTGACCAGCCTTAGAGGCGGTCATTTAGATTGAGTTGGTTTGTGTGTTCTTGATAGGTAGTTGATGCACTCACTATTTTGATAGTTTCATTTGAGTATTAGCAGTACAAATGCATAGTAACTGTAGATTTTTTTTCTAGCTTTTACTATTTTTGGCTCTTTTACTTACCCAGCTTTTACTTCTAGCTTTTGTAGACTTGGTGGGTAGGCCGTCGACGTAAGTGAAGGTACCCACTAAGGACTACTTGTTTATAGTAGTTTTCACGTCCTTTGTTGCTACATTTTCTTGCAAAGCCTTCCGCCCCTGTCACTGCTATTGATCGAGGCAAGGGAGTCGCGAGTTAGATCCTACATGTCCTTGCTGGTCGAGCTAGAGGAGTACGTACCCGTGTTTGCCGGATTTTTGGAGGTAGTACATTATACATATAAATATGGTTGTATTTTATTTCAGGTTTGTGAGAAATGTATTTGTACTTGATGGATGTATCAGTTGTACTTTTGGAGCTTATGTACATACAATAGATTACTTCTTAGTTATTAGAAGCTTTTTTTTTTTTTTGCTCTGGTACTTGCTTATAGTGCTCTTATTGTTTACAAGTACTTCTTTCACTTTGTGTGCACAGAGGTTCTTATGTATGCGGCGGGTCTGTTGGCGAGTCCGAATTTGGCTATAATCGAGGCGTGACAGCTTTCCCTACCCGAAGGAAGCGAAAATAGATATCAACTTGTAGAAATCATACATGATAAGTATACACATAATATTAGAGTACAAGTATAAATTGAACACTTAACTTTAAACAGTAAAAAGTCTACCTCTACTTGAAACATTTTCACGAAACTTAAATTTCGTTCAAGTTTACATAGTTTGATCCCAAAATATTACTACACTTTAGTTGTGCGACATCTAGACCTCTCTAGGTCCACTATTCCGTGACACTCTTACTGCTGTCACGTGCCTCGCTGGCGATGCTAGGATCTGAAAAATGGTAAACCACAAAGGAGTGAGAACTCCAGTTAGTTCCTAGTGGGTGCAACCGCCAAAAGTGACGCTCTACACTTACTTGGTCCAAAGAAGGCATTAGTTGAAAATTACAATAAATACCATCTATCTCTACTAAAGAAATAAATGAATTGAAATATTGCTACATGCCTTATTATCTACAATATGCCACTATGCCAATTGTGAATTTACCCAATTTACATTATATCTTTAACCATCTCATTTTTGCTCCAACTTTGCATTTTTTCCTACCAGCTTGGCAGTTTGGTTTCATTTCATAATACACCTCATGGAGAATCGACTGCTAGCACACCTATGCAATTCAGTAGGTAATAGGGTCAGTAGCTCCCCGACACTCCCAAGTATCTCATAGGGAGTCGATTGTTCGCACGTCTCCCTTGTGAGTTATGATAACCCTAGGATCAAATAGGTAAACAAACACCTAGAGGGGGGTGAATAGGTGTAAACAATAAAACAACTAACTCGATGCAATAAAAACTTAAGTGCGAAAAACTAAAGCAACAAACCGAGAAATTTTACGTGGGAAAACTCCAAGAGGAGTAAAAAACCCACGGGACCGATCACACGAAAAATTCACTAAGAAAAAATAGAGTACAAGGTGATTTACCGAATCCTCGACTCAACCTTTACCCTAGACCGAAGTAGACCGCCTTCGTTGGTCCCCGATCGATTGAACTCCTCCAACCGATTACGCCGCGACTCCTCACAGCAACAACGCCCCGAATCCTCGAGCGTCCATCGAATCCTTGGCTCTCATGCGAAGTTCACGCGCAATCGCTCCGTTCGGAGCCCGTAGAAGAATAGTTTATGGTGATTTCAATGCTTAGATACTCATAAGATATGAGAGAAGACCTTCTAAACAATCATCAACTTGATTCTCAAAAGAATATCAAGATTCAAACCTTAAGAATAAAATTGATGTAAGAGAGAAAGAAACTTGCTTTCGAAAAGATGAACGAACGGTTCCAAAACAAGTTTCTAGCGTTTCCGAAGGGTATTCTCTCTTAGGCACGTTTTAGAATCACCCCCATATCTTATTTATAGGTTTATGAGACATTAGAATCAGAGTAATATTGAAAAAACACGTTGTCAAATCGCGACGGGTGTAGGGTCCGGACCTCACATCAGGGTCCGGATTTTGAAGTTTCCAGGCGTTTCATAGTCCGGACTTTGACCCGGGGTCCGGACCCTCCCTGCGTGATAGCCAGGGAGGCGTACGGGTTCCGGACCTTGCACCAGGGTTCAGAACCTGAAACATGAAATTGTCCTGTTTTATAAAATTTAACACTTTAAACCTATTCTCATGTCTCCCAAACACTTAAACATGTGCATAAATCACCATTAACAATATATAAACACATCTAGGGGCCGTGAGCTTTATAGATGAGTCTTTGAGCCTTTGAACTTTACATCGTCTTCTTCGACCCTTCAAGACTCTACACGACTCCACGAAATCTGCCAACATAAAAGCCATAACAATCTCCCCCTTTGGCGATTTCGTGACAAAACTAAAATTACATAAACAAAGCTCACCTATCTACAAAGATAAAATAAATGGAGTTTGTCACAATCACCAAACGACAACCTCCTCACACGACCGATCCAAGAAAAATGAAAATTACATCCATTAAACTCCTAAATACAAACTCTATGCCTTAGACGCGACTAGGAATCTTGAAGTCTTGTACTTCCTGCAAAAACAACTTCTCGACAAAATATAACGTTAATACCATAAGTCCAATAATACCAAGGAAGTATAGAAACACAAACACACATCCACAAACATCCATACACCACAAAACATAAGCAAAGAAGCAAAGTTCAGCACCTAAACAAAATTCAACACCTAAGTCCTAAGTCCTAAGTCACCTGTCATCTCCCCCTTTTTGTCGCAAAACGTCAAAACACAAAAAGAGGATGCAAAAATTGAATCTAAAGATGCATGAAAAACTAAGACGAAATATGGTCAAGGAAAGGCACGAAGTCCACATAGATCATCTAATCCGAGTCATAATCGTGCTAGGAATATCTGCACTACAGTAGCCCAACTTGTCAAAAAATGCTTTCATGATCCTTTGGAGTTTACTGAGCTTCTTTGTGATTCTGGTCTGCTCAGCACCAAGGCGCTTCTGCTTAGACAAGATACGGTGGAGCTCGGTAGAAATTCGTTCTTACTCAGATGAAAGTCGCTGCTGTTCCCTATATATGGATGTCACCGAAACGTCCTCCTCAGAAACTCTCTCAGGTGGTTGAGAGGAACTAGGACGCGGTTGGAAGGAACCTGTAGCCCCAACAACTAGAGAAGGGCGTCTTGAAGGTCTCGATTTTAATGAGAGTCGTTTTATTGATTTTTACAAGACTATACTCATATGACGCACAATGAGTATCGACGCCCTTGTGTTTCAAGATTTGCATAATAATCATCGGGTATGGAAGACGTTCGACCTGGTTGGATGTGTTGATCTCTTTTGCCATTCGATGCCAGATAAGAAATGGAATGTTCAGATTAATCTCTCTCGCTTGTGCCTCGGCGGGATGTCCAACAAGATACATATACAACAATCGTTTCCAACGGACCACCTTGGTATTCATAGTGGGAAGAATGTTGTACACAACAATAAAGTTCAAAAAGCGATACTCCTACTTCAGCTCTTTGGACATAACAGAATTTTCCGTCGACTGCGTCTCAGGAAGGCACACACCATTAACAATTTTACTCAAATCACGAAGAGAATCAATACCACCCTTCAGATAATCAATACCGTAGGTGCGAGCCTCTATATAAAGTGCCGTAGTAATCGTCACCAGAGTGATATCCAAAGAAACCCCACGCACTTTAGTCTTGAACACATAAGGACCGCCTTCTGCATCCTGAAGATGACCAGCCCTCATGTAGAACTCGCGAATCAACTCTAAACAGTAGCCCGTCTGCTCAGGAAATGAACAAATTACTGCGAGAGCACCATGTTCATACAACTGAGCAAATGCAGGTGCTTCTTCAATAAGCTTTCGGACAGCCACATCACATTTGCCAACGCACAGTTTCGATGAAAACATGGCCAGTCAGCCCCTAGGAATAGGGTCCGCATGCTGTGCGCTGCAACGAGGAGGATCAGATGCTGGTTCACGAATCTCAATTTCTCCAGCCTTCTTCGTACCTCGTCGGGGAACCAACTTCTCTTTGCCCTTACCTTTCGCAGTCGCTGGTTCCTTTTCTTTCCTTGTGTAAACCACCTCAGGCGGAGAGGCTTCAAGATCAGTAGATTCATCTTTCGATTGCTCAGAAGTGACATATTCACCTCCTTCATCTTCGGCTGAGCGAGCACGTTTGTGAACCATTATTTTCCGACGACCCCCGCCCCTTCCAGTACCAGCCATCAAGACAACCAGCACCAAAAGCCATGTGGAGTATATTTTGAAAATCCATGTTTATCAATTTTGAACAAAAATATTGTATGTAAATCATAAATTCCAAAATTTGAGAAAATCACAGCTAGAGGTTCCTAGGGCCACATGAAGTCATAAGCAACTCATTTGCACAAGAAGAACTGATAAAAAATGCATACAAATAAATTTTCAGAAAAACAGCAAAAACAGTCTGAAAATTACAGTCGATGCAGCTCTGAGCAAATGAGGCGTTCTAAATCGTGTAAAATGTGTTAAAAAATGTTAGTAACCACATTCAGAACCAAACATGAAGCAAAATTTTAGTTTTAACCAAGTTATTTCGGAGAAATCACAAAAAAAAAACCTAAAAACTGTTATTTCAGGGTTTTCACAAGAAGAACCGAGAAGAAATGCGAAATACTTACGTGAAATTCGATGCAACCTTGCAAAATGAAGTGGGAAATCTCCTTGCTAGAGAGAGAAACTCATGAGAAAAGAGTTGAAGCAAAAAGAAAGTGAAACACAATCAGATTTTGAAGTCCTATATGTGCAGGTTCGAGCACAGGGTCCGAAACCTCCATCAGGGTCCGAAACCAGTACCACAAAAGCATTTTATTATTATTATTATAAAAAAATAAAATGTCAGCATGTAAGCTCCATAACTTTAAATCAACATCCTCATGTTATCCTAGTTCTATAGAATTACTATAAATATATTAAAAATGTCATGGTCACTTTGAAAGAAATATCTAAAGAAATTCTTGAAATTTAAATTTATTAATTTCAACATATCAAACATGATCTAAAGCATAGTGAGACTATCAAATCATCATGTTTTAGAAAAATATTGAATAGAAAAGTCATAAAGACCGGAAGACGCAAAATAATACATCCAAATTGAATTATACACCGAGAATATCCGGGGGGTGGCTCTTTGAGCATCTTTTACTAACCACCTTATTACTCCAGGAGAGTGCCTCTATGAGTATCTTTCAGTTATAATTGCAATCATTATCTATGATGCACCCATATAATTTTTTTTTCATATACAACTCTCCTTTTTTTTATTATCTTTTGCACTATGCACTTAGACATGTGGTAGTTGCACACACTTCCCGGACGGATAGCTCTTTCCTCCATGTGGTGGTAGTTTTCACACTCCCTTGTTGGGATGTAATTCTTTCCACATCTTTAATGACGTTAACATAACTTGGAAAGCTCCCCCTAAAAATGTGCAACCTTCAATTCGAAATATTATCGAGTAACCAGTCAATAATGAAGTTACTATTCATATTTTCGTCAACAATAAAAAAAGATAGTAACGATATCTAAAGTTCATAATAAGATGTGCTAAAATTAACAAACATAAGTAAATAGAATATATATAGATACTTATCTCAAAAAGCATGACACATAGTAATACAAAAATAGTAATCAAATAAAACAGGTGTAGCATGAAGCAATTGAAGTCATTTCAAGTATTTTGCAAGCTTCAAAAGCTTCACAAGCAATGCATCAAATCATAATGATATGCAATGAAAACCGATGCATGCATGACTATGGCCCGAAGAACTTATGTAGATGGTAGGATTCATCCCAATTACCTTTCGTAAGTGTAGAAAATGTTTTTGATCTAAAGGCTTTGTCAAAATGTCAGCTAGTTGATTATCAGTTGAAATATAAGTAAGTTGAAGAGTATTTGATTCAACTAGTTCTCATAAAAAGTGATATCGAAGTTCAATATGTTTTGTTTGTGAATGTAAAACAGAATTTTTTGAAATATTTATAGCGCTGGTGTTGTCACAAAGAATGGTGACCGAACTGGAGGGAATTCGGTAGTCGCTCAATAAACTTTTCATCCAAAGTAATTGAGTTGAGCAACTCCCGACAGCAAGTATATTCAGCTTCAGCAGTGGACAGAGCAATACAATTTTGTTTCTTACTATACCATGCAACAAGGCAATGACCTAGATAAAAACATGCTCTACTGGTGCTCTTTCGATCATCCACTGAACCAGCCCAATCGGCATCCGAGTATCCAATCAAGTCAAGAGAAGTCCCCATGGGATACCAGATACCATAATTCGTTGTACCTTTCGAATGATTAGCTTTATAGCTTTCAAATGGATCTCTTTGGGATTTGCTTGATAGTGAGCACACATTTCCACACTAAAAGCAATGCCCGGTAGACTCGCTGTCAAGTATAAGAGACTGCCGATCATACTCCGATAAAGTTTCTCATCAACACTTTTCCCTTGGGCATTCAATCCAAGACCCTTGTTACTTGTGCCCATAGGAGTAGGGAAGTCCTTGGCGTTCTCCAATCCAAATTTCTTCACCAAATCTTTTGCGTACTTGGATTGGAAAAGATGAATCCCTTCACTGGTTTGTTTCACTTGTAATCCAAGAAATTATATAAGCTCACCCATCATTGACATCTCAAACTTACTTTTCATGACCTCGGCGAACTTTGCGGCATCTTTATCTTTTGTTGCACCAAAAATAATATCATCAACATAGATTTGTGCCACAATAAAATTATTTTTCAAATGCTTCACAAATAGAGTTCTATCGGCTCCCCCTCAGTTGTAGCCCTTATCAAGTAAATATTTTCTCAAACGTTCGTACCATACTCGCAGAGCTTGTTTAAGTCCATAAAGAGCCTTTTTCAAATGATAAACATGATTTGGATGATTTGGGTCAATAAAACCTTTTGGTTGTTCAACATAAACTTCTTCATTTAAAAAACTATTCAAAAAGGTACTTTTTACATCCATTTGAAAATTTTTGATTTTGTAATGACACGCTATCGCAAACAAAATACGAATTGATTCAAGACGAGCAACCGGGGAAAATGTTTCATCAAAATCAGTCTCCTCTATTTGTGAATAGCCCTACGCAACAAGTCGTGCCTTGTTTCGAATTATAGTGCCTTCTTTATTTTTCTTGTTTTTAAAAATCCATTTGGTACCAATGATATTTTGTTGCTCAGGGCGTGACACTAATTTTCACACATCATTCCGTGAAAATTGACCAAGTTCTTCGTGCATAGCATCTATCCAATATTCATCAAGAAGAGCTTCGTCAATGTTCTTTGGTTTAACTGAAGATACATAACAAGCAAATTCGCACTCTAATTGCCTCCTAGTTCATACACCTTCACGAGGATCTCCAATTACATTTGACAGAGGGTGATCTTCTGAGACTCTAGACGTTTGAGGATCTGTAGATGTACTAGGGGTTTCGTGCGGTAGAGATATGTCATGTGATGCAATGGGTTCATGAGATGCAACGACATTATCAACAGATATTTCATCATGAGCAGGCACAATAAAAGGAGATACATCATCATCAGCATTTCTCACATCAGACAAGGATTCATTCAAAGAAGTAGCAAAGGAGGAAGCTTCATCTACTTTCACATTAATTAATTATGCCACCGTCTTAGTGCACAAATTATAAATACGATAAGCTCGGCTAGTAGTAGAATAGCCTAAAAATATTCCTTCGTCACTTCGAGAGTCGAATTTTCTAAGATTTCACGGTCTCTAAGGATATAATATCGACTCCCAAACACACGAAAGTATTTGATATTTGGCTTTCTACTATACCACAATTCATACGGAGTGTTCAAGGTACCTAGGCGTAAATATATTCTATTAATAATATAGACAGCCGTGTTCACTGCTTCCGCCCAGAAGTGTAGTGCAACCTTCATGCTATGAAGCATAACACGAGCCATCTCTTGTACAACCCGATTTTTACGCTCGACCACTCCGTTTTGTTGTGGTGTATAGGAAGCAGAAAATTTATGTTTTATGCCTTTAGAAACACAGAAATCGATGAATTTTGAATTTATGAATTCTCCCCCTTGATCACTTCGAATGTGCACAATGTTGTCATTATGATCAGTCATAAGACGGTGACAAATTTTAGAAAAAGAATCGAAAGTATCAGCTTTCTCACATAGAAAAGTAGTCCAAACATAACGACTGTAGTCATCAACCATGAGAAAGACGTACCGTTTTCCACCCAAGCTTTGAGTTCTAGTTGTCCCATCAAGTCCATGTGAAGTAATTCTAAAGGTTTTGTTGTCCCTAAGTGGTTCAAATTCTTATGTGCGGATTAGTTTGTTTTTCCAATTGATAATCCCCACACACAGTGTTCTCTTTGTAGCTAATCTTAGGAACTCCTCTAACTACTTGCTTATGTGTAATTCTAGATAGCTCCTTAAAATTGATGTGACCTAATCGTTCATGCCATAAAGTTTCAGTGTCTAATGATGCTAGGTTACAATGTTCAGTTGAAGTGCAAGGAACTATGTATCAATTGTTCTGTGACCTAACAATAGCCATCAAGCGAGTATCGGCATGCCACCTTATGAGGTCCTATTTGGAAAGAAGTGCCGATCTCCTATTTGTTGGGACGAGGTCGGCGAGCGGAGAATTATTGGGCCAGATTTGATTGAAGATACTGTGGATAAAGTCCGAATAGTCCGACAGAGGCTTTTGGCTGCTCAAAGTCGACAAAAGAGTTATGCTGATCATCGTCGTTGAGACTTGGAATTTAGTGAGGACGACAAGGTTTTCATTCGGGTCTCACCGATGAAGGGAATCCGTAGGTTTGGTCTCAAAGGAAAGTTGAGTCTGAGATTCATCGGGCCATTCGATATAATTGGATGGGTAGGCCCGGTGGCATATCGGCTCACTTTGCCTCCAAACCTTTCGGGATCCATAATGTCTTTCATGTCTCAATGCTTCGGAAGTATATTCCGGACTCGAGCCACATCATCGAATATTCCTCGGTGGAGCTACACGAGGATTTGAGTTATTCGGAGTGCCCAGTTCGCATTTTAGGGAAAAAAGAGAAAACACTCCGGAACCGGAGTATCAAGTACGTAAAGGTTCAGTGGAGTAACCATGAGGAGCGTGAAGCCACGTGGGAGTTAGAGGATGAAATGCGAGGGTGATATCCGGAACTTTTCGAAGTTTTGAATCAAGGTATGTTTTTAGTTTCGAGGACGAAACTATTTTAACGGGGGAAGAAACTGTAATGCCCCAAAATTTTACTATAAAGATTTAAAAGATTTCAAATAATTTTAGAGGGGTAAGGGCCAGTTTCATATGATTTGAACTCAAATTGAGTCAAAACGAATTGTTTTAGGACGAAAATGTCAAAACAATTGAGTCTAATCTGCCATAGCACAACCAGCCACTTTGGGAGAACTTTTGACTAGGTTATCGACATCCGATTAAGCCGAAATTTGTCTCATTGGGAATATCTTTGAGTTATCTTTCTAAAGCAACTGGAATCACCTTAAACGGATATCAGACGGAAGAGTTATTTTAATTTTTCTAACGGTCGTCGGTGCAGTCCTGAGCTGCGAGCCAGTTCGGGATTTCACCAATTGTCTTGGGCAATTCGGTAAATCTGCTAATTAAAAATATATCATATCAACTTAGCTGGTTAACTATTGGTCCAACCTAAATCTTTCCCAATAAAATATTGGGTAAAATGACAGAAACGCCCTTGAATTGGCTGGTTTGAATGGGAGAAGAGAAAAGCTATTCAATTCCCATTCTCTTCTTCTTCTTCTTCCTATTTCCCCTTCTCCAAATACCCTATTTCTTCGCCTTTTGATTCAGCAATGAGAGGAAGGATTTTTCCTTCAAATTGAAGGGATTTAGGAGGAGACTTTTGGAGAAATAAACCTATTTTCAAATTGGGACCCTAACTAGAGAACAAAGTAAGTGGATTTTCGGTTTTGTACTTTGTGAATATGAAAAGATGAATATTGCGGGTTGCATGTCTGTTTTTCCATTCTCTTTGAAGGTCCCAAGCCATCCTTTATGGATTGGCTATAGTTTTTGAAGATTTTATGGCACTATATTCAAATATTGAAACTCTAAATTGAGGGTTTTTGCTCTATTACGAGATTTGCTTGTAATTTTGGGGTTGAGGCCCTAAGAGCCCAAAATGAGGATTTAGATCATTAGTTGTTAGTTCTTTCTATTTGAATTTGGAGGCCAATGGATAGTTATATGAATTGGCTTTATTTTTAAGAAGTTTTGATGAGTTATTTGCATGTTATGAGGCTCCAAATTTGGAATTTTTATTAACTACGAGATTAAGCTTTTGTAGTTGATTTTAAGAGTTTAGAATCTTTAAATTGGAATGTCAATCATGTTCAAATATATTGGACATGAATATATGATTGAGCTAAGTTGTTTGATTAAATTTAAACTTAGTTTGTTAATATTTCGACCAATTCATGCTATTCTCGGGTTGGACTTTTTCGGCTAATTTTTGGAGGGTATAAATATCTTGTTAAGGTGTTATTTGTTAAAATTAAGTACCTCAAACCCTTATATATGGTTTGAATGGGTTATTTTAAGATTTTTATGTATTTTGGGAGAGTTATGGGCTCCCGAAATTGGGACTTTGTTCCAATCCGAGATTAGAGCTTAATAGTTGAAGCGATGGATTTGAATAAGTCTAAATCATTTAAGATTAAGATAAAGATAAAAGACTAATGGAGATGCTCATGATTTGTATGTTAGGTACTTCGGACGCACACGCCAGAGTTCCTACGGTCGACCCTTCCACATCCTAGATCGATCTTTTCTTATTTTGAGGTGGAATCCTTATCTATAGATGATGAACCTTAGTGGTCCTCTTAGTATCATGCATGCATATGTATATTGCTATTGAATGTTTATAATTCTTGTTGCATGCTTAACTATTGTTCTAAGAACTTATACCCTCGTTGTTTATTCTTTGGTTCATGATGCAATGGAATTTGATCCTATGCTCTAGCATGTCTCTTGTATCACATTGTACTAGTAGAGGGTATGCATTTGTATTGAAAAGTAGTATGATCTTAGTTATTTGTTGATTCCAAAGCATAACATTATTGTTGAGATATTGGCCCTATTTGGATTCGCCGCTATCCTTATGGTACTCCCCGGGCCATCTTGGATGGCTCCTTGTGATGTGGGAGTTTGAGAGAGAGAAGGCGTGAGTGGGTTACCGGTGGTGGTCGCTCCCCACGCGGTAAGCCTTTTGCTCCCCGGGTTGAGATTTGCTTTGCACCCGAGGCCAGGGTGTCGCGCTTACGCATTTACTTGATATGGATCGAGTTAGATTTTGTTGGGCCGTTCTAATTGATTATGCTTATCCTATGATCTCAGATCTGTCACGCCCCGGGCTAGTTTTAGAAGCGAAAATATGTGCCAATTTTTTTTTTTTTTGAAAACCTAGCCCGCGCCACGTACAGACCCGCCACAAATACAGGGTCCACTGTACACACGGACAGAGCCTCCCCTGTATTTGCACGGCGTGCACAACATACAAACAGGATCACAACCACCATTCATTCATCACACAAACCACAACAACACAATAAGATTCATACAGCTAACAGTCTTTAAACCTGTATGAATCTAAGCAAGTCCTTAGGCGAAGGATGATGCGATGCACAAACAACAGATCATTCTAGAAAACTGCTCCTTACCCAGAAGCTTTATTTGAAACCCTAATCTCAAACATTCAAGAATTATTTGAAAACCGTTCTCCACACGAGAACTCTCTTTTGCAATCCCAAAAGTCGATCGATCGGAAATCCATTTGAAAACTGTTTCCCACACGAAAACCTTTATTTGAAAACGCTACCACGAGGGGTAGAAATCCAAGATATGCGATATAATGCCATAATGAAAGATCTAAAAGCATCGACATCCAAAAAGTCTAAGCATGCAATCCGCATATAAAAGCTAAACCAAATCCACGAGATCTAAGCATGCAAGACAGAACATCCAAAATGTAACTGAACCTCGTCCATAACTAGCTGAATAAAAGGATAGGGTGATGACCAAAATTTGGAGGGAGGAACCTCACAAGTCAGGACCTCTAGCACCACTAACTAGGCGTGCCTCGCTGCGTCCCGACTCCCACCACCCTGCTCACCTGAAAACAACAACGAGGGCGGGGGGTGAGAACATGTAAACATGTCTCCCCTCCCAGTGGGTACCGCAAGCCGACGAAGGCGAGGTGTACACACCGGCACGAGGGTCAACAAATAGATAGATAAGGTAAACAGTAGCACAAGTAAGTATGAGGCTGACATACAACTGAACAACTATGCTACTGTAAACAACTAGTATATGCATCAACGGAGATAGCCACAAAGTATACCCAATCCATAGCCACCGGGACGGGTCCCTGGCACTGTCACAACCTGCTCAACTCTCGGCACAAAACCCACCAGACGCACTGCGTCGGGGCTCACGGGTCGGTCACACACACGACCCTTTTTCGGAAAAGAAGACCAAACGGTGGATCAGACCGTTAGCATACGTGAGGTGCTAGAAGAGCTGTGACGATCGATGCGAATGCTCAATCCACAGAACGACAACGAGCCGTGAAGCAACTGATAAGCCAATATACGAGGATCGCTCGGAACAACAGGCGTTCACCACCGACCAACTAGGTCGTCTCAAGAATCATACAAACCACAACTACTCTACTAAGGTAAACACGCATAAGTAGAGTCAACGGGAGTCAAGTGAACTAATAACTGAAATGCAAGAGAAGGGATAGAAAGGTATCACCGTAGTCCACTGAACCGACTCCGGATCGAAGTACCCACCTATAGGAACGATCGAGTCTAACACCGACGGCTCTCGGGAACTACGACAGGACCTACGAAAGACTCACAGGGTCAAGGTCCACCAAGTCGACACTAAACACATAGCGCTCACATCCCGAAACCGACGGATCGTCCGAAAAACCCACCGGGACGATCCCGAAACCACACTAAACCCCAGAGGGGTACCAACAGCCAAACCAAGTCCTCCGCTGTCCCCAAACACACCAAAACAAGGTGGCAGGACAGCGAGCACAAGCTCGGGGTGCCACGAACACAAACGCACCCGTAACGGCTTCCCGGGTTCCCAAAAAATGCCGATTTGGCACCGGAACCCTTCGTCACTCATCCGCTGTCCTCGAAACTTCGGGACAGCGATGAGGAACAGCCAACGAGGCTCAATGACGAAGCCAAGTCACTCGCGAAACCAGCAAGTGAGTCGCACGACTAAAAACACGTGTTTCGCCGACTATTTCATCAGAAAACGCATCGAAAATAAATCCTGATCTCCGCGAAGGGCGAAGGGCGAAGGGGTTGGACAACCAGTCCACAGGGCCTCAAGGGTCATGCCCTTGCTGACCGCAGCGTCACAATGCTGCCACAATCACCAAAGTCCTCAAACAAGCAACATAACGTACATAACAAGAATAATTAAGGCCGTTCGAGCACTCCGTTCATCCGCACGACCCTCCACAAGCACCAGCGGATAGGTAACGACGTAACGGAGGCCGTGCTCACAGCCCCACTGCGACAGGACCAGTCGCAAGCACAGAAAACCCATAAAAATAGTGAATACATGCGATAACATTGCTCGACAAAGGCCGAACAGCGAAACGGCTCACCAAAATAGAAAACTAAGGTGAGCATGATGATCAGCGCGTCGTCGCGATCATCGTGCTCACCTTCCTGAGCTTCGGGAGGCAACAGAGAGCAAAATACAAAGCATGCGGCCCAAAACAAAGCCAAAAGCACCCTGGCCGGAGCAACTAGCTCTGGCCGGCTGCCGGCCGATATGCACGGCGCGCGGCGGCCAGGGTTGGATGCGGGGGAGGTGAGGAAGAAGATGCTCACCTCAACCGGCGGCAGGAAGCGGCGGCGGCGGCGCGGGGAGAAGAAGAACTCTCGGGTTGCTAGGGCACGGCGGCGCCGGCAACGAACGGCGGCGCCGGCGGTCGGGACGGCGAGCACCGGCAAGAGGGGCCCGCCGGACGTCAGAAGGCCGGTGACCACGACAATAAAAATCGACGGCGGCGGCGGCGCAGGGCGCTCGGCCGCGGCTTTCCTAACAGCCCAGGCTGAGCCCGCGGCGGCTGCGGCGGCGCTCCGGCGGCACGGGGGCGGCCGGGGAGGAAGGCGACAGCGTCGGAGGTCCAGAGGGTGGCGGCGCGCACCCTCCAAGGCGGCGGGAGGCGGCGGCAGCTCGGGTCCACCAACCTCGACCCGCAGCTGCCCTAGCAGCAGCTGGCAGTAGCTCGGCGGCGGCTCCCGGCGGCGGGGCTGGTCGCCGGAAGTCGTGCCACCTCAGGGGGACTCGAGGCGTGGGTTCACCCTGGGTGCACACTGCAGAGAAGGAGAAGAAGAAGAAGAAGGAGGAAAAGAAGAGAAAAGGGAGAGGGAGAGGTTCGCCGGAGTTTGCGCCAGCCAGGGGAGGTCGGCGGCGGCCAGCGGCGCTCGGGGAGAGGGCAGGGGAGCTGAGGAAGAGGGTGGCTCAGTGCTGGGAACTGAGGGAGAAGAGGAGAAGAGAGGAGTTCACTCTCTCTCCACTTACACACACACACACACACATATACACACATGTATAAATGGAAAAAGGCCCCTCAAACCCTGCAATTTAACCCCAAGTCCCTCACAGCAGGAACAAAAAGCCCAGACACCCCTCCACATTCGATCTCACGCAAAACGGTGCGTGAAACAGAGTCCAGATCGCGAAACAATAAAATGTACACTACGACCCCTCAGCGAAGAACTCGCGATATCTCTCGATCCGTCTGTCGCATGTCGAAACGGATTGCGCCATCGCGTTCAGCACTGCCGAGACATCGAGTCTATTATTTTGGATCATCAGAAACGGACTCCGAAAAGCATCACAAACCATCCTCTCTCCGCAACAAAAACATAAAACAATAAAAAAAACTAAATACAATACATATACATATATATATACACTTATACATATATATATACGTATACAGATACCAAAAACACAGTAAAGGGAGGGAAATACAGAATTCAAATTCAAAATTAAAATTTTAAAAATTCGAATTCTCACATCACTCCCACCATACAAGAAGTTTCGTCCCCGAAACTTACTCGCACACCATCCGCGAACAACTGCGAATACCTCTCTCGCATAGCAGACTCCAGCTCCCAAGTAGCCTCGCGCTCCTCGTGATTCGTCCACTGAACCTTCACATACGGAATGCTCCGGTTCCTCAACTGCGTCACCTCGCGGGCCAAAATCCTCAAAGGCGCCTCGTCGTAGCTGAGATCCTCCCTCAGCTGAACCGTCGTCGGGCTGATCACGTGAGAAGGGTCGGGAATGTACTTCCGAAGTATGGACACATGGAAGACATTGTGCACCCGAGCAAGACTAGGAGGAAGAGCTAACCGATAAGCCACCGGACCCACACGCTCAAGGATCTCGAACGGCCCCACAAATCGGGGACTAAGCTTGCTCCGCAATCCGAACCGCTTGATCCCTCGAGACGGCGACACCCTGAGCAGCACATGCTCACCGACCTGAAACTCTAGGTCACGTCGTCGCTGGTCCGCGTAGCTTTTTTGCCGGCTCTGCGCAGTCAGCAGTCGCTGCGTCGCACTGCGAATCCTGGCCTCTGCGTCCTCTAACAAGTCAGGCCCGATCACACGACGCTCACCCACGTCATCCCAACAGATCGGTGATCGACAACGACGTCTATACAAGGCCTCGTACGGTGCCATCCCAATGCTCGCCTGGAAGCTGTTGTTGTAGGCGAACTCCACCAGAGAAAGATACTTGAACCATCCCTCACCATAGTCCAAAACGCATGCCCGGAGCATATCCTCGAGAGTCTGGATGACTCGCTCCGACTGCCCATCACTCTAAGGGTGGTAAGCTGAGCTGAAGTTGAGCCTCGTTCCTAGTGCCTGCTGCAAGCTCCTCCAGAACTGGGATACGAAGCGAGAATCTCGATCAGAGACGATCGACACTGGCACTCCATGCAGCATGACGATCTCATCCAAGTAGAGCTGCGCCAGTTGATCCCGGGACCAAGTCGTGTGTACCGGTAGGAAGTGAGCTGCCTTCGTCAATCGGTCCACAATAACCTAGATCGCATCGTGACCTCGCTGAGAACGAGGCAACCCGATGACGAAATCCATGGTAATCTGGTCCCACTTCCATACTGGTACAGGCAACGGTTGAAGCTTCCCTGCTGGTCGCTGATGCTCAGCCTTCACCTGCTGACAAATCAAACATTGAGCCACATGCTGAGCCACGTCCATCTTCATGCCAGGCCACCAGAAACTCTGCTTCAAGTCGCGGTACATCTTCGTCCCTCCAGGATGAACGGTGTACGGCGACCGGTGTGCCTCAGTCAAAATCTCTCGCCTCAAATCCGGATCACTGGGCACACACCTCCGTCCTCGAAAGCGAAGAGAACCATCTGCATGGATCGTGAAGTCACCATCTCTGCCCTGCTCGGCCTCTGCTCGCACTCTCTGCAAGTGCGGGTCCAACAGTTGTCCACTGGCAATCCGATCAGACAAGGTGGGCTGCACCACCAAAGTCAACAGCTGCCTGGTAGCTCCAGAAGGTAGGATCTCCAACTCTAGTCGATGAAACTCCTCCACCAAGCGCTCCTGGTCGGTGATCATGAGAGATAGCTCCGCCGAAGGCTGCCTCCGGCTCAAGGCGTCCGCCACAACGTTCGCCTTGCCCGGATGATACTGGATGGAGATGTCATAATCCTTCAAAAGCTCAAGCCACCGTCTTTGTCTGAGGTTCAGCTCCTTCTGGGTGAAGAGGTACTTCAGACTCTGATGATCCGTGAACATCTCGCAATGCGCTCCGTACAGGTAGTGTCTCCAAAGCTTGAGAGCGAACACCACTGCTGCTAGCTCGAGATCATGCGTCGGATAGTTCTTCTCGTAGTCCTTCAGCTGGCGCGAAGCATACGCGATGACCTTCTCCTGCTGCATGAGCACGCACCCCAATCCTATCCGAGACGCATCGCAGTAGACCACAAAATCCTCACCAGGCTGCGGCAATGCTAAGATAGGGGCACGAGTTAGTCTGTCCTTCAGCTTCTGGAAGCTCGTCTGACAAGCCGGTGTCCACAGGAACTTCTCGCCCTTCCTCGTCAGCTTGCTCAAAGGGGCGGCGATCTTTGAGAAACCCTCAACAAATCGCCGGTAATAGCCAGCCAAGCCGAGGAAACTCCGGATCTCCGTCACAGAAGTCGGGACAGGCCAGTCCACCACAGAGTCCACCTTCTTTGGGTCCACCGCAATACCAGACTGCGTCACGTTGTGACCCAAGAAGAAAACCTCTCGAAGCCAGAACTCACACTTCTTGAGCTTAGCATAAAGCCTATGCTCTCGAAGCGTAAGGAGGACTCGCCGAAGATGATCCTCATGCTCCACGTCGCTCCTCGAGTAGATCAGTATGTCGTCAATGAAGACCACGACAAACTGATCCAAGAACTGCCGGAACACCCTGTTCATCAAATCCATAAAAGCTGCCGGGGCGTTCGTCAAACAGAACGGCATCACCGTGAACTCGTAATGCCCATAACAAGTCCGAAAGGCTGTCTTCGCAACGTCCTCGACCTTGATCTTCAGCTGATGATATCCTGACTGCAGATCAATCTTCGAGAATACTGAGGCTCCCTGAAGCTGGTCGAAGAGATCGTCGATCCGCGGCAGAGGGTATTTGTTCTTCACCGTCACCTTGTTGAGCTCTCGATAGTCAATGCACAAGCGCATACCACCGTCCTTCTTCCCGACGAAGAGGACTGGAGCTCCCCAAGGAGAAACACTTGGACGGATGAAGCCCAAATCCAGAAGATCCTCAAGCTGAGCCTTCAGCTCTCTCAGCTCAGCGAATGCCATGCGGTAGGGGGCCTTCGAAATCGGGGTAGAGCCCGGAACCAAATCAATGAAGAAATCAATCTCACGGTCAGGAGGCATCCCGGGTAGCTCAGCAGGAAAGACATCGGGAAAGTCTCGAGCCACCGAAATATCCTCCAGAGCCGGTACAGCTCGATGAATGTCGTCTACCGAAGCCAGGTAAGCCGCACATCCACCGATCAACAAACTCCTAGCACGAGCAGACGAGATAGTCAAGGCGAAGAAAGAACTCTTACAAGCACGATAGACGAATTCCTTCTCGCCCGGCTCTGCGAAAGTCACCGTCCTCTGCTCACAGTCGATGGTGGCGTGATGCCTGGTGAGCCAGTCCATCCCAAGCACCACATCAAACTCCTTCAGCGGTAACACGACCAAGTTCGCCAAGAACACCTGGTCGCCAAGCAACATCGGACAAGCCCTAATCCATCTATCTGCTCCAAGGCCCTTGCCAGGGGTCTGGATCCGAAGAGGTACAGGAAGCGGACTCGACTCCAGATCATGCTCGCGTGCGAAAGAACGAGAAATAAAAGAATGCGAAGCACCGGTATCAAACAGCGTCCTAGCACGAGAGCCGAAGAGGGAGGTAATACTTGCAACCACGATGTCTCCACCGGTGTCTCCCTTGGGGTGGGACATGTTGAAGACACGTCCACCCGATGCCTGGGGTGTCCCCTCCTGCAGGCGGGAAGTGGAGGGACGCCCAGCACAAGCTGCAGCTGCCGGTGGGGGGTTCCTCCGGTTCTGTCTCTGAGTGGCTGGAGAAGAAGCAGAACTCTGCGCCGGTCCCATTGTGCACTGCCGAGACATATGCCCCCTCTGGCCGCATCGATAACAGTAATCTCGGCGCTGGGGGTAGGTGCTCGGCCAATGACCCTGCCCACAGATGACGCACGTCGGGTGCTCCTGCCACTGGCTCCCAGATAGAGCGCTCCTGGCTGACTGGCTCCGCTGATGCTTCAGCGGCTTCTTCCTAGAGAAAGAGCCACCGCTGGAACTGGGGTGGGAATGCTTTCGGTCAGCGTTCCTCTCAGGCTGATCTCGCTCGGCGCGTGCCTCCTCCGTCTCGTACTGAACCATCTGGGCGCGCTCGTAGTACTCATCAAAAGTCATCACTCCGTGGGAGGCAATCAAGAGGCGGATGCTCGGCTTCAGACCCCTCGCGAACAGGCGCGCCTTGTGGTACTCGTCTCGGTCGGCAAAAGGAATCAGGCTGATGATGCAGGGAAGTCCCGCTCGTACTCCTCCATGGTACGGTTCCCCTGCTTGAGACGCTCCAACTCGCGCTCCAAGCTCTGCTTCGTACTCTCGCAGAAGTAGTGGTTGAAGATGACCTCTCGGAACTCCTTCCATGAAGGATAGGCATCCAGGTAACGGGTCGTCAGAAGGTGCAACCACCAGTCGTAGGCCTCGTCGTCCAAACAGTGGGTGGCCAACGGGACCTTATCCTGCTCGTCGATGCAGAGGTCGCGAAAGAGCTTCTCCATCTGCAGAACTCAACGCTCGACGGATCGTCCATCGTCCTTCTTGCCCGCGAATAGGGACGGATCAAACCTCCGGAACTCCGCCAAACACGCTTGGATGTGGGCACCACCCCCCATCGCGGGGTCGGCGTCCATGCGCGGAACAGCCGACGTAGTCGCTGTCATTGTTGCGGTCGTGGCCACAAATGGTGCGGGTGCCACCGGAGGGTCTGCGGTCATCGGGGCACTCGGCGGAGGAGGAGGAGGGGCTGGAGCGGCAGTCGCCGTAGCCTGCTGCTGCAAGAACTGCTGGAACATGCCGGAGAGGGCCGTCAGCTGACCCCTCACCTCGGCCATCTCAGCCTCAAGCTGCAGGGTACGGTCAGGACCGGGCTGCGCGCCTCCTGCCGGCTCCTCACTCGAACCAGCCGCAGTAGCCCGTGTCTGAACACCGGCAGACGGCTCCGCAGGTGCACGCCCACCACCACGACCAGGACGGGGAGGTCTACCACGACCACGAGCCATCTGCAACACAGAAACCGCGTAAGAGAAAAGAGGGTCGGCAACACCCAACAAGCGACAAGCCGAAAACAAACCCACGAACTCTCGCGCCCATACATCTTAGGTCTTCCTATGGGTCAGCCTAACCAAGGTTCAGTTACAAGTTTATGAATGAATGAGTGTTTGTACCCTTTACTCTCTGATACCATCTCAGATCTGTCACGCCCCGGGCTAGTTTTAGAAGCGGAAATACGTGCCAATTTTTTTTTTTTTTTTTGAAAGCCTAGCCCGCGCCACGTACAGACCCGCCACAAATACAGGGTCCACTGTACACACGGACAGAGCCTCCCCTGTATTTGCACGGCGTGCACAACATACAAACAGGATCACAACCACCATTCATTCATCACACAAACCACAACAACACAATAAGATTCATACAGCTAACAGTCCTTAAACCTGTATGAATCTAAGCAAGTCCTTAGGCGAAGGATGATGCGATGCACAAACAACAGATCATTCTAGAAAACTGCTCCTTACCCAGAAGCTTTATTTGAAATCCTAATCTCAAACATTCAAGAATCATTTGAAAACCGTTCTCCACACGAGAACTCTCTTTTGAAATCCCAAAAGTCGATCGATCGGAAATCCATTTGAAAACTATTTCCCACACGGAAACCTTTATTTAAAAACGCTACCACGAGGGGTAGAAATCCAAGATATGCGATGTAATGCCATAATGAAAGATCTAAAAGCATCGACATCCAAAAAGTCTAAGCATGCAATCCGCATATAAAAGCTAAACCAAATCCACGAGATCTAAGCATGCAAGACAGAACATCCAAAATGCAACTGAACCTCGTCCATAACTAGCTGAATAAAAGGATAGGGTGATGACCAAAATCTGGAGGGAGGAACCTCATAAGTCAGGACCTCTAGCACCACTAACTAGGCGTGCCTCGCTGCGTCTCGACTCCCACCACCCTGCTCACCTGAAAACAACAACGAGGGCGGGGGGTGAGAACATGTAAACATGTCTCCCCTCCCAGTGGGTACGGCAAGCCGATGAAGGCGAGGTGTACACACCGGCACGAGGGTCAACAAATAGATAGATAAGATAAACAGTAGCACAAGTAAGTATGAGGCTGACATACAACTGAACAACTATGCTACTGTAAATAACTAGTATATGCATCAACGGAGATAGCCACAAAGTATACCCAATCCATAGCCACCGGGACGGGTCCCTGGCACTGTCACAACCTGCTCAACTCTCGGCACAAAACCCACCAGACGCACTGCGTCGGGGCTCACGGGTCGGTCACACACACGACCCTTTTCCGGAAAAGAAGACCAAACGGTGGATCAGACCGTTGGAATACGTGAGGTGCTAGAAGAGCTGTGACGATCGATGCGAATGCTCAATCCACAGAACGGCAACGAGCCGTGAAGCAACTGATAAGCCAATATACGAGGATCGCTCGGAACAACAGGCGATTACCACCGACCAACTAGGCCGTCTCAAGAATCATGCAAACCACAACTACTCTACTAAGGTAAACACACATAAGTAGAGTCAACGGGAGTCAAGTGAACTAATAACTGAAATGCAAGAGAATGGATTGAAAGGTATCACCGTAGTCCACTGAACCGACTCCAGATCGAAGTACCCACCTGTAGGAACGATCGAGTCTAACACCGACGGCTCTCGGGAACCGCGACAGGACCTACGAAAGACTCACAGGGTCAAGGTCCACCAAGTCGACACTAAACACATAGCGCTCACATCCCGAAACCGACGGATCGTCCGGAAAACCCACCGGGACGATCCCGAAACCACTAAGCCCCAGAGGGGTACCAACAGCCAAACCAAGTCCTCCGCTGTCCCCAAACACACCAAAATAGGGTGACAGGACAGCGAGCACAAGCTCGGGGTGCGAAGAACACAAACGCACCCGAAACGCCTTCCCGGGTTCCCGAAAAATGCCGATTTGGCACCAGAACCCTTCGTTACTCATCCGCTGTCCTCGAAACTTTGGGACAGCGATGAGGAACAGCCAACGAGGCTCAATGACGAAGCCAAGTCACTCGCGAAACCAGCAAGTGAGTCGCACGATAAAAAACACGCGTTTCGCCGACTATTTCATCGGAAAACGCATCGGAAATAAATTCGGATCTTCGCGAAGGGCGAAGGGGTTGGACAACCAGTCCACAGGGCCTCAAGGGTCATGCCCTTGCTGCCCGCAGTGTCACAATGCTGCCACAATCACCAAAGTCCTCAAACAAGCAACATAACATACATAACAAGCATAATTAAGGCCGTTCGAGCACTCCGTTCGTCCGCACGACCCTCCGCAAGCACCAGCGGATAGGTAACGACGTAACAGAGGCCGTGCTCACAGCCCCACTGCGGCAGGACCAGTCGCAAGCACAGAAAACCCATAAAAATAGTGAATACATGCGATAACATTGCTCGACAAAGGCCGAACAGCGAAACGGCTCACCAAAATAGAAAACTAAGGTGAGCATGATGATCAGCGTGTCGTCGCGATCATCGTGCTCACCTTCCCGAGCTTTGGGAGGCAACTGAGAGCAAAATACAAAGCATGCGGCCCAAAACAAAGCCAAAAGCACCCTGGCCAGAGCAACTAGCTCCAGCCGGCTGCCGGCCGACATGCACGGCGCGCGGCGGCCAGGGTTGGATGCGGGGGAGGTGAGGAAGAAGATGCTCACCTCAACCAGCGGCAGGAAGCGGCGGCGGCGGCGCGGGAAGAAGAAGAACTCTCGGGTTGCTAGGGCACGGCGGCGCCGGCAACGAACGGCGGCGCCGGCGGTCGGGACGGCGAGCACCGGCAAGAGGGGCCCGCCGGACGTCGGAAGGCCGGTGACCGCGATAATAAAAACCGGCGGCGGCGGTTGCCCTAACAGCCCAGGCTGAGCCCGCGGCGGCTGCGGCGGCGCTCCGGCGGCACGGGGCGGCCGGGGAGGAAGGCGACGGCGCCGGAGGTCCAGAGGGTGGCGGCACGCACCCTCCAAGGCGGCGGGAGGCAGCGGCGGCTCGGGTCCAGCAACCTCGGCCCACAGCTGCCCTCGCAGCAGCTGGCAGTAGCTCGACGGCGCTCGACGGTGGCTCCCGGCGGCGGGGCTGGTCGCCGGCAGTCGTGCCACCTCAGGGGGACCTGAGGCGTGGGTTCACCCTGGGTGCACACTGCAGAGAAGGAGAAGAAGAAGAAGAAGAAGGAAAAGAAGAGAAAAGGGAGAGGGAGAGGTTCGCCGGAGTTTGCGCCGGCCAGGGGAGGTCGATGGCGGTCGGCGGCGCTAGGGGAGAGGGCAGGGGAGCTGAGGAAGAGGGTGGCTCAGTGCTGGGAACTGAGGGAGAAGATGAGAAGAGATGAGTTCACTCTCTCTCCACTTACACACACACACACACATATACACACATGTATAAATGCAAAAAGGCCCCTCAAACCCTGCAATTTAGCCCCAAGTCCCTCACAGCAGGAACAAAAAGCCCAGACACTCCTCCACATTCGATCTCACGCAAAACGGTGCGTGAAACAAAAACAGGGTCCAGATCGCGAAACAATAAAATGTACACTACGACCCCTCAGTGAAGAACTCTCGATATCTCTCGATCCGTCTGTCGCATGTCGAAACGGATTGCGCCATCGCGTTCAGCACTGCCGAGACATCGAATCTACCATTTTGAATTATCAGAAACGGACTCCGAAAAGCGTCACAAACCATCCTCTCTCCGCAACAAAAACATAAAACAGTAAAAAAAACTAAATACAATACATATACATATATATATACACTTATACATATATATATATATACGTATACAGATACCAAAAACACAATAAAGGGAGGGAAATACAGAATTCAAATTCAAAATTAAAATTTTAAAAATTCGAATTCTCACATATGATGCCACCGTTTACTTGTTGAACATAATTACAATCATTGATCATGATAGTAGGTTCATTTGTAACCATTCATACCTCGTTGTTTATCTTTCCATTGATCACATACTGTTAGGTCCAGTGGGGCTTGTTGTATCTAGACGGGCTTCCACTGGGAACTATTGTTAATAGTTCTCATTATGTGGATATTACTAATCTTTCAGGTATGGCCTTTGGGATGAGATCGGGCAAGGCGACGACTATAGTTAGATAGTAGCATATTGGATCGTCTCCATTTTTGTATTATATAGATCTTATCTTGTATTTTGGACTATCATTTTGGATATATATTAGGCCATATTGGAACTATGAATTGTACAAACTTGTTATTTGTTAATTTGAGGGCATAACCCATTTAGAAGTTGTATTTGTGTTAAATGGTATGGTATTATGATAACCAAATTGTATTAGTCTATTTGGAATGTTTAAAATTTGTGAATTGTTTGTACAAACTTTATTATGTTATAAGGATGTTGATATTAACGCCGGACATACTTAAGTTTTCAATCTTAAGTTATGTGGCGGGTCTGCAGCTATTACACCTCCGTGGTGCTTCCACTATCGGGGTGCTGCAAGCAGTGTTGGTAGTGAAAAATTTTGCTGGAGCGGGGAGAGTTTGAACGAAGCCAAACTGACGAGCCACGTAGTGAGGAAAATATACTTCTGTACTGGGCATCAGTTTAGAGCGAGTCTTTAAGCCGACATGCAGGTCTCGAGGGGCCAACAGAGAATACCACATGTCGGCATATTCACTCGCGCGGGATGAGGCCAGTTGATCTTGAATAGATTCAAAATGCATGAGAAGCCATGGCGGGCCAGTGATGCGCTCTCCAAAGCGGAACCAATTGATAAAAAAACGTTGTTCCTTCTCATAAAAAACTTTAAATTATTTGGAGAAGTCAATCGGCTGACCTGGAGTTAGAGGCTCAAGACAGCTGAGAGCCAAACCATGTGTCGAATTGGGGTGCCGAATCCAGATCTAGAGAGGTTCGGCAGAGATAAGGGATATAAATTTGTAGACATATCTGTACAAACCACAAAACACCGCATCCCGAACTAATGACAACCCCTTTGTGTAGTACACTGAACTTCAGTGTGTTGTACTGAACTTCTACAAACTGTGGAGTTCTAGTGGAAAGTAGCGTAAAAAGGCTATTTGAATAGCTTCGGCGAAGTTTGGGCCTCATTCGAGTGTTTTCGGCGCAAATCGGGCGCGAAAACGGACTTCGAAAGGTTAAGTTTGCTAAACTTGCAGATTTTGTATTGAGTACCGGTATTGAAAACTGGGTACCGGTACGCAATACAAAATGGAGAGAAGCCAGGTTTTGAGGAACGCAGGCTGAGTACCGGTACTGATTTGTTTAGTACCGGTACTGATGTTTGGAGTACCGAAACGCAGTAGCAAACCCGAAAATCCAACGTTCGGGTTTTGCGGAATCGAGTTGTTAGTACCGGAACTAAACCTTGTGTACCGGTACGCCAGTTTTGGTATCGGTACGCAGAGCTGCGAAATGTCAGCTTTTGCTGGTTGTGAATAGTGGAATAAGGGGGGGGGGGGGGGTATTTTGGTCTTTTCACGTGAAGGGGAGTGTATGTAGGGGCTGAAGTCTCTCCCTCTACACTTCTCCTTCATCTTCCTCACTTCCTCTCTCCTCTCCTCACTTTCTCTCTCTAGAGAGCTCTCCAAAGCTTGGAGAAAAGGTGGGATTGACCTTGGAGAAGGACTCCAAGATAGATTTGAAGCTTCTTGGTGCAAGAAGAAGCTAGGGAACTAGGGCTTTGAAGTGAGTTCTTGTGAGTTGAGGATCAAATCTTGGATTTAACCTTGGATTTTGAGGTTTTTGGATACCCTAGGCAATCTAGACCACAAAATGGTGGCAATTGGCCATGTGATTTAGGGCTCTTACATGCATGCATGTAAACCCTCGGTAGAAAGAGGGCTTTTGCCATTTGAGGGTCTAAAAATATTTTGACCTTTGGGAATTGTAATTGAGGCATAGAAAATTATGTGGGAACACTTAATTTCAAGAAACGAATTGATTTTAGGGTTCGTAAATGGTAACGAACCATTTTGCTTGCGTTAGGGCAAGAAGCTTGGGTTGAACAAAGAACTCAAGCAAGGAGGCCTAAGAGCTCAAAGAATTCAACCATTTGAAAGCTTTTGAGGTGGGTTTGTGTTGCACCGAAATGATTAGGTCACTTCCATATCTAGGATAAAATAACCATAATGAAAATGGTAGTGTATGTTATCCTAGTGTATAATTGTGCATGTTGGTATAAAGGACTTGTGAAATGAAATTGAGCTATGTGCTCATTTTGAATGTATGTGGAATTATGTGTTTCATGTCCATACTTCATGAAAGAAGGTCGGCATGTATGAGAATCTTGAAAACCTAAGTGATAAATAGGTGGATGAACAAGTACATGCATAAATTACTCCTAAATTGATATCATGATTCTTGGAACATGATTTGCATGTGAATTGTGTACTTAGCAAACCTAGTGTTATTGAACATAGGTTGGAAATGATGATGTAAACCTAGTGTCATTGAACATAGGTTGGAAATGATGATGCAAACCTAGTGTCATTGAACATAGGTTGGAAATGATGATGCAAACCTAGTGTCATTGAACATATGTTGGAAATGATGATGCAAACCTAGTGTCATTGAATATATGTTAGAAATGATGATGTGAACCTAGTGTCATTGGACATAGGTTAGAAATGATGACGTGAACCTAGCGTCATTGAACATGGGTTGGGGATGTTGACATGAATGTGAAATTATAACGTCGCAAATGACGTGTGTGACTAAGTGGGAGGTATGCGGCGATTCTGCTACCCACGTGCAATGATGGCGGCGATTCCGCTACTTGGAAAATTGGGACCAAGATGGGGATGGAGATTCCATTGCCCGGTGCCCAACACTAAGCGGTAATTCCGCGGTTAATGAAAAATGGGTTGGTTATTCAGCGATTCTGGTACCAATGCCAAATGGAAGCGGCAATGCCGCAAGTATTCGAAATGGGTTGGTTACTCAGCGATTTTGGTGCCAATGCCAAGTGCTCTAAATGTGGGTTGGTGGGTGGTAACCCTGACACCAATGCCAAGTGCTCTAAATATTGGTTGGTGGGCGGTAACCCTGACACCAATGCCAAGTGCTCTAAATGTGGGTTGGTGGGCGGCGATTCCGACACCAATGCCAAGGATTCTAAGAATGATATAAATGGGATGGAATGATGGAACTTGCGGGATGGACCTAGGAGAAAATGAAAGATACCATTTATATAGGTTGCATCCATTCATGTTTAAATTTAAGCAGGTAATCGTAATGTGCATAGTTAATTATCTACTAACCTATGCTTGTGTTGTTTTTCTGTGGACCTGGTGGGTCGAGCTTCTCCCTTGGGTGGCCTTACCCACTGGGAACTATGTTTATAGTTCTCACCCCCATGTTTTTCAGGTCCATCCGCGAGTGAGGCGGCGGAGCGAGGTAAGGGCGTGGCATAGTAGATAGCGGCTCTTCCCCATTTTGGTTATGTACCTAGATACACCCCGACTTTTGGACATTAAATTATAGGGGTCTTGTAAGCAAGTAAAGTGTAGTTAAATTTAACTACTATTTGGAACTTGGATGTAATGAATGTAAAGAAAAAAAAAATTTGGCATGTATAAATGTGCAAATGTGATGTAATAGAAGTAGATACTTCTTTTGTTGATGCTTCCCTTGTGCAACTCATGTATTCGGTTCCTGTTTGGAACATTGTATTGATGCATGTTTTGTGACGCCTTGGGCGGATAGGGGTCACTCTGTCCGTTCGGCGGGTCTGGTGCATGCGCCCGTGCGGCTTGTCCTTCCACCTAGTTGGTGTTAAGGCACGGCGGGGCGTGACAGATTAAGGTGGTATCAGAGAGTAGAAACGGTCTAGGTGGACCTAGGAGACCCTAGGATGGAAAGACCGTAAGAACATAGGCTCGTGAGTGACGAGAATTATGAATTTGTGGCGAAAGTCGAATTGATTGGGTCAAGTTGTGTATGCCTCTAATTGGATGTTAGAGGTTGATTCAAGGTATGATCTATTCTCAGCCAAGGGTGTTCATGTTGGCGGCCGACAACATGAAACTAAGTGAGGTGAATAGGCGCCCTTGTGTAACTTTCGCCTGGATTGGGTTCACGTTTATTTCCTTATTGAATGTTACATATGATCGACCTTGAGGGTCATGGTGTTGACCAAGGTCGTTATGTTTTCAGGAGACAATGGTGCGTGATAAGCCTCCAACAAGGGCTAGGCCCGAGGAGTCAAGTGCTGCCCCCGAGCAATCCGGGGAGGGCGAGGACATGAGTCTTCGCGAGCAGTTGGCCGACTTGATGGGCATTGTTCGGCGACAGGCCGAAACGATGCAAAGACAAGAGGATCAGATCAAGCAGCTCCAGGATTCGAGGGCGCAGCAAGCGACTGCGGCCGGTGGGGAACAACAGTGGGCACCCCCGGCCCCCGCCCCCGGTTCGGCAGAGGGAGTGGCGGCGGCGCCGACCACGGCACATCCCGCACCACCGACAGTTGCTGCAGAGTCGGGCGCTCCTATGCCCGATTCCTTGGCGACAGATGCAGAGAGGGAGCGAGCACTCGCGGCCCTCATGACGTTCAAGAAGTTTAATCCGCCTACCTTCGACGGGGAGAGTCTGGATTCGTGGGTCGTGGAGACATGGATCGACTCGATGGAGACACTCTTCGAGAATCTTTACACCCTGGAGAGGGACAAAGTGCATCTCGCCATGCATTGCTTGGAGAAATCGGCGAAGGTGTGGTGGAAGGGGGTCAAGCGGAACCGACCCTCTAACCTTCCACTACTGACTTGGGGCGAGTTTCGGGGGTTGGTGTTCTCTACCCATTTCCCCGATAGCGAGAAGAGAAAGTTACAAGATCGGTTCCAGAAGTTGAAGCAAGGGAACCGCACTGTGAGAGAGTATGAGCGGGAGTTCTCCTATATTATTAACTGTGTCCCACATGTCGTTCGCGACGAATTGGATAAGGTTGACTGCTTCGTGCGTGGGCTTCGGCCGGAGATCTTTAGGGCGGTCCACACCCTCAAGTTACAAACTTTTACGGAGGTGTTAGATCGGGCCTTATGGGTGGAACACGGGAACGCCGTTGCTCGCGAGGAACGCGAGATGTTCGAAAAAGAGAAGGGGAAAGAGAAGGACAAAGGGAAAAAGCGCCCTTCGGGTGGCTTGGGTGTCAATCGAGTTCAAAGCGACCCCCGAAGTACCCGCAGTCGCAAGCCCGATCCCGAGGGTCTCAGCCGAGTCGACCCTTGGGTAGGTGCCCAATTTGCAGCGGCCCCCACAAGCCAAATCAATGTGAGTACCGTGAGGGCCGGTGCTTCAAGTGCGGGCAGCCAGGACATATGCGATTTGACTGCCCACAGGGAGCTGACCGAGCACTGTCGATGGCGTCGACGTTTTCGACACCGAGATAGCTTGCGGGCATCCCACCCGCGGCGATGTCGGCAGGCCATGCACCACCGCCGAGACAGACTGAGGGACAACATCCGGCGCCGAGCGGTCAGGTGTTCGCCTCACAGGTGAAGGAGCCTACTGCCCCGGAGGACGTCGTGGCAGGTATTGTGTTGATAAATAGCATCCGAAGTAGAGCATTGTTTGATACTGGAGCATCACACTCATTCATTAGTCGGTCATTTTCTACTATTCATGGTATAGCCATAGTAAAGGCCACACATATAAAATGGGTGCAGGTGCCAGAGCATGCCTTTTGCATTCATCATGCATGTTTGAATTGCCCAATGAGAATAGGGGATTGGATCATGCTGGCTGATTTGCTGGTATTGAACCGGATGGTCGAGTATGACCTAATCTTGGGAATGGATTGGCTTTCTAAGTACTATGCTACCATCGACTGTGAGAGTCGAGTGGTGACATTTAAAGAACCCGGTCAAGAAGAACTCGTGTACCGTGGGTGTAAAAGTTCGCTCTTTGCATCAATGGTGTCCACGTCGCAAGTAAGGAAGCTAATTGCTAGTGGATGCATTGCGTACTTGGCGACGGTAGTGGATGACCAAAAGGAGGTTTTGGGGCTCGAGGACATTCCCGTAGTCCGAGAGTTCCCGGATGTGTTTCCGGCGGAGTTGCCCGGAATGCCACTGGATCGGGAGATATAATTTGTGATAGATCTACTCTTGGGAACGGCGCCGATCTCTAAGGCTCCGTATAGAATGGCACCGGCTGAGTTGAAGGCATTGAAGGCTTAGTTGTAGGATTTGTTGGACAAGTGCTTCACTAAACCAAGTGTGTCGCCTTGGGGAGCCCCAGTGCTATTTGTTCGCAAGAAGGACGGTTCACTACGGTTGTGTGTGGATTGCCGTGAGTTGAACAAGGTGACCATCAAGAATAAGTACCCGTTACCCCGTATTGATTACTTGTTTGATCAATTACAAGGATCTCGGGTGTACTCGAAGATTGACTTGCAATCCGGTTATCATCAGTTAAAGATTAAGCCGGAAGATGTGCATAAAACTGCGTTTAGGACGCGGTATGGACACTACGAATTTACGGTTATGCCTTTTGGGCTTACGAATGCCCCGGCGGCGTTCATGGATTTGATGAACCGTGTGTTCAAGCCATTGCTGGATCAATTTGTGGTAGTGTTCATCGATGATATACTTGTTTATTCCCGAAGCGACGAAGAACATAAAGAGCATTTACGGATTGTGCTACAAGTTCTTCGGGAGAACAAGTTGTTTGCAAAATTGAAGAAATGCGAATTTTGGATTCGCGAAGTCGCCTTCTTGGGTCATGTGATTTCCGAAGGCGGAGTATCAGTGGACACTAAGAAAGTTGAGGCGATTAAAGACTGGCCTCGACCGACTAATGTCACCGAGGTGAGAAGCTTCCTTGGTCTTGCGGGGTACTATCCACGGTTTGTGGAGGGATTCTCGAAAATCTCCGGTCAGCTAACCCGTCCTACCAGCAAGGAAGCCAAGTTTGTGTAAAGTGACGAATGTGATCAAAGCTTCAAGGAGCTAAAGGAAAGGTTGACTACAGCTCCGGTTCTTGCCCTGCCGATTGCGGGGGAGAGTTTCGTGGTGTATAGTGATGCATCACGACATGGTCTTGGGTGTGTACTCATGCAATGTGGGCAAGTAATTGCTTATGCTTCACGTCAGTTGAAGAGCTACGAGCAAAACTATCCCACCCATGACTTGGAACTTGCGGCGGTGATCTTCGGACTTAAGTTGTGGAGACACTACTTGTATGGAGAACATTGTGAGATGTACACGGATCATAAAAGTTTGAAATACCTATTCACTCAAAAGGAGTTGAACTTGAGGCAGCGGAGATGGTTGGAGTTGCTAAAAGATTATGATATAACCATTTTGTACCACCCAGGCAGAGCTAATGTGGTGGCCGATGTGCTCAGTCGAAAATTCGTGAAAAACCTCGCAATGATGATGACAGCGCAACCGCAACTGATTAAGGAAATGTGGCGGTTTGACTTGGAGGTTGTGGCTCCGAACGTCCCCGCTACACTTATGAGCCTCGAGATTCGGCCGACCTTGTTGGAGCGGATTAAGGAAAAGCAATCCTTAGATTCGGAACTCCAAAAGGTGCGGAGTAACCTCGAGAGCGGGCGTGCCAACGACTTCCATATGGACTCGAAGGGCACAATTCGATTTCGAAATCTTTTGTGCGTGCCTAAGGACGAGGAGATTCGTGGGGTAATTTTGAGGGAAGCTCATACATCCCCATATGTAGTTCATCCGGGCGGCACCAAAATGTACAAAGATCTTAAAATACATTATTGGTGGTCGGGGATAAAGCAAAATGTTGGACGTTTTGTGGCACAGTGTTTGGTGTGCCAACAAGTGAAGGCCGAACGTCGCTTCCCGGTAGGAAAACTGCAAAGTCTACCCATTCCGGTTTGGAAGTGGGAGAATATAGCGATGGACTTCATTGTGGGTTTGCCTCGATCACAAGGAGGCCATGATGCAATTTAGGTGGTAGTGGACCGCTTGACTAAGTTGGCTCACTTTTTGCCGATTCACACCACTTGGTCGGGAGACAAGCTAGCACAAGTCTACTTGGATGAGATTATGCGATTGCACAGGGTTCCGACGTCGATAGTTTCGGATCGAGATCCCCGATTTACATCTCACTTGTGGAAAAGCTTACATGAAGCTATGGGCATACGGCTCGATTTTAGCACTGCATTTCATCCTCAAACAGACGGTCAGTCGGAAAGGACAATCCAAATCCTTGAGGATATGTTGCGAGCGTGTGTTTTGGACTTCAAGGGTGCGTGACCTACTTATTTACCGATGGCTGAGTTCGCTTATAATAATAGCTATCAATCTAGCATCGGTATGGCACCATTTGAAGCCTTGTATGGAAGAAAGTGCCGGTCTTCTATTCATTGGGGTGAAGTCGGCGAGAGAAGGTTCTTAGGACCTGATGTGTTGAGTGAAGCGGAGGAAAAGGTCCGCTTGGCACGTCAACGGTTGCTATCGGCGCAGTCAAGGCAAAAGAGTTATGCGGACAAGCGCCGACGAGATTTAGAGTTCGCGGTGGGTGACCGGGTCTTCTTGAAAGTATCACCCATGAGAGGGGTGAAGCGTTTTGGGGTTCGAGGAAAGTTGAGTCCCCAATACATTGGACCGTATGAGATTTTGGAGCGTGTGGGATCTTTGGCGTATCGGCTTGCCCTACCGCCAAAGCTTGCGGGGATACATAACGTATTTCATGTATCGGCACTCCGCAAGTATGTGCATGATCCCGCGTGTAGTGTACCATATTTTTAATATAAAAGTAAGTGAAAATAAAATTATTGTGAGATACTATTTTTATTGGACTTAGAGAAGTAAAATATAAGTTAGAAATGAATTGTGCTGAAATTGGAATGAAAACAGAAAATTTAGAATTTTCTGTAAGGAACGGGGCTTATTTTTTAGCAGAAAATTCACAGTGACAGAAAATTATGAACATTTGAGAATATGTCAGAATTATTTTTCTGAGACTAGATTAAAAGTTTCATGTCATTCCGATACCCGAAAAGTGAAAATAAAATATAACAGCAATCTGCTAGAGATTTTAGTCGGTAGAATTTTCGGTGACCAAAAAAGGGTCCGAAACTGGATAGTGATGATCAGTTCATCTGATTAACTTAAACGGAGCATGACTGTCAAATTTAAGCGCAAACGGACATTCAGAAGGGCTCCGGCGAAATGTATCAGATTCTGAACTGAACTGAAACTGGAAGTTGCAATTGTTGGGGGGCCTATATGTAAACTCACTCCACCTCCTCTCCCTGGTTCCTACGCAGCATGAGAGAAGAGAGGAGAAGCTTCTCTCTTTCTCTCTAGTTCACATCTCTCCCTCCCTCTCTTTGTAATCTCTCCCTCTCTCTTGTAAGTTCTCTATCAAAGAGAAAAGGAGTTGGAGATTTGGAAGCCTCAAGTAGAGAAGAATCTTGGAAGAGCTTTACAATGGTGGATTAAGCTTCTATCCAAGATAGCCATGGACATTTCAACGCGGTGGACAACTTCGTTTTGGACTACGACGAGGTTTGGCGTTCGATTGAGAGATTTTGCGGAATATGGTTCGTTAGGCTTGGGTCGAGACTTTTCGGCGGAGATAAATCGCGAAACTTGGTTTCTCGGCCCTAGACATCGATACGAGGTGGGGGGTGCTATCCGAAATGGTTGAATTTCTTCCTATGTCTAAATCCTACTTTTTTAGCATATATGTATATATGTATGAAATTGCATGTAATAGGGTTCAATTATTTCTTATTCCAGAAACTTGCATGCCTCCTAAATTAGTTGTGAACAATCATGATTGAAAACTTGGAACTTAGGACGCATAAACCTAGTGCTATATGAACCCTAGTGAAGTATTGAACTAGTAGAGAAACTAGTGGATTGGATATAGAAAACAAAATGTGGACATTGGAACAAAGCAAAACATTAGTGTCATTGTGATAGTGAATGTGAACCTAGTGATGGAACGTGGATTAGGTTGTTGCATAAGCCTAATGTGTTATTTGTTATAGTTCCATGTATTATGAGCATTGCATATTTGCTTATGTCCACAGAGTGTGGTGATTGTATATTCCATTGATGCACGCGACATGAATCGAGTGAACTCCCAAGTATATGTGGAAAAGATTGGGTCGGTGCATATGTAGCGTGACATCTAGTGCTATGATGTTATTGAACATGCGAGGGATTGAAATAGATCCCCACGATATTTGTTGTTCCTACCGGTAGGTGGTAGGTCCACGGTAGGTGGACGGGATCATACTCACATGCACATAGTCTGTACTTGGCTTGTGGAGGTCGCGACTCCACTGTGAACTCCAGAGTGTCACACGAGATAGCGGGTCGAGGGTCACGACGGTGCCTCCCCGGCAGACAGCCATGGTGGTGGCTCGGAAGTGAAAGACCTCCTCCCCGCATGGCTGGCCAAGATGGTAGCTCGGGAGTGAAAGACCTCCTCCCCACTTGGCGATGTGAGTTGTGGCTTGACTTATGGGTGAGCCATTATGATTGGGTCAAAGAGGAAAGTGACAGGTTGATTGACCATATTGTACCCTATGCTACTTGCATTGTTGCATCTTATGTAGAGAGTGAGCATAGTGAGATTACATGTTGTGTGTGGGGTGGATCATGATATTTTTGTGAGTTGGGCTTGGTCTTGTGAGAAGCCCTGATTGGGTCAAGAATGAATTGGGTCAAGAGTGTGTGAGGGACACCGTTGAACATATTAGACCATAACATTCATTCCTTATTGTAAGGCATAGTAGTGCTCATTGTTGCATGTTGTATGTTTTGTAGTGGTAGACTACATATTCAGTTGCTTATATATTGTATTGCTATCTCCTTTTGTATTACTATGCCTTGTTGGACCTAGTGGGAAAGTCGGCGAGGTCGGCGGCCAAACCCACTGGGAACTTCTTTTAGTTCTCATCCCACCATTTTGCAGAGCTATTATACATGTACAGCCAACCATGAGCGGAGCAGCACCGGACTGAGGCGTGGGCGTCGCGCCCTAGATAGCAAGGTTACCCTGTGTAGATTACCCTTGCGTATGACAAGTAAAAGAAAAGAATATAAAGCTGTTGTTGAATGTAATGTATTCGAGAGCGAAAAATGTATATTGAGGAAAATGTATGTAAAATGTGGATGAATGGAATGTTGTAATAGTTAGTTTACATTCATGCTCTTGTGATATGCCTCGTGCAAAACTGTGCTATGTTGTATTTCCTGGGTGAAATTCATTGTACCTATTTTGTTTACGCCTTGGGCAGACAGGGGAAACTCTGTCCGTTCGGTGGTCTGTGCGCGTGCCTGAACCGACCAAAGTGGCGCGGTGTCGGGGCGTGACACCGCGCATGTCCTCGAGTATGTACCGATTGAGCTTCAAGAGGATATGACTTATGAGGAATATCCCTTGTGTATCTTGGGTCACGAGGTGAAGAAATTACGTAATTGCGCGATTCCATATGTCAAAGTACAGTGGGCGAATCACGATGAGTGCGAAGCTACTTGGGAACTTGAGAGCTCGATGAAGGAGCGTTTTCCCTACCTCTTCGCTGATTTCAGCCGAGGTATGATTATAATTTCGCGGCCGAAACCCTTTTAAGGGGGGAGGAATGTAGTACACTGAACTTCAGTGTGTTGTACTGTCATGCCCCGGGGTCCCTTTAGAGTTTATAAAAAAGATCAGCGGAAAATACAAGATATTATTTTTTTTTGTTTTACAATCTTAACCCTAGAGACGACAGACCTGCCACAAATACAGGGAACCCACTGTTCACTCGGACAGAACCTCCCCTGTATCTGCACGGCTTCGCACAAGTACATATACAACACATTCATTTCATTCACATAAATCATTCAATCGCATAACCAACAGAAAAATCCTTTCATTTAAAAAAAAAAACTACCACGAAGGGTGGAGACGGATTTCACAAATCTTATCACAAGTACTTTATTAAACATTAATAAACTACATGTCCAAAGAGTAAATAAAACTGAACCATAATTCTAAAGTCATTTATTCTGAATGCAAGTAAGGAAAACTAAACCGATGACCGGGTCGGGAATTCTAATGATCGCAAATGACGTGCCTCACGTCTCGCCCCGACTCGATCCAGCTGGATCACCTGAAAACAACAAAGCGGGGGAAGTGAGAACATGTAAACATATCTCCTCCTCCCAGTGGGTACCGCAAGTCGACGAGGGCAAGCGTACACACAGATAACCAGGAGATAGATAGGTATAACAATACATCAGCTATGTAAAAGGAAAACAAGATACAATTACACTACCGCTACTGTAAATGATATGCATCAACAAATGAATATAACAAATATACCCAATCTAAACATGCCATGACGGTCCGCAGACCTCAGGCCCATGCCACTCCTACTCTGCCAGCATATAACCGCTCCACTAAGCTCACGGGTCGGACGTACGACCACTTTTTCGGAAAAGAACACCCTCTTGCGGGGATCAGACCGCTGGTGTTCGCGAAATGCGCAAGAGTAATGGCGATCGATGCAAGCATGATCAATAGCCGTTGGCAACCAGCCAATAATCCACCCCTCCGGGTATACCGACCGTATAGGTCATCAGACAACCGTGTTAAGAAACCGACCAAGAAGGTCACGAGAACATCATCTCAGATACGGATATAATCATATCTACTCTACTGCTAGAACAAGTAAAGAATGCAAGTAGAGATCACAAGGTGTTAGCTCACTATCATCATGCATATATGTATACAAAACATAAAAAAGGAGAGTGGAAGGAACGTCACCGAGCGTGCACCACTAGACCAACTTCGGATCGAAGTACCCACCTGTCAAGGTCGCGTCTGCCTCCCGACTGTGGGGGAACGTCTACCGGACCTACGAAGGGTCCACAGGGTTAGCATCTAACCCACATATAACAAACACTAACTCACAATCCCACAAACAATTCCACGAAAATCGGTTACCCAAACCGATTACCGTAACTCGCCGGAAGTCCCGAAAATCGCACCGGGACTCCGCCGGGACCCACGAAGTGTCCCGGAACACACCGACTCGCAACACGAGTCACCCGCTGCCACCAAACACACCGTTTTGGTTAACCAGGCAGCAATAACACATTTCATACCAAAATGATTGTCGTCGACAATCGTTCCAAGTCCGGGTTCCCGAAAGTGTCAATTTTGACACCGAAACCCACAGTCGCTCACCCGTCGTCTCCGAACCTTCGAAACAATGAAAGTAACCAGCCAATAAGGCTCAGCGATAATACACATTACACTAAAGCATCGTCGGAAGGAATCCGAACCGAAACCACGTTCCGTCGGCCACTTTCGTCGAAAAAGAAACGCACCGAAAATCGATATTCGATTTCCGCAAAATACATCAGACCTTGGACAATCAGTCCAGAGGTCACCCGCAGTCCACACATACATCCCACAGCACCCACATAGCGCACAATTGTAAAAAAGTCCCTAAGCATGCATAAAATTACGTCATTTTATGTAAAACGTAGGCTTTTATGGTCCGATACCGCGAACCGATAATCCCCGAGGTCAGCCGAGACATGTATCGACAGGTCTCGACGTGCCAGAGGCCGTGCTGATGGTCCGGAGCGCAGCCGTCGACTGTAGAGCGCGCGGGAGCAACCCGAAGTTCAGTAAACTATGCGCACAGCGTGAAGAGCGCGCTAATCACGCAAGCCAGAGGCTCGCTGACCTCAACAGAGATGATCACGATGATCAACACCTCTCAGTGATCATCGTGCTCACCTCCGGGTGCATCGGGGTGGTCCCGGTTTGACAGACTAGTGATCGGAACCCCAAAAATGTGCACAAACAACAATTAAAGCCTTACCGGGCTAGGGTAGAGCTCGGGTGGCCGGCGGCGGCCGGGTGGCGGCGCGCCGGTGGGAGGTGGACACGGCCGGGAAGGGGCGGCCGGGGCTCGCGCTGGCCGGCGACGGGAGGCGGCGGTGGCGGCGCGGCAACAAGCCCTAGCCCGCACGGCTAGGGCACGGGCTCAAAGGTAGCTGGCGGCCAAGGCGGCGGCCGGGGATCCACGGGGCGCCGACGATGGCTTGCCGGAGGCTAGGGGAAACCGACCGAGGGGGAGGTCGAGGTACGGGGCCTCCCAACTAGTCTCGGGCAGAAGGAGGAGGTGAGGTTGTGGAGTAGTTGGTGAGGAAGAAGCTGGTGGTGGCTGGTGGCCGGCCGGGGGTTGATCGCCGACGGCTGGGCAGCGCGCGGCGCACACAGGGGAGGAAGGTGGAGGAGGCAGGGAGGTCGGCCAAGGTGGTAGAGGGTCTAGTGTTAGGGTTTCATGTGTGAAACCCTAAAATCATATATAAACACCTTGTGTAACTTTGCACGATTGTCCTCCGAAACTCTATATTTTAAGCTAAGTCCCTCACAACGCGGGTAAAACGTGCGGATACACCCCACGTTCGAAATCACGTAAAATGGTACATAAAATATAGGGTGTTTTTGCGAGTTTTCCGTTTTGTCGATTACGACCCCTTTGCGAACATTTTGAAGTTCCCAGAGATCCGTCCGTCAGATTTGCAAACGGACAGCGCCAACGCGTTCAGCACGATCGGGACATCAAAACTACACTTTTGTTTCGCCAGATTTGGTCGCCGATTTGCGAAAGAACGCATCCTCTCATATCCACACACACATATATATATATATATATAGATACAAATTCAAATTCGTAAATTCAAATTCTTTTATTTAAAATTCTCAGATATTACATTATCCCCTCCTTACAAGAAGTTTCGTCCCCGAAACTTAATCATGTATCCCCCGCAAACAACTGTGGGTATCGCTCCCGCATAGTAGACTCAAGCTCCCACGTAGCCTCACGTTCCTCGTGATTTGCCTACTGAACCTTCACATACGGAATGCTCCTGTTCCGTAGTTGCTTTACCTCACGTGCCAATATCCGCAACGGAGCCTCATCGTAACTCAGATCCTCCCGTAGCTGAACAATCGTCAGACTAATAACATGGGACGGATCTGGGATATACTTCCGAAGCATGGACACGTGAAAAACGTTATGCACCCGGGCGAGACTCGGAGGAAGAGCCAATCTGTACGCCACCGGACCAACATGCTCCAGGATCTCAAACGGTCCCACAAACTGCGGATTAAGCTTGTTCCGCAAACCGAACCGCTTGATCTCCCTGGATGGTGATACCTTGAGCAACACATGCTCACCGACCTGGAACTCCAAGTCACGTCGTCGCTGGTCCGCGTAGCTCCTCTATCGACTCTGTGCAGTCAGTATCCGCTCTCTCACGATGCGGATCTTTCCCTCCGCGTCCTCCAGCAAGTCCGGCCCAATTACCCGGCGTTCCCCGACATCGTCCCAACAGATAGGAGACCGACATCGACGCCCGTATAAAGCTTCATACGGCGCCATCTCAATGCTTGCCTGATAACTATTATTATAGGCGAACTACACCAGTGGTAGATATTTGAACCACCCATCGCCATAATCCAGGACGCATGTGCGGAGCATGTCCTCCAGGGTCTGAATGACTCGCTCATACTGGCCGTCACTCTGAGGATGGAAAGCTGTACTGAAATTCAGCTTCGTACCCATGGCCTGCTGTAAGCTACTCCAAAACTGGGATACGAAGTGAGTGTCTCGATCCGACATGATCGACGCCGGCACACCATGAAGCCGAACGATCTCGTCGATATACAACTGTGCCAGTCGATCACGGGACCAAGTAGTGTGCATCGGCAGGAAGTGAGCCGATTTCGTCAGTCGGTCTACGACGACCCAAATAGCATCATGACCTCGCTGTGATCGAAGTAATCCCGTGACGAAATCCATAGTAATCTGCTCCCACTTCCATACAGGCACTGGAAGTGGTTGCAGCTTTCCTGCCAGTCACTGGTGCTCGGCTTTCACCTGCTGGCAGACCAATAACTGTGCCACATGCTGTGCCACCTCTAACTTCATCCCAGGCCACCAGAAGTTCTGCTTCAGGTCGCGATACATCTTGGTTCCGCCGGGATGAACAGTGTAAGGAGTTCGGTGTGCCTCGGATAGGATATCTTTCTTCAGCTCCGAGTCACTGGGCACGCACCACCGACCCCTGAAACGAAGGGATCCGTCAAAATGAATAGAAAGTCCTCGTCTTTGCCCTGCTCAACGTTAGCCCGCGACTTCTGCAAGTGCGGATCACTCTGCTGTCCGTGCAAGATTCGCTCAGCCAACATGGGCTGCACCACTAGAGTCATCAATTGGGCCGTGACCCCAGTGGAGACAACCTCGATCTCGAAACGACGAAACTCCTCCACAAGACGATCCTGCCTCGTAATCATGAAAGACAAGTCAGCTGATGGCTGCTTCCGGTTCAAGGCGTCAGCCACTACGTTCGCCTTTCCCGGATGATACTGAATAGAAAGGTCATAGTCCTTTAAGAGCTCGAGCCACCGCCGTTGCCTGAGATTCAATTCCTTCTGGGTGAAGAGATATTTCAGGCTCTGGAGGTCGGTGAAAACCTCGCAGCGCGCCCCATAGAGATAATGCCTCCAAATCTTAAGGGCGAACACTACCGCCGCGAGCTCAAGATCGTGAGCCGAATAATTCTTCTCGTAGTCCTTCAGCTGGCGCGAAGCATAGGCAATGACTCGATCCTGCTACATAAGCACGCACCCCAAACCGACCCGTGAGGCATCGCAATAGACCACAAAATTCTCACCAGGTTGCGGTAGAGTTAATACAGGTGCGCGGGTCAATTTGTCCTTCAGCTCCTCAAAGCTCTCCTGACATTGCGCAGTCCACTGAAACTTTTCTCCTTTCCTGGTCAGTCTGTTTAGCAGCGAGGCGATTTTGGCAAAACCTTCAACAAATCGCCGATAATAACCTGCCAAACCAAGGAAACTCCTGACTTCGGTCACCGTGGTTGGTGTATGCCACTCAACCACCGCGGCTACCTTCCTCGGGTCCACAGTAATACCCGTCGGAGTCACGATGTGTTCCAAAAAGGACACTTCACGAAGCCAGAACTCGCACTTCTTGAGCTTAGCATATAATTTGTGCTCTCGAAGCATCTGGAGTACTCACCGAAGATGATCCTCGTGCTCTTCATCACTCCGCGAGTAGATCAGTATGTCGTCAATGAAGACCACGACAAACTGATCCAAGTACGGTCGAAAGATCCTGTTCATCATATCCATGAAGGCTGCCGGGGCATTAGTAAGCCCGAACGGCATCACCGTGAACTCATAGTGGCCGTTATGAGTTCAGAAGGCCGTCTTTGGTACATCCTCAGCCCGGATCTTAAGCTGATGATAACTGGACTGCAGATCGATCTTAGAATACACCGACGATCCTTGAAGATGATCAAAAAGATCGTCAATCCGGGGCAAGGGATATTTATTCTTCACTGTGACCTTATTAAGCTCCCGGTAGTCGATGCATAGCCGCAGACTACCGTCCTTCTTTTTAACGGAAAGGACAGGTGCACCCCAGGGAGACACGCTAGGTCTGATAAATCCCATATCCAGGAGATGCTCGAGCTGAGCCTTCAGCTCTTTTAGCTCAGCGAAGGCCATGCGGTAGGGGGCCTTCGAGATCGGTGTCGTGCCGGGGGCTAACTCAATGAAGAACTCGATCTCCCGGTCCGGAGGCATCCCAGGTAGCTCAGCTGGAAAAATATCAGGAAACTCCCGAGCTACCGAGATCTCCTACAGTGCTGGTGCCGTTCGGCCGATAACACCCACAGAAGCCAGATAGGCCACACATCCGCCATTCATAAGCCTCTTTGCCTTAGCTGAATAGATAGTCATGGCGAAGAATGAGCTCTTACATGCACAATATACGAACTCCTCTTCACCGGGTACGGCAAAAGTCACTGTCCTCCGCTCGCAGTCGATAGAAGCGTGGTGCCTGGTGAGCCAGTCCATCCCAAGCACCACATCGAAACCTTTTATCGGGAGTAGCACCAGGTTCGCCAGAAATGATCGATCGCCCAAAACAACGGGGCATGACAAGATGCACCGCTCCGCCTCCAGCTCCACTCCAGGTGTCTCAACTCGGATCGCCATAGCGAGTGGGTTCGAGGAGAACCCATGATCACGTGCAAATGAGTGCGAACTGAATGAATGAGATGCTCCAGTATCGAGAAGAGCTCTAGCACGAGTGATGGAGAGGGTGACAATACCTGCAACGACATCGCCAGCTGCGTCGCCCTCAGGTTGGGACATGTTGTAGACACGCCCACTAGGTGCCTGGCGCGCCCCCTCATTCTGGCGTGAGGTGGGGGGACGCCCAGAAGAAGCAGCAACACTCGGTGCTCCACGGTACTGGCGCGGTGCGGCTGGAGAGGATGCAGCACTCTGAGCGGGTCCATCTCCTCTGGGGCAGTCGATTCGACGGTGGCCCGGCTGGCCGCATTGGAAACAGTGGTTTCTCTGCTGCGGGCAAGCATACAGCGGATGCACCTGCCCGCAGATCACACAGGGTCGATCACCCTGTCGTTGTCCGCCAGAAGGTGCACTCCTCGTCGGCTGATGAGTGCGCGGATACTTCGGCGGTTTCTTATAGGATTGAGAAGGAGAAGAAGAAGAAGGACCTCCACCAGACTTAGAGTGGGGGCGCTTCCTATCAGCATTCTTCTCCGACTCCCATTCGAAACGATCCTCATCTATATCGCTCTGGATCATCAGAGCACGGTCCACACTCTCGTCGAAGGTCATGGTGCTGTGAGAAGAGAGCAATCTTCTAACACCCGACCTCAATCCTCTGGCAAACAACCTCGCTTTATGGTACTCATCTCGTGCTGCAAAGGGAATCAACCCAAAGATGCGGTTGAAGTCTCGCACGTACTCCGACACAGTACGACCTTCCTGCTTGAGACGCTCCAGATCACGCTCCAAGCTCAGCTTCATATTCTCCTTAAAGTAATGCCCATAGAGAAGCTCCCGAAACTCCATCCAGGGAGGGTACACGCAGGAGAATTGACCCTCTCTGTACGGTCTCCACCAGTCCTCCGCCTCACCCTCCAGGAAGTGAGTAGCCAGAGGAACTTTATCCTGTTCCTCTATATATAAGTCACGGAAGAGCTTCTCCATGTGGGTAGTCCATCGCTCGATAGCCCACCCGTCATCAGACTTGCCGACGAACTTCGGCGGATTAAATTTTTGAAATTCCGCCAGTTTCGTCCTGATGCGCGCGCCCTCTGCTGCCAGGTGATCAGCCGCCCCAGCGGAGAACGTTATCGGTACCGTCGGTATCGTCGTCGCTGTCAGTGGCATAGCCGTAGCAGTGGCCGCGGTCGGTGTAGACATCACCGGAGGATCCGCAGCCGTCTCTGTGTTTGGCCCCAAAGGTGGAGCTGGATCGGCAGCAGCTGTGGTAGCGGCTGGGATGGGTGCCGTAAGAGGCTCCGCAGTCGTATCAGGGCCGTGGGCCGGAGGTGGAACCGGAGCAGCAACTGCAGCCGCAACCTGATGCTGTAAGATCTGCTCCACCATGCCAGTGAGGGCTGTCATCTGACCTCGAAGGTCCGTCACCTCAGCCTCAAGCTGACGGGTACGAGCTCCACCCCGCCGACGTGGTCCAGTCCGGCCACCGCCTCTACTAGGAGAGGCCGGCGTCCGCGAACTGCCGGACGCCTCAGCATTCGTGCGCCGACCACCCCGTGTCGTATTACCGGGCCTACCACGAGCCATCTATAACATAAAACACCATTAGACGAATCAATTGATTCAACTAACCTACACCAGGACTCAAGCCCAAACAACCCTGCACTAGCGTAACTATATACCGTAGGTCTTCCTATGGTCAACCTAACCAATGTTTCAGTTTATTTTTTTAAAACAATCAGTGAATGAAATCATGGTTGTACATTTCTCTGATACCACTTAATCTGTCACGCCCCGGGGTCCTTTTAGGGTTTATAAAAAAGATCAGCGGAAAATACAAGATAATTTTTTTTTTTGCTTTACAATCTTAACCCCAGAGACGACAGACCCGCCACAAATACAGGGAATCCACTGTTCACTCGGACAGAACCTTCCCTGTATCTGCACGGCGTCGCACAAGTACATATACAACACATTTATTTCATTCACATCAATCATTCAATCACATAACCAACAGAAAAATCCTTTCATTTTAAAGAAAAACTACCACGAAGGGTAGGAGATGGATTTCACAAATCTTATCACAAGTACTTTATTAAACATTAATAAACTACATGTCCAAATAGTAAATAAAACTGAACCATAATTCTAAAAGTCGTTTATTCCGAATGCAAGTAAGGAAAACTAAACCGATGACCGGGTCGGGAGTTCTAATGATCGCAAATGATGTGCCTCACGTCTCGCCCCAACTCGATCCAGCTGGATCACCTGAAAACAACAAAGCGGTGGAAGTGAGAACATGTAAACATATCTCCTCCTCCCAATGGGTACCGCAAGCCGACGAGGGCAAGCGTACACACAGATAACCAGGAGATAGATAGGTATAACAATACGACAGCTATGTAAAAGGGAAACAAGATACAATTACACTACCGCTACTGTAAATGGTATGCATCAACAAATGAATATAACAAATATACCCAATCTAAACATGCCATGACGGTCCGCAGACCTCAGGCCCATGCCACTCCTACTCTACCAGCATATAACCGCTCCACTGAGCTCACGGGTCGGACGTACGACCACTTTTCCGGAAAAGAACACTCTCTTGCAGGGATCAGACCGCTGGTGTTCGCGAAATGCGCAAGAGTAATGGCGATCGATGCAAGTATGATCAATAGCCGTTGGCAACCAGCCAATAATCCACCCCTCCGAGTATACCGACCGTATAGGTCATCAGACAACCGTGTCAAGAAACCGACCAAGAAGGTCACGAGAACATCATCTCAGATACGGATATAATCATATCTACTCTACTGCTAGAACAAGTAAAGAATGCAAGTAGAGATCATAAGGTGTTAGCTCACTACCATCATGCATATATGTATACAAAACATAAAAAGGGAGAGTGGAAGGAACGTCACCGAGCGTGCACCACTAGACCAACTTCGGATCGAAGTACCCACCTCTCAAGGTCGCGTCTGCCTCCCGACTGTGGGGGAACGTCTACCGGACCTATGAAGGGTCCACCGGGTTAGCATCTAACCCACATATAACAAACACTAACTCAAAATCCAACAAACAATTCCATGGAAATTGATTTCCCAAACCGATTACCGTAACTCGCCGGAAGTCCCGAAATCGCACCGGGACTCCGCCGGGACCCACGAAGTGTCCCTGAACACACCGACTCGCAACACGAGTCACCCGCTGCCACCAAACACACCATTTTGGTTAACCAGGCAGCAATAACACATTTCATACCGAAACGATTGTCGTCGACAATCGTTCCAAGTCCGGGTTCCCGAAAGTGTCAATTTTGACACCGAAACCCACCGTCGCTCACCCGTCGTCTCCGAACCTTCGAAACGACGAAAGTAACCAGCCAATAAGGCTCAGAGATAATACACATTACACTAAAGCATCGTTGGAAGGAATCCGAACCGAAACCGCGTTCCGTCGGCCACTTTCGCCGAAAAAGAAACGCACCGAAAATCGATATTCAATTTTCGCAAAATACATCGGACCTTGGACAATCAGTCCAGAGGTCACCCGCAGTCCACACATACATCCCACAACACCCACATAGCGCACAATTGTGCAAAAGTCCCTAAGCATGCATAAAATTACGTCATTTTTTGTAAAACGTAGGCTTTTATGGTCCGATACCGCGAACCGATAATCCCCGAGGTCAGCCGAGACATGTATCGACAGGTCTCGACGTGCCAGAGGACGTGCTCATGGTTCGGAGCGCAGCCGTCCTCTGTAGAGCGCGCGGGAGCAACCCGAAGTTCAGTGAACTATGCGCACAGCGTGAAGAGCGCGCTAATCACGCAAGCCAGAGGCTCGCTGACCTCAACAGAGATGATCACGATGATCAGCACCTCTCAGTGATCATCGTGCTCACCTCCGGGTGCATCGGGGTGGTCCCGGTTCGACAGACTAGTGATCGGAACCCCAAAAATGTGCACAAACAGCAATTAAAGCCTTACCGGGCTAGGGTAGAGCTCGGGCGGCCGGCGGTGGCCGGGCGGCGGCCGGGTGGCGGCGCGCCGGTGGGAGGTGGACACGGCCGGGAAGGGGCGGCCGGGGCTTGCGCTGGCCGGCGACGGGAGGCGGCGGTGGCGGCGCGGCAACAAGCCCTAGCCCGCACGGCTAGGGCACGGGCTCAAAGGCAGCCGGCGGCCAAGACGGCGGCCGGGGATCCACGGGGCACTGGCGACGGCTTGCCGGAGGCCGGGGGAAACTGACCGAGGGGGAGGCCGAGGTACGGGGCCTCCCAACTAGTTTCGGGCAGAAGGAAGAGGTGAGGTGGTGGAGTAGTTGGTGAGAAAGAAGCTGGTGGTGGCTGGTGGCCGGCCGGGGGTCGATCGCCGGCGGTTGTGAGGCGCGCGGTGCACACAGGGGAGGAAGGTGGAGGAGGCAGGGAGGTCGGCCAAGGTGGTAGAGGGTCTAGGGTTAGGGTTTCATGTGTGAAACCCTAAAATCATATATATACACCTTGTGTAACTTTGCACGAAAGTCCTCCGAAACTCTATATTTTAAGCCGAGTCCCTCACAGCGAAGGTAAAACGCGCGGATACACCCCCACGTTCGAAATCACGAAAAATGGTACATAAAATATAGGGTGTTTTTGCGAGTTTTCCGTTTTGTCGATTACGACCCCTTTGCGAACATTTTGAAGTTCTCAGAGATCCGTCTGTTAGATTTGCAAACGGACAGCGCCAACGCGTTCAGTACGATCGGGACATCGAAACTACACTTTCGTTTCGCCAGATTTGGTCGCCGATTTGCGAAAGAACGCATCCTCTCATATCCACCTATATATATATATAAATATACAAATTCAATATCGTAAATTCAAATTCTTTTATTTAAAATTCTCAGATATTACATGTACTGAACTTCTACAAACTGTGGAGTTCTAGTGGAAAGTAGCGTTAAAAGACTATTTGAATAGCTTCGGCGAGGTTTGGGCCTCATTCGAGTGTTTTCGGCGCAAATCGGGCGCAAAAACGGACTTCGAAAGGTTAAGTCTGCTAAACTTGCAGATTTTGTATTGAGTACCGGTACTGAAAACTGGGTACCGATACGCAATACAAAATGGAGAGAAGCCAGCTCTCGGGTTTTGAGGAACGCAGGCTGAGTACCGGTACTGATTTGTTTAGTACCGGTATTGATGTTTGGAGTACCGGAACGCAGTAGCAAACTCGAAAATCCAACGTTCGGGTTTTGCGAAATCGAGTTGTTGATACCGGAACTAACCCCCATGTACCGGTACGCCAGTTTTGGTACCGGTACGCAGAGCTGCGAAATGTCAGCTTTGGCTGGTTGGGAATAGTGGAATAAAGGGGGGGTATTTTGGTCTTTTCACGTGAAGGGGAGTGTATGTAGGGGCTGAAGTCTCTCCCTCTTCACTTCTCCTTCATCTTCCTCACTTCCCCTCTCCCTCTCCTCACTTTCTCTCTCTAGAGAGCTCTCCAAAGCTTGGAGAAAAGGTGGGATTGACCTTGGGGAAGGACTCTAAGATAGATTTGAACCTTCTTGGTGCAAGAAGAAGCTAGGGAACTAGGGCTTTGAGGTGAGTTCTTGTGATTTGAGGATCAAATCATGGATTTAACCTTGGATTTTAAGGTTTTTGGATACCCTAGGCAATCTAGACCACAAAATGGTGGGGATTGGCCATGTGATTTAGGGCTCTTACATGCATGCATGTAAACCCTAGGTAGAAAGATGGCTTTTATCATTTGAGGGTCTAAAAATGATTTGACCTTCGAGAATTGTAATTGAGGCATAGATGGGAACACTTGATTTCAAAAAACGAATTGATTTTAGGGTTCGTAAATGGTAACGAACCATTTTGCTTGTGTTAGGGCAAGAAGCTTGGGTTGAACAAAGAACTCAAAGCAAGGAGGCCTAATGTAGTACCCCTGGGGCCTAACTGACGAAATGATTGCAGTATCCTAGACTGTTCGACACTTCTGGAGAGTATCGGGACGAGTCGGAGTCGTTTTGGCGCAAAATGGATGCGAAAATGGACTCGGAGCACTGAAATAACCCAAAACTGAAGTTTTGGGCTTTTGGTACTTTAGGGCGCCCGGAAGTTAGGTTTTGGGCGCCCAGATGTTGAGTGCTAGTTCTTTGAATCGCTGAGTCATTTCGGATCCAGGTTTAGGGCGCCCGGAAAGTGAGTCCGAATGTTACCTCATGATTATCGATCCTTTTGACACGTGTGAAGTGGTAGGTGAGTTCCGCCGGACCACGTTAGGGTACACCAGACCGCGAGGCGGAGAGTCCGAGGGCTGTTTGTGCAGGCTGGAAGATCTGGGCGCCCGGTTCTTGGGTTCTGGGCGCCCGAATGTTGGGATTTCAGCTGAGGGACAGGTTAGCAACAGTTGTTCTTGGGGCTTATTTTATCCAACCTATACTTCTATAAAAGTATGGGGACGACCCCACTGAAGCTTTTTCCCCTCTCCAACATAGTGAACCCTGGATAATTGCAGGAAACACCCTCCAATTCCTCTAAATTGCTTATCCTCCATTGAAGGCCTTGGATTCCTATAGAACAGCAGCATCGACTTGTGGCGTTTCTACTCGTGTGCAGTGTAGAAGTGTCCAAATTCCACAAAACTTGGTTTGTGGGATTTTAGACTCGTAGAGGAAGGTGTGGGATCATTCCGGTCGCATTTTGGACAGGTATGTATGCTGCAGTTGCTATTTTACTGGACCTCTTATGTTCTTGAATTGAAATTTGGGTTTTCCTTTGATCTTATGGATCCAAATCTCTTGGGAGCTGGATTTTCGAAGTGCGGTTTGGTTTTCCCTCATTCCTTGTTGGTTTGGAGGTTCTTTCCACATGATTTGAGAATTCAAAGGTGAGTACTAGCTCAGATTTTGAGAATTTAGCTGAAGTACTGAAATTGTGGTTTATTGATAGATTTTTTTGGATTTTTGAATCCAGATTTTTGTTAGAAGCTTTGGAGAATATTTGGATTGTTCCATCACTGTATTTGGGAGGTAAGTGATCCTATTCTCTGGGATAGACTTGTTGGAATTCCAGGAATTAGGCTTGAGGGGCTGTTTGCTTAGTTGCTGGAACTTCTGGATGCAGTTTTGGAGGATCAGGAAGTTGGGTCCGAATTCTCGCAAAGGATTTTTGGAGGTCGAATCGAACTCCGTTTTGGCTAAAATTTGGTGGGCTTATTCTTGAGCCCCTGCTGGTGAGTTAGGTAAATTTTCACTGCATTTGGATATAGGATTTAAATTTTATCGCATGTTGAACCCCTGTTGGTCATGCTGTTAGGCTGCAGTTCTGGGCTGATGTTCTGGGCGCCCAGAACTTGAGCAGGAGGATCCGAATCCTGTTTTGGCTGGTTTGAGCCCGGTTTCAGCTGGATTTGTTTGGAGGCCTTCCACTCGACTCCTAGCCTTTGTTGGATAGCTTGTGAGGTGGGTTGATGTTACCGAAATCGTCGGATTTCCTCCTAAGTTGTAGAGAGTGCAGCATGTTGTTTTATTATCAAATTTTTTATGTTAGTATCTCGAATTCATGAATTTGTATGTGCTTATATGAAATCTGAATTTGGAGTATAAATTAATGATTTATAGATATAATTTACATACTGAACTGGGATTTAACTTAGGAGAAAACTCGTGAACCTACAATCGTCACTTTTCGAAACTATTATCAGATTTAGCTCTAGGAGACGTTTCTGTGCTTGTATCACTGCTGTTAGTGCGAGGTGGATACTTAGATTGTTGTAGGACGAGTTTACGCTCGTGCTGAGATGCCGAGCTTGTGTATACAGCAGGGTTAGGCTGTTTTGTATTACCGGGAGCCGTCAGGGTTGACGGTTGATCCAGATTCTTGTTTTAGTATCAGTTTGTGCCGAGGGCACGTGAGCTTGGAGTCTTTGACTCATTTGACCCCTTTTTATTTGTTTATAGCCTGCCGGAGCCTGATTGTGCTCGACAGAGATACGCTTATTAACTTGGTTGGGTAGCTCCCCCGAGTGCCGCTCCGGTGTGAGGCCTCTCATGTGTTTATGTCGCTGCAGATTAGTGGATATGATTCTTGGACCGGCTACCTTTTGGTAGTGTGCGGTGTGGCTAGGCTTTTGGGCTGGACGAGCCTTTTTGGGCGGTTCCAATAGAGTGGGTCAGGAGTGTTTATTCACATTAGTGATGCATATACTTTGAGAGTATGACTTTGATAGTGGTAGGGTAGTGGCATTACAGCTGTAGAGTTTATTCCAGCTTATCTTGTTGTTTCTTTACCTACCAGCTATATTGTTAGTCTCGTAGACTTAGTGAGTGGACCGTTGAGGTCGGTAGTGGTACCCACTGAGGACTACTTCTTTTGATAGTAGTTCTCACACCCATTGTTGCCACCTTTTCTTGCAGAGCCTTCGACTGTTGCGGCTGCTGCTTCTGTTCTTGTGGATCGAGGTAAGGGAGTCGCGAGCTAGATCCCTACCATTCCTAATTTTTTCTAGAGGAGGACCCTACTGGAGATAGTTTTATTTTGAGTTGAGCCATGTACATATAATGTGGACTTGTCGTTCCTGTGAGAGATGTATTTTTACTTTTTGGCTTTGGAGGAATTGTTGTATTTTGGATCCTATATGTACATGTGGTTTTTGTTCGATTGTATGATCTTATTTCAGCTCTATATTTCTTGTAGTTGCTTGTATGTTTTATTTACAGGTTAGCTATCGCTTCGTATACATAGAAAATTCTATGTATACGACGGATCTGTTGGCGAGCCTAGGGAAATGAGTAATTCGGGGCGTGACAGATTAAGTTGGTATCAGAGTTTAGGAATAGGTCGTTGGGACTTTGTAAACCCTAGGCTTTGGCAGTCCCTAGGAATGCAAGACGTGAGAGACGTGACTTGCTGCGAAAGTCATCGATTTGACTGTTGAACTCATCCTTAAGTGGAGGGAGTGATCGAAGGCGTGTGTCCTTTCCTGCCGCGAACTTGCGTTGGCTGCAGACAACGTCAAGCAGCGGGGGAAAAGAGGCTACCTTCTAGACTTTCGCTTGATTGGTCAAGAGTTGTTTGTGTTTTGTGACTGATGTGTGTGTTGTGCAGGTGGTCATGACGCCTCCCCGACACCGAGGTCGACCCCCGACGCAGGCTACCTCCGCGACTTCTGAGGTGCCTGAGTAGGCGAGACCTAGTGCACCCCCTGATTTGAGAGAGCAACTGGCTGCCCTAGCTGAGTCATCTAGACAACAGGGTGCACTATTACAGAGGGTGTGTGATACCTTTACTCATCAGTCGAGTGCAGCACCCAGAGCGACAGAGTCGCAGGAGCCATTTCCTTCTACTCCAGAGGATGTTCCAGCTACAGCCGCACCCCCATCAGCGGCAGTTCCGGCCGCGCCGATTGGCGGTACTTCACGGTAAGGTGGTCAAATGTCGGAGGCCGAGCAGGAGCGGATGACTGAGAGGCTGGCTCGTTTTTGCCGGTTTGATCCACCTCGCTTTGATGGTAGTCATACCGAGCCATGGGTGGTGGAGGCCTGGGTGGGCGAGATGGAGATGTTATTCGAGGACCTCTTCATACCAGAGCGGGAGCAGGTTCACTTGGCGGTCCACTGCTTGACGGGTGACGCACGTATCTGGTGGAGGCGGACGAGACAGAGCAGGTCGCTAGATGCGCTACGATTGAGTTGGGACGACTTTTGCGGGATGCTGTACGGGTCCTATTTTCCAAACAGCGTGAAGCAAAAACTCGAGGAGGATCTGAAGAATTTACTTCAGGGAGACCGCACAGTGCAGGAGTATACTCGAGAGTTCACCAGACTCTTGAACTGTGTCCCATTTGCAGCGAGAGATGAGGCTCACAAGGTTTACTTGTTCGAGCGGGGATTGAGAAAGGAGATCTTTGTTTTAGTTCAGGCGCAGAGGTTGCAGACCTTGGATGCGTCGAACGAGCAGGCACTATGGGTCGAGCGAGGAGCCTTGACGGTGAGAGAGCGGGCGGCCACACTGAGTCAAGGTCTGGACAGGAAACGCCTGGCTCCAGACGACGGAGGACAGAGCAGCGGCAGACGTCCGCCGAGGCCTCCACGATCATGTTCTCAGGGTCGTGGGTTTTCGAGACGACAGAGGTCTGGTGGATCCCATCAGCAGGGACGGCAGCAGAGGGGAGCACCAAGATGTGTCATCTGCGGAGAACCACATTGGCCTAGGCAGTGTGAGCAGCGAGAGGGCCGGTGTTTTGGGTGTGGTCAGCCAGGGCATCTGCGGGCAGCTTGTCCCCGAGCAGCGTCGTTAGTACCATCGACAGCATCAGCACCCCCAGCTTATCAGCAGGCCTATGGAGCTCCACCAACTCATAGCCAGACAGATCGGGCTTCAGTGCCGCGTCCGGTTGAGCGGCGACAGCAGGCGCAGAGCGGCAGGGTCTTTGCGGCTCAAGTTGAGGACTCCACGGCAGCAGATCATGTGGTGGCAGGAATCATTTTAATTTCTGGCATTAGAGCTCGTGCATTATTTGATACCGGTGCATCACATTCTTTTGTTAGTCGAGCATTTACATCACTGCATGGGCTAGTGATAGGGCCTTTACCATATGCATGAGAGGTGCAGATTTCCGAGCATGTTTTGCATGTGGCGGAGTGTTGTTGGGCTTGTCCGGTGCAGCTTGGACCTTGGGTGATGCCCGCAGACCTATTGGTCTTGGGGCGATTGCAGGATTTCGATGTGGTGCTCGGCATGGATTGGCTGGCGCGCTATTTCGTGACGATCAACTGCAGCGAGAGGACCGTGACGTTTCACGAGCCAGGCCAGGAGGAGTACGTGTATAGAGGCTGCAGGAGCACATTGTTCGTGACGTGGATTTCGTCGGCACGAGCGAGACAGATGATGAGTCGAGGATGTACTGCATTCCCGGCGACGGTCGTAGAGGTGCCTACGGTGGCACCGGAACTCGAGGACATCTCCGTAGTCCGTGAGTTTCCGAATGTGTTTCCCCCTGAGTTGACTGCTATGCCACCGGACAGGGAGGTCGAGTTTGTGATTGACATAGTCCCAGGAACTGCGCCAATCTCAAAGGCACCCTACCGAATGGCACCGGCTGAGCTGAGAGAGCTTAAGGCACAGCTACAGGATTTGATGAATAAAGAGTTTGTGAGACCCAGTGTATCGCCTTGGGGAGCGCCGGTGTTATTTGTGAAGAAAAAGGATGGTTCACTTAGACTTTGTGTGGATTACCGAGAGTTGAATAAAGTGACCATAAAAAATAAGTATCCTTTGCCGCGCATTGATGATCTGTTTGATCAGCTGCAAGGATCTTGTGTCTTCTCTAAGATTGATTTGCAGTCCGGTTACCACCAATTGAAGGTGAAGGCCGAGGATATCTCCAAGACGTCTTTTAGAATCCGGTACGGGCATTATGAGTTTACGGTGATGCCGTTTGTATTGACTAATGCCCCTGCCGCATTTATGGATTTGATGAATCGAGTGTTTAAGCCGTTTTTGGACCGGTTTGTGGTGGTATTTATTGATGATATCCTGATCTACTCTCGTAGTGATGCTGAGCATAAGGTGCACTTGAGGATAGTGCTGCAACTTCTGAGGGAGAAGAAGTTGTATGCCAAGTTGAAGAAGTGCGAGTTCTGCCTGCGAGAGGTAGTTTTCTTGGGCCATGTGATTTCAGCGACTGGAGTGGCGGTGGACCCGCAGAAGATTGATGCTGTGCGGGATTGGCCCAGACCGACGACAATTACCGAGGTGAGGAGTTTTCTTGGTTTGGCTGGATATTACCGTCGGTTTGTGGAAGGCTTTGCGAAGCTCTCCACACCCCTCACTCGTCTGACGAGGAAGGGGATTAGATTTGTTTGGAGTGCCGAGTGCCAGCGTAGCTTTGAAGAGCTGAAGGAGAGACTGATGTCTGCTCCCATCCTTACCCTTCCAGTTATGGGGGAAGGATTCGTGATTTATAGTGATGCATCACACAGTGGCTTGGGATGTGTGTTTATGCAGCATGATAGGGTAATTGCCTATGCCTCCCGGCAATTGAAGGATTATGAGAAGAATTATCCTACGCATGATTTGGAGCTGGCAGCTGTGGTGTTTGCACTGAAGCTGTGGCGGCACTACTTGTATGGTGAGCACTGTGAGATTTTCACATATCATAAAAGTCTCAAGTATCTGTTTACTTAAAAGGAATTGAACCTGAGGCAACGCCGGTGGTTAGAGTTGTTGAAGGATTATGATATTACCATCCAGTATCACCCCGACAAGGCGAATGTAGTGGCAGATACGTTGAGCAGGAGATCAGTGCAGAGCCTTAGTATGATGATCACTCAGCAGGCGCCATTACTTAAGGAGTTGAGGCGGCTTGAGCTTGAGGTGGTATCCCTTGGGGTTACTGCAAAACTTATGTCTTTAGTTTTGCAACCCACTTTGTTGGATAGGATCCGAGAAAAACAGAGTGTGGACCCCTATTTGATGAGGATTCGAGATCAAATTGCCAGTGGGCAAACGAGGGACTTTGGTGTTGACAGTTCGGGAGTACTGCGATACAGGGACCGACTGTGTGTGCCTACGAATTCTGAGATCCGAGAGGAGATTTTGAGAGAGGCTCATTACTCGCCTTATACGGTTCACCCCGGTGGAACCAAGATGTATAAGGATTTAAAGTCACACTATTGGTGGAATGGAATGAAGCGGCATATTGGGAGATTTGTGGCTCAGTGTTTGACTTGTCAACAGGTAAAGGCAGAGCATCGAGTACCTGCTGGCAAGCTTCAGAGTCTCCCAATACCCGAGTGGAAGTGGGACCAGATCGCCATGGACTTTGTCGTGGGTTTACCGAGGACGTAGGCTGGTTTCGATGCCATTTGGGTGATAGTGGACAGACTGACCAAGTCTGCCCATTTCTTACCAGTGCAGACTACTTGGTCCAGGGATAGACTTGCTCAGTTATATTTGGACGAGATAGTGAGGTTGCATGGAGTGCCTACCTCGATTGTATCAGATCGAGACCCACGATTCGTCTCGCAGTTTTGGAGGAGTCTACAGACAGCACTGGGTACTCAGTTTCGATTTAGGATGGTTTTTCATCCACAGACCGATGGCCAGTCTGAGCGGACCATTCAGACCCTGGAGGACATGTTGAGAGCATGTGTCCTAGACTTTGGTGGAGGGTGGCATCGACACTTAGGACTGGTTGAGTTTGCGTACAACAATAGCTATCAAGCGAGCATCCAGATGGCTCTGTTTGAGGCATTGTATGGGCGCAAGTGTCGATCTCCCTTGCATTGGAGTGATGTGGGTGAAAGGAAGACCTTGGGTCCTGACATTCTGTTCGAAGCAGAAGAAAAGGTCAAGATGGTTCGACGACGTCTTGAGACCGCCCAGAGTCGGCAGAGGAGCTATGCGGACACTAGGAGACGAGACTTGGAGTTCCAGATTGGAGATCATGTATTCCTGAAAGTCTCGCCATCTAGAGGGATTCGCCGTTTTGGAGTTCGCGGAAAGCTCAGTCCACGGTTCATTGGCCCGTTCGAGGTGTTAGAGCGAGTGGGGCCGGTAGCATGCAGGATTGCCCTACCACCGCGACTTTCCGGAGTCCACGATGTGTTTCATGTCTCGGCCCTGAGGAGATACGTGTTCGACCCCTCCCACGTGATTGACTTCACTCCACTTGAGTTGGCTGAGGACCTGCGGTACGAGGAGCGACCGGTGCGGATTCTTGCTCGCAAGATGAAAGAATTGCACAACCGGGTCATACCGTACGTGAAAGTGCAGTGGAGTAATCACAAGGAGCGAGAGGCGACTTGGGAGCCGGAGACGGTGATGCGGGAATCCTACCTACCTCTTCGAGTTTTCTATCTGAGGTATGAGTTTAAGTTTCGAGGACGAAACTTTTTGTAGGGGGGAAGGATGTAGTACCCCTGAGGCCTAACTGACGAAATGATTGCAGTATCTTAGACTGTTCGACACTTCTGGAGAGTGTCGGGACGAGTTGGAGTCGTTTTGGCGCAAAATAGACGCGAAAATGGGCTCGGAGCACTGAAATAACCCAAAACTGAAGTTTTGGGCTTTTGGTACTTTAGGGTGCCCGGAAGTTAGGTTTTGGGCGCCCAGATGTTGAGTGCTAGTTCTTTGAATCGCTGAGTCATTTCGGATCCAGGTTTAGGGCACCCGGAAAGTGAGTCCGAATGTTACCTCATGATTATCGATCCTTTTGACACATGTGAAGTGGTAGGTGAGTTCCGCCGGACCACGTTAGGGTACACCAGACCGCGAGGCGGAGAGCCCGAGGGTTGTTTGTGCAGGCTGGAAGATCTGGGCGCCCGGTTCTTGGGTTCTGGGCGCCCGAATGTTGGGATTTCAGCTGAGGGATAGGTTAGCAACAGTTGTTCTTGGGGCTTGTTTTATCCAACCTATACTTCTATAAAAGTTTGGGGACGACCCCCCTGAAGCTTTTTACCCTCTCCAACATAGTGAACCATGGATAATTGCAGGAAACACCCTCCAATTCCTCTAAATTGCTTATCCTCCATTGAAGGCCTTGGATTCCTACAGAACAGCAGCGTCGACCTGTGGTGTTTCTATCGTGTGCAGTGTAGGAGTGTCCAAATTCCACGAAACTTGCTTTGTGGGATTGTAGACTCGTAGAGGAAGGTGTGGGATCCTTCCGGTCGCATTTTGGATAGGTATGTACGCTGCAGTTGCTGTTATACTGGACCCCTTATGTTCTTGAACTGAAATTTGGGTTTTCGTTTGATCTTATGGATCCAAATCTCTTGGGAGCTGGATTTTCGAAGTGAGGTTTGGTTTTCCCTCATTCCTTGTTGGTTTGGAGGTTCGTTCCACCTGATTTGAGAATTCAAAGGTGAGTACTAGCTCAGATTTTGAGAATTTAGCTCAAGTGCTGAAATTATGGTTCATTGATGGATTTTTTTGGATTTTTGAATCCAGATTTTTGTTAGAAGCTTTGGAGAAGATTTGGATTGTTCCATCACTGTATTTGGGAGGTATGTGACCCTATTCCCTGGGCTAGACTTGTTGGAATTCCAGGAATTAGGCTTGAGGGGCTGTTTGGTTAGTTGCTGGAACTTCTGGATGCAGTTTTGGAGGATCCTAAAGTTGGATCCGAATTCTTGCAAAGGCTTTTTGGAGGTCGAATCAAACTCCGTTTTGGCTGAAATTTGGTGGACTTATTCTTGAGCCCCTGCTGGTGAGTTGGGTAAATTTTCACTGCATTTGAACTTAGGATTTGAATTTTATCGCATGTTGAACCCCTGTTGGTCATTCTGCCAGGCTGCAGTTCTGGGCTGATGTTCTGGGCGCCCAGAACTTGAGCAGGAAGATCCGAATCCTGTTTTGGCTGGTTTGAGCCCGATTTCAGCTGGATTTGTTTGGAGGCTTTCCACTCGACTCCTAGCCTTTGTTGGATAGCTTGTGAGGTGGGTTGATGTTACCGAAATCGTCGAATTTCCTCCTAAGTTGTAGAGAGTGCAGCATGTTGTTTTATTATCAGATTTTTCATGTTAGTAGCTCGAATTCATGAATTTGCATGTGTTTATATGAAATCTGAATTTGGAGTATAAATTAATAATTTATAGATATAATTTACATCCTGAACTGGGATTTGACTTAGGAGAAAACTCGTGAACCTACAACCGTCACTTTTTGAAACTGTTATCAAATTTAGCTCTAGGAGCCGTTTCTGTGCTTGTATCACTGCTGTTAGTGCGAGGTGGATAATTAGATTGTTGTAGGACGAGTTTACGCTCGTGCTGAGATGCCGAGCTTGTGTATACAGCAGGGTTAGGCTGTTTTGTATTATCGGGAGCCGTCGGGGTTGACGGTGGACCCAGATTCTTATGCCGAGCTTGTGTATTTTGGGCACGTGAGCTTGGAGTCTTTGACCCATTTGACCCCTTTTTATTTGTTTATAGCCTGCCGGAGCCTGGTTGTGCTCGACAGAGATACGCTTATTAACTCGGTTGGGTAGTTCCCCGAGTGCCGCTCCGGAGTGAGGCCTCTCATGTGTTGGTGTCGCTGCAGATTAGTGGATATGATTCTTGGACCGGCTACCTTTTGGTAGTGTGCTGTGTGGCTAGGCTTTTGGGCTGGACGAGCCTTTTTGGGCGGTTCCGATAGAGTGGGTTAGGAGTGTTTATTCACATTAGTGATGCATATACTTTGAGAGTATGACTTGGATAGTGGTAGGGTAGTGGCATTACAGCTGTAGAGTTTATTCCAGCTTACCTTGTTGTTTCTTTACCTACCAGCTATACTGTTAGTCTCGTAGACTTAGTGGGTGGACCGTTGAGGTCGGTAGTGGTACCCACTGAGGACTACTTCTTTTGATAGTAGTTCTCACACCCATTGTTGCCACCTTTTCTTGCAGAGCCTTCGACTGTTGCGGCTGCTACTTCTGTTCCTGCGGATCGAGGTAAGGGAGTCGCGAGCTAGATCCCTACCATTCCTAATTTTTTCTAGAGGAGGACCCTACTGGAGATAGTTTTATTTTGAGTTGAGCCATGTACATATAGTGTGGACTTGTCGTTCCTGTGAGAGATGTATTTTTACTTTTTGGCTTTGGAGGAACTGTTGTATTTTGGATCCTATATGTACAGGTGGCTTTTGTTCGATTGTATGATCTTATTTCAGCTCTATATCTCTTGTAGTTGATTGTATGCTTTGTTTACAGGTTAGCTATCGCTTCGTATACATAGAAAATTCTATGTATACGGCGGATCTGTTGGCGAGCTCGGGAAAACGAGTAATCCGGGGCGTGACACCTAAGAGCTCAAAGAATTCAACCATTTGAAAGCTTTTGAGGTAGGTTTGTGTTGCACCGAAGTGATTAGGTCACTTCCATGTCTAGGGTAAAATAATCATAAGGAAAATGGTAGTGTATATTATCCTAGTGTATAATTGTGCATGTTGGTATAAAGGACTTGTGAAATGAAATTGAGCTATGCGCTCATTTTGCATGCATGTGAAATTATGTGTTTCATGTTCATACTTCATGAAAGAAGGTCGGCATGTATGAGAATCTTGAAAACCTAAGTGATAAATAGGTGGATGAACAAGTACATGCATGAATTACTCCTAAATTGATATCATGATTCTTGGAACATGATTTGCATGTGAATTGTGTACTTAGCAAACCTAGTGTCATTGAACATAGGTTGGAAATGATGATGTAAACATAGGTTGGAAATGATGATGTAAACCTAGTGTCATTGAACATAGGTTGGAAATGATGATGCAAACCTAGTGTCATTGAACATAGGTTGGAAATGATGATGCAAACCTAGTGTCATTGAACATAGGTTGGAAATGATGATGCAAACCTAGTGTCATTGAACATAGGTTAGAATGATGATGTGAACCTAGTGTCATTGGACATAGGTTAGAAATGATGACGTGAACCTAGTGTCATTGAACATGGGTTGGGGATGTTGACATAATGTGAAATTATAATGTCGCAAATGACATGTGTGACTAAGTGGGAGGTATGTGGCGATTCCGCTATCCACGTGCAATGATGGCGGCGATTCCGCTACTTGGAAAATTGGGACCAAGATAGGGATGGCGATTCCATTGCCCGGTGTCCAACACTAAGCGATAATTCTGCGGTTAATGAAAAATGGGTTGGTTACTCAGTGATTCTAGTACCAATGCCAAATGGAAGCGGCAATGCCGCAAGTATTCGAAATGGGTTGGTTACTCAGCGATTCTGGTGCCAATGCCAAGTGCTCTAAATGTGGGTTGGTGGGCGGTAACCCTGACACCAATGCCAAGTGCTCTAAATGTGGGTTGGTGGGCGGCGATTCCGACACCAATGCCAAGGATTCTAAGAATGACATAAATGGGATGGAATGATGGAACTTGTGGGATGGACCTTGGAGAAAATGAAAGATACCATTTATATAGGTTGCATCCATTCATGTTTAAATTTAAGCAGGTAATTGTAATGTGCATAGTTAATTATCTACTAACCTATGCTTGTGTTATTTTTCTGTGGACCTGGTAGGTCGAGCTTCTCCCTTGGGTGGCCTTACCCACTAGGAACTATGTTTATAGTTCTCACCCCCATATTTTTCAGGTCCATCCGAGAGTGAGGCGGCGGAGCGAGGTAAGGGTGTGGCATAGTAGATAGCGGCCCTTCCCCATTTTGGTTATGTACCTAGATACACCCCGACTTTTGGACATTAAATTATAGGGTAAAATAAAGTGTAGTTAAAGTGTAGTTAAATGTAAGCAAGTAAAGTGTAGTTAAATGTAACTACTATTTGGAACTTGGATATAATGAATGTAAAGAAAAGAAAATTTTGGCATGTATAAATGTGCAAATGTGATGTAATAGAAGTAGATACTTCTTTTGTTGATGCTTCCCTTGTGCAACTCATGTATTCGGTTCCTGTTTGGAACATTGTATTGATGCATGTTTTGTGATGCCTTGGGCGGATAGGGGTCACTCTGTCCATTCGGCGGGTCTGGTGCATGCGCCCGTGCGGCTTGTCCTTCCACCTAGTTGGTGTTAAGGCACGGCGGGGCGTGACACTTTGTTGGACGGAAGCGGTTTGATCGACTCAAAAATTTCTCTATATAAAAAAGCTAGGAAATATGTGCCGAGCGCTAGCTTCTCGCCGTTGGCCGTTGGCCAAGGCAACGGCGATCAGAACAAAGTCTCAGTTGATTTTTTGTGAGCGGGTACAAAAAAGATTATGACAGAGCCAATAAAGGAGGAAAGTTGTGTGCTCTTTCTTAGTAACAGGGTCAGGAGACTGGCCTGCAAAATGGTGAATAAACTTGGTGTACGCAAGGTTTGCTTTAAGGTCGAGGTGAGCTTCAAAATCTTCGACCCCATCAGGACAGTAGGCCATCAAAAGAGTAATGCCATGAGGACGGAGACCGATTATCGCTGCCACATCGAGAAGAGTCGGGGTAAAAGGTCCTCCCCTAAAAAGAACGGGAGACCAAAAACACAAAGCCGCCGCCATGAGCAAGTTGTCGGCGATGGGTGGAGTCCGTCAAAGCTGAATAGCTTCATATATCCCGACATCACGCCAAAGGTCAGCATAGGATGCCTGGACGCGATTTAACCAGGCAATATAAGTGTCGGAGATGCTCGGCCAAGTTCAGAGGCTCTTCCCAGATGTTTTTGAAGAAGACGAAACATACCAAGAAGATAAGTGAATAGATTTCGCCATTAATGAGAGACCTTCGGTTGAAAAGGGGAAATCCTCAGGATCGTCCAAAAATGAAGGACCAAGGATAAACCGAGAATGGTCATTCTCGATGTACTGGCGAAGTAGAGCATAATCAAGAGATGGAGAAGAAGGAAGAGGAGGAAGTGGCGCCATCTCAGATGATCAAAAAGGAAAAGATGAAAAACCCTAGAAAGAGAAGGATGAAAGAGACGATGAAGAAGAAGAATGAGGCGCAGGAAACGAAGAAGCCGTCAGGAGGGAAATTCGAAAGATGGGTTTAATGATGAAAAGATGGCACCATAAATAACCTAATTAATGCCACATATAAGACAAAAAGAATGTTGAAAAAATCGTAGCCGTCAGGAGATGAAAAGACAGCTTAGATGAGAGGGCATAGTACCCCTCTGAATATCGGGTTTTAGAGATTCGAGTCTCCATGACAGCCACCGAACGACTATTCGGAAGCTGCCGAGGGGGTAATTGTTGACGCCTCAAAAATTGTGTTATAGAACCGGTGCACATGCGGAGCTGAGAGAATAGATGATGCACCAGGTGTTGGAGGCGTACACCAGAAACCGTAAAGCAGTTACCAAAACTGCTTGCGGTTAAGATTGGCCAGATGTGGCCCAGGGAAATAGCGATGTGGCCGATCATGGGAATAACTGAAAGCCCCCGAAGGGGTTATAAATAAGCAAGAGAAAGCCTGATGAAGGGTCTTTTTTTTCCTTGCGAACGAGAAGACCAATTTTTCATTTCCACGTATTTTTGCTTTTCTAGGAGTAGCCAAACTAGTAATTTTTCCTTCTTTCCTGCACTTACTGCTTTATTCTAGGAGTAGATCAGAGGTAGATTTCTTTTGTATACAGTCTGATTCTATATACAAATTTTCATTCGGCTCATCAGCCGACCATATTGACTTGAGTGTTTGCACGCTCGGCTCATCAGCCGACCCGATATCCTGTGTGCTTCTGAACTCGGTTGATCCGATCCCTCATCAACCGAATCGCTCGATCAGTGGGCGCAAACTTCGAGGGTCATTTTCAAAAGCCGCTTCGTCTCCTCGCACGCTTTTCGAGGGAGATTTCAGGCCGGGTCAACGGTCCATGAATTCAGCACGCAACAGATACCTGCCACCATATGATTTGCTGTTGTGGAGTCCTCAACCTAAGCTGTATAGACTCTGTCGCTCTGCGCCTGATGTTGTCGCTCTGCCTGGCGCGACTCTGAAGTCCTGTCTGCCTGGCTGTAAATCAGTGGAGCTCCCGATAACTGCTTAGGTTTAGAAGGGGCCGACGGTGTCGAAGGTGCTGGCGATGCTGCTCGGGGACAAACTGACCGCAGGTGTCCTGACTAACCACATCTAAAGCACTGGCCCTCTCTCTGCTCACACTGCCAAGGCCAATGCGGTCCCCCACAAATGAAACATCGTGGTGGCCTCCTCTGTTGTTGTCCCTACGGGTGGGATCCACCAGACCGCTGTTGGCCAGAGGGCCCACGACTCTGAGAACGTGATCGTGGAGGCCTCGACGGACGTCTGCTACTGGTCTATCCCCCGTCGTCAGGTGCCGGGCGCTTCCTATCCTGACTCTGCCCAGACGCTGCCACCTGCTCCCTGACCACTGTCACTCCTCGCTCCACCCATAATACCTTCTCAATCGACGCATGCAAAGTCTACAACTTCTGTACCTGTACCAAAGTGAAGATCTCCTCTTGCAAACCCCGCTCAAACAGGTAGACTTTATGAGCCTCGTCTCTCGTCGCCAAGGGCACACTGTACAATAATTTGGTGAACTCTCGAGTATACTCTTGTACTGATCGGTTCCCCTGCTGCAGATTCTTCAAGTCTTCCTCGAGTTTCTATTTTACACTATTTGGGAAGTAGGCCTTGTATAGCATCACTCAAAACTCGATCCATCGCACAAATCCAAGGAGCATATTATTTAAACTGCATGAATCCAAGGAGCTGTAATCCCGCATCCTCCTCCACCAAATATGTGCATCACCTGCTAAATAATGGACCGTTAATTGGACCTGCTCGTGCTCTTGTATGAAGAGGTCCTCGAACAAGTTCTCCATCGCACAAATCCATGCCTCAACAACCCATGGCTCAGTGGTACTGCCGTCGAACCAGGGCGGATCAAATTTGCAAAAATGAGCCAACCTCTTAGTGATCTGCTCCTTCTCGGCATCTGTCAACTGCTTGCCTGACCTCAAAGTCTCACCATTGGGTCTAGATGCTGCTGGTGCCACCGCTGGTGGGGGTGCAACTGCAGCTGGAATACTCGCTGGGGAAGTTGACGGGAGTGCTTGCGGCTTCGACGCTCGAGGCGCTGTACTCGGAAGGCGTCGCACATCTTCTGTAATAGTGCACCCTGCTGCCTAGTCACCTCAGTTGCGACAGCTAACTGCTCCCTCAAGTCTGGCCGTGCACTCTGTCCCACCTGCTCTGGCACATCAGATGGCGCAGGGTAAGCCCGTGTCGGTGGTTGACCTCGGCGTCTGGAAGGCATCTTGATCACCTACAATAAAACACAAGTTAGTCACACAATGCAAAACAACTCTCGATTCAATCAAGCGGAAGTTTAGAAGGACATCTTTTTTTCCCACAATATTATATCGTCTGCAGCCGACATAACCATCTGGCAGGAAAAGACACATCTTCTTCAATCACTCTCCATACTCGCGGGAGAGTTTCTAACAATTCAATTGCCGACTTTCGCCGTAAGTCACGTCTCTTACATCTTGCTTTCCTAAGGTCTGCTAAAAGTCTAGAATTTTCTAAGTCCTAATGACCTATGCCTAAGCTCTAATACTAACTTAATCTGTCATGCCTTGGGTTCTAGCTTAACCTGGACTCGCCAACAGATCCGCCGCATACGCAGGAAGCCCTATGTACACAAAACGATAGAAGCACCCGTAAAAAGTTGGAAGAAGAAGAAGAAGAATAGAGAGGAGAAGAAACCCGTAATGGGGAGATACTAGCTGGCTCAGATAAGGACAAAACCCCAATTAAGGGTAGTTAGGGTGAGATAAGTTGTGCCCATGGCCAATTAAATCTACTGTCAAGTTCCAGCTGAGAACGAATCTAGATTCTAATTTATTTATGATGACAATTTTGCATCTAACTTAATTCTGAATCACCCGGACACTGCCCTGGAGTGTTGATTAAATCACGGTCTGAAATCATTTCAAAACAAATTTCATATTTTTTCGAAACACTATAGCTCAGGTACTGTAAATAGTATAATAGCGTCGTTCTCTCTCTCTATCTCTCTCTCTCTCTATATATAGAGTAGGGCTACTATACTCTTATGAGTATAGAACTCTTTGTCCTCATAAGTTGTTTTCAGTGATAGAGCTTCTGAATCGATGATCCATACTGTTAAAAATGATATAGAGCATTTAAAACTTCTAGTTCGAAAAATTTCATAATTTTTCGAAATCATTAAAAAGTCCATCAAGCGGGCATAAAATGAACGGTCAAAATTGAACGACCTCCTAAAAATAGAGGATCGGATTCTTCAATTTAAAATTGGAGTTATAGATCTCTATCTAGATAGTGAATAGAATTTTCCATCAAAATTTCAATTGATTTCGATTTTTTTACACTGTTAAACTTGCAAGAATCCCATATCGTCCGTTAAAATTGTCAATTTTTAGATCTTTTGATCGTAAGGTAAATGATGCCAAAAAATTATGAAATTTAGTTCCTAGAAGTTTCAAATACTCTAAATTATGTATAACGGTATGGATCGTCAATTCGGAAGCTCTATCATGAAAAACGACTTATAAGTACGAAGTCGATCGTACTCATAAGAGTATAGTAGCCGAACTCTCTTTCTATATGTATACATAGACATATACATATACATAAGAGTATACATACACATATGTATATGTATATGTATATGTATATGTATATGTATACATACACATATGTATATAGATACATGCAGCCTCAAGATCCGTGCAGCATTATTAACGGTGTATCCCGTTAAGTCCCCTTTACTAGTGCTGCATAGATCTTGAGTCGTTCCGACGGCTAAAAAGTCACAAGGATGTAGAGCTCCTATGCTTTTAAGAGCACAGGAGCTCCGTGCTTGTAAGTTGTTTTCAATAATAGGACATCTGATTCGACGAATGACTCTGTTAGCATAATCTACGCTATTGGAACTATCCAGAAACCAAATTTCATAATTTTTCGACATCATTTACCAAGTGATCAAAATGTCTAAAAAATGACTATTTTGACGGTCGATGTAGCACGTTTATAAGTTCAATGGTGTAAAACAATCCAAATTACGTGAAACTTTAATAGAAAATTCTACCTAACATCAATAACATGATCAATATTTCTGATTTGAAATTTGAGTCTTTTATCAATGTTTTTTATGAGATTTTTATTTTTAGCCGTTAATTTGGGTGCTACTCGTTCACCAGGCAAATGAAGTCAAAAAATTATAAAATTAGGTTTTTAGATAGTTCCAATAGCGTAGATCATGTCTAATGGAACCGATCGTCGAATCGAATGTCCCATTATCAAAAACAACTTACAAGCACGGAGGCTTCCGTACTTTCGAAAGCATAGGAGCCTAGCTCTACATATATATATATATATATATATATATATATATATATATATATATATAGTGTAGTACTCTGAATTTCGGTGCGCTATGCCGAACTTTACCGAATTAGATGAAGTTCGGAGAAAGCCGATAATGGCTGGTGTGGAATTGGGTTCCGAGGGTTTCGGAACGTTTGGGTGCGAGTTAGGACCCCGAAAACTAAAAATTTAGATTTTTGGAAAAACCCGAACTGGAGCTAAATTGCTCACGGGGTCCGGACCCGAGATCTGGGGTCCGGACAATGAAGTCCTGTGGAGCAGCTAGAGTCCGGACCGGGACGTCCAGGTCCGAACCCGACTTGTTTTCTGAGCTGAGTTGCTTACGGGTTCCGGACCCGGCCGTGGGGTCCGGACCCGGCCTGCGCAGTCTGCAAGGTGCGAGCTGGCTCCGGATCCAGACCCTGCTTGTGGGATCCGGACCCGGCTGAAGCAGAATGCCCAGTGAAGGCCAGTTTGGTAATTTCACGTGGTGGGGGTTATGTATAGGGGCTGAGGTCTTTTTCCCCTCATTTCTTCTCCACCTTCCTCATTTCCCTCCCCCTCTCCCTCACTTTTTCTCTTTAGAGATCTATCCAAAGCTTGGAGAAGTGAAGGATTTGACCTTGGGAAAAGTTTCTAAGGTGGATTTGGAGCTTCTTGTTGCAAGAAGAAGCTAGGGAGCTTGGGTGTTGAGGTGAGTTCTTGTGATTTAGGGTTTAAACCTTGGATTTAGTCGTTTGATATGAGATTTTTGAAAACCCTAGGCAATCTTGACCACAAGTGGTGGAAGATTGGCCATGAAATCTAGGGTTTGGCTTGCATCCATGCAAACCCTAGGTAGATTTGGGACTTTTGCCATGGGAGGTTCTAAAAATATTTGGACCTTCGGGAATTGCAATTGAGGCATAGAAAATCATGTTAGAACAATTGATTTCTAGTATCGAGTTGATTTATGGGTTCGTAATGAGTAACGAACTATTTTCTTATAGAAGCTTGGGTTGAAGCAAGAACTCAAGACTTGGTGACCAAGGAGCTCAAAGAACGCAAGACTTGGGAGCTCTTGATGTGGGTTTGTGTTTACCGAAGTGATTAGGTCACTTCCATGTCTAGGATAAATAACCATTTGAAATTAAAATGGTGTAAAAGTATGTAACCCTAGAATTTGCATGTTAGCAAAATGAGAATCATGATGAATTGAGCCATGGGCTCCTCTTGCATGTTAATGAATTCAAGTATTTCATTATTAGTTATACATGTTATGTGATTGCATATACGAATTAAAACCTAGTGTCATTGAACATAGGTTGGAACATGAGATTGGAATCTAGTGTCATTGAAAATAGGTTGGAACATGAGATTGGAACCTAGTGTCATTGAACATAGGTTGGAACATGAGATTGGAACCTAGTGTCATTGAACATATGTTGGAACATGAGATTGAGACCTAGTGTCATTGAACATAGGTTGGAACATGAGATTGGAACCTAGTGTCATTGAACATAGGTTGGAATATGAGATTGGAACCTAGTGTCATGGAACCTAGGTTGAGAATGTAAACCTAGTGTCATTGAACATAGGTAAGACTTGGTGACTTGAACCTAGGGCCATTGAACTTAGGTTGGCAAGTGTGAAATGTGAACATTGGGGTATCCGACGATTTCGCTACCCTAGGTATGCGATGATTTCGCTACCCGAGCCACTTGATGGCGGAGACGGGTTGGGGTATGCGACGATTTCGCTACCCCGGGTATGCGACGATTTCGCTACTCGAGCCACGTGATGGCGGAGACGGATTGGGGTACGCGACGATTTCGCTATCCCGGGTATGCGGCGATTCCGCTACCCGAATAAGGAGATGACAATTTCACTCCTTGGAGGTTGGGACCATGATGGGGATGGCGATTCCATTGCCCGGTGCCCAACACTATATTGTGCAAAGTGAAAGCATTGGGGTACGCGACGATTTCGCTATCCCGGGTATGCAGCGATTCTGCTACCCGAATAAAGAGATGACGATTTCACTCCTTGGAGATTGGGACCATGATGGGGATGGCGATTCCATTGCCCGGTGCCCAATACTTGCGGCGATTCCGCTTTGATTGAGAACCAATTTGGTGATGCGGCGATTCCGACACCATAAATAAATGAAAAGTGGTTGAACTTGGACAATGTGATATATAGGATGAACCTAGGAAAAAATAAAAGTTGTCATTTTATTTGGTTGCATCTTTTATGTTTATTTACAAGCATGTAAATATTTTTATGCATAGTTATTTGAGATCTAACTTATGCTCATGGTGTTTCTTTGGACCTGGTGGGTCGAGCTTCTCTCTTGGGTGACCTTACCCACTGGGAACTATGTTTATAGTTCTCACCCCACGTTTTTCAGGTCCTTCCGCGAGTGAGGCGGCGGAGCGAGGCAAGGGTTTGGCTCTGTAGATAGCGGCCCTTCCATTTTGGTGTTATGTGTAGTTGTACCCCGAGTTTTGGACAATGATAGCATAGGGGTTTTTATTAAATGTATAGAACTTGTAAATTCTATAGTTTTGAAACTTGATGTATGGAATAGAAATGAAAGAAAAGAAAATTTGGGCATGTATAAATGTGCAAATGTGATGTAATAGAAGTAGAACTTCTTTATGTGATGCTTTCCTTGTGCAACTCTTGTACTCCGTTCCTAGTTGGAACATCGTGGAAATGCTTGTGTTGTGACGCCTTGGGCGGATAGGGGAGACTCTGTCTGTTCGGCGGATCTGGCGCACGCACCCGTGCGGGTTGTCCTCTCACCTAGTTGGTGTTAAGGCACGGCGGGGCGTGACAGATTAAGGTGGTATCAGAGCGTAAAACGGTCTAGGTGGACCTAAGAAATCCTAGGATGGAAAAGACCCTAGGAGTGTAGGCTCGTGAGTGACTAGACCTTGGCTTATGGCGAAAGTTAAAGTGATTGGGTCATGTCCTTATACCTCTAATTGGAAGTAGAGGTAGATTCAAGGTGCATCTTATTCTTCACCGAGAGTGTTCATGTTGGCGGCCGACAACATGAAACCAAGTGAGGGGGGATAAGAGCCCTTGCGTGACTTTCGCCCAGATTGGGTTCACGTTTATTTTCGTGAAATGTTATGTCCTAAATGACCTTGAATGTCATGAATTGACCAAGGTCGTTGTGTTTTCAGGAGACAATGGTACGTGGAAGGCCTCCTACGAGGGCTGGGCTCAGGGGATCGAGCGCGGCTCCCGAACAACTCGGGGAGGGCGAGGACACGGGTCTTCGCGAACAGTTGACCGAGTTGATGGGCGTGGTTCGGCGACAGGCCGAAACCATGCAGCGACAGGAGGAGCAAATTAAGAAGCTCCAGGACGAGATGGCGCAGCAAGCGGCTGCGACTAGGGAGGAGAGAACGGGTGCACCTCTGGTCTCTGCTTCGGCACCGGCAGAGGGAGTGGCACCGGCGCCGGCTGTGGCGCCACCCGCACCACCGATTGCGGCCGATGGGTCGGGTGTTTCTATGCCCGATCCCGTGGCTGGGGAGGCGGAGAGGGAGCACGCACTTGCGGCTCTCGTGACGTTTAAGAAGTTCAACCCGCCTATCTTCAACGGGGAGAACGTAGATCCATGGGACGTGGAGACGTGGATCGATACAATTGAGACGCTCTTCGAGGATCTATATACCTTGGAGAGGGACAAGGTGCACCTCGCCGTTCATTGTTTGGAGCGATCGGCGAAGGTGTGGTGGAAGGGAGTCAAGCGTGATCGACTCTCTAGCCTTCCGCCACCGACTTGGGAGGAGTTTCGGGGTTTGGTGTTCGCCGCCTACTTCCCCGATAGTAAGAAGAGGGAACTCTAAGAGAAGTTTCGAAAGTTAAAGCAAGGGAACCGCACCATGCGTGAGTACGAGAGGGAATTCTCGTATATTATTAACTGTGTACCGCACGTTGTCTGCGGAGAATTGGACAAGGTTGATTGCTTCGTGCGCGGGCTTCGACCGAAGATCTTTCGGGCGGTTCACGCCTTCAAGCTGCAAACCTTTGCAGAGGTCTTGGATCGTGCCCTCTGGGTGGAGCACGGGAATGCATGTGCGCGCGAGGAGCGCGAATCTTAGGAAAGAGAGAAGGAAAAGGATAAGGAAAAAGGAAAGAAGCGTCCGGCGGGTGGCTCGGGTGGTCAGTCTAGCTCTAAGCGACCCCCGCAGTGCAACGGCGAGAGTTTCACATTGTCCAGTCTGAGGATTGTAAAACTGTGAATCATGGCCCAGCTGAACTTGCTGGTAGCTTATGGAAGTCGAATGAAACGATGCGTAAGACCTAAAAACCTAGAAATGGGAGTCAGTCTCTCAAAATACTCCCGGCAAACACATGGAATGACATAGAATCCTGCTGACGATAACGTAAGACTGAGGTTAGGTAGATCTATAAGACAACGCCGATTGGCACGCGTGCGGTAAAATGCTATTTCTCTATGGAGTGCCAGCGAGCGGTACGTCTTGCAGGAGTTAGACAAGTGGGTCGTTGGTGGTACCGATACTTGGATCGGTCGACAAGCAAGGAAGAGGCTCATGGCCTGAGGTTGGGCGTTGCTTAATTAAGCGAACGGTTGTGGGATGTCTCCGAACTAAGGAGGTGTGGGGGCTGCCTGCAGTGCACAGTCCCTGGGTGGGTCCAAGAGTTCCCTTCGGGGATGTGTTTTTTCTCCTTTGGAACTATCGTATTGAGATCGCTCGTTCTGCATGACGGGCAGACTCAACACTAGGTTCCAATCATACATGCAATCACATAACAAGTATAGATAATGGAAATATACTTGAATTCTTTAACATGCAAGAGGAGCTCATGGCTCTATCTATCATGATTCTCATTTTGCCAACATGCAAGTTCTAGGGTTCACATTACTCACCATTTTATCTTTAAATGGTTATTTACCCTAGACATGGAAGTGACCTAATCACTTCGGTAAACACAAACCCACCTCAAGAGCTTCCAAATTCTTGAATTCTTTGAGCTCCTAGGTCTCCTAGCCTTGAGTTCTTGCTTCAACCCAAGCTTCTACAAGAAAATAGTTCGTTACTCGTTACGAACCAATAAATCAACTCAATACTTGAAATCATTTGTTCTAACATGGTTTCCTATGCCTCAATTGTAATTCCCGAAGGTCCAAATATTTTTAGAACCTCACATGGCAAAAACTCTCATTTCACCTAGGTTTCACATGCATGCATGTAGAACCTCAAAATCTCTTGGCCAATCTCCACGTTTTGTGCTTTAGATTGCCTAGGGTTTCCAAAAACCTCATAACAAAGGATTAAAATCCAAGGTATATGATGTGTGTTGACACTCCGAACGAGTATTTGAATCCTACCCCGATGGTGGATATCGTTTCGTTAAAGCTACATGAAGATCTAAACTTCAAGGAGCAATTGTTGTGGATTGGACTTGTGGAATGTAGGAATTTGGAATTATCACTATTCCTACTACAAGATGCTTTGGAGCAACGTCTTGGATGCGATGCTTTTGTGAGAGCTGGAGGCTTCACTGCGAGGGCGATGTTCTTATCTCCTTTGGTTTTGCTGTTTGTTGTTGATAGTTGATCCGTAGTTTCGCGGACGAAACTCCTTTTTAGGAGGGGAGTATGTAGCACACTGAACTTTAGCAAATTGCGGAGTTCCAGTGAGAGAATAGTGGCTTATGCTATTCTGGAGTTTTGGGTTGTGTTTGGTGAGCTTCGGAGTGTTTTCGGGACTTAGAAAGTGCGAAAACGGACTCCGGAAGTCAAAATCTGCAAAAGTGCAGATTTTGCATTGTATACCGGTATCTGGTTTAGGGATACCGGAATCCAGTGAGAACTGGTTGTGCGCAGCTCTCGGGTTCTGCGGAATCCGACAGTTGATACCGGAATAAGCTGCGTACCGGTACTGATGTTGGCATACCGGTACTGAAGCGTTTTGTACCGGTACTGAGAAGTTGCATACCGGAATGCTGTTGCGCGGCTTGTTGACCGAGGCTCGGGTTTTGCAAAATTTGTGTAGTATACCGGTATGCATGTGTGTATACCGGTACACAGTGCTGCAGAGTGCATTTTGTGCAGTTTTGCAATTTTGGCTTTTTGAGGGGTCTAAGTGGATTTTGTTACTTTTGGTTAAGTAACCCTTCACCCCTCTCATGTTGCCTTGCTGCTGAGGACTTGGAGGAGATGAGGTAGGTTCCTTCCCTCTCTCTCTCTAGATTTTCTTGCTCCCAAACCCTAGAAACTTGGTTTTGATCTCTTCTCTCTCCATTTTCTTCATGGAGGAGTGCTTCTAGGCTTTGTGGGGAGCTCGGGATGGATGAGAGGAACTTGTTGGTGGGCTTAGCTTCAACCTAGCATGTTTGAGCTTGGTTGGGAGCTTGATTTGAGGTTAGTAAACCCTTTTACAACCTCTAACACGCAGGTACCCAGAAAAAGAAAAATAAATCTAACACTGGGTCCTTATTAAATTACATCAATTTACATCATCACATGATACATCCACATCATAAGGTTGCTATCCATGATCATCACCTCATACACATCACATGCATATAATATAAAATTCTCTAATTCGAATTCTAATTAATTGGGTTTCGGATTAATTTAAAACAAATCGTTATTTGTTTCAAGAAATCATAATTTGTTATTTAAAATTATTAAAAGATTTAATACATCTCATATATTTAAAATTTTAAAATTTTAAATTAATTTTAAATTGCGATCCTGCATGACGCAACCGCATGCCGTAGCCGCATCCCGGTCGCGTCGCACACAAGCAGCGCATGCAAATAGCTTGCCCGCATACCGTGCGCGGACGTAGCACCATGTGCATATCATCCATGCACATCGCCGCATACCACATGCAATCAAATGCCCAACTAATTAATTAGTGTTGCTATACACCAATTTGTCATGCATGGCCACCCTAATTAATTAGATGACGTATAAGGCATTAAATTGACATGTGCATGCATGTCATTGGGATGACCAAATTAAACACATGCTATTCCCTGCACGCAACCCACTTGTTGCACGCACGAGTACACATCGCGCGTCGGTTTTAATTAATGTTTCAAAACAATCAAAATAATATTCGCAAAACAATCTTCATTGTTTTGATTTCGATCGCTCCAAAAAACCCAATCAACATCGAAAAAGAGATTAGATCTAAAAAAAACAATGAGGGTGGCTCTGATACCACTGTAAGAAAATTAAGCATGTAGGCGCAGCGGAAGAAAATAACACAATTAAAATTTTCTAAACCAAAGATCACCTCGTGTTTCGTTTTAGATTGTTAACAATTAATCTAATTGATCTTATCAATTATGATTTACTTTTACCTTGCGCGGGTCGAGATCACCGCGAAGTCGACGATCGCTGGTAAAAGTTGTTCGTCCTCGCTAGCCGCGCACGCGCCCGGCCTCTACTCGCGTCCACACGAAATCACGCCTTTGATCGAAGTAGTCGACCGCTTCGATCCGCGATCCGATCACGAATTAACTCTTGCGTCGATTTGAGGAAGATGATTCAATCTTCTAATTGTGCTAGCAATCTTCCGAAGATCGAAAACGATAGATTAATTGTGGAGGACTTGAGGAAGAGGGAGAGGGTTGACGGCTAGGGATTTTCTTGTATTGCTTGTCTCATTAATATGTCATATGACATATATTTATAATGAGAAAATCCTAATCCTAAACCTAATCCTTATCGAATCCTAATCCGATTGGATTATCCATTAACCCTCAAGTTGGTTTTATTTTGAACCGAATCTGAATCCGAATCCTAATCCTAATTCGGTTCGTGTGTAACATTTACACATAAGTCCTCATATTATTTACTAACAATTAGTAAATATACCATGCAACTTTTGCACTTAAATACATTTAATTTACAACAATTGCAAATTAGTCCTTTTACTATTAAATTAGTAAACTTTAGTATTTAACTATATTGCAATTAACCCATCTGATAAACTTCTTTTATCGTCACCTTAATATCGATCATGGGCGATTTCTTATGTGTGTGACCTAATAGGTCCAATTCTGTCTGGTAGTGAGATATGATGCGATCCCCATCGACATCATCATCGAAACTCTTTTCGATGGATCAAACACTTTTGATTCTACCCTAGTAGAATAATTATTCGCCTATAATTATTCTTATTGGTTCCCACAATCCACCAGTGACGCCTAGCAGCATATAGTGGCAATCCAGTCAGAAGTGAATATCGGACTGAACCTCTAGGTGCAGTTATCGTACAATACAATCCTTCTATCGCATAGTCCCAACTGAGTGGAGGTCATGGAATACTCGTCAAACCCCATCACCCGTCATATGACAAATTTGATAGGACAGAAGCTCTTATGGTTACTCTTGGAAACATCTTTCCACACACCATATTACCCCGGCCGAGGATTTCTGAGCTTTGTCTTACAAATAGCATAGGACTAATTATCTCTCTACCGAGAGCGATAGATCCCCTATAAACACACACCCATTCCTAATATGAATCTACTGCAGCCAACATATACTACTAAGACCCGTGGCTAGGATCAGAGTTTGTTGCATAGTCAAACTACAGTAGCTTCACATTGAATGGCCGTGGTGTCGCAGGTCTAAGGATCAGTTGTACCACTGCAACATCGAACCAGTTACTGACGAATAAGTAGACATCCATGTAACCGTTCGTAGTTGGTCACGCTCAGTACCCTTGTTCTCTAACAACCACCTGCATGTTCGCATCAGTGTCCCCACACTGATGACTCGAGACTCGTCATCCCATAAGGAAGCGGCACATACATCAATCTTACCGGATCAATCATCGTCCCCATGATGATCCACCGATTGAGAGCATTTATGAATTAATCACCAATAATATGTATATCAAATTCTCAACTCTTGAGAATACATATTATCATCTTATTAATTCAAAGGACGATTCACGGACACATTAAACATGAATGGCATAAAAAGGCCCAAATTTATAAATTATAAAGATTAAGTACAAAGATATGTCCCATAGAAAATAAAATGCGTCAGCCTGATAGGCTTCTAGGGCATACAACTAACACTTTCCCCTCATTCCTCTTCACTTTCCTCTCATTCCCTCTCCCTCTCCCTCACTTTCTCTCTTTAGAGATCTCTCCAAAGCTTGGAGAAGTGGTGGATTGGAGCTTGGAAAAGGACTTCCAAGGTGCAAAGAAGCTTCTTGGTGCAACAAGAATCTTGGGAGCTAGGGCTTCGAGGTGAGTTCTTGTGATTTAGGATTTAAACCTTGGATTTAATCCTTCAAGAAGAGGTTTTTGGAAACCCTAGGCAATCTTAACCACAAAAGGTGGAAGATTGGCCATTAAATCTAGGGTTTAGCTTGCATGCATGCAAACCCTAGGTAGATTTGGGGCTTTTGTCATGGGAGGTTCTAAAAATATTTGGACCTTCGGAAATTGCAATTGAGGCATAGGAAATCATGTTAGAACACTTGATTTCAAGTATTGAGTTGATTTATGGGTTCGTAACGAGTAACGAACCGTTTTCTTGTAGAAGCTTGGGTTGAAGTAAGAACTCAAGGCTTGGACACTTAGGGGCTTGAAGAATACAAGAATTTGGAAGCTCTTAAGGTGGGTTTGTGTTTACCGAAGTGATTAGGTCACTTCCATGTCTAGGGTAAATATCCATTTAAAGATAAAATGGTATGTGTTGTGAACCCTAGAATTTGCATGTTGGCAAAGGTAAAATCATGATAGGTAGAGCAATGAGCTCCTATTGCATGATATAGAATTCAAGTATAATTCAATTATCTATATTTGTTGCATAGTTGCATGTATGATTGGAACCTAGTGTTATTGAACATAGGTTGGAACATGTGAGAATGGAACCTAGTGTCATTGAACATAGGTTGGACATGAGATTGGAACCTAGAGTCATGGAACCTAGGTTGAGAATGGGAAAGTAAACCTAGTGTCATTGAACATAGGTGAGACTTAGTGACTTGAACCTAAGGTCATGAGACTTAGGTTGGCAAGTGAAAAATGTGAACAACGGGATGTGCGACGATTTCGCTATCCCGGGTAGGCGACGATTTCGCTACCATGCCATGAGTTGGCGGTGTTGAAACGGGATGTGCGACGATTTTGCTATCCCGGGTAGGCGACGATTTCGCTACCATGCCATGAGTTGGCGGTGTTGACACGGGATGTGCGACGATTTTGCTATCCCGGGTATGCGACGATTTCGCTACCACGCCATGAGTTGGCGGTGTCGAGATGGGATGTGCGACGAGGTTGCTATCCCGGGTATGCGACGAGTTCGCTACCCATGCCATGTGATGGCGGTGTTGAGATGGGGTATGCGACGATTTTGCTATCCCGAGTATGCGACGAGTTCGCTACTCGAACTAGGAGGTGACGAGTTCACTCCTTGAATGTTGGAAACCTTATGGTAAGGCGGAGATTCCGAAACCATAAGTAAATGACAAGTAATTGAACTTAGTCAATGTGAAATATAGGATGAACCTAGGAGAGAATGATAATTTACATTTCATTTGGTTGCATCCTTTATGTTTATTTACAAGCATGTAAATAATTATTGCATAGTTATTTGTGATCTAACTTATGCATATGGTGTTTCTTTGGACCTGGTGGGTCGAGCTTCTCTCTTGGGTGGCCTTACCCACTGGGAACTATGTTTATAGTTCTCACCCCACGTTTTCCAGGTCCTTCCGCGAGTGAGGCGGCGGAGCGAGGCAAGGGTTTGGCTCTCTAGATAGCGGCCCTTCCATTTTGGTGATACATAGAGTTGTACCCCTAGTCTTGGACTTTGATAGTATAGGGGATTTCCATTACATGTATGAAACTTATGTATTCCATAGTTTTGGAACATGGTGTATGGAATGAAAAGAAAGAAAATAAAAATTTGGGCATGTATAAATGTGCAATGTGATGTAATAGAAGTAGAACTTCTTTATGTTGATGCTTTCCTTGTGCAACTCTTGTACTTCGTTCCTAGTTGGAACCTCGTGGATAAGCTTGTGTTGTGACGCCTTGGGCGGGTAGAAGAGGCTCTATCCGTTCGGCGGGTCTGGGGCATGCGCCCGTGCGGTTATTCTTTCCACCTAGTTGGTGTTAAAGGTCCGGCGGGGCGTGACAGACTGAGGTGGTATCAGAGAGTAGAAACGGTCTAGATGGACCTAAGAAAACCCTAGGATGAAAAAGACCCTAGGAGTGTAGGCTCGTGAGTGACGAGATCTTTGATGTGGCGAAAGATAAGTGATTGGGTTATGTCCTTATGCCTCTAGTTGGAAATAGAGGTAGATTCGAGGTGTGTCTTATTCTTCGCCAAGTGTGTTCGTGTTGGCGGCCGACAACATGAAACCAAGTGAGGGGAATAAGGACCCTTGTGTGACTTTCGCCTAGATTGGGTTCACGTTTATTTTCGTGAAGTATAGTGTTGCGAATGACTTTGAAGGTCATGAAATGACCAAAGTCGTTGTGTTTTCAGGAGATAATGGTACGTGGACGGCCTCCTACAAGGGCTGGGCTCGGAGAATCGAGCGCGGCTCCCGATCAACTCGGGGAGGGTGAGAACTCGGGTCTTCGTAATAAGTTGACCGAGTTGATGGGCGGGGTTCGGCGACAGGCCGAAGCCATGCAGCGACAGGAGGAGCAGATTAAAAAGCTCCAAGACGAGATGGCGCAGCAAGCAGCTGCGATTAGGGAGGAGATGTTGGGAGTACCTCCGGCCTCTGCTTCGGCACCGGCCGAGGAGGTGACACCGACGCCGGCTGTGGCGCCACCGGCATCACCGATTATAGCCGGTGGGCCGGGTACTCCTATGCCCGACTCCGAAATAGAGGATGCGGAGCGAGAGCGCGCACTGGCGGCTCTCATGAGGTTTAAAAAGTTCAACCCGCCTATCTTCAACGGGGAGAACGTAGATCCATGGGATGTAGAGACATGGATCGATGCTATGGAGACACTCTTCGAGGATCTATATACCTTGGAGAGGGACAAAGTGCACCTCGCCGCTCATTGTTTAGAGTGATCGGCGAAGGTATGGTGGAAGGGAGTCTGGCGTGATCGACTCCCTAGCCTTCCGCCACCGACGTGGGAGGAGTTTCGGTGTATGGTATTTGCCGCCTACTTCCCCGATAGCGAGAAAAGAAAACTTCAAGAAAGGTTCCGGAAGTTGAAGCAAGGGAACCGCACCGTGCGCGAGTACGAGAGGGAGTTCTCGTACATTATTAATTGCGTACCGCACGTTGTCCGCGGAGAGTTGGACAAGGTCGATTGTTTCGTGCGCGGACTTCGACCGGAGATCTTTCGAGCGGTTCACGCCCTCAAGCTAAAGACCTTTGCAGAGGTCTTGGACCGTGCTCTTTGGGTAGAGCACGGGAATGCTTGCGCGCGCGAGGAGCGCGAAGCTTGGGAAAGAGAGAAGGAGAAGGATAAGGAAAAAGCGACCGGCGGGTGGCTCGGGTGGGCAATCTAGCTCAAAGCGACCCTCGAAGCACTCGCAGTAGCAAAACCAATCGCGAGGGTTCCGGCGGAACCGACCCTCAACCCAGTGCCCGATTTGTAGCGGCCCCCACGGCCCTCAGCAATGTGATTATCGTGAGGGCAGGTGCTACAAGTGCGGACAGCCGGGACATATGCGATACAATTGCCCGATGGATGATGGCCGAGCACCGTCATCGGCATCGGCATTTGCATCGCCGAGACAGCTCGCGGGCATCCCACCCGCGGCGATGTCGGCAGGCCGTACTCAGCTGCCGAGACCAGCCGAGGGCCAGCGCCGAGTGGACGGGTATTCGCCTCACAGGTGGAGGAGCCTTCTGCCCAGGATAATGTCGTGGCAGGTATTGTGTTAATTAAAGGCATTCGATGTAGAGCTTTGTTTGATACTGGTGCATCGCATCATTCATTGCTCGATCATTTGCTATTGCACACGGAATAGAAATTGTAGATGCCACACATGCAAGAACTGTGCAAGTACCTGAACACACCTTTTGTGTACATCACGCGTGTGTAGGTTGTCCAGTGAGGGTTGAAAACTGGATAATGCCAGCTGATTTGCTGGTGTTAAGTCGAATGAATGAGTATGACTTAATCCTAGGAATGGATTGGCTCTCGAAATATCACGCTACTATTGATTGTGAGAGCCGGATAGTGAGGTTTAGAGAACCCGGGCACAAAGAGTTTGTGTACCGTGGTTGCAAGAGTTCGCTCTTTGCGTCAATGGTGTCCACGTCGCAAGCAAGGAAGTTTATTGCTAGTGGTTGCATTTCCTACTTGGCGACGGTAGTGGATGACCGAAAGGAAGTGTTGGGGCTCGAGGACATTCCTATAGTTCAAGAGTTCCCGGATGTATTTCCGACGGAGTTGCCCGGAATGCCACCGGACCGGGAAATAGAATTCGTGATCGATTTGCTCCCGGGTACGTCGCCGATCTCTAAGGCCCCGTACAGGATGGCACCCGCGGAACTGAAGGAATTGAAAGCACAATTGTAAGATTTAATGGACAAGGGTTTCGTAAAGCCAAGTGTGTCACCTTGGGGAGCCCCTATTCTATTTGTGCGGAAAAAAGACAGTTCGCTGCGGTTATGTGTAGATTACCGCGAGTTGAATAAAGTGACCGTCAAGAATAAGTGTCACGCCCCGCCGTGCCTTAACACCAATTAGGTGGAAGGAAAAAACGCACGGGCACATGACCCAGATCCGCCGAACGGACAGAGTTTCCCCTGTACGTCCAAGGCGTCACAATCAGTATAATTCAAGAGGTTCCAAACAGGAACAGAATTCATACAAAGATTGCATAAGGAAAGCATCATAAACTACTATGCTATTACAAGCATTTGCAATACAACCATATGTTACATTTTTCTGTCTTTGTTCAATCTTTCCAAATACAATCAATTTATTATTACATTTTCCTTTCATTCGAATACCCCTAAACTACGCAGTAGAGGGTACTTCTATTCTGGTCACAGTGGTAGGACGCTAACTACTGAGTTACGCCCTTCCCTCGCGCCGCCGCGCCGCTCACGTGAGGACCTGAAAAATAGTGGGATGAGAACTATATAAAATAGTTCCCAGTGGGTAAGGCCACCCAAGAGAGGAGCTCGACCCACCAGGTCCAAAGGAAGCATACGAGCATGGGTTAGTACATATACATAACCTGCAAGCATATAACTTTACTATATACGAAAAGTAAACATGCTATGCTTCAACAAATGCGATAATGAAATCCATGCAATATATTTTTAACTGCTATTTCACTATCCATTTCATAATCAATCTGCTCCTAAGGTTCATTTACCTTAGCTAAGCCGTACTTGACTCGCTCTCTAGTCCATCATTAACAGGTTACCACCCTCCTAAGGTTTACTTATTTTAGTCAAACCTTACCCGACTCACTCTAGAGTCAAACATCCTTGGGCCACCGCCCAACTAAGGTTTGCTTATTTAGCCAAACCTTCACCGACTCACTCTTGAGTCATATATCCTTGGGCCACAGCCCAGCTAAGGTTTACTTATTTAGTCAAACCTTCACCGACTCACTCTTGAGTCATGTATCAGCGGATTACCGCCAATGTCCAGGCCTGAGGAGATGAACATGCCACATACACCTCAGCCTACAATCCACTCGGCAGGTGAGGGATATACCACAAACACCTCCGCTACTCAAATCACTGCCGAGCGAGGAGAACCACACATACCCGCAGTTATGAGTCACTTGCCGGGCGAGGAGAACCACACATACCCGCAAGTATAATCTGCTGCCGAGCGAGGAGAACCACACATATCCGCAGCCACAATCACTTGCCAGGCGAGGAGAACCACACATACCTGCAAGTATCAGTCTAGCGATTCCGGAATCCACTTTCACATCTCAAGGGTTCATCATTACCCTATGTAGTAAACCTCTTCTGGGTTCATATTGCCATGTCCAAGTGGTCAACCTACCACTATATTTTCCAACCTATGTTCAATGACACTAGGTTCGATGTCTTGTTTAAGTGATCTTCCTATCACTATGTTATCTCAACCTAGGTTCAATAACTCTAGGTTCACATACATTCCAATCTATGTTCAATGACACTAGGTTCATTTCACGTTCCAACCTATGTTCAATGACACTAGGTTCATTTCACATTCCAACCTATGTTCAATAACACTAGGTTCATTTCACATCCCAACCTATGTTCAATAACACTAGGTTCAACATGCATGCATCATCTCTCAAGTATATATATTATTATGGAATACTTAGATTCTTTTACATGCAAGGTGAGCCCATGGCTCAAATCATCTTGATACATATATCTAATGCCAACATGCACATTATAGTTCTTTCTTATCCTAGTTGTCCACCGCTAGGATTTTCAATTTACGTGGCCTCTAGCCCTTGTTTATCCACATGTCAAGTTCTCTATCATGTAGAGAAAACTAGCTCATCGCTATGTTCTCACCTAGGCATACACATGTCCATTTGTAACAATGTGCTCCACATGCCTACAATTCCAATCTATGATAGGTAATGGTATTCACCTCATATGATCTACACATTCATATATATATACCACTTGCCAATTAACCTACCATTGCATCAAGTAAAAATAAATATACTTTACTCTTTCGACATGGAAGTGACCTAATCACTTCGGTAAACACAAACCGACCTCACAAAGATCCCTAATTGCTTGTAGACACTTGCAATTAGGCTCTTTTCCTTGGCCTCAAGCTTAGTCTTCAAGCTCCTTGCCCTAACACACATGAAGGATTCGTTAATCCGAGTCGAACTCATAACGATCCCATCTCTTGGAATCACTCAAAATAGAGTTGTCCCACATGTTCCACTAACCCCCAACTAGGGTTCTATGGGGTCAAAATATTTTTAAACCCCTCCATAAGAAAATCCCTCTTTCAACTTAGGGTTTACATGCATGCATGTAATAGCCTAAAATCATATGGCCAATCCCCACCATTTGTGGTCTAGATTGCCAAGGGTTTCCAAAAACCTCAAAACAAGAGATCAATTCCAAGGTTTAAACCCAAATCATCAAGAACTCACCTCTTGCCCAAGCTCCTTTAGCTTATTCTTGCTCCAAGAAGCTTCTTTCCCACCATGGATTTCTTTTCCAAACTTGAATCACTCTTTTCTTCAAGCTTTGGAGAGCTCTCTAGAGAGAGAAAGTAGAGGAGAGGGAGAGGAGAAGTAGAGGAAGAAGGGAGAAAATGAAGAAGATAAGCCCCCAACCTCCCCTCATAAGCCTACCACATGAAATGACAAAAATACCCCTATTCTGGAGTTTCTGGGTCCGTGGGGTCCGGACCTTGCATCCCGGGTCCGGAACCCGTAAGCAATTTCAGCATTTTTGCAGCTGGGGTCCGGACCCCAATCCCACGGTCCGGACCCGGACACTGTGAACAGTATTTTCAGCCTTTTATTTTTCTTCTCATTTTCGCTCTAAAACTCCGTTTTTCATTCCGTTTTCTCTCCAAATCAAATCCAACACAACCGAAACCCTTTTACACATAAGAACACTTCCTAAGTTGGAGAATTATAGTTTATCCCTTACTGAATAATTATATTCCAACATACAATCGAAATCTCAAAATTCTCCCAACTTTCCCCTAATCATTTCAACACTTTCGGGACACAACGTGGACTCACCAAATCCACTTCTAATCGTTCCGAAACCCTCGGAACTCAATTCTAAACACGTTCAACTTGCTCTTGAACTAAACTTTGTCCAACTTGGCCAAAGTTCAATATGCTTCCGAATTACGGTTCTCTACAATAAGTACTCGTTACCCCGAATTGATGACTTGTTCGATCAGTTGCAAGGGTCTCGGGTGTATTCAAAGATTGATTTGCAATCCGGTTATCACCAATTGAAGATCAAACCGGAGGATGTGCATAAGACCGCATTTAGGACGCGGTATGGACACTATGAATTCACGGTTATGCCTTTCGGGCTTACCAATGCCCCGGCAGCGTTCATGGATTTAATGAACCGTGTGTTCAAACCACTATTGGATCAATTTATGGTTGTGTTCATAGATGATATTCTTGTCTACTCTCGGAGTGAAGAGGAACATAAAGAGCACCTAAGGATTGTGCTTCAAGTTCTTCGAGAGAACAAGTTGTTCGCCAAGTTAAAGAAGTGCGAATATTGGATTCGTGAGGTCGCTTTCTTGGGTCATTTGATCTCCGCGGAAGGAGTATCAGTAGACTCTATTAAAGTTGAGGCAATCAAGGATTGGCCTCGCCCGACCAATGTCACGGAAATACGAAGTTTTTTGGGACTTGCGGGATACTATCAGCGGTTCGTGGAGGGATTTTCAAAAATCTCCGGTCCACTAACGCGTCTTACCCGCAAGGGAGCCAAATATGTTTGGAGCGAGGAATGCGACCAAAGCTTTAAGGAGCTAAAAGAAAGGTCGACTTCGGCTCCGGTTCTCGCCTTGCCGATTGCGGGGGAGGGCTTTGTGGTGTATAGTGATGCATCACGGCGTGGTCTTGGGTGTGTGCTTATGCAAAGAGGACAAGTAATAGCATATGGCTCTCGACAGCTAAAGAGCTATGAGCAAAATTATCCCACCCACGACTTAGAGCTTGCAGCGGTGATCTTCGCGCTTAAATTGTGGAGACACTATTTATACGGGGAACATTGTGAGGTTTACACGGATCATAAAAGCTTAAAGTACTTATTCACTCAAAAGGAGTTGAATTTGAGGCAGCGAAGATGGTTGGAGTTGATAAAGGATTACGACTTAACCATCTTGTACCACCCCGGTAGAGCCAATGTGGTGGCCGATGCGCTCAGTAGAAAATCCGTGGAGAACTTCGCAATTGAGATGACGGGACAAATGCCGTTGATTAAGGAAATGGGCCGGTTTGACTTGGAAGTCGTGGCCCCGGGCGTCCCCGCTAGACTTATGAATCTCGAGATTTGGCCAACTTTGTTGGAGCAAATAAAAGAAAAGCAATCCGGTGATCCGGAACTCCAAAAGGTGCGGAGTGCTATCGAGAGCGGGCGCGCCGGTGATTTTCATGTAGACTCGAAGGGCGCAATTCGATTCCGAAATCGATTGTGCGTGCCAAAAGTCGAGGATATTCGTGGGGAGATCTTGAAAGAAGCTCACACTTCTCCCTATGCGATTCACCCGGGCGGCACCAAAATGTACAAGGATCGTAAATTACATTATTGGTGGCCGGGGATGAAACTTGATGTTGGACGCTTTGTGGCACAATGCTTAGTATGCCAACAGGTGAAGGCCGAGCGTCGCTTTCCGGCGAAAAAATTGCAAGGGTTGCCCATTCCAGTTTGGAAGTAGGAGAACATAGCAATGGACTTCGTTGTGGGTTTACCTTGATCACAAGGTGGCCAATACGCGATTTGGGTGGTGGTGGATCGTTTGTCAAAGTCGGCACACTTTTTGCCAATCCACACCACTTGGTCGGGAGACAAGTTAGCACAAGTCTACCTGGACGAGATTATGCAGTTGCACGGGGTCCCGACCTCGATAGTTTCAGATCGAGATCCCCGTTTTACGTCGCATTTTTGAAAAAGCTTGCAAGAAGCTTTGGGTACACGGCTCGATTTTAGTTCAGCATTTCATCCTCAAACTGACGGTCAATCGGAAAGGACAATTCAGATTTTGGAGGATATGCTGCGAGCGTGAGTGTTGGACTTCAAGGGTGCATGGCCTACTCATTTGCCGATGGCTGAATTTGCTTACAATAATAGCTATCAATCTAGCATCGGTATGGCACCGTTTGAAGCCTTGTATGGAAGGAAATGCCGCTCTCATATTCATTGGAGTGAGGTCGGCGAGAGAAGGGTCTTAGGACCTGATGTGTTGCGTGAAGCGGAGGAAAAGGTCCGCTTGGCACGCGAACGCTTATCGACGGCGCAATCTCGACAAAAGAGTTATGCGGATCGACGTCGACGAGATTTGGAATTCGCGGTAGGAGACCGCGTCTTCTTGGAAGCCGATAATGGCTGGTGTGGAATCGGGTTCCGAAGATTTCGGAACATTATGGGTACGAGTGGAAACCCGAAAATTGAAAAATTTTGAAAAAAGGACCAACTGGAGCAAAACTGCTCACGGGGTCCGGACCCTGGAAGCTGGGGTCCGGACAATGAAGTCCGCGGGCAGCCACGGTCCGGACCCGGATGTTACGGTCCGGACCCGAGCTGGTTTCCGAGTTGGGGTGCGTACGGGTTCCGGACCCGGACACCAAGGTCCGGACCCGGCCTGCGCGTTGGTCAGTTATCAGTGCGGGGTCCGGACCCCACTTGCAAGGTCCGGACCCGACTGAGGCAGAATGCCCAGTGAGGGGTATTTTGGTAATTTTGCGGTGAATAGGTTATGTAGGGAGGGCTGAGGTCTTTCCCCTCATTCCTCTTCACTTTCCTCTCATTCCCTCTCCCTCTTCCTCACTTTTTCTCTCTAGAGATCTCTCCAAAGCTTGGAGAAGTGGTGGATTGGAGCTTGGAAAAGGACTTCCAAGGTGCAAAGAAGCTTCTTGGTGCAAGAAGAAGCTTGGGAGCTAGGGCTTCGAGGTGAGTTCTTGCGATTTAGGGTTTAAACCTTGGATTTAATCCTTCAAGAAGAGGTTTTTGGAAACCCTAGGTAATCTTAACCACAAAAGGTGGAAGATTGGCCATGAAATCTAGGGTTTGGCTTGCATGCATGCAAACCCTAGGTAGATTTGGGGCTTTTGTCATGGAAGGTTCTAAAAATATTTGGACCTTCGGGAATTACAATTGAGGCATAGGAAATCATGTTAGAACACTTGATTTCAAGTATTGAGTTGATTTATGGGTTCGTAACGAGTAACGAACCGTTTTCTTGTAGAAGCTTGGGTTGAAGCAAGAACTCAAGGCTTGGACACTTAGGGGCTTGGAGAATACAAGAATTTGAAAGCTCTTAAAGTGGGTTTGTATTTACCGAAGTGATTAGGTCACTTCCATGTCAAGGGTAAATATCCATTTAAAGATAAAATGATATGTGTTGTGAACCCTAGAATTTGCATGTTGGCAAAGGTAAAATCATGATAGGTAGAGCAATGAACTCCTATTGCATGATATAGAATTCAAGTATAATTCAATTATCTATACTTGTTGCATGGTTGCATGTATGATTGGAACCTAGTGTTATTGAACATAGGTTGGAACATGTGAGAATGGAACCTAGTGTCATTGAACATAGGTTGGACATGAGATTGGAACCTAGAGTCATGGAACCTAGGTTGAGAATGAGAAAGTAAACCTAGTGTCATTGAACATAGGTGAGACTTAGTGACTTGAACCTAAGGTCATGAGACTTAGGTTGGCAAGTGAAAAATGTGAACAACGGGATGTGCGACGATTTTGCTATCCCGGGTAGGCGACGATTTCGCTACCATGCCATGAGTTGGCGGTGTTGAAACGGGATGTGCGACGATTTTGCTATCCCGGGTAGGCGACGATTTCGCTACCATGCCATGAGTTGGCGGTGTTGACACGGGATGTGCGACGATTTTGCTATCCCGGATATGCGACGATTTCGCTACCACGCCATGAGTTGGCGGTGTCGAGATGGGATGTGCGACGAGGTTGCTATCCCGGGTATGCGACGAGTTCGCTACCCATGCCATGTGATGGCGGTGTTGAGATGGGGTATGCGACGATTTTGCTATCCCGAGTATGCGACGAGTTCGCTACTCGAACTAGGAGGTGACGAGTTCACTCCTTGAATGTTGGAACCCTTTTGGTAAGACGGCAATTCCGAAACCATAAGTAAATGACAAGTAATTGAACTTAGTCAATGTGAAATATAGGATGAACCTAGGAGAGAATGATAATTTACTTTTCATTTGGTTGCATTCTTTATGTTTATTTACAAGCATGTAAATAATTGTTGCATAGTTATTTGTGATCTAACTTATGCATATGGTGTTTCTTTGGACCTGGTGGGTCGAGCTTCTCTCTTGGGTGGCCTTACCCACTGGGTTTGGCTCTCTAGATAGCGGCTCTTCCATTTTGGTGATACATAGAGTTGTACCACTAGTCTTGGACTTTGATAGTATAGGGGATTCCCATTACATGTATGAAACTTATGTATTCCATAGTTTTGGAACATGGTGTATGGAATGAAAAAAAAGAAAAGAAAATTTTGGGCATGTATAAATGTGCAATGTGATGTAATAGAAGTAGAACTTCTTTATGTTGATGCTTTCCTTGTGCAACTCTTGTACTCCGTTCCTAGTTGGAACCTCGTGGATAAGCTTGTGTTGTGATGCCTTGGGCGGGTAGAAGAGGCTCTATCCGTTCGGCGGGTCTGGGGCATGCGCCCGTGCGGTTATCCTTTCCACCTAGTTGGTGTTAAAGGCCCGGCGGGGCGTGACATTCTCGGTGAGAAATCGAAGTTTCAGATTCTTTGGATTATTTGAGACCCTGAGGCAAATGGGCCTAGTGGCATGTCGAGCCGTTTTACTTCATGTGAGAATCCGAATTTTGGGAATTTGAAATTCTCAGTGTTCCTCTCCCCCATTACTGTGTTTTTGATCAGTATACGTATATATATACCGGTATTTATATATATATATATGTATATAAGTGATTTTAGTGGATTTTAATAGTTGTTGTTTTTTCGTCGCGGAGAGCGAACGGCTTAACGGCGCGATCCGGAGTCCGAATCTGACGAACCAAAATGGTGAGTTCGATGTCTCGGCAGTGCTGAACGCGATGGCGTGATTTGCGTCGTCGTGCGACGAGCAGATGAAAAGTTATTCCATCTTGATCGCCGAGAGGTCGTAAGTCGCATTTTGTAATTTCGCGATTTGGACCCTGTTCTCGCACCGTTTCGCGTGAGATTGCTTGTGGAGGGGTGTTTGGGCATCTTGTGCTGGCTGAGAGGGACCTTGGGGTGTTTTGCTGAGTTTGGAGGGGTTTTTCTGTAATTTGGTTGGTGGAGGGGGTGGGTGAAACATCCCCTCACACTCTCTCTCTCTCTCTCCCTCTCTCACTCCCTTCTCTCCCCTGCTCCCAGGGGGGGGTGAGCACGAGGCTCCCCTGCCCCTCAGCCTCCTCCCCGAGCCCTGCCGGTCGCCGCCGGCCACCGCCTGGCCGGAGCTACCCCCGGTCACACTCTCTCTCCCTTTTCTTCTTCTTCTCCTTCTTCTTCTTCCCGGAGGTGTGCACCCAGGGGAAACCCACGCCAGAGCTCCCCTGAGGTGGCACGACTGCTCGAGTCCTGCGCCGCCGCCGGTGACCGCCGCCGTGGGCCGCCGAGCTGCCGCAGCTGCTGCCAGGGCAGCTGCGGGCAGGGGGTTGGTGGCCCGAGCCGCCGCCGGTTCGCGCCGCCTTGGGGGGTGAGCGCCCTCACCCTCAGGTCCTCCGGCGCCGCCCCTTTCTTCCCCGGCCGCCCCCGTGCCGCCGGTGCGCCGCCGCGCCGCCTGCGGCTCCTGCGTGCAAGCTGCAGGCAGGAGCAGCTGGAGGCCGCGCCCCGCCGCCTCCCGCCGCCTCGGAGGGTGAGCGCCGCCACCCTCGGGACCTCCGCCGCCGGTCTTCTCCTTCCCGGCCATCGCCGTGCTGCCGGAGCGCCGCCGCAGCCGCCGCGGCTGCCGCCTGTGCTCCTAAGGCACCCGCGGCTGTGAACTTCCGACCGCCGCCGCCGTTGCCCGGAGTTGTCGCGGTCGCCCCTTCCCCGACGTCCGGCGGGGGTCCCTCTTGCCGGTGCTCGCGTCGCCGTCGGCTGCCGACGCCGTTCCTTGCCGGAGTAGGTGTGGCCGAGCCTTCCCGGAGCTAGGGCTCTTCCCCGCGCCGCCGCCGCCACTTCCCGCCGCCGGCTGAGGTGAGCCCCCTCTTCCTTGCCACCTCCTCTGCCGACCCTGGCCGCCGCTGGCCGTGCATGCCGGCCGGCAGCCGGCCGGAGCTGGTTGCTCCGGCCGGGGTCTTGCTTTGTTGGATTTTGGCCGTACCTTGGTGTTTGAGCTCCCCGTTGCCTCCCGGAGCTCGGAAAGGTGAGCACGATGATCGCGGCGATGCGCTGATCATCATGCTCACCTTAGTTTCTGTTTTGGGTGAGCCGTTTTACCGTTCGGCCTTCGTCGAGCATTTTCGCCTTGTGGATGCACTGTTTTTATGGGTTTTCCCGGACTGCGACTGTTCCCGTCGCAGTGAGGCTGTGAGCATGGCCTCCGTTACATCGTTGCCTATCCGCTGGTGCTTGCGGAAGGTCGTGCGGATGTACGGTTTGCTCACACGGCCTTAGTTACGCTCGCTTTTGTGCTTGAGCTCGCTGTTTTTATGGGATTTCCCGGCTTGCGACTGGTCCTGTCGCAGCGGGACAGTGAGCACGGTCTCCGTGACGTCGCTACCTATCCGCTGGTGCTTGCGGAAGGTCGAGCGGACGTACGGTTTGCTCTAGCGGCTTAATTTAGTGATTGTATGTATGTGTATGTTGCATGTTTGGGGACTTTGGCGTTTGTGACAGCGTAGCGACGCTGTGGGCTGCAAGGGTAAGGTCTTGGAGACCCTGTGGACTGGTTGTCCAACCCCCTCGCCCTTCGTGTAGTTTCGGATTCGTTTCCGACGTGTTTTTCGATGAAATAATCGGCGAAACGCACGTTTCTAGTTGTGCGACTCACTCGCTGTTTTCGCGAGCGACTTGGCTTCATCGTGTAGCCTCGTTGGCTGTTCCTCATCGCTGTCCCGAAGTTCCGAGGACAGCGGATGAGTGATGTGGGGTTCCGGTGCCAAATTGGCACTTTTCGGGAACCCGGGAAGCCTTTACGGGTGCATTTGATGTTCGTGGCACCCCGAGCTTGTGCTCGCTGTCCCGTCACTTGGTTTCGTGTGTTCGGGGACAGCGAGGGACCATGTTGGCTGTTTGGTACCCCTCGGGGGCTTTGTGTGGTTTCGGGATCGTCCCGGTGGGTTTCCCGGGCGATCCGCCGGTTTCGGGATGTGAGAGCTTTGTGTTTAGCGTCGACTTGGTGGACCTTGACCCTGTGAGTCTTTCGTAGGTCCTGTCGCGGTTCCCGAGAGCCGTCGGTGTTAGATTGGATCTTACCTACAGGTGGGTACTTCGACCCGGAGTCGGTTCAGTGGACTACGGTGATACCTTTCTATCCCTTCCTTTGCATTTTTGTTAGTAGTTCACTTGACTCCCGTAGACTCTACTCATATGCGTGCTTGGATAGTAGAGTAGTGTGGTTTGCATGTTCTTTGAGACGACCCAGTCGGTCGGTGGGGATCGCTTGTCATTCTGAGCGATCCTAGTGTGGTTTGCATGTTCTTGAGACGACCCAGTCGGTCGGTGGGGGGATCGCTTGTCAGTCTGAGCGATCCTAGTGTGGCTTGCATATTCCTTGAGACGACCCAGTTGGTCGGAGGTGATCGCCTGTTGTTCCGAGCGATCCTAGTTGTGGTTTATTGGTTGCTTCTCGGCTTGTTGCCGTTCTGTGGATTGAGCATATGCATCGATCGTCACAGCTCTTCCCGCACTTCACGTACACCGCGGTCTGATCCACCGTTTAGAGGTGTTCTTTTCCGGAAAAGGGTCGTGAATTTCTACCGACCCGTGGCCCCGAGCATTGCGTCGGGATGGATGGTGCCGTTGGATTGAGCAGGGTGACAGTGCCAGGGCCACCCCCTGGTGGCTATAGATTGGGTTCACTTTGTGGTTATCCCCTTTGATGCATACTAGTTGCTTACAGTAGCATTGTTATTTCTGTTATAGGTTCAGCCTCATATTTACTTTTGCTACTGTTTACCATATCTATCTTTTGTTGACCCTCGTGCCGGTGTGTACACCTCGCCTTCGTCGGCTTGCGGTACCCACTGGGAGGGGAGACATGCGTGCATGTTCTCACCCCCCACCCCCATTACAGGTTTCAGGTGAGCAGGGTGGTGAGTGTGGGACGCTGCGAGGCACGCCTAGATAGTAGCTTTAGAGGTTCCGACTCGTGAGGCTACATCCCCAGATTTGGTTATTCCCCTACCTCTATTTGATAGATGTAATGTGTGGTTCAGTTACCCCGTTGTAAATTCTAGCATGCTTATGTTGTGGATTCATTCTATATGCTTGTGTGATGACTGCATGCTTGGACTAGTTGATTGTATCCTTGTTTTTCAATCGTTTCGTTACCTAGCATTTCGGTTTTCTACCCCTCGTGGTAGCGTCGTAAAACAAGGTTTCCGTGTGGGAAACGGTTTTCAAATGGATTTCTGATTGCTCGGTTTTGTGATTTCAAAAAGAGAGTTCTCGTGTGGAGAACAGTTTTCAAAGGCTTCTTCAATGATTGAGATTAGGGTTTCAAACTAAAGCTTCTGGGTAAGGAGCAGCTTTCTAGAATGATTGTTGCTTGTGCATTGCATCATCCTTCGCTTAAGGATTTGCTTAGATTCATACAGGTTAAGGACTGTTAGCTGTATGAATCTCTCGTTGTGTTGATGTGCTGTTGGGATGAATGAATGGTGGTTGTGATCCTGTTGTTTGTTTTTGGACGCCGTGCAAATACAGGGGAGGCTCTGTCCGTGTGTACAGTGGACCCTGTATTTGTGGCGGGTCTGTACGTGGCGCGGGCTAGGCTTTTCAAAAAAAAAATTAATTAGCACGTTTTTCCGCATCTTGAACTAGCCCGGGGCGTGACACTTCAGATCTGTTAAAGGTATATGATGTGTGTTGACACTCCGAACGAGTATTTGAATCCTACCCCGATGGTGGATATCGTTTCGTTAAAACTACATGAAGATCTAAACTTCAAGGAGCAATTGTTGTGGATTGGACTTGTGGAATGTAGGAATTTGGAATTATCACTATTCCTACTACAAGATGCTTTGGAGCAACGTCTTGGATGCGATGCTTTTGTGAGAGCCGGAGGCTTCACTACGAGGGAGATGTTCTTATCTCCTTTGGTTTTGCTGCTTGTTGTTGATAGTTGATCCGTAGTTTCGCGGACGAAACTCCTTTTTAGGAGGGGAGTATGTAGCACACTGAACTTTAGCAAATTGCGGAGTTCCAGTGAGAGAATAGTGGCTTATGCTATTCTAGAGTTTTGGGTTGTGTTTGGTGAGCTTCGGAGTGTTTTCGGGACTTAGAAAGTGCGAAAACGGACTCCGGAAGTCAAAATCTGCAAAAGTGCAGATTTTGCATTGTATACCGGTATCTGGTTTAGGGATACCGGAATCCAGTGAGAACTGGTTGTGCGCAGCTCTCGGGTTCTGCGGAATCCGGCAGCTGATACCGGAATAAGCTGCGTACCGGTACTGATGTTGGCATACCGGTACTGAAGCGTTTTGTACCGGTACTGGGAAGTTGCATACCGGAATGCTGTTGCGCGGCTTGTTGGCCGAGGCTCGGGTTTTGCAAAATTTGTGCAGTATACCGGTATGCATGTGTGTATACCGGTACACAGTGCTGCAGAGTGCATTTTGTGCAGTTTTGCAATTTTGGCTTTTTGAGGGGTCTAAGTGGATTTTGTTACTTTGGGTTAAGTAAACCTTCACCCCTCTCATGTTGCCTTGCTGCTGAGGACTTGGAGGAGATGAGGTAGGTTCCTTCCCTCTCTCTCTCTAGATTTTCTTGCTCCCAAACCCTAGAAACTTGGTTTGATCTCTTATCTCTCCATTTTCTTCATGGAGGAGTGCTTCTAGGCTTTGTGGGGAGCTCGGGATGGATAAGAGGAACTTGTTGGTGGGCTTAGCTTCAACTTAGCATGTTTGAGCTTAGTTGGGAGCTTGATTTGAGGTTAGTAAACCCTTTTACAACCTCTAATTGTGATTTTGCTTGAGATTTGCATGAAAACCTAGTTTCATGAAAACTAGGGTTTGAATTAGGGTTTCGTGATTGTTGGCTCTTGAGGTTGAATTGATGGGTGTAGAATGTTGTTGTAGGTTGGATTTGAAGATCCCTAACCTCATTTTGGACTTAGAACAAGTTCTACTTGCTCAAGGTATTTTCCACCCATTTACCTCATGGATTTTGGTAGTTTTCGAATTTGTTCGTTCGAAACTTGTAACCCCTTGGAAAATTATCTTAGGGTATGAGAAGCTCGGGGGACAACTTCGTTTTGAAGTACTGCGAGATTCCGACGGTTATCCGGTGGGTCTGACCTCACCGAAATGGGTGAACTCCCCCTATGTCTCCTATCTTGTTATAGGATTGATTAGATGCATAATTATGATAATTATGATATGATGAGAGTTGTGATTGCATGGGATATATATGTTATATGTGAAAAGTGCATATTTCCTATAGTATGGAATTATGAGAATAACTTGCATGCTAGAGTATTTGCACTAGTAGTGTAATGATGCATTATGAAATGCTAATTAAGATAAGCATGCTAGAAATGAGTGTCATATGAGACACTACTTGGGTGATGGACTAGTACATTCTCTTTTCATACTAAAGTATGCTTGTATAGAGAAAGAGAGGATATGGCATAGGCAAAGTAAGTTTGTTGCACCTCGTCTAGGTGAGCAACTTTGACGGGCATTGTTGCCATTGGGCTCGACCTTTTGGTCGTGGAAATGATTCCATGTTTAAGACATGAGGAAAGGGATTCTATTTGTATTTGATAATTGTAATTGGTTAAACATGAGTTCTTGGCTAAATGAATACTTGCATGATAACTTTTATACTCTTTGTAGTAGAGGTGGTTGTAGCTCATGCATGGCATGGATATGGTCTTGTTGGCATCGTAGGATGCATTGTCATGGCATTCGTAGAATGCATGAATTGTAGCATTGGAATAATGCATGGATTATAGCATTTGTAGAATGCATCGGTTATGGCATTGAAATGTATTGGTTATAGCATTAGTACAATGCATTGGACATGGCATTAGAATAATGCATGGTTTATGAACTTAGTAAACCGAGAGGTAAACATTTACATGTTAGAGACATGGGCATATTGGTAGGGACATACCAACGGACAATTTGAGAACAACATGATATTGTTGACATTTTAGCATATTAGCTATTGAATGTAATAAACATGATATGACATGTTTTGACATAGTATGAGGTTAAGTATATTATATTTCACTTAGGTGAATAATTAGGTTGACATTATGACATAATGTTAGATCCTTGGACATTGGTGGGCTATTCCATGTTTTAGACATGATGAACGTATTTCCTATGCTGTTGACTATGCTTGTTAATGCCATTGTGCTCATTCGCACATGCTTGTGAGGGTCGCTCCCTACAAGCCGGCACTCCGGAGTGGGCCTTTCGCGACATTGATCGCTTATGTGCAGGTTATATGGGCGCCGAAGTGGATTGCCGTGGGGGAGGCTCATTCTAGTGAGAGGATGTTGACTATCACGGGGCCATTAGGCACGGCACAAGCCGAGACTTGAAAAGTCCTTTATGGTAGGAAATATTGTGAGGAATGTTACATTCGACATCATAAGTAATTGATGCATATAGATGTAGCAGATGGACATAGTAGTGGATTATGGCATTACATGTAGTGAGACATTGACATGACTTGGCACAATTGTGGTTAGTGAACATAACATACATATAGTTGGGAACAAGTCATATAGTTCATACATGTAGTGGGAAGTCGGGTATACATAACATACTTGTAGTTGGAGACAAGTCATATGTGTAATAGTAAACTTGACATATAGTGAGTTTATGACATTAGAATATGTGTAGTTGATCATGGCATATTTACACATATATGAGTAGAATGTTTACATACTTTGTAACATGTTCATGTAGATGATTTAGTCATTGGAGGCATGATAGTTGTAGAACTATTTGTTTAACATTTAATGTATTATGCTTTATGTTTCGACTTATACTATCTTGCCTCAGTTGACCTAGCGGTGTAATTCGCCACTCTCGGCGGCTTACCCACTGGAAACTATTGTTTAATAGTTCTCACCCCCATTGTTGTTGGGTTTTGTTTCAGAGCTTTCCGCAGCAGGAGAGGCTTGGGATCGTGGCGAGGGGTTAGCAGCTAGCTAGAACCTCTACGATGTTGTTATAGACATACCATGGTGTCCTTTCATTGTATTTTGAGTGAAAGGTGTATAGATTTATTGGTTGATTGATCTATTAGTTGATAAGATGTATAAATTCTATTATATATCTCGAGATTTTAGTTGTGTTGATTTGTTTTCATTATAGAACTATGTTCTCGCTCTGATCACCATGTTTAGGATGTATTCCTTATTCTGCTTGATTGTTGTTGTTGTAGACGCATTGTGTACATTGTGTATTGTTTTGAGGTACACGGCATGTCTATGCACGTGCCTGGTAGGCTCTCACTAGGGCCCGGGGCGTGACAATTGAGGCATTGGAAATCATGTTAGAACAATTGATTTCAAGTATCGAGTTGATTTATGGGTTCGTAATGAGTAACGAACTATTTTCTTGTAGAAGCTTGGGTTGAAGCAAGAACTCGAGGCTTAGTGACCTAGGAGCTCAAGAAATTCAAGACTTGGAAGCTCTTGAGGTGGGTTTGTGTTTACCGAAGTGATTAGGTCACTTCCATGTCTAGGGTAAATAACTATTTGAAATTAAAATAGTGTAAAAGTATGTAACCCTAGAATTTGCATTGGCAAAATAAGAATCATGATGAATTGAGCTATGGGCTCATCGTGCATGTTAATGAATTCAAGTATTTCATTATTAGTTATACTTGCTATGTGATTGCGTATATGAAAAGTAAACCTAGTGTCATTGAACATAGGTTGGAACATGAGATTGGAACCTAGTGTCATTGAACATAGGTTAGAACATGAGATTGGAACCTAGTGTCATTGAACATAGGTTGGAACATGAGATTGGAACCTAGTGTCATGGAACCTAGGTTGAGAATGTAAAGTAAACCTAGTGTCATTGAACATAGGTGAGACTTGGTGACTTGAACCTAGGGCCATTGAACTTAGGTTGGCAAGTGTGAAATGTGAACATTGGGGTATGCGACGATTTCGCTACCCCGGGTATGCGATGATTTCGCTACCCCGGGTATGCGACGATTTCGCTACCCGAGCCACGTGATGGTGGAGACGAGTTGGGGTACGCGACGATTTCGCTATCCCGGGTATGCGGCGATTCCGCTACCCGAATAAGGAGATGACGATTTCGCTCCTTGGATGTTGGGACCACGATGGGGATGGCGATTCCATTGCCCGGTGCCCAACACTATATTGTGTAAAGAGAAAACATTAGGGTACGCGACGATTTCGCTATCCCGGGTATGCGGCGATTCCGCTACCCGAATAAAGAGATGACGATTTCACTCCTTGGAGGTTGGGACCGTGATGGGGATGGCGATTCCATTGCCCGGAGTCCAATACTTGCGGCGATTCCGCTTTGATTGAGAACCAAATTGGTGATGCGGCGATTCCGACACCATAAATAAATGAAAGGTAGTCGAACTTGGACAATGTGAGATATAGGATGAACCTAGGAAAAAATGAAAGTTGTCATTTTATTTGGTTGCATCCTTTATGTTTATTTACAAGCATGTAAATATTTGTATGCATAGTTAATTGAAATCTAACTTATGCGTATGGTGTTTCTTTGGACCTGGTGGGTCGAGCTTCTCTCTTGGGTGGCCTTACCCACTGGGAACTATGTTTATAGTTCTCACCCCACGTTTTTCAGGTCCTTCCGCGAGTGAGGCGGCGGAGCGAGGCAAGGGTTTGGCTCTGTAGATAGCGGCCCTTCCATTTTGGTGTCATGTAGAGTTGTACCCCGAGTTTTGGAGAATGGTAGCATAGGAGTTTTTTAAAAAAATATATACAACTTGTAAATTCCATAGTTTTGGAACTTGATGTATGGAATATGAATGAAAGAAACGAAAAAATTGGGCATGTATAAATGTGCAAATGTGATGTAATAGAGTAGAACTTCTTTTATGTTGATGCTTTCCTTGTGCAACTCTTGTACTCCGTTCCTAGTTGGAACATCGTGGAAATGCTTGTGTTGTGACGCCTTGGGCGGGTAGGGGAGACTCTATCCGTTCGGCGGGTCTGGGGCACGCGCTCGTGCGGTTTGTCCTTCCACCTACTTGGTATTAAGGCACGGCGGGGCGTGACAACTGATGACAGTGAAATGATACCTGTTCTTTTGGATCGGATCACGGAAGCTAGCCTTGATCCAGACTTTTAAATGGTGCAATCAAAGGTCGAGAAGGGAGCGGCTGATAAATCCCTTGCGAATAGTCAGAAAGTGCCTTGGTTGTGGAACTGACAATTTGTACCTGTGATAACAGGATTAAGGAGACACTCTGAGTAAGGCTCACTAAGCCCCTCATGCTATGCATTTGGGCAGCATTGAAAGGCACATAAACCAGATGGGTCACACCAGTGGCAGGATTGAATATAACACTGGAAAGTTACGGTGTAACGTTTGATGTAACAACAAGCAAAGAGCGAGCATCAACTTCCTTTGAGCTAAATGAAAAATCCTCGGTGAGAAATAGGATTTCGAGCATGAATCAGATGTTCTGAATGCGATACCTGGTTAAGGGAATCCAGGAGTTATGTGTATGAGAAATCTTAGTCCCTGATTGATTAGACTATTTGAGATCTTGAGGCGAATGGGCCTAGTAGCATATTGATTTGTCTCACCTTTGAAATTGTTGGAGGTATATGATGTGTTTCAAGTGTTGATGCTCCGAATCAGTATTTTAATTCTACCCCGATGATGGATGTCGCTTCGTTAGAGCTACATGAAGATCTAAGCTGCACGGATCATTTGTTGTAGATGTGACTTGTGGAGTGTAGAAGCTCGGAATCATGATTATTCCTATACGAAGGTATTTTGGAGCAACCATTTTGGATGCGAGGTTATGTGAGAGCTGGAGGCTTCACCGCGAGGACGATGTTCTTATCTCCATCTGACCGGGTGTTTGGTTAGTTGATTTGTAGTTTCGCGGACGAAACTCCTTTTTAGGAGGGGAAATGTAGCACACTGAACTTTAGCAAATTGCGAAGTTCTAGTGAGAGAATAGTACTTTATATTATATCGAAAGTTTGAATTGAGTTTGGAGAGCTTTGAGGTATTTTCGTGGCTTAAAAAGGGCGAAAACGGACTCCGGAGATCAAATTCTCCAAAAGGTGCAGAATTTGTATTGAGTACGGGTACTGGCTTTGGAGTACAAGAACATATTGAGTTAGTTTCGGTACTAGAATCGGGGTACCGGAACGCAGTACAAAATGGAGTGTGTCACGCCCCGTCGGGCCTTTAACACCAACTAGGTGGAAAGGATAACCGCACGGGCGCATGCCCCAGACCCGCCGAACGGATAGAACCTCTTCTACCGGCCCAAGGCGTCACAACACAAGCTTATCCACGAGGTTCCAACTAGGAACGGAGTACAAGAGTTGCACAAGGAAAGCATCAACATAAAGAAGTTCTACTTCTATTACATCACATTGCACATTTATACATGCCCAAATTTTTTTTCTTTTCATTCCATACACCATGTTCCAAAACTATGGAATACATAAGTTTCATACATGTAATGGAAATCCCCTATACTATCAAAGTCCAAGACTAGGGGTACAACTCTATGTATCACCAAAATGGAAGGGCCGCTATCTAGAGAGCTAAACCCTTGCCTCGCTCCGCCGCCTCACTCGCGGAAGGACCTGAAAAACGTGGGGTGAGAACTATAAACATAGTTCCCAGTGGGTAAGGCCACCCAAGAGAGAAGCTCGACCCACCAGGTCCAAAGAAACACCATATGCATAAGTTAGATCACAAATAACTATGCAACAATTATTTACATGCTTGTAAATAAACATAAAGGATGCAACCAAATGAAATATAACTTATCATTCTCTCCTAGGTTCATCCTATATTTCACATTGACTAAGTTCAATTACTTGTCATTTACTTATGGTTTTGGAATCGCCGTCTCACCATAAGGGTTCCAACATTCAAGGAGTGAACTCGTCACCTCCTAGTTCGAGTAGCGAACTCGTCGCATACTCGGGATAGCAAAATCGTCGCATACCCCATCTCAACACCGCCATCACATGGCATGGGTAGCGAACTCGTCGCATACCCGGGATAGCAACCTCGTCGCACATCCTATCTCGACACCGCCAACTCATGGCGTGGTAGCGAAATTGTCGCATACCCGGGATAGAAAAATCGTCGCACATCCCGTGTCAACACCGCCAACTCATGGCATGGTAGCGAAATCGTCGACTACCCGGGATAGCAAAATCGTCGTACATCCCGTTTCAACACCGCCAACTCATGGCATGGTAGCGAAATCGTCGACTACCCGGGATAGCAAAATCGTCGCACATCCCGTTGTTCACATTTTCTTCACTTGCCAACTTAAGTCTCACGACCTTAGGTTCAAGTCACTAAGTCTCACCTATGTTCAATAACACTAGGTTTACTTTCTCATTCTCAACCTAGGTTCCATGACTCTAGGTTCCAATCTCATGTCCAACCTATGTTCAATGACACTAGGTTCCATTCTCACATGTTCCAACCTATGTTCAATAACACTAGGTTCCAAGCCTTGAGTTCTTGCTTCAACCCAAGCTTCTGCAAGAAAATGGTTCGTTACTCATTACGAATCCTTAAATCAACTCAATACTTGAAATCAAGTGTTCTAACATGATTTTCTATGCCTCAATTGCAATTCCCGAAGGTCCAAATATTTTTAGAACCTCCCATGACAAAAGCCCCAAATCTACCTAGGGTTTGCATGCATGCAAGCCAAACCCTAGATTTCATGGCCAATCTTCCATCTTTTGTGGTTAAGATTGCCTAGGGTTTCCAAAAACCTCATCTTGAAGGATTAAATCCAAGGTTTAAACCCTAAATCACAAGAACTCACCTCAAAGCCCTAGCTCCCAAGCTTCTTCTTGCACCAAGAAGCTTCTTTGCACCTTGGAAGTCCTTTTTCCAAGCTCCAATCCACCACTTCTCCAAGCTTTGGAGAAATCTCTAGAGAGAGAAAGTGAGGGAGAGGGAGAGGGAATGAGAGGAAAGTGAAGAAGGAATGAGGGGAGAGACCTCAGCCCCCCTACATAACCCATTCACTACAAAATTATCAAAATACCCCTCACTGGGTATTCTGCCTCAGCCGGGTCCGGACCGTGGCTGCCCGCGGACTTCATTGTCCGGACCCCAGCTTCCAGGGTCCGGACCCCGTGAGCAGTTTTGCTCCAGTTGGTCCCTTTTTCAAAATATTTTGATTTTCGGGTTTCCACTCGCACCCACAATGTTCCGAAACCTTCGGAACCCAATTCCACACCAGCCATTATCGGCTTCCATCGAACTTTATCAAATTTAGTAAAGTTTGATACAACGCACCGAAATTCAAGGTGCTACAGAGTGATTTCTGCTCTCGGATTCTGAGGAACGCGGATGAGGTACCAGAACAGATTCAATTAGTTCCGGTACTGATTTTGAGGTACCGGAACGTAGTGTAACTAAAGCAGTTTCGTGCAGTTTTACAATTTTGGATTTTTGAGGGGTTTAAGTGGATTTTGTTGCTTGGGAATAAATACCCCTTTACCCCCTTTCACAGCCATTGTTGCTGAGCTTAGAGAGATGATGAAGGTTGTAAGTTACGGGGGAGCCCTAGGATCTATCTAGAGTATATCAATCACCTAGAGGGGGGTGAATAGGTGTATAAACAAAAATCACAAATCTCAATGCGATAAAGTAATGCGGAAAATAAAATCAGCACACCGAGATTTACGTGGGAAACTCCACCTTGGAGAAAAACCCACGGGACCAACACGCGAAAACACAATCCACTAAGAGTAAAGAATAATTTGTCCGCCACTACAGGTGACAATTGATGGCAAATATTAGTCGCCACTAAATACTTCATTAATGGCAAATATTTATCGCCACTAAATGTTTTCATTTGGTGGCAATATTTTATTCGCCATGAAATGTGGGCCATTTGGATGGCAAAAATATGTCGCCACTAAACGTAACATTTGGTGGCAAAAATTTTTCGCTACAAAATGTAGCATTTGTGGCACAAACATATTCCATGTCGCTTGTGTTATTTCTGCCACCAATGTTCATATACAAATATATATTAGTAAGATACCAAAATCATAAGCAAAAACGCATTCAAACCAAACTCCAACATAACAAATCACTTCAAAATAAGTTCACACATTATTCTTCCTCCAACAATATCAACGAAAATATAAAAAACAAAACAAGAATCCTCAAGTTTTGCCAACTCACAAACATAAGTTCAATTTAGAAAAAAAAAACTAAAAACTATTAGTTTAGTCATTGGAAGATAAAAAAGCAATCGAAGCCTCAGTTGATTATCGATTAGATAGAACACTGCTCCTTCTAATCCATCTCAAAACCTCCCACTTAGACTTAGAGCATCCGGGGTGTATCATAATCTCAAGATATAGATAATTTAAGAAAAATTACTCAAGAATAATTTAGCATGCTACATATCACTCAAAAAAAAAAAAAAAAAAAACTTAAGAATGATGCATCCGTATTTTGTCACGATCACTTGGTTAATTGCTAATTGATGTAAAAAAAAAAACATATTCAAATAAATATATTGTAAATTAATGGAATAAAGGTACAATTAACAGTGACATAATATGTATTTTGATTGTAAAACATGGGCAAGTCGGAAACCTCGTATTTGGATAATATAACCAAAGGAAAAAAACATGATCTAAATATAGAATCCTTTCATTTTCGTATCATATGAATAATCAGCTCCTATAAATTTATATAGAAAATAAAAGCGGGCGGTCCAAGTTATGAGAGAAATAACGCCATAATCCCGCCAAGTCCAGAAACCCTAATTCATGAAAATTTCCGAGTACTACATCTATTATGCCTTAAGATTGCGAGATTGCCACGAGTACATGCTCAGATTCGAACGAACGAGGATTGAAACCCCATGAGAGCGTTCTATTACGCCCAAAGAGTGCGAGCTTGCCACGAGTACATGCTCAGATTCGAACGAACGAGGATTGAAACCCCATGAGAGCATTCTATTACGCCCAAAGAGTACGAGCTTGCCACGAGTACTGTAGTGAACCGAATTTTTGTATACCTCTCCGAGCTTAAGTCAAGTTGGATGAATTGTGGATTTGATGAGTTCTATGTTGGGTTCCGAGAGCATCGGAACGATTTGAAGAGGTATCGGTGAAACTTGGAGAAAGTTGGGAGGAAATGGAAACTTTTGAGAAGTGAGTGTACTTCGAAATCTAATGGTTTTTATAAGGAAAAATTATAAATCTCCAACTTTGAAAGTGTCCCTTATGTGTAAGAGGAGTTTCGGTTGTGTTGGATTTGATTTGGAAAGAAAACGGAATGAAAATCGAAGTTTTGTAGTGAAAATGAGAAGAAAATAAAAAGGCTGAAATTACTGTTCATCGTGTCCGGGTCCGGACCCCAGATCTGAGGTCCGGACCCCAGCTGCGAAATGCTGAAATTTGCGTACGGGTTCCGGACCTTGATGCAGGGTCCGGACCCTGCACTGTTTGGGGGTTATAAAAAGTGCTCCACAGCCTCTCTCTCTCTTTCCCTTCCTCCCACACGAGAGGAGCAAAGGGAAAACCCTTTTCTCTCTCTCTTTAGCACCTCTCTCTCTCTCTTTCTCTCTTGTAATCCCTCCTCAAGGTTGGAGGATTTGGTGGAGAAGAAGATTGGAGGTGGTGAAGCAAGCTCTCCAATGGTGGATCAAGCTTGGGGAGCTCGCGACCCGAGGTGAGTTCTTCGGACTAGGGTTTAGGGTTTGGATTAAATCCTTTAGAATTGGTGTATTGGAGATCTCTAGATGGTTCTAAACTAGATTGGGTAAAGATTTACCATGGATTTTGGGATTTCTTGTAGTACTTGAAACCTAGGGCTTAGATTTGGGGTTTTTATCCCTAGGGGGTTTTGATCTAATTGATCTCATAAATCTTCAATTGAAGGATAAATCGACGCGTTGGGCAACTTGGATTGGAGTTCCTACGAGCCTACGGTGTTCAATTGGCAAAAATTGCCGTTTTGCCTTCATTAGACTTGGGTCGAGCTAAATCGGCGACGATAAATCGCGGGACTTGGGTTCTCGCATCTTGGCATCGAAACGAGGTGGGTGGTGCTATCCGGAATGGTTGGATTTCTCCCTATGTCTAAATCCTATTCTTTGAGCATATTTGTATATATGTATGAAATTGCATGTAATAGGGTTCAATTATTTCTTATTCCAGAAACTTGCATGCCTCCTAAATTAGTTGTGAATAATCATGATTGTGATTGAGAACGTGGTACTTGGATGCATGAGGATTGGGTCATTGGACATTGGAAACCCTATGAATGCAATGAACTAGAATGTGAACTTAGAAAACATTGTGAAACATTGGTGGCATCTTGACTAGTTGTCGGGACATAGAAAACAAAGTGAAATACTAGGTGTCATTGTGAGTCTAAACATGAACCTAGTGATAGACATATGGATTGGGTATCCTATTGTGCATGTAGAAAACATGAACATTGTTTCACATGAGTTTAGTAGACTCTCGAGTCTATGTGGGTTTGTTGCTATAGTTGCACAGGATTTGTAATGAGCATGCGAGGGATTGAAATAGATCCTCTTGACCATGCTAGGGATTGGTAGATCCCCGTGTGTTGTTACCCTGGTCAGTAGGGTGTCCTCGGGTTGAGAGGAATGGATCGCACTCACATTGTCTGTTCGGCTTGTTGGTGTTCGCGACACCACAGGCAGTGAGCTCCGGAGTCGTCACAATTATGGGTTGAGGGTTATCTCCCCAGCAGGCGGCCCTAGATGGGATGGGTTATTCCCTGCGGGCCCTAGTATTGTGAGTTTGGCTTGACCTTCGGGTGAGCCGGTAAGATTGGGTCAAAGAGAAAATAGACAAGTTGATTGTTTTCTCTGTGCAAAACTCTATGTACATGATGTTGTTGAGCCTTGGGCGGATAGGGGAGGCTCTGTCCGTTCGGCGATCTGTGCGCGCGCCCGGACTGACCAAAGTGGCGGTCGCGGGGCGTGACAGGTATGGATCGAGGGATTGAAATAGATCCTCTTGACCATGCTAGGGATTGGTAGATCCCCGTGTGTTGTTACCCTGGTCAGTAGGGCGTCCTCGGGTTGAGAGGTATGGATCGAAGCTTAATTTGATCTTGAGGAAGATCGAAGAAGAGGAGAGGGAATGCTTTCGAAGTGATTTGATCTTCCCTTGTCCTTAATTTTCTTGGATGTTAGTATGCATTATGGTTTGCAATTAAACTAAATATGATTTGGTTGCGTGCCGGGAGGATTTAGGGTTTTAGCCCTCTTGTGTGAAAAATGGATAAATGATTAAGTACATGTGGTGACATGTTGGCTTTGGAAGCGAGCTAGAACACTCGTGGTATTTAGTCTAGGATGGAATCTAACATGTGTAGTGGCATTGTACCATCCTAAGGTGGAACTTGGTGATGTCAGAGCTCTAGGCTGAACATGAGCTTAGGAGCATTTGGATGTGTGATGGACGTGCGCATTAGCCTTGGAGCCATGGTATTGGGGATAGGTTATAGTGGTTGAGCGAATCCTTCCCTGAGATGATAATCTCAAGTAATTGAAGGAAAGGGAAAGTGAACGAGGGATATGAAACCTTTATGGATACGGTAGTGACCGCGTATGAAGAAGTAACGACTTAGGGTCGTACACTAAATTGGAACCCTTTGACGGATTGGTCATGGGAATAATTTCGCTGCCATAGAATTGGTGTGACGATTGCTAGATTTGGATGAGTTAGCCTTGAGGTGCAGCGGCTCAAAATGAGAGAGCGCTCATGGCAGGTAAAGGATAATGAAGCAGGGTTTGCTTGGTGATTGTAGCCAACACGAGATAGAGTAGAGGTATAGTGCGCTCGACTGTAGAGTTTCCACGGAGGCACGAAGTGAAGGTTCAGCTGATGAGGGTTCGTTGGCAGTAGCACTCGGGCGTTGGCCAAGTGTGAAGGGAGCCGAGGACTGCTCAAGGGGGGCTAGTGGTTCCTTCAGGGTGCCTAGTGGCTAGTATATGATACTCAGCAGAGTAGAGCTATACTGAACGTTAGCCAAATCGGATGAAGTCCGATGGAAAGTGAATTAGATGTACGTAGAATCAAATTTCGCGGGTTTCGGAATGATTGCGAGTGAGCTAGAGCTCCGAGAAGCGAAAATGAAATTTTTGAGAAGAAACGAGTCTGGGCTGAGGGACTCTCGGGTTCCGGACCGTGGCATCAGGATCCGGACCCTGATGTTACTGTTGGGCAGAGAGCGTATCAAGTTCGGACCTTAGGATCAGGATTCGAACTCTTCGCTCGCGGAACGCCCAGTTTGAGGGCATTTTGGTGGTTTCACTGAGGTGAAGTTTCAGGTGAATACCTAAGTAGTGGACGGCCAAAGCATATTGCACTTGGAGCGCCTTGGTCACGTGGTGACGGTTTGAGGGCATTGCTTGGGGATTACTCGTGCCTGGACCATGTGTGGACTGTGGGCCTGGGGCCTTATGGACAGGCGCAGTCGGTATCGTGTGATAGCAGCTTTGAACCTGAGGGTAGAGCTCGGCTAGGATTCATGGTCGGGACGGTAGTCCGAGCGATGACCCGGAGACGTGGAGTGCCACGTGTGGAACTGTGAGTTTGTTGGTACACCTATAGTGTAGATGCGAATGGCCATAGGGTTACGATGACTTGCAATGTAATTACTCCTTGTTGGAGTTTCGATGCGTGGTCCCAAATGAGGACTCCACCATGTGATGATTGGGTCCGCACATGAGAGTGAGAGACGTTGCACGCTGTCGCGTCAGACTTTACGCTACAAAGGCTTGTCGGTCGGTGGACCCCCCCGTAGCAATCTAGATTAAATGGGTAAGCCGAGGGCTCTTCTAAAGGGAGCGTAGTGGCTTGCGAGAAGGTGGAGGGTATTGACCAAAAGGGCAAAGGCCCAATCATGTTGATCGCCTAATTGGTAGAGTCACCAACTCGCAGAGCCTAGCGTTATCGCGGAGGTGGAACCGAAATTACGAACTGGGGGTTCGTATGGACTCGTCGTAAGAGTATTGTGATGCCAACCTGTGGCATGTGGAAGTAGAGCATCGTGCTCCGTGTGAGACGTTGGGATAGTAGAAGCCACATGCGAATTGGGGACTATGTCTTGGAATGGGTAAGTGCTCGAGGATAAGCCATGTCGTTGTGGAGCTGGAAATCTATGTATGGTAGGATCCACTCGTGATGAAAGAAAACACCAAATGGGAGTTGCTTGTGAGCAATACCAGAGAGTGGACCAATTAGGCTCCGGATTAGATTGGTGAATGTGAGGAAAGAGTAATACTGTATAATGTAGACTCTTTAACGGGCCAAATCGATGGGCTTGTTAAGTAGAAGGATTTGGAGTTGTGGATCCGGTAGCACCAGTGCTAGCCGTGGGCGAAGATCACCTATGATAAGGATGCCCGGGGTGGGGCATGAAGTGACACCCTGGAGGCCCTATGGAGTGAGGGAGGATCTGCCATGTTATGATACGGGTGGTGGTGGATCATTCGGCTAGTCGGCTCATTCCTGGCCGATCCACACCACGAGGCGGAAAGGCAGTTCCGACCTAGGATATTGCACTGTGAATGTGCATGTGATTTTAAGAGCACAGGGATGTACTACACAGTAGAGTTAGTGAAGTTGCTCGTCAACGGGTATTGACGGCGCAAGCATGACAAGGAAAACCTGTGCAGACGGTGATTGGCAAATATGAAAGTTTGCGGTAGATGATCGCATCATTTGGATGTGCCACCCGTGAGTTGGGTGAAGTAGTTTGGAGTGCGGAATAAAACAAAGTGCCTAGTATGATGGACCTGTTTGGTGTCCTCTGTTATGAGCCGCGTGAACTGCGGGAAGCTATGTCATGGGAGGAGTTCCCGATGTGTATTCTAGCTCCCGAGGAGAAGGAATTACGGAATCGTGTGATTCCGTATGTCGAAGTCCAATAGAGTAATTAGGACGTGATAAGAGAACACTACCCTCACATCTTCTGTCAAGCAGAGGTATGAATTTGAGTTTCGCGGACGAAACTATTTTTAAGAGGGGGAGAATGTAGTGAACCGAATTTTTGTATACCTCTCCGAGCTTAAGTCAAGTTGGATGAATTGTGGATTTGATGAGTTCTATGTTGGGTTTCGAGAGCATCGGAACGATTAGAAGAGGTATCGGTGAAACTTGGAGAAAGTTGGGAGGAAATGGAAACTTTTGAGAAGTGAGTGTACTTCGAAATCTAATGGTTTTTATAAGGAAAAATTATAAATCTCCAACTTTGAAAGTGTCCCTTATGTGTAAGAGGAGTTTCGGTTGTGTTGGATTTGATTTGGAAAGAAAACGGAATGAAAATCGAAGTTTTGTAGTGAAAATGAGAAGAAAATAAAAAGGCTGAAATTACTGTTCATCGTGTCCGGGTCCGGACCCCAGATCTGAGGTCCGGACCCCAGCTGCGAAATGCTGAAATTTGCGTACGGGTTCCGGACCTTGATGCAGGGTCCGGACCCTGAACTATTTGGGGGTTATAAAAAGTGCTCCACAGCCTCTCTCTCTCTTTCCCTTCCTCCCACACGAGAGGAGCAAAGGGAAAACCCTTTTCTCTCTCTCTTTAGCACCTCTCTCTTTCTCTTTCTCTCTTGTAATCCCTCCTCAAGGTTGGAGGATTTGGTGGAGAAGAAGATTGGAGGTGGTGAAGCAAGCTCTCCAATGGTGGATCAAGCTTGGGGAGCTCGCGACCCGAGGTGAGTTCTTCGGACTAGGGTTTAGGGTTTGGATTAAATCCTTTAGAATTGGTGTATTGGAGATCTCTAGATGGTTCTAAACTAGATTGGGGAAAGATTTACCATGGATTTTGGGATTTCTTGTAGAACTTGAAACCTAGGGCTTAGATTTGGGGTTTTTATCCCTAGGGGGTTTTGATCTAAATTGATCTCATAAATCTTCAATTGAAGGATAAATCGACGCGTTGGGCAACTTGGATTGGAGTTCCTACGAGCCTATGGTGTTCAATTGGCAAAAATTGCCGTTTTGCCTTCGTTAGGCTTGGGTCGAGCTAAATCGGCGACGATAAATCGCGGGACTTGGGTTCTCGCATCTTGGCATCGAAACGAGGTGGGTGGTGCTATCCGGAATGGTTGGATTTCTCTCTATGTCTAAATCCTATTCTTTGAGCATATTTGTATATATGTATGAAATTGCATGTAATAGGGTTCAATTATTTCTTATTCCAGAAACTTGCATGCCTCCTAAATTAGTTGTGAATAATCATGATTGTGATTGAGAACGTGGTACTTAGATGCATGAGGATTGGGTCATTGGACATTGGAAACCCTATGAATGCAATGAACTAGAATGTGAACTTAGAAAACATTGTGAAACATTGGTGGCATCTTGACTAGTTGTCGGGACATAGAAAACAAAGTGAAATACTAGGTGTCATTGTGAGTCTAAACATGAACCTAGTGATAGACATATGGATTGGGTATCCTATTGTGCATGTAGAAAACATGAACATTGTTTCACATGAGTTTAGTAGACTCTCGAGTCTATGTGGGTTTGTTGCTATAGTTGCACAGGATTTGTAATGAGCATGCGAGGGATTGAAATAGATCCTCTTGACCATGCTAGGGATTGGTAGATCCCCGTGTGTTGTTACCCTGGTCAGTAGGGTGTCCTCGGGTTGAGAGGAATGGATCGCACTCACATTGTCTGTTCGGCTTGTTGGTGTTCGCGACACCACAGGCAGTGAGCTCCGGAGTCGTCACAATTATGGGTTGAGGGTTATCTCCCCAGCAGGCGGCCCTAGATGGGATGGGTTATTCCCTGCGGGCCCTAGTATTGTGAGTTTGGCTTGACCTTCGGGTGAGCCGGTAAGATTGGGTCAAAGAGAAAATAGACAAGTTGATTGTTTTCTCTGTGCAAAACTCTATGTACATGATGTTGTTGAGCCTTGGGCGGACAGGGGAGGCTCTGTCCGTTCGGCGATCTGTGCGCGCGCCCGGACTGACCAAAGTGGCGGTCGCGGGGCGTGACAAGTACATGCTCAGATTTGAACGAACGAGTATTGAAACCCCATGAGAGAGTTCTATTACGCCCAAAGAGTGCGAGCTTGCCACGAGTACATGCTCAGATTCGAACGAACGAGGATTGGAACCCTATGAGAGATTTCTATTTTGCCTAAGAGTGCGAGCTTGCCACGAGTACATGCTCAGATTCGAACGAACGAGGATTGGAACCCCATGAGAGCTTTCTATTGCGCCTAAGAGTGCCAGCTTGCCACGAGTACATGCTCAGATTCGAAGGAACGAGGATTGGAACCCCGTGAGAGCTTTCTATTGCGCCTAAGAGTGCGAGCTTGCCACGAGTACATGCTCAGATTCGAACGAACGAGGATTGAAACCCATGAGAGCGTTCTATTACGCCTTAAGAGTGCGAGATTGCCACGAGTACATGCTCAGATTCGAACGAACGAGGATTGGAACCCCATGAGCGCTTTCTATTGTGCCTAAGAGTGCGAGCTTGCCACGAGTACATGCTCAGATTCGAAGGAACGAGGATTGAAACCCTATGAGAGCGTACTATTACGCCCTTAGAGTGCGAGATTGCCACGAGTACATGCTCAGATTCGAACGAACGAGGATTGGAACCCCATGAGTGCTTTTTATTGTGCCTAAGAGTGCGAGCTTGCCACGAGTACATGCTCAGATTCGAACGAACGAGGATTGAAACCCCATGAGAGCGTACTATTACGCCCTTAGAGTGCGAGATTGCCACGAGTACATGCTCAGATTCGAACGATCGAGCAATGAAACCCCATGAGAGCGTTCTATTACGCCCAAAGAGTGCGAGCTTGCCTCGAGTACATGCTCAGATTCGAACGAACGAGGATTGAAACCCCATGAGAGCGTTCTATTGCGCCTAAGAGTGCGAGCTTGCCACGAATACATGCTCAGATTCGAAAGAACGAGGATTGAAACCCCATGAGAGCGTTCTATTACGCCCAAAGAGTGCGAGCTTGCCACGAGTACATGCTCAGATTCGAACGAACGAGGATTGGAACCCCATGAGAGCTTTCTATTGCGCCTAAGAGTGCAAGCTTGCCACGAGTACATGCTCAGATTCGAAGGAACGAGGATTGGAACCCCGTGAGAGCTTTCTATTGCGCCTAAGAGTGCGAGCTTGCCACGAGTACATGCTCAGATTCGAACGAACGAGGATTGAAACCCCATGAGAGCTTTCTATTGCGCCGAAGAGTACGAGATTGCCACGAGTACATGATCAGATTCGAACGAACGAGGATTGAAACCCCAAGAGAGCGTTCTATTACGCCTTGAGATTGCGAGATTGCCACGAGTACATGCTCAGATTCGGACGAACGAGGATTGGAACCCCATGAGAGCTTTCTATTTCGCCCAAAGAGTGCGAGCTTGCCACGAGAACATGCTCATATTCGAACGACCGAGGATTGGAACCCCATGAGAGCTTTCTATTGCGCCTAAGAGTGCGAGCTTGCCACGAGTACATGCTCAGATTCGAACGAACGAGGATTGAAACCCCATGAGAGCGTTCTATTACGCCCAAAGTGTCACGCCCCGGGTTACCTCTTCCCAGGCGCATGACCAGATCCGCCGCATACACAGTATTTCTACCATGTATACGAAGCGAAACAACATCCACAATAAACACACAGAGCTAAAGGTATCAACAGAGCTGCTATATAATATATCAAAAGATCACTGTACATACATCATCCATAACTCTCACATATAACTCTCATATACAACACTGATATCACAATCACACTGTATGTACAGACTCAACCATCTATCCAAAAATGGGTATACCTCTAGCCAAGTATCCGGGGAATAGCTCTACCCGACGGTCTCCTTTCCGCGCTCAGTATGCACGACTGGGGAAGAAGACTCTGCAAAAAGATGTCACCAATGGGTGTGAGAACTACTATCAATCAAGTAGTCCTCAGTGGGTACCGCCACCAGCCTCAGCGGTCTGCCCACTAAGTCCTCAATCTCAAGAGATATGAATAGAGCAATAAAAGAGTAGGAGATATACTACCACTACTATGCACAAAGCTCAACTGTCAGTATGAATACCAATGAACTGAATATACCAAATGAGGACTATCATACATAATACAATACCTGCGAACCAGCTAGTACAGGAACCCCATCTGTACCTAGCTCTCGCCATACAATACCTCTCAATACAATACCATACCTTACCATACCATACCTCACAATACCATACCTCACAATACCATACCTCACAATACCATACCTGCGGCCTGATCACGCTCAACCCTCCAGGGAGCTGCTCAACCCTCCAGGGAGCCGACTAGTACAGGAAGCCTGTCTGTAACTAGCCCCTCGTACAACCCTCTGTACGGAACATGCCAACTCTAGAGTGGTACTCGTGGGAGCGACCCAACCGAGCAAAGTACAACCATAGTAACCGCCAAGCACCCGCAGGTATATGATCGACACGACTGGGTCAACAAAGGATCATGTGCCCTCGGCACCTCAAAGAATAGTCAACAGGTAAGACCCAATCCACTGTGCCCTTGGCACCACAAAGGATAATCAACAACTGTGACCCAATCCATACTCTCACAAAGTACCCCGTGCCCTTGGCACAATCAATGCTCCAGTGCTCACAATCATCTCAACTCTACCACAAAGAGGAGGCTCTCAACTCTACCATAAAGAGGAGGTACAACAACATAGCACGAGCCACAACATGATCACCTACACTACATGCACAACAACTGGTACAAGGAATCAACAGAATAGGTGTAGGTCCAATCATGCAACAATGATACAAAGAAATGCATGCTCATATACATATCATTAGCACATCTAAGATCATAACATGCCCATGCAGTCTATAGATCAGTCTCAACCTAACATGGCATCTCTACATAATCTTAGCATGGCATACTATCATAATCCCAATATCATAATCCAATATCCACATATCATAATCCAATCATGCTAACATAATCCAAACAACATCATATCATATTATGCTAACATGAGATAAAACACGTAGGAGGAAGTCCACTGAATCTGGCAAACATCAACCCACCTCAAATGCTAATCCAACCACGGTGGGGAAGGAACAAGCCTCAGATCCAACCCTCCAGGATAACGAACTCCGGCAGCACCCCGATCTGTCAAAACCTCCAAGGAACTGCTATCTCCAGTAGAATAACAGCTCAGCACCAGATCAGATCAGCAGGATAGAGGAGAACAAGCTAGATCACAAACTAATGCCAACTCAAGGCCCTTACACTAGCTTTCTCTCTTTAGAACAGGGATCTCGGAGTGGAAAATAACCCAAAAACCATCAGAGCTCACCTATTTATAGGCTGCCAAAAGTCCACATTCGGGCGCCCACTTCTCAACTTCCGGGCGTCCGGAAATCCTGCCGTACAGGTGTCGTCGCGCGGTCAAGCGGCCGGTCGATAGTCATCAGGCGGTGGGGCGGCGTGTCTCCGGCGATCGACACGTGTCCTGCGTCGCGACACGTGGCCCTCCACGTCAACAGCTCAAACCGGATCCTCAATCCGGGCGTCCGAATCATGCATCCAGATCCGATCTCCGTCGGCCACAACCGGATCATCCGCAAAGTCCACTGGGTCCGGAACATTCGGGCGTCCACTTCGCCACTTCCGGGCACCCGAATTCCGTCGAGTCCAGAAACCCTAAATCTCAAAATTTCCCGAGTACTACATTCTCCCCTCCTTAGAATAGTTTCGTCCTCGAAACTAAGGTGAAACACTCACCTCAAGATGCAAACAGGTGGGGATAAGATCTCTGCATAATAGTCTCCAACTCCCATGTCGCCTCTCTATCATCATGAAAATCCCACTGCACCTTAACATAAAGTATGACCCGATTACGCAATTCCCTCGTCTCACGAGCAAGAATTCGTATCGGTCGCTCCTCGTACTGCAAATCCTCAGTAAGCTCCAGTGGGGAAAAATCAATCACATGGGAAGGATCATGCATGTATCTCCTCAGAACAGATACATGAAAGACATCGTGCACTCCAGCAAGTCGAGGCGGAAGGGCTAACCGATAAGCCACGGGTCCAACTCTCTCTAAGATCTCAAAAGGACCAATAAATCGCGGACTAAGCTTTCCGCGAATTCCAAATCTCCGTATGCCCTTCGATGGTGAGACCTTCAAGAAAACATGATCGCCAACATGAAACTCTAGATCTCGCCTCCGAGTATCAGAATAACTCTTCTGCCTACTCTGAGCCGTCTCGATATGCCGTCGTATCAACTTAACTTTCTCTTTGGCTTCAAGCAAAAGGTCTGGTCCCAACGTCTTCCTTTCACCAACATCATCCCAATACAGAGGTGATCGACATTTGCGTCCATACAATGCTTCAAACGGAGCCATCTCAATGCTCGCTTGATAGCTATTGTTGTACGCAAACTCTACCAATCTCAGATGTCGATCCCAACCTCCACCAAAATCCAAGACACAAGCTCTCAACATATCCTCGAGTGTCTGTATAGTGCGCTCGGACTGACCATCAGTCTGGGGATGAAATACAGTGCTAAATCGAAGCTGAGTCCCCAAAGCTGTTTGTAAACTCTTCCATAAATGAGAAACAAACCTTGGGTCTCTATCAGATACTATTGAGATTGGCACTCCATGCAATCTCAATACCTCATCCATATAGAGCTGCGCAAGTCGCTCACGTGACCAAGTAATCTGCATAGGCAGAAAATGAGCAGACTTCGTCAGCCTATCAACAATCACCCAAATAGAATCACAGCCGCTCGAAGTCTTCGGCAAACCTACGATGAAATCCATCGTAATATGATCCCACTTCCATTCAGGTATTGGAAGACTCTGTAGCTTACCAGCTGGTACACGATGTTCAGCCTTAACTTGCTGACATGTCAAACATTGAGCTACAGCTCTACCAATATCTCGCTTCATACCATTCCACCAGAAGTGAGTCTTCAGATCCTGATACATCTTTGTCCCTCCAGGATGTACAGAATAAGGAGAATAATGTGCTTCCTTTAGTATCTCCTCTCGAATCTCCTGATCTGTTGGTACACATAGACGTCCTCTATAACGAAGAGTCTCAGCATCATCACAAGAAAACCCTTCGAGATCTCCACTCCTCAGTTGATCTCGAACTTTCACCAAGTAAGGATCCACACTCTGTTTCTCTCGAATCCTATCTAACAGAGTGGGCTGTATGATCAGGCTCATCAGTCTTGCTGTCATCCCAGAAGTAACCACTTCAAGGGACAACCTCCGCATCTCCTCCACTAGGACAGGCTGTTGAGTAATACACAAACTCAAAGTTGCCACAGCCTTCCTACTCAAAGCATCGGCAACAACGTTCGCCTTACCGGGATGGTATAATATAGAGATGTCATAATCCTTCAATAATTCTAACCATCTCCGTTGCCGTAGATTCAACTCTTTCTGTGTAAACAGATACTTAAGACTCTTATGATCTGTATACACTTCACAATGCTCACCATAAAGATAGTGACGCCATAGCTTCAGAGCAAAGACTACCGCCGCCAACTCCAAATCATGAGTGGGGTAGTTCTTCTCATATTCCTTTAGTTGTCTTGAAGCATATGCAATCACTTTGCCATGTTGCATCAACACGCAACCCAACCCACTTTGCGAAGCATCACTATAGATGACAAATCCCTCGCCCATCACAGGTAGTGCAAGAATAGGGGCTGTCATCAATTTCTGCTTAAGTTCATCAAAGCATGCTTGGCACTCATCACTCCAAACATACCTAACCCCTTTCCTGGTTAACCGAGTAAGTGGTGTAGAGAGTTTCGCAAAGCTCTCCACGAATCGTCGATAATACCCGGCTAGACCAAGAAAACTCCGAACCTCAGATATGGTCGTTGGTCTAGGCCAATCACGAATTGCCTCAATCTTCTTGGGATCAACAGCTACTCCCGAAGCTGAAATCACATGGCCTAAAAAGGCAACCTCTCTCAACCAAAACTCACACTTCTTGAGTTTTGCATACAACTTCTTCTCTCGCAAGAGTTGTAGCACTAATCTCAGATGCTCCTCATGCTCCGCATCATCACGGGAGTAAATCAGAATGTCATCAATAAAGACTACCACAAACTTGTCCAAGAAGGACTTAAAGACTCGGTTCATCATATCCATAAATGCAGCAGGGGCATTAGTTAACCCAAATGGCATGACTGTGAACTCATAATGCCCATACCGAGTTCTAAAAGCAGTCTTAGAAATATCCTCGGCCTTCACCTTCAACTGGTGGTAACCGGACTGAAGATCAATCTTAGAAAAGACACACGCTCCCTGCAATTGATCGAACAGGTCATCGATACGTGGGAGGGGGTATCTATTCTTGATGGTCACTTTGTTCAATTCTCGATAATCTACACATAACCTAAGTGAACCATCCTTCTTCTGTAATAAGGCACTCTGCTGCCTTCCAACTGCAGCTATGTCTGCTAGCTGTTCCTGCAGAGCGGGCCGTTCACTAGGTCCCGTCTGCTCAGGCATATCCGAAGGCGTCGGATGCGCTCACGTCGATGGTCGTCGAGGAGGCATAGTAACAACCTGCAATAGAATACCCGCTTATGACCACAAACAATCTCACGACCCAATCTGGCGAAAGTCTAGAAGGACACTTCTTTTCTTTTCAGATTATTATGTCGTCTGCAGCCAACATAATTCATCCGATAAGAGAAGGCATAATCCCTCAATCACTCTTCCTACACAAGGAAGGATTTCAACAACCCAATCTTTGACTTTCGCGATCAATCACGTCTCTCACGTCATTCTTAGGTCTGTTTATCTTAGGTTTCCTAGGCCCTTTTGACCTATTCCTAAGCTCTGATACCAACTTAATCTGTCACGCCCCGGGTTACCTCTTCCCAGGCGCATGACCAGATCCGCCGCATACACAGTATTTCTACCATGTATACGAAGCGAAACAACATCCACAATAAACACACAGAGCTAAAGGTATCAACAGAGCTGCTATATAATATATCAAAAGATCACTGTACATACATCATCCATAACTCTCACATATAACTCTCATATACAACACTGATATCACAATCACACTGTATGTACAGACTCAACCATCTTTCCAAAAATGGGTATACCTCTAGCCAAGTATCCGGGGAATAGCTCTACCCGACGGTCTCCTTTCCGCGCTCAGTATGCACGACTGGGGAAGAAGACTCTGCAAAAAGATGTCACCAATGGGTGTGAGAACTACTATCAATCAAGTAGTCCTCAGTGGGTACCGCCACCAGCCTCAGCGGTCTGCCCACTAAGTCCTCAATCTCAAGAGATATGAATAGAGCAATAAAAGAGTAGGAGATATACTACCACTACTATGCACAAAGCTCAACTGTCAGTATGAATACCAATGAACTGAATATACCAAATGAGGACTATCATACATAATACAATACCTGCGAACCAGCTAGTACAGGAACCCCATCTGTACCTAGCTCTCGCCATACAATACCTCTCAATATAATACCATACCTCACAATACCATACCTCACAATACCATACCTCACAATACCATACCTGCGGCCTGATCACGCTCAACCCTCCAGGGAGCTGCTCAACCCTCCAGGGAGCCGACTAGTACAGGAAGCCCGTCTGTAACTAGCCCCTCGTACAACCCTCTGTACGGAACATGCCAACTCTAGAGTGGTACTCGTGGGAGCGACCCAACCGAGCAAAGTACAACCATAGTAACCGCCAAGCACCCGCAGGTATATGATCGACACGACTGGGTCAACAAAGGATCATGTGCCCTCGGCACCTCAAAGAATAGTCAACAGGTAAGATCCAATCCACTGTGCCCTTGGCACCACAAAGGATAATCAACAAGTGTGACCCAATCCATACTCTCACAAAGTACCCCGTGCCCTTGGCACAATCAATGCTCCAGTGCTCACAATCATCTCAACTCTACCACAAAGAGGAGGCTCTCAACTCTACCATAAAGAGGAGGTACAACAACATAGCACGAGCCACAACATGATCACCTACACTACATGCACAACAACTGGTACAAGGAATCAACAGAATAGGTGTAGGTCCAATCATGCAACAATGATACAAAGAAATGAATGCTCATATACATATCATTAGCACATCTAAGATCATAACATGCCCATGCAGTCTATAGATCAGTCTCAACCTAACATGGCATCTCTACATAATCTTAGCATGGCATACTATCATAATCCCAATATCATAATCCAATATCCACATATCATAATCCAATCATGCTAACATAATCCAAACAACATCATATCATATTATGCTAACATGAGATAAAACACGTAGGAGGAAGTCCACTGAATCTGGCAAACATCAACCCACCTCAAATGCTAATCCAACCACGGTGGGGAAGGAACAAGCCTCAGATCCAACCCTCCAGGATAACGAACTCCGGCAGCACCCCGATCTGTCAAAACCTCCAAGGAACTGCTATCTTCAGTAGAATAACAGCTCAGCACCAGATCAGATCAGCAGGATAGAGGAGAACAAGCTAGATCAGAAACTAATGCCAACTCATGGCCCTTACACTAGCTTTCTCTCTCTAGAACAGGGATCTCGGAGTGGAAAATAACCCAAAAACCATCAGAGCTCACCTATTTATAGGCTGCCAAAAGTCCACATTCGGGCGCCCACTTCTCAACTTCCGGGCGTCCGGAAATCCTGCCTTACAGGTGTCGTCGCGCGGTCAAGCGGCCGGTCGATAGTCATCAGGCGGTGGGGCGGCGTGTCTCCGGCGATCGACACGTGTCCTGCGTCGCGACACGTGGCCCTCCACGTCAACAGCTCAAACCGGATCCTCAATCCGGGCGTCCGAATCATGCATCCAGATCCGATCTCCGTCGGCCACAACCGGATCATCCGCAAAGTCCACTGGGTCCGGAACATTCGGGCGTCCACTTTGCCACTTCCGGGCGCCCGAATTCCGTCGAGTCCAGAAACCCTAAATCTCAAAATTTTCCGAGTACTACACAAAGATTGCGAGCTTGCCACGAGTACATGCTCAGATTCGAACGAACGAGGATTGAAACCCCATGAGAGCGTTCTAGTACGCCCAAAGAGTGCGAGCTTGCCACGAGTACATGCTCAGATTCGAACGAACGAGCATTGAAACCCCATGAGAGCGTTCCACTACGCCCAAAGAGTGCGAGCTTGCCACGAGTACATGCTCAGATTCGAACGAACGAGGATTGGAACCCCGTGAGAGCTTTCTATTGCGCCTAAGAGTGCGAGCTTGCCACGAGTACATGCTCAGATTCGAACGAACGAGGATTGAAACCCCATGAGAGCATTCTATTACGCCCAAAGATTGCGAGCGTGCCACGAGTACATGCTCAGATTCGAACGAACGAGGATTGGACCCCCATGAGAGCTTTCTATTGCGCCTAAGAGTGCGAGCTTGCCACGAGTACATGCTCAGATTCGAACGAACGAGGATTGGAACCCCATGAGAGCTTTCTATTGCGCCTAAGAGTGCGAGCTTGCCACGAGTACATGCTCAGATTCGAACGAACGAGGATTGAAACCCCATGAGAGCATTCTATTACGCCCAAAGAGTGCGAGCTTGCCACGAGTACATGCTCAGATTCGAACGAACGAGGATTGAAACCCCATGAGAGCTTTCTATTGAGCCTAAGAGTGCGAGCTTGCCACGAGTACATGCTCAGATTCGAACGAACGAGGATTGGAACCCCATGAGAGCATTCTATTACGCCCAAAGAGTGCGAGCTTGCCACGAGTACATGCTCAGATTCGAACGAACGAGGATTGAAACCCCATGAGAGCGTTCTATTACGCCTTAGAGTGCGAGCTTGCCACGAGTACATGCTCAGATTCGAACGAACGAGGATTGAAACCCCATGAGAGCGTTCTATTACGCCTAAGAGTGCGAGAACATGCTCAGATTCGAACGAACGAGGATTGAAACCCCATGAGAGCGTTCTATTACGCCCAAAGAGTGCGAGCTTGCCACGAGTACATGCTCAGATTCGAACGAACGAACGAGGATTGGAACCCCCCATGAGCGCTTTCTATTGCGCCTAAGAGTGCGAGCTTGCCACGAGTACATGCTCAGATTCGAACGAACGAGGATTGAAACCCATGAGAGCTTTCTATTGCGCCTAAAGAGTGCGAGCTTGCCACGAGTACATGCTCAGATTCGAACGAACGAGGATTGAAACCCCATGAGAGCGTTCTATTACGCCCAAAGAGTGCTAGGCTTGCCACGAGTACATGCTCAGATTCGAACGAACGAGGATTGAAACCCCATGAGCGCTTTCTATTATTGCGCCTAAGAGTGCGAGCTTGCCACGAGTACATGCTCAGATTCGAACGAACGAGCATTGAAACCACATGAGAGCGTTCTATTATGCCCAAAGAGTGCGAGCTTGCCACAAGTACATGCTCAGATTCGAACGAACGAGGATTGGAACCCCATGAGAGCTTTCTATTACGCGTAAGAGTGAGAGCTTGCCACGAGTACATGCTCAGATTCGAACGAACAAGGATTGAAACCCCATGAGAGCGTTCTATTGCGCCCAAAGAGTGCGAGCTAGCCACGAGTACATGCTCAGATTCGAACGAACGAGGATTGAAACCCCATGAGAGCGTTCTATTACGCCCAAAGAGTGCGAGCTTGCCACGAGTACATGCTCAGATTCGAACGAACGAGGATTGAAACCCCATGAGAGCGTTCTATTACGCCCAAAGAGTGCGAGCTTGCCACAGTACATGCTCAGGTTCGAACGAACGTGGATTGGAACCCCATGAGAGCTTTCTATAGCGCCTAAGAGTGCGAGCTTGCCACGACTACATGCTCAGATTCGAACGAACGGGGATTGAAACCCCATGAGAGCGTTCTATAACGCCCGAAGAGTGCGAGCTTGCCACGAGTACATTCTCAGCTTCGAACGAACGAGGATTGAAATCGCATGAGAGCGTTCTATTACGCCAAAAGTGTGCGAGCTTGCCACGAGTACATGCTCAGATTCGAACGAACGAGGATTGAAACCCCATGAGAGCGTTTCTATTGCGCCTAAGAGTGCGAGCTTGCCAGGAGTACATGCTCAGATTCGAACGAACGAGGATTGAAACCCCATGGGAGCGTTCTATTGCGCCTAAGAGTGCGAGCTTGCCACGAGGACATGCTCAGATTCGAACGAACGAGGATTCAAACCCCATGAGAGCTTTCTATTGCGCCTAAGAGTGCGAGCTTGCCACGAGTAGTACATGCTCAGATTCGAACGAACGAGGATTGAAACCCCATGAGAGCGTTCTATTATTGCGCCCAAAGAGTGCGAGCTTGCCACGAGTACATGCTCAGATTCGAACGAACGAGGATTGAAACCCCATGAGAGCGTTCTATTACGCCCAAAGAGTGCGAGCTTGCCACGAGTACATGCTCAGATTCGAACGAACGAGGATTGAAACCCCATGAGAGCGTTCTATTTGCGCCCAAAGAGTGCGAGCTTGCCACGAGTACATGCTCAGATTCGAACGAACGAGGATTGAAACCCCATGAGAGCGTTCTATTACGCCCAAAGAGTGCGAGCTTGCCACGAGTACATGCTCAGATTCGAACGAACGAGGATTGGAACCCCATGAGAGCTTTCTATTGCGCCTAAGAGTGCGAGCTTGCCACGAGTACATGCTCAGATTCGAACGAACGAGGATTGAAACCCCATGAGAGCGTTCTATTACGCCCAAAGAGTGCGAGCTTGCCACGGTACATGCTCAGATTCGAACGAACGAGGATTGAAACCCCATGAGAGCGTTCTATTACGCCTAAGAGTGCGAGCTTGCCACGAGTACATGCTCAGATTCGAACGAACGAGGATTGGAACCCCCTGAGAGCTTTCTATTGCGCCTAAGAGTGCGAGCTTGCCACGAGTACATGCTCAGATTCGAACGAACGAGGATTGAAACCCCATGAGAGCGTTCTATTGCGCCCAAAGAGTGCGAGCTTGCCACGAGTACATGCTCAGATTCGAACGAACGAGGATTGAACCCCGTGAGAGCGTTCTATTGCGCCTAAGAGTGCGAGCTTGCCACGAGTACATGCTCAGATTCGAACGAACGAGGATTGAAACCCCATGAGAGCGTTCTATTACGCCCTAAAGAGTGCGAGCTTGCCACGAGTACATGCTCAGATTCGAACGAACGAGGATTGAAACCCCATGAGAGCGTTCTATATTGCGCCTAAGAGTGCGAGCTTGCCACGAGTACAGTACATGCTCAGATTCGAACGAACGAGGATTGAAACCCCATGAGAGCGTTCTATTACGCCCAAAGAGTGCGAGCATGCCACGAGTACATGCTCAGATTCGAACGAACGAGGATTGGAACCCCATGAGAGCTTTCTATTTGCGCCTAAGAGTGCGAGCTTGCCACGAGTACATGCTCAGATTCGAACGAACGAGGATTGAAACCCCATGAGAGCTTTCTATTGCGCCCAAAGAGTGCTAGCTTGCCACGAGTACATGCTCAGATTCGAACGAACGAGGATTGAAACACCATGAGAGCTTTCTATTACGCCCTAAGAGTGCGAGCTTGCCACGAGTACATGCTTAGATTCGAACGAACGAGGATTGAAATCCCATGAGAGCGTTTCTATTCCGCCCAAGAGTGCGAGCTTGCCACGAGTACATGCTCAGATTCGAACGAACGAGGATTGGAACCCCATGAGAGCTTTCTATTGCGCCTAAGAGTGCGAGCTTGCCACGAGTACATGCTCATTCGAACGAACGAGGATTGAAACCGCATGAGAGCGTTCTATTACGCCCAAAGAGTGCGAGCTTGCCACGAGTACATGCTCAGATTCGAACGAACGAGGATTGAAACCCCATGAGAGCGTTCTATTACGCCCAAAGAGTGCGAGCTTGCCACGAGTACATGCTCAGATTCGAACGAACGAGGATTGAAACCCCATGAGAGCGTTCTATTACGCCCAAAGAGTGCGAGCTTGCCACGAGTACATGCTCAGATTCGAACGAACGAGGATTGAAACCCCATGAGAGCTTTCTATTGCGCCTAAGAGTGCGAGCTTGCCACGAGTACATGCTCAGATTCGAACGAACGAGGATTGAAAACCATGAGAGCGTTCTATTACGCCCAAAGAGTGCGAGCTTGCCACGAGTACATGCTCAGATTCGAACGAACGAGGATTGAAACCCCATGAGAGCGTTCTATTACGCCTAAGAGTGCGAGCTTGCCACGAGTACATGCTCAGATTCGAACGAACGAGGATTGAAACCCCATGAGAGCGTTCTATTGCGCCTAAGAGTGCGAGCTTGCCACGAGTACATGCTCAGATTCGAACGAACGAGGATTGAAACCCCATGAGAGCTTTCTATTGCGCCTAAAGAGTGCGAGCTTGCCACGAGTACATGCTCAGATTCGAACGAACGAGGATTGCAACCCCATGAGAGCGTTCTATTATGCCTTAAGATTGCGAGATTGCCACGAGTACATGCCCAGATTCGAACGAACGAGGATTGAAACCCCATGAGAGCGTTCTATTACGCCCAAAGAGTGCGTGCTTGCCACGAGTACATGCTCAGATTCGGACGAACGAGGATTGGAACCCCATGAGAGCTTTCTATTTCGCCCAAAGAGTGCGAGCTTGCCACGAGTACATGCTCAGATTCGAACGAACGAGGATTGGAACCCCATGAGAGCTTTCTATTGTGCCAAAGAGTGCGAGCTTGCCACGAGTACATGCTCAGATTCGAACGAACGAGGATTGGAACCCCATGAGAGCTTTCTATTGCGCCTAAGAGTGCGAGCTTGCCACGAGTACATGCTCAGATTCGAACGAACGAGGATTGAAACCCCATGAGAGCGTTCTATTACGCCCAAAGAGTGCGAGCTTGCCACGAGTACATGCTCAGATTCGAACGAACGAGGATTGGAACCCCATGAGAGCTTTCTATTGCGCCTAAGAGTGCGAGCTTGCCACGAGTACATGCTCAGATTCGAACGAACGAGGATTGAAACCCCATGAGAGCGTTCTATTACGCCCAAAGAGTGCGAGCTTGCCACGAGTACATGCTCAGATTCGAACGAACGAGGATTGGAACCCCATGAGAGCTTTCTATTGCGCCCTAAGAGTGCGAGATTGCCACGAGTACATGCTCAGATTCGAACGAACGAGGATTGAAACCCCATGAGAGCGTTTCTATTACGCCCAAAGAGTGCGAGCTTGCCACGAGTACATGCTCAGATTCGAACGAACGCGAGAGGATTGAAAACCCCATGAGAGCGTTCTATTACGCCCCTAAGAGTGCGAGCTTGCCACGAGTACATGCTCAGATTCGAACGAACGAGGATTGAATTGAAACCCCATGAGAGCGTTCTATTATTACGCCCAAAGAGTGTGAGCTTGCCGCGAGTACATGCTCAGATTCGAACGAACGAGGATGGGAACCCCATGAGAGCTTTCTATTGCGCCTATGAGTGCGAGCTTGCCACGAGTACATGCTCATATTCGAACGAAGGAGGATTGAAACCCCATGAGAGCGTTCTATTATGCCCAAAGAGTGCGAGCTTGCCACGAGTACATGCTCAGATTCGAACGAACGAGGATTGAAACCCCATGAGAGCGTTCTATTACTCCCTAAGAGTGCGAGCTTGCCACGAGTACATGCTCAGATTCGAACGAACGAGGATTGGAACCCCATGAGAGCGTTCTATTGCGCCTAAGAGTGCGAGCTTGCCACGAGTACATGCTCAGATTCGAACGAACGAGGATTGAAACCCCATGAGAGCGTTCTATTGCGCCTAAGAGTGCGAGCTTGCCACGAGTACATGCTCAGATTCGAACGAACGAGGATTGAAACCCCATGAGAGCTTTCTATTGCGCCTAAGAGTGCGAGCTTGCCACGAGTACATGCTCAGATTCGAACGAACGAGGATTGAAACCCCATGAGAGCGTTCTATTACGCCCAAAGAGTGCGAGCTTGCCACGAGTACATGCTCAGATTCGAACGAACGAGGTTTGAAAACCCATGCGAGCGTTCTATTATCCCCTAAGAGTGCGAGCTTGCCACGAGTACATGCTCAGATTCGAACGAACGAGGATTGAAACCCCATGAGAGCGTTCTATTACGCCCTAAGAGTGCGAGCTTGCCACGAGTACATGCTCAGATTCGAACGAACGAGGATTGAAACCCCATGAGAGCGTTCTATTACGCCCAAAGAGTGCGAGCTTGCCACCAGTACATGCTCAGATTCGAACGAACGAACGAGGATTGAAACCCCATGAGAGCTTTCTATTGCGCCCTAAGTGCGAGCTTGCCACGAGTACATGCTCAGATTCGAACGAACGAGGATTGAAACCCCATGAGAGCGTTTATTATGCCCCAAGAGTGCGAGCTTGCCACGAGTACATGCTCAGATTCGAACGAACGAGGATTGAAACCCGAAGAGAGCGTTCTATTACGCCCATAGAGTGTGAGCTTGCCACGAGTACATGCTCAGATTCGAACGAACGAGGATTGAAACCCCATGAGAGCTTTCTATTGCGCCCAAAGAGTGCGAGCTTGCCACGAGTACATGCTCAGATTCGAACGAACGAGGATTGAAACCCCATGAGAGCGTTCTATTGCGCCCAAAGAGTGCGAGCTTGCCACGAGTACATGCTCAGATTCGAACGAACGAGGATTGGAACCCCATGAGAGCTTTCTATTGCGCCTAAGAGTGCGAGCTTGCCACGAGTACATGCTCAGATTCGAACGAACGAACGAGATTTTGAAACCCCATGAGAGCGTTCTATTACGCCCAAAGAGTGCGAGCTTGCCACGAGTACATGCTCAGATTCGAACGAACGAGGATTGAAACCCAAGAGAGCGTTCTATTACGCCTAAGAGTGCGAGCTTGCCACGAGTACATGCTCAGATTCGAACGAACGAGAGGATTGAAACCCCATGAGAGCGTTCTATTATTGCGCCTAAGAGTGCGAGCTTGCCACGAGTACATGCTCAGATTCGAACGAACGAACGGATTGAAACCCCATGAGAGCTTTCTATTGCGCCTAAGAGTGCGAGCTTGCCACGAGTACATGCTCATATTCGAAGGAACGAGGATTGGAACCCCATGAGAGAGCTTTCTATTGCGCCTAAGAGTGCGAGCTTGCCACGAGTACATGCTCAGATTCGAACGAACGAGGATTGAAACCCCATGAGAGCGTTCTATTACGCCCTAAGAGTGCGAGCTTGCCACGAGTACATGCTCAGATTCGAACGAACGAGGATTGACCCCATGAGAGCGTTCTATTACGCCCAAAGTGTGCGAGCTTGCCACGAGTACATGCTCAGATTCGAACGAACGAACGAGGATTGAACCCCCATGAGAGCTTTCTATTGCGCCCAGAGTGCGAGCTTGCCACGAGTACATGCTCAGATTCGAACGAACGAGGATTGAAACCCCATGAGAGCGTTCTATTATTGCCCAAAGAGTGCGAGCTTGCCACGAGTACATGCTCAGATTCGAACGAACGAGGATTGAAACCCCATGAGAGCGTTCTATTGCGCCCAAAGAGTGCGAGCTTGCCACGAGTACATACTCAGATTCGAACGAACGAGGATTGAAACCACTTGAGAGCGTTTTTATTACGCCCAAAGAGTGCGAGCTTGCCACGAGTACAAGCTCAGATTCGAACGAACGAGGATTGAAACCCCATGAGAGCGTTCTATTGCGCCTAAGAGTGCGAGCTTGCCACGAGTACATACTCAGATTCGAACGAACGAGGATTGAAACCACTTGAGAGCGTTTTTATTACGCCCAAAGAGTGCGAGCTTGCCACGAGTACATGCTCAGATTCGAACGAACGAGGATTGAAACCCCATGAGAGCGTTCTATTATGCCCAAAGAGTGCGAGCTTGCCACGAGTACATGCTCAGATTCGAACGAACGAGGATTGAAACCCCATGAGAGCGTTCTATTACGCCCAAAGAGTGCGAGCTTGCCACGAGTACATGCTCAGATTCGAACGAACGAGGATTGGAACCCCATGAGAGCTTTCTATTGCGCCTAAGAGTGCGAGCTTGCCACGAGTACATGCTCAGATTCGAACGAACGAGGATTGAAACCCCATGAGAGCGTTCTATTACGCCCAAAGAGTGCGAGCTTGCCACGAGTACATGCTCAGATTCGAACGAACGAGGATTGAAACCCCATGAGAGCGTTCTATTACGCCCAAAGAGTGCGAGCTTGCCACGAGTACATGCTCAGATTCGAACGAACGAGGATTGGAACCCCATGAGAGGTTTCTATTGCGCCTAAGAGTGCGAGCTTGCCACGAGTACATGCTCAGATTCGAACGAACGAGGATTGAAACCCCATGAGAGCTTTCTATTGCGCCTAAGAGTGCGAGCTTGCCACGAGTACATGCTCAGATTCGAACGAACGAGGATTGAAACCCCATGAGAGCTTTCTATTGCGCCTAAGAGTGCGAGCTTGCCACGAGTACATGCTCAGATTCGAACGAACGAGGATTGAAACCCCATGAGAGCGTTCTATTACGCCTAAGAGTGCGAGCTTGCCACGAGTACATGCTCAGATTCGAACGAACGAGGATTGAAACCCCATGAGAGCTTTCTATTGCGCCCAAAGAGTGCGAGCTTGCCACAAGTACATGCTCAGATTCGAACGAACGAGGATTGAAAAACCCCATGAGAGCGTTCTATTACGCCCTAAGTGCGAGAGCTTGCCACGAGTACATGCTCAGATTCGAACGAACGAGGATTGAAACCCATGAGAGCATTCTATTGCGCCTAAGAGTGCGAGCTTGCCACGAGTACATGCTCAGATTCGAACAAACGAGGATTGAAACCCCATGAGAGCGTTCTATTACGCCCTAAGAGTGCGAGCTTGCCACGAGTACATGCTCAGATTCGAACGAACGAGGATTGAAACCCCATGAGAGCGTTCTATTACGCCCAAAGAGTGCGAGCTTGCCACGAGTACATGCTCAGATTCGAACGAACGAGGATTGAAACCCCATGAGAGCGTTCTATTGCGCCTAAGAGTGCGAGCTTGCCACGAGTACATGCTCAGATTCGAACGAACGAGGATTGAAACCCCATGAGAGCGTTCTATTACGCCCAAAGAGTGCGAGCTTGCCACGAGTACATGCTCAGATTCGAACGAACGAGGATTGAAACCCCATGAGAGCGTTCTATTACGCCCAAAGAGTGCGAGCTTGCCACGAGTACATGCTCAGATTCGAACGAACGAGGATTGGAACCCAGAGAGAGCTTTCTATTGCGCCTAAGAGTGCGAGCTTGCCACGAGTACATGCTCAGATTCGAACGAACGAGGATTGAAACCCCATGGGAGCGTTCTATTACGCCCAAAGAGTGCGAGCTTGCCACGAGTACATGCTCAGATTCGAACGAACGAGGATTGAAACCCCATGAGAGCTTTCTATTGCGCCCAAGAGTGCGAGCTAGCCACGAGTACATGCTCAGATTCGAACGAACGAGGATTGAAACCCCATGAGAGCGTTCTATTACGCCCAAAGAGAGTGCGAGCTTGCAACGAGTACATGCTCAGATTCGAACGAACGAGGATTGGAACCCCATGAGAGCGTTTCTATTGCGCCCAAAGAGTGCGAGCTTGCCACGAGTACATGCTCAGATTCGAACGAACGAACGAATTGGATTGGAACCCATGAGAGCTTTCTATTGCGCCTAAGAGTGCGAGCTTGCCACGAGTACATGCTCAGATTCGAACGAACGAGGATTGAAACCCCAGAGAGCGTTCTATTATTTACGCCCAAAGAGTGCGAGCTTGCCACGAGTACATGCTCAGATTCGAACGAACGAGGATTGAAACCCCATGAGAGCGTTCTATTTATTGCCCAAAGAGAGCGAGCTTGCCACGAGTACATGCTCAGATTCGAACGAACGAGGATTGAAACCCCATGAGAGAGCGTTCTATTACGCCCAAAGAGTGCGAGCTTGCCACGAGTACATGCTCAGATTCGAACGAACGAGAGATTGAAACCCCATGAGAGCTTTCTATTGCGCCTAAGAGTGCGAGCTTGCCACGAGTACATGCTCAGATTCGAACGAACGAGAATTGGAACCCCATGAGAGCTTTCTATTGTGCCAAAGAGTGCGAGCTTGCCACGAGTATATGCTCAGATTTGAACGAACGAGGATTGAAACCCCATGAGAGCGTTCTATTACGCCCAAAGAGTGCGAGCTTGCCACGAGTACATGCTCAGATTCGAACGAACGAGTATTGGAACCCCATGAGAGCTTTCTATTGTGCCAAAGAGTGTGAGCTTGCCACGATTACATGCTCAGATTCGAACGAACGAGGATTGGAACCCCATGAGAGCTTTCTATTGCGCCCTAAGTGCGAGCTTGCCACGAGTACATGCTCAGATTCGAATTCGAACGAGGATTGAAACCCCATGAGAGCGTTCTATTACGCCCAAAGAGTGCGAGCTTGCCACGAGTACATGCTCAGATTCGAACGAACGAGGATTGAAACCCCCCATGAGAGCGTTCTATACGCGCCCAAAGAGTGCGAGCTTGCCACGAGTACATGCTCAGATTCGAACGAACGAGGATTGACCCCATGAGAGCTTTCTATTACGCCTAAGAGTGCGAGCTTGCCACTAGTACATGCTCAGATTCGAACGAACGAGGATTGAAACCCCATGAGAGCGTTCTATTACGCCCAAAGAGTGCGAGCTTGTCACGAGTACATGCTCAGATTCGAACGAACGAGGATTGAAACCCCATGAGAGCGTTCTATTGCGCCCAAAGAGTGCGAGCTTGCCACGAGTACATGCTCAGATTCGAACGAACGAGGATTGACACCCCATGAGAGCGTTCTATTACGCCTAAGAGTGCGAGCTTGCCACGAGTACATGCTCAGATTCGAACGAACGAGGATTGAAACCCCATGAGAGCGTTCTATTATTACGCCTAAGAGTGCGAGCTTGCCACGAGTACATGCTCAGATTCGAACGAACGAGGATTGAAACCCCATGAGAGCGTTCTATTACGCCTAAGAGTGCGAGCTTGCCACGAGTACATGCTCAGATTCGAACGAACGAGAATTGAAACCCCAGAGCGTTCTATTACGCCCAAAGAGTGCGAGCTTGCCACGAGTACATGCTCAGATTCGAACGAACGAGAGATTGAAACCCCATGAGAGCTTTCTATTGCGCCTAAGAGTGCGAGCTTGCCACGAGTACATGCTCAGATTCGAACGAACGAGATTGAAACCCCATGAGAGCGTTCTATTACGCCCAAAGAGTGCGCTTGCCACGAGTACATGCTCAGATTCGAACGAACGAGGATTGGAAAAACCCATGAGAGCGTTTCTATTGCGCCTAAGAGTGCGAGCTTGCCACGAGTACATGCTCAGATTCGAACGAACGAGGATTGAACCCCCCATGAGAGCGTTCTATTGCGCCTAAGAGTGCGAGCTTGCCACGAGTACATGCTCAGATTCGAACGAACGAGGATTGAAAACCCCAGAGCGTTCTATTGCGCCTAAGAGTGCGAGCTTGCCACGAGTACATGCTCAGATTCGAACGAACGAACGGATTGAAACCCCATGAGAGCGTTCTATTACGCCCAAAGAGTGCGAGCTTGCCACGAGTACATGCTCAGATTCGAACGAACGAGGATTGAAAACCCCATGAGAGCGTTCTATTGCGCCCAAAGAGTGCGAGCTTGCCACGAGTACATGCTCAGATTCGAACGAACGAGGAGGATTGAAACCCCATGAGAGCGTTCTATTATTGCCCAAGAGTGTGCGAGCTTGCCACGAGTACATGCTCAGATTCGAACGAACGAGGATTGGATTGAACCCCCATGAGAGCTTTCTATTACGCCCAAAGAGTGCGAGCTTGCCACGAGTACATGCTCAGATTCGAACGAACGAGGATTGCAACCCATGAGAGCGTTCTATTACGCCTAAGAGTGCGAGCTTTGCCACGAGTACAATCTCAGATTCGAACGAACGAGGATTGAAACCCCATGAGAGCGTTCTATTACGCCCAAAGAGTCTGAGCTTGCCACGAGTAATTGCTCAGATTCGAACGAACGAGGATTGAAACCCAATGAGAGCGTTCTATTACGCCCAAAGAGTGCGAGCTTGCCACGAGTACATGCTCAGATTCGAACGAACGAGATTGGAACCCCATGAGAGCTTTCTATTGCGCCTAAGAGTGCGAGCTTGCCACGAGTACATGCTCAGATTCGAACGAACGAGGATTGAAACCCCATGAGAGCGTTCTATTACGCCCAAAGAGTGCGAGCTTGCCACGAGTACATGCTCAGATTCGAACGAACGAGGATTGAAGCCCCATGAGAGCGTTCTATTACGCCCAAAGAGTGCGAGCTTGCCACGAGTACATGCTCAGATTCGAACGAACGAGAGATTGAAACCCCAGAGCGTTCTATTACGCCCAAAGAGTGCGAGCTTGCCACGAGTACAAGCTCAGATTCGAACGAACGAGGGTTGAAACCCCATGAGAGCGTTCTATTACGCCTAAGAGTGCGAGCTTGCCACGAGTACATGCTCAGATTCGAACGAACGAGGATTGAAACCCCATGAGAGCTTTCTATTGCCCTAAGAGTGCGAGCTTGCCACGAGTACATGCTCAGATTCGAACGAACGAGGATTGAAACCCCATGAGAGCGTTCTATTGCGCCCAAGAATGCGAGCTTCCCACGAGTACACGCTCAGATTCAATTCGAACGAACGAGGATTGAAACCCCATGAGAGCGTTTCTATTACGCCTAAGAGTGCGAGCTTGCCACGAGTACATGCTCAGATTCGAACGAACGAGGATTGAAACCCCATGAGAGCTTTCTATTGCGCCTAAAGAGTGCGAGCTTGCCACGAGTACATGCTCAGATTCGAACGAACGAGGATTGAAACCCCATGAGAGCGTTCTATTACGCCCAAAGAGTGCGAGCTTGCCACGAGTACATGCTCAGATTCGAACGAACGAGGATTGAAACCCCATGAGAGAGCTTTCTATTGCGCCCAAAGAGTGCGAGCTTGCCACGAGTACATGCTCAGATTCGAACGAACGAGAGATTGAAACCCCCCCATGAGAGCGTTCTATTTGCCCAAAGAGTGCGAGCTTGCCACGAGTACATGCTCAGATTCAGATTCGAACGAACGAGGATTGAACCCCCATGAGAGCGTTCTATTACGCCCAAAGAGTGCGAGCTTGCCACGAGTACATGCTCAGATTCGAACGAACGAGGATTGAAACCCCATGAGAGCTTTCTATTGCGCCCTAAGAGTGCGAGCTTGCCCACGAGTACATGCTCAGATTCGAACGAACGAGGATTGAAAACCCCATGAGAGCGTTCTATTGCGCCTAAGAGTGCGAGCTTGCCACGAGTACATGCTCAGATTCGAACGAACGAGGATTGTAACCCCATGAGAGCTTTCTATTGCCCTAAAGAGTGCGAGCTTGCCACGAGTACATGCTCAGATTCGAACGAACGAGGATTGGAACCCCCAGAGCTTTCTATTTACGCCCTAAGAGTGCGAGCTTGCCTCGAGTACATGCTCAGATTCGAACGAACGAGGATTGAAACCCCATGAGAGCGTTCTATTGCGCCTAAAGAGTGCGAGCTTGCCACGAGTACATGCTCAGATTCGAACGAACGAACGAGATTGAAACCCCATGAGAGCGTTCTATTATGCGCCTAAGAGTGCGAGCTTGCCACGAGTACATGCTCAGATTCGAACGAACGAGGATTGAAAAACCCCATGAGAGCGTTCTATTACGCCCAAAGAGTGCCAGCTTGCCACGAGTACATGCTCAGATTCGAACGAACGAGGATTGAAACCCCATGAGAGCGTTCTATTGCGCCTAAGAGTGCGAGCTTGCCACGAGTACATGCTCAGATTCGAACGAACGAGGATTGAAACCCCATGAGAGCGTTCTATTACGCCCAAAGAGTGCGAGCTTGCCACGAGTACATGCTCAGATTCGAACGAACGAGGATTGAAACCCCATGAGAGCGTTCTATTGCGCCTAAGAGTGCGAGCTTGCCACGAGTACATGCTCAGATTCGAACGAAACGAACGATTGGATTGAACCCCATGAGAGCGTTCTATTGCGCCTAAGAGTGCGAGCTTGCCACGAGTACATGCTCAGATTCGAACGAACGAGGATTGATTGAAACCCATGAGAGAGCTTTCTATTGCGCCTAAGAGTGCGAGCTTGCCACGAGTACATGCTCAGATTCGAACGAACGCGGATTGAAACCCCATGAGAGCGTTCTATTACGCCCGAAGAGTGCGAGCTTGCCACGAGTAGTACATGCTCAGATTCGAACGAACGAGGATTGAAACCCCATGATGAGAGCTTTCTATTGCGCCCAAGAGTGCGAGCTTGCCACGAGTACATGCTCAGATTCGAACGAACGAGGATTGAAAAACCCATGAGAGCGTTTCTATTACGCCCAAAGAGTGCGAGCTTGCCACGAGTACATGCTCAGATTCGAACGAACGAGGATTGAAACCCCATCAGAGCGTTCTATTACGCCCAAAGAGTGCGAGCTTGCCACGAGTACATGCTCAGATTCGAACGAACGAGGATTGAAACCCCAGAGCTTTCTATTGCGCCTAAAGAGTGCGAGCTTGCCCACGAGTACATGCTCAGATTCGAACGAACGAGGATTGAAACCCCATGAGAGCGTTCTATTACGCCCAAAGAGTGCGAGCTTGCCACGAGTACATGCTCAGATTCGAACGAACGAGAGATTGAAACCCCATGAGAGCGTTCTATTACGCCCAAAGAGTGCGAGCTTGCCACGAGAGTACATGCTCAGATTCGAACGAACGAGGATTGAAACCCCATGAGAGCTTTCTATTGCGCCTAAGAGTGCGAGCTTGCCACGAGTACATGCTCAGATTCGAACGAACGAGGATTGAAACCCCATGAGAGCGTTCTATTACGCCCAAAGAGTGCGAGCTTGCCACGAGTACATGCTCAGATTCGAACGAACGAGGATTGAAACCCCATGAGAGCGTTCTATTGCGCCTAAAGAGTGCGAGCTTGCCACGAGTACATGCTCAGATTCGAACGAACGAGGATTGAAACCCCATGAGAGCGTTCTATTACGCCCAAAGAGTGCGAGCTTGCCACGAGTACATGCTCAGATTCGAACGAACGAGGATTGAATTGAAACCCCATGAGAGCTTTCTATTACGCCCAAAGAGTGCGAGCTTGCCACGAGTACATGCTCAGATTCGAACGAACGAACGGATTGATTGAACCCCATGAGAGAGAGCTTTCTATTGCGCCTAAAGAGTGCGAGCTTGCCACGAGTACATGCTCTCAGATTCGAACGAACGAGGATTGAAACCCCATGAGAGCGTTTCTATTACGCCCAAAGAGTGCGAGCTTGCCACGAGTACATGCTCAGATTCGAACGAACGAGAGGAGGATGAAACCCCATGAGAGCGTTCTATTATTGCCCAAAGAGTGCGAGCCACGAGTACATGCTCAGATTCGAACGAACGAGGATTGAAACCCCCCATGAGAGCTTTCTATTGCGCCTAAGAGTGCGAGCTTGCCACGAGTACATGCTCAGATTCGAACGAACGAGAGATTGAAACCCCATGAGAGCGTTTCTATTACGCCCAAAGAGTGCGAGCTTGCCACGAGTACATGCTCAGATTCGAACGAACGAGATTGAAACCCCATGAGAGCGTTCTATTACGCCCAAAGAGTGCGAGCTTGCCACGAGTACATGCTCAGATTCGAACGAACGAGGATTGAAATTGAACCCCATGAGAGCGTTTCTATTGCGCCTAAGAGTGCGAGCTTGCCACGAGTACATGCTCAGTCGAACGAACGAACGAGGATTGAAACCCCATGAGAGCGTTCTATTACGCCCCAAGAGTGCGAGCTTGCCACGAGTACATGCTCAGATTCGAACGAACGAGGATTGAAACCCCATGAGAGCGCGTTCTATTACGCCCAAAGAGTGCGAGCTTGCCACGAGTACATGCTCAGATTCGAACGAACGAGATTGAAACCCCCCATGAGAGCGTTCTATTACGCCCCTAAAGAGTGCGAGCTTGCCACGAGTACATGCTCAGATTCGAACGAACGAGGATTGAAACCCCATGAGAGCGTTCTATTATTGCGCCTAAGAGTGCGAGCTTGCCACGAGTACATGCTCTCAGATTCGAACGAACGAGGATTGAAACCCCCCCATGAGAGCGTTCTATTACGCCCTAAGAGTGCGAGCTTGCCACGAGTACATGCTCAGATTCGAAACGAACGAGGATTGAAACCCCATGAGAGCTTTCTATTACGCGCCTAAAGAGTGCGAGCTTGCCACGAGTACATGCTCATTCGAACGAACGAGGATTGAAACCCATGAGAGCGTTCTATTTGCGCCCAAGAGTGCGAGCTTGCCACGAGTACATGCTCAGATTCGAACGAACGAGGATTGAAACCCCATGAGAGCTTTCTATTGCGCCTAAGAGTGCGAGCTTGCCACGAGTACATGCTCAGATTCGAAGATTCGAACGAACGAGGATTGAAAAACCCCATGAGAGCGTTCTATTGCGCCTAAGAGTGCGAGCTTGCCACGAGTACATGCTCAGATTCGAACGAACGAGGATTGAAAAACCCCATGAGAGCGTTCTATTTACGCCCAAGAGTGCGAGCTTGCCACGAGTACATGCTCAGATTCGAACGAACGAGGATTGAAACCCCATGAGAGCTTTCTATTGCGCCTAAGAGTGCGAGCTTGCCACGAGTACATGCTCAGATTCGAACGAACGAGATTGAAACCCCATGAGAGCGTTCTATTTACCCTAAGAGTGCGAGCTTGCCACGAGTACATGCTCAGATTCGAACGAACGAGGATTGAAACCCCATGAGAGCGTTTATTTACGCCCAAAGAGTGCGAGCTTGCCACGAGTACATGCTCAGATTCGAACGAACGAACGAGGATTGAAACCCCATGAGAGCTTTATATTGCGCCTAAAGAGTGCGAGCTTGCCACGAGTACATGCTCAGATTCGAACGAACGAGGATTGAAACCCCATGAGAGCGTTCTATTACGCCCAAAGAGTCCGAGCTTGCCACGAGTACATGCTCAGATTCGAACGAACGAGATTGAAACCCCATGAGAGCGTTTCTATTACGCCCAAAGAGTGCGAGCTTGCCACGAGTACATGCTCAGATTCGAACGAACGAGGATTGAAACCCCATGAGAGCTTTCTATTGCGCCTAAGAGTGCGAGCTTGCCACGTACATGCTCAGATTCGAACGAACGAGGATTGGAACCCCATGAGAGCGTTCTATTACGCGCCTAAGAGTGCGAGCTTGCCACGAGTACATGCTCAGATTCGAACGAACGAACGAGGATTGAAACCCCATGAGAGCGTTCTATTGCGCCCAAAGAGTGCGAGCTTGCCACGAGTACATGCTCAGATTCGAACGAACGAGGATTGAAACCCCATGAGAGCGTTCTATTACGCGCCTAAAGAGTGCGAGCTTGCCACGAGTACATGCTCAGATTCGAACGAACGAGGATTGGAACCCCATGAGAGCGTTCTATTACGCCCAAAGAGTGCGAGCTTGCCACGAGTACATGCTCAGATTCGAAACGAACGAGGATTGAAACCCCATGAGAGCGTTCTATTACGCGCCTAAGAGTGCGAGCTTGCCACGAGTACATGCTCAGATTCGAACGAACGAGAGATTGAAACCCCATGAGAGCGTTCTATTACGCGCCTAAGAGTGCGAGCTTGCCACGAGTACATGCTCAGATTCGAACGAACGAACGAGGATGAAACCCCATGAGAGCGTTCTATTACGCCCTAAAGAGTGCGAGCTTGCCACGAGTACATGCTCAGATTCGAACGAACGAGGATTGGAACCCCATGAGAGCTTTCTATTACGCGCCTAAGAGAGCGCGAGCTTGCCACGAGTACATGCTCAGATTCGAACGAACGAGGATTGAAACCCCATGAGAGCGTTCTATTACGCCCAAAGAGTGCGAGCTTGCCACGAGTACATGCTCAGATTCGAACGAACGAGGATTTGAAACCCCATGAGCTTTCTATTACGCCCAAAGAGTGCGAGCTTGCCACGAGAGTACATGCTCAGATTCGAACGAACGAGGATTGAAAAACCCCATGAGAGAGAGCGTTTCTATTGCGCCTAAGAGTGCGAGCTTGCCACGAGTACATGCTCAGATTCGAACGAACGAGGATTGAAACCCCATGAGAGCTTCTATTACGCCCAAGAGTGCGAGCTTGCCACGAGTACATGCTCAGATTCGAACGAACGAGGATTGAAACCCCATGAGAGCGTTTCTATTACGCCCAAAGAGTGCGAGCTTGCCACGAGTACATGCTCAGATTCGAACGAACGAGGATTGAAACCCCATGAGAGCGTTCTATTGCGCCCAAAGAGTGCGAGCTTGCCACGAGTACATGCTCAGATTCGAACGAACGACGATTGAAACCCCATGAGAGCGTTCTATTACGCGCCTAAGAGTGCGAGCTTGCCACGAGTACATGCTCAGATTCGAACGAACGAGAGATTGAAACCCCATGAGAGCGTTTCTATTACGCCCAAAGAGTGCGAGCTTGCCACGAGTACATGCTCAGATTCGAACGAACGACGATTGAAACCCCATGAGAGCGTTCTATTACGCCTAAGAGTGCGCGCTTGCCACGAGTACATGCTCAGATTCGAACGAACAAGGATTGAAACCCCCATGAGAGCGTTCTATTACACCTAAGAGTGCGAGCTTGCCACGAGTACAGTACATGCTCAGATTCGAACGAACGAGGATTGAAACCCCCATGAGAGCTTTCTATTGCGCCTAAAGAGTCGAGCTTGCCACGAGTACATGCTCAGATTCGAAACGAACGAGGATTGAAACCCCATGAGAGCGTTCTATTACGCCTAAGAGTGCGAGCTTGCCACGAGTACATGCTCATTCGAACGAACGAGGATTGAAACCCCATGAGAGCGTTCTATTACGCCCAAAGAGTGCGAGCTTGCCACGAGTACATGCTCAGATTCGAACGAACGAGAGATTGAAACCCCATGAGAGCTTTCTATTGCGCCTAAGAGTGCGAGCTTGCCACGAGTACATGCTCAGATTCGAACGAACGAGGATTGAAACCCCATGAGAGCGTTCTATTACGCCCCTAAGAGTGCGAGCTTGCCACGAGTACATGCTCAGATTCGAACGAACGAGGATTGAAACCCCATGAGAGCGTTCTATTACGCCCAAAGAGTGCGAGCTTGCCACGAGTACATGCTCAGATTCGAACGAACGAGGATTGAAACCCATGAGAGCGTTCTATTACGCCCAAAGTGTGCGAGCTTGCCACGAGTACATGCTCAGATTCGAACGAACGAGGATTGAAACCCCGTGAGAGCGTTTTATTGCGCCTAAGAGTGCGAGCTTGCCACGAGTACATGCTCAGATTCGAACGAACGAGGATTGAAACCCATGAGAGCGTTCTATTACGCCAAAGAGTGCGAGCTTTCCACGAGTATATGCTCAGATTCGAACGAACGAGGATTGGAATCCCGTGAGAGCTTTCTATTGCGCCTAAGAGTGCGAGCTTGCCACGAGTACATGCTCAGATTCGAACGAAGGAGGATTGAAACCCCATGAGAGCGTTCTATTACGCCCAAAGAGTGCGAGCTTGCCACGAGTACATGCTCAGTTTGGAACGAACGAGGATTGAAACCCCATGAGAGCGTTCTATTGCGCCTAAGAGTGCGAGCTTGCCACGAGTACATGCTCAGATTCGAACGAACGAAACGAGGATTGAAAAACCCCATGAGAGCGTTTCTATTACGCCAGAGTGCGCGAGCTTGCCACGAGTACATGCTCAGATTCGAACGAACGAGGATTGAAACCCCATGAGAGCTTTCTATTGCGCCTAAAGAGTGCGAGCTTGCCACGAGTACATGCTCAGATTCGAACGAACGAGGATTGAGGATTGAAACCCCATGAGAGCGTTCTATTACGCCCAAAGAGTGCGAGCTTGCCACGAGTACATGCTCAGATTCGAACGAACGAGGATTGAAACCCCATGAGAGCTTTCTATTGCGCCCCTAGAGTGCGAGCTTGCCACGAGTACATGCTCAGATTCGAACGAACGACGCTAGAAACCCCATGAGAGCGTTCTATTACGCGAGTGCGAGCTTGCCACGAGTACATGCTCAGATTCGAACGAAAACGAGGATTGAAACCCCCCCATGAGAGCGTTTCTATTGCGCCTAAGAGTGCGAGCTTGCCACGAGTACATGCTCAGATTCGAACGAACGAGAGATTGAAACCCCATGAGAGCTTTCTATTACGCCCTAAGAGTGCGAGCTTGCCACGAGTACATGCTCAGATTCGAACGAACGAGGATTGAAAACCCCATGAGAGCTTTCTATTGCGCCTAAGAGTGCGAGCTTGCCACGAGTACATGCTCAGATTCGAATTCGAACGAACGAACGATTGAAACCCCCCATGAGAGCGTTCTATTTACGCCCAAGAGAGTGCGAGCTTGCCACGAGTACATGCTCTTGCCACGAGTACATCTCAGATTCGAACGAACGAGGATTGAAACCCCATGAGAGCGTTCTATTACGCCCTAAGAGTGCGAGCTTGCCACGAGTACATGCTCAGATTCGAACGAACGAACGGATTGGAACCCCCATGAGAGAGCGTTCTATTGCGCCTAAGAGTGCGAGCTTGCCACGAGTACATGCTCAGATTCGAACGAACGAGGACGAACGATTGAAACCCCATGAGAGAGCGTTCTATTATTACCCAAAGAGTGCGAGCTTGCCACGAGTACACTCAGATTCGAACGAACGAGGATTGAAACCCCCCATGAGAGCGTTTCTATTGCGCCTAAAGAGTGCGAGCTTGCCACGAGTACATGCTCAGATTCGAACGAACGAGGATTGAAACCCCATGAGAGCGTTCTATTGCGCCTAAGAGTGCGAGCTTGCCACGAGTACATGCTCAGATTCGAACGAACGAGGATTGAAACCCCATGAGAGCGTTCTATTACGCCCAAAGAGTGCGAGCTTGCCACGAGTACATGCTCAGATTCGAACGAACGAGGATTGAAACCCCATGAGAGCTTTCTATTACGCGCCCCAAAAGAGTGCAAGCTTGCCACGAGTGCATGCTCAGATTCGAACGAACGAGGATTGAAACCCCATGAGAGCGTTCTATTGCGCCCAAAGAGTGCGTGCTTGCCACAAGTACATGCTCAGATTCGAACGAACAAGTATTTGAAAACCCATGAGCGTTCTATTACGCCTAAGAGAGCGAGCTTGCCACGAGTACATGCTCAGATTCGAACGAACGAGGATTGAAACCCCATGAGAGCGTTCTATTACGCCTAAGAGTGCGAGCTTGCCACGAGTACATGCTCAGATTCGAACGAACGAGGATTGAAACCCCATGAGAGCGTTCTATTACGCCTAAGAGTGCGAGCTTGCCACGAGTACATGCTCAGATTCGAAACGAACGAGGATTGAAACCCCATGAGAGCGTTTCTATTTGCGCCCTAAGAGTGCGAGCTTGCCACGAGTACATGCTCAGATTCGAACGAACGAGGATTGAAACCCCATGAGAGCGTTCTATTACGCCTAAGAGTGCGAGCTTGCAACGATTTCATGCTCAGATTCGAACGAACGAGGATTGAAACCCCATGAGAGCGTTCTATTACGCCTAAGAGTGCGAGCTTGCCACGAGTACATGCTCAGATTCGAACATGCTCGAACGACGAACGAGATTGAAACCCCATGAGAGCGTTCTATTACGCCCAAAGAGTGCGAGAGCTTGCCACGAGTACATGCTCAGATTCGAACGAACGAGGATTGGAAACCCCATGAGAGCTTTCTATTGCGCCTAAGAGTGCGAGCTTGCCACGAGTACATGCTCAGATTCGAACGAACGAGGGTTGAAACCCCATGTGAGCGTTCTATTACGCCTAAGAGTGCGAGCTTGCCACGAGTACATGCTCAGATTCGAACGAACGAGGATTGAAACCCCATGAGAGCGTTCTATTGCGCCCAAGAATGCGAGCTTCCCACGAGTACACGCTCAGATTCGAACGAACGAGGATTGAAACCCATGAGAGCGTTCTATTGCGCCTAAGAGTGCGAGCGAGCTGCCACGAGTACATGCTCAGATTCGAACGAACGAGAGATTGAAACCCCATGAGAGCGTTCTATTGCGCCCAAAGAGTGCGAGCTTGCCACGAGTACATGCTCAGATTCGAACGAACGAACGAGAGGATTGAAACCCCATGAGAGCGTTCTATTGCGCCCAAAGAGTGCGAGCTTGCCACGAGTACATGCTCAGATTCGAACGAACGAGGATTGAAACCCCATGAGAGCGTTTCTATTGCGCCCAAGAGTGCGAGCTTGCCACGAGTACATGCTCAGATTCGAACGAACGAGAGATTGAAACCCCATGAGAGCTTTCTATTGCGCCTAAAGAGTGCGAGCTTGCCACGAGGACATGCTCAGATTCGAACGAACGAGGATAGAAACCCCATGAGAGCTTTCTATTGCGCCTAAAGAGTGCGAGCTTGCCACGAGGACATGCTCAGATTCGAACGAACGAGGATTGATACCCCATGAGAGCGTTCTATTACGCCCAAAGAGTGCGAGCTTGCCACGAGTACATGCTCAGATTCGAATGAACGAGCATCGAAGCCCCATGAGAGCTTTCTATTGCGCCTAAAGAGTGCGAGCTTGCCACGAGTACATGCTCAGATTTCAAACGAACGAGGATTGAAAACCCCCCATGAGAGCATTCTATTACGCGCCCAAAGAGTGCGAGCTTGCCACGAGTACATGCTCAGATTCGAACGAACGAGGATTGAAGCCCCATGAGAGCGTTCTATTACGCCTAAAGAGTGCGAGCTTGCCACGAGTACATGCTCAGATTCGAATGAACGAGGATTGAAACCCCATGAGAGCGTTCTATTGCGCCTAAAAGAGTGCGAGCTTGCCACGAGTACATGCTCAGATTCGAACGAACGAGGGATTGAAACCCCATGAGAGCGTTCTATTACGCCCAAGAGTGCGAGCTTTGCCACGAGTACATGCTCAGATTCGAACGAACGAGGATTGAAACCCCATGAGAGCGTTCTATTACGCCCTAAGAGTGCGAGCTTGCCACGAGTACATGCTCAGATTCGAACGAACGAGGATTGAAACCCCATGAGAGCGTTCTATTACGCCCTAAGAGTGCGAGCTTGCCACGAGCACATGCTCAAATTCGAACGAACGAGGATTGAAACCCCATGAGAGCGTTCTATTACGCCCAAAGAGTGCGAGCTTGCCACGAGTACATGCTCAGATTCGAACGAACGAGGATTGAAACCCCATGAGAGCGTTCTATTTGCGCCCAAGAGTGCGAGCTTGCCACGAGTACATGCTCAGATTCGAACGAACGAGGATTGAAACCCCCCATGAGAGAGCTTTCTATTGCGCCTAAGAGTGCGAGCTTGCCACGAGTACATGCTCAGATTCGAACGAACGAGGATTGAAACCCCATGAGAGAGCTTTCTATTTACGCCCAAAGAGTGCGAGCTTGCCACGAGTACATGCTCAGATTCGAACGAACGAGGATTGAAACCCCATGAGAGCGTTCTATTACGCGCCTAAGAGAGTGCGAGCTTGCCACGAGTACATGCTCAGATTCGAACGAACGAGGATTGAAAACCCCATGAGAGCGTTCTATTACGCCCAAAGAGTGCGAGCTTGCCACGAGTACATGCTCAGATTCGAACGAACGAGGATTGAAACCCCATGAGAGCGTTCTATTACGCCCCTAAAGAGTGCGAGCTTGCCACGAGTACATGCTCAGATTCGAACGAACGAGGATTGAAACCCCATGAGAGCGTTCTATTGCGCCCAAGAGTGCGAGCTTGCCACGAGTACATGCTCAGATTCGAACGAACGAGGATTGAAACCCCATGAGAGCGCTTTCTATTACGCCCAAAGAGTGCGAGCTTGCCACGAGTACATGCTCAGATTCGAACGAACGAGGATTGAAACCCCATGAGAGCGTTCTATTGCGCCCCTAAGAGTGCGAGCTTGCCACGAGTACATGCTCAGATTCGAACGAACGAGGATTGAAAACCCCATGAGAGCTTTCTATTGCGCCCTAAGAGTGCGAGCTTGCCACGAGTACATGCTCAGATTCGAACGAACGAGGATTGAAACCCCATGAGAGCGTTCTATTACGCCCCTAAAAGAGTGCGAGAGCTTGCCACGAGTACATGCTCAGATTCGAACGAACGAGGATTGAAACCCATGAGAGCGTTTCTATTGCGCCTAAAGAGTGCGAGCTTGCCACGAGTACATGCTCAGATTCGAACGAACGAGGATTGAAACCCCATGAGAGCGTTTCTATTGCGCCTAAGAGTGCGAGCTTGCCACGAGTACATGCTCAGATTCGAACGAACGAGGATTGAAAACCCCATGAGAGCGTTCTATTTGCCCTAAGAGTGCGAGCTTGCCACGAGTACATGCTCAGATTCGAACGAACGAGGATTGAAACCCCATGAGAGCGTTTCTATTGCGCCCAAAGAGTGCGAGCTTGCCACGAGTACATGCTCAGATTCGAACGAACGAGGATTGAAACCCCATGAGAGCGCTTCTATTACGCCCAAAGAGTGCGAGCTTGCCACGAGTACATGCTCAGATTCGAACGAACGAGGATTGAAACCCCATGAGAGCTTTTCTATTACGCCCCTAAGAGTGCGAGCTTGCCACGAGTACATGCTCAGATTCGAACGACGAACGAGGATTGAAACCCCATGAGAGCGTTCTATATTACGCCCAAAGAGTGCGAGCTTGCCACGAGTACATGCTGCTCAGATTCGAACGAACGAGGATTGAAACCCCATGAGAGCGTTCTATTACGCCCAAAGAGTGCGAGCTTGCCACGAGTACATGCTCAGATTCGAACGAACGAACGAGAGATTGAAACCCCATGAGAGCGTTCTATTATTGCCCAAAGAGTGCGAGCTTGCCACGAGTACATGCTCAGATTCGAACGAACGAACGAGGATTGAAACCCCCATGAGAGAGCGTTTCTATTACGCCCTAAGAGTGCGAGCTTGCCACGAGTACATGCTCAGATTCGAACGAACGAGGATTGGATTGAACCCCATGAGAGCGTTCTTCTATTACGCCCAAAGAGTGCGAGCTTGCCACGAGTACATGCTCAGATTCGAACGAACGAACGAGGATTGAAACCCATGAGAGCGTTCTATTGCGCCTAAAGAGTGCGAGCTTGCCACGAGTACATGCTCAGATTCGAACGAACGAGGATTGAAACCCCATGAGAGCATTCTATTACGCCTAAGAGTGCGAGCTTGCCACGAGTACATGCTCAGATTCGAACGAACGAGGATTGAAACCCCATGAGAGCGTTCTATTGCGCCCCAAAGAGTGCGAGCTTGCCACGAGTACATGCTCAGATTCGAACGAACGAGGATTGAAACCCCATGAGAGCGTTCTATTACGCCTAAAGAGTGCGAGCTTGCCACGAGTACATGCTCAGATTCGAACGAACGAGGATTGAAACCCCATGAGAGCGTTTCTATTACGCCTAAAGAGTGCGAGCTTGCCACGAGTACATGCTCAGATTCGAACGAACGAGGATTGAAACCCCATGAGAGCGTTCTATTGCGCCTAAAGAGTGCGAGCTTGCCACGAGTACATGCTCAGATTCGAACGAACGAGGATTGAAACCCCCCATGAGAGCTTTCTATTGCGCCTAAGAGTGCGAGCTTGCCACGAGTACATGCTCAGATTCGAACGAACGAGGATTGAAACCCCATGAGAGCGTTCTATTACGCCTAAGAGTGCGAGCTTGCCACGAGTACATGCTCAGATTCGAACGAACGAGGAATGAAACCCCATAAGAGCGTTTCTATTACGCCTAAGAGTGCGAGCTTGCCACGAGTACATGCTCAGATTCGAACGAACGAGGAGGATTGAAACCCCATGAGAGAGCGTTCTATTACGCCCAAGAGTGCGAGCTTGCCACGAGTACATGCTCAGATTCGAACGAACGAGGATTGAAACCCCATGAGAGCGTTCTATTACGCCTAAGAGTGCGAGAGCTTGCCACGAGTACATGCTCAGATTCGAACGAACGAGGAGGATTGAAACCCCATGAGAGCGTTCTATTACGCCCAAAGAGTGCGAGCTTGCCACGAGTACATGCTCAGATTCGAACGAACGAAGAGGATTGAAACCCCATGAGAGCGTTCTATTGCGCCCCTAAGAGTGCGAGCTTGCCACGAGTACATGCTCAGATTCGAACGAACGAGAGATTGAAACCCCATGAGAGCTTTCTATTATGCGCCTAAGAGTGCGAGCTTGCCACGAGTACATGCTCAGATTCGAACGAACGAGGATTGAAACCCCATGAGAGCGTTCTATTGCCCTAAGAGTGCGAGCTTGCCACGAGTACATGCTCAGATTCGAACGATCGAAACGAGGATTGAAACCCCATGAGAGCGTTTCTATTACGCCCAAAGAGTGCGAGCTTGCCACGAGTACATGCTCAGATTCGATTCGAACGAACGAGGATTGAAACCCCATGAGAGCGTTCTATTACGCCTAAGAGTGCGAGCTTGCCACGAGTACATGCTCAGATTCGAACGAACGAACGAGGATTGAAACCCCATGAGAGCTTCTATTTACGCCCAAGAGTGCGAGCTTGCCACGAGTACATGCTCAGATTCGAACGAACGAGGATTGAAACCCCATGAGAGCGTTCTATTGCGCCCAAGAGTGCGAGCTTGCCACGAGTACATGCTCAGATTCGAACGAACGAGGATTGAAACCCCATGAGAGCGTTCTATTGCGCCCCTAAGAGTGCGAGCTTGCCACGAGTACATGCTCAGATTCGAACGAACGAGGTTTGAAACCCATGAGAGCGTTCTATTGCGCCCAAGAGTGCGAGCTTGCCACGAGTACATGCTCAGATTCGAACGAACGAGGATTGAAACCCCATGAGAGCGTTCTATTACGCCCTAAGAGTGCGAGATTGCCACGAGTACATGCTCAGATTCGAACGAACGAGGATTGAAACCCCATGAGAGCGTTCTATTACGCGCCTAAGAGTGCGAGCTTGCCACGAGTACATGCTCAGATTCGAACGAACGAGGATTGAAACCCCATGAGAGCGTTCTATTATTGCGCCCTAAGAGTGCGAGAGCTTGCCACGAGTACATGCTCAGATTCGAACGAACGAGGATTGAAACCCCATGAGAGCGTTCTATTACGCCCAAAGAGTGCGAGCTTGCCACGAGTACATGCTCAGATTCGAACGAACGAGGAGGATTGAAACCCCATGAGAGCGTTCTATTACGCCCAAAGAGTGCGAGCTTGCCACGAGTACATGCTCAGATTCGAACGAACGAGGATTGGAACCCCCATGAGAGCGTTCTATTACGCCTAAAGAGTGCGAGCTTGCCACGAGTACATGCTCAGATTCGAAACGAACGAGGATTGAAACCCCATGAGAGCGTTTCTATTGCGCCCAAGAGTGCGAGCTTGCCACGAGTACATACTGCTCAGATTCGAACGAACGAGGATTGAAACCCCATGAGAGAGCTTTCTATTGCGCCTAAGAGTGCGAGCTTGCCACGAGTACATGCTCAGATTCGAACGAACGAGGATTGAAACCCCATGAGAGCTTTCTATTGCGCCCAAAGAGTGCGAGCTTGCCACGAGTACATGCTCAGATTCGAACGAACGAGGATTGAAACCCCATGAGAGCGTTCTATTACGCCCAAAGTGCGAGCTTGCCACGAGTACATGCTCAGATTCGAACGAACGAGGATTGGAAACCCCATGAGAGAGCGTTTCTATTGCGCCTAAGAGTGCGAGCTTGCCACGAGTACATGCTCAGATTCGAACGAACGAGGATTGAAACCCCATGAGAGCGTTTCTATTACGCCAAAGAGTGCGAGCTTGCCACGAGTACATGCTCAGATTCGAACGAAACGAGGATTGAAACCCCATGAGAGCGTTCTATTACGCCCAAAGAGTGCGAGCTTGCCACGAGTACATGCTCAGATTCGAACGAACGAGGATTGAAACCCCATGAGAGCGTTCTATTACGCCTAAAGAGTGCGAGCTTGCCACGAGTACATGCTCAGATTCGAACGAACGAGGATTGAAACCCCATGAGAGCGTTCTATTGCGCCCAAAGAGTGCGAGCTTGCCACGAGTACATGCTCAGATTCGAACGAACGAGGATTGAAACCCCATGAGAGCGTTCTATTGCGCCTAAGAGTGCGAGCTTGCCACGAGTACATGCTCAGATTCGAACGAACGAACAAGGATTGAAACCCCATGAGAGCGTTCTATTACGCCCAAAGAGTGCGAGCTTGCCACGAGTACATGCTCAGATTCGAACGAACGAGGATTGAAACCCCATGAGAGCTTTCTATTACGCCCAAAGAGTGCGAGCTTGCCACGAGTACATGCTCAGATTCGAACGAACGAACGAGGATTGAAACCCCATGAGAGCGTTCTATTACGCCCTAAGAGTGCGAGCTTGCAGCGAGTACATGCTCAGATTCGAACGAACGCAGATTGAAACCCCATGAGAGCGTTCTATTACGCCCATAGAGTGCGAGCTTGCCACGAATACATGCTCAGATTCGAACGAACGAGGATTAAACCCCATGAGAGAGCTTTATTACGCCTATGAGTGCGAGCTTGCCACGAGTACATGCTCAGATTCGAACGAACGAGGATTGAAACCCCGTGAGAGCGTTCTATTATGCGCCTAAAGAGTGCGAGCTTGCCACGAGTACATGCTCAGATTCGAACACGAACGAGAGGATTGAAACCCCATGAGAGCGTTCTATTACGCCCAAAGAGTGCGAGCTTGCCACGAGTACATGCTCAGATTCGAACGAACGAGGATTGAAACCCCATGAGAGCGTTCTATATTACGCCCTAAAGAGTGCGAGCTTGCCACGAGTACATGCTCAGATTCGAACGAACGAGGATTGAAACCCCATGAGAGCTTTTCTATTTACGCCCTAAAGAGTGCGAGCTTGCCACGAGTACATGCTCAGATTCGAACGAACGAGGATTGAAAACCCCATGAGAGCGTTCTATTAAGTCGCGCCTAAGAGTGCGAGAACGAGGATTGAAACCCCATGAGAGCGTTCTATTACGCCCCAAAGAGTGCGAGCTTGCCACGAGTACATGCTCAGATTCGAACGAACGAGAGATTGAAAACCCCAATGAGAGCATTCTATTGCGCCTAAGAGTGCGAGCTTGCCACGAGTACATGCTCAGATTCGAAACGAACGAGGATTGAAACCCCATGAGAGCATTCTATTGCGCCCAAAGAGTGCGAGCTTGCCACGAGTACATGCTCAGATTCGAACGACACGAGGATTGAACCCCATGAGAGCGTTCTATTATACGCCTAAGAGTGCGAGCTTGCCACGAGTACATGCTCAGATTCGAACGAACGAGGATTGAAAACCCCATGAGAGCGTTATATTACGCCTAAGAAGAGTGCGAGAGCTTGCCACGAGTACATGCTCAGATTTTCGAACGAACGAGGATTGAAAACCCATGAGAGCGTTCTATTACGCCCGAAGAGTGCGAGCTTGCCACGAGTACATGCTCAGATTCGAACGAACGAGGATTGACCCCATGAGGGCGTTCTATTACGCCTAAGAGTGCGAGCTTGCCACGAGTACATACTCAGATTCGAACGAACGAGGATTGAAACCCCATGAGAGCGTTCTATTAAGCCTAAGAGTCCGAGCTTGCCACGAGTACATGCTCGGATTCGAACGAACGAGGATTGAAACCCCATGAGAGCGTTCTATTACGCCCATAGAGTGCGAGCTTTGCCACGAGTACCATGCTCAGATTCGAAACGAACGAGGATTGATAACCCCATGATAGCGTTCTATTACGCCCAAAGAGTGCGAGCTTGCCACGAGTACATGCTCAGATTCGAACGAACGAGGATTGACCCCATGAGAGCGTTCTATTACGCCTAAGAGTGCGAGCTTGCCACGAGTACATGCTCAGATTCGAACGAACGAGGATTGAAACCCCATGAGAGCGTTCTATTACGCCCATAGAGTGCGAGCTTGCCACGAGTACATGCTCAGATTCGAACGAACGAGGATTGAAACCCCATGAGAGCGTTCTATTACGCCTATGAGTGCGAGCTTGCCACGAGTACATGCTCAGATTCGAACGAACGAGGATTGAAACCCCATGGGAGCGTTCTATTACGCACCAAAGAGTGCGAGCTTGCCACGAGTACATGCTCAGATTCGAACGAACAACGAAACGAGGATTGGAAACCCCATGAGAGAGCTGTTCTATTACGCCCAAGAGTGCGAGCTTGCCACGAGTACATGCTCAGATTCGAACGAACGAGGATTGAAACCCATGAGAGCGTTTCTATTGCGCCATAAGAGTGCGAGCTTGCCACGAGTACATGCTCAGATTCGAACGAACGAGGATTGAAACCCCATGGAGAGCGTTCTATTGCGCCTAAGAGTGCGAGCTTGCCACGAGTACAACATGCTCAGATTCGAAACGAACGAGGATTGAAACCCCATGAGAGCTTTTATTGCGCCCGGAAAGAGTGCGAGCTTGCCACGAGTACATGCTCAGATTCGAACGAACGAGGATTGAAACCCCATGAGAGCGTTCTATTACGCCCTAAAGAGTGCGAGATTGCCACGAGTACATGCTCAGATTCGAACGAACGAGGATTGAAAACCCCATGAGAGCGTTCTATTGCGCCTCCAAACGAGTGCGAGCTTGCCACGAGTACATGCTCAGATTCGAACGAAACGAGGAATTGAAACCCCATGAGAGCGTTCTATTATACGCCTAAAGATGTGCGAGATTGCCACGAGTACATGCTCAGATTCGAACGAACGAGCATTGGAACCCCATGAGAGCTTTCTATTGCGCCTAAGAATGCGAGCTTGCCACGAGTACATGCTCAGATTCGAACGAACGAGGATTGGAAACCCCCATGAGAGCGTTCTATTACGCCAAAGAGTGCGAGCTTGCCACGAGTACATGCTCAGATTCGAAACGAACGAGGATTGGAGAACCCATGAGAGCTTTCTATTGCGCCTAAGAGTGCGAGCTTGCCACGAGTACATGCTCAGATTCGAACACGAACGAGGATTGAAACCCCATGAGAGCGTTTTATTATAGCCCAAAGAGTGCGAGGGCTTGCCACGAGTACATGCTCAGATTCGAACAACGAACGATATTGGAAACCCCATGAGAGCTTTCTATTGCGCCTAAAGAGTGCGAGCTTGCCACGAGTACATGCTCAGATTCGACACGAACGAGGGATTGAAACCCCATGAGAGCTTCTAATTACGCCTAAGAGTGCGAGCTTGCCACGAGTACATGCTCAGATTCGAACGAACACGTGGAAAACCCCCATCGAGAGAGCGTTTCTATTACGCCCTAAGAGTGCGAGCATTGCCACGAGTACATGCCTCAGATTCGACGAAACGAGGATTGAAACCCCATGAGAGCGTTCTATTGCGCCTAAGAGTGCGAGCTTGCCACGAGTACATGCTCAGATTCGAACGAAAGGATTGGAACCCCATGAAGCTTTCTATTGCGCCTAAGAGTGCGATTGCTTTAGCCACGAGTACAAAGCTCAGATTCGAACGAACGAGGATTGGAACCCCATGAGAGCTTTCTATTGCGCCTAAAATATAAAAAAAAAAGAGTGCGAGCTTGCCACGAGTACATGCTCAGATTCGAACGACGAGGATTGGAAACCCCATGAGAGCTTTCTATTGCGCCCTAAGAGAGTGCGAGCTTGCCACGAGTACATGCTCAGATTCGAACGAACGAGGATTGAAACCCCATGAGAGCGTTCTATTACGCCTTAAGAGTGCGAGCTTGCCACGAGTACATGCTCAGATTACGAACGAACGAGGATTGAAACACCCATGATGAGCGCTTCTATTGCGCCTAAAAGAGTGCGAGCTTGCCAACGGGAGTAAATGCTCAGATTCGAACGAACGAGGATTGAAACCCCATGTGAGCGTTCTAATTATTGCGCCCAAGAAGAGTGCGAGCTTGACCACGAGTACTTGCTCAGATTCGAAACGAATCGAGGATTGAAACCGCCATGAGAGATTCTATTACGCCAAGAGTGCGAGCTTGCCACGAGTACACTGCTCAGATTCGAACGAAACGAGGATTGGAACCCCATGAGAGCTTTCTATTGCGCCTAAGAGTGCGAGTATTGCCACGAGTACAAGCTCCAGATTCGATAAAACGAACGAGGATTGGAACCCCATGAGAGCTTTCTATTGCGCCTAAGAGTGCTGCCGAGCTTGCCTACGAGTACCATGCTCAGATTCGAAACGAACGAGGATTGAAACCACCATGAGAGCGTTTTCTATTGCGCCCTGAAAGTGCGAGGCTTATGGCCACGAGTACATGCTCAGATTTTCGATTACGAAACGAGGATTAACCCCATGAGAGCTTTTCTATTGCGCCTAAGAGTGCGAGTGACTCTTGCCACGAGTACATGCTCAGATTCGAACGAACGAGGATTGGAACCCCATGAGAGCGTTTCTATATTGCCCCCCTTAAGATGCGAGCTTTCCCAACGAGTACATGCTCAGATTCGACGAATGAGGATTGAAACGAACGAGGATTGAAACCCCATGCATTCTATTACGCCCAAAGAGTGCGAGCTTGCCACGAGTACATGCTCAGATTCGAACGAACGAGGATTGAAACCGCATGAGAGCTTTCTATTGCGCCGAAGAGTACGAGCTTGCCACGAGTACATGCTCAGATTCGAACGAACGAGGATTGAAACCCCATGAGAGCGTTCTATTACGCCTTAAGAGTGCGAGATTGCCACGAGTACATGCTCAGATTCGAACGAACGAGGATTGGAACCCCATGAGCGCTTTCTATTGCACCTAAGAGTGCGAGCTTGCCACGAGTACATGCTCAGATTCGAACGAACGAGGATTGAAACCCCATGAGAGCGTTCTATTACGCCCTAAGAGTGCGAGATTGCCACGAGTACATGCTCAGATTCGAACGAACGAGCATTGAAACCCCATGAGAGCGTTCTATTGCGCCCAAAGAGTGCGAGCTTGCCACGAGTACATGCTCAGATTCGTAACCGAACGAGGATTGGAACCCCAAATGAGAGCTTTCTATTGCGCCTAAAGATTGCGAGCTTGCCACGACTACATGCTCAAATTCGAACGAACGAGTATTGAAACCCCATGAGAGCGTTCTATTACGCCCAAAGAGCGCGAGCTTGCCACGAGTACATGCTCAGATTCGAACAACGAACGAGCATTGAAACCCCATGAGAGCGTTCTACTTTGCCCAAAGAGTGCGAGCTTGCCACGAGTACATGCTTAGATTCGAACGAACGAGGATTGAAACCCCATGAGAGCGTTCTACTACGCCCAAAGAGTGCGAGCTTGCCACGAGTACATGCTCAGATTCGAACGAACGAGGATTGGAACCCCATGAGAGCTTTCTATTGCGCCTAAGAGTGCGAGCTTGCCACGAGTACATGCTCAGATTCGAACGAACGAGGATTGAAACCCCATGAGAGCATTCTATTACGCCCAAAGATTGCGAGCGTGCCACGAGTACATGCTCAGATTCGAACGAACGAGGATTGAAACCCCATGAGAGCGTTCTAGTACGCCCAAAGAGTGCGAGCTTGCCACGAGTACATGCTCAGATTCGAACGAACGAGCATTGAAACCCCATGAGAGCGTTCCATTGCGCCTAAGAGTGCGAGCTTGCCACGAGTACATGCTCAGATTCGAACGAACGAGGATTGGAACCCCGTGAGAGCTTTCTATTGCGCCTAAGAGTGCGAGCTTGCCACGAGTACATGCTCAGATTCGAACGAACGAGGATTGAAACCCCATGAGAGCATACTATTACGCCCTAAGAGTGCGAGATTGCCATGAGTACATGCTCAGATTCGAACGAACGAGGATTGAAACCCCATGAGAGCTTTCTATTGCACCGAAGAGTACGAGCTTGCCACGAGTACATGCTCAGATTCGAACGAACGAGGATTGGAACCCCATGAGAGCTTCCTATTGCGCCTAAGAGCGCGAGCTTGCCACGAGTACATGCTCAGATTCGAAGGAATGAGGATTGGAACCCCGTGAGAGCTTTCTATTGAGCCTAAGAGTGCGAGCTTGCCACGAGTACATGGTCAGATTCGAACGAACGAGGATTGAAACCCCATGAGAGCATTCTATTACGCCCAAAGAGTGCGAGCTTGCCACGAGTACATGCTCAGATTCGAACGAACGAGGATTGAAACCCCATGAGAGCTTTCTATTGCGCCGAAGAGTACGAGCTTGCCACGAGTACATGCTCAGATTCGAACGAACGAGGATTGAAACCCCATGAGAGCGTTCTATTACGCCTTAAGAGTGCGAGATTGCCACGAGTACATGCTCAGATTCGAACGAACGAGGATTGAAACCCCATGAGAGCATTCTATTACGCCCAAAGATTGCGAGCGTGCCACGAGTACATGCTCAGATTCGAACGAACGAGGATTGAAACCCCATGAGAGCTTTCTATTGCGCCTAAGAGTGCGAGCTTGCCACTAGTACATGCTTAGATTCGAACGAACGAGGATTGGAACCCCATGAGAGCTTCCTATTGCGCCTAAGAGTGCGAGCTTGCCACGAGTACATGCTTAGATTCGAAGGAATGAGGATTGGAACCCCGTGAGGGCGTTCTATTACGCCTTAAGAGTGCGAGATTGCCACGAGTACATGCTCAGATTCGAACGAACGAGGATTGGAACCCCATGAGCGCTTTCTATTGCACCTAAGAGTGTGAGCTTGCCACGAGTACATGCTCAGATTCGAACGAACGAGGATTGAAACCCCATTAGAGCGTACTATTACGCCCTAAGAGTGCGAGATTGCCACGAGTACATGCTCAGATTCGAACGATCGAGCATTGAAACCCCATGAGAGCGTTCTATTATGCCCAAAGAGTGCGAGCTTGCCACGAGTACATGGTCAGATTCAAACGAACGAGGATTGGAACCCCGTGAGAGCTTTCTATTGCGCCTAAAGATTGCGAGATTGCTACGACTACATGCTCAGATTCGAACGAACGAGGATTGAAACCCCATGAGAGCGTTCTAGTACGCCCAAAGAGTGCGAGCTTGCCACGAGTACATGCTCAGATTCGAACGAACGAGCATTGAAACTCCATGAGAGCGTTCCACTACGCCCAAAGAGTGCGAGCTTGCCACGAGTACATGGTCAGATTCGAACGAACGAGGATTGGAACCCCGTGAGAGCTTTCTATTGCGCCTAAGAGTGCGAGCTTGCCACGAGTACATGCTCAGATTCGAACGAACGAGGATTGAAACCCCATGAGAGAATTCTATTACGCCCAATGATTGCGAGCGTGCCACGAGTACATGCTCAGATTCGAACGAACGAGGATTGAAACCCCATGAGAGCGTTCTAGTACGCCCAAAGAGTGCGAGCTTGCCACGAGTACATGCTCAGATACGAACGAACGAGCATTGAAACCCCATGAGAGCGTTCCACTACGCCTAAAGAGTGCCAGCTTGCCACGAGTACATGCTCAGATTCGAACGAACGAGGATTGGAACCCCGTGAGAGCTTTCTATTGCGCCTAAGAGTGCGAGCTTGCCACGAGTACATGCTCAGATTCGAACGAACGAGGATTGAAACCCCATGAGAGCGTACTATTACGCCCTAAGAGTGCGAGATTGCCATGAGTACATGCTCAGATTCGAACGATCGAGCATTGAAACCCCATGAGAGCGTTCTATTACGCCCAAAGAGTGCGAGCTTGCCACGAGTACATGGTCAGATTCAAACGAACGAGGATTGGAACCCCGTGAGAGCTTTCTATTGCGCCTAAAGATTGCGAGCTTGCCACGAGTACATGCTCAGATTCGAACGAACGAGGATTGAAACGAACGAGGATTGAAACCCCATGAGAGCGTTCTAGTACGCCCAAAGAGTGCGAGCTTGCCACGAGTACATGCTCAGATTCGAACGAACGAACATTGAAACCCCATGAGAGCGTTCCACTACGCCCAAAGAGTGCGAGCTTGCCATGAGTACATGGCCAGATTCGAACGAACGAGGATTGGAACCCCGTGAGAGCTTTCTATTGCGCCTAAGAGTGCGAGCTTGCCACGAGTACATGCTCAGATTCGAACGAACGAGGATTGAAACCCCATGAGAGCATTCTATTATGCCCAAAGATTGCGAGCGTGCCACGAGTACATGCTCAGATTCGAACGAACGAGGATTGAAACCCCATGAGAGCGTTCTAGTACGGCCAAAGTGTGCGAGCTTGCCACGAGTACATGCTCAGATTCGAACGAACGAGCATTGAAACCCCATGAGAGCGTTCCACAACGCCTAAAGAGTGCCAGCTTGCCACGAGTACATGCTCAGATTCGAACGAACGAGGATTGGAACCCCATGAGAGCTTTCTATTGCGCCTAAGAGTGCGAGCTTGCCACTAGTACATGCTTAGATTCGAACGAACGAGGATTGGAACCCCATGAGAGCTTCCTATTGCGCCTAAGAGTGCGAGCTTGCCACGAGTACATGCTCAGATTCGAAGGAATGAGGATTGGAACCCCGTGAGAGCTTTCTATTGAGCCTAAGAGTGCGAGCTTGCCACGAGTACATGCTCAGATTCGAACGAACGAGGATTGAAACCCCATGAGAGCATTCTATTACGCCCAAAGATTGCGAGCGTGCCACGAGTACATGCTCAGATTCGAACGAATGAGGATTGAAACGAACGAGGATTGAAACCCCATGAGAGCATTCTATTACGCCCAAAGAGTGCGAGCTTGCCACGAGTACATGCTCAGATTCGAACGAACGAGGATTGAAACCCCATGAGAGCTTTCTATTGCGCCGAAGAGTACGAGCTTGCCACGAGTACATGCTCAGATTCGAACGAACGAGGATTGAAACCCCATGAGAGCGTTCTATTACGCCTTAAGAGTGCGAGATTGCCACGAGTACATGCTCAGATTCGAACGAACGAGGATTGGAACCCCATGAGCGCTTTCTATTGCACCTAAGAGTGCGAGCTTGCCACGAGTACATGCTCAGATTCGAACGAACGAGGATTGAAACCCCATGAGAGCGTACTATTACGCCCTAAGAGTGCGAGATTGCCACGAGTACATGCTCAGATTCGAACGATCGAGCATTGAAACCCCATGAGAGCGTTCTATTATGCCCAAAGAGTGCGAGCTTGCCACGAGTACATGGTCAGATTCAAACGAACGAGGATTGGAACCCCGTGAGAGCTTTCTATTGCGCCTAAAGATTGCGAGCTTGCCACGACTACATGCTCAAATTCGAACGAACGAGTATTGAAACCCCATGATAGCGTTCTAGTACGCCCAAAGAGCGCGAGCTTGCCACGACTACATGCTCAGATTCGAACGAACGAGCATTGAAACCCCATGAGAGCGTTCCACTACGCCCAAAGAGTGCGAGCTTGCCACGAGTACATGCTTAGATTCGAACGAACGAGCATTGAAAACCCATGAGAGCGTTCCACTACGCCCAAAGAGTGCGAGCTTGCCACGAGTACATGCTCAGATTCGAACGAACGAGGATTGGAACCCCGTGAGAGCTTTCTATTGCGCCTAAGAGTGCGAGCTTGCCACGAGTACATGCTCAGATTCGAACGAACGAGGATTGAAACCCCATGAGAGCATTCTATTACGCCCAAAGATTGCGAGCGTGCCACGAGTACATGCTCAGATTCGAACGAACGAGGATTGAAACCCCATGAGAGCGTTCTATTACGCCCAAAGAGTGCGAGCTTGCCACGAGTACATGCTCAGATTCGAACGAACGAGCATTGAAACCCCATGAGAGCGTTCCACTACGCCTAAAGAGTGCCAGCTTGCCACGAGTACATGCTCAGATTCGAACGAACGAGGATTGGAACCCCGTGAGAGCTTTCTATTGCGCCTAAGAGTGCGAGCTTGCCACGAGTACATGCTCAGATTCGAACGAACGAGGATTGAAACCCCATGAGAGCATACTATTACGCCCTAAGAGTGCGAGATTGCCATGAGTACATGCTCAGATTCGAACGATCGAGTATTGAAACCCCATGAGAGCACTCTATTACGCCCAAAGAGTGCGAGCTTGCCACGAGTACATGGTCAGATTCAAACGAACGAGGATTGGAACCCCGTGAGAGCTTTCTATTGCGCCTAAGAGTGCGAGCTTGCCACGAGTACATGCTCAGATTCGAACGAACGAGGATTGAAACGAACGAGGATTGAAACCCCATGAGAGCGTTCTAGTACGCCCAAAGAGTGCGAGCTTGCCACGAGTACATGCTCAGATTCGAACGAACGAGCATTGAAACCCCATGAGAGCGTTCCACTACGCCCAAAGAGTGCGAGCTTGCCACGAGAACATGCTCAGATTCGAACGAACGAGGATTGGAACCCCATGAGAGCTTTCTATTGCGCCTAAGAGTGCGAGCTTGCCACGAGTACATGCTCAGATTCGAACGAACGAGGATTGAAACCCCATGAGAGCATTCTATTATGCCCAAAGATTGCGAGCGTGCCACGAGTACATGCTCAGATTCGAACGAACGAGGATTGAAACCCCATGAGAGCGTTCTAGTACGGCCAAAGTGTGCGAGCTTGCCACGAGTACATGCTCAGATTCGAACGAACGAGCATTGAAACCCCATGAGAGCGTTCCACAACGCCTAAAGAGTGCCAGCTTGCCACGAGTACATGCTCAGATTCGAACGAACGAGGATTGGAACCCCATGAGAGCTTTCTATTGCGCCTAAGAGTGCGAGCTTGCCACTAGTACATGCTTAGATTCGAACGAACGAGGATTGGAACCCCATGAGAGCTTCCTATTGCGCCTAAGAGTGCGAGCTTGCCACGAGTACATGCTCAGATTCGAAGGAATGAGGATTGGAACCCCGTGAGAGCTTTCTATTGAGCCTAAGAGTGCGAGCTTGCCACGAGTACATGCTCAGATTCGAACGAACGAGGATTGAAACCCCATGAGAGCATTCTATTACGCCCAAAGAGTGCGAGCGTGCCACGAGTACATGCTCAGATTCGAACGAATGAGGATTGAAACGAACGAGGATTGAAACCCCATGAGAGCATTCTATTATGCCCAAAGAGTGCGAGCTTGCCACGAGTACATGCTCAGATTCGAACGAACGAGGATTGAAACCCCATGAGAGCTTTCTATTGCGCCGAAGAGTACGAGCTTGCCACGAGTACATGCTCAGATTCGAACGAACGAGGATTGAAACCCCATGAGAGCGTTCTATTACGCCTTAGAGTGCGAGCTTGCCACGAGTACATGCTCAGATTCGAACGAACGAGGATTGGAACCCCATGAGCGCTTTCTATTGCACCTAAGAGTGCGAGCTTGCCACGAGTACATGCTCAGATTCGAACGAACGAGGATTGAAACCCCATGAGAGCGTACTATTACGCCCTAAGAGTGCGAGATTGCCACGAGTACATGCTCAGATTCGAACGATCGAGCATTGAAACCCCATGAGAGCGTTCTATTATGCCCAAAGAGTGCGAGCTTGCCACGAGTACATGGTCAGATTCAAACGAACGAGGATTGGAACCCCGTGAGAGCTTTCTATTGCGCCTAAAGATTGCGAGCTTACCACGACTACATGCTCAAATTCGAACGAACGAGGATTGAAACCCCATGAGAGCGTTCTAGTACGCCCAAAGAGCGCGAGCTTGCCACGACTACATGCTCAGATTCGAACGAACGAGCATTGAAACTCCATGAGAGCGTTCCACTACGCCCAAAGAGTGCGAGCTTGCCACGAGTACATGCTTAGATTCGAACGAACGAGCATTGAAAACCCATGAGAGCGTTCCACTACGCCCAAAGAGTGCGAGCTTGCCACGAGTACATGCTCAGATTCGAACGAACGAGGATTGGAACCCCGTGAGAGCTTTCTATTGCGCCTAAGAGTGCGAGCTTGCCACGAGTACATGCTCAGATTCGAACGAACGAGGATTGAAACCCCATGAGAGCATTCTATTACGCCCAAAGAGTGCGAGCTTGCCCCGAGTACATGCTCAGATTCGAACGAACGAGGATTGAAACCCCATGAGAGCTTTCTATTGCACTGAAGAGTACGAGCTTGCCACGAGTACATGCTCAGATTCGAACGAACGAGGATTGAATCCCAATGAGAGCGTTCTATTACGCCTTAACAGTGCGAGATTGCCACGAGTACATGCTCAGATTCGAACGAACGAGGATTGAAACCCCATGAGAGCATTCTATTACGCCCAAAGATTGCGAGCGTGCCACGAGTACATGCTCAAATTCGAACGAACGAGGATTGGAACCCCATGAGAGCTTTCTATTGCGCCTACGAGTGCGAGCTTGCCACTAGTACATGCTTAGATTCGAACGAACGAGGATTGGAACCCCATGAGAGCTTCCTATTGCGCCTAAGAGTGCGAGCTTGCCACGAGTACATGCTCAGATTCGAAGGAATGAGGATTGGAACCCCGTGAGGGCGTTCTATTACGCCTTAAGAGTGCGAGATTGCCACGAGTACATGCTCAGATTCGAACGAACGAGGATTGGAACCCCATGAGCGCTTTCTATTGCACCTAAGAGTGTGAGCTTACCATGAGTACATGCTCAGATTCGAACGAACGAGGATTGAAACCCCATGAGAGCGTACTATTACGCCCTAAGAGTGCGAGATTGCCACGAGTACATGCTCAGATTCGAACGATCGAGCATTGAAACCCCATGAGAGCGTTCTATTATGCCCAAAGAGTGCGAGCTTGCCACGAGTACATGGTCAGATTCAAACGAACGAGGATTGGAACCCCGTGAGAGCTTTCTATTGCGCCTAAAGATTGCGAGCTTGCTACGACTACATGCTCAGATTCGAACGAACGAGGATTGAAACCCCATGAGAGCGTTCTTGTACGCCCAAAGAGTGCGAGCTTGCCACGAGTACATGCTCAGATTCGAACGAATGAGCATTGAAACCCCATGAGAGCGTTCCACTACGCCCAAAGAGTGCGAGCTTGCCACGAGTACATGGTCAGATTCGAACGAACGAGGATTGGAACCCCGTGAGAGCTTTCTATTGCGCCTAAGAGTGCGAGCTTGCCACGAGTACATGCTCAGATTCGAACGAACGAGGATTGAAACCCCATGAGAGCATTCTATTACGCCCAAAGATTGCGAGCGTGCCACGAGTACATGCTCAGATTCGAACGAACGAGGATTGAAACCCCATGAGAGCGTTCTAGTACGCCCAAAGAGTGCGAGCTTGCCACGAGTACATGCTCAGATTCGAACGAACGAGCATTGAAACCCCATGAGAGCGTTCCACTACGCCTAAAGAGTGCCAGCTTGCCACGAGTACATGCTCAGATTCGAACGAACGAGGATTGGAACCCCGTGAGAGCTTTCTATTGCGCCTAAGAGTGCGAGCTTGCCACGAGTACATGCTCAGATTCGAACGAACGAGGATTGAAACCCCATGAGAGCATTCTATTACGCCCTAAGAGTGCGAGATTGCCATGAGTACATGCTCAGATTCGAACGATCGAGCATTGAAACCCCATGAGAGCACTCTATTACGCCCAAAGAGTGCGAGCTTGCCACGAGTACATGGTCAGATTCAAACGAACGAGGATTGGAACCCCGTGAGAGCTTTCTATTGCGCCTAAAGATTGCGAGCTTGCCACGAGTACATGCTCAGATTCGAACGAACGAGGATTGAAACGAACGAGGATTGAAACCCCATGAGAGCGTTCTAGTACGCCCAAAGAGTGCGAGCTTGCCACGAGTACATGCTCAGATTCGAACGAACGAGCATTGAAACCCCATGAGAGCGTTCCACTACGCCCAAAGAGTGCGAGCTTGCCACGAGAACATGGCCAGATTCAAACGAACGAGGATTGGAACCCCGTGAGAGCTTTCTATTGCGCCTAAGAGTGCGAGCTTGCCACGAGTACATGCTCAGATTCGAACGAACGAGGATTGAAACCCCATGAGAGCATTCTATTATGCCCAAAGATTGCGAGCGTGCCACGAGTACATGCTCAGATTCGAACGAACGAGGATTGAAACCCCATGAGAGCGTTCTAGTACGGCCAAAGTGTGCGAGCTTGCCACGAGTACATGCTCAGATTCGAACGAACGAGCATTGAAACCCCATGAGAGCGTTCCACAACGCCTAAAGAGTGCCAGCTTGCCACGAGTACATGCTCAGATTCGAACGAACGAGGATTGGAACCCCATGAGAGCTTTCTATTGCGCCTAAGAGTGCGAGCTTGCCACTAGTACATGCTTAGATTCGAACGAACGAGGATTGGAACCCCATGAGAGCTTCCTATTGCGCCTAAGAGTGCGAGCTTGCCACGAGTACATGCTCAGATTCGAAGGAATGAGGATTGGAACCCCGTGAGAGCTTTCTATTGAGCCTAAGAGTGCGAGCTTGCCACGAGTACATGCTCAGATTCGAACGAACGAGGATTGAAACCCCATGAGAGCATTTCTATTACGCCGAAAGAGTGCGAGCTTGCCACGAGTACATGCTCATATTCGAACGAACGAGGATTGAAGCCCCAGATTCGAACGAACGAGGATTGAAACCCCATGAGAGCATTCTATTATGCCCAAAGAGTGCGAGCTTGCCACGAGTACATGCTCAGATTCGAACGAACGAGGATTGAAACCCCATGAGAGCTTTCTATTGCGCCGAAGAGTACGAGCTTGCCACGAGTACATGCTCAGATTCGAACGAACGAGGATTGAAACCCCATGAGAGCGTACTATTACGCCCTAAGAGTGCGAGCTTGTCACGAGTACATGCTCAGATTCAAACGAACGAGAATTGAAACCCCATGAGCGCTTTCTATTGCACCTAAGAGTGCGAGCTTGCCACGAGTACATGCTCAGATTCGAACGAACGAGGATTGAAACCCCATGAGAGCGTACTATTACGCCCTAAGAGTGCGAGATTGCCACGAGTACATGCTCAGATTCGAACGATCGAGCATTGAAACCCCATGAGAGCGTTCTATTATGCCCAAAGAGTGCGAGCTTGCCACGAGTACATGGTCAGATTCAAACGAACGAGGATTGGAACCCCGTGAGAGCTTTCTATTGCGCCTAAAGATTGCGAGCTTGCCACGACTACATGCTCAAATTCGAACGAACGAGGATTGAAACCCCATGAGAGCGTTCTAGTACGCCCAAAGAGCGCGAGCTTGCCACGAGTACATGCTCAGATTCGAACGAACGAGCATTGAAACCCCATGAGAGCGTTCCACTACGCCCAAAGAGTGCGAGCTTGCCACGAGTACATGCTTAGATTCGAACGAACGAGCATTGAAAACCCATGAGAGCGTTCCACTACGCACAAAGAGTGCGAGCTTGCCACGAGTACATGCTCAGATTCGAACGAACGAGGATTGGAACCCCGTGAGAGCTTTCTATTGCGCCTAAGAGTGCGAGCTTGCCACGAGTACATGCTCAGATTCGAACGAACGAGGATTGAAACCCCATGAGAGCATTCTATTACGCCCAAAGAGTGCGAGCTTGCCACGAGTACATGCTCAGATTCGAACGAACGAGGATTGAAGCCCCATGAGAGCTTTCTATTGCACTGAAGAGTACGAGCTTGCCACGAGTACATGCTCAGATTCGAACGAACGAGGATTGAATCCCAATGAGAGCGTTCTATTACGCCCTAAGAGTGCGAGATTGCCACGAGTACATGCTCAGATTCGAACGAACGAGGATTGAAACCCCATGAGAGCATTCTATTACGCCCAAAGATTGCGAGCGTGCCACGAGTACATGCTCAGATTCGAACGAACGAGGATTGGAACCCCATGAGAGCTTTCTATTGCGCCTAAGAGTGCGAGCTTGCCACGAGTACATGCTTAGATTCGAACGAACGAGGATTGGAACCCCATGAGAGCTTCCTATTGCGCCTAAGAGTGCGAGCTTGCCACGAGTACATGCTTAGATTCGAAGGAATGAGGATTGGAACCCCGTGAGGGCGTTCTATTACGCCTTAAGAGTGCGAGATTGCCACGAGTACATGCTCAGATTCGAACGAACGAGGATTGGAACCCCATGAGCGCTTTCTATTGCACCTAAGAGTGTGAGCTTGCCACGAGTACATGCTCAGATTCGAACGAACGAGGATTGAAACCCCATTAGAGCGTACTATTACGCCCTAAGAGTGCGAGATTGCCACGAGTACATGCTCAGATTCGAACGATCGAGCATTGAAACCCCATGAGAGCGTTCTATTACGCCCAAAGAGTGCGAGCTTGCCACGAGTACATGGTCAGATTCAAACGAACGAGGATTGGAACCCCGTGAGAGCTTTCTATTGCGCCTAAAGATTGCGAGCTTGCCACGAGTACATGCTCAGATTCGAACGAACGAGGATTGAAACCCCATGAGAGCGTTCTAGTACGCCCAAAGAGTGCGAGCTTGCCACGAGTACATGCTCAGATTCGAACGAATGAGGATTGAAACCCCATGAGAGCGTTCTATTACGCCCAAAGAGTGCGAGCTTGCCACGAGTACATGCTCAGATTCGAACGAACGAGGATTGGAACCCCATGAGAGCTTTCTATTGCGCCTAAGAGTGCGAGCTTGCCACGAGTACATGCTCAGATTCGAACGAACGAGGATTGAAACCCCATGAGAGCATTCTATTACGCCCAAAGATTGCGAGTTTGCCACGAGTACATGCTCAGATTCGAACGAACGAGGATTGAAACCCCATGAGAGCGTTCTATTACGCCCAAAGAGTGCGAGCTTGCCACGAGTACATGCTCAGATTCGAACGAACGAGGATTGAAACCCCATGAGAGCGTTCTATTACGCCCAAAGAGTGCGAGCTTGCCACGAGTACATGCTCAGATTCGAACGAACGAGGATTGGAACCCCGTGAGAGCTTTCTATTGCGCCTAAGAGTGCGAGCTTGCCACGAGTACATGCTCAGATTCGAACGAACGAGGATTGAAACCCCATGAGAGCGTACTATTACGCCCTAAGAGTGCGAGATTGCCACGAGTACATGCTCAGATTCGAACGAACGAGGATTGAAACCCCATGAGAGCGTTCCACTACGCCCAAAGAGTGCGAGCTTGCCACGAGTACATGCTCAGATTCGAACGAACGAGGATTGGAACCCCATGAGAGCTTTCTATTGCGCCTAAAGATTGCGAGCTTGCCACGAGTACATGCTCAGATTCGAACGAACGAGGATTGAAACGAACGAGGATTGAAACCCCATGAGAGCGTTCTATTACGCCCAAAGAGTGCGAGCTTGCCACGAGTACATGCTCAGATTCGAACGAACGAGCATTGAAACCCCATGAGAGCGTTCCATTACGCCCAAAGAGTGCGAGCTTGCCACGAGTACATGCTCAGATTCAAACGAACGAGGATTGGAACCCCGTGAGAGCTTTCTATTGCGCCTAAGAGTGCGAGCTTGCCACGAGTACATGCTCAGATTCGAACGAACGAGGATTGAAACCCCATGAGAGCTTTCTATTACGCCGTAAGAGTGCGAGCTTGCCACGAGTACATGCTCAGATTCGAAGGAACGAGAATTGAATCCCCAAAAGAGCGTTCTATTGCGCCCAAAGAGTGCGAGCTTGCCACGAGTACATGCTCAGATTCGAACGAACGAGGATTGAAACCCCATGAGAGCATTCTATTACGCCCAAAGAGTGGGAGCTTGCCACGAGTACATGCTCAGATTCGAACGAACGAGGATTGAAACCCCATGAGAGCGTTCTATTACGCCTAAAGAGTGCGAGCTTGCCACGAGTACATGCTCAGATTCGAACGAACGAGCATTGAAACCCTATGAGAGCTTTCTATTGCGCCCGAAGAGTGCGAGGTTGCCACGAGTACACGCTCAGATTCGAACGAACGAGAATTGGAACCCCATGAGAGCGTTTCTATTGTGCCTAAGAGTGCGAGCTTGCCACGAGTACATGCTCAGATTCGAACGAACGAGGATTGAAACCCCATGAGAGCGTTCTATTGCGCCTAAGAGTGCGAGCTTGCCACGAGTACATGCTCAGATTCGAACGAACGAGGATTGGAACCCCATGAGAGCTTTCTATTGAGCCTAAGAGTGCGAGCTTGCCACGAGTACATGCTCAGATTCGAACGAACGAGGATTGAAACCCCATGAGAGCATTCTATTACGCCCAAAGATTGCGAGCTTGCCACGAGTACATGCTCAGATTCGAACGAACGAGGATTGGAACCCCATGAGAGCTTTCTATTGCGCCTAAGAGTGCGAGCTTGCCACGAGTACATGCTCAGATTCGAACGAACGAGGATTGGAACCCCGTGAGAGCTTTCTATTGCGCCTAAAGATTGCGAGCTTGCCACGAGTACATGCTCAGATTCGAACGAATGAGGATTGAAACGAACGAGGATTGAAACCCCATGAGAGCATTCTATTACGCCCAAAGAGTGCGAGCTTGCCACGAGTACATGCTCAGATTCGAACGAACGAGGATTGAAACCCCATGAGAGCTTTCTATTGCGCCCAAAGAGTGCGAGCTTGCCACGAGTACATGCTCAGATTCGAACGAACGAGGATTGAAACCCCATGAGAGCGTTCTATTACGCCCAAAGAGTGCGAGCTTGCCACGAGTACATGCTCAGATTCGAACGAACGAGGATTGAAACCCCATGAGAGCTTTCTATTGCGCCTAAGAGTGCGAGCTTGCCACGAGTACATGCTCAGATTCGAACGAACGAGGATTGAAACCCCATGAGAGCGTTCTATTACGCCCTAAGAGTGCGAGCTTGCCACGAGTACATGCTCAGATTCGAACGAACGAGGATTGAAACCCCATGAGAGCGTTCTATTATGCCCAAAGAGTGCGAGCTTGCCACGAGTACATGCTCAGATTCAAACGAACGAGGATTGGAACCCCGTGAGAGCTTTCTATTGCGCCTAAAGATTGCGAGCTTGCCACGAGTACATGCTCAGATTCGAACGAACGAGCATTGAAACCCCATGAGAGCGTTTTATTACGCCCAAAGAGTGCGAGCTTGCCACGAGTACATGCTCAGATTCGAACGAACGAGCATTGAAACCCCATGAGAGCGTTCTATTACGCCCAAAGAGTGCGAGCTTGCCACGAGTACATGCTCAGATTCGAACGAACGAGCATTGAAACCCCATGAGAGCGTTCTATACGCCCAAAGAGTGCGAGCTTGCCACGAGTACATGCTCAGATTCGAACGAAACGAGGATTGAAACCCCATGAGAGCTTTCTATTGCCCTAAGAGTGCGAGCTTGCCACGTGTACTTGCTCAGATTCGAACGAACGAGGATTGAAACCCCATGAGAGCGTTCTATTACGCCCAAAGAGTGCGAGGTTGCCACGAGTACATGCTCAGATTCGAACGAACGAGGATTGGAACCCCATGAGAGCTTTCTATTGCGCCTAAGAGTGCGAGCTTGCCACGAGTACATGCTCAGATTCGAACGAACGAGGATTGGAACCCCATGAGAGCTTTCTATTATTGCGCCTAAGAGTGCGAGCTTGCCACGAGTACATGCTCAGATTCGAACGAACGAGGATTGAAACCCCATGAGAGCGTTCTATTACGCCCAAAGAGTGCGAGCTTGCCACGAGTACATGCTCAGATTCGAACGAACGAGGATTGGAAACCCCATGAGAGCTTTCTATTGCGCCTAAAGAGTGCGAGCTTGCCACGAGTACATGCTCAGATTCGAACGAACGAGGATTGAAACCCCATGAGAGCGTTCTATTACGCCCAAAGAGTGCGAGATTGCCACGAGTACATGCTCAGATTCGAACGAACGAGGATTGGAACCCCATGAGAGCGTTCTATTACGCCCAAAGAGTGCGAGCTTGCCACGAGTACATGCTCAGATTCGAACGAACGAGGATTGGAACCCCATGAGAGCGTTCTATTACGCCTAAGAGTGCGAGCTTGCCACGAGTACATGCTCAGATTCGAACGAACGAGGATTGGAACCCCATGAGAGCGTTCTATTGCGCCTAAGAGTGCGAGCTTGCCACGAGTACATGCTCAGATTCGAACGAACGAGGATTGGAACCCCATGAGAGCTTTCTATTGCGCCTAAGAGTGCGAGCTTGCCACGAGTACATGCTCAGATTCGAACGAACGAGGATTGAAACCCCATGAGAGCGTTCTATTACGCCCAAAGAGTGCGAGCTTGCCACGAGTACATGCTCAGATTCGAACGAACGAGGATTGAAACCCCATGAGAGCGTTCTATTACGCCCAAAGAGTGCGAGCTTGCCACGAGTACATGCTCAGATTCAAACGAACGAGCATTGAAACCCCATGAGAGCGTTCCATTACGCCCAAAGAGTGCGAGCTTGTACATGCTCAGATCCGAACGAACGAGGATTGAAACCCCATGAGAGCGTTCTATTACGCCCTAAAAGTGCGGGCTTGCCACGAGTACAAGCTCAGATTCGAACGAACGAGGATTTGAACCCCATGAGAGCTTTCTATTGCGCCTAAGAGTGCGAGCTTGCCACGAGTACATGCTCAGATTCGAACGAACGAGGATTGAAACCCCATGAGAGCTTTCTATTGCGCCTAAGAGTGCGAGCTTGCCACGAGTACATGCTCAGATTCGAACGAACGAGGATTGACCCCATGAGAGCGTTCTATTTCGCCTAAGAGTGCGAGCTTGCCCCGAGTACATGCTCAGATTCGAACGAACGAGGATTGAAACCCCATGAGAGCGTTCTATTACGCCCAAAGAGTGCGAGCTTGCCACGAGTACATGCTCAGATTCGAACGAACGAGGATTGAAACCCCATGAGAGCGTTCTATTACGCCCAAAGAGTGCGAGCTTGCCACGAGTACATGCTCAGATTCGAACGAACGAGGATTGAAACCCCATGAGAGCGTTCTATTACGCCTAAGAGTGCGAGCTTGCCACGAGTACATGCTCAGATTCGAACGAACGAGGATTGAAACCCCATGAGAGCGTTCCATTAAGCCCAAAGAGTGCGAGCTAGCGACGAGTACATGCTCCGATTCGAACGAACGAGGATTGAAACCCCATGAGAGCGTTCTATTACGCCCAAAGAGTGCGAGCTTGCCACGAGTACATGCTCAGATTCGAACGAACGAGGATTGAAACCCCATGAGAGCGTTCTATTATTACTCCCTAAGAGTGCGAGCTTGCCACGAGTTCATGCTCAGATTCGAACGAATGAGGATTGAAACCCCATGAGAGCTTTCTATTGACGCCTAAGAGTGTGAGCTTGCCACGAGTACATGCTCAGATTCGAACAAACGAGGATTGAAACCCCATGAGAGCATTCTATTACGCCCAAAGAGTGCGAGCTTGCCACGAGTACATGCTCATATTCGAACGAACGAGAGGATTGGAACCCCATGAGAGAGCGTTCTATTGCGCCTAAGAGTGCGAGCTTGCCACGAGTACATGCTCAGATTCGAACGAACGAGGATTGAAACCCCATGAGAGCTTTCTATTACGCCCTAAGAGTGCGAGCTTGCCACGAGTACATGCTCAGATTCGAACGAACGAGGATTGAAACCCCATGAGAGCGTTCTATTACGCCCAAAGAGTGCGAGCTTGCCACGAGTACATGCTCAGATTCGAACGAACGAGGATTGAAACCCCATGAGAGCGTTTTATTACGCCTAAAGAGTGCGAGCTTGCCACGAGTACATGCTCAGATTCGAACGAACGAGGATTGAAACCCCATGAGAGCGTTCTATTACGCCTTAAGAGTGCGAGCTTGCCACGAGTACATGCTCAGATTCGAACGAACGAGGATTGGAACCCCATGAGAGCGTTCTTTTACGCCTAAGAGTGCGAGCTTGCCACGAGTACATGCTCAGATTCGAACGAACGAGGATTGGAACCCCATGAGAGCTTTCTATTTACGCCCAAAGAGTGCGAGCTTGCCACGAGTACATGCTCAGATTCGAACGAACGAGGATTGAAACCCCATGAGAGCGTTCTATTACGCGCCTAAGAGTGCGAGCTTGCCACGAGTACATGCTCAGATTCGAACGAACGAGAGGATTGAAACCCCATGAGAGCTTTCTATTGCGCCTAAGAGTGCGAGCTTGCCACGAGTACATGCTCAGATTCGAACGAACGAGGATTGAAACCCCATGAGAGCGTTTCTATTACGCCCAAAAGAGTGCGAGCTTGCCACGAGTACATGCTCAGATTCGAACGAACGAGGATTGAAACCCCATGAGAGCGTTCTATTACGCCCAAAGAGTGCGAGCTTGCCACGAGTACATGCTCAGATTCGAACGAACGAGGATTGGAACCCCATGATAGCGTTCTATTACGCCCAAAGAGAGCTAGCTTGCCACGAGTACATGCTCAGATTCGAACGAACGAGGATTGAAACCCCATGAGAGCGATCTATTACGCCCTAAAGAGTGCGAGCTTGCCACGAGTACATGCTCAGATTCGAACGAACGAGGATTGAAACCCCATGAGAGCGTTCTATTGCGCCTAAAGAGTGCGAGCTTGCCACGAGTACATGCTCAGATTCGAACGAACGAGGATTGAAACCCCATGAGAGCGTTCCATTGCGCCTAAGAGTGCGAGCTTGCCACGAGTACATGCTCAGATTCGAACGAACGAGGATTGAAACCCCATGAGAGCGCTCTATTGCGCCTAAGAGTGCGAGCTTGCCACGAGTACATGCTCAGATTCGAACGAACGAGGATTGAAACCCCATGAGAGCGTTCTATTATGCCCTAAGAGTGCGAGCTTGCCACGAGTACATGCTCAGATTCGAACGAACGAGGATTGAAACCCCATGAGAGCGTTCTATTACGCCCAAAGAGTGCGAGCTTGCCAACAGTACATGCTCAGATTCGAACGAACGAGGATTGGAACCCCATGAGAGCGTCGATTACGCCCAAAGAGTGCGAGCTTGCCACGAGTACATGCTCAGATTCGAACGAACGAGGATTGAAACCCCATGAGAGCGTTCTATTACGCCCAAAGAGTGCGAGCTTGCCACGAGTACATGCTCAGATTCGAACGAACGAGGATTGAAACCCCATGAGAGCGTTCTATTACGCCCAAAGAGTGCGAGCTTGCCACGAGTACATGCTCAGATTCGAACGAACGAGGATTGAAACCCCATGAGAGCGTTCTATTACGCCCAAAGAGTGCGAGCTTGCCACGAGTACATGCTCAGATTCGAACGAAACGAGGATTGAAACCCCATGAGAGCGTTCTATTGCCCTAAGAGTGCGAGCTTGCCACGAGTACATGCTCAGATTCGAACGAACGAGGATTGAAACCCCATGAGAGCTTTCTATTGTGCCTAAGAGAGTGCGAGCTTGCCACGAGTACATGCTCAGATTCGAACGAACGAGCATTGAAACCCCCATGAGAGCGTTCTATTACGCCCAAAGAGTGCGAGCTTGCCACGAGTACATGCTCAGATTCGAACGAACGAGGATTGAAACCCCATGAGAGCGTTTATTGCGCCTAAGAGTGCGAGCTTGCCACGAGTACATGATCAGATCAGATTCGAACGAACGAGGATTGAAACCCCCCATGAGAGCGTTCTATTACGCCCAAAGAGTGCGAGCTTGCCTCGAGTACATGCTCAGATTCGAACGAACGAGGATTGAAACCCCATGAGAGCGTTCTATTACGCCCAAACAGTGCGAGCTTGCCACGAGTACATGCTCAGATTCGAACGAACGAGGATTGAAACCCATGAGAGTTGCGCCTAAGAGTGCGAGCTTGCCACGAGTACATGCTCAGATTCGAACGAACGAGGATTAAAACCCATGAGAGCGTTCTATTACGCCTAAGAGTGCGAGCTTGCCACGAGTACATGCTCAGATTCGAACGAACGAGGATTGAAACCCCGTGAGAGCGTTTTATTGCGCCTAAAGAGTGCGAGCTTGCCAAGAGTACATGCTCAGATTCGAACGAACGAGGATTGAAACCCCATGAGAGCGTTCTATTACGCCCAAAGAGTGCGAGCTTGCCACGAGTAGATGCTCAGTTCGAACGAACGAGGATTGAAACCCCATGAGAGCGTTCTATTACGCCCAAAGAGTGCGAGCTTGCCACGAGTACATGCTCAGATTCGAACGAACGAGGATTGAAACCCCATGAGAGCGTTCTATTACGCCCAAAGAGTGCGAGCTTGCCACGAGTACATGCTCAGATTCGAACGAACGAGGATTGAAACCCCATGAGAGCGTTCTATTACGCCCAAAGAGTGCAAGCTTGCCACGAGTACATGCTCAGATTCGAACGAACGAGGATCGAAGCCCAAGAGAGCCTTCTATTACGCCCAAAGAGTGCGAGCTTGCCACGAGTACATGCTCAGATTCGAACGAACGATGATTGAAACCCCATGAGAGCGTTCTATTATGCCCAAAGAGTGCGAGCTTGCCACGAGTACATGCTCAGATTCGAACGAACGAGGATTGAAACCCCATGAGAGCTTTCTATTGCGCCTAAGAGTGCGAGCTTGCCACGAGTACATGCTCATGCTCATTTCGAACGAACGAGGATTGGAACCCCATGAGAGCTTTCTATTGCGCCTAAGAGTGCGAGCTTGCCACGAGTACATGCTCAGATTCGAACGAACGAGGATTGAAACCCCATGAGAGCGTTCTATTACGCCCTAAGAGTGCGAGCTTGCCACGAGTACATGCTCAGATTCGAACGAACGAGGATTGAAACCCCATGAGAGCGTTCTATTACGCCCAAAGAGTGCGAGCTTGCCACGAGTACATGCTCAGATTCGAACGAACGAGGATTGAAACCCCATGAGAGCGTTTTATTACGCCCAAAGAGTGCGAGCTTGCCACGAGTACATGCTCAGATTCGAACGAACGAGGATTGAAACCCCATGAGAGCTTTCTATTGCGCCTAAGAGTGCGAGCTTGCCACGAGTACATGCTCAGATTCGAACGAACGAGGATTGAAACCCCATGAGAGCGTTCTATTCCGCCCAAAGAGTGCGAGCTTGCCACGAGTACATGCTTAGATTCGATTCGACGAACGAGGATTGAAACCCCATGAGAGCGTTCTATTACGCCCAAAGAGTGCGAGCTTGCCACGAGTACATGCTCAGATTCGAACGGACGAGGATTTGAAACCCCATGAGAGCTTTCTATTACGCGCCTAAGAGTGCGAGCTTGCCACGAGTACATGCTCAGATTCGAACGAACGAGGATTGAAACCCCATGAGAGCGTTCTATTACGCCCTAAGAGTGCGAGCTTGCCACGAGTACATGCTCAGATTCGAACGAACGAGGATTGAAACCCCATGAGAGCGCATTCTATTACGCCCAAAGAGTGCGAGCTTGCCACGAGTACATGCTACATGCTCAGATTCGAACGAACGAGGATTGAAACCCCATGAGAGCGTTCTATTACGCCCAAGAGTGCGAGGTTGCCACGAGTACATTCTCAGATTAGAACGAACGAGGATTGGAACCCCATGAGAGCTTTCTATTGCGCCTAAGAGTGCGAGCTTGCCACGAGTACATGCTCAGATTCGTACGAACGAGGATTGAAACCCCATGAGAGCGTTCTATTACGCCCAAAGAGTGCGAGCTTGCAACGAGTACATGCTCAGATTCGAACGAACGAGGATTGGAACCCCATGAGAGCTTTCTATTGCGCCTAAGAGTGCGAGCTTGCCACGAGTACATGCTCAGATTCGAACGAACGAGGATTGAAACCCCATGAGAGCGTTTCTATTACGCCCAAAGAGTGCGAGCTTGCCACGAGTACATGCTCAGATTCGAACAAACGAGGATTGAAACCCCATGAGAGCATTCTATTACGCCTAAAGAGTTCGAGCTTGCCACGAGTACATGCTCAGATTCGAACGAACGAGGATTGAAACCCCATGAGAGCGTTCTATTACGCCCAAAGAGTGCGAGCTTGCCACGAGTACATGCTCAGATTCGAACGAACGAGGATTGGAACCCCATGAGAGCTTTCTATTACGCCCAAAGAGTGCGAGCTTGCCACGAGTACATGCTCAGATTCGAACGAACGAGGATTGAAACCCCATGAGAGCGTTCTATTACGCCCAAAGAGTGCGAGCTTGCCACGAGTACATGCTCAGATTCGAACGAACGAGGATTGAAACCCCATGAGAGCGTTCTATTACGCCCTAAGAGTGCGAGCTTGCCACGAGTACATGCTCAGATTCGAACGAAAGAGGATTGAAACCCCATGAGAGCTTTCTATTGCCCCTAAAAGTGCGAGCTTGCCACGAGTACATGCTCAGATTCGAACGAACGAGGATTGAAACCCCATGAGAGCATTCTATTGTGCCTAAGAGTGCGAGCTTGCCACGAGTACATGCTCAGATTCGAACGAACGAGGATTGAAACCCCATGAGAGCGCGTCTATTACGCCCAAAGAGTGCGAGCTTGCCACGAGTACATGCTCAGATTCGAACGAACGAGGATTGAAACCCCATGAGAGCTTCTATTATTGCGCCCCAAGAGTACGAGATTGCCACGAGTACATGCTCAGATTCGAACGAACGAGGATTGAAACCCCATGAGAGCGTTCTATTACGCCCTAAGAGTGCGAGCTTGCCACGAGTACATGCTCAGATTCGAACGAACGAGGATTGAAACCCCATGAGAGCGTTTCTATTAAGCCCAAAGAGTGCGAGCTTGCCACGAGTACATGCTCAGATTCGAACGAACGAACGAGGATTGAAACCCCATGAGAGCTTTCTATTGCGCCTAAGAGTGCGAGCTTGCCACGAGTACATGCTCAGATTCGAACGAACGAGGATTGAAACCCCATGAGAGCATTCTATTACGCCCAAAGAGTGCGAGCTTGCCACGAGTACATGCTCAGATTCGAACGAACGAGGATTGAAACCCCATGAGAGCGTTCTATTACGCCCAAAGAGTGCGAGCTTGCCACGAGTACATGCTCAGATTCGAACGAACGAGGATTGAAACCCCATGAGAGCATTCTATTACGCCCAAGAGTGCGAGCTTGCCACGAGTACATGCTCATATTCGACGAACGAGGATTGGAAACCCCATGAGAGCTTTCTATTGCGCCTAAGAGTGCGAGCTTGCCACGAGTACATGCTCAGATTCGAACGAACGAGGATTGAAACCCCATGAGAGCGTTCTATTACGCCCAAAGAGTGCGAGCTTGCCACGAGTACATGCTCAGATTCGAACGAACGAGGATTGAAACCCATGAGAGCGTTCTATTGCGCCTAAGAGTGCGAGCTTGCCACGAGTACATGCTCAGATTCGAACGAACGAGGATTGAAACCCCATGAGAGCATTCTATTACGCCCAAAGAGTGCGAGCTTGCCACGATTACATGCTCAGATTCGAACGAACGAGGATTGAAACCCCATGAGAGCGTTCTATTACGCCCAAAGAGTGCGAGCTTGCCACGAGTACATGCTCAGATTCGAACGAACGAGGATTGGAACCCCATGAGAGCATTCTATTGCGCCTAAGAGTGCGAGCTTGCCACGTGTACATGCTCATATTCGAACGAACGAACGAGGATTGGAACCCCATGAGAGCTTTCTATTGCGCCTAAGAGTGCGAGCTTGCCCCGAGTACATGCTCAGATTCGAACGAACGAGGATTGAAACCCCATGAGAGCGTTCTATTACGCCCAAAGAGTGTGCGAGCTTGCCACGAGTACATGCTCAGATTCGAACGAACGAGGATTGGACCCCCATGAGAGCTTTCTATTGCGCCTAAGAGTGCGAGCTTGCCACTAGTACATGCTCAGATTCGAACGAACGAGGATTGAAACCCCATGAGAGCGTTCTATTACGCCCAAAGAGTTCGAGCTTGCCACGAGTACATGCTCAGATTCGAACGAACGAGGATTGAAACCCCATGAGAGCGTTCTATTACGCCCAAAGAGTGCGAGCTTGCCACGAGTACATGCTCATATTCGAACGAACGAGGATTGAAACCCATGAGAGCGTTCTATTACGCCCAAAGAGTGCGAGCTTGCCACGAGTACATGCTCAGATTCGAACGAACGAGGATTGAAACCCCATGAGAGCATTCTATTGCGCCTAAGAGTGCGAGCTTGCCACGAGTACATGCTCAGATTCGAACGAACGAGGATTGAAACCCCATGAGAGCGTTCTATTACGCCCTAAGAGTGCGAGATTGCCACGAGTACATGCTCAGATTCGAACGAACGAGGATTGAAACCCCATGAGAGCGTTCTATTACGCCCAAAGAGTGCGAGCTTGCCACGAGTACATGCTCAGATTCGAACGAACGAGGATTGAAACCCCATGAGAGCTTTCTATTGTGCCTAAAGAGTGCGAGCTTGCCACGAGTACATGCTCAGATTCGAACGAACGAGGATTGAAACCCCATGAGAGCATTCTATTACGCCCAAAGATTGCGAGCTTGCCACGAGTACATGCTCAGATTCGAACGAACGAGGATTGAAACCCCATGAGAGCGTTCTATTACGCCCAAAGAGTGCGAGCTTGCCACGAGTACATGCTCAGATTCGAACGAACGAGGATTGAAACCCCATGAGAGCGTTCTATTACGCCCAAAGAGTGTGAGCTTGCCGCGAGTACATGCTCAGATTCGAACGAACGAGGATGGGAACCCCATGAGAGCTTTCTATTGCGCCTATGAGTGCGAGCTTCTATTGCGCCCAAAGAGTGCGAGCTAAAACGAGCTGCGAGCTATGCCACGAGTACATGCTCAGATTCGAACGAAAGAGGATTGAAACCCCATGAGAGCGTTCTATTACGCCCAAAGAGTGCGAGCTTGCCACGAGTACATGCTCAGATTCGAACGAACGAGGATTGAAACCCCATGAGAGCGTTCTATTACGCCCAAAGAGTGCGAGCTTGCCACGAGTACATGCTCAGATTCGAACGAAACGAGGATTGAAACCCCATGAGAGCGTTCTATTACGCCTAAGAGTGCGAGCTTGCCACGAGTAAATGCTCAGATTCGAACGAACGAGGATTGAAACCCCATGAGAGCGTTCTATTACGCCTAAGAGTGCGAGCTTGCCACGAGTACATGCTCAGATTCGAACGAACGAGGATTGAAACCACATGAGAGCGTTCTATTACGCCTAAGAGTGCGAGCTTGCCACGAGTACATGCTCAGATTCGAACGAACGAGGATTGAAACCCCATGAGAGCGTTCTATTACGCCTAAGGTGCGAGCTTGCCACGAGTCCATGCTCAGATTCGAACGAACGAGGATTGAAACCCATGAGAGCGTTCTATTTACGCCCAAAGAGTGCGAGCTTGCCACGAGTACATGCTCAGATTCGAATTCGAACGAACGAGGATTGAAACCCATGAGAGCGTTCTATTACGCCTAAAGAGTGCGAGCTTGCCACGAGTACATGCTCAGATTCGAACGAACGAACGAGGATTGAAACCCCATGAGAGCGTTCTATTACGCCCAAAGAGTGCGAGCTTGCCACGAGTACATGCTCAGATTCGAACGAACGAGGATTGAAACCCCATGAGAGCGTTCTATTACGCCCAAAGAGTGCGAGCTTGCCACGAGTACATGCTCAGATTCGAACGACCGAGGATTGAAACCCCATGAGAGCTTTCTATTACGCCTAAGAGTGCGAGCTTGCCACGAGTACATGCTCAGATTCGAACGAACGAGGATTGAAACCCCATGAGAGCTTTCTATTGCGCCTAAGAGTGCGAGCTTGCCACGAGTACATGCTCAGATTCGAACGAACGAGGATTGAAACCCCATGATAGCGTTCTATTACGCCCAAAGAGTGCGAGCTGGCCACGAGTACATGCTCAGATTCGAACGAACGAGGATTGACCCCATGAGAGCGTTCTATTACGCCTAAGAGTGCGAGCTTGCCACGAGTACATGCTCAGATTCGAACGAACGAGGATTGACCCCGTGAGAGCGTTCTATTACGCCTAAGAGTGCGAGCTTGCCACGAGTACATGCTCAGATTCGAACGAACGAGGATTGAAACCCCATGAGAGCGTTCTATTACGCCCATAGAGTGCGAGCTTGCCACGAGTAAATGCTCAGATTCGAACGAACGAGGATTGAAACCCCATGAGAGCGTTCCATTACGCCCAAAGAGTGCGAGCTTGCCACGAGTACATGCTCAGATTCGAACGAACGAGGATTGAAACCCCATGAGAGCGTTCCATTACGCCCAAAGAGTTCGAGCTTGCCACGAGTAATTGCTCAGATTCGAACGAACGAGGATTGAAACCCCATGAGAGCGTTCTATTACGCCTAAGAGTGCGAGCTTGCCACGAGTACATGCTCAGATTCGAACGAACGAGGATTGAAAACCCCATGAGAGCGTTCTATTACGCCTAAAGAGTGCGAGAGCTTGCCACGAGTACATGCTCAGATTCGAACGAACGAGGATTGAAACCCCATGAGAGCGTTCTATTACGCCTAAGAGTGCGAGCTTGCCACGAGTACATGCTCAGATTCGAACGAACGAGGAAAACCCCATGAGAGCGTTCTATTACGCCTAAGAGTGCGAGCTTGCCACGAGTACATGCTCAGATTCGAAACGAACGAGGATTTGAAAAACAACCCCATGAGAGCGTTCTATTATGCCCAAAGAGTGCGAGCTTGCCACAAGTACATGCTCAGATTCGAACGAACGAGGATTGAAAACCCCATGAGAGCGTTCTATTACGCCCAAAGAGTGCGAGCTTGCCACGAGTACATGCTCAGATTTCGAAACGAACGAGGATTGAAACCCCTAGTGAGAGCGTTCTATTACGCCTAAAGAGTGCGAGCTTGCCACGAGTACATGCTCAGATTCGAAACGAACGAAAACGAGGATTGAAACCCCATGAGAGCTTCTATTACGCCCAAAGAGTGCGAGCTTGCCACGGAGAGTACATGCTCAGGATTCGAACGAACGAGGGATTGAAACCCCATGAGAGCGATTCTATTATTGCGCCCAAGAGTGCGAGCTTGCCACGAGTACATGCTCAGATTCGAACGAACGAGGATTGAAACCCCATGAGAGCGTTCTATTACGCCCAAAGAGTGCGAGCTTGCCACGAGTACATGCTCAGATTCGAACGAACGAGGATTGAAACCCCATGAGAGCTTTTCTATTGCAAAAGAGTGCGAGCTTGCCACGAGTACATGCTCAGATTCGAACGAACGAGGATTGAAAACCCCATGAGAGCGTTCTATTACGCCCAAAAGAGTGCGAGCTTGCCACGAGTACATGCTCAGATTCGATACGAACGAGGATTGAAAAACCCCATGAGGAGAGCGTTCTATGATTACGCGCTCAATCGAGAGTACCGCGAGCGCTTGCCACGTCAAGTACATGCTCAGATTCTACCGAACGAACGAGGATTGAAAACCCCTCATGAGAGCGTTCATTACGCCCAAAGAGTGCGAGCTTGCCACGAGTACATTGTCTCAGATTCGAACGAAACGAGGAAAATTGAGAACCTCAATTTGAGCGTTTCTATTGCGCCTAATTGAAGGTGCCGAGCCAATTTTGCCACGAGTACAAATCCCATATTCGAACGAACGTGGATTTGAAAACCCGTGCAGAGCGAATCTATCATTACGCCTAAAGATTGCGAGCTTTTCCACGAGTAACGTACTCCACGAAATCTCGAAACAAACCGTACGGCGAATCTGGAACCACCCAATGAGAAGCGCTATCTAGTGCCCCTCAAGAAGAGATGTGCCCGGGTGGATCCGAATTTGATCGGAGCCCTTTTTGGAGATCGATTCAAATTCTCTTTTGGCTGAGGGATTGGTGGGATTGTTCTTGAGCCTCTCCTGGTGAGTTGGGTGAATTTTCACTGCATTTGGACTATGGAATTGAATTTTATCGCAAGTTGAACTCATACTGGTCGTGCTGCCAGGCTGCAGTTCTGGGCTGATGTTCTGGGCGCCCAGAACCTGAGCGTGGAGGATCCAAATCCTGTTTCTCAGCTGAATTGAGTTCAGCTTCGGCTGATTTCGTGCGAGGGCTTTCTACTTGACTCCTAGCCGTGGTTGGATAGTGTTTGAGGTGGGTTGATGTTGCCGAAAGCTTCGGAATTCCTCCTAAGTTGTAGAGAGTGCAGCATGCTGTTTTATTATCTATTTTTTTATGTTAGTAGCTCGAATTCATGAATTTGCATGTCCTCACATAAAATCAGAATTTGGAGCATAACTTAATGATGCTAGACATGATTTACATGCTGTACTGGGATTTGACTTAGGAGAAAACTCGTGAACCTACAACCGTCACTTTTCGAAAAACTTATCAGATTTAGCTCTAGGAGCTGTTTTTATTAATGTATCGCCGCTGTTAGTGCGAGGTGGATACTTAGATTGTTGTAGGATGATTTTACGCTCGTGCTGAGATGCCGAGCTTATGTATACAGCAGGGTTAGACTGTTTGGTACTTTCGGGTGCCGTCGGGGCTGACGGTGGACTCAGATTTCTTCTGTTGCATCAGATTGTGACGTGGGCACATGAGCCTTGGTTGTTAGACCGACTTGACCCATTTTACTTCAATTTTAGCCTGTGTTTACCTGATTGAGCTGTCAGATTCACAATTACACTCGACTGGGTCGCCCTCACGAGTGCCACTTCGGAGTTGGACTCTTGTGCGTCGTAGTAGTCCCGGTTGGATGCTGCTTTACACCGAAAACCCTCGTGGGTGAAGTACGGTGCAGCTTAGGGTACAGGCGGGACTGGTCTGTTGGGGTCCCGATAGACTCGGGTCAGTTTGGGCAGTTTATTCATAGTGAGAGTTGCTTTTACTCCTGTGATTATTATGCATAGTGGTAGGGTAAAGGCATTACAGCTGTAGAGTTTATTCCAGCTTACTTTATTAGTTCTTTACCTACCAGCTATATTGTTAGTCTCGTAGACTTAGTGGGTGGACCGTTGGGGTTGGTAGCGGTACCCACTGAGGACTACTTCTTCTGATATTAGTTCTCACACCCATTGTTGCCACCTTTTCTTGCAGAGCCTTCGACTGTTGCGGCTGCTGCTTCTGTTCCTGCTGATCGAGGTAAGGGAGTCGCGAGCTAGATCCCTGCCTTCCCCAGTTTTTTCTAGAGGAGGACCCTACTGGAGATAGTTTTATTTTGGGCTGTGCCATGTACATATATTGTGAACTTGTTGTTCCTGTGAGAGGTGGTTTTGTACCTATTTTGGCTTTAGAGGAATTGTTGTATTTTGGATCCTATATGTACAGGTGGCTTTTGTTTTATTAGTATGATCTTATTTCAGCTCTATATATCTTTTGTAGTTGCTTGTATTTATTTTTACAGGTTAGCTATCGTTTAGTATATATGAAAAATTTTATGTATACGGCGGATCTGTTTGCGAGCCCGGAGAAACGAGCAATCCGGGGCGTGACAGTCACATTCACATTATCTTTACACTTGCTTTTATATTAAAAATTCGGTGTACTACAAAATTGATAAATATTCAAAACTGAAGTTTTTCAGGTTTCAGGATCGGGATTCTATTGAAGGATCCGGACCTCGAAAGCCTCCCTGGCTGTTTCGCAGGAAGGGTTCGGACCCTAATGGGAAGGTCCGGACCTTGATGTTTTTCAAACATCAAAGTACAGACCCTGCATATAAGGTCCGAACATTATACCCGACGGAGATTTTTTAAAATTAGTTTTTCAATCTTAATCTGATTCTAATTGCTTCCAGACGTATAAATAAAATATGGAGGCATCTCTAAAACGTGGTTAAGTATAGATTATCTTTTAGAAATCCTAAAAGCTTGTCGATAGCCGTATTTCTCATCATCTACAACAAACTTCTCTCAAATTGATTCTTGGTGCCCTAAATTTTTAATATTTTTCTAGAATCAATTTGAGGTTTCCTTAGAGACATCTTCTGCAGTTCTTTCATGATCTAAGGAATAAATTCTTACCAACCTTATTCATCTTGCTCCGAACGGAGTGCACTCATGGATTCGAGTCGGCGTCGTGGATTCGACATGTTGAAGGCTTCGTGGATTCGAAGTGTGGATGTTTTGTGGATTCGGGATGTTGCGTTCATAGATTCGGACATGGGGCGTGGACAACCCGTTGGTGTGCGCGAGATCCTAAGAAGATAAAAGAAAGGTTTGAGTCCATGAAGTTGGCAATCACGTTGTAATCTTTTATTTCTTAGTAGACTATTATTGCATGTTGGTCCCGTGGATTTTTTACTCCTAGTTGAAAGTTTTTCATGTAAATATCGGTGTGCTATTTTTATTTTCCGCATATATTTTATTGCATCGAGTTTTGTGTTTTTGGCCTATATACCTATTCACCCCCTTCTAGGTATTTGATAGTTTCTAGATAGATCCTCGGGATCCCCATAACTTATAAGTGGTATCAGAGCGGGATCTAGATTTTTCGATTAATATGGGTGAGGGTGGTAACATTAATCGACCTCCGCTCTTCGATGGCACAAATTATGCTTATTGAAAGCTTCGCATGAGAGCTTTTCTAATTACCATTGATGAGCGAGTTTGGCAATCGGTTGAATTTGGATGGAAGTATCCTACCGAAATGCTCAATAATATTGACACGTAACCCCAAACCTCGGACTAAGTGGAGTAAGGAAGAAATTAATTTATCTTCTTATAACGGTAGAGGGATAAATATCTTATTTAATGCTTTAAATCAAACCAGATTTTTATACATCTCGGCATGTGAAACGGCTAAGGAGATTTGGGATACTCTCCAAGTTACGCATGAAGGAACTATCTTGGTAAAGGTTCAAAAACTCCAAATGTTAACACGCAAATTTGATTCAATTCGTATGGAGGAACATGAAACCTTTGCCGAGTATTATACTTGTTTACAAGACATAGTTAATGCATGTACAAACTTAGGAGAGAAAATCTTGGAACCCAAAGTTGTAAGAAAAATTTTGAGAACTCTTCCCGAAAGATTTTGTCCGAAAGTTGCGGCCATAGAAACAATAAAACATCTGAATGATTTAAAAGTAGAAGAATTAGTAGATGCTTTACAAATGCATGAGATGACTTTTCGTACTAATAAATCTTCTTCCAAATCTTTCTCTAAAAGTATAGGAGTTGCTCTCAAGTCTATCAAGGAGGAAGACGACGACTAGGATTCTGATGAAAAAAATTTTCTTGCTGATTTTGAACATCAATTAGCGCTTCTCACAAAGAAATTTCATCGAAACTTTCGGAAGAACAAATCCAATAAAGCCTCATCAACAAAACAAAAAACTTGTTCCAAAGAATCTTCAAGCTCAAAATTAAAAGACAAGAAACTTGCAAAAGGCTCTAAGAAAAAAGATGAATTTGAAGGAAAAATCTAATATTTGCAAAGGTTACGGCCATATCTCTACAGATTGTCCCACTAAAAAATCTTATAAGAAGAAGGCTTTGCAAGCAAAAACTTGGGACGATTCTACCTCTGACGAATCGACCTCAAGTGAAGAGGAAAAGAATGATGCTATAGCTTTATGTTCTCATACTTCTTTACCTTCTCTTCAGCTATTTGTTTATTATTTATTATTTTTGAGTCTTTTCTTTCTACTTCTTTGCATAAAACATCGACGGATGATGGCGAGAGTGAGGGGGAGTCAGACGATGATGGCTTAGCCGAGGCGTATCAACAACTACTTAAAAAATCCAAGAAGATGGTTAAGCACAACAAAAAGTTAAAGAAGCGATTGCTTGAGCTTGAGGATGAGAACAATGAATTGAAGAATGCATCTAAAGCTCTTGAGGAGGAAAGGAACACATATTAAAGAACAATAAAGTCCTCCAAGGGACAAGAAATAAATCACAACAAGAGAAGAAATAAATCATAACAAGAGAAGATTGACCAATCAGAGACAAGAAATAAATCACAACAAGAGAAGATTGATTTTCTAGAATAACAATATAAGAAAATCATACTTCTAACAATGTTTTGACCCAACAAGTTCATCAACTCAAATCCGACAATCAAAAATTTTCCTCCGGATCGAAAAAACTAGATTACATGTTCGGATTGGGTCAAACAAATAAACTTAGATTTGGATATGAAAGGACATATATTAAGAAAGTTAAAAATTTAGCACCCAAATTCTCAACAAATTTGGAGAATAAAGTGTACCATAGATGTGAAAATAAAAGTCACATTAAGAAGACATGCCCGAGAATAGAAAAGAGGAATCAATCGGCATCTTCTAGACATCAATTGGCATCTTCTAATACTCGACGACCTTCACAAATTCAAGAGAAGGAGATGGGTAATTAGTTATGGGCTAGGCCCAGATAGAGAGGAGAGAAATATATAGTTTGGGCTATGATCTTGGGCGGGCCCAAATCAAAAAGCCGCTAAATAAATGCCGCCTTTTAACTTATTTCATGTAGTGGCATGTTTGGTTTAAAATAGAAATCAGAATCAGAACGAATCAGAATATAAAACGGAATGTTGAAATCTCCTATTTTGTTTGGTTCATAATAGTAATCAAAATCAAAATTGTAACCTCCTAATCTCTCGTTAATTTTAAATTTAAATTTCACCTTTTAAATCGAAATTCTTTTATAAAATTGTGTTCTAAATTTGAAAATCAGGTCGAGTTAAACTTGGGCACCATCGGATTTGATTACTACACTTGAATCTGAAAATCAGGTCGAGTTAACCATGGGCACCATCGAATTTGATTACTACACTTGAATCTAGCTCGGATCAGTCAGGCGGTCTATCGAGCGTTATGTCCAGTCGACCGGCCCAGCTAAACCAACAGTCTGCATCTACCCTCTTCCAATCATTCTCTCTCCTTCTGTAGCACACTGAACTTTACAAATTGCAGAGTCCAAGTGAGAGAAATAGTAATTTAATACCATTCAGATGATTTTTGTTGAGTTTGAGGATCATGCGAGTGTTTTCAGCGCGTAAACGACACGAAAATGGACTTCGAGGACGAAAATCTATAAACTGCAGTTTTGGTTAGGAGTACCGATTCTGGAGATGGTGTACCCGTACGCATTAGTGAGTTGGTTGGAAAAGCTCTTAGATTTTGCAGAACTGTAAAGTGTACCAGTACTGATGTTTATGAGTAGTAGTACTGATGTTTGCGAGTACCGGTACGTAGTAGAGATGAGCCATATATAGGGTTCGGATTTTGTAGAACTGACCCTGAGTACTAGAACCCAAATGTGGTGTACCATTATCCTAGTTCGAGTTCCGATACTCAATGCTGCAAAACCTAAAATTGCACAGTTTGCAATTTCTAGAGACAGAGAGCTTATTGGTATTTTATAGTAGCCTATAACTACTCTTCTCCATTCACTTCACCTCTGTGAACCCAGCAAGCTTTGGAGAAGGTGGGTTTTGCTTCTTTCGTCCTTTTTCTTCTCATTTTCTTCTCTTTTCCTTCCATTTCCACTTAGCGCTTTCCTTCTTCCTTTTCCATGGGACTAGGAACATTTTTAGCTAAGTGTGGAGCAAGGGGCTTGAAAAGGGAGTTCTTTGGAGTTTCCAATCTTTAACCTCAACACGAGAGCTTGAGTTTAGAGCTTGAATCAATGTTAGTAACCTTTCTAGACACCCTAATTTGTAAAAATTCAGAGTAATTGGTAGAATTTCTAGTTTTTGAAAAATTAGGTTTTATTTTGGAGATTTTCAAGTGAGGGCTTTTGGGATGAAATTGATGTGTGTAGAAACTCTTATAGGTTGGAATTGAAGCCCCATTACCTTGGTTTGGTGGATTAGTAAGGATTTCTTGTTTTGAAATATTTTACCCCTATGTTTCTTATGATTTTGAAGAATTTCGACATGGTGTTGCTAGATGATTGTAACCCCTTGAAAAATTCTTATAGGACTAGGAAAGAAGAGCGGACAACTTTGTTGAGGAAACGAAAGGGTTTCGGCAACTGTCCGGTGGGTTCGACCTAACCGAAATTGCTGAACTCCCCCCATGTCTTCTATTCTTTCGAGTTCAATTTATGTTCTAGAATGCTAATTAGAATATTCATGGTAAATCATGTGGTTTTATCACTTTATGCATGTTGTATAATCACTTTATAGTAGAGTCCGTATCTAGTATGATGCACGCACTTCATTGTACATGAGCTTCATTGATAGTAGAACCACTTTTTTGGTCGAAACATGAGTAGTTTATCTCCTATACTTGTTATAGTTGAGTTGAGATCGATGCATGATATTTCTTATAGTTGGTATATGTGATTATGGCACTTATTGTTATTTCTCCTTGAATGCAAGTTGAGACAAAGAAATGGTAAATGAACAATATATACGACCATAAGGGTCAAAGATTGAGACGGTCTTTAGACATGTTGCATGAGACCAAAACCTGCTAGAGTCAATTATGCTCACTCACATATGCTTGGTAGGGTCGCTCCGTACAAGCTCGGCCATCTGGAGGTGTAGCCATTGCGACACCATGCGCGCCTTACTTGTTAGTGTCGATTGGGATGTCGTAGGGAGGCATGGCTTCGTATGTAGGGTGCCACCACGGGACCATGAGGCACGGTGCAGGCTAGGACTTTACTTTATATAAGTCCTCGAGAGATTGGGTAAATCTTGGTAAATTTAATAATTGAACATAACTACATAGTTGATGCATACATGGTAGTTGAGGATTCATGATAGTATTTCACTATTTAGAGGCATGATAGTAGATCTACTTTTCATTTTAGCTCAATCATTTCTGCTATTTACACTCCAATAGTTTATTATTCACGCCTCAGTTGACCTACTGGATTAGTACCCCCCTCTCGACGGCGGTACCCACTAGAAACTATATTTTCTAGTTCTCATCCCTATTGATTATTTTATTTCAGAACCCTTTTGCACGGGAGTGAACCGGGATTGCAGCAACGACGTTGCATCTAGTTAGAGCCGTCTTGACAGAGACTACGTAGAGGTGGACTTGATGCACCTTCATTTTGGGGAGGTTTATGTGAGAGGTGTTGATGTACCTATTTTAGTTAGATTATGTGGCTGAGAGATCTTTATATATTGGAGTTATGAGATTGTAGATATATGTATGTTTGTAGTGATACTTGCAAGCTAGAGATTATACTTTTGAAGTTTTATGTATTCATGAAATGCTGTAGTTGGAGTTATACATATTGAGGTTATGGATCATGTATTTATTTGTAGCTGTTTTAAATTGTTTAAACTAGTTTAGTTTATGTTTACTTGCTCTGATCACCATGTGTAGGATGTGTATCATCTTGGTGGATATTGTTGATTGTAGACGCCTTGTGTGTACCGGGGAGTGACCTTGTGCACACAGCCGGTTGCGCACGTGCTCGGGTAGGCTTCCGCTGGAGCTTGGGCAATGACACCTTCCCTGTCTTGTCCGAGGAAGGGGTGCCTTCCCTCCTGCCATTCTCCTTCTTCTCCCCTCTCTATATAACCTCCTTCCCTCTCTCCCTTTTCCCTATATCTTTTTCTTCTCCTTTTTACTTTACCACCTCCATCTTCTCTTATTCTTATTCTTCTCTTTCCACCACCACCTTTCTTCTAAATGGAGCTCCCCCAATTTACCCTAAGCTCTAGTTAAGTTCGGGAACTAGCGATTACGATGGCGGAGATTGAGACAACGGTTTCTACCCGTCCCTTGGCTCTGAGACCCGAAACACGAGTAACGTGTTGTGCTTGTTACCCTACCCATTTGCTTTGACTATTTTGAGTATTTTTGTTTTGGTTTTATTTGTTTCGAACTTATTTTCGTAGTTCTGGATGTGAATCGGTCGATCGACTGCACCCCTACGGTTGAGCTGTATAGGTAATCAGAGGCTGGTTGGCTTCAAGCATTGGCAGTCAACCAGTTTGGATTCAGTCAACTCTAATAGGAGGTCGTCCGACCATGGACCCTAGGTCGACTGAGGAACAAATAGAAGCTATAGATAATTCTTTTCTTGGCATCTACTAATCCCTTGGGCATCGAGAAACTGTGAGTAAAGCTCTATCCCACAGAGTTATTAACTTTACCTCCATCATCGTAGCCTTGGTTTATTCATTATTAAGAAGACAAATTACTATTGATCACTATGCTTGTTTTCTTCATGATATAGTAAATTATGTTTCTATTCGTTTGACATCTGTTATATATCTCTATTGATGTATATGAGAACATGTTCATAGCTTTGATGATATAGACCTTGTTGCATATGGTATACTAGACTATAGGTATAGTACAGATTGGGTAGCATGTCATACATCATGATGACTTGGTGGAGTGGCATAAATTGTGTCGAGTATGATCTTGATATGGCATGAGTCAAATTGGATTGAGTATCAAATTGGGTGCACATGCGGGACATGTTTGATCTGATTGACCAGTGCAGTGTGAGCCACCCTGGTTGGGTGTGCAGAGACATGGAGATGAAGTGTTGAGACTGTTAGTAAATAGTAGATTGTAGCCTCTTCGGTCGTGAATATGTATATATGATAGATACCAAGCAACAGGCCTCGATGATTGTGGGATACCAAGTAAGAGTCCTAATGATAGTACGTGATACCAGGTAGTGACCCGAGGACATATGGACCAAGGGTACAATCCATTGTTTACTCGAGACAAGATAATTGTTTAGCGGTCTTGGTTTGTGGAGCGAGGACTAGAATATGATAAGGGTGCGACAGTGAAGGCGAATATCATACCCTAGCTGGGATGTGTGGTGAACAGGGAGACGTGCCGACCGCCTAAAAGATGAGCGAAAGGAAAGATGTCCCGTCTCGGAGTAGCTCAGTGAGGATGAGTGGTATACGCCTAAGGACGCCTACCAAGATGACGAGCGGGATATATTACAATGTCTAACTCTGATCAACGTATGCTTGAGATGAGTACCAGGTACGTGATAGAGTGATACGTAGGTGATTGGAGGTGGACGATACGTTTTGGAGATGATGATTGAGTCATTGAGTCAGACCGTTGGTTGACTCAGCGGATTTGGCGAGTCTGCGTTGTGGGCACTGATTGTGCCGTAGTGTTGCAATCTGCGCATGGTGCATGTTATGATCCCCTTTGGATTACTTTTACGATTATCAATAGGTTTATCAACTGTTCAGTTGGGATTTTCTCTTTATCTCCTTATTTATTATTTGCTCTGTGTGTGGGTCTCTAACTCCTTAGGATCATTCCTCTGCTCACTTGTGTTTTGTGCCTAGTGTTTCGCAGGTAAGACCGGATAGCAAACCCTGTGAGGATTAGGTGGTGACGCGACACACTTACAGGTAGCTCACACTTAGATTAGTTTTATATTGCATTTACATGTATTTTATTTGTCACGCCCCGGGCCCTAGTGGGAGCCTACCAGGCACGTGCACAGACCCACCGTGTACACCAAAAACAAAACCTCAATGTACACAAGGCGTCTACAACAACAATAATCAAGTAGTAGCAATAGTACAACCTACACAAGGGAATCAGAGCAAGTACATAATCTACTGCTATTACCAGATCATCACAACTATAATCTCAAGATATACAATAAAATTCACTTAAAGTACATCTTAAATGCTACAAGGTCGGCCAACAAAAATACTATACATCTTTCACTCAAAATAAAAAAAAGGCGTAAGGGTCCATCTATACATCCCCGTAGAGGTTCTAGCTAGATACTAACTCCTCGCCACGATCCCAAGCCTTCCGCTGCGGAAGGCTCTGAAACAAAAACCCAACAACAATGGGGGTGAGAACTATTAAACAATAGTTTCCAGTGGGTAAGCCGTCGAGAGTGGCGAAATACACCGCTAGGTCAACTGAGGCAACGATATCAAAAGTTGTAAATAAAGTAGAAAGCAGTAAAGATAAGCAATAAATCTACTACTACCGACTCCTCGACAATAATTTGCATGAATATAGTTGTTCTACCCATGTATGCACAAGTATCACATTCATACTAGTTTACATGATCTACATGTACATGATTTCATTTCTAACATATGCACAAACATATCATTTGCCATAACTTATATGCCTGTCCATTTTATGCTATAAACATGAGTTAAGAAACCCCTTTTTATTAACATCATATATCCATGCCACTATACTAATCAATATGAGTATAGGCTTAATGCTACTATGGATGCCAATGTAAGTAATGACTAACCAAAATGTCCAACTACAATGAATGCATCCAAATGGTGTCATGCTAAGTAATGCCACAAGACAACTCACTACTATGTTCACCTATCATATTTATATGCATCAATTAACTGTGATGTACTATGTCAAGTTTACTTAGCTTTCACCCAATCGACGAGGGACTTACACTCGGTAACATCCCGGCTCGTGCCATGCCTAATGGCCCCGTGGTAGTCAACATTGCCCCGTAGACAATGAGACTCATCCCACGGTGGTCCACTTCGGCGCTCATAATCGTCGAGGGGACTTACACAAGGTAACATCCCGGCTCGTGCCATGCCTAATGGCCCCGTGGTAGTCAACATTCCCCCGTAGACAATGAGACTCATCCCACGGTGGTCCACTTCGGCGCTCATATAACCTGCACGCGGGCGATCAACTGTCGCATAGGCCAACTACGGAGTGCCGGATTGTAGGGAGTGACCCTCACAAGCATGTGCGAAAGAGCACAAGGGCAAGCAAGCGCTGATCATAAGCATCGTATCCAAGGCCAACCGGTCTCACTCATCATGTCTAAAACATGGTATCATACTATCGACTCGAGGGTCGGAATCATAATACATAAGTCACACTTGTTCTCAAATTTCCCGTTGGTACGTCTCCACCAATATGCATCATGTCTCTAACATGGAAAGGTTCACATCTCACTACCAATATAAATGGATCTATTATTCACGACCCCAACGGTTATTATCATATTCAATGTTCAAAGCCATATCCAATGCCATGCATTCTACAAATGCCATAATCTTGCATTATCCTAATGCCATATATCATGCATTCTACAAATGCTAACAAAATTATCATTCATGATATATATATGTCATACTATATGAACCTCCACTTTATGGAGTATAAGTCACCATGCAAATGTTCGATCTCTCATTTAACCAAGTAAACACATGCTTTAGCCAATAACAATTGTCAAATACAAAGAGAACCCCTTTCCTCATGTCTTAAACATGGAATCGTTCAACGACCAAAAGGTCTAGCTCAATGTCAACAACGCCCGTCATAGTTGCTCACCTAGATGAGGTGCAACATACTTGTTTTGCATTTTGTCATATCCTTTCTTTTCTCTATAGCAAGCATACTTTAGTATGCATAACTAAATTCACTCATCCAATAGCCAAGTAGTGTCTCACATGATACTACTCCTCACTAGCATGCATATCTTAAATAGCATTTCATGAATGCGTCATCACAATACTAGTGCAAGTACTCTAGCATGCTTATCATTCTCATAATACACTACTATATGGAGTACGCCACTTTTCACATGCAACATGTATATATCATGTGTTTACAATTTCTACCATGTCATAATTAGCACTATTATGCATCTAATCAATCCTATAATAAAATAGGAGACATAGGGGGAGTTCACCCATTTCGGTGACGTCAGACCCACCGAAAACCCAACGAAACCTCGTCGTTCCTTCGCACGAAGTTGTCCCCTAAGCTTCTCATGCCCTAAGATAATTTTCCAAGGGGTAAGAATTTTCGAACGATCACATCTCAAAAATCACCATAATACAAGAGGAAAATTGGTGAAAATTATCTTTGATCAAGTAGAACTTGTCTAAAGTCCAAATCAAGGTTAGGGATCTTCAAATCCAACCCTAAGCATCATTCTACACCCATCAATTCCAATTCAAGGGCTCATAATCAAGAAACCCTAAATCAAACCCTAGTTTCTACCAAACTCAGTTTACATCCAAAATTTCATGCAATACTCATGAAACGAGGTTGCTAGAGAGCCACTCACCATCTCAAGAGCTCCAATCCAAGCTAGCAAGTGCTAGGGTTGAAGTTTGATCCACAAACAAGCTCATCTCTACCATCCCGAGCTCCTTCCAAAGCCTAGGAGCAAGCCTCCAAGGAGAAAATGGAGAAAAAGAGATCAAATCCATGATCTAGAGGGTTGGAGAAGAGAAAATCTAGAGAGAGAGAGAGAAAAACCCATCTTCCATCTTCTCCCAAGCCTCAGCCAACAACAGCAATGAGGGAGGTGTGGGGTAAGTTATATTAGATGTAACAATATCCCAAAAAGCCCCTCCAAAGTCCAAAATTGCAAAACTGCTCGAAAACACATTCTGCAGCACTGTATTCCGGTATACGAATAGGCATTCCGGAATCAGCCTAAAAAATCCGCAAAACCCGAGCCTCGGCCAAAACAGATTTTTATACAGCATTTCGGAATCCCAAAATCCATTCCGGAATAAACTAAATCTGTTCCGGAATCTAAAAGCACATTCCGGAATACAGTGCAAAATCTGCACCTTTTGCAGATTTCGCTCTCCGGAGTCCGTTTTCGCACTCTCCAAGTCCCGAAAACACTCCCAAGCTCACCAAACTCAATCCAAAACTCCAGAATAGTATAAATTACTATTCTCTCACTAGAACTCCGCAATTTGCTAAAGTTCAGTGTGCTACATTCTCCCCTCCTAAAAAGGAGTTTCGTCCGCGAAACTACGGATCAACCATCAGCAACCAAACAGCAAAACTGAAGGGGATGAGAACATTGCCCTCGCAGTGAAGCCTCCAGCTCACTCATAACCTTGCATCCATGATGTTTGCTCCAAAGCACCTTTGTAATAGGAATAGTCACAATTCCAATTTCCTGCATTCCGCTAGTCCAATCCACAACAACTGCTCCTTGAAGTTTAGATCTTCATGTAGCTCTAATGAAGCGACATCCACCATCGGGATAGAATCCAAAATACTTGCTCGGAGCGTCAATAACTGAAATACATCATATACCTTCAACAGGTCTGGAGGTAAGACAACTCGATATGCCACTAGGCCCATTTGCCTCAGGGTCTCAAATAGTCCAATGAATCTGGAGCTTAGATTCCTCATACACATAACTCTTGGATTCCTTTAGCTAGGTATCACATTCCGAACATCTGAGTTCACGCTTGAAATCCTTTTTCTTACCGAGAATTATCCATTGAGCTCAAATTCCAAAACAGTAGAGTTAAGCGATCTTCAAAGTCGCACAATTCACCAAGGTATACATGTGTGAACTTTTTCTCAACCCAAATCATGTGAATAGCGGTGATTGAGCTGGCTTAGCACCTTATTCACAATCTCCCCAACTAACACCATGTCTAGCTTGGAAGCGAGACAATCCAATACCAGAATCTCCGGTAATCATCCTTTATCCATACGAGGGTAGATAGTCTTCACTACTTGCCCTCAGGAAAATAATATTCGGTCCTCGCTTGTTGTTACATCCAACATTATACCAAAACTTTCCAGCGATGACTTCAATCCTGCCACAAGTGTGACACATCTGGTCTATACACCATCTTCAATACCGCTCATACGCATCACATGCGTTGCTCAAAGAGCTTTACTTAGCATATCTCATAAATCATGTTATCACAGGTACAACTTGTCAGTTCCACAACCAAGACACTTTCTGACTGTCCACTAGGAATTCATCAGCCGCTGTATTCTTGACCTTTGATTGCACCGTTTACGAGTCGGGATCAAGGCTAGCTTCCATGATCCGATCCAAAAAGGACATATATCATTTCATTTTTACCAGTCTTATTGATATCTCCAGTACATCAACCTCTAACCTGTCTTCATTGCTTCAACTCATTTTCTTGAGTGAAGAGGCATCCCAAACTTTAAGATCTGTGTGTACCTCACACCACTGGCTAAACATAATATTGCCATAGTTTCCTAGTAAAGGCTATGGCGGCCAATTCCAATTCGTGGGTTGGCGATTCTTCTCATAATCCCTCGATTGCTGAAAGGTTAGTACTACCTTTCCATTTAGCATCGAAACACAACTTAGTCCACGGAGAAGACATAATTGCAAACCATATAACCCACCTTCGGGTAGACAAGGTTGGCGGTTGTCAACCACGCAAACAATTCCAAAAAACTTCTCTCCGCAATTATCCACAACATCCGATCAAACTAAGAAGTTTGAACTTCGGTTATATCTGCTTGTCCAAATCAACTATGAATTGCTTGATTTCTTGGAAACTTCAATCACATCCGCTTTGACATCACTTGTCAAATAATGCTTGTTCTCACGACCAAATCGGCACTTCCTCCACTCGTAGCACTTGCAGCACTTATTCCAAGGAATCTTCCTGGTCTTCATCACTTCAAGATTTCCACAAGGTGTCGTCGATGCACACAGGGACAAAGACACCCAAAACAAATCAACCATCGCAACACACTACACGAGCAACTACCAGCTCGCATGACATCACGACATTTCGTAATGTCCAAACCGAGTACGAAAAGTCATCCTCGGTACACTCTCAAGCTCGATCAAACAAGAGTGGTACTCAGATTGTAAACCAATCTCGAGTAAAACCAGAATCCATGGAGCTGATAAAAAAGATCAACAGATCTCGGCTGCGGTTACTCACTCATGATCGTGACCTTGCTGAGTTCACGATAGTCGACATATAGTCGAAGTAACCCCACCACTCAAAACAAATGAGACCGATGCTCCATAAAAGAAATACCAGGCAGAAGGAGGTCTCAAGACCAAGCCTTCGATTCTCACAACTTAATGGGGATTGCACAAGCAACTCCCTCACAAGAGACATCCTCACTTTTGAGGATTCTCAACTCTCTCCAAGGATGCTGGCCTAAAGGCCACGCGCCCACTCAGCCAACAACTAGGCTTGGGCGGGTGAAACAACCATCGCAACCAGCGAACTTTCACGCCCTCTGAAAATATTATTTCATGTCCAGATTCCCAAGGTACTACGGCTCGGCTCATACAATCATCGGTAACAAAATACCCGAGGAGCCAGCCCAAATCCAAACATAGTCAATCAGTTCGTTGGCGCACAGAAACCTCCAATCTACACGGAGCACGAAAACAGTACTCCCGAAAATCCACGAAATCGGGACCAACTCATTCTGTAATCAACAAGGAATGAGTTTCCTGCCCCACACTCGGCAAACAGCCGATCCAGAACTACAATCAACGCAATCATAACAAACAACAAACTAGCGCCAATATCACGGGCTGCGACAACCTCTATCGTCGCTGCTTCATCCTCCGCCTGACATACAGGCGTGCATCCACCGGGTGCCAGCCGCACGAAGTCGATACCAATTTTGTCGACATTGTTCTCCACGAACACTCCAACTGGGAATGGCCCGCCTGGCCACGAAAAAGCACTCGCCTCTACGTCGAGGGCATTGCAAGGTACATGCGGATTCCACCGCTCGCACATCGTAATAGTTGATGACGATTTGATGTCCTTCTTCATCCTGCTAAAGAACCACGTTCTCGAGGTCCATTTCTCTTTGAACGCCTTGATTGTCCTCTTACCTAAATCTTGCCACTCTTAGTAGCTTCTTTTGCCGTCCCGACGGTCTCCACGTCTCTCACCCTTATCAAGGTGCGATCCACATTCTCATAGAGTTTTCTTGAGGTTGGCTACCTGCTGGGTCAACCAGTCCTCCAGCCACTTAATTTCCTCGTCTTGTTGGCGTAAAGCCTCAACTTGGAGTAACATCATAATTGATCGCCGCTCCACCGTGCTCGCTGAAATTGCCAGTTGTATTCACAACTTCAGGATCTCACCAGATCCGGAGGATGCAGAACTCCCGTCTCGGCTGCCTCGGCCGCTATCGAGTGCGTCGTCCACCACTCAAGCTGCAACAAGCATAACATGCGCAGGTGAAACACCCCACGCCAACGCATCGCCACACGAAACTACAACCCCAATCATGCGAAAGTAATGAACTGGACTCCCACTATTCCCCGATGTCACGTTGTCGGCCGCCAACGTGACCCTCCAAGGGTATAGAAGTGGTTCACTTCGATCTAGCTCCAACACTTTTGGAGCCGAAGATATGAATCACCCAATCATGATACTTTCGCCAATAAGTCACAAGAGACCCCGTCTCTCACGTTCCTATTCCTTATCGTCCAACCGGCCTAAGGTTCACTAGGTCCACTAAGACTCAACCCTAGGCTCTGATACCAAAATAATCTGTCACGCCCCGGGCCCTAGTGGGAGCCTACCAGGCACGTGCACAGACCCGCCGTGTACACCAAAAATAAAACCTCAATGTACAAAAGGCGTCTACAACAACAATAATCAAGTAGTAGCAAGAGTACAACCTACACAAGGGAATCAGAGCAAGTACATAATCTACTGCTATTACCAGATCATCACAACTATAATCTCAAGATATACAATAAAATTTACTTAAAGTACATCTTAAATGCTACAAGGTCGGCAAACAAAAATACTATACACCTTTCACTCAAAATAAAAGAAAGGCGTAAGGGTCCATCTATACATCCCCGTAGAGGCTCTAGCTAGATACTAACTCCTCGCCACGATCCCAAGCCTCTCCCGCTGCGGAAGGCTCTGAAACAAAAACCCAACAACAATGGGGGTGAGAACTATTAAACAATAGTTTCCAATGGGTAAGCCGCCGAGAGTGGCAAAATATACCGCTAGGTCAACTAAGGCAACGATAGTAAAAGCTGTACATAAAGTATAAAGGAGTATAGATAAGCAATAAATCTACTATTACCGCCTCCTCGACAATAATTTGCATGAATATAGTTGTTCTACCCATGTATGCACCTACACCCGAGCGTCCCACGCTACTATGCTCATTCGTGCTAACCACAAGCACTAAGCTACCACGCTTATGCTTGCTCGCATTACGAGTACCACAACCTACCTCAATTTGAGGTACAACAAGGCCCACTCGCCAAATCTTGATGATTAACCTTATTAATTCCACAACCGTGGTTCCTCTACCGTCATCGATCCACCAAAACGATGTTCGGGGCCCGCGAACTATTAACACGTTCTCAAACGTCATATCTTGACTCTTGCAATTGGCTACTCACATTGCCCTAACTTCGAGAGTCAGTTCACTTACAATCATTATTATCTCAAGCCGTCAATTAGGCGCAACACCCGCAATTTGCTGGTATTATCAAAATCTCTAGCCGCTCCAGCGGCAATACATGCCTCCATGACACGAGCATGGCTGGGTATCTATTCTTACCCATATCCTTGGTCCTTACTACATTTATACTTGCATCATAGCAATAGACCACAACAATTGCATGTAATGCTCCTATGTCACTTATGCTTTACGTGTGTTTTCAACAATTAAAATATACCTGCCACGACGCCGTCGATAGCAGTAGATTCCATCACCTGAGTTGCGTACCCATGGCCACTTGGCGCCCGACGCGAACCCTCAGGTTGTCCCGACATCGGCGCATGCTCTCTAGACCTTGCCGCAGGTGGCATACCCGTGGGCTGTCTCGGAGCGGAGAATGCTGTCGTAGCCGGTGGGGCTCGACTATCTCCCAAGGGACAATCATACTTTGTGTGACCCGATTGTCCACATCGTATGCACCTTCCTTCTCGCTGCACGCACCGGCGCGCCCAATGGGGTCCGCCGCAAATAACGCATCCAGATGAGGATCGGATGGTAGATGATTTCTGGGCTTGGGATTGTGATTGCGGTCGTTTCAGGCGTCGCTCGGAACTCGACTGTCCTCCCGAACCACCCGTTGATCACTGTCTCCCCTTCTCGCCATAAGCCTCGCACCCTTCACGCACAGTGACCAGACCTTGTTCCACCCACAAGGCTCGATCCAGCACCTCAGCAAAGGTTTGCAGTTTGAAGGGATGCACAACCTTAAAAATCTCTGGCCGAAGTCCGCGCACAAAGCAATTGGCCTTATCCTTATCGTCTCGCACCACGTAAGGGATGCAGTTGACAATGTGCGAGAATTTCCTTTCATATTCTCTCACTGTGCGGTCTCCTTGCCTCAGCTTCCTGAATCTTTCCTAAAGCTTTCTCTTTTCACTATCGGGAAAATAGGCGGAGAATACTAGTCCCCGAAATTCCTCCCAAATCACCGGAGGGAGACTAGAAGGTTGTTCTCGCCGGACTCCTTTCCACCACGCCTTTGCCGACCCTTGCAAGCAGTGTGCGGCAAATTGCACCTTGTCCCGCTCCAAGGTGTACAAGTCCTCAAACAGGGACTCCACAGAATCGACCCACGTTTCTACGGTCCACGGGTCCATTTCTTCCCCGTTGAAGGTAGGCGGATTGAATCCCTTGAACGTCATGAGGGCAGCTAAAGCCCGCTCCCTCTCCGCTTCCAATTCCGCAGAATCAGGGGCCCAGGCACCAGCATCTACTTGCGAGGTACCCGCTGCGGCTCATGATGGTACACGACGTGCTATTTTCTCCACAGTTTTATGGAGTCTCCTGATCCGCTCCTCCTGGCGCACGGCAGCCTCCTTCTGTCGCTGCGTCGACTCAGCTTGCTGTTGCACTACTCCAACGAGTGTGGCCAGCTGTTCACGAAGCTCCGGGTCTCTACTTGCCCCGGATGGCTCGGGGGCCTCACTAGGCCCACCCCGTGTCGATCTCATTGAAGATCGCCTGCGTGACGTCATCGTATCCTAAAACACGACAATTCGATCAATCCCTCGACCTTCTAGGCCAAGTACAAACATGATTCAAATTACGGACACAAATTAGGTGAAAGTCACACAAGGGCGCCTATTCTCATCCCTTGGGTTCATGTTGTCGCGCGCCAACATGAACACACTTAGCTGAGAATAAACCACGTCTTAAATCTACCTCTAACATCCTATTAGAGGCATAACCAATACACGACCCAATCGATTCATCTTTCGCCGCACATCACAAGTCCTCGTCTCTCACGAGCTTACACTCCTAGGGTCTTTTCCATCCTAGGATTTCTTAGGTCCACCTAGACCGTTTCTACGCTCTGATACCACCTTAATCTGTCACGCCCCGAGACCGTCAATTTGGTCGATTCGGGCACGCACACAGACCCGCCGAACGGATAGAGTTTCCCCTGTACGTCCAAGGCGTCACAACCAGTACAATTCAAGAGGTTCCAAACAGGAACAGAATTCATACATAGATTGCATAAGGAAAGCATCATAAATTACTATGCTATTACAAGCATTCACAATACATCCACATATAATAGTTTTTGTCTTTGTTCTCTTTCCAAATACAACCAAATTGTTATTACATTCCTTTTATTCCAATACCCCTAAGCTACGCAGTAGAGGGTATATCTATCCTGGTCACAGTGGTAGGACACTAACTATCAGGCTACGTCCTTCCCTCGCACCGCCGCGCCGCTCACGTGTGGACCTGAAAACAATGGGATGAGAACTATCTAAAATAGTTCCCAGTGGGTAAGGCCACCCAAGGGAGAAGCTCGACCCACCAGGTCCAAAGGAAGCATAAAAGCATGGTTAGTACATATACATAACTTGCAAGCATAGAACTCTACTATATGCAAAAACAGTAAACATGCTTATGCTTCAACAAATGCGATAATGATTTATCCATGCAATACATTTTTCACTGCTATTCCAGTATCCATTTCACAATCAACCTGCTCCTAAGGTTCATTCACCTTAGCTAAGCCACACACGACTCACTCTCGGGTCACTCATCAACGGGTTATCACCCCTCTAAGGTTTACTTACTCTAGTCACACCTTACCCGACTCACTCTTGAGTCAAATATCATTGGGCCACCGCCCCTCTAAGGTTTACTTACTTTAGTCAAACCTTACCCGACTCACTCTAGAGTCAAACATCATTGGGCCACCGCCCCTCTAAGGTTTACTTACTTTAGTCAAACCTTACCCGACTCACTCTAGAGTCAAACATCAGCGGATTACCGCCTATGTCTAGGCCTGAGGAGATGAACATGCCACATACACCTCAGCCTACAATCCACTCGGCAGGTAGGGATATACCACAAACACCGCCGCTACTCAAATCACTGTCGGGCGAGGAGAACCACACATACCCGCAGTTATGAGTCACTTGCCGGGCGAGGAGGACCACACATACCTGCAAGTATAATCTGCTGCCGGGCGAGGAGAACCACACATACCCGCAGCCACAATCACTTGCCAGGCGAGGAAAACCACACATACCTGCAAGTATCTGTCTAGGGATTCCGGAATCCATTCCAAAGTCTCAAAGGGTTCATCTTTTACCCTATATTATCAACCTCTCTAGGTTTACATTCTCATGTCCAAGTGGTCATCCTACCACTTATTTTATCACCTAGGTTCCACAACGCTAGGTCCTATGTTTTTCCCACCTAGATTCATCCGACTCTAGGTTCATAACATTCCAAACCAAGTGGTCTTTCTACCACTATGTTATACAACCTAGGTTTACCCACTCTAGGTTCATCACCTGATCCAACCTATGTTTAATAACACTAGGTTTAATACCATCACATTCCAACCTATGTTCAATGACACTAGGTTTAATACCATCACATTCCAACCTATGTTCAATGACACTAGGTTTAATACCATCACATTCCAACCTATGTTCAATGACACTAGGTTTAACATGCATACAGCACCTTTCAAGTATATATATATATATATATATATATATATATATATATATATATATTATGAAATACTCAAATTCTCTTACATGCAAGGTGAGCCCATGGCTCAAATCACTTGGATATACACCCAATGCCAACATGTACATTACAGTTCTTTCTTATCCTAGTTGTCCATACCTAGGATTTTCAATTTTATATGGCCTCTAGCCCTTGTTTAACCACATGTCAAGTTCTCTAACGTATATTGAAAATTAGCTTACCGCTATGTCCACACCTAGGCATACACATGTCCATTTGTATCTATGTGTTCTACATGCCTATAGTTTCAATCCATGCTAGTTAATGGTATTAACATCATATGATCTACACATTCATATTTACCACTTACCAATTAACCTACCATTACATGCATCAAGTAAAATAAATTATACTTTACTCTTTCGACGTGAAAGTGACCTAATCACTTCGGTAAACACAAACCCACCTCACGCGCTTTCTAATTGCTTGTAGACACTTGCAATTAGGCTTCCAATGACGATTCGCCGCGCTTTAAGGCCAACGAACCCAAATCTTCATGAATCGGCTCGATACCTCCACTTGATCGTCGAAACATTGTTATTCTTCGAATCGAAGTTACTAGGCATCCATCCATAACCTTTAATTGAAGGATTACACATCAATTTCGATCAAAACCTCATAGGGACAAAATCCCCAATTTCAACCCTAGATTTTTACATTCTCAAGAACACCCCAAATTCATAGTGAGTGATTTGATTAAAACTAGTTGAGAATTATCTAGAGATCCTAGATATACCAATTTTAAAGCATTTAACTCAACTCCTAACTCAAATCATGAACATCTCACCTTAGACCACCATGCTCTCCAACTTCTTCTTGCTTAAAGAAGAGATCCACCATTAGAGAGCCTTCCAAGCTTCTTCTCCAACCTAATCTCCTCCAAAATCTCCTCTTTGGTGGAGAGAATACAAGATAGGGAGAGAGATATGTGAGCTAGAGAGAATGAGAGAAAGAGAGAAAAAGAGAGAGCTCTCTTCTCATCTCACACGTGTGTGTGTGTGGAAGTGTATGAGAGGAGGTTGGCTGTGAGGGGAGAAGAAGAAATAAGTGGCCAAATTTGCAAGAGCCCCCTGCACCAACTAGAAATTGCAGTTGCAGTTCAGTTCAGAATCTTATATTTTTCGCCGGAGTCCTTCTGAATGTCCGTTTGGGCTCAAATTTGACAGTGCTCGGTTTAAGTTAATCAGAAGAACTGATCATCACTATTCAGTTTCGGACCATATTTTGGTCACCGAAAGCTCTACCGACTAAAATCTTTGGCAGATTGCTGTTATATTTTATTTTCACTTTTCGGGTGTCGGAATGACATGAAACTTTTAATCTAGCATCAGAAAAATAATTCTGACATATCCTTAAATTTTCATAATTTTCTGACACTGTAAATTTTCTGCTAAAAAATCAGCCCCGTTCCTTACAGAAAATTCTAAATTTTCTGTTTTCATTTCAAATTCAGTACAATTCATTTTCGACTTATATTTTACTTTTCTAAGTTCAATAAAAATAGTATCTCACACTATTTTTATTTTCACTTACTTTTATATTAAAAATCTGGTACACTACAACATTCATACTAGTTTACATGATCTACATTTACATGATTTCATTTCTAACATATGCACAAACATATCCTTTGCCATAACTTATATGCTTGTCCATTTTATGCTATAAACATGAGTTAAGAAACCCCTTTTTATTAACATCATATATCCATGCCACTATACTAATTAATATGAGTATAGGCTTAATGCTACTGGATGCCAATGTAAGTAATGACTAACCAAAATGTCCAACTACAATGAATGCATCCAAATGGTGTCATGCTAAGTAATGCCACAAGACAACTGACTACTATGTCCACCTATCATATTTATATGCATTAATTAACTGTGATGTACTATGTCAAGTTTACTAAGCCTTCACCCAATCGACGAGGGACTTACACTCGGTAACATCCCGGCTCGTGCCATGCCTAATGGCCCCGTGGTAGTCAACATTGCCCCGTAGACAATGAGACTCATCCCACGGTGGTCCACTTCGGCGCTCATAATCGTCGAAGGGACTTACACAAGGTAACATCCCGGCTCGTGCCATGCCTAATGGCCCCGTGGTAGTCAACATTCCCCCGTAGACAATGAGACTCGTCCCACGGTGGTCCACTTCGGCGCTCATATAACCTGCACGCGGGCGATCAACTGTCGCATAGGCCAACTCCGGAGTGCCGGATTGTAGGGAGCGACCCTCACAAGCATGTGCGAATGAGCACAAGGGCAAGCAAGCGCTGATCATAAGCATCGTATCCAAGGCCAACCGGTCTCACTCATCATGTCTAAAATATGGAATCATACTATCGACTCGAGGGTCGGAATCATAATACATAAGTCACACTTGTTCTCAAATTTCCCGTTGCTACGTCTCCACCAATATGCATCATGTCTCTAACATGCAAAGGTTCACATCTCACTACCAATATAAATGGATCTATTTTTCATTCACGACCCCAATGGTTATTATCATATTCAATGTTCAAAGCCATATCCAATGCCATGCATTCTACAAATGCCATAATCTTGCATTATCCTAATGCCATATATCATGCATTCTACAAATACTAACAAAATCATCATTCATGATATACATATGTCATACTACATGAACCTCCACTTTATGGAGTATAAGTCACCATGCAAATGTTCGATCTCTCATTTAACAAAGTAAACACATGCTTTAGCCAATAACAATTGTCAAATACAAAGAGAACCCCTTTCCTCATGTCTTAAACATGGAATCGTTCAACGACCAAAAGGTCGAGCTCAATGTCAACAACGCCCATCATAGTTGCTCACCTAGATGAGGTGCAACATACTTGTTTTGCATTTTGTCATATCCTTTCTTTTCTCTATAGCAAGCATACTTTAGTATGCATAACTAAATTCACTCATCCAATAGCCAAGTAGTGTCTCACATGATACTACTCCTCACTAGCATGCATATCTTAAATAGCATTTCATGAATGCGTCATCACAATACTAGTGCAAGTACTCTAGCATGCTTATCATTCTCATAATACTCTACTATATGGAGTACGCCACTTTTCACATGCAACATGTATATATCATGTGTTTACAATTTCTACCATGTCATAATTAGCACTATTATGCATCTAATCAATCCTATAATAAAATATGAGACATAGGGGGAGTTCACCCATTTCGGTGAGGTCAGACCCACCGGAAACCCAACGAAACCTCGTCGTTCCTTCGCACGAAGTTGTCCCCTAAGCTTCTCATGCCCTAAGATAATTTTCCAAGGGATAAGAAGTTTCGAACGATCACATCTCAAAAATCACCATAATACAAGAGAAAAATGGGTGAAAATTATCTTTGATCAAGTAGAACTTGTCTAAAGTCCAAATCAAGGTTAGGGATCTTCAAATCCAACCCTAAGCATCATTCTACACCCATCAATTCCAATTCGAGGGCTCATAATCAAGAAACCCTAAACAAATCCTAGTTTCTACCAAACTCGGTTTACATCCAAAATTTCATACAATACTCATGAAAAGAGGTTGCTAGAGAGCCACTCACCATCTCAAGAGCTCCAATCCAAACTAGCAAGTGCTAGGGTTGAAGTTTGATCCACAAACAAGCTCATCTCTACCATCCCGAGCTCCTTCCAAAGCCTAGGAGCAAGCCTCCAAGGAGAAAATGGAGAAAAAGAGATCAAATCCATGATCTAGAGGGTTGGAGAAGAGAAAATCTAGAGAGAGAGAGAGAAAAACCCACCTTCCATCTTCTCCCAAGCCTCAGCCAACAACAGCAATGAGGGAGGTGTGGGGTAAGTTATATTAGATGTAACAATATCCCCAAAAGCCCCTCCAAAGTCCAAAATTGCAAAACTGCTCGAAAACACATTCTGCAGCACTATATTTCGGTATACGAATAGGCATTCCGAAATCAGCCTAAAAAATCCGCAAAATCCGAGCCTTGGCCAAAACAGATTTTTATACAACATTTCGGAATCCCAAAATCCATTCCGGAATAAACTAAATCTGTTCCGGAATCTAAAAGCACATTCCGGAATACAGTGCAAAATCTGCACCTTTTGCAGATTTCGTTCTCCGGAGTCCGTTTTCGCACTCTCCAAGTCCCGAAAACACTCGCAAGCTCACCAAACTCAATCCAAAACTCCAGAATAGTATAAAGCACTATTCTCTCACTAGAATTCCGTAATTTGCTAAAGTTCAGTGTGCTACATTATTATAGCATGATTGGTTATTTGGTTGTGCTCTGATTTCAACCTGGAGTGTTAGTAGAGATAGGTTCTTTTCTAAAGCCTTGCAATTCGATAGGATTCAAGTTCAAAATTTTTTATTTGAATCGTATGGAGATGTGGTGGTCGCGACTCAAACTAAAGAGTGGTTCGGGGCATGGCAAGAACGATAAATTTCCATTATTACTATAATGGAAATTTCCATTACTACTGTAATCTAAAGTCATACTAGAATGATTAAATGGGTTTGGAGAAGCTTAGAGTTTGGAACTAGTTGGAATCAATTCAGATTGAAATAGAGTTTCGAAAGAAGTTGGAATCTAGTTCCAGACTTATTGGATGCCTGGAACAAAATTTCAGGTGCCCGAAGACTTTCGGATTGTCCGTTTCAAGCGGACGCTCTACCTGAGAGCTCGGGTTTGTGGGGGAATAAACATTCGGGCATCCGAATGATCCTGTGGGCATCCGAATTACCTTCCGGACTACACCTACGGCACCCAAAACCACTTCCGGACACTCAACCTGAGAGAAGGGCAGCTCGGTTTGTTAATTAATCGAAGGCCCGGTTTGCCCTGCGAGCAGCCAGAAAGGAGTATCGGACGGTTGAGTGGGTGCTCGGATCATCTTCTGGATGCTGAATCCAAGGGCTCTGGAGCTCTTTCTTAGGGCTTTCGGGTGCCCGCAACCTAGCGTGGAGGGAGCAATTTGTTTAGTTGCAAATACAAATGTTTGGAGGGCCTAAGTGCAATTGTAGCACTCTCATAAGTACCCTTTCAAAGCCAACCTTACTCTTGCACCCTTATTTTCCCTCTCACTCTCTATTTTTTCATTTTGAAAAGAAAAAAGAAACTCTTGGGCCGCCATTGTTGGATCTTGGAGCTCCACTTTCTTGCAAGCTTGGAGAAGGATAAGAACACTTGGAAGGAGCTCTAAGAGGGAGAAGGCAACCAACTCTAGCCCTATTTCTCTTGTTTCGAGGAGAAGAGGTAAGTTAGAATTTATAGGGTCTATTTTGGAGGGTTATTTTTTTTTTTTTTTTTTTCAAATGAGGATTTTGAAGGTTCTAACTTAGTTTGAACACATTCTTTAGGATTTTTTGGAAGTTTCAAGAGTTCAAGAAACATCTCCAAGAGGGTTTTTAAGACAAGGTAGAGAATATCACCAAAATAGCTTTGATCTCCTCTTTGTCTAATGTATTCTTGTCTCTATGCATGTAGTCTACACTTCTATACTATCTTTAGTAAAAGAAGGTTAATCTTGATGGGTTTGCATAAGGCAAGTACCATGTGGAGTTATGGATATATGATCTAGCATGTAGGGTCTCTCTCTCTTTATGCCATGTCATTTTAGTAGCATATTTCATGAAGGGGCAATTGCTTATATATCCTTGAAAAAATAAGTAGAATACTATTATGTGGACATATGAACTTAGTAAACATGGTAGTGGCATGAAGCTTAGGATAACACCTATGATGATGAACATAGTGAAGCATAAGCGAACTATGGGGACATGTTACAGAGAACATGTGAATGAACTTATAGGTTAACCCTAGCGTTAATTGGAATCTACGGTGTAAACTAAGAAACAAATATGGGCATCGCTTGTAGGGGTCGCAACCCTACAAGCCACAGTGCAGACTCTGAAAGCGGTCACCAAGATACGAGCAAAATCGGAACAATTGAAGCATCAACTCTGTGTTGTAGCTATGGGCGGCGCAGTGCTTATGAATCAACCCTCCACATTTAGAAAGTGTTTGGCTTTAAAGTGCAAAAAAGAAGGAAAAAAAGGGAAAGAAAGAGTGGCCACAGCTTCTCAATAAGAAAAATAAGTAGATTTTAATGTAGAACTGGCTTGTTTACAAGAAGTGGGACCTCATACATGTAAAACAATTGTACGTTGTCTTTTTAATTGAAGCCTAAGACCTCTTTGCCTTACCAAGATAATCTGGAACTAAACCACAACAAGCACCAAGAGAGGGGTTGAGAAACAAAGAACTCTACCGATCCGAAGAAGTCGACTTGGCCGAAAGAATTTCCCTCTCAGCCAGTTCAAAAATCTCCTTTGCCCTATGAGCCAGTTTGTCACAAATGTTTCTCGTGATTCTGTGCTGAAATTTGGTGCTTCTAAGCCATTCAATGCCAACGAATACATCACACTGGCTTCCCGAGGATTCCGTAATGCAGGATTGAATATCATATCGCAGACGGACCTGCGAATAGTCGAAAAAACAAAAGAGAAGATCGTTTAATTTTTCTTTTTCTGAGAAACACTAACCTAGATGAACAGGAGAGAAACCAATAAAATCGAATGCGTACACGGAAGTGGTCACTGAACGGGACATTGTGAAGAGTCGTAACATCATTTATGGTCCATCCGTTACCGTCTATAGAAGGAGACTTCATCTGGGTGCTAACCACTTCACTGCCGAAAATAGACATGTAGCGATTAAACTTGTAGCGGACATGCCTCTCCTGAATGTTGGGTTTAGCATCTTCCCATGGGGTCGATGAGTAATTCAAACAGCCGACTTTACTCATTATTTTCATCTCAAGATCTCCCCCGTTAAATATTTCCATGAGCGAATTTAACTGCAAGATAGTCACAGATGATTAGACATAGCAGGCATCAGGAGTTTGTTGAAAATCCATCTTATTATTTTCACAATAAAGAACTTGACATTAAATAAAGTATGGCATTCTATATTCACGCAGAAGCAAAAATAGTAATCACAGACTTGCATATAGTTGAATTCCATTCCAAATGCTCTATAGTTGACATAAAGATAGGTGCATTAATAGAAAAAATATTCATCACATTGAGCCTTGTTTCATTGGATAGTATTTGCTGAATCTATAGATCACTTTCACATGTTGACATGAGGAATGTGTTCTTTCAGTGAGGAAGATAATATTATCATCTGTTCACTTAATAGGGCATGAAATTGGAACCATCTCCGAACAATAGAGCGGAAAGTAATTCCTATTCCTAAAACATTTTTCGGAAAAACTCTGTAAAAATCCGTTTTCTATGCAAGAACAGTAAAAGAGAATCTTACATCGACAGAAAGCTCTGAAGAGTACGCCTTTGAAAGCGCCACATCATCGATATTCATAATAGATTCGGCATCGTCAGTCGAAACGTATGGGTTGCCATCTTCTTGTTGGTCTTGTTCCAGCTTGGCTCTCTGTTCAATTACCATGGTTTTCGTCCTCCACAAGGCCATGATCGTCCTATTCACGTGATTGAAGAATTAAATCTTTTGAGAAGTTGATAGCAATTAGGTACGAAATTACTTTTTCAGAGAATCCGTCACACGGTACCTGCTAGCCGTGTTGAAAGACACGAAAGATTGGAACTGAAATCTCAATCTTCCTTCCTGATCTTGGGACTTAGCACCGTGTCTCGCATCCAGTCCTCGGCCGCTCTTCAAGATCATCAGCAGTGCCGGACCACCCATTGTCGCGAAGGATGGTGGGACCACTTGAATGTCCTCGACATCTTCCCAGAGGAAGAAGAATTTTGTCTTATGCCCAAAGAGATTAGCGTAGAAACCAACAGTTCTTGCTGACAGGAAGAGTCTTCCCTGCAAAGATAATTTATGCAAGTTATTAGATATTGGAGTTTCCCCAAAAGAAAGAAAGAAAAGATAAAAAGGAAAATGCTCGTTATGTTTTTACTTTTGCAGGATGACATCTATTTTTCGTTCCGCAAATTTACTCTGTTTTTGGACCTTTAGAACAAAATTGCCTTCTCAATTACGTGAACAATGCTGCCCAGTCACATTTTGAGTAATCTAACCACAATTAAAACTTAACGTTGACAATCAAAATTGTAGAACATTCTGGGCATCAAAGTAATTAGCAAGCAGAATTGAGTCACAGAGAACAGAAACTGCCCATTTTATTTGCAAATTTAAGAAAAAAATGGATTTGTTTTTGTAACAGGGCCTTCTATTGTCAATTTGAGACCTCTTTATAGATTGTTGTGTCAGTTATGCAAGTCATATCAGAAAAAGCTTTGTAGATTCTAAAGAACTAGAAATTGGAACCTGCAATGGTATCTTCCTCTTTAAGGAACACGAGTAGTCGTTGATGAGAAATTCTTCCGGCGGTAACCCAAAAAGCTTTTGGAATGCTGAATTCTTGTGAGGTGATCGAATGTCTAACTGACGAAAAACATATTAGAATGTCAGAGAGCTCTTATCTTTCTGTAGAATTAAATTCCGTTAGAAGCTAAATTTCAGGAAACCAACAACATTAAAATCAATATTTTCACTTTGCCACCTTGAACTACTAAGACCTATATGTATTACGACTTTAAACCCTTCCGCCAATGTTACTTACGCAATATCTAATGCTCCTAATTCAAAGGTTTCAATCCACTGGGGACGATACGAAAATTGTGGTATTATGGGGGCAGTTTCCTGCATGTAGCTCAAATTACCTTCTTGCCGACTTCCTTCTCCATCTTTGCCAGATACTCTCTAATTGTTTCTACCCCTCTTGTATTATCCAAGAAAACTCTCAGGTGAAGCTGACTCTGACATGTCTGAGCCAATCTTCCTTCGAGGGGAACCCAAATATCAGCAAGTTCAGCAGATGTGTGTTTTAGGAAATTAATCTCCGCATGGCCGAGAGACGTCGACAGGTCAAATGGGCCATCAAAGTTGAAAACTTCGACATCCAACACCGAAGGTGGTTCTTGCATTGCATCAAACTCCATTATTTCTGTGGAAGTCAATGCTTCAGAAACCAGGGAATAGATTTCTTGGAGTTTTTTTTTTTTTTTTTTTTTGTTTGTTTTTGAGAGAGAAAGGTAGCATGCTACCCACTTCCTTCATTTTTTTTAAGAAATAAACTTAGCTGGAAATGCGAAGCAACTAGGCTTCGAACTTGGTAAGAAGAATCTAACCATTCCATTGAGGATCCGAAGTTTGAAGCTGCACAGAGCTTGTTCTAGTTACACCGTTGCAGCTGAATACCACATATGGATCTGAATATCCGGAAGAAACAACTGGTGGCAAACTTTTCCCCTCGACCAAAGCTACAGTGAGAAGCCAACCAACTCCTCGTGCTTTGACTCCATGATCACAACCTAATAAGGAAACTGTGGGTTAATAACACAACATATATTTTAGTTAGTGATCTGAAGCAACTTCATGTGCTAGAATATCTTGTGACTGTTAAAAGTCCGCATTGGTCTTATTCCTTTTCTTCTAAATGCCTAGAGTTTATATGCATTTCGTTGTCTTTTGGCTTTCACCAAACTGATGGCTATTATGAAAATACAACAGAAATAACAGGAGGATGGTTGGCTGAAACAGGTAGATCAGTGATTTTTTTTTTTTCCCCTCTTCCCTATGAACCTTTGAAAAATCGGGTAACCATCTGTAAAAGCACGATAGCTTAGTGGAATCCAGTGCACAAAGGTGGCCTTTTTAGTGAATGGCACACATATCACTTGTGTGAATAATCATTCTAAAATACTAGTTCTGACAAGAAGGTGAAACCGTACCTCTTTGCACCCTCGCCTGTACAAAATGAGAGATCATACCAAGTACGCGTTCTACTTGGAGAACTATTATTGCAGAGGTGATCAGCTCACCAAAAGTATCTGGTAGATCTAAACCATTGAACTCCAGTCCTTTCATCGTTGCAGGCTGAGATAGAAGAATGTGCAGAAGAACATACAGCACCATTATAATAGTCGAAACTACGGTGAAGTTACAAAAGTATTTGATTGCCAATTCCATGTCTGATTGGTGATCTAGCTGCAGTGGTGCTAATAACTTATCCTTGTCGAATTCGAGCTCCGAAGAACTTGCTGGTTTAATATGTTGAGATAGAGCGTCCGCGAAGCTCTCAAAATTTTCTTTAAGTCCCTGCCGAGCACTTCCTTCAATCATATTTTTCATCACAGTATTCTGGAGAAAATCGATACTATATGATATAACAAAGTGAGAGCTCTCTTCGCCTGATAATAGCTCTGGACCGGGCATAATCTTGTGAAGCAAAACAACCTCAAAGCAGTTACCGAAGGGTACCTCCGGGGTGCTGACGCGAATCATAACTGCAAATCTTTTACCATCTGCTTTAACGTAGGTCTGCTCCTCAGTAGCTTTAACTGATTTTACAAGCTTTGTGGCGGCTTTCGTGTAGCTAACTGTCCTTGTCAAACATGGTGGGTCCATGCACTTCCATGTCCATGGGCTTTCTTGATAATCTCTAGTTCCCTGTAGTTCTGCTAAATCTTTCATGAACTTTGAATTGGGTCCAAAGAGGAAAGAATTGAGATCTTTGGGCTCTATAATATAAGTTTGTTCGAGCAGTATGCCGCCTTGAAGATTCTCTGGCATTTCGCTTTCGTCCCTCGACTGCATGATTTCCATGGCTTCCTCAAAGGTGGCATCTGTAAACTCTCCCCTTGCATCATTGTCAACTGCTAGGGTATCAGATTTGTTGACTGAATTATTACTTTTTGTTCCTTCTGCTAAATGGCTACCTTGAACTATGTCCAAGTCTTCACCTGCACAAATTGAATTGTTTATACTTGTCATGGGAGAATGTTTTGTTCCTTCAGTGGCACCCAAAGGTGTGATTTCATCGACTTGGCTTGTGTTGTCTCTACTGCAAAATCTTGAAACTGTGGTATGAGTAGCAGAATTTTTATTGCTTCTTCTGTACAACGATACAGTGAGAAGAATTTTCCCTGTCATATTCAGGAATTAGATCATAATTAAAGAATAGTTAGTAATACTGCAATTAAAACTCCTTTAGCAATAGCTTAAGAACTAAATGCCTAAAAAAAAAAGGTATTTTCAAGGAACAGATTGAATTGCACTGAGCAGGGAAAGCAAAAAGTTTGATAATCATTTTGAGGTGATCAAGAAGATGTTACAGTGTAAAAGTTGAAAGCCAGGGACTTCCGTTGTTTGTGGTGAAAGTAGGAAAAATAGTGAAACTACAGCTTCACCAACCCCTTAATTTGGCATAAGATGACTTTTGCTCCATGTAGAGGAAAGTCAAGTTACGGAGGAAGTGAAAACTAATAAAACAAAAACTCAAAAGAAGCTGTCCAGTATTGCAACTGAAATTCAGTGACATATATTTAAACAAGCAATGGAACTGATGAAAAGTTAGTGTAATTAGTGTGTTCAGTGAAACAAACAACTGTCTCTGAGAAACTCAATTGAAATGTGCTTGACTTCTGCTTGAACTTCAATTTCTTCAGACCAAACATGTTCTTATTGTTTCTTTTTTGGATCAGATTGTCCGACACTTTTAATCAACATGAAGACAGCCTGAACCTTATAAAATGATTTTATATATCCCTTACTCCTTGAATTCTATGCTATTAAAAGCACCGACAAGGGAACTTTTCTATTTTTGTCATTGTTGGTTAGTTTGAGAACTCATCTTAAAAAGGTTAAAAACTCACGGCCAATTTTTTGTCCTTCTATTGCCAAACGAAACCCGTAAATGCAGAATTTGTACCCAATTCAAAATCTGCTGGCACATTTGACAGGATAAAACATAGAGACAACAAAATATAAAGACCTGTGTAGCGAAACAAAGTCTAAGGCCTTGTTGGTATCGTTGCCATTGTTTTTTTTTTCTTTTCCAAAATTAACTTTCTGTACTAAAAGGTAGAGTGAATGGTAGATAGCTCACAATCCTCGTACCCAAGATGTTTGTTTGACAGCAAAAAGGGAAAAAAAAAGAAAAAAAGAAAAAAAAAGAAAAAAAAAATAGAGAGAACTTGGAAGTTACTTTTTTTTTTGGTTCTGTTCCTGAATTTATCATCCCTCAAGCGGTCCAGATAGATTGCAAGCTAACCATCCATAACAGAAAGAAAATCAGCCCATCAGCATATCCAATTTTATATAATTTGTGTTTAAAAACAGAAAAAAAGAATGGTGCCAAACAAGGCTTAAACATTTAACTTTCAAAATCTGCCCCTTTAACTTAATGTAATAAGCACAATTGGCCCTTGATGTCCAAACAAATTTAGTTTCCTAATTATTACGATCATGTATCAATAATATACTCTTGTGTCCGTAGGTAGTATCAGAAGGAGAAGCCCCTATCTTTCACAAAAAGAAACGATCATTGAGACGCGTCTCTTCGCGCCAGCGGACACTTTTGGGGTGTCTATTTAACAACGCCCTCATGTAGATTTGTGAGCACTCAAAAAAGGGGTAAGAAAATAACAGAGCCTTTTTTCTTCTTTCCATTCTCTCTACTCTCTCAATCCCTTTAATCTTTCCAGCCCTATCTTCTTTACTGGATTGGGATCTGATCGAGAGAGCAAACTCGTAGTACAACTTGATTTGCTCCGTCATAGGTATTCTGTTGTAGGGGTGGAATTTCTGTGAAGCCTTTTTACCATAGAGAGGAAATCAGTATCCTTAACAAAGTTTCCTAAAAGCGCCTTACCTACTTTCTTCATATATGTGATTCTCCAAAAATCATAATTTTTCTTCAACATTTATTTTATTCGTACCGTCAAAAATTTAAATTTTTTGTAGAAACTACATTAAAATTAGTAATATTTCGAATATTTCGATTACCCTTCTAAATAGTTACTTCATTTCAAATCTACCCTTGGGATATACTTCCATCAGCTCACAACATTATAACCGTAGATAAAACTGTAGTTAAATGAAGGTTATGAATTAAATGTCCTATTTTGCTCCCAAAACTTTGGAAAGTATTTTTTTTTTTTGAGAAAAAGGTAGCACGCTACCCGCTTCATTCATTGAAAAAATGAACTAAGCAATATGAGTGAGACAGCAAGGCCTCAGTGAGGGCGGAAAAAGAAAGGGGTCAAAAGACCCTAAAAGTCTGCTCCCACTGAATTTTTAGATGCTTAATCTTGTACACCACTAGATCCGGAGTCGTCTGCTCTTGCCGGAAGATTACCCCGTTCCTGATTTCCCAAATGACCCACCAGCCAGCTACTAGTTTGGTTAGCAGAATCCTCCTAGATTGCGTGCCCTTTCGAGCCATCCTTCTATCCCAGACCGAGTCCACATTGTCCCCCATATCTGCTGTCTGTAAACTATCACAGGTCATTACCATAAGAAATCTAGAAAAAACACACCGTGTGAACAGGTGATCAACGGTTTCCTCTTATGTTCCACATAGAACACAAACAGTATTGCCCGACCAGGCTCTCCTAACAAGGTTATCGGCGGTAGAAATTCTCTTCTTAAGGATGAGCCAATAGAACACTTTCACTTTAAGAGGGATACGAAGCTTCCAAATCTTAAAGGCTCGGACGTCCCTCATACCTCCGTCAGTCAACGCTTCGTAGGTAGATTTTACCGTAAAACTTCCATTTCGGCTCCATCTCCAATGTACACTATCTGATCTTTGCTCTAAACTGCACCCGCAAATTCTATCCCTGAGGGCCACCAAGCTGGGTCCCAATCCATGTCCGTTATTAGAAAGGTCCCGAGTTAACTTGGTCCAGTCCCATCCTCCACTCGATAGACAGTCTCTGATTCTAAAAAACTTGCGACTCAATAAGTCGTAGATCTCAGGAAATGACCGTTGCAGAGAGGTTTCCCCACACCATCGATCCAACCAAAAATCGATCTTATTCCTATCGCCCAACTTATAGAAAACACTCCATTTGAAGATGTCTCTCTGGTTAAGCACTCCCTTCCACCAACATGATTGAGGCCTAAATGAGCTACCTTCTTTCAAGGGTCTCCTTCGTCGATAGTATAAGGCATGAACTATCCGGCTCCACTGAAGCTGGGGCTCCGTAAGAAACTTCCACCACCATTTGGTTAATAGAGCCCGATTCATAGCATTAAGATCCAACACCCCAAGACCACCTTCCTTTTTACTCCTACAGATGTTTTTCCATGCTACTAGACATCCCTTACCTACTTTGTTACTTCCTCTGGACCAGAAGAAATCCCTACGAAGGGATTCAATGTGGTTGATCACCCATTTAGGTGCCTTAAACATGGACAACATATATATTGGTAGGTATCAGCACAGAATTCACAAGGATGAGTCTACCCCCTCTGGATAGTAGTTGCGCTTGCCAGCCATCTATTCTACACTGTATTTTTCGAATGATCCCCCTCCAATCCTCCGAAGATGGGGGCCTTGTACATAGAGGCTAACCCAAATACTTTGTTGGCAGACTGCCAGTCCTGCAATCAAGCATTTTCGCTAGCCTATTTGCTTTCCCCTCACTCGGACCCGTGTAGTAAAGTTCCGACTTCATTCTATTGATCTTCATCCCAGAAGCCCATTCAAAGAGTTGCCATAAAAATTTAAGGTTTTTCATATACCTTTTCTTAGCTTCGCAGAAAAAAAGGTATCGTCTGCGAATTGAACCAGGGCAACCCTCGAATCGAAAGTTGGGCCAATGCCTTTAAAGAAGTTGTTACAAATCGCCGTATTCGTCATCCGGGTTAGACACTCCGCCACCAGTAAGAAGAGAAAAGGAGATAGCGGATCCCCTTGCCTAACCCCCTTCTTTGTTTTAATCCAGTTAGTGGGTTCACCGTTAACTAAGACTGCAACCTTAGCATGACAGACACACAGCTTGATCCATCCACACCATATTTCGTCAAAGCCCCACCACTTTAAGATGGTAAACAGAAAAGGCCAATGGATACGATCATAAGCCTTTTCAAAGTCCACCTTTACCCCGACACCTTCCAGATCCTGTTTATTACTCCATCCTAAAAGCTCGTGAACAGTTGCAAGAGCATCCATGATGCTTCTTCCCTTCAGAAAGGCCGCTTGATTAGGAGATATCAGTTCCGCCATTACCACCTCGAGACGGTTGGCCAAGACCTTCGATAAGATCTTCTGGATCCCATTCAAAAGACATAATGGGTCGAAAGTCATTCGCCTGCGTGGGGCCTTCATTCTTTGGTAATAAACATAAGTAGGCAAAATCAATGGGCTTAGTATATAGCGTCCCCATAGTCATCTCCTGGAAGATATTCGCAATATCTCCTTTCAAGGTATCCCAAAAAGTTTGGTAGAAGCTCAGCGGAAAATCATCCGGTCCTGGCGCCTTATCACTCCCTAGCTGAAAGACCGCATCCCTTCTTTCATCTAAGCTGAAAGGGTTAGTAAGCGACGCCAGGTTAGTTGCTGACACATGATTCGCATGAAATAGACCACTCCAGTCCTCGAAAGATTGTGGTGCCCCCTCCTCCGGAGTGAAACGCTCTTTGAATTTACGATAAAAATAGCACTTTTTGTCCTCTTCCGCTCGGTAAATTGTGTCATCCTCCTCAATCGGGCCAATCCCATTAGCTCTTCTTCTACCATTCGCAACAGCATGAAATTTTTTTGTATTACCATCCCCTTCTCTTAACCAATGTTGTTTCGCTCTGGTTCTCCATAAAGATTCTTTATCTTTCAACACTGCACTGAGTTTACCTTTTAGCTCATCTCTTTTTCTAAGAGCCTCCCCCGTCAGCTCACCAGTCTCTTCCTCTTTACCGATCCTAAAAATATCGCCCATGAGTTTATCCTTTTCGCCTCGAATACTGTAAAACTCAGCCGCACACTATTCCTTGATACGCTCACGACAGTGTCTCAACTTCGCCGTAAACGTTAGCACAGCCGACTTTTTCGTGTTACCCTCCTTCCACTATCCCGGCAGTTTGGATAAAAAATCCTGGTGATTCAACCACGCCTTTTCAAAAAGAAAGGCGTTCCTTTTCTTCGTTTCATTTCCTAGAACCGATAGGAGGATAGGCCAGTGGTCCGACGTCACTCTAGGGAGGGCTTCAACCTTGGTACGGGGGAACTCTGTTCCCATTCTGTTGAGACCAAGATGCGATCAAGCCTAGCCAGGGTCGGTTCCTTCTGTAGATTAGACCACGTGAAGGCTTTGTTCATCATAGGTAGGTCTATCAGAGCTAATTCATTGATAACATCGTTAAACCTAGACGTCGCTCTAGCACTCCAAGTCTTTCCCCTCCTCTCCTCTTGATTCCTGGTGCAATTAAAATCTCATCCAATTACCTCGGCAACACTCCTTTAGTTGAACCAATTCTGCAAAAAACTCCTCCTTGCCGTCCCAAGAAGCTGGTCCATAGACATTAGTGAGATAGAATCTTGTCCCCGTCTTAGTTAATGAGAGCAAAACTATTATTGAATACTTTCTAACTATCATTTTAAGACAGGTGAAATTACGGGAACTCCAACACGTAACCACACCCCCGGAGGCTCCATCAGATTCAATAAACACACATTTATCAAGGAAATTGCCACCAAAGCTACGGAGGAAAGACCCCGAAACATGACCAACTTTAGATTCTTGTAAACAGACTACCACATTCGGCAGTTTAGTGATGACATCCCTAACAGCAAAATGTTTAAGCGGATCGTTAAGACCCCGTACATTCCAACTACAGATACGCATCATCAAAGGATACAAGACACCAACACCCAAAAAACCAGCCAAAAAAACAACAGTCTAATATCCATCACACACCACCCCTGCTCTGCCTTCTTCACAAACTGGGCAAAAATCTTCGCTTCAGCCTCTCCAAAGATCACCCCACAGCGGAGACTCTTGCAAATAATCTTCTTCGATTCAGGCCCGCTCTGTAGTACACTGAACTTTGGCAAATTGCAAGGTTCTAGTGTGAGATTAGTATTTTGTACTAATCTGGAGATTTTGGTTGTGTTTCGAGAGCATGAGAGTGTTTTTGGGACTTCGAAAGTGCGAAAACGGACTCCGGAAGTCAAAATCTGCAAAAACTGCAGTTTTGACATTGTATACCGGTATGTGGTTTTGGGATACCGGAATCCAGTGAGAAACTGGTTTGCGCAGCTCTCGGGTTCTGCGGAATCCGGCAGCAGATTTCGAAATGGGATGGTATTCCGGTACTGATATGCGCGTACCGGTACTGAAGTCTTTTGTTCCGGTACTGAGCTACGCATACCGGAATACTGTTGCGTGGCCTTTTTGGCCGAGGCTCGGGTTTACGGGATTTCTGGCCTGATACCGGTATGCCCATACGCATACCGGAATACAGTGCAGAAACTGCAATTTGTGCAGTTTGCAAATATTGGGTTTTGGAGGGGTGTTAGGGCTAATGTTACAACATGTAACTTAACCCTTCACACCCCCTCACAGCCCTCATTGTGCTGAGGACTTGGAGAAGAAGAGGTAGGGTTTTTTCCTCTTTCTCTCTCTAGATTTCTTGCTTCCAAGGTTATAGAATCAAGGATTTGATCTCTTTTCTCTTCTCCCTTGCACTCAAGCTTGCTAGCTTATCCTTGGAGGAACTTGGAGGTGGAGAAGAGAGCTTGTTTGAGGTTTATCTCCAACCCTAGCTTCTTTGGACCTAGATTGGAGCTCAAAAGAGGTGAGTATTTATCTTGTGAACTCTCTTTTGTGGTTTAATTGGATTATTGTTGATGAAACCCTAAAATGGTAAACCTAGGGTTTATTTTGGGGTTTCTTGATTCTAAGCTTTTGGATGGGAATTGATGGGTGTAGAATGTTATGTTAGGTTGGAATTGAAGCCTCCTAACTTCGATTTGGGATTTGGACAAGGATTTCTTGGTCTAAGGTAGATTCCACCATTTTCCCTCTTGTATGTTGACGATTTTCGAAAGTGTTCGTTCGACACTTGTAACCCCCTAGGAATTTTCTTTAGGTTGCTAGAAATTGAGGGGACAACTCTGCTTCGACGTACTGCGAGATCTCGAAGGAGTTCCGGTGGGTTTGACCTCACCGAAATAGGTGAAATCCCCCTATGTCTTCGGTTTTGTTTAAAAGCTCTAAATTGTGCATTTACATGCTAAAGGTAGCATTATGACATTGTTGGAATCATGACATATAGGTGTCATTCATAATAATTGCATGTGCCTTGTAGGGGTTGATAACATGCATGGAATAAACTTGTGTAATGGTTTAGTAGCATTTCATATTGTTATATGTAGAAATGCATGTTGGGATAAGTGAGACATCATGTGAGATACTAGATGTATGGTGGACTATGAAGTTCATTCTTGATGCTTATATATTGGCTTTTAGTAGCATTAGTCATGGTATATGACAAACCTTTGAGAATGTTAAACTAAGTATGTTGCATATTACTTAGGTGTATAACAAGTGGACATTATGACATAGTGTTGGACTCTTGGTCACTACTTGGCATTCCATATTATAGACATGATGAACGTGACACTTATGCAGTTGATTATGCTTGTTGGCCATTTGTGCTCATTCGCACATGCTTGTGAGGGTCGCTCCCTACAAGCCGGCACTCCGGAGTTAGCCTTGCGATATTGATCGCCCGTGCAGGTTTGGGCGCCGAAGTGGATCGCCGTTGGGGGAGAGTCTCATTCTAGTGAGAGAATGCTGACTACCACGGGACCATTAGGCACGGCAAGCGGGACGACATCGTCCCCTATGGATTGGGTATCTATGTTACATATGGTAGTGGACATGACATGACATATATTGAGATTATGACATTAGAACATGTGTAGCTAAAATATTGCATATTTACACATGTACATGAGTAGAAGATTTACTTGCATTGTAACATGATCATGAATAGAATATTACATGTTCATAACTTTATGGCAGAGGCATAGTAGTGTGAAACTTTTAAATATACGCATATTTTTATACTAATCCTACTTTTGCCTCAGTTGACCTAGTGGTGTATCCCGCTCCTCTCGGCGGCTTACCCACTGGGAACTATTGAATAATAGTTCTCATCCCCCTGGGGTTTGTTGTTTTTATTTCAGAGCCTTCCACTGCGGGAGAGGCAAGGGATCGAGGCAAGGACGTCGCGACTAGTTAGCTTCTGAGGAGATAGTCGCATAGGTGGTTACCTTTCTTTTGTGTTGTTGAAAGGTGTATGTACTTTTGAGTTAGTAGTAGAGTTCACCCTATGTAGTGGATGTATTATTGGTGGAACTTGTATCACCTTTATTTTGTGTACTTTCCTTTGTGCACTTTATGTATACTCTACCTTGTCATGTTTATTGTTCTTAAATCTAGTATGATTATGCTCTGATAACCATGTTAGGATTGTTATTATTCCTTTCATTGTATACTTGTTGTAGACGCCTTGTGTGCACTTGGGCGCCTTGTGTACACGGCGGGTCTGTGCACGCGTCCGGGTGTGCTTCCGCTTGGGCCCCGGGGCGTGACAGATTATAGTGGTATCAGAGCCTAGGGTTAAGTCATTGTGGACCTAGTAAACCTTAGGCCGGTTGGACTATAGGAATTAGACTCGTGAGAGACGAGATTGTCTATGACTTGGGCGAAAGTAACACAATTGGGTTGTGTTTTAACTCCAAGTGATTGGAGCTTGATCGAAGTGTGTGATACCTAACTCTTAGAGGGTCACGTTGGCGGCCGACAACGTGACATCGGGAGTTAGTTAAGAGCTCACTTCATTTACTTTCGCGTGATTGAGATTTTATTTGTTGTGTGGGGTTTCGCTAGCGTGAGTTTCCTAACTTACGCATTTTATGTTGTTGTAGCTTGTAATGCCGATTACTCGTTCTCAATCGACCGAGGCGGCCGCGGCAGCCGATGCAGAGGAGCTGGAGACCTCTGCTACCTCCGGATCTAGTGAGGTCCGAGAGCTTCGTGATCAGCTCACTTTGTTGACGGACTTGGTGACGCAGCAATCAACTGCGGCTCAGCGACAAGTGGATGCTTCACGCCGACAGGAAGCGAGGATGAAGCGATTAGAAGATTTGCTACTGCAACAAGCTTCTACTAGGACAACACCGTGTCCTTCATCACCTGCGCCGACAGGAGGTGAGACTGCAGGAGCACAAGCACCGGCACCGGGTGCGGATCATGCGGCCACGAGAACGGAATCAAGGGAGGAGGTCATTGTGACACCGCCAATTCAGGCATCACCTTCGAGGATGGTTCTACCGACGATGGTGACTGGAGCAGAGCGAGATCGACTTATGGACCGCTTGAACGAATTTAGGAGGTGCAATCCTCAAACCTTTGATGGAGAGAAGGCTGATCATTGGGTTGCGGAGTAGTGGCTTCTTCACATGGAGAAGCTGTTCCACGACACTTTCGTGGAGGAGCAAGACAAGGTGTGGCTAGCGACCTATCACTTGGACAGCGTTGCATATCAGTGGTGGGCGGACATCCGAGATGATCCTAACACCGACATTGCGACCATCACTTGGAAAAGGTTCAAGGAGTTGTTGTTGGAGACATTCTTCCCCTCAGAGCGTCAAGAGACAGATGGAGAGGGATTTGCACAATTTGCGCCAGAGGGACAGGACAGTGGCGGAGTATGAACGGGAGTTTTCTCATCTACTGCACTGTGTTCCGTTTGTTGTGAGAGATGATGAAGATAAGGCTCGTATCTTTGAGACGGGCCTTCGACCGTCGATCTACAGGATGGTTCAATCGGCGGGTCTACAGACATACCGGGAGGTGGTAAATCGCCCCTTGATTGTGGAGAAAGGTGCGGAGATTGCTAGAGAAGAAAGTGAAGCTTGGGACAGAGCGAAGGGTAAGCGGTCGACGGATGAAGGAGGCAGCAAGACTAGCTCTAAGAGGCCGCCAAAGCATCCTAGGAGCCAATCCCGAGGGCGTGGCTCTACTTCATTGCGCGGAGCGCCGGATCGTCGCCGACCACCGCGTTGCGTGATTTGTGGTGGTCCTCATATTCCACCACAATGCCCGCAGCGAGTGGGCAAGTGCTATCAGTGTGGCCAGGAGGGCCACTTTCGCTCGGAGTGTCCGAGAGGTTCTTCCCCAGCCCCGTCATCGGCATCGGCACCAGCATCACCGGGACAGAGTCGTGGGATTCCACCTACCCACCACCAGGCCGGGCGACCGCCCGTTCAGCGGCAGACTGAGGGGTCACGACAGGCACCTAGTGGACATTTGTATGCGGCCCAGACTGAGGAGGCAGCGGCAGCGGGGGAGGTCGTTGCAGGTATCATTTTAATTAATGGCATAAGAGTTAGAGCATTATTTGATACCGGTGCATCGCATTCATTCATCGATCGGCTGTTTGCCGAGTTGCATGGCATTGAGCTTTTACCGACCTTGCATCCTAGTCAAGTTGTTGTTCCCGATCATGTTTTAGACATTCGAGAGTTTTGCTCTAGTTGCCCCGTTAGAATAGGGGATTGGTTTATGCCGATTGATTTATATTAGCTCTACGGAAGCTTGGAGAATTCGATGTAGTGTTGGGCATAAATTGGCTTAGTAGATATTATGCCACGATCGACTGCATGAACCGAGTTGTGATCTTTCGAGAACCTGGTCAAGGTGAGGTTGTATTTCGGGGGTGCAAGAGTTCATTGTTTGCGATGACTATCTCTTCGACGCGAGCTAAACAGTTGATTCGGAGAGGTTGTGTAGCCTATTTGGCTAGTGTTACTGTGAGGGATGGAGATACCCCTCCAGTTGAGGATACACCCGTTGTGCGAGAGTTTGGGGATGTGTTCCCGATTGAATTACCGGGAATGCCACCCGATAGGGAGATTGAGTTTGTGGTAGATCTTATTCCTGGGACTACCCCAATCTCAAAGACACCCTATAGGATGGCACCTGCGGAGCTTAAAGAGTTGAAGGCGCAGTTGCAGGATTTGCTGGACGAAGATTTTATTAGACCAAGTGTCTCACCTTGGGGAGCGCCAATTTTATTTGTGAAGAAGAAGGATGGATCCCTTCGACTTTGTGTGGATTATCGTGAACTAAATAAGGTCACGATCAAGAACAGGTATCCATTGCCAAGGATTGATGATCTTTTTGATCAATTGCAAGGATCGATGGTGTACTCCAAGATAGATTTGCAATCTGGGTACCATCAACTTAAGATCAAGGCAGAGGACGTGCCTGTGATGGCTTTTCGAACACGGTATGGACATTATGAGTTTACAGTTATGCCGTTTGGGCTTACTAATGCCCCGGCAGCTTTTATGGATCTAATGAACCGTGTCTTTAAGCCTTACTTAGACAGATTTGTTGTGGTGTTCATCGATGACATCTTGGTGTATTCTCGAAGCGACGAGGAACACGAGAGTCATTTGAGGCAAGTGTTGCTAGTACTTCGAGAAAAGAAGCTTTTTGCTAAACTGAAGAAGTGCGAGTTTTGGCTCCGCGAAGTGTCATTTCTGGAACATGTAATATCAGGAGCCGGTATAGCGGTGGATCCTAACAAGATCGAGGCGATCAAGGATTGGCCCAGACCAACCAATGTGACTGAGGTTCGAAGTTTTCTCGGTTTGGCCGGGTACTACCGGAGGTTCGTTGAGGGATTTGCTAAGTTATCTATGCCCCTCACTCGGCTCACACATAAGGGGACCAAGTTCATTTGGAATGATATGTGTGTTAGGAGCTTTATGGAGCTTAAGGAACGGTTGACCACCGCCCCGATTTTGGCCTTGCCTATCGCCGGAGCAGGGTATGTGATTTATAGTGATGCTTCACTTAATGGTTTGGGTTGTGTTTTGATGCAGGACGGAAATGTGATAGCTTATGCTTCCCGTCAACTTAAGGATTATGAAAAGAATTATCCAACCCATGATTTGGAACTGGCAGTCGTAGTGTTTGCCTTGAAACTGTGGCGCCATTACCTTTATGGCGAGCGGTGCGAAGTCTACACCGATCACAAGAGCCTAAAGTATCTTTTCACTCAGAAAGATTTGAACTTAAGGCAGCGACGATGGTTGGAGCTACTTAAGGATTATGATTTGACGATTCTCTACCACCCGGAAAAAGCAAACGTGGTGGCGGATGCTTTAAGTCGCAAATCAACGGAGAATTTGGCTATGCTACTTGTTACTCAACCACCATTGTTGGCGGAGTTGAGACGGATGGATTTGGAAGTGGTAGCCCCCGACACACCTTTGAGGTTGATGTCCTTGGTAGTGCAACCTACCTTGCTAAATTGGATTAAAAAAAAGCAAGCCCAAGACTTGGAGTTGCAAAAGATTCGAGCTAGAATCGAAGGAGGAAACACTGGCGGTTTCCTTTTGGATGATCAAGGAATGCTCCGATTTCAGAACCGGATTTGTGTACCGGCAGAGGCTGAGATTAAAGAGAAAATTCTGTTGGAAGTTCATCGAGCGCCCTATGCTATACATCCGGGTGGCACGAAAATGTACAAGAATTTGAAGATACATTATTGGTGGCCCGGGATGAAGAAAGATATTGGCGAGTTTGTGGCTCGATGTTTGACTTGTCAGCAAGTAAAGGCTGAACATAGACTCCCTGCGGGAAAGCTTCAAAGCCTACCTATACCTGTTTGGAAATGGGAGCGGATTACGATGGATTTTGTCACGGGTTTGCCGCGCTCACAAGCCGGGCATGACGCCGTGTGGGTAATTGTGGATAGATTGACTAAATCAGCACATTTTATTCCTATCCACACGACTTGGACCGGAGAGAGGCTAGCACAAGTCTACCTTGATCAAGTGGTGCGGCTTCATGTTGTGCCCACGTCGATTGTATCGGATCGAGATACTAGATTTGTATCGCACTTTTGGAAAAGCCTACACGAAGCGTTGGGCACTCGTTTGGATTTCAGTACAGCTTTTCACCCTCAGAGCGACGGACAGTCTGAGCGGACCATTCAGATCTTGGAGGACATGCTTCAAGCTTGTGTGATGGATTACCAAGGTGGGTGGCACCAACATCTACCTATGGCGGAGTTTTCTTATAACAATAGTTATCAAGCAAGCAAGATGGCACCATTCGAGGCACTTTATGGAAGAAAGTGCCGATCACCCCTTCATTGGAGTGAAGTTGGTGAGATACTGGTTCTAGGCCCTGATGTGCTGCAAGAGGCGGAAAGCAAGGTTCGCATTGCACGGCAAAGGTTAATTTCGGCTCAAAGTCGCCAAAAGAGTTATGCGGATAAGCGTCGGCGAGAATTGGAGTTTCAAATTGGAGACCATGTCTTCCTAAAGGTATCACCGACGAAAGGAATTAAAAGATTTGGCATTCGAGGGAAGCTAAGTCCCCGATTCATTGGACCCTTTGAGGTGTTAGAGCGTGTAGGCGTCCGGTAGCTTATCGGCTTGCATTACTACCAAACCTATCGGGAGTACACAATGTGTTCCATGTATCTATGCTCCGGAAGTATATTTTTGATCCAACTCATGTTTTGGACTCCTCTCCATTAGAGCTTCATGAAGACTTGAGCTTTGAAGAGTACCCGGTGAAGATTTTGGCTCGTGAAGTAAAGAAACTAAGGAATCGAGATATTCCTTATGTGAAGGTGCTTTGGAGCAACCACGACGAGCGCGAGGCCACGTGGGAGTTGGAGAGCTCACTGCTGGGGCGTTATCCCCATCTTTTTCAGATGGAATCTTGAGGTATTCGACTTCTAGTTTTGCGGACGAAACTCCTTTTTAGGAGGGGTGTATGTAGTACACTGAACTTTGGCAAATTGCAAGGTTCTAGTGTGAGATTAGTATTTTGTACTAATCTGAAGGTTTTGGTTGTGTTTCGAGAGCATGGGAGTATTTTCGGGACTTAAAAAGTGCGAAAACGGACTCCGGAAGTGAAAATCTGCAAAAACTGCAGTTTTGACATTGTATACCAGTATGTGGTTTTGGGATACCGGAATCCAGTGAGAAACTGGTTTGCGCAGCTCTCGAGTTTTGCGGAATTCGGCAGCAGATTTCGGAATGGGATGGTATTCCGGTACTGATATGCGCGTACCGGTACTGAAGTCTTTTGTTCCGGTACTGAGCTACGCATACCGGAATACTGTTGCGTGGCCTTTTTAGCCGAGGCTCGGGTTTGCGGGATTTCTGGCCTGATACCGGTATGCCCATACGCATACCGGAATACAGTGCAGAAACTGTAATTTGTGCAGTTTGCAAATATTGGGTTTTGGAGGGGTGTTAGGGCTAATGTTACAACATGTAACTTAACCTTTCACACCCCCTCACAGCCCTCATTGTGCTGAGGACTTGGAGAAGAAGAGGTAAGGTTTCTTCCTCTTTCTCTCTCTAGATTTCTTGCTTCCAAGGTTATGGAATCAAGGATTTGATCTCTTTTCTCTTCTCCCTTGCACTCAAGCTTGCTAGCTTATCCTTGGAGGAACTTGGAGGTGGAGAAGAGAGCTTGTTTGAGGTTTATCTCCAACCCTAGCTTCTTTGGACCTAGATTGGAGCTCAAAAGAGGAGTATTTTTCTTGTGAACTCTCTTTTGTGGTTTAATTGGATTATTATTGATGAAACCCTAAAATGGTAAACCTAGGATTTATTTTGGGGTTTCTTGATTCTAAGCTTTTGGATGGGAATTGATGGGTGTAGAATGTTATGTTAGGTTGGAATTGAAGCCTCCTAACTTCGATTTGGGATTTGGACAAGGATTTCTTGGTCTAAGGTAGATTCCACCCTTTTCCCTCTTGTATGTTGACGATTTTCGAAAGTGTTCGTTCGACACTTGTAACCCCCTAGGAATTTTCTTTAGGGTGCTAGAAATTGAGGGGACAACTCTGCTTCGACGTACTGCGAGATCTCGAAAGAGTTCCGGTGGGTTTGACCTCACCGAAATGGGTGAAATCCCCCTAGGTCTTCGGTTTTGTTTAAAAGCTCTAAATTGTGCATTTACATGCTAAAGGTAGCATTATGACATTGTTGGAATCATGACATATAGGTGTCATTCATAATAATTGCATGTGCCTTGTAGGGGTTGATAACATGCATGGAATAAACTTGTGTAATGGTTTAGTAGCATTTCATCTTGTTATATGTAGAAATGCATGTTGGGATAAGTGAGACATCATGTGAGATACTAGATGTATGGTGGACTATGAAGTTCATTCTTGATGCTTATATATTGGCTTTTAGTAGCATTAGTCATGGTATATGACAAACCTTTGAGAATGTTAAACTAAGTATGTTGCATATTACTTAGGTGTATAACAAGTGGACATTATGACATAGTGTTGGACTCTTGGTCACTACGTGGCATTCCATGTTATAGACATGACGAACGTGACACTTATGCAGTTGATTATGCTTGTTGGCCATTTGTGCTCATTCGCACATGCTTGTGAGGGTCGCTCCCTACAAGCCGGCACTCTGGAGTTAGCCTTGCGACATTGATCGCCCGTGCAGGTTTGGGCGCCGAAGTGGATCGCCGTTGGGGGAGTCTCATTCTAGTGAGAGAATGCTGACTACCACGGGACCATTAGGCACGGCACAAGCGGGACGGCAAAGGTCCCTATGGATTGGGTATCTATGTTACATGTGGTAGTGGACATGACATGGCATATAGTGAGATTATGACATTAGAACATGTGTAGCTAAAATATTGCATATTTACACATGTACATGAGTAGAAGATTTACTTGCATTGTAACATGATCATGAATAGAATATTACATGTTCATAACTTTATGGTAGAGGCATAGTAGTGTGGAACTTTTAAATGTACGCATATTTTTATACTAATCCTACTTTTGCCTCAGTTGACCTAGTGGTGTATCCCGCTCCTCTCGGCGGCTTACCTACTGGGAACTATTGAATAATAGTTCTCATCCCCCTGGGGTTTGTTGTTTTTATTTCATAGCCTTCCACTGCGGGAGAGGCAAGGGATCGAGGCAAGGACGTCGCGACTAGTTAGCTTATGAGGAGATAGTCGCATAGGTGGTTACCTTTCTTTTGTGTTGTTGAAAGGTGTATGTACTTTTGAGTTAGTAGTAGAGTTCACCCTATGTAGTGGATGTATTATTGGTGGAACTTGTATCACCTTTATTTTGTGTACTTTTCTTTGTGCATCTTATGTATACTCTACCTTGTCATGTTTATTGTTCTTAAATCTAGTATGATTATGCTCTGATAACCATGTTAGGATTGTTATTATTCCTTTCATTGTATACTTGTTGTAGACGCCTTGTGTGCACTTGGGCGCCTTGTGTACACGGCGGGTCTGTGCACGCGTCCGGGTGTGCTTCCGCTTGGGCCCCGGGGCGTGACACGCTCGAACCGACATCCCCGCCTTCTCGCACCCTCGCCTTCCTAGCCATAGCTTTCTCTAGAGTTGGAGTCTTGGTCACAGCCGTCAGCCGCACACTAGCACGTCGAGGGCTGATATGCTTTGCCGTAGCCTGCGACTCCGGCGACAAAGTCGTTGATGAGGCCGGAGGCACGTCATTTTCCCAAAGAGACACCCCAAAATCCGAGTTGAGAGAGGAAGTAGGCACGCCCACCATGTCCGAATGTGGCATCAGCAGAAGGGGTAGCGGCCTCCCACCATTAATGCAGTTCACAACTTTCCGCGTCGATCCATAGACCCCGCCTACCTCCCTGCGTTCCCCAAACACTTCCTTAGGCCGCCCCCCCATCACCGTAACGACTAAAGAAACGAATGACACCACCCCAGCCCACTCACCGCCATGATCGGGCCAGTTGGTCTCGACGCAATGGCCCAAGCCCAACCTTCACCAATCCCCTCCCAGTATCCAATCACGGACCATTTAATCGGCCTGCAATCCGAGCCCGTAGGTGGAAGTCCAATGGGCATTAAAGACCCCTTCACGGGCTTGCACAGCTTAAACGAAGTCATCCCCAAGGTTTGACTAACATCCTTAGGAGGCACGTGAATCCTCCCTGCCCGAGAGATATCGCTCGTTTCCCGAAGTCCCTTCGCTGGAACACAAATTAAGGTGGTGTTCTCAAACAGGGGACAGGGAGGTGGGTTTGCCAAAGCTTCCAACATGTCCACTTCCAAAGTAGTGCAAACCACCGGAACCTTCCTCGAAAGATGTCGTCTCGGGCAACGATGTCGCCTCGAACGTTGCTTCTCCTCGATCTCCACGCCATGCTTGTCCGAGAGCTTATCACTCCGCCCGCCGTACGTCGAAAATCTATTGTCCGCCGTATGACGTTGACCCCCCGAGCTGTGCGGACTCAGGTTCGCCGATCTTTCAGTCCTCACCTCGTCTATCTCGCCTACACCCTCACCTGCCGCCTCGCCAACACTTTCCCGGACCCCGTTGGCCAAGGAGTTGTTCCCTCTAACCCTCGCCTGGTGATTAGCATTGCCATTGTCAGGTTCGTGCTGGGGTGGAGCCGGAGGATCATCATCATCGCCGCCGTCCACAGCCCGCTCCCAGCTTTCCAGTTGAACCATAACCGAACTTCCTCCCCCAGCACGATGGATAGATTCTGGGGGATATCGTGGAGAGAGTCGAGGGTGATTTGACAGCGAAAGGCTCGAAGATTCGTCCCCGCTTTTGTTGCTGCATCTGCCTTAACAAACCTCCCAAACCTACTCACAATGGCTGCGACCCTCGCCACCGTCCAGCACTCAAATGGTAGATTGATTAGCCGGATCCATGCACGGAAGGATGTCCGATGAGGCCTTGCGTTTCTGTACTGCCCCCATGGATAGCGTCTGAGCCAAAATCCATCCAAGGTGAGAACTTCCCTTCTCACAAGAACCTCCGCCGGCACCCATTTCGGTAAAAAAATCGCAAAATCTCTGTCCCTAAACCGCGCCATAGAAAAATCTTGATTATAGCCTCCGAATCGACGGGCCAACGCGCCCTTGATGGATCGAACGGGATCTGGGCCCAGGTTCGCCGGTTGAATAACGTCCGCCAGTACCGCGTTGCGTCTCAGCTCTCTTCTTCTCAGATATTCCTCAGTATAAGGCACGTACACCTTCGCGTGCGGAAGATGCCCCTGTTGTCGATATGTTCTGTTCATATTGCCTCTAATCCTTGGATTTTTTAACTTACAGTTCGATGCTCGGTGTCCCAATTTTCGGCAGATGATGCACCTGACGGGATCCCGGCACACAGCAACTCAGTGATCGGATGCTAAACACCTAAAACACTTCCCTGCTCGACTGGTATTCACAATATTCTTTGTGCGTCGGTCATCAGTCTTGGGTTTAAGCTGGTAGCTAGAATAAATAGTTTGAGGACATTCAATTCTCAGCAGAGCTTCTTTATAAGAACCTGAGCTAGGGGGATAGTAAATGCGCCCATCCACAGTTCTTTTAAGTTCAACCCACTTGGTTCCTGTGCTAGCAACCTTACCCTTTCCTCTTAGATGAAGTCCATTAAACTCTTCCTGAAGCTCGCTTTTGAGGGTCTTATCCGACGCAGGCAAGGTCACTTCAACTTCATCCTAGCAGTACTTAAGACTCCACCAAAGCCCTACCAACCTCGTCTCCCCAGGCCACTCTTTTCACCACCCTTTTGCCCCTCACTTTACTCCCTACTAAATGCCGTACCAATACCTTCTGCAGAGCCTTTCGAGCCCCCCCTCCCCCATTAGTGCTCTCCTCATTCCCCTCTCTCCCCATTCTAGTTTATCTTATATTTGGAAAGTGTTGACGATTAGTTCTACATGCTAGAGTGCTACAAATGTATGTACACTCTCTCAACTTAATTTGGGCCACTCGGAATCAGATCCATTACTTTTTTTTTTATTAAAAAGGGGGAATCCCTATTTGAGGAGTTACATAATACATAATAACAGGATTGGGCAGTTGTATGTTATGGCTAAACACACCTTAGCACTCTACCTGTTTGCGATAGAAAATCAAAAGATGACAGATGAAATAATCTTCTTGCTCACATCCCCGCTTTGCGTTAGCCGATTATCGAAAATTCTATCGTTTCTTTCCTTCCTAAGTTCCCAGCTAGTTGCAGCGACGCAAAGATCAAATAGGGTCTTGGAAAGCCCTGACTGTGAGTTCCTGGCTTTAGCCCACCTGGATGCCAGCTCTCCTGGTTGGTATAGCAACATATGTGCGGTATTCGGTATGTCTTGCAGTAATGTTGCCCACAGAGACTTCGCAAATGTACATTCGAAAAGTATGTGCTCCAGATTTTCTTCATTCATACAGCATAGCGCGCATATCGACGGTCCATGCCAGCCTCGCCTGGCTAGAGTATCTGCCGTGAGGACCCTATTTTTGGTGGCCAACCACAATTTTTTTGATCCTGAGAGGTGCTTTAAGCTTCCACAGATAAGGGATCTTGTAATCGTTGACCCCGCCAAAGTTTAGAAAATTGTAGGCACTCCAGACTGAGAATTTTCCATCATTGCTCCATCTCCAAGTAATCGCATCTTCTTCGTTCGTTATGTAAGTGTTAGCAACAATGTCTGAAAAAACTGGCAACTCATCTTGATCCTCCTCCTCAGGAGAAAGATTGAAACCGAGGTTGGGGTGTGAAGCGAAGCGTGCGAGCCAGTCCTTGACCGAGGCTTGTTTTAAGCGTGCCGCGGCATATAAGTTAGGAAACCGAGTGCGTAATGTATACACGCCACACCATCTTGCATGCCAAAAAGATGTATTCACTCCACTAGCTAGCGAGAAAGAAGTTGAGGTGGAAAAAGCTGTAATCAATTGGAGAATACCCTTCTAGAGAGGTGAGCATCCAGCGGGATATTTACTTCCTGAATTAAGCGATTTGCGCTTGTAGTGTTTGTGTCGTACCAGTTGGACCCATGGCAATGATGGCATGCTGTAAAATCTCCATAGACCCCGCATCAGAAGGGCCGAATTCATACATTTCAAATTGCGCACACCCATTCCCCCGAATTCTTTCTGGTGACACACATTTTCGCATTTTACCAGATAATGGAATCCGTTTAGTAGTTTCTTACCCCTCCAAAAGAAACCCCTGCGGATTTTATCGATGCTTTTCTGCACCCATATCGGTAGTTGGAAGACTAAGGAAAAATACGTGGGAATGCTAAAAAGAACAGAATTGAGTAGTACGAGTCGCCCACCTCTAGATAGAGACATTCCCTTCCACCCTGCCAACCTCTTATCGATCTTCTCAATGAGTGGCAAAAAATCCCTCTTCGTCAAAGCCTTGGGGGTTAGAGGAAGCCTTAGATACGTGAGAGGAAAATCCTGTGTAGAACATCCCAAGTAGTTGGACAAGGTGGATGTTTGATTCGTCGACAAATTTATAGGAGTGAGAGCACTCTTGCTGTAATTTATCTTGAGACGGACATTTTAGAGAAGGCTTCTAATATTAGCTTAATTACTGCGGCCGATCTGAGAGAGCCATCGAAGAATATCGTCAGCAAATCGCAGGGTGTGCACCCCACGGTTTCCAATCCCCACTGCAGTTAAAGCCTTAGAATCATTCGCCCTTTGTAGCATTTTGAAGAGCACATCTACACAAAGGATAAACAGGAGCGGGGACAGGGGATCACCTTGACGTAATCCGCGTTTGCAGTGGAAGGCATTTCCTGGAACCCCGTTGAGGAGAACGGCTGTGGAAGATGACTAGAGTAGAGCATTAATCCAACCACTCCAACGATCACCTAAACCTCTTGCCGAAAGCACCTCCGTAAGGAAAAACCAGTTTATGTGATCAAAGGCTCGTTCAAAGTCTAGCTTTAGTAGAGCCGCCTCCTGCTTTGTAGAGTTCAAATGATGTATTAAGATATGCGCGCAATAGAAATTATCAAGTATAAACCTTCCTTTGACAAAAGCTGCTTGGTGCGGATTGATTAGGACGCTGATCACTCCTTGAAGTCTATTAGCTAAAACCTTAGATATGAGTTTAGGCAGACTATGTCCGAGGTTAATAGGGCGGAGATCCTTTGCTGTTGCAATTGTACTCTTTTTTGGAATGAGGCATATCCAACTAGTATTGAGTTCAGCTAAATTCACAGTCCCGTTGTAGAAGTCGTCGAAGACCTCCATTATATCATTTTTGAGAAAATCCCAATAGCATTGGTAGAATAACATCAGGAATCCATCAGGTCCTGGTGCCTTCTCCGGAGCACTAGAGAAGATCGCCTTTTTAACTTCTAGCTCAGTAAAAGGCGTTTGAAGATTGGAGAAGTCATGTTGATCCTCACCATATAACATAGAAAAGTTGATGTAGTTTGTGGGACGCATTCAGTTCCTAGCTGAGAATAAAAGAAAGTAAACAGATGGTTTGCTATATCACCATGAGAGGAGAAAGTAGAGCTACCATCTGAGATGCGGGAAATAAGATTTCGGTTCCTGCGGCCGCTCGCTTTGAGATGAAAAAATTTCGTGTTGGCATCCCCTGCCTTTAGCCATTGTACCCGAGATCTCTGTTTCCACCTTAATTCTTCTTGTAAACAAAGTTCTTCGTATCGCGCCTGAAGCTGGGATCTTAAAAGGCTTTCCAACTCAGAGATAGGTCTGATTTCCTCCGCCTTGTCAAGCCACTCAATCCATTGGAGACATAGGTTACACTATTCTTTGGTAGCCGAGGTAAGGCCCGCGCTCCAAGAGGCTAAGGCGCCTTGAACATTCTTGATTTTCGCAGCAAAGCGTCTAGAAGCATCCAAACCAGGAAACTCCTTGCTCCATGCAGTGTGAATAGTTTCTGAAATTGTAGGATAGCGGAGCCAGAACGATTCAAAACGGAATAAATTTGCCGACGGTATAAAAGTGTAGGCAAATAGTATTATCGGAGAGTGATCTGAAGTCGGCCTTGGGAGCGCCCTTAGAGCAGAGTTTGGGAACTTGCAACGCCAGCCATTTGAAATGAGAACCCGGTCCAAGCGTTCAAGAGTAGGATTGCTTCTTCCATTCGACCATGTATAAGATCTGTTAAGGAGGGGCACATCAGTTAGGCCGATGTCATTGATTAGCTCACTGAATTGCAAAATCTCGGAGATATTTGAGATTGTCTTGTTTTTGTCTTGAATTGATAGAAGAATATTAAAGTCTCCTAAGGCTGCCCATACATCACTAGATCTTGCACTGATTTGTCGTAGCTCGTCGAAGAAAGCTGCTCTGAGGGAATTACAAGTTGGACCATATATGTTGGAGATCAATACCACAGCCTCGTCAATCTTTCTTTTTAAAAGTATATTTAACGAAAAAAGACCCGACCAGTCATCAATACACTCAAAAAACTAAGGATTCCATGCTGTTAGTAGCCCCCCTCTAGTCCCAGCGGCATCCAAAGTCCTGAATTCACGTAGATAAGATCCACAAAAGGTAAGAAAATAAGATGTAGAAGTGGATTGAAGCTTGGTCTCTTGTAGGCATACCACACTGCATTTGCAATTTAGAATAAAAGATTTGACAATAGAGCATTTAGTCTGATCATTGAGACCCCTTACATTCCAAGACAGAAAACGGAAAACTCTATTCCTAGCCATAAGAAAAGCGTACACCCCTTCCCCATTCGCTTCGCAGATTAGCGACTTACACCCCAGTGACCCTACACTCATTGGGTGGGCTCGCCACCTTCTCCACAACCTGCGAAGGCAATGATCCACCATATCCATCACAAATGCCGCAGTCTTTCCTGATCTTCTGTATTTCCTCGAAGGAAAGTGGAGGCGCCAGATTCCTCCTTTGCGAAAATTGCGTCTCGTCGGCGGTGGCAGGCTGGCGTTGCTTCAACGACAATGTGGCTGATTCCGTCGTCTGGACATCCATGTTGGAGGGAACAGTCGAAGAAGGGAGGCATCTGGAGGATTTGGAGAGGCAATTTGCTAGCTTGAGCTTCTTGCACATGAGCTCCGGCGCCTTCTGCAGGGTGGATTTTTTTGATCCCTTGTACTTATTAGCAAGTCGCGTGCTTCTTCGGTAGGTAATAAGGCTTGACTTGGGCCACGCGATCCATGCAAAAGGACTTAGAAAGTAAAGGTGATGGGCCCTCCAAAGTTAAAACCAACTTGTTTATAATAGGCCTCTTTGGAGAAGTATCCAGTGTGAGGGGATTAGTGGGAGAGGAAGGCCCATTAATAGTGACCTGATTCTTAGTGGGGGGCCCAATTTGGTCTGTTGCACAGAGATCAGTTAGGTCCACAGGGTCGCAAGTGGGCCCCGAGTCAGGCACAACAACGCGAGCGAGGGGAGGTAGGGAATGCTCCGCTTGAGAAACCCGAGGTCCCTGGTCAGCACTGACCGTGGCCTCAGTGTACTTCTCTGCCCCCGAGTACGGCTGAGCCAACTGATCCGGAATCAAATTTGAATTTGAATTTGAAAGTGGTCTCGCAACTGGTCGCCATTCCCGCCGGCGTCGGAGTGGACCCATCGCGCGACGTTGCCGTCGCCGCCCCTCGCCTTCCTCGTTGTTTCGAGAGCCGAACCTTCCGTCGAGGTGGGCATTGCGAATGTCTCCAGCAATAGGTGGCACCGCGGTGAAGCCGGAACTCCGGATGAGACTTTCTTGGGCCTCTATGGTGGTCAGGTCGAGGTTGCTCATCCAGATCTTCACTAAGCAAAATAGGATTGGCATTCTCCCAGGATTCAATTTCAATGCGAATAGAGAATCTCCTGTCGTCCACCATGAGCTCCAGCATTTGAGGGATTTTGTCAACATGTTGACAACATACTCTGGCTCTAAGGAAGGAGACGTCCATTAATCTTCCAGAGAAGTTGTCAACTTCGACTAGGGCGCCAAACCTGCTGACTGCAGCCCTCACATCTTCTTCGTTCCAACAACGTATCGGCCACTGGTAGAGGCGTATCCAAACTTTATATTGGAGGTGGCCTCGCTCTCCTTCACTCTCTTCCTTCCAGTGTGAGAAGCAAAAGTAAAAATTCTCCAGTCTGAGGGCGCTTCGGCCAATGGCTGACTCCCTCGACGCCAAGCTGGGGAAGAAGACTGCCATCAACAGGGGACGGAAGTTGGCCACTTTGTAATTGAGGCTGGATCCCCCAAATCTTTCTGCGAGCCCCTGTGCCAGGAACTCGGAAACATTTTCAGGCTGTGAGCCCAGCGGCTCGATCACAGAAATGCATCCTGTCAAGAGGGGTAGCCCGTCGGAGGGGGCCCTGGAAGGGAGGAATGCTTCGGTTGCGCGCGGTTGTCTCGTTGGCGTAATCGAAAGCATTTTATGGCGGAGAGCTTCCAACCTTTGGCGACACTGCCTAGCCAAGTGACCGAATCACATGCAGGTGAGACAGCATCGCGGTTCCCTACAGTGGCCGGCAAAATGTCCCCGTTCGAAGCATCTGTAACAGCGGTTTTTGAGAGAAGGATTAAGAAGAAATTTTGGTGGGTGTAAGGGTAGAGAAGAGGAAGACTTCACCAAGGTAGCTTTAGGATGGGGTATGAAAAGTGTGGGGTTCACCGGTGGGGATAAGACATCATCCCTGTAGGAATGACTTGGGCGAACACGTGCATCCCACAGGGTGTTTCGTCCTGTAGCAAGGCGGTGGGAAGGGTTAGAGAGAGGGGTTGGGGCAAGCCAATGTTGATGTGGACGGTGGTGGGGCCTAGCAAGCTGCGCGGCTCGCCGCCGAGGCTGATCGCAGGCCTCGCCGCCGAAGCTGCTTCTCACCATTCGCTTGGGGAAATGACAAGTAGTCTAATTTTTTAAGCTAAAACTAATGTTATCATCGCTCCAAGTTAGAAAAACAAAACCCAGTGGATGCCTGGGTCAGATCCATTACTTTTATTTTTAAATAAAAGTAAGATCCATTACTTTTATTTTTAAATTTTTTTTGTTTATTATCATCCTTTCAAATTTTATTTGTTTATTTAAGTTATTTCAACCAGTAAGATCCATTACTTTTAATTTTAATTTTTTTTTTGTTTATTATCATCCTTTCATATTTTATTTGTTTATTTAAGTTATTTCAACCAGTTAAATTGAAGATTTCGCTAATGGGTTAAAGAGCTATTGGCAGTTAAGTATTAGTTGAATTTGTGCTATCTTCAAATGAAAAGTAGCTAGAGGTGTAACTTTGATGAAGCAATTGTTTAACATGATGAAATTCTCATGAATTGATTGAGATACTTACCTTTCAAATCTAAGGTTAGAAACCATCATGTTTTGGTCAATTTGACCGAGTTAATAGGATTTCATCTCGACCGAGTTATTAGTAGGATTTCTCTTCGTACAACTAATATTCATTACTTGAGGTCTGATTTTATACTAATATATTTGCTCATTGTTATAATATATCCATAGCCCTAAGTTTTTTTTTTCTTTACTTAAATAGCCAAATTAAATTTTGTTCATGAACTAAAAAGAAACTTCGCTGAATATTTAGGACATATACCGACCGTCCCAAGTGCAAGTGGCAAAGGGTTTGGTGGTTGGTACCGAGGTCCCAAGTTCGAAGCCTAGTTGCTTCACATTTCCAGCCAAATTTATTTCTAAAAGAAATAAACGAAGCGGGTAGCATGCTACCTTTCTCTCAGCCGACAGCTAAATAAGTTTTGATAGATTCAAGTAACATGTCACTAGGGATGTAAAACAAGGCGGGCAGCCCGTGGGCCACCCAGGCCGGCACGGCCTCGTGCCAGGCTGCAGCACGGCACGAGTGCCGTAGCACACGTGCCGGCCCGCGAACTTCAGGGCCGTGCTGGGCCTCTCCCCTTGGGCCCGACGGCCCGACACTGTACGGCCCGAAATGGGCCTAGGCCGTGCCGGGCCGAGGAGAGACCCGTGGCCCGGCACAGCACGGCCCGCCATGCCAGTCGGGCTAGCACGGCCCGACCCCTTGGGCCTTGGCGTGTCCTGGGAGGAGCTCTCCTCCCAAGGTCTGCCACTGCAGACCTTGGGAGGAGTATTTTTGGTCCAATGGATCAAACAATTTTGGTCCATTGGACCAAAAACTCTCTCTCTATTCTTTTCTTTCTCAAAAAAAAAAATATTTTTAATTTAAATATTTTTTATTTTATAATTATTTTTATAAAATTTACATTTTTTAATCAAAATATCAATTTAAATAAAAATAATGTATTGTTTATATTTTAAATTTTACATGTTTTTTTAAAAATAAAAAAATAAAAATTTTAAGGGGGCGGCCCGGATTTGGAACCGAGCCAGACCGGGCCGGCTCCTAGCCCGATTTGGCCCGGATAATGTGGGCCGTGCCGGCCCGGAACGACCCACATTACACCCCTACATGTCACACAATAGTGAAGATACAGAGGGATCACATGTCTAAGGCCTTTCTTGTATATAATTATAACAAATCAAAGGATAGTATAGAAGAAACCCCAATTAGGCATACGTTCATGACGTGGTAAGCATGGTAAACTATACCTACACTACCATTCAGAAAAGGCAGGCATGCATTCTTCAATTATTACACCCCTCTTGACTATTGTTGCAACTACCTTTTGGTAAACATTAATTAATTGTCCGGTTTGGAAACTAGCACCTACACCGTACGTGTCTTGAAGGCGGACATTTCTATATGATCTGTTGCAACACCACAATTCTCCAGCGGCGTGGCCCCTCTATAGTCCTCAAACTATGAGTTTGATCCTCAAATTTTAATTAAAATTTTTATAATTTCTATCAGAAACTTCTCAGATTACCACAATCAAAATTTTAGTTTACCATCCTTTTATTAGTGATGTGATGGTAATATAACAGTGATTAATAATGTGGAAATAATAAAGATGCTATATATATTACTGTCACATCAGCAACATATCGTATTTATCCAACTAAATTGTACCTAATTAGGAATTTGATTATAATAAACTAGAAAGATCGAGCCGAAATTTATAATAAATTAAAGTTTAGAACCAAAATGTCACAAACCTACCTCGTAGTTTGGGAACCAGAAGCGCTATATATATAGCCAAAGAAGTTTATTATTCAAAGATGATTTAGCAAGGAAATGAGGAAATCTACACTGGACACTCTATATTTATTCGGCTGCTGTGTTTCCCCCCCCCCCCAACACTCTCACAAATACACAAGACTATATATGTAAAACAGCAAACTTCCTCAAATGTGCTGAGAATGAAGAAACCAGGGACAGAGGGAAGGGTGGGCATGCGTGGGCATGTGCTCCCTTCTTTGGGGTAAAATTCGAAAGTAAAATGATAATGGTTTTAAAAAAGAATTGCGTACAATTGGATTATAGCTTGCCTTTTGATATAGAGATATTAATTGCCACCAAGGTAAGCAATTAAGTTTTATCTAACTGTTGGTGCTAAAATTCCTATTTAAATTACATCGTAGTATCTCTTACAAAATAAAACTATATAAGACAGAATTTAAACTTTATTATGTTGATTATATATATGTTAAGACATGCATGGAATTTTAACTCTACGTTGATCAAATTTATATTAAGAATAAAAAATAGAATTTATATTAATCTCTTATATATTGTGCCCATCAAGTAGAATTAATTTGCGTTTGAAAATTAAATGAGCTAGGTACAAGAATATATATATACCAAAGAGAAGTGAATTAATCAATTAATTAATTGTTACGTAATTAATAGCTAGCTAGCTAGACCTGGTATTGTATTGTATTGTACTGTACTGTACTGTGAAGGATGAAAATTAAACGAAAGCAACGCACCGCAATCTTTAGGCGGTGCAGATTTGGGAGCGCGGTGCTTGGGCTGCAGGGAGAACCAGGTGGGCGGCAGGGACTGCCTCCCGGGCTCCTCGTCCAGAAGGCGCGCCACCGGCAAGCGCACGCGCCCCACGAGCTGATCCCTGCCGCCTTCGGCCGCCGCGAACAGCTGCCGGAACACCCCGACCTCCAGCTCGCAGTCCACGTCGCCGTCGCTGCCGCTGCCGCTGCCGTCGTCGTCGAGGAGGCGGAAGACGAACTCCTCGTTCCAGACGGGGCGGAGCGCGGGGCCCACAGCCCTCGTCCGGGACTTGCGCTTCCCGACCTTCAGCTTCGCGTAGGCGGCCGCGTTGGAGTCGGATGGAGGCGGGGGGGGCAGGCCCCGGGCCTCCAGAACGTACACGTACAGTCGCATATATATATATATATATATATATATATATATATCGGCACTACCGGCCTGGCCTGGCCTGGTAATGAACTCGTAACTTGTGCCGCCGCTGCTGCTGCTTCTGTTTCTGTTGATGTTGTTGTTACTTGGGAGTACTGGGAGAAGAGAAGAGAAGAGAAGAGAGAGAGAGACAAAGAGAGAGAGGAGGAGATGTTGTAGATTGGAAATTATGGTTGTAGAGATCGAGGACACAGAGAGAGAGAGAGAGAGAGAGAGAGAGGCAACGAGACGTGGAGGTGGAGCGGGAGTGACACGAGGCTGGCTGGTGGAAAGGAGGGAGAGGCGGTTGCTTGGTCAACTCCGTAAGTAGAAGGAATGTGATATAATGTGATAATATAATATATAATATATACTCGGAATACCGCAGTTACGGACTTAATTTTTTGGCAGCGATCTCGTTAATTCCCATCTTTTCCGTGTACTGATACGGCCAGCAAGTTAATGAATTCTCTTATCCGTTCTATATTTCTCAATTCGAGATCGCATTGAGTATAATATTATTTTTGTAGAAAAAATCTACCTTTATATTAAAATATATATATACTTTCCGCCTAATCGCATCAGATAGGCTTTAAAACGAAAAGTGCTCTAAAAATTGAGATAATAAATTAATAGTTTCGTCTCAATTTTGTCTTTATATGTTATTAATTTATTCCTATTATAATATGGGTGAATTCTATAAGTTGGTATATGTATTCCTAGTATATCATATAAAATTACCGACATATAAACAATATATAAAAATAATATTTTAGAATGCGAAAAGCATTTCTTACGAAATTATTACTTGCACTACACCTTATATAAGGATAATATCTAATATATTTTTGAAAACTTCTGAAATATCTTATATACCTTTATTTTTTTTTGTTTCAAATATCGTATATTTCTCTGTTATTGAAAAACACCCCTACTGTTAGTACTCGTTAAGTTATTTCGATTAAACCGGAGTTAAATTTCTACCGGAGTTAAAAAAATTAAAATACCTCTTTTGCCCCTAACTTAAAAAAAAATGGTGATTGTAGAAAGATATATTTAAAAAGATAAAAAATTAAAATACTTCTTTTGCCCCTAACTTAGAGAAAAATAAGAAGAGTTGGTGACGGTAAAATGGTATATTTGAAAGGGCAATATACTAATCTTATAAAGATAATTGATATTCGTAACAGTTCACTAGTAAATTTTAACTCTACGGATATATTTAAAATAATATGGAATGTTAAAAAAATATTTTTAATATTAGCATTTTAAGAGGGGGTAAATAAGAAAGTTAAAAAAAATCAGAGTTTTGTAGTGAAAATGAGAAGAAAATAAAAAAAGGCTGAAATTACTGTTCACCGGGTCCAGACCGCAGATCTGGGGTCCGGACCCCAGCTGCGAAAATGCTGAAATTGGGTACGGGTTCCGGACCTTGATGCAGGGTCCGGACCGTGCGCTGTTTGAAAGTTATAAAAACAGCCCCACAGCTCTTTTCTCTCATTTCCCTCACCCCACATGCATGAGAGAAGGGGGAAACCCTTCTCTCTTCCTCTCTAACACCTCTCTCTCCCTCTCTCTTGCAACCTCTCCACCAAAGAGGAGATTGGAGTTGGAGGAGATGAAGCTTGCTTGGTGGTGAAGCAAGCTCTCCAATGGTGGATCAAGCTTGGGGAGCTCGCGACCCGAGGTGAGTTCTTCGAACTAGGGTTTAGGATTTGGATTAAATCCTTCAAAATTAGTGTATTAGAGATCTCTAGATGATTCTATACTAGTTTAATCAAAGGATCACCACGATTTTTGGGTGTTCTTGAGGTTCATGAAACCTAGGGCTTAGATTTGGGGTTTTTATCCCTAGGGGGTTTTTGATCTAAATTGATCTTGTAAAACCTTAATTGAAGGATAAATCGACGTGTTGGGCAACTTGGATTGGAGTCCCTACGAGCCTACGGCGTTCAATTGGCAAAAATTGTCGTTTTGCCTTCGTTAGGCTTGGGTCGAGCTAAATCGGCGACGATAAATCGCGGGACTTGGGTTCTCGCATCTTGGCATCGAAACGAGGTGGGTGGTGCTATCCGGAACTGTTGGATTTCCTTTTATGTCTAAGTCGTCATTATTGGTCATATGTATATATGTGTAGAAATCATGCATCTAGGGTTAAATGTCATGTTGAGCTTTCAATTTCCTTGCATGCTTCCTAACTAGAGTTAAACAAGTTACGTTGAGAATTCGGGCATTGGACGCATGAGGATTGGGTCGTTGGACAATGGAACCCTACGTATGCAAAGAACTAGAATGTGAACTAGAAAACATTGAACTTGGACATGAATGTGTGGCATTTGGGCTAGGTGTGTTTGATAACACTAGTGGCTTTTGGGCTAGGTGTGTTTGATAACACTAGTGGCATTTGGGCTAGGTGTCACTACAAGAAAAATGTTCTTTTGTGGCGATTTATTTGTGGCCATTTAGAAATCGCATCTAAAGATTTCACTTTTGTGGGTAAATTTAATAGTTTGCCACTATTTTAATTTAATATGAATTTCTGGATATTAATTATGGGAAATTTTTTAAAATGGCCGCAAATTATGAGTACTTTTAGTGGCGAGCTTTAAATTTCGCCACTAAAACGTGGAGATGATTTCTGTGGTGACCTATTTCCCAATAAATGTATAGGATATTAGTGGCGGACTTTAGGTTTGGCCATTAAAAGTACTCTTTATTTTAGTAGCTTTTTTTTTACCTATAAATGTTTAGTGTAGTAGTGGCCAAAATTTATATTTTGCCGCTATTGTATTATAGTGTAATTTTATGCACATTAATTGTAGGAAGTTTTTAAAAATAGCTGTAAAATATATTTAATTATAGTGGCAATAGTTAAAGTTTGCCACTAAAATATATCGGTTACATTAGTGGCCATATATGTGGCAATAAATTTAGAGCACATTTGTGGCGGTGGTTACATATGGCCGCGAAAAGTGGCCTTGATTTAAATACCATTTAATTTTTTCTAAAGTTTAAGAATAATAGTAGCAATTTTTTGTTTTGCCATTATTGTTTACAGCGGAATAAATTTTTGTTTCAGAAATATCTCAAATATTTTTCTATATTTTTTATTTGAAATTAAATTTAATATTTTAACTTTAAATTTAAGTTAAAATTTAGAAATTAACTTTTTAGTTTTAGATTTTAATTTGAACTTAAATAAAAAATAAAACTTAATCAAGCGTTTGAATTTGATATATAAATTTTAATTTAAAATTTATTTTTAAATATTAAATATTAAATTTTATATAGATTTTAAATTAAATTTTATAGATTAAAATTGGAATTCAAATTGTAATTTCAAGCACAAATATGAATCAAACCAAAAATTAATTTTATCTTTTGAATAGTCTAATCAGTTTCAAATTTTAATTTTTTTAAAAAATTATATATATTACATGAAAGTCCCTAATTAAGGTGATAGTAAAAATCAAATATTATAAATGTTAAGGGTGAGAGTGCATTTATTTTAAAAAAACCCTAGAGTCCTGTGGGTGTGGGCCATAATTAATCTCCTCTGCCGCCGCACCCAATACACGATATATATATCCATCTACATATCTCTCTCTCGCGCCTTTGGTTCGCGCGATACTACTCTTAAACCCTCGCTCGCCCCGCCCCTCCCCTCCTCTCCGCCTCCTCCTCCTCCATTCTTCTAAAACCCCGCTCGCCCCGCCCGGCAAGATAGCCGTAGTAGAGGCCGGCCTCAACCTTCACCTAGCGTTCACGTTGGCGACGCCGCCCTCAGCGTCGCGCGTTTGCTCGTCCTCAAGGTAACAACAATCGCAACCTTTATTGAAAAGTATTTGAAGGACCTAAAGGATGTTATGCTTCTTGGTAATCGGTTATTTACAGATTTTTTTTTTTTTTACGCATTTAGCATCTTTGTTGTTATTTTCTCAAGCGTCAGTTTATATTTTTGTTGTCTTGCTTTTCATTCTTGCGCAAAAGCAAATTTCCGAATGTGGATTCGGAAAGAAAATTAAAAAACGCTCGTCATCATTTTACTATTTCAGTTGAAGCCCAACTTCATTGATTGGGCTATTTTGAGACAACAAAATGCATGCGGTAATCAACATTCATCACGAACTGGAAATTTTTTTTAATTTCTTTTGAGGCTCAAAATATTTTTTCTGCTTCCACCACAATCAGAAGTTTTAAGGTTATTATTTTTTCAAAATAAACAAGTGATTTCAAAAGTAGGACTAAACAAGCACAAGGATAATCATATAATCAATTTTGAATTATGAATTTTGACATTTGAGATTTGAAATTTAAAATTTAAAATTTAATATTTAAATTTAAAATTTTGAAATTTGAAATTTTAAAATTTTAAATTTGAAATTTAAAAATTCAAATATAAAATCTAAAATCTAAAATTTAAATTTAAAATTTGAATCTAAAATTAAAATAAAATTTTAAAATTTAAATAAAAAATTAGAATCAGATTCATAAAGCAAGTTTTACTTGCTTTTGATTTTGGGTCTCGAAACTCAAAAAATTGATTCTAAAAATCAGAATGAAATTTTGAAAATAAGGTTGCCAAATGCTTTATAAATTTACAAAAGAATATGAAGTAATAAATTAAATAATCCTAATAATACAAATTTCTACTGTTACAAAAAATCTCAAGTTTGCTTGTATCATTCTATTAGGACGCTTATGCTCTCCTTTATTAATAGTGCATGTGGATATTTTTAATATCCGAATATATTGCAGATATATATATATATATATATATCACGATGGATAAAAGTTGGATGGATATTGAAAATAGACAACATCCGAATTACATAACAGGAGTGAATGGTTTTCTTGACTTTGCATTTGCACATGCGGCGAGAGGGGATAAAATTCGATGTCCCTGTTATAAATGTGTGAATGGTGCTTTTCATACTCGAGAGGTTGTATTTGGTCATCTTATCTTACATGGGATATTAAAAGATTATAAATGGTGGTCGAGTCATGGGGAAGAATGTCCAAATCAGAGTAGTGAAAGTAGCGACGACGACAACAATGAAGAACAACAAAAGGAGAATAATGATGACGAAATGCATGAACTTCTACAAGACTTGAACCCAATTGAAGATATAAATGACTCGGCGCATTCGAACTTTGATGAACCAAATGAGTCTGCAAAAAATTTTTACCAATTATTGATGGATGCAAAGCAAGAATTGTATCCCGGATGTAAAGAATTTTCCAAGCTAGAGTATATTGTAAATCTATTACAACTTAAATGTCTTCATGGTTGGAGTGACAAATCATTTACTGCATTACTTCAATTGAAAAAAAGAGCGCTTCCAGCTGGTGAAACAGCTGGTGAAACACTTCCAAAAAATTATTATGAAGCAAAAAAATACATAAGGGATCTAGGTTTGGATTATGTAAAAATTGATGCATGTAAAAATGATTGTATTCTCTATTGGAAAGAATACGAGAAATATGATAATTGTCCAGTGTGTCAAGCTTCTAGGTGGAAACATGGTGATGATAATCAAAATAATATTCGTGGCCATAAAATGGAGAATGCAAAAAAGATCTCACAAAAATCTTTGCGCTATTTTCCTCTCATACCAAGATTGCAAAGATTATATGTGTCATCGAAGACTGCTTCTCATATGAGATGGCATAAAGAGAAACGGTGTGATGATGAGCTATTAAGACATCCAGCTGATTCTTTGACATGGAAGTCGTTTGATGAATTACATCCATCCTTTGCTGCTGATCCACGTAATGTTAGATTAGGTTTAGCAAGTGATGGCTTTAATCCCTTTGGAAATATGAGTACTTCCTATAGTATATGGCCAGTTGTCTTGGTTGTATACAATTTGCCACCATGGATGTGTATGAAAAGTTCTTATTTCATAATGTCTATGCTTATTCCGGGTCCAAAAGCACCGGGAAATGATATTGATGTACAAGCAGAAATAGAACAAGAAATGGCTGCACGAATTCAAACCGAAGTGGAGGAACGAATGAGCCAAAGGGAAAGAGAAGCTGAGGCACGAATTGCTGAAATACAAGCTCAGATGCGAGCTGAGATGCAATCTCAGATGCGTAGCATGATGGAGCAGCTTTCACAAATGGGATTGCCCGTTCCTACTCAACAAGCATCAACAGAGAATGTAAGTTAGTTTGTTTCAATTATATGAGTTGAATAATTTCAAGTTAAATTAAGTTGTATTCTATTCAAATTGTCAAATTAGAAATAGCTAATTGCATTTGTTATGTTAAAATTTAAAATACATACTTAAAACATCCATCTAATCTTATAGCATTTTTGACTTGATATGTTTCAAATATTAGTTAATAGTATCTTTTATTATTTTGACAAAGTAAGTAGATTATATTCACAATTCTAATCATTTTTCTTTCTCGTTTTACAGGATTAAACTTAACGGCTCAACATATTGGAGTTGGATTGTCTCAAGAACTTTATTTCACCTTTTTTTCTAGAGTTTGTTCTACCTTGGTTCTAAAAAGTTACTAGTATTAGATTTAATTTGGATAGAATTGAAACTTGTAGTTTGATGCATACAATACTTGATGTGAACAAGTAATTGTTGGTTTATTTTGGTTGTGCTAATTGAACTACTTTCTACTTTTTAATGAATATATCTTAATTGTTGTGATTAATATTTTGTGCAAATACTGATTGAGGAGTATTGAATAGTTATGGCATGGTGATTACGTGTAAAAATTTACTTTTTTCGATCAGAAATGTAAAATATTAAATAGTATAGCAAAAGTTTTGTGGCCAAATAATAAATAGTCATAATTTGTTATACAAATATTAATAAAATTTGAATACGTTAAAGCGACCAAAATAAAATTTGGCCACAAATTACACATAACTATTTATGCCCAAAAATAAAGTTTGCCATAAAATATATAATATTATTTGTAGCCATATAAAATTTTGCCACAATATGCATTAAAACTTGTATGGCCAAATGCCAAATTTCGCCATAATAATAACAATACTATGTGTGGCTGATATTAATATTTGCCACAACATGTAAAGGATTAGTTGTGGCCAAACATAATTTTCGCCGCTATATGATCAATATTAGTTGTGGCCATTTTTAAATTTGCCATAAATTATATGTTACAATTTGTGGCCATTTTAAAATTTGCCATAAATTATATGTTACTATTTGTCGCCAAAAATAATGTTGCTCACAAATTATCATATATTTCATTATTATTACTATGCATATTTATGGCCATCTGGTACCTTGTTGTGGCAAAATAGGAAACATTTGTGTCTAGTAAGATCGCTACAAAAAGGATGTGTTTTTGTGGCGAAATTGGTTTGGCCACCGTAACCTTTTGTGACGGTCCTACTGTGGCGGCCCTATGGCAAAATTATTTTCGCCACAAAAGTATTTTTGTGGCCAATTATTATATTTTTGTGACGATTTTGTTCTCCATAAAAAATTAATTTTGTTGTAGTGTGTATTTGATAACACTTGTGGCATTTGGACTAGATGTGTTTGATAACACTAGTGGCATTTGGGCTAGGTGTCATTGTGAGTCTAAACATGAACCTAGTGATAGATATATGGATTGGGCATCCTGTTGTGCATGTAGAAAACATGAACATTGTTTGACATGAGTTTAGTAGACTCTCGAGTCTATGTGGGTTTGTTGCTGTAGTTGCACAGGATTTGTGATGAGCATGCGAGGGATTGAAATAGATCCTCTTGACCATGCTAGGGATTGGTAGATCCCCGTGTGTTGTTACCCTGGTCAGTAGGGTGTCCTCGGGTTGAGAGGACTGGATCGCACTCACATTGTCTGTTCGGCTTGTTGGTGTTCGCGACACCACAGGCAGTGAGCTCCGGAGTAGTCACACTTATGGGTTGAGGGTTATCTCCCCAGCAGGCGGCCCTAGATGGTTGAGGGACTATCTCCCTGCGGGCCCTAGTATTGTGAGTTTGGCTTGACCTTCGGGTGAGCCGGTAAGATTGGGTCAAAGAGAAAAGAGACAGGTTGATAGATCATAATGTACCCTATGCTACTTGCATTGTTGCATCTTGTGTAGAGAGCGAGCATAGTGAGATCACATGTTATGTGTGGGGTCGATCATGATATTCTTGTGAGTTGGGCTTGGTCTTGTGAGAAGCCCCGATTGGGTCATGAATGAATTGGGTCAAGAGTGTGTGAGGGACACTGTTGAACATATAGAATCATGACATTCATTTCTTATTGTAAGGCATAGTAGTCATTGTTGCATGTTGTATGTTTAGTAGTGGTAGACTACACATTCAGTTGCATATATATCGCATTGCTCTCTCCTTTCGTATTACTATGCCTTATTAGACCTAGTGGGAAAGTCGGCGAGGTCGGCGGCCGAACCCACTGGGAACTTCTTTTAGTTCTCACCCCATGTTGTTGCAGAGCCACCATTAGCGGAGCGGCACCGGACTGAGGCGTGGGCATCGCGCCCTAGATAGCAGGGTCACCAAGTTTTAGGTCACCCTATGTACAAGCAAGGAATGTAAACAAATGTAAATGTAAATGTATTTCAGAATGAAAAATGTAATTGAGAGCGAAGTCGTATTTGAGGCAAATGGCATGTATTATGTATATTTTGAGGAAAATGTATGTAAATGTGAATGCTTCAAGTGTTGTAATAGCTAGGTTTAAATTCTCGCTCTTGTGATATGCCCTCGTGCAATTCATGTATATTGATTGTTTTCTCTGCGCAAAACTCTATGTACATGATGTTGACGAGCCTTGGGCGGACAGGGGAGGCTCTGTCCGTTCGGCGATCTGTGCGCGCGCCCGGACCGACCAAAGTGGCGGTCGCGGGGCGTGACAGATAAAGTGGTATCAGAGCGTAGAATGAGTCTAGGAGGACCTAGGAGACCTTAGACTTGGAAAGCCTTAAGGACTAGGGCTCGTGAATGGACGTAACTTGTGGCGAAAGTCGAGTGATTGGGTCAAGTGTCTCCAATAGTTTTTGGAGGCGGATTGAAGGTGTTGCAACTACTCTATTTAGATGATCATGTTGGCTGCAGACAACATGATGTCGAAAGTGGAGTAGGGGTACCCTATGACTTTCGTTGATTGGGTCGACGGTTGCGCGACGGAATCGGTTCGAGCGTTGGGGTCTGTTAGGCATGCGTGTTATCCCTCGAGTGACCGTGGCGAGTCACGTGGTAGTAGGGATGTTGTGGAGGACTGGATAGCCCTCCGATGTTGCGAACTAAGTGTCGCTAAGGGCGTGGCCTCTTTTCGAGGCCGAGATGCGTGGTCTTGAGGAGCCGATACGTGCCCTGACTTAGTGTCAGGATTGGAAGCTGTGGAGATTTGACAATTCTCGTCTTGGAGGATATGGACTCGTTTGCCCCAGCTAAGATGGGTGACGGATGCAATGTGCGACCCTGAGTGATGGATGTGGTGCACGATCCTTGATGAGGGGTGCAAAGGCACGACCCATGGGGGAACGGTGTAGGTAAAACCGAACTATGATCGGACGACGAGAATGAATTGGCCGAGTGGGCTTATAGAGTGATTAGCCCAGTAGTAATGCTAACGAGATGTACAGTATGCTATTAATGATGTATAAGGCACTATTGGAGTGATTTGTTAGTATGGACCGAAGCTTAATTTGATCTTGAGGAAGATCGAAGAAAAGGAGAGGGAATGCTTTCGAAGTGATTTGATCTTCCCTTGTCCTTAGATTCTTGGGATATTAGTATGTGTTGTTGTTGGCAGTTAAACTAAGTATGATTTGGTTGCGTGCCGGGAGGATTTAGGGTTTTAGCCCTCTTGTGTCCTAAGGTGGAACTTAGTAATGTCAGAGCTCTAGGCTGAACATGAGCTTAGGAGCATTTGGATGTGTGATGGACGTGCGCGTTAGCCTTGGAGCCATGGTATTGGGGATAGGTTATGGTGGTTGAGCGAATCCTTCCCTGAGATGATAATCTCAAGTAATTGAAGGAAAGGGAAAGTGAACGAGGGATATGAAACCTTTATGGATACGGTAGTGACCGCTTATGAAGAATTAACGACTTAGGGTCGTGCTCTAACCTTGGAACCCTTTGACGGATTGGTAATGGGAATAATTTCGCTGCCATAGAATTGGTGTGACGATTGCTAGATTTGGATGAGTTAGCCTTGAGGTGCAGCGGCTCAAAATGAGAGAGCGCTCATGGCAGGTAAAGGATAATGAAGCAGGGTTTGCTTGGTGATTGTAGCCAACACGAGATAGAGTAGAGGCATAGTGCGCTCGGCTGTAGAGTTGCCACGGAGGCACGAAGTGAAGGTTCAGCTGATGAGGGTTCGTTGGCAGTAGCACTCGGGCGTTGGCCAAGTGTGAAGGGAGCCGAGGACCGCTCAAGGGAGCTAGTGGTTCCTTCAGGGTGCCTAGTGGCTAGTATATGATACTCAGCAGAGTAGAGCTATACTGAACTTAGCCAAATCGGATGAAGTCCGATGGAAAGTGAATTAGGTGTACTTAGAATTGAATTTCGCGGGTTTCGGAATGATTGCGAGTGAACTAGAGCTCCGAGAAGCGAAGATGAAATTTTTGGGAAGAAATGAGTCTGGGCTGATGGACTCTCGGGTTCCGGACCGTGGCATCAGGATCCGGACCCTGATGTTATTGTTGGGCAGAGAGCGTATCAAGTTTAGACCTTGGGATCAGGATTCGAATTCTTTGCTTGCGGAACACCCAGTTGAGAGCATTTTGGTGGTTTCGCTGAGGTGAAGTTTCAGGTGAATACCTAAGTGTTGGATGGCCAAAGCATAATGCGCTTGGAGCGCCTTGGTCACGTGGCGACGATTAGAGGGCATTGCTTGGGGATTACTCGTGCCTAGACCATGTGTGGACTGTGGGCCTGGGGCCTTATGGACAGGCGCAGTCGGTATCATGTGATAGCAGTTCTGAACCTGAGGGTAGAGCTCGGCTAGGATTCATGGTCGGGACGGTAGTCCGAGCGATGACCCGGAGACGTGGAGTGCCACGTGTGGAACTGTGAGTTTGTTGGTACACCTAGAGTGTAGATGCGAATGGCCATAGGGTTACGATGACTTGCAATGTAATTACTCCTTGTTGGAGTTTCGATGCGTGGTCCCAAATGAGGACTCCACCATGTGATGATTGGGTCCGCACATGAGAGTGAGAGACGTTGCACGCTGTCGCATCAGACTTTACGCTGTGGGCCTACAAAGGCTTGTCGGTCAATGGACCCCCCTGTAGCAATCTGGATTAAACGGGTAAGCCGAGGGCTCTTCTAAAGGGAGCGTTAGTGGCTTGCGAGAAGGTGGAGGGTATTGATCAAAAGGGCAAAGGCCCAGTCATGTCGCTCGCCTGATTGGTAGAGTCACCAACTCGCAGAGCCTAGCGTTATCGCGGAGGTGGAATCGAAATTATGAACTGGGGGTTCGTATGGACTCATCGTAAGAGTAACGTGATGCCAACCTGTGGCATGTGGAAGTAGAGCAACATGCTCCGTGTGAGACGTTGGGATAGTAGAAGCCACATGCGAAATGGGGTCTATGTCTCGGAATGGATAAGTGCTCGAAGATGAGCCATGTCGTTGTGGAGCTGAAAATCTATGTGTGGTAGGATCCACTCGTGATGAAAGAAAACACCAAATGGGAGTTGCTTGTGAGCAATACCAGAGAGTGGACCAAATTAGGCTCCGGATTAGATCGGTGGGTGTGAGGAAAGAGTAATACTATATGATGTAGACTCTTTAACGGGCCAAATCAATGGGCTTGTTAAGTAGAAGGATTTGGAGTTGTGGATCCGATAGCACCAGTGCTAGCCGTGGGCGAAGATCATCTATGAAGAGGATGCCCGGGGTGGGGCATGAAGTGACACCCTGGAGGCCCTATGGAGTGAGGGAGGATCTGCCATGTTATGATACGGGTGGTGGTGGATCATTCGGCTAGTCGGCTCATTCCTGGCCGATCCACACCACGAGGTGGAAAGGCAGTTCCGACCTAGGATATTGCACTGTGAATGTGCGTGTGATTTTAAGAGCACAGGGGATGTACTACACAGTAGAGTTAGTGAAGTTGCTCGTCAACGGGTATTGACGGCGCAAGCATGACAAGAAAAACCTGTGCAGACGATGATTGGCAAATATGAAAGTTTGCGATAGATGATCGCATCATTGGATGTACCACCAGTGAGAGGGGTGAAGTAGTTTTGAGTGCGGGAGTTTCCGATGTATATTCTAACTCCCGAGGAGAAGGAATTGCGGAATCATGTGATTCCGTATGTTAAAGTCCAGTAGAGTAATCAGGACGTGATGCGAGAACACTACCCTCACCTCTTCTGTCGAGCTGAGGTATGAATTTGAGTTTCGCGGATGAAACTATTTTTAAGAGGGGGAGAATGTAGTGAACCGAATTTTTGTATACCTCTCCGAGCTTAAGTCAAGTTGGATGAATTGTGGTTAATAAGTGAATTTGATGAGTTCTATGTTGGGTTCCGAGAGCATCGGAACGATTAGAAGAAGTATCGGTAAAACTTGGAGAAAGTTGAGAGGAAAGGGAAACTTTTGAGAAGTGAGTGTACTTCGAAATCTAATGGTTTTTATAAGGAAAAATTATAAATCTCCGACTTTGAAAGTGTCCCATATGTGTAAGAGGAGTTTCGGTTGTGTTAGATTTGATTTGGAAAGAAAACGGAATGAAAATCAGAGTTTTGTAGTGAAAATGAGAAGAAAATAAAAAAAAGGCTGAAATTACTGTTCACCGGGTCCGGACCGCAGATCTGGGGTCCGGACCCCAGCTGCGAAAATGCTGAAATTGGGTACGGGTTCCAGACCTTGATGCAGGGTCCGGACCGTGCGCTGTTTGAAAGTTATAAAAACAGCCCCACAGCTCTTTTCTCTCATTCCCTCACCCCACATGCATGAGAGAAGGGGGAAACCCTTCTCTCTTCCTCTCTAACACCTCTCTCTCCCTCTCTCTTGCAACCTCTCCACCAAAGAGGAGATTGGAGTTGGAGGAGATGAAGCTTGCTTGGTGGTGAAGCAAGCTCTCCAATGGTGGATCAAGCTTGGGGAGCTCGCGACCCGAGGTGAGTTCTTCGAACTAGGGTTTAGGATTTGGATTAAATCCTTTAAAATTGGTGTATTAGAGATCTCTAGATGATTCTAGACTAGTTTAATCAAAGGATCACCACGATTTTCGGGTGTTCTTGAGGTTCATGAAACCTAGGGCTTAGATTTGGGGTTTTTATCCCTAGGGGGTTTTTGATCTAAATTGATCTTGTAAAACCTTAATTGAAGGATAAATCGACGTGTTGGGCAACTTGGATTGGAGTCCCTACGAGCCTACGGCGTTCAATTGGCAAAAATTGCCGTTTTGCCTTCGTTAGGCTTGGGTCGAGCTAAATCGGCGACGATAAATCGCGGGACTTGGGTTCTCGCATCTTGGCATCGAAACGAGGTGGGTGGTGCTATCCGGTGTTGGATTTCCTTTTATGTCTAAGTCGTCATTATTGGTCATATGTATATATGTGTAGAAATCATGCATCTAGGGTTAAATGTCATGATGAGCTTTCAATTTCCTTGCATGCTTCCTAACTAGAGTTAAACAAGTTACGTTGAGAATTCGGGCATTGGACGCATGAGGATTGGGTCGTTGGACAATGGAACCCTACGTATGCAAAGAACTAGAATGTGAACTAGAAAACATTGAACTTGGACATGAATGTGTGGCATTTGGGCTAGGTGTGTTTGATAACACTAGTGGCTTTTGGGCTAGGTGTGTTTGATAACACTAGTGGCATTTGGGCTAGGTGTATTTGATAACACTTGTGGCATTTGGACTAGATGTGTTTGATAACACTAGTGGCATTTGGGCTAGGTGTCATTGTGAGTCTAAACATGAACCTAGTGATAGATATATGGATTGGGCATCCTGTTGTGCATGTAGAAAACATGAACATTGTTTGACATGAGTTTAGTAGACTCTCGAGTCTATGTGGGTTTGTTGCTGTAGTTGCACAGGATTTGTGATGAGCATGCGAGGGATTGAAATAGATCCTCTTGACCATGCTAGAGATTGGTAGATCCTCGTGTGTTGTTACCCTGGTCAGTAGGGTGTCCTCGGGTTGAGAGGACTGGATCGCACTCACATTGTCTGTTCGGCTTGTTGGTGTTCGCGACACCACAGGCAGTGAGCTCCGGAGTAGTCACACTTATGAGTTGAGGGTTATCTCCCCAGCAGGCGGCCCTAGATGGTTGAGGGACTATCTCCCTGCGGGCCCTAGTATTGTGAGTTTGGCTTGACCTTCGGGTGAGCCGGTAAGATTGGGTCAAAGAGAAAAGAGACAGGTTGATAGATCATAATGTACCCTATGCTACTTGCATTGTTGCATCTTGTGTAGAGAGCGAGCATAGTGAGATCACATGTTATGTGTGGGGTCGATCATGATATTCTTGTGAGTTGGGCTTGGTCTTGTGAGAAGCCCCGATTGGGTCATGAATGAATTGGGTCAAGAGTGTGTGAGGGACACTGTTGAACATATAGAATCATGACATTCATTCCTTATTGTAAGGCATAGTAGTCATTGTTGCATGTTGTATGTTTAGTAGTGGTTATATCGCATTGCTCTCTCCTTTCGTATTACTATGCCTTATTAGACCTAGTGGGAAAGTCGGCGAGGTCGGCGGCCGAACCCACTGGGAACTTCTTTTAGTTCTCACCCCATGTTGTTGCAGAGCCACCATTAGCGGAGCGGCACCGGACTGAGGCGTGGGCATCGCGCCCTAGATAGCAGGGTCACCAAGTTTTAGGTCACCCTATGTACAAGCAAGGAATGTAAACAAATGTAAATGTAAATGTATTTCAGAATGAAAAATGTAATTGAGAGCGAAGTCGTATTTGAGGCAAATGGCATGTATTATGTATATTTTGAGGAAAATGTATGTAAATGTGAATGCTTCAAGTGTTGTAATAGCTAGGTTTAAATTCTCGCTCTTGTGATATGCCCTCGTGCAATTCATGTATATTGATTGTTTTCTCTGCGCAAAACTCTATGTACATGATATTGACGAGCCTTGGGCGGACAGGGGAGGCTCTGTCCGTTCGGCGATCTGTGCGCGCGCCCGGACCGACCAAAGTGGCGGTCGCGGGGCGTGACAAAGAAGCTTCTTTGCACCTTGGAAGTCCTTTTCCAAGCTCCAATCCACCACTTCTCTAAGCTTTGGAGAGATCTCTAGAGAGAGAAAGTGAGGGAGAGGGAAGGGAATGAGAGGAAAGTGAAGAGGAATGAGGGGAAAGACCTCAGCCCCCCCTACAGAACCTATTCACCGTGAAATTACCAAAATACCCCTCACTGGGCATTCTGCCTCAGCCGGGTCCGGACCTTGCAAGTGGGGTCCGGACCCCGTACTGATAACTGACCAGCGCGCAGGCCGGGTCCGGACCTTGGTGTCCGGGTCCGGAACCCGTACGCACCCCAACTCGGAAACCAGCTCGGATCCGGACCGTAACATCCGGGTCCGGACCGTGGCTGCCCGCGGACTTCATTGTCCGGACCCCAGCTTCCAGGGTCCGGACCCCGTGAGCAGTTTTGCTCCACTTGGTCCCTTTTTCACAATTTTTCGATTTTCGGGTTTCTACTCGTACCCATAATGTTCCGAAATCTTCGGAACCCAATTCCACACCAGCCATTATCGTCTTCCATCGAACTTTATCAAATTTAGTAAAGTTCGATACAACGCACCGAAATTTAGAGTGCTACACATCAATTCCAATTCAAGGGCTCATAATCAAGAAACCCTAAATCAAACCCTATTTTCTACCAAACTGGGTTTACATCCAAAATTTCATGCAATACTCATGAAAAGATGTTGCTAGAGAGCCACTCACCACCTCAAGAGCTCCAATCCAAGCTAGCAAGGGCTAGGGTTGAAGTTTGATCCACAAACAAGCTCATTTCTACCATCCCGAGCTCCTACCAAAGCCTAGGAGCAAGCCTCCAAGGAGAAAATGGAGAAAAAGAGATCAAATCTATGATCTAGAGGGTTGGAGAAGAGAAAATCTAGAGAGAGAGAGAAAAAAAAACCCACCTTCCATCTTCTCCCAAGCCTCAGCCAACAACAGCAATGAGGGAGGTGTGGGGTAAGTTATATTAGATGTAACAATATCCCCAAAAGCCCCTCCAAAGTCTAAAATTGCAAAACTGCTCGTAAACACATTCTGCAGCACTGTATTCCGGTATACGAATAGGCATTCCGGAATCAGCCTAAAAAATTCGCAAAACCCGAGCCTCGGCCAAAACAGATTTTTATACAGCATTCCGGAATCCCAAAATCCATTCCGGAATAAACTAAATCTGTTCCGGAATCTAAAAGCACATTCCGAAATACAGTGCAAAATCTGCACCTTTTGCAGATTTCTCTCTCCGGAGTCCGTTTTTGCACTCTCCAAGTCCCAAAAACACTCCCAAGCTCACCAAACTCAACCCGAATCTTCAGAATAGTATAAGGCACTATCCTCTCACTAGAACTCCGTAATTTGCTAAAGTTTAGTGTGCTACATGCTATTGCCCACAACTAGCCACAAGATGCTATCAAACACAATTAGTTAAGATGCCACCAAGTTCACGTCACCAACGTTCCACAATGTTTTCTAGTTCACATACTAGTTCTTTGCATTCATAGGGTTGCAATGTCCAACGACCCAATCCTCATGCGTCTAATGTCCGAGTTCTTGACCCAAGTTGGTTAACTCTACTTTAGGAAGCATGCAAGGAGTTGAAAGCACAAACACAATAATAACCCTAAAATGCATAATTTCTACATATATACATATATGACCAAAACAACGACTTAGACATAGAAAGAGATTCAACTATTCCGGATAGCACCACCCACCTCGATTCGATGCCAATTGTCGGGGAATCCAAGCAATTTAACTTCAAACGCTGATTCGGCACTTTTCGGCGCTAACGACAAAATTCTTTAATTTCGGCTCGATTTTCCTCAATCGACCACCGAAACTTCGCTACACTTCGAATCGAAGCTACTAGGCGTTCTTCTACAACCTTTAATTAGAGAATTACAAGATCAATTAAGATCAAAACCCTAAAATCTGAATACCCCCTTTCTAAACTCTAGAAATCAATTATTGCAAAACATCCAACAATCTTTGTGATTTATGCAATATTCTAGGTTAGAATCATGTAAGGTTACTAATTATCTCATTCTCGAAGGATTTACATAAAAACCCTAACTCAAAAATCTCAAAATCTCACCTTAGCTACTTTCCTTTCCTCAAGCTTCTTTTGCACAAGAGCTTGTTTCACCTCCAAGTAAGCCTTCTCTCCTCCAGTCTTCACTTGTTGGAGAGATTACTAGGGAGAGAGAGAGAGAGAGAGAGAGAGAGAGAGAGAGAGAGAGAGAGAGAGAGAGAGAGAGAGAGAGAGAGAGAGAAGTTAGAGAGTGAGGAAGAGTAAGAGAGAGATGGGGCTTGAGAGAAAAGAGAAGGGTTTTCTCTTGTGTTTGTGGAGAGAAATGAGAGGAGAAGTGTGAGACCCAGGTAGTCCTATATATAAGATATAATAGGGCTAAACTCTTAACCCGGCTTAAGCATTTTCGGCGGTGGCTAGGCCGAAGAGGTTGAGAGAGTTAAGCGTGCTAGGACGGGAGTAGTCCTAGGATGGGTGACCCCCTGGGAAGTTGGGGCGTCACAGTTGGTATCAGAGCCAATTACCAGCCGGAAGTGTGAGATGAGTCTCGGCTGAGCCGGGTCTGAATGACAGACTAGCGAGACGTCTCACATCGCCTGGTACTTGTGAGTCTGAGCCTGACGAGGACGTCAGGGCTTAAAGGGGGGGAGATTGTGAGACCCCAGGTAGTCCTATATATAAGATATAATAGGGCTAAACTCTTAACCCGGCTTAAGCATTTTCGGCGGTGGCTAGGCCGAAGAGGTTGAGAGAGTTAAGCGTGCTAGGACGGGAGTAGTCCTAGGATGGGTGACCCCCTGGGAAGTTGGGGCGTCACAGTTGATTGTGAGACCCCAGGTAGTCCTATATATAAGATATAATAGGGCTAAACTCTTAACCCGGCTTAAGCATTTTGGGTGGTGGCTATGCCCAAGAGGTTAAGAGAGTTAAGCGTGCTAGGACGGGAGTAGTCCTAGGATGGGTGACCCCCTGGGAAGTTGGGGCGTCACAGTTGGTATCAGAGCCAATTACCAGCCGGAAGTGTGAGATGAGTCTCGGCTGAGCCAGGATTATGCAGCGAGGAGAGCGAGGCTCTCATGCTGTTGACTGTTGTGGGTGGAGCGCGGCTCACCACAAAGTCGGATTAGGCTAGCGAGACGAGTCTCACATCGCCTGGTACTTGTGAGTCTGAGCCTGACGAGGACGTCAGGGCTTAAAGGGGGGGAGATTGTGAGACCCCAGGTAGTCCTATATATAAGATATAATAGGGCTAAACTCTTAACTCGGCTTAAGCATTTTGGGTGGTGGCTAGGCCCAAGAGGTTAAGAGAGTTAAGCGTGCTAGGACGGGAGTAGTCATAGGATGGGTGACCCCCTGGGAAGTTGGGGCGTCACAAGAAGTGAGTTGGGATCCATTTATAGTCCCCCCAACAATTTCAACTTAACCCCTCCAAATCATAAAATTTCCACTCAAACCACACCTATTCTTTTTTTTTTCTTTTTTTTCTTTTTTTTGTGCTTGCTCTAGAAGCCTCGTTTCCACTCTAAACTCACCCCAACTTATTTATAATTCATCCAGGATTCATCTAAACTTTCTCAAATAGTCTCAAACACCATTTCACCCATACTTGCCCAATTTTGCCAAAGTTCGGGGAAGTATATGAAAATTCAGTACACTGCATTCTCCCCCCAATAAAAATAGTTTCGTCCGTGAAACTTGAATTCATACCTCAGCTCGATTGATCGAAGAGATGAGGATAGCGCTCTCGCATCACGTCCTCGAGTTCCCAAGTAGCCTCTCGTTCATCATGATTGCTCCACTGAACTTTACATACGGAATCACACGATTCCGCAATTCCTTCGTTTCGCGAGCGAGAATGCACACCGAAAACTCCTCATAAGTCATATGCTCGTGAAGCTCTAACGGTTCAAATTGGAGGACATGAGCATGATCGTGAATGTACTTGCGGAGTGTAGAGACATGAAACACGTTGTGAACTCCAGCAAGCCTTGGCGGTAGTGCGAGCCGATATGCCACGGCGCCAACCCGATCCAAAACCTCATACGGTCCAATGTATCAGGGACTAAGCTTTCCCTGAATTCCAAACTGCCTCACACCACGCATGGGTGACACCTTCAGGAAAACGTAGTCTCCAACCGCGAACTCAAGACTTCACTGGCGCACATCCGCATAACTCTTCTGTCGAGTCTGCGCCGTCAAAAGCCTTTGGCGAGCAAGGCGGACCTTCTTTTCCGCTTCCTGTAACACATCCGGACCAAGGGCGATTCGTTCGCCAACCTCACTCCAATGTATAGGAGATCGTCGACACTTTCTTCCGTAGAGAGCTTCGAATGGCGCCATTCCAATACTCGCCTGATAGCTGTTGTTATAGGCAAACTTGGCCATCGGCAAATTAATGTGCCATCCACCCTTGTAATCAAGTACACACGTCCGAACCATATCCTCAAGGATTTGAATTGTTCTTTCCGATTGACCATCATTCTGAGGATGAAACGCGGTGCTGAAATCGAGCTGTGTGCCAAGAGCATCCTGCAGGCTCTTCCAAAAATGAGATGCGAATCGGGTGTCCCGATCCGATACAATAGTCGTCGGAACTCCATAGGGCTGTACAATCTCATCGAGGTAGACTTGCGCTAACCTGTCGCCCGACCACGTGGTGTGGATTGGTAGGAAGTGAGCCGACTTTGTTAAACGATCCACCACCACCCAGATTGCGTCGTGGCCCCCTTGTGAACAGGGTAATCCCACGACAAAATTCATAGCTATATCTTTCCACTTCCAAACGGGAATTGGCAAACTCTGAAGCTTTCCCGCCGGAAGTCGGTGTTCTGCCTTCACTTGTTGGCACACGAGGCATTGCGCCACATAGCACGCAATATCCTTCTTCATCCCAGGCCACCAATAGTGCATTTTTAGGTCCTTGTACATCTTGGTGCCGCCTGGATGAATGCTATAGGGAGATTGACGAGCTTCTCGTAGAATATCTCCCCGAACCTCTTCAACATTTGGCACACACAATCGGTTTCGAAACCGAAGTGCGCTATTGGAGCCAATACTAAAATCACCGGCACGCCCACCCTCAACGTCGTGCCGCACCTTTTGGAGATCCGGGTCTGAAGACTGTCGATCCTTGACCCTTTCCAACAAGGTCGGTTGAACGACAAGAGCAGTGAGTATAATTGGGGCGTCCGGAGCCACAACCACTAGGTTGAATTGCTGCATTTCCTCAAGCAACGGCGGCTGGCCTGTGATCAACATTGCAAGGTTTTCCACTGATTTTCTACTAAGCGCATCCACTACCACATTAGCTTTTTCGGGTGGTAAAGAATAGTTACATCATAATCTTTCAATAATTCCAACCACCTGCGCTTCCTCATGTTCAACTCCTTCTGCGTGAATAAGTATTTGAGGCTCTTGTGATCTGTGTACACCTCGCAATGTTCACCATACAGATAGTGTCTCCACAGCTTAAGAGCGAAGACCACCGCAGCTAGCTCTAGGTCATGGATGAGATAGTTTTTCTCATAGCTCTTCAACTGACGGGAAGCATACGCAATAACTTGCCCGCATTGGATCAGAACACACCCAAGATCTTGATACGACGCATCGCTATACACCACAAAACTCTCCCCTGAACCGGTAGAGTAAGAATTGGAGCTGTGGTTAACCTTTCCTTTAACTCATTAAAGCTCCGATCACACTCGTCGCTCCACGAGAATTTGATTCCCTTATGCGTTAGGCGCGTCAGTGGAATAGTGATCTTCGAAAATTCCTCCATGAACCGACTATAATAGCCTGCAAGACCAAGAAAACTATGGATCTGTAGTACTCTAAATTTTGGTGCGTTATACCGAACTTTACCAAATTGGAGGAAGTTTGGAGAAAGCCGGTAATGGCTAATGTGAAATTGAGTTCTGAGGGTTTCGGAATGATCGGGAGTGAGTTAGAGTTCCGAAAATAAAAAATCAAAATTTTTGGAAAAAACCAAACTGGAGCTAAGTTGCTCTCGGGGTCCGGACCCGAGACTTGGGGTCCGGACAATGAAATCCTGTGGAACAGCTAGAGTCCAAACCCGGACACCCAGGATTGGAGCCGACCTGTTTTTTGAGCTGAGTTGCTCACGGGTTCCAAACCCGGCTGTGGGGTCCGGACCCGGCCTGCGTACCTGTGTGGGAGAATTACTCTTCGGGTCCGGACCCGACTTGCAAGGACCCGGCTGATGCAGAATGTCTGAATCAAGGGCATTTTGATAAATTTGCAAAGTGGGGTTATGTATAGGGGCTGAGGTCTCTCCCTCTTCATTTCTCCTTCACCTTCCTCATTTTCCCTCTCCCTCTCCTCACTTTCTCTCTCTAGAGATCTCTCCAAAGCTTGGAGAAAATGAGGATTTGATCTTGGAGAAGGACTCTAAGGTGGATTTGGAGCTTCTTGGTGCAAGAAGAAGCTAGGGAGCTAGGGCTTTGAGGTGAGTTCTTGTGATTTAGGGTTGAAACCTTGGATTTGATCATTGATTTTGAGGTTTTTGGAAACCCTAGGCAATCTAGATCACAAATGGTGGGGATTGGCCATGAAATTTGGGGTTCTTGCATGCATGCATGTAAGCCCTAGGTAGAATGAGGGCATTTGCCTTGGGAGGTTCTAAAAAATATTTGGACCTTCGGAAATTTCAATGGAGGCATAGGAAATCATGTGGGAACAATTGATTTCGTTGAACAAAAGGATTTGAGGGTTCGTAATGTGTGAGAATTCGAATTCTTAATTTTTTGTGAAAATTTGAATTCTGTGTTCCTCTCCCCTTTTGCTGTGTATTTGATCCGTATTTGCAGATATATACATGTATAGGTATATATATATGTATATATATATATATATATATATATATATATATATATATATATATATATATATATATATATATATATATATGTATATATGTATATATGTTGTATTTATTGAGTATTTTATTGTTTATGTTTTGGGTTGCGGAGAGAGAACGACTTAACGGCGCAATTCGGAGTTCGTTTCTGATGATCCAAAATGGTAGATTCGATGTCTCGGCAGTGCTGAATTTGATGGCGCGATCCGTTTCGACATGCGACGGACGAATCGAGAGATATCGCAAGTTCTTCGCTGAGAGGTCGAATGGTACAATTATTGTTTCGCGATCTGGACCCCGTTTCTCGCATCGTTTCGCGTGAGCTAGAATGTGGAGGGGTGTCTGGGCATTTTGTTCCTACTGTGAGGGACCCTGAGGTTATATTCTTTGTTTGAGGGGCTTTTTTGCAAATATACCATGTGTATTTGTTGTGTGTGAGTGTGAGTGGAGAGAGAGAGAGAGTGAACTCTTGTCCTCCTCTTCTCCCTCAGCTCCCAGAGGTGCCACCCCCTCTCCCCAGCTCCTCTGCCATCTCCCCGAGCTCCGCCGGCCGCCGCCGACCACCTCTGGCCGGCGCAAACCCCGACCAACTCCCTCTCTCCCTTTTCTTCTTCTTCTCCTCATGCTTCTTCTTCTCCTTCCCTGCGGTGTGCACCCAGGGTGAACCCACGCCTGAGCTCCCCCTGAGGTGGCACGACCGCCGTTGACCTGTCCCGTCGCCGGGAGCCGCCGCCGAGCAGCTACAGCTGCTGCTAGGGCAGCTGCGGGCCGAAGCTGTTGGACCCGAGCCGCTGCCGCCTCCCGCCGCCTTGGAGGGTGCGCGCCGCCACCCTCTGGTCCTCCGGCGCTGTCGCCTTCCTCCTCGGCCACCCCTGTGTCGCCGGAGCGCCGCCGCAGCCGCCACTGCCGCCGCCTGGGCTGTTAGGGCAGCCGCGGCCGAGCACGCTCCGCCGTCGCCGCCGCCGGTTTTTTCCTTGTCGCGGTCACCGGCATCCCGACGTCCGGCGACCCCCTCTTGCCGGTGCTCGCGTCGCCGCCGGCCGCCGTCGCCGTCCGTTGCCGCACCGCCGTGCCCTAGCCAACCCGAGAGTGGGCACTCTCCCCGCGCCGCCGCCGCCGCTTCCTGCCGCCGGCTGAGGTGAGCACCCTCTTCCTCACAACCCCCGCACCCGACCCTGGCCGCCGCACGCCGTGCATGTCGGCCGGCAGCCGGCCGGAGCTAGTTGCTCCGGCCAGGGTGATTTTTGGTTGCAATTTGGGCCGCATGCATGTATCTTGCTCCCTGTTGCCTCCCGAAGCTCGGGAAGGTGAGCACGATGATCGCAGCGACGCGCTGATCATCATGCTCACCTCAGTTTTCTGTTTGGGTGTGCCGTTTCGCTGTTCGGCCTTTGTCGAGTTATTTTATCGCATGTGAGCACTGTATTTATGGGTTTTTTGTGCTTGTGACTGGTCCTGTCGTAGTGGGGCTGTGAGCACGGCCTCTGTTACATCGTTACCTATCCGCTGGTGCTTGCGGAAGGTCGTGCGGACGAAAGGAATGCTCGAATGGCCTTATTTATGCTTGTTATGTATGTAAATGTTGATTGTTTTGGGACTCTGGTGATTGTGGCAGCGTTGCGATGCTGCGGGCAGCAAGGGCATGACCCTTGAGGCCCTGTGGACTGGTTGTCCAACCCCTTCGCCCTTCGCGGAGATCCGGATTTATTTCCGATGCGTTTTCCGATGAAATAATCGACGAAACGCGTGTTTTTAGTCGTGTGACTCACTTGCTGGTTTCGCGAGTGACTTGGCTTCGTCGTTTAGCCTCGTTGGCTGTTCCTCATCGCTGTCCCGAAGTTCCGAGGACAGCAGATGAGTGACGAACAGTTCCGGTAACAAATCGGCATTTTTTCGGGAACCCAGGAAGCCGTTTCGGGTGCGTTTGTGTTCGTGGCACCCCGAGCTTGTGCTCGCTGTCCCGCCACTTTGTTTTGTGTGTTTGGGGACAGAGGAGGACTTGGTTTGGCTGTTGGTACCCATGTGGAGCTTAGTGTGGTTTCGGGATCGTCCCGGTGGGTTTTCTGGGCGATCCGTCGGTTTCGGGATGTGAGAGCTATGTGTTTAGTGTCGACTTGGTGGACCTTGACCCTGTGAGTCTTTCGTAGGTCCTCTCGTGGTTCCCGAGAGCCGTCGGTGTTAGGCTCTATCGTTTCGACAGGTGGGTACTTCGATTCGGAGTTGGTTCAGTGGACTATGGTGATACCTTTCTATCCCTTCTCTTGCATTTCAGTTATTAGTTCACTTGACTCCCGTTGACTCTACTTATGTGTGCTTGGATAGTAGAGTAGTTGTGGTTTGCATGGTTCTTGAGACGACTTAGTTGGTCGGTGTTGATCGCATGTTGTTCCGAGCGATCCTCGTTGTGGTTTATCAGTTGCTTCACGGCTCGTTGCCGTTCTGTGGATTGAGCATTCGCATCGATCGTCACAGCTCTTCTAGCACTTCACGTACACCAGCGGTCTGATCCACCGCCTGGGGGTGTTCTTTTCCGAAAAAGGGTCGCGTGCATCCGACCCGTGAGCCTCTTAGCACGTGCATCTGCGGAGGTTATGTGCCGATGGTTGAGCAGGTTGTGACAGTATCAGGGATACATCCCGGTGGCTATGATTGGGTATACTTTGTGGTTATCTCCATTGATGCATATACTAGTTGCTTACAGTAGCATAGTTGTTCAGTTGTATGTCAGCCTCATACTTACTTGTGCTACTGTTTACCTTATCTATCTTTTGTTGACCCTCGTGCCGGTGTGTACACCTCGCCTTCGTCGGCTTGAGGTACCCAGTGGGAGGGGAGACATGTTTTACATGTTCTCACCCCCCGCCCTCGTTGTTGTTTTCAGGTGAGCAGGGTGGTGAGAGTCGGGACGTAGCGAGGCACGCCTAGTTAGTGGTACTAGAGGTCCCGACCTGTGAGGCTTCTCTCTCCAGATTTGGTTATCACCCTTATCCTTTATCAGTTAGTTATGGATGTGGTTCAATTACACTGTGGTTGTTTTATCTAGCATGTTATGATTTGGTACAGTTATACTATGGATGTTCTGTCTTGCATGCTTAGATCTTGTGGATTTTGTTTAGTACTCATGTGTGGAATGCATGCTTAGACTTTTGGATGTCGATGCTTTTAGATCTATCATTGTGGTTTGATAAGGCATATCATGGATTTCTACCCCTCGTGGTAGCATTTTCAAATAAAGGTTTCTGTGTGGGAAACAATTTTCAAATGGATTTCCGATCGATCGACTTCTGGAATTTCAAAAGAGAGTTCTCGTGTGGGGAACGATTTTCAAATGATTCTTGAATGTTTGAGATTAGGGTTTCAAAATAAAGCTTCTGGGTAAGGAGCATTTTCTAGAATGATCTGTGTTTGTGCATCGCATCATCCTGCGCCTAAGGACTTGCTTAGATTCATACAGGTTTAAGGACTGTTAGCTATATGAATCTTGTTGTGTTGTTGTGGTTTGTGTGATGAATGAATGGTGGTTGTGATCCTGTTGTATGTTGTGTACGCCGTGCAAATACAGGGGATGCTCTGTCCGTGTGCACAGTGGACCCTGTATTTTTGGCGGGTCTGTACGTGGCGCGGGCTAGGCTTTCAAAAAAAAAAATGGCACGTATTTTCGTTTCTAAAACTAGCCCGGGGCGTGACAGATTAATATGGTATCAGAGCGTAAAGGGAACAAACACTCATTCATTCATTAACTTGTAACTGAACCATTAGTTAGGATGACCCATAGGAAGACCTAAGGTGTATAGGTGCGCGAGTTCAAGGGGTTTGTTTTCGGCTTGTGTTTTGTGGGTGTTGCCGACCCCTTTCTCTTGCGCAGGTTTCTATTTTTGCAGATGGCTTGTGGTCGTGGTAGACCTCCCCGTCCGGGTCGTGGTGATAGGCGTGTGCCTACGGAGCCGTCTGCTGGTGTTCAGACTCGGGCTATTGCGGCTGGTTCGAGTGAGGAGCTGGCAGGAGGCGGACAGCCTGATGTAGACCGTACCCTGTGTGCTTGAGGCCGAGGCGAGGGGTCAGTTGACGACCCTCTCCGGCATGTTCCGGCAGTTTATGCAGCAGCAGGCTACGGCGACTGCCGCTCCAGCCTCTCCTCCTCCTTCGCCGAGTGCCCCGATGACTGCAGACCCTCCTGTGGCACCCACCCCGTTGTGACCACGACCGCGACGACGACAGCGACTACGTCGGCTGTTTCGCGTGTGGACGCCGACCCCGTGATTGGGGTTGGTGGCCACATCCGAGCGCGATTGGCGGATTTCCTGAGGTTCGATCCGCCCTTGTTCGCAGACTCGTGCTCCTTCTAGAAGTGGTGGTGGAGTACCAGACAAATACCAAGTGGCAGGGTGTTTTCCCCTTTGCGTAACCACTCTTCGGTAGGTGGTGGCCCTACCGGGCTAGGTGACGTCACTTGGTGGATCTGTGTTGTCGTTTGGGCTGTTCTTGCCCTGGCCCCACTTTTCGTGTAGAGCACGAGGGCCACTGCGAGCGTCTCTACGGAGACGGTGCCTTGAGCGGTTTCGACCGCAACTTTAGTGTTACTTTCTCTGTTTTGTTGGGTAGGGCGGTGAAGCCTACCCCACTGACGTATTGCTGGTGGAATCGTCAGTGTTGGTCTTTCGACCTTTAGCTAGTCCTTGCGTCAAACTGACGTGTACTAGACTGAGTGGACACTGTTTGGTGTCGGGTTTTTGTTGGTGCCTACATGGTTTGCGGCTATCCTAACATCTTAATTGGTGTGTCTTGGGATTTCTGATGGTATTTGTAGGCTTTCGTGCTGTCGCGAGATCTTCCTGGTTGTTGTTGGAGGTCTCACTGCGTTTGACGTTGGTTAGTCGACGCTGGAATTGTTTTCCTTCGCTTTGGCTCGTGTGGTTGGCGACCCTATGTCGCGAGTAGCCGTCGGTTTGTTGTTGGAAGCCGAAGACTCCTAGGGAGTTGGCTCAGAGCAGACCTTGTTTTGTGGGTCGGTTTGCTGTTTCCCGTTAATTTGGTGATTCTTTCGTGATTTTGGTCCAGCTTTGGAGTTGGTTGACCTGGTACCTTTGTGGTGTTGCCAACTGGTTGTTGGCGTTTGATCTTGGGATATTTCGCTTTCTTTTGATAAGTACGTTGGCTGCAGACAACGTAGTGTCAAAACTTAGGACGGACTTCCAGGGTCCGGACCCGGACAGCGAAACAGCAAGTATGCGTACGGGTTCCGGACCTCAGCTTCCAGGGTCCGGACTCGGTCTGCGAACCAGCATAACCTGCTCACGGGTTCCGGACCTCATGTTCCAGGGTCCGGACCTCGTAGTATGAATTTTTCCGATTCGTTTATAAATCATTAAAAACCTATTCTAATGTCTTCCAAACACTTAAATTATATATATAAATCATCATCAAGATTATTTAAACTTACCAAGCATCGTGAATTCATACGTTGAGTCTGCGAGTCTTCAAACTTCGTTTCTTCTTCTTTAAACCTTCAAGACTCCGACTCACTTCACAAAAAATGCCAATATAAAATTCGTAACATATGAGCACTATTTTTATGGGTTTTTTGTGCTTGCGACTGGTCCTGTCACAGTCAGGCTGTGAGCACGGCCTCCGTTACATCGTTACCTATCCGCTGGTGCTTACGGAAGGTCGTGCGGACGAACGGAATGCTCGAACGGCCTTATTTATGCTTGTTATGTATGTAAATGTTGATTGTTTTGGGACTCTGGTGATTGTGGCAGCGTTGCGACGCTGCGGGCAGCAAGGGCATGACCCTTGAGGCCTTGTGGACTGGTTGTCCAACCCCTTCGCCCTTTGCGGAGATCCGGATTTATTTCCGATGCATTTTCTGATGAAATAATCAGCGAAACGCGTGTTTTTAGTCGTGCGACTCACTTGCTGGTTTCGTGAGTGACTTGGCTTCGTCGTTTAGCCTCGTTGGCTGTTCCTCATCGCTGTCTCGAAGTTCCGAGGACAGCGGATGAGTGACGAACGGTTTCGGTGCCAAATCGGCATTTTTTCGGGAACCCGGGAAGCCGTTTCGGGTGCGTTTGTGTTCGTGGCACCCCGAGCTTGTGCTCACTGTCCCGCCACTTTTTTTTGTGTGTTTGGGGACAGCGGAGGACTTGGTTTGGCTGTTGGTACCCCTGTGGAACTTAGTGTGGTTTCGGGATCGTCCCGGTGGGTTTTCCGGGCGATCTGTCGGTTTCGGGATGTGAGAGCTATGTGTTTAGTGTCGACTTGGTGGACCTTGACCCTGTGAGTCTTTCGTAGGTCCTGTCATGGTTCCCGAGAGCCGTCGGTGTTAGGCTCTATCGTTTCGACAGGTGGGTACTTCGATCCGGAGTCGGTTCAGTGGACTACGGTGATACCTTTCTATCCCTTCTCTTGCATTTCAGTTATTAGTTCACTTGACACCCGTTGACTCTACTTATGTGTGCCTGGATAGTAGAGTAGTTGTGGTTTGCATGGTTCTTGAGACGACCTAGTTGGTCGGTGTTGATCGCCTGTTGTTCCGAGCGATCCTCGTTGTGGTTTATCAGTTGCTTCACGGCTCGTTGCCGTTCTGTGGATTGAGCATTCGCATCGATCGTCACAGCTCTTCTAGCACTTCACGTACACCAGCGGTCTGATCCACCGCCTGGGGGTGTTCTTTTCCGAAAAAGGGTCGCGTGCATCCGACCCGTGAGCCTCTTAGCACGTGCATCTGCGGAGGTTATGTGCCGATGGTTGAGCAGGTTGTGACAGTATCAGGGATACGTCCCGGTGGCTATGATTGGGTATACTTTGTGGTTATCTCCATTAATGCATATACTAGTTGCTTACAGTAGCATAGTTGTTCAGTTGTATGTCAGCCTCATACTTACTTGTGCTACTGTTTACCTTATCTATCTTTTGTTGACCCTCGTGTCGGTGTGTACACCTCGCCTTCGTCGGCTTGCGGTACCCACTGGGAGGGGAGACATGTTTTACATGTTCTCACCCCCTGCCCTCGTTGTTGTTTTCAGGTGAGCAGGGTGGTGAGAATCGGGACGCAGCGAGGCACGCCTAGTTAGTGGTACTGGAGGTCCCGACCGTGAGGCTTCTCTCTCCAGATTTGGTTATCACCCTTATCCTTTATCAGTTAGTTATGGATGTGGTTCAGTTACACTGTGGTTGTTTTATCTAGCATGTTATGATTTGGTACAGTTATACTATGGATGTTCTGTCTTGCATGCTTAGATCTTGTGGATTTGGTTTAGTACTCATGTGTGGAATGCATGCTTAGACTTTTGGATGTCGATGCTTATAGATCTATCATTGTGGTTTTATAAGGCATATCTTTGATTTCTACCCCTCGTGGTTGCGTTTTCAAATAAAGGTTTCCGTGTGGGAAACAGTTTTCAAATGGATTTCCGATCGATCGACTTTTGGGATTTCAAAAGAGAGTTCTCGTGTGGGGAACGGTTTTCAAATGATTCTTGAATGTTTGAGATTAGGGTTTCAAAATAAAGCTTCTGGGTAAGGAGCAGTTTCTAGAATGATCTGTGTTTGTGCATCGCATCATCCTTCACCTAAGGACTTGCTTAGATTCATACAGGTTTAAGGACTGTTAGCTGTATGAATCTTGTTGTGTTGTTGTGGTTTGTGTGATGAATGAATGGTGGTTGTGATCCTGTTGTATGTTGTGTACGCCGTGCAAATACAGGGGAGGCTCTGTCCGTGTGCACAGTGGACCCTGTATTTGTGGCGGGTCTGTACGTGGCGCGGGCTAGGCTTTAAAAAAAAAAATGGCACGTATTTCCGCTTCTAAAACTAGCCCGGGGCGTGACATAATGGGTAACGAACCATTTTTGCTTATGTTAGGGCAAGAAGCTTGGGTTGAAGCAAGAACTCAAGGCTTGGAGGCCCAACCACTTAAGGAAATCAACCAATAGGAAGCTCTTGAGGTGGGTTTGTGTTGCACCGAAGTGATTAGGTCACTTCCATGTCTAGGGTAAAATAACCATCATGATAATGGTATAGTTGTATGAAATCCTAGAATTGTAACATGCATGTTGGCAAGAATGTTTGTTTAAATGATTTGAGCCATAGGCTCACCTTGCATGTAAGTGAATTCAAGTATTTTATGAATTTACATACTTGGAGATGTAAAGTATGTGATGTGAAACCTAGTGTCATCGAACATAGGTGGGAAATGATGATGTGAAACCTAGAACATAGGTTGGAAATAATGATGTGAAACCTAGTGTCATCGAACATAGGTTGGAAATGATGATGTCAAACCTAGTGTCATTGAACATAGGTTGGAATGATGATATGAAACCTAGCATTATTGAATGTAGGTTGAATGTTGACATGAATATGTAACTATGACGTCACAAACGACGTGTGTGACTAAGTGGGAGGCATGTGGCGATTCCGCTACCCACGTGTAATGATGGCGGTGATTCCGCTACTCAGAAATTGGGACCAAGATGGGGATGGCGATTCCATTGCCCAGTGCCCTACACTAAGTGGTAATTCCGTGATTAGTGAAAAATGGGTTGGTTACGCAGCGATCCTGGTACCAATACCAAGTATTCGAAATGGATTGGTGGAGCAGCGATTCTGACACCAATGCCAAGTATTCTAGAAAATGGGTTGGTGGAGCAGCGATTCTGACACCAATGCCAAGCATTCGAAAATGGGTTGGTGGAGCAGCGATTCTGACACCAATGCCAAGTATTCTAGAATATGGGTTGGTGGAGCAGCGATTCTGACACCAATGCCAAGCATTCGATAATGGGTTGGTGGAGCAGCGATTCTGACACCAATGCCAAGTACTCTAGAAATTGGATTGGTGGAGCAGCGATTCTGACACCAATGCCAAGTATTCGAGAAATGGGTTGGTAGGCGGCGATTCCGACACCAATGCCAGAGAATGACATAAATGGAATTGTATGACGAAACTTGTGGGATGAACCTAGGAGAAAATGAAAGATATTATTTATATAGGTTGCATCCATTCATGTTTAAATTTAACATGTAATTGTAGTCATGCATAGTTAATTATGAACTAACCTATGCTTGTGTTGTTTTCTTTGGACGTGTTGAGTCGAGCTTCTCCCTTGGGTGGCCTTACCTACTGGAAACTATGTTTATAGTTCTCACCCCCATATTTTTCAGGTCCATCCGCGAGTGAGGCGGCGGAGCGAGGCAAGGGCTTGGCGTGATTAGATAGCGGCCCTTCCCATTTTGGCTCATGTACCTAGATATATCCCCAACTTTTGGACAACGAATAGTATAGGGGTTATGTAAAGCGTGTAAATTGTAAACTCCATGTTTTGGAACTTATCGCATGGAATGTATGTAATGCAAAGAAAAAGTTGGCATGTATTAATGTGCAAATGTGATGTAATAGAAGTAGATGCTTCTTTATTTTGATGCTTTCCTTGTGCAACTAATGTACTCAGTTCCTGTTTGGAACATCGTATTGATGCATGTTTTGTAACGCTTTGGGCGGATAGGGAAAACTCTGTTCGTTCGGCGGGTCTGGCGCACGCGCCTGTGCGGGTTGTCCTTCCACCTAGTCGGTGTTAAGGCACGGCGGGGCGTGACAGGATCTCCGTGACATTCGTCGGGTGAGGCCAATCTTTAATCGCCTCTACTTTTCCGGGGTCGACAGACACACCACCCTCTGATATCACATGACCCAAGAAGGCGACTTCACAGAGCCAAAAGTCGCACTTCTTCAACTTCGCATAAAGCTTCTCCTCCCGAAGAATTTGAAACACAACTCTCAAATGCTCTCCGTGTTCTTCATCACTTTGGAAGTAGACCAGTATGTCATCTATGAATACTACGACAAATCGATCTAAAAAGGACTTGAAAGACACAGTTCATTAAATCCATGAACGCTGCGGGGACATTTGTAAGCCCAAATGGCATAACCGTGAATTCATAATGCCCATACCGCGTACGAAACGCTGTCTTATGCACATCCTCCGGCTTGATCTTCAACTGGTGATACCCCGACTGAACATCGATCTTCGAATACACCCGAGACCCTTGCAATTGATCTAACAAATCATCGATGCGGGGCAACGGGTACCTATTCTTGATCGTGACCTTGTTTAGTTCGCGATAATCCACGCAGAGCCGGAGCGTGCTATCCTTCTTCTTCACAAATAATACCGGGGCTCCCCAAGGTGATACACTTGGCTTGACAAAGCCCTTATCAAAAAGATCTTGCAATTGAGCCTTTAGTTCTTTTAACTCGGCCGGTGCCATTCTATATGGGTCTTTTGAAACTGGCGCGGTCCCGGGAACCAAGTCTATCACGAACTCGATCTCCCGGTCCGGTGGTATTTCCGGCAACTCTGGAGGAAATACATCCGAAAACTCACAGACCACTGGGATGTCCTCGAGCGCCGGAACCTCCCTACGGCTCTCCACCACCGTCGCCAAATAAGCCACACAACCACTATTGATTAATTTCTTCGCACGCGACATGGTCACAGTCGTGGTAAAGAGAGAACTCTTACAACCACGATAGATGGACTCCTCTTGTCCAGGCTCACAAAAAGTTACCACCTTACTTTCGCAATCAATGGTCGCGTAGTATTTCGAGAGCCAATCCATACCTAATATTAGGTCGAACCCTTTTAATTGTCTCAATACCATTAAATCCTCCGGCATAATCCAATCACCTATTTGCACTGGACAAGCCGCGCATACATCCGTAACACAAAATGCATTTTCGGGAACATGGACCCACCTAGCATGCATGCCTTCTATAATGCTTATGCCATGAATGACTGCAAATGATTGGCTAATAAACGAGTGGGATGCACCCGTGTCAAATAAATATCTACATCTTATTCCATTTAACAACACGATACCTGCTACGACGTCGTCGACCACGGCAGGTTCCTCCACTTGAGCAGCGAACACACGGCCACTTGGCGCCGGTCAAAATCCCTCGAACTGACGCGGCATCAAAGCGCGCCCAACAGATGTGGCGGCGGGCGAAACTCCCGCATACTGTCTCGGGGCTGACTGAACCAAAGCAAATGACGGGGCAAGTGATGGTCCTCTCGGGCACTCACGACTTATGTGTCCAGCCTGACCACATCTATAGCACCTCCCCTCACGATGCTCACAGCCTGTCGGTCGATGGTCCCCGCTACAAATAACACAACGCAAGGTTCCATGGCTCTTTGACTACGCCCGCGGGTACCTAAGGGGCCTCTTGGAACTCGACTGCCCCCCGGCACCACTCGTAGTCCGCTTCCTTCCTTTCTCTTTCACAAACGACTCGCGCTCCTCCCGCGCGATCGCATTCCCTTGTCTACCCATAGAGCCCGGTCCAACACCTCAACAAAGGTTTGAAGCTTGAAGGAGTGCACAACTCTGAAAATCTCGGGCCGAAGTCCTCGCTCGAAGCACTCCGCCTTGTCCTGGTCGCTTTGAACCACGCCCGAAACATAGTTCACTATGTGTGAGAACTCCCGCTCATACTCCCTCACTGAGCGACTCATTTGTTTCAACTTTCGGAAGTCCTCCTTCCGCTTCCTCTTTACACTATCGAGGAAGTATTCGGTGAATAACAACCCTCGAAACTCCTCCCAAGTGACTGGAGGAAGGTCCGGGGATTGATTCTTCTTAGCTCCCCTCAACCACACTCGAGCCGACTTCTCAAAGCAGTGTGCGACCAGGTGTACCTTGTCCTGCTCCAAAGTATATATATCTTCGAACAGGGTCTCCATCGAAGCGATCCACGCCTCCACAACCCAAGGATCCACTACCTTCCCATCAAAAGTAGGAGGGTTGAACCTCTTGAAGGTCGTAAGAGCTACAAGCGCTCGCTCCCTCTCTGCCTCCACCGCCGCTGGATCGAGGGCCGAGGAGCCAGAAGCCGTCGGAGGAGTGCTCGACGAAACGTGGTGCGCTGTTACTGGCACTGCTGTCATATTCGCTCCCTCAGCAGCATTGGGAATGTGTGTCGAAGGCGCAGGCGGTTCCCGGCTCCCTTGTGCCGTCGCCGCCGCCTGTTGCGACACTAACTCCTGGAGCTTCCTTATCTGCTCCTCCTGTCGCTGAGAGGCTTCGGCCTGCTGCTGAGAGGCCTCGGCCTGTAGCTGCACCACCCCAATTAGTACGGTCACTTGATCATGCAAATCCTGGACCTCACTTGACTCGGACAATTCAGGCACCTCAGAAGGCGGTGCCGGGAGTAGATCCCGTCGCAAGGTGTTTCTTCGATGCCATCACCTCCTGAAACGCAACAATGAGATTAACCACTTTGACCCACGAGATCAACGCAATTCAATAACTTAACCAAACAAAACCAAATTAGGCAAAAGTATACAAGGGTACTTATTCACATCCCTAGGTATCATGTTGTCGTGCCAACATAACCTCCTTGAGTTGAGAATAAATAACACCTTAAATCCGTCTCCAACTACCATTAGAGACATACTAACAGCTAGACCCAATTGACTTAACTTCCGCCACTAATCATAGATCGCCGTCTCTCGCGTACCTAGGTCCTTATAGTCACCATCCTAAGGTTTCCTAGGCCCTTCCTAGACCTCTCTACGCTCTGATACCACTTTAGTCTGTCACGCCCCGGCACCGCCACTTTGGTCGGTCCGGGCACGCACACAGACCGCTGAGCGGATAGAGCCCCTGTTCGCCCAAGGCATAACAACAACATGTACATAGAGTTTTGCCCAGAAAAAACAACAACATACATGAATTGCACGAGGGCAATTATACAAGCGCGAGAGAATGATTACTTAACTATTCAACTAAAACATTTAAGCTTCACATACAACAATCCAAATACATCATTTCCATACATATTACACACATGCATATACAATGACATATACATTTTCATCTCCCAAAGTGAAGCCTCTACAAGTTCTCTCATAATATACAAAAATACCTCTCTAATATATAGGGTGATCTAATGCACATGGAAATCCACTACCTAGGGCGCGATGTCCTTGCCGCGATCCTCGACTGCAACGCCGTGTTAGGCTCTGCAAAATAATGGGGTGATAACTAAAAGAAGTTCCCAGTGGGTTCGGTCGCCGATCCCGCCGACTTTCCCACTAGGTCTAATCAGGCATAAGTAGTAAAAGGAATAAACGATGATATACAACTATACAGGTACTATGCCTCAACAATATGAATCTGAGTAACCAATGAATGCTACAATGCTCATGATGCTTACCAACTTTACCTTTTAACCCAATCATACTGACTCACCCGAAGGTCGAGCCCACTCACAATACCAGGGCCAACAGCTGGGAAGAATTCCGCTTAACCCATCTGGGGCCGTCTGCTGGGAAGAATTTCGCTTAACCATATGTGACAACTCCGGAGCTCATTGCTTGTGATGTCGCGACCCACCACAAGCCAAACAGACAATGTGAGTACGATTTAGTCCTCTCCTCTCGAGGACACCCTACTAATCAGGGTAACAACATACGGGGATCTACCAATCCCTAGCATCTAACTCAACAAGTGCTATTGCCCACAACTAGCCACAAGATGCTATCAAACACAATTAGTCAAGATGCCACCAAGTTCACGTCACCAACGTTCCACACTATTTTCTAGTTCAGATACTAGTTCTTTGCATTCATAGGGTTGCAATGTCCAACGACCCAATCCTCGCGCGTCCAATGTCCGAGTTCTTGACCCAAGTTGTTTAACTCTACTTTAGGAAGCATGCAAGGAGTTGAAAGCACAAACCCAATAATAACCCTAAAATGCATAATTTTTACATATATACATATATGACCAAAACAATGACTTAGACATAGAAAGAGATTCAACTGTTCCGGATAGCACCACCCACCTCAATTCGATGCCAATTGTCGAGGAATCCAAGCAATTTAACTTCCGACGCTGATTCGGCACTTTTCGGCGCTAACGACGAAATTCTTTGATTTCGGCTCGATTTTCCTCAATCGACCACCGAAACTTCGCTACTCTTCGAATCGAAGCTACTAGGCATTCTTCTACAACATTTAATTAGAGAATTACAAGATCAATTAAGATCAAAACCCTAAAATCTGAATACCACCTTTCTAAACCCTAGAAATCTATTTATTGCAAAACATCCAACAATCTTTGTGATTTATGCAATATTCTAGGTTAGAATCATGTAAGGTTACTAATTATCTCATTCTCGAAGGATTTACATAAAAACCCTAATCTCAACATCTCACTTTAGCTACTTTTCTCTCCTCAAGTTTCTTTTGCACAAGAGCTTGCTTCACCTCGAAGTAAGCCTTCTCTCTTCCAATCTTCACTTGTTGGAGAGATTACTAGGGAGAGAGAGAGAGAAGTTAGAGAGTGAGGAAGAGTGAGAGAGAGATGGGGCTTGAGAGAAAAAAAAAGGACTTTCTCTTGTGTTTGTGGAGAGAAATGAGAGTAGAAGTGAGTTGGGGTCCATTTATAGTCCCGCCAACAATTTCAACTTAACCCCTCCAAATCATAAAATTTTCACTCAAACCACACCTCTTCTTCTTTTTTATAATTCATCCGGGGTCCATCTAAACTCCCTCAAATAGTCTCAAACACCATTTCACCCATATTTGTCCAATTTTGCCAAAGTTCGAAAAAGTATATGAAAATTCAGTACATTACAGTAATCTCAATTGGCATGAAACAGAAATTTTATATTATAAAAGGGTTGTAATCAATAAAATTTAATCATCTTAGCAAACTTTCTACAAGATACATAAGGAGACAAAGTTCCATTTGCTTGTTACTACAAGAATACAAGATTCCCGTTATATATGTAAACAAAGCAAGTGTAAAATATATGTGAGAAACTATATGTTACAACAATAGTATGTAGAAATACGAACTAGGCTAGAATACTATTAATAGCATCAAGTCATTGATGCTACCAAGTTTTCAGCCCTTGGATGATAATGTGTGGTTAGGATGATAGCGGTCCACTAGAATTGAGTGGGAGGTTGTTGAATAGTATGATCTAACGGGTAAAAATAATCAAAGATGTAGATATAACGGCGGAAAACTTGGTAGGACCAAATGCTTGGTGCTATTGATAGCATTATAGCCGAACTCGTAGAAATACACCATTACTCATGTCCAATTTGAATTTCGTGCTACAATGGTTTTTCATGCTACAATGGATTTAAAATTTGAATTAAAAAATTAAATTTGAACTTCAATCCAAAATTAGAATTAGAATATGAAATTCGAATTCACAATCAAAATTTGTATTTGAACTTCGAATTGAAAATTTGAATAAAACTTCAAAATTTCAATTTAAAAACTAAATTTACAATTTAAATTTAAAATCTGAATTTAAATTTGAATTTTGAATTTTGTGAGAACCCAATCCCCACTAGAAATCTCAACTGTTGATGATTCTTGTCTTTCCAACCGAGGAGTGCGACAATTCGATAAATTTAGTGGGAGGTGCCTATTGGATTTAAAGACTAATCTAATAGGATAAACGATGAGTAATATAGTCAACTAAATATTTAATTTTCTTTCTACAACACATTTAGACTTGTTTTAACTAATTATTTGAAACTTTTGACAACCAAAACTGATTTATTAGACTAATTAGTTAAAAATTAGAGAATTGTTTTCGATTTTGAAATACACAGCCGACATACTTGGCCCTATCTAGGCCCAACCCAGCCTCCTGCTCCTTTAAGCAAACAATCTCCCTCCAGCACCTGCACAAATTTGTAGCATGCGGGAATCAAACTGTGACGCTCCAACTTCCCAGGGGGTCACCCATCCTAGGACTACTCCCGTCCTAGCACGCTTAACTCTCTTAACCTCTCGGGCCTAGCCACCGCCCAAAATGTTTAAGCCGGGTTAAGAATTTAGCCTATTATATTTTATATATAGGACTACCTGGGGTCTCACAATCTACTCCCCCTTTTAAGCTCTGACGTCATCGTCAGGCTCAAACTCACAAGTACCAGGCGATGTGAGACTCGTCTCGCTAGCCTAAACTGACCTTGTGGTGAGCCGCGCTCCACCCACAACAGTCAACAGCATGAGAGCCTTGCTCTCTCCGCTGTATAATCCTGGCTCAACCGAGACTCATCTCACACTTCAGGCTGGTAATTGGCTTTGATACCAATTGTGACGCTCCAACTTTCCAGAGGGTCACCCATCCTAGGACTACTCCCGTCCTAGCACGCTTAACTCTCTTAACCTCTTGGGCCTAGCCACCGCCCAAAATGCTTAAGCCGGGTTAAGAGTTTAGCCTATTATATTTTATATATAGGATTACCTGGGGTCTCACAACTTTAATCTGTCACGCCCCGGGGTCCCTTTGGAGTTTGTAAATCAGCGGAAAATGCCCAATTTTTTTTTTTTTTTGAAACGTAGACCCAAGGGATGACAGACCCGCCACAAACACAGAAAACCCACTGTTCACACGGACAGAGCCTCCCCTGTATTTGCACGGCGTCGCACGAGTACAAGCACAAGTACAAACATATCCAATCACGAACATATATACATTCACATTTCCAACAGAAAACCTTTTAAAAGCCATTTCCCACTCAGAAATCTTTTCTTTTAAAAGAACGCTACCACGAGGGGTAGAAGACCATTTTCACAAATCATATGATAGTTATAAAACATCTTCATTATATATATCATAAAACCAAATATCCAAATGAAGTGAAGAAAACTGAACCATAACAGTCTAATGTCATTTATTCTTAAATAAAGCAAGGGGAGAAGCTAAACTAATGATCCGGGTCGGAAACTCTATCGACCGCTAATAATGTGCCTCACACCTCGTCCCTACTAGGACCAGCAAGATCACCTGTAAACAACAGTGGGGGGAGTGAGAACATGTAAACATGTCTCCTCCTCCCAGTGGGTACCGCAAGCCGACGAGGGCGAGTGTACTCACTGGTAACCAGGAGAATAGCTAGAAAAAGTAATACAATAACCATGTAAAAGAGGAATAAGGTACATGTACAACTACCGCTACTGTAAATGAAATGCATCAACCGGACGATCAGTCCCAAATATACCCAATCTCGAAACCGCCATGTCGGTCCACAGACCTCAGGCCTGTGCCACTATACCGCTCTAACCTGCATATAACTGCTCAGCCTATGCCGCTGAGCTCACGGGTCGGATGTGTCACGCCCCGGGCTAGTTCTAGATGCGGAAAAACGTGCCAAATTTTTTTTTTTGAAAGCCTAGCCCGTGCCACGTACAGACCCGCCACAAATACAGGGTCCACTGTACACACGGACAGAGCCTCCCCTGTATTTGCACGGCGTCCACAACATACAACAGGATCACAACCACCATTCATTCATCACAACAACACAACAACTCAAAAGGATTCATACAGCTAACAGTCCTTAAACCTGTATGAATCTAAGCAAGTCCTTAGGCGAAGGATGATGCGATGCACAAACAACAGATCATTCTAGAAAATTGCTCCTTACCCAGAAGCTTTCTTTGAAACCCTAGATTCAATCATTTAAAACCCTTTGAAAATCGTTCCCTACACGAGAACTCTCTTTTGAAAACGCTACCACGAGGGGTAGAAAACCGAAGTACGCGATAGGATGTGCGACCACTTTTTTGAAAAAGTACACCCTCCTGCGGTGGCCAGACCGCTGGTGTACGTGAAATGCGTACGAGCAGTGGCGATCGATGTAAATATGATCAATAGCCGTCGGCAAGTAGCCAACAATAACCCTCTCAGGGTGAACCGACCGAATAGGTCATCAATCAAAGTCTCAAACTGACCAACTAGGTCACACCGATCTTATGTCATGAACTAAGATAATCATCAACCATAAGGAAACACAAGTACCGACCACTCAGGTCAACTAGGATGGAACAACTCAACATCCTCTCAAAGGTATGAAAGTACCGACCACTCAATGTCAACAACGACTCGTCCAAGAGAACCGACCACTCAGGTCGACAATAATCTATGCACAAGAACCGACCAATAGGTCACAAGGATGTCAAGTTATGTATTAGTATAATCCAGAACTATCTGTCAGCCACTAGCCGACAATCCTACCCCTCAGGATACACCGACCGAACAGGTCATCAAACACAAGAGTCACAGAATCGACCGAATAGGTCACAACAGACAATCCGCTCTACTTCTAAGTCATGATGATAAATACGGAATGTAACCAAGTAGAGCAATAAGCAAAGAAGTCAAAGGGTGCTAGGCTCACAAGCATAATATGCAAGAAATATAAAAAGAGAGTGGAGAGAACGTCACCGAGCGTGCACCACTAGACCGACTTCGGGTCGAAGTACCCACTTGTACGAAAATCGTGTCTGTCTCCCGACTATGGAGGATCGTCAACCGGAACTACGGAGGGTCCACCGGGTTAGTATCTAACCCACATATAAGAAACACTAAACTCACAACCCCACAACAGATCCCACGGGAATCGATTTCCCAAAACCGATTACCGTGACTCGCCGGAAGTCTCGAAAATCGCACCGGGACTCCGCCGGAACCCACGAAGTGTCCCGGAACTCACCTACTCGTAACACGAGTCACCCGCTGCCACAGAGCACCATGATAAAGATGTCCTGGCAGCAAACACCTATACTCACACCGAAACGATTATCGTCGGATAACCGTTCTGATCCGGGTTCCCGAAAGTGTCAATTTCGACACCGGAACCAACTGTCGCTCACCTGTCATCTCCGAACCCTCAAAACGATGTAAGTAACCAGCCAACAAGGCTCAACGACAAAGTATAATGTACTCAAGCAATGTCGAAAGGAATCCGAACCGAAACCGCGTTCCGTCGGCAACTTTCGCCGAAAAAACGCACCGGAAATTGATATTCCATTTCCGCAAAGGCATCAGACCTTGGACAATCAGTCCAGAGATTACCCGCCACCTATACTTACTGTACACAGTAGCCACAAAATGCATAATTGCATAAAAGCCCCATACAATGCATAAAATCACATTATTTTATGTGAATAATAGGGCTTTATGGCCCGATACCGCAAACCGATGGTTTTCGCGGTCAGCTGAGACACGGACTGACAGGTCTCGACATGTCGGAGACCGTGCTCCAGGTCCGGAGCACAGTGGCTCACTGTGGGAGGCACGGGAGCGACTCGAAATTCAGCGAACTACGCGCAACAGGAGTAAACCACGCCGAATCTACATATTCGGAACCCGCTGACCATAAATGAGGTGAGCATCATGGTCAGCACTGACCGATGATCACCGTGCTCACCTCCAGAGGCATCGAAACAGCCCCGGGTCGTCGGAACAGTGATCCCAAACCGAACCAATGCACAAACAACACTAAATAAAGCTCACCGGGCAAGGGGAGCTAGGGCACGGCCGGCGGCGGCCCGGCGGCAGGCGCACCGGCGGCAGGCGGGTGCAGGCGACGGAGGGAGGCCGGGGCGCGCGTCGGCCGGCGACGGGAGGCGGCGGCGGCGGCGGCGGTGGGCAATGATGCCCTAGCCCGCAAGCCAAGGAAAGGGCTCGGCTCTATTCCGGCCGGCAGGGGGGCTCCGGCGGCGGGGGCGCCGGCGGCAGCCGCGTGCGGCCAGTGGGGGGGAGGTGGCCGCTCACGCTGGCCGGCGGCGGCGGCGCTGGAGCAACCTGCACCCGCACGGGCTCGGCTCGGGTTCAACATATCACGGTGATCACGGCGGCGGCCGGGGAGCTCAGGGGCGACGGCGATGGGTCGCCGGATACCGGAGGGAGGCAACGCGGGTGGCCCCGAGCGGCAGCGGCGCTAGGGAGAGGGATCGGATCCGCCTCGGCCAGGAGTCGCCCAGGCTGGCCGCAGGCTGCCAGAGGAGGCAGCGGCGGTGCGCAGGGATGGCGGCGACCGGTGGGGGAGGTCGCCGGGGGTCGAGGACACCGCCAGAGAGGGAGCCCGAGTGTGACGCCCCGGACTTCCCAGGGGGTCACCCATCCTAGGACTACTCCCGTCCTAGCACGCTTAACTCTCTCAACCTCTTGGGCCTAGCCACCGCCCAAAATGCTTAAGCCGGGTTGAGAGGTTAGCCCTATTATATCTTTTATATAGGGCTACCTGGGGTGTCACAATCTCCCCCCCTTTAAGCCCTGACGTCCACGTCAGGCTCCGACTCACAAGTACCAGGCGGTGTGAGACTCATCTCGCTAGCCTAAACCGGGGGAGCCGCGCTCTACCCACAGACCCTGGGGAGCCATGCTCTACCCATAACTACACCTGGCTCAGCCGAGACTCATCTCACACTTCCGGCTGGTAATTGGCTCTGATACCAACTGTGACGCCCCGGACTTCCCAGGGGGTCACCCATCCTAGGACTACTCCCGTCCTAGCACGCTTAACTCTCTCAACCTCTTGGGCCTAGCCACCGCCCAAAATGCTTAAGCCGGGTTGAGAGGTTAGCCCTATTATATCTTTTATATAGGGCTACCTGGGGTGTCACACCGAGGGTGAGGGACCTCCCTGGTTGCCATCAGATAGAGATGGGGGAAGAAGAAGATGGAGGGGGAGAGAGAGAGAGAGAGACTTTCTTCGGCGGTCGACGGTGTGCGCAAGCGGCCGGGGTGCGCGCGGCTAGGGCAGGGCAGAGAGGAGAAGGGGGCTGAGGGGTCGGCTGAGGGAGGAGGGCTCAAGGGTTAGGGTTTCCACCCTGAAACCCTAGGTGCAATACTTATACTAGATGGCCACTTTGCAAATAAGTCTTCCAATACTCGTTATTTTCAACTGAGTCCGTCACAGCGCGAGTAAATCGCACGGATGTACCTCCACGTCCGATCTCGAGCGATTCGGTACATAAAATATATGGGGTTTCGCGCGAGATAAAAAAATACCTTTTGACCTCTCCTCGATACTCCTGCGATATCCGCCGATCCGTCCATCGGATTTCCGAACGGATAGCGCCAACGCGTTCAGCACTACCGAAACATCGAACTCACAATTTTGTTTCGTTCGATTAGGTCGCCGATTTGCGGCGAAAGCCATCCTCTCTCCAATATTCCAAAAACTACACATATATGTGTATATGAATCTAATAAACCTCAAATTCAAATTCGAATTTGAATTCCCTACCACTGGTAGGTACCCGAACCATCACCTACCCTTCTCCAGGACACACGCACGGAGCACGAGAAGTTATACAATGCAAGAATAGCAAAGAACACGAACCCTCTTTGCGATAAAATCCAATTTTCTTGGAAACCGTGAGTCAAAACCAAAATCCGTCAGCGCCAATGTGTCCAAGACAGTTGGACCGTTGAAAACGAGCTATTGGATCACTATGAACAGAGTCCGATACTCACCAGAAGCCATCACTACTCATTAGCCTCATCGGAAAACCCGAGTTACTATTCACTTTAAGTGATTGGTAAAGATCGCGTAACTTTTCCATCCTAACTCATTTTCTCCTGAAACTTGACGAGTGCTTATATAATTGAGTTACACACAATAACATCATCAACAAAGAGTTTAGCTACACAGCCAAAATCTCAGTCCTCACACAAACCCATGACCTCTGGCTCTGATACTGCTTGTCGGATCGCTGGCGCTAACCACTAATCCCAAAAGCTCGAGCTGTTCGAAATACGCAACCAATTCACTTAAAATGTATAGACATCATGCCCATGGGTCTCAATTGTGACTCGGCCTAATCAGTCTCATGCCATTTTGAACATGACTCGGCCCAACCCGGCTTTCTGCCATTTCGAATGTGACTCGGCCCAACCTGGCCTCCTGCCATAACACAAGATGCTGGTCCCTTTAAGCCAAAAATAGTGTGTTGTGGAGAGCATGCTGAATATTATGATTTATTATCTTTCAAATAAGGGTTAAATAATAGATGATGTGTGACGCCCCAACTTCCCAGGGGGTCACCCACCCTAGGACTACTCCCATCCTAGCACGCTCAACTCTCTCAACCTCTTGGGCCTAGCCACCACCTAAAATGCTTAAGCCGGGTTGAGAGGTTAGCCCTATTATATCTTTTATATAGGACTACCTGGGGTGTCACAATCTCCCCCCTTTTAAGCCATGACGTCCACGTCAGGCTCAGACTCACAAGTACCAGGCGGTGTGAGACTCATCTCGCTAGCCTAAATCGGGGGAGCCGCGCTCTACCCATAAACCGAGGGAGCCGTGCTCTACCCATAACTACACCTGGCTTAGCCGAGACTTATCTCACACTTCCGGCTGGTAATTGGCTATGATACCAACTGTGATGCCCCAACTTCCTAGGGGGTCACCCATCCTAGGACTACTCCCGTCCTAGCACGCTCAACTCTCTCAACCTCTTGGGCCTAGCCACCACCCAAAATACTTAAGCCGGGTTGAGAGGTTAGCCATATTATATCTTTTATATAGGACTACCTGAGTCACATGTGTAAGGTATGGGGAAGCCCTAGGATCTATCTAGATACTATCAATACCTAGAGGGGGGTGAATAGGTATGACGGCCAAACCACAAAACTCGATGCAATAAAAATAAATGCGGAAATTAAAAATCAACACACTGAGATTTACGTAGGAAAACTCCAACTAGGAGTAAAAAACTCACGGGACCAACATGCAATAACAATCTACTAAAAAATAAAAGACTCATATTCATATATCACCATCATGATTATTTATCTATTCTAATGTCTTCCAAACACTTGTAAATATTCATATATCACCATCATGATTATTTAAACTTACCAAGCATCGTGAATTCATATGTTGAGTCTTCGAGTCTTCAATCTTCGTCTTTTCTTCTTTAAACCTTCAAGACTCCGACTCACTTTATAAAATATGCCAATATAAAATCCGTAACAACATGATGCCTTCTTTTCTAATATAAGAGGAGAAATATTTACATACAAGAGTTGTATGGTAAGTACTATTGGATTACATGACAAAAAATATCACATTACTACATATAAGGGGTGTATGGTAGGTGGAGTCATATTTGATGTAAGATATCACATTTAATAAGAGTTAGGGCATTAAATAAAGCGTTTATTCCCTTTCCGTTGTAAGAAGAAGCCTCATTCTCGTCCCTCGACCACTTATTTTGTGACTTCGGAACAGTTGCATCTCCGTTTAATTCGGTTGGATGTTTCCATCCGAATTCAACGGCTTGTCATACACGCTCGTCAATTGCGATGATGAAAGCTCTCATCCAAACTTTCCAAAAAGCGTAGTTAGTCCCAACAAATAACGGAGGTCGATTAATGTTACCACCTTCACCCATAAAGATAGAAAAATTTAGATCCCGCTCTGATACCAATTTGTAAGTTATGGGGGAGCCCTAGGATCTATCTAGATGCTATCAATACCTAGAGGGAGGTGAATAGGTATAACGGCCAAACCACAAATCTTGATGCAATAAAATAAGTTTGGAAATAAAAATAGCACACCGAGATTTACATAGGAAAACTCCAACTAGGAGTACAAAACCCACGGGACAAACACGCGATAACAATCCACTAAAAAATAAAATATTACAAGGTGATTACCGACTCCACGGACTCAAACCTCTCTTTTATCTTCTTTGGATCTCGCGCACACCACCGGATTGTCCACGCCCCACGTTCGAATCTACGAACGCTACGTCCCGAATCCACGAAATGCTCAACTTCGAACCCACAAAGCCTTTAACACGCCGAATCCACGACGCCCACTCGAATCCACGAGCACACTCCGTCCGGAGCAAGAACAATAAAGTTGATGACGATTTATTGCTTAGAATATCATGAAGGATCTGTGGGAATAATCTCTAAGCAATTCTCAAATTGATTCTAAAAGAATATTAAAGATCTAGGACACCATGAATCAATTTGAGAGAAGCTTGATGTAGAAGATGAGGAAAACGGCTACCTACAAGCTTCTAGGGTTTCTAAAAGGTATTCTATGCTTAACCATGTTTTAGAGACATCTCCACATCTTATATATAGGTTTAGAAGACATAGAATCAGAGTAGCATTGAAAAAAACGAAGTTTCGAAAAATCGCGACGGGTCAGGGTCCGGATCTTGGATGTAGGGTCCGGACTTTGAAACACTCTGCGTGTTTCATATTCCGGACCTCAGCTCACAGGGTCCGGACCCTCCCTGTGTGATAGCCAAAGAGGCGTACGGGTTCCGGACCTCACCTCAGGGTCCGGATCCTGAAAATTGAAAAACTCAATTTTTATATTTTAAATCAATTTTTTTCTATTCTAATGTCTTCCAAACACTTGTAAATGTTCATAAATCACCATCAAGATTATTTAAACTTACCAAGTATCGTGAATTCATATGTTGAGTCTTCGAGTCTTCAATCTTCGTCTTTTCTTCTTTGAACCTTCAAGACTCCGACTCACTTCACGAAATATGCCAATATAATATCTGTAACAACATGATGCCTTCTTTTCTAATATAAGATGAGAAATATTTACATACAAGAGTTGTATTGTAAGTACTAATGGATTACATGACAAAAAATATCACATTACTACATATAAGAGGTGTATGGTAGGTGGAGTCATATTTGATGTGAGATAACACATTTAATAAGAGGGTACAACAAAAGTTGTAAATATGTGAGAATTGTCTGTGACACACATAGGATTTAGAATAGTCCTATATAGAGGATATAATAGGGCTAAACCTCTTAAACTAGCTATATCATTTTAAATGGTGGTTAGATCCAAGATGTTGAAATGGTTACGCATGCTAGGGCCAGAATAGTCCTAGGATGGATGACCCCTAGGAGACGTGGCATGACAATTGGTATTATAGCCAATCACTAGCCGAAAATGTGAGATGAGTCTCGGCTAAGCCAAGATTATATAGCGGACAGAGCGCGACTCCCTAGCTGATGATCATTGTGTGTGGAGCACGGCTCCCCACTAGGTTGGCTGAAGGCTAGAGAGACGAGTCTCACATTGCCTGGTGCTTGTGAATGTGCTTGAGCCTAACGAGGACGTTAGGGCTTAAAGGGTAGAGGAATATGACACCCCTAGGATTTAGAATAATCCTATAGAGGATATAATAGAGGTAAACCTCTAAACCTGACTATAGCATTTTGGGTGGTGACTAGATCCAAGAGGTTAAGAAGATTAAGCATTCTAGGACTATAGTAGTCCTATGATGGGTAACCCCTTGAGAAGAGAGGCATCTGGTCAAGAGGGTTAAGTGTTCTACGGCTAGAGTAGTCCTAAGATGGGTGACCCCCTCAGAAGTGAGGCATCACATTGTCTCAACTTGATTCATTACGTTTAACGGTTTTAAAAGCAGTATTTGACTTGGATGAAAATTACAAAATAATATGATTTTATTATTGGTTCTAGTCTCCTACTCTTATTACATAAACAAACTCCTCCAGGAATAATGCTCAAAGTAAACATACAGGGTGAACCTCTATAATTGTCATGGTTGGGGTTGTTATGAGATAATATGGATCCTAATAAGAGATGTCAATTTGACTTCTACTTTCTAAGAAGAGTCCAATTGAAAAGGATAGAAGTATAATAATACACCTTAAGGTTCAAGTACATTGCTCTATAAGAGGTCTAAGTTAGAAAATATTTTCTTTGGGAAAAATGGGCATCCAGAGTGATACATTTTTATGGGTGAAAATATAATAAGAGTTGCCACATTAGCTCAAAGAAAAAATACATAAATTTACGATCTGACTGTCAATTTAAATGCTATTTTTAGGATCTAATATAATCTTTATTTTTATTTGAGATAGTATAATTGTAGTTAATTTTTACTTTAAAAAATTTATCATATGCCCGAGAAATTTAAGTGTCACATAAGCTCCTCTACTCTTCATCAGCTCGTGGATCTTGAAGGGATTGCTAGCACCGTTCAAAAGGTTTGCAACTCATCCGTTTTGTGAGACGAAGATGTGAGGCCCTAGGTAGTCCTATATATAAGATATAATAGGACTAAATCTCTTAACCCGACTATAGCATGTTGGACGGTGGTTAGGCCCAAGAGGTTAAAGGAGTTGAGTTTGCTATGGCTAGAGTAGTCCTAGGATGGGTGACCCCTTGGGAAGTAGGGCATCACAGTTGGTATCAAAGCCAATCACCAGCCAGAAGTATGTGACGAGTCTCGGCTTAGCCAGAGTCTGAATGACAAGATGACAGGCTATGTCAGGGTCTGAATAACTAGGTGACAGGCTATGTCAGGGTCTGAATGACAAAGTAACAGGCTATACCAAGGTTTGGATGACAAGGGTAGTAAGACAAGTCTCACATCGCTTGGTACTTGTGAGTCTGAGCCTGACAAGGACGTCAGGGTTGAAGGGGGAGTGAATGTGAGGCCCCAGGTAGTCCTATATATAAGATATAATAGGACTAAATCTCTTAACCCGGGTATAGAATATTGGGCGGTGGTTAGATCCAAGAGGTTGAGAGAGTTAAGCGTGCTAGGGTTAGAGTAGTTCTAGGATGGGTGACCCCCTAGGAAGTGGGGCGTCACAGAAGATTGATCGAATGTGTACCTATTTCTTATGGATACGCATAGAGGCCGGGCATGTGCATGGCTATACCAAAACATCAGAACAATTATCAATAAATGTAGTACCAATCGTATTGAAGATCAAGAGACCTTAGCTGATCTACGTTTGTTTAGTTTAGATTTAAGTTTTTGTATAATAACATGAGAATGACTTGTCAATATTGAATTGATTTTTTGATTTTCGATTATCATATGTGATATGTATTTGGCTTTCGAAAAAATTTAAAGTACAAAATTATTTTCTGCTACATTTCTCTTTTGTTGGTAATTTCTTACAGTAGAAACATCAACATCATATTGTAAAGATTATCTTTATCTCGAGCCAGTAAAAGGATTTAATATAAAGGAATGATTTTACCAATGAAAAGACCATTAGAGGTAGTGTGATTTAATGAAATATAAAGGAATGATTTTGTTCATGAAAAGGTCATTAGAGATAGTGCGATTTGGTACCTTAGGAAGAGAAAACCAGCGTGAATCTAGGAACATCGGCCCATGTAAAAATTATTTTGTTTGCTATTGCTTTCTCTTTTTTTCTCTATTCTATTATTCATTTGTGATTTGTGCAATACAATTTCTTTTTATTTTCTTTTTTCGTACAATTTATTCTCATAAATTGTCATGTGGTTCGCAATTATAAATGTTTATAATTATCGGTGGAGATGCTATCTTTTACTATAATTATTTGGCTTTCATTATTGGAATTTTTAACTTTGATAAACTTCTTATATAGCCTCACATATAATTGTGGTAATACAGATTGCACCGTAAGCATATTGACTGTAGTTTGTATAGTCTTTCATACATATATGACTAGTAAATTTACTGCATAAAGATCAGATCAACCTCCTGGTTGAGTGTGCTCTTTCTAGAAAAGTGAAAATAGTCGGCCTCTTACATCTAGTTCTTGAACTTAGGCTAGGTGATTTCCCAGGGCTCAAATTTTAATTTGTTCCAAGATTCTGGCTTAAACTTTATAATTGTTTTAATAAATTCCTGCCATTAAGTTATAATAACTGATTATTATCATGCCACTGACAGGATAATTATATGGCATCTTACTAATTATCATGCCACTAACATGGCACTTGTATAGCATCATAGTAACTGTAGCAATATTATCGTCATATTGGCTATGTCACTAAAAGGGAGGGCGAAAGAGGGAATAAATTATAGTTTACAGCAGATGGATCAATCATATATAAATCATAAACAAAATTCAAACAAGGTCTTCAAACCTTAAAAATAATTCATCCGATGCAATTTACAATATCAAAATAACAAGAAATAAAAAATTGCAAGGCACCTATTTCTCATACATTATATAAATTATACTTATAATGTATGGATGATTTGGTTGCACCATGTGCAATTTTTTTTCTCTTTTCGCTTCCATCCCTTCTATAGTTGTGGTTATTTATGTGGGAATAATTAAAATAACACGTCATTGCCACATTAGTAGTACATCACCATATAGCTAACTTCATTGGATAATTGAACTTAAATATAAAAAGTTTAGAAAATAATGCGAGAGATATTAGTATATTTCTAACAGATAAATTAACATTTGTATTCGATTTCATAATCTGCCTTTGTAGTACCCCTGGGGCCTAACTGACGAAATGACTGCAGTATCCTAGACTGTTCGACACTTCTGGAGAGGGTCGAGACAAGTCGGAGTCGTTTTGGCGCAAAATAGACGCGAAAACGGACTCGGAGCACCGAAATAAGTCAAAACTGAAGTTTTGGACGTTTGGAACATTAGGGCGCCCGAAAGTTAGGTTTTGGGCGCCCATATGTTGAGTGCTTGTTCTTTGAATCGCTAAGTCATTTCGGATCCAGTGTTAGGGCGCCCGGAAAGTGAGTCCGGAAGTTTACCTCGTGAATATCGATTCGTTTGACACGTGTGAGGTGGTAGGTGAGTTCAGCCGGACCACGTTAGGGCACACCAGACCGCGAGCGGAGATTCCGAGGTGCTGGTCGAGTGCCGCCTGGAAGAAGGGGGCGCCCGGTTCCTGGATTCTGGGCGCCCGAATGTTGGAATTTCAGCTGAGGGACATGTTAGCAACAGTTGTTCTTGGGGCTTATTTTATCCAACCTATATCTCTATAAAAGATTGGGGACGACCCCCTGAGGCTTTTTTCTCCTCTCCTTCATAGTGAACCCTGGATAATTGCAGGAAACACCCTCCAATTCCTCTAAATTGCATATCTCTATTGAAGGCTTTGGATTCCTGCAGAACAGCAGCGTCGACCTGTGGCGTTTCTGCTCGTGTGCAGTGTAGGAGTGTCCAAATCCCACAAAACTTAGTTTGTTGGATTGTGGACTCGTAGTGAAAGGTGTGGGATCCTTTCAATCGTATTTTGGACAGATATGTACGCTGCAGTTGCTATTTTACTGGACTCCTTGTGTTCTTGAACTGAAATTTTAGTTTTCCTTTGATCTTATGGATCCAAATCTCTTTGGAGCTGGATTTTCGAAGTAAGGATTGGTTTTCCCTCATCCCTTGCTGGTTTGGAGGTTCTTTCCACCTGATTTGAGAATTCAAAGGTGAGTACTAGCTCAGATTTTGAGAATTAAGCTTAAGTGCTGAAATTGTGGATCCTTGATTGATTTCTTGGATTTTTGAATCCAGATTTTTGTTAGAAGCTTTGGAGAGGATTTGGATTGTTTCATCACTGTATTTGGAAGGTTAGTGACCCTTTTCCCTGGGCTAGATTTGTTGGAATTCCAGGAATTATGCTAGAAGTGTTATATACTTAGTTGCTGGAACTTCTGGATGCAGTTTTGGAGGGTCCAGAAGTTGGGTCCGAATTAGTGCAAAGGCTTTTTGGAGATTGATTCGAACTCCGTTTTGGCTGAAATTTGATGGGATTGTTCTTGAGCCCCTGCTGGTGAGTTGGGTAAATTTTCACTGCATTTGGACTTAGAATTTAGATTTTATCGCATGTTGAATCCCTGTTGGTCGTGCTGCCAGGCTGCAGTTCTGGGCAGATGTTCTGGGCGCCCAGAACTTGAGCAGGGGGATCCGAATCCTGGTTTGGCTGGTTTGAGCCCGATTTCAGCTGGTTCTGTTTGGAGGCCTTCCACTCGACTCCTAGCCTTTGTTAGATAGCTTTTGAGGTGGGTTAATGTTACCGAAATCGTCGGACTTCCTCCTAAGTTGTAGAGAGTGCAGCATGTTGTTTTATTATCTGATTTTTCGTGTTAGTAGCTCGAATTCATGAAATTGCATGTGATTATATGAAATCTGAATTTGGAGCATAAATTAATAATTTATTAACATGATTTACATGCTGAACTGGGACTTGACTTAGGAGAATACTCGTGAACCTACTGTCACGCCCCGCCGTGCCTTAGCACCAAGTAGGTGGAAGGACAAAACGCACGGGCGCATGACCCAGATCCGCCGAACGGACAGAGTTTCCCCTGTACGTCCAAGGCGTCACAACCAGTATAATTCAAGAGGTTCCAAACAGGAACATAATTCATACAAAGATTGCATAAGGAAAGCATCATAAACTACTATGCTATTACAAGCATTCGCAATACAACCACATATTACATTTTTTTTTGTCTTTGTTCTTTCTTTCCAAATACAATCACATTATGATTACATCTTTCATACACTCTAACACCCTTATGCTACACAGACAAGGGTACTTCTATTCTGATCATAGTGGTAGGACGCTAACTACTGAGTTACGCCCTTCCCTCGCGCCGCCGCGCCGCTCACGTGAGGACCTGAAAAATAGTGGGATGAGAACTATATAAAATAGTTCCCAGTGGGTAAGGCCACCCAAGAGAGGAGCTCGACCCACCAGGTCCAAAGGAAGCATACGAGCATGGGTTAGTACATATACATAACCAATAAGCATATAACTTTACAATATACGAAAGTAAACATGCTATGCTTCAACAAATGCGATAATGAAATCCATGCAATATGTTTTTAACTGCTATTCCACTACCCATTTCATAACCAATCTGCTCCTAAGGTTCATTTACCTTTACTCGACTTGTCCTCGAGTTCAATATTAACGGGTCACCACCCTCCTAAGGTTTACTTACTTTAGTAAAACCTTAACCGACTCACTCTAGAGTCAAACACCTTGGGCCACCGCCCAACTAAGGTTTACTTATTTAGTCAAACCTTCACGGACTCACTCTTGAGTCAAATATCCTTGGACCGCAGCCCAGCTAAGGTTTACTTATTTAGTCAAATCTTCACGGACTCACTCTTGAGTCAAATATCCTTGGACCGCAGCCCAGCTAAGGTTTACTTATTTAGTCAAACCTTCACCGACTCACTCTTGAGTCAAATATCCTTGGACCGCAGCCCAGCTAAGGTTTACTTATTTAGTCAAACCTTCACCGACTCACTCTTGAGTCAAATATCAGCGGATTACCGCCTATGTCCAGGCCTGGGGAGATGAACATGCCACATACACCTCAGCCTACAATCCACTCGGCAGGTGAGGGATATACCACAAACATCTCCGCTACTCAAATCACTGCCGAGCGAGGAGAACCACACATACTCGCAGTTATGAGTCACTTGCCGGGCGAGGAAAACCACACATACCCGCAAGTATAATCTGCTGCCGAGCGAGGAGAACCACACATACCTGCAAGTATCAGTCTAGGGATTCCGGAATCCACTTTCACATCTCAAGGGTTCATCATTACCCTATGTAGTAAACCTCTTCTGGGTTCATATACCTGTGTCCAAGTGGTCAACCTACCACCATATTTTCCAACCTATGTTCAATGACACTAGGTTCGATATCCTGTTTAAGTGATCTTCCTATCACTATATTATCTCAACCTAGGTTCAATAACACTAGGTTCATTACACGTTCAACCTATGTTCAATGACACTAGGTTCATTACACATTCAACCTATGTTCAATGACACTAGGTTCATTACACATTCAACCTATGTTCAATGACACTAGGTTATGTACCATCACATTCCAACCTATGTTTAATAACACTAGGTTTAACATGCATGCATCATCTCTCAAGTATATATATTATTATGAAATACTTAGATTCTTTTACATGCACGGTGAGCTCATGGCTCAAATCATTTTGATATACATATATATCTATGCCAACATACACATTATGGTTCTTTCTTATCCTAGTTGTCCATATCTAGGATTTTCCATTCACATGACCTCTAGCCCATTTTGGGCCATGTCAAATTCTCTAACATGTAGAGAAACTAGCTCCCCGCTATGTTCACATCTAGGCATACACATGTCCATTTGTAACAATGTGTTCCACATGCCTACAATTCCAATCCATGGTAGTTAATGGTATTAACATCATATGATCTACTCATTCATACATATATACCATTTGCCAATTAACCTACCATTACATGCATCAAGTAAAATAATTATACTTTACTCTTTCGACATGGAAGTGACCTAATCACTTCGGTAAACACAAACCCACCTCACACTCTTCCGATTGCTTGTATACACTTGCAATCGGGCTCTTTTCCTCTTGGCCTCAAGCTTGGTCTTCAAGCTCCTAGCCCTAACACACATGAAGGATTCGTTAATCCGAGTCGAACTCATAACAATCTCATCTCTCCAAATCATTCGAAATTGAGTTGTCCCACATGTTCTACTAACCCCAAACTAGGGTTCTAAAGGGTTAAAACATTTTTAAAACCCTCCACAAGAAAATCCCTCTTTCAACCTAGGGTTTTCCAAAACTCATGGCAAAACCCAAAATCTCTTGCTAATCTCTACAATTTGTAGTCTAGATTAGCCAAGGGTCTCCAAAACTTTATTTCTTAGTCTTAATCCGAAACCCTAGTTACCAAATCCAAGGACTTACCTCGGATCCGCGAGCTCACCAAGCCACCATGCATGCACGAGCTCGATCTTTCACTCCTCCAAGCTTCCCAAGTTGATCTCCACCAAGATTCCCACTTGGAGGAGAGGAAGATGAAGAAGAGAAGAGAGGGAGAAGAGTTTCTCACTCTCCCTGTGCGTATGCGTTTTCAGAGGAGAAAGGGGGAGGGTTCCCCTATATGTAAGCCCTCCTCAATGAAATTACCAATTTACCCTTCGAAAACAGCATTCTGCACACTGTATTCCGGTATACGGGTTGGCGTACCGGTATACGGGTTGGCGTACCGGTATACCACGAGGAATTCCGCAGAACCCGAGAGCTGGATTTTCAGATTCTGCCATTGTATACCGGTATCTCACATCGCATACCGGTATACGTACTCCAATTCCGGTATGAACTTCCACATACCGGAATCCCACTGCAGATTTCTCAAATTCAGCAGTTCTAGCTTTTCGAAGTCCGTTTTCGTGCCTCATTTGCGCCGAAAACACTTCGCACAAGTTCCTAGCTTGGCCGGAGCCTCACATATGGCGCCGCATGTTATCTTTCCACCGAAACTCTATAATTTGTAAAAGTTCGGTGTACTACACCTACAACCGTCACTTTTTGAACTATTATTAGATTTAGCTCTAGGAGTCGTTTCTGTTCTTGTATCACCGCTGTTAGTGCGAGGTGGATACTTAGATTGTTGTAGGACGAGTTTACGCTCGTGCTGAGATGCCGAGCTTGTATATACAGCAGGGTTAGACTGTTTTGTATTACCGGGTGCCGTCGAGGTTGACGGTAGACCCAGATTCCTGTTTTAGTATCTGTTTGTGCTGAGGGCACGTGAGCTTGGAGTCTTTGACCCATTTGACCCCTTTCTATTTGATTATAGCCTGCCGGAGCCTGATTGTGCTCGACAGAGATACGCTTTTTAACTCGGTTGGGTAGCTCCCTCAAGTGCCGCTCCGGAGTGAGGCCTCTCATGCGTTGATGTCGCTGCGGATTAGTTGGATATGATACTTGGACCGACTACCTTTTGGTAGTGTGCGGTGTGGCTAGGCTGTTGGCTGGACGAGACTTTTTGGGCGGTTCCGTTAGATTGGGTCAGGGATGACTATTCACTTTGGTGATGCATACTTGAGAGTTTGACTTGGATAGTGGTAGGGTAGTGGCATTACATCTGTAGAGTTTATTCCAGCTTACTTTATTATTTCTTTACCTACCAGCTATACTGTTGTCTCGTAGACTTAGTGGGTGGACCGTTGAGGTCGGTAGCGGTACCCACTGAGAACTACTTTTGATAGTAGTTCTCACACCCTTTGTTGCCACCTTTTCTTGCAGAGCCTTCGTCTGTTGCGGCTGCTGCTTCTGTTCCTGCGGATCGAGGTAAGGGAGTCGCGAGCTAGATCCCTACCATTCCCAATTTTTTCTAGAGGAGGACCCTGCTGGAGATAGTTTCATTTTGAGTTGTGCCATGTACATATAGTGTGGACTGGTTGTTCCTTTTGAGGTGGACTTGTACCTATTTTTGGTTTTGGAGGAACTGTTGTATTTTGGATTCTATATGTACAGGTGGCTTTTGTTCTATTAGTATGATCTTATTTCAGCTCTATATCTCTTGTGGTTGCTTGTATTCTTTGTTTACAGGTAAGCTATCGCTTCGTATACATAGAAAATTCTATGTATACGGCGGATCTATTGGCGAGCCCGGGGAAACGAGTAATCCGGGGCGTGACAGATTAAGTTGGTATCAGAGCTTAGGAATAGGTCGTTGGGACTTAGTAAACCCTAGGCTTTGGCAGACCCTAGGAATGCAAGACGTGAGAGACGTGACTTGCTGCGAAAGTCATCGATTTGACTGTTGAACTCATCCTTAAGTGGAGGGAGTGATCGAAGGCGTGTGTCCTTTCCTGCCGCGAACTTGCGTTGGCTGCAGACGACGTCAAGTAGTGGGGGAAAAGAGGCGACCTTCTAGACATTCGCTTGATTAGGTCCATAGTTGTTTGTGTTTTGTGACTGATGTGTGTGTTGTGCAGGTGGTCATGACGCCTCCCCGACACCGAGGTCGACCCCCGATGCGGGCTACCCCCGCGCCTTCTGAGGTGCCTGAGCAGGCGAGACCTAGTGCACCCCCTGATTTGGGAGAGCAGTTGGCTGCTCTAGCCGAGTCATCTAGACAGCTGGGTGCACTATTGCGGAGGATGTGTGATACTTTTACTCATCCCTCGAGTACAGCACCCAGAGCGATGGAGTCGCAGGAGCCACCTCATTCTACCCCAGTGGATGTTCCAGTTACAGCCGCACCCCCATCAGCGGCAGTTCCGGCCACGCCGATTGACGATACTTCACGGTCAGGTGGACAGATGTCGGAGGCCGAGCAGGAGCGGATGACTGAGAGGCTGGCTCGTTTTTGCCGGTTTGATCCACCTCGCTTTGATGGTAGCCACACTGAGCCATTGGTGGTGGAGGCCTGGGTGGGCGAGATGGAGAAGCTATTCGAGGATCTCTTCATACCAGAGCGGGAACAGGTTCACTTGGCGGTTCATTGCTTGATGGGTGACGCACGCATCTGGTGGAGGAGGACGAGACAGAGCAGGTCGCTGGATGCGCTGCGGTTGAGTTGGGACGAGTTTTGCGGGATGCTGTACGGGTCCTATTTCCCAAACAGCGTGAAGCAAAAACTCGAGGAGGATCTGAAGAATCTACTTCAGGGAGACCGCAAAGTGTAGGAGTACACTCGAGAGTTCACTAGACTCCTGAACTGTGTCCTATTTGCAGCGAGAGATGAGGCTCACAAGGTTTATTTGTTCGAGCGGGGATTGAGACATGAGATCTTTGTTCTAGTTCAGGCGCAGAGGTTACAGACCTTAGATGCGTCGATCGAGCAGGCACTATGGGTCGAGCGAGGAGCCTTGACGGCGAGAGAGCGGGCAGCCACACTAAGTCAAGGTTTGGATAGGAAACGCTCGGCTCCAGACGACGGAGGACAGACCAGCGGCAGACGCCCGCCGAGGCCTCCACGATCACGTTCTCAGGGTCGTGGGTTTTCGGGGCGACAGAGGTCTGGTGGATCCCGTCAGCAGGGACGGAAGCAGAGGGGAGCGCCGAGATGTGTCATATGTAGAGGACCACATTGGCCTAGGCAGTGCGAGCAGCGAGAGGGCCGGTGTTTTGGGTGTGGTCAGTCCGGACATCTGCGGGCAGCTTGTCCCCGAGCAGCGTCGCCAGCACCATCGATAGCATCGGCACCCCCAGTTTATCAGCAGGCCTATGGAGCTCCACCGACTCATAGCCAGACGGACCGGGCTTCTGTACCACGCCCGGGTGAGCGGCGACAGCAGGCGCAGAGCGGCAGGGTCTTTGTGGCTCAACTTGAGGACTCCACGGCAGCAGATCATGTGGTGGCAGGTATCATTTTAATTTTTGGCATTAGAGCTCGTGCATTATTTGATACCGGTGCATCACATTCATTTATTAGTCGAGCATTTGCATCACTGCATGGGCTAGTGATAGGGCCTCTACCACTTGCACGAGAGGTGCAGATTCCCGAGCATGTTTTGCTTGTGGCGGAGTGTTGTTGGGCTTTTCCAGTGCAGCTTGGACCTTGGGTGATGCCCGTAGACCTATTGGTCTTGGGGCAATTGCAGGATTTTGATGTGGTGCTCGGCATGGATTGGCTGGCGCGCTATTTCGCGACGATCAACTGCGGCGAGAGGACCGTGATGTTTCGCGAGCCAGGCCAGGAGGAGTACGTGTATAGTGGCTGCAGGAGCACATTGTTCGTGACATGGATTTTGTCGGCACGAGCGAGATAGATGATGAGTCGAGGATGTACTGCATTCCTGGCGACTGTTGTAGAGGTACCTACGGTGGCACCGGAACTCGAGGACATCCCTGTAGTCCGCGAGTTTTCGGACGTGTTTCCCCCTGAGTTGACTGCTATGCCACCGGACAGCGAGGTCGAGTTTGTGATTGACGTAGTCCCAGGAACTGCGCCAATCTCAAAGGCACCCTACCGAATGGCACCGGCTGAGCTGAGAGAGCTTAAGGCGCAGCTTCAGGATTTGATGGATAAAGAGTTTGTGAGACCCAGTGTATCGCCTTGGGGAGCGCCGGTGTTATTCGTGAAGAAGAAGGATGGTTCACTTAGACTTTGTGTGGATTATCGAGAGTTGAATAAAGTGACCATCAAGAACAGGTATCCTTTGCCGCACATTGATGATCTGTTTGATCAGCTGCAAGGATCTTGTGTCTTCTCGAAAATTGATTTGCAGTCCGGTTACCACCAATTGAAGGTGAAGGCCGAGGATATTCTCAAGACGGCTTTTAGGACTCGGTACGGACATTATGAGTTTACGGTGATGCCGTTTGGATTGACTAATGCCCCTGTCGCATTTATGGATATGATGAATCGAGTGTATAAGCCGTTCTTGGACGGTTTGTGGTGGTGTTTTTCGATGATATCCTGATCTACTCTCGGAGTGATGCTGAGCATGAGGAGCACTTGAGGATAGTGCTGCAACTTCTGAGGGAGAAGAAGTTGTATGCCAAGTTGAAGAAGTGCGACTTCTGGCTTCGAGAGGTAGCTTTCTTGGGCCATGTAATTTTAGCCGCTGGAGTGGCGGTGGACCCGGAGAAGATTGATGCTATTCAGGATTGGCCCAGACCGACGACGGTTACCGAGGTGAGGAGTTTTCTCGGGTTGGCTGGATATTACCGTCGGTTTGTGGAAGGCTTTGCGAAGCTCTTCACACCCCTCACTCATCTGACGAGGAAGGGGATTAGATTTGTTTGGAGTGCCGAGTGCCAGCGTAGCTTTGAGGAGCTGAAGGAGAGACTGATGTCTGCTCCCATCCTTACCCTTCCAGTTATGGGGGAAGGATTCGTGATTTATAGTGATGCATCACACAGTGGCTTGGGATGTGTGTTGATGCAGTGTCACGCCCCGTCGGGCTTTTAACACCAACTAGGTGGAAAGAATAACCGCACGGGCGCATGCCCCAGACCCGCCGAACGGATAGAGCCTCTTCTACCCGCCCAAGGTGTCACAACACAAGCTTATCCACGAGGTTCCAACTAGGAACGGAGTACAAGAGTTGCACAAGGAAAGCATCAACATAAAGAAGTTCTACTTCTATTATATCACATTACACATTTATACATGCCCAAATTTTTTTTTCTTTCATTTTCATTCCATACATCATGTTCCAAAACTATGGAATATACAAGTTGCATACAATCAATGCAAACCCCTATACTATCCAAGTCCAAGACTAGGGGTACAACTCTATGTATCACCAGAATGGAAGGGCCGCTATCTAGAGAGCTAAACCCTTGTCTCGCTCCGCCGCCTCACTCGCGGAAGGACCTGAAAAATGTGGGGTGAGAACTATAAACATAGTTCCCAGTGGGTAAGGCCACCCAAGAGAGAAGCTCGACCCACCAGGTCCAAAGAAACACCATATGCATAAGTTAGATCACAAATAACTATGCAACACTTATTTACATGCTTGTAAATAAACATAAAGGATGCAACCAAATGAAATATAAATTATCATTCTCTCCTAGGTTTATCCTATATTTAACATTGACTAAGTTCAATTACTTCTCATTTACTTATGGTTTCGGAATCGCCGCCTCACCATAAGGGTTCCAACATTCAAGGAGTGAACTCGTCACCTCCTAGTTCGAGTAGCGAACTCGTCGCATACTCGGGATAGCAAAATCGTCGCATACCCCATCTCAACACCGCCATCACATGGCATGGGTAGCGAACTCGTCGCATACCCGGGATAGCAACCTCGTCGCACATCCCATTTCAACACCGCCATCACATGGCATGGGTAGCGAACTCGTCGCATACCCGGGATAGCAACCTCATCGCACATCCTATTTCAACACCACCAACTCATGGCATGGTAGCGAAATCGTCGCATACCTATGTTCAATAACACTAGGTTCCATTCTCACATGTTCCAACCTATGTTCAATAATACTAGGTTCAATCATACATGCAACCATGCAACAAGTATAGATAATTGAATTATACTTGAATTCTATATCATGCAATAGGAGCTCATTGCTCTACCTATCATGATTTTACCTTTGCCAACATGCAAGTTCTAGGGTTCACAACACATACCATTTTATCTTTAAATAGATATTTACCCTAGACATGGAAGTGACCTAATCACTTCGGTAAACACAAACCCACCTCAAGAGCTTCCAAATTCTTGTATTCTTCAAGCTCCTAAATCTCCAAGCCTTGAGTTCTTGTTTCAACCTAAGCTTCTACAAGAAAACAGTTCGTTACTCGTTACGAACCTATAATTCAACTCAATACACGAAATCAAGTGTTCTTACATGATTTCCAATGCCTCATTTGCAATTCCCGAAGGTCCAAATATTTTTAGAACCTCCCAAGGTAAAAACCCTCATTTAACCTAGGTTTCACATGCATGCATGTAGAACCTCAAAATTTCTTGGCCAATCTCCACATTTTGTGTTTTAGATTGCCTAGGGTTCCCAAAAACCTAATAACAAAGGATAAAATCCAAGGTTTGAACCCAAAACGTGAGGAACTAACTTTAATCACGAGTTTCCCAAGCTTCTTCTTGCACCAAGAAGCTTTTTTTCTCCTTTGGAAGCCTTTTCCAAGATCAATCCACCATTTTCTCCAAGTTTTGGAGAGATCTCTAGAGAGAGAAAGTGAATAAGATGGAGAGGAGAAGTGGAGAGGAAGACAATGAGAAGGGGAGAAGGTCTCAGCCCTTCATACACCCCCAATACATGTGAAAAGACTATTTTGCCCCTCTCTACAAACAACACAACAACCAGCCCAAAATTGGATTTTCGTAACACTGTATACCGGTATGTGCATGTGCATACCGGTATGTGCATGTGCATACCGGTATACGGGTGTTAGTTCCGGTATACCTCGAAGGATTCTGTAGAACCCGAGAGCTGGGTTTACTATTTCGACCATCGCATTCCGGTATACCTCATCACATACCGGTATACGGTGACAGTTCCGGTATTCCCCGGAGAATTCCGCAAAACCCGAGAGCTGGGTTTTCGGTTTCAACCATGGCATTCCGGTATACCTCATCACATACCGGTACTAATCACTTCAGTACCGGTATGGAGATCCACATACCGGAATCCAGTGCAGACTTCACAAGTTCAGCAGTTTTAACTTTTTGAAGTCCGTTTTCGCGCCTCATTTGCGCCGATAACACTTCACACCAGTCCCAAACTTGGCTGAAGCCTCACATATAGCCTCTCTTGCTATTTTTCTACCGGAACTCTACAATTTGTAGAAGTTCGGTACGATGCACTAAAATTCAGTGTACTACATTCCTCCCCCCTTAAAGGGAGTTTCAGCCGCGAAACTGAATCATACCTCAGCTGGACTCAGTGAAGAGGTAAGGAAACCGCTCCTTCATTGAGCTTTCCAATTCCCACGTAGCTTCGCGCTCACCGTGATTCGTCCATTGTACTTTTACATAAGGAATTTCACGGTTTCTCAAATTATTCACCTCGCGATCCATGATACACAAGGAAAATTTCTCATAAGTCATATCCTCATGAAGCTCTATAGGTACATACTCGAGGACGTGCGCCGGATCATACATGTACTTGCGGAGCGTCGATACATGGAACACATTGTGTATCCCCGCAAGTTTCGGCGGCAAAGCTAGCCGATATGCCACGGATCCCACACGCTCCAAAACCTCATAAGGTCCAATGTAACGGGGACTCAACTTACCCCGAACACCAAATCGTTTCACCCCTCTCATGGGTGACACTTTCAAGAAGACGCGGTCTCCTACCGCGAATTCCAAATCTCGTCGACGTCGATCCGCATAACTCTTTTGTCTAGATTGCGCCGTCGATAAGCGTTCGCGTGCCAAGCGGACCTTTTCCTCCGCTTCACGCAACACATCCGGTCCTAAGACCCTTCTCTCGCCGACTTCGCTCCAATGAATAGGAGAGCGGCATTTTCTTCCATACAAGGCCTCAAACGGTGCCATACCGATGCTAGATTGGTAGCTATTATTGTAAGCAAATTCAGCCATCGGCAAATGAGTAGGCCATGCACCCTTGAAGTCCAACACACATGCTCGCAGCATATCCTCCAAAATCTGAATTGTCCTTTCCGATTGACCGTCAGTTTGAGGATGAAATGCTGAACTGAAATCGAGTCGTGTACCCAAAGCTTCTTGCAAGCTTTTCCAAAAATGCGATGTGAAACGAGGATCTCAATCTGAAACTATCGAGGTCGGGACCCCGTGCAACCGCATAATCTCGTCCAGGTAGACTTGTGCTAACTTGTCTCCCTCAAGTGGTGTGGATTGGCAAAAAGTGTGCCGACTTTGACAAATGATCCACCACCACCCAAATCGTGTCGTGGCCACCTTGCGATCGAGGTAGGCCCACAACGAAGTCCATTGCTATGTTCTCCCACTTCCAAACTGGAATGGGCAACCCTTGCAATTTTTCCGCCGGAAAGCGACGCTCGGCCTTCACCTGTTGGCATACTAAGCATTGTGCCACAAAGCGTCCAACATCAAGTTTCATCCCCGGCCACCAATAATGTAATTTAAGATCCTTGTACATTTTGGTGCCGCCCGGGTGAATCGCATAGGGAGAAGTATGAGCTTCTTTCAAGATCTCCCCACGAATGTTCTCAACTTTTGGCACGCACAATCGATTTCGGAATCGAATTGCGCCCTTCGAGTCTACATGAAACTCACCGGCGCACCCGCTCTCGATAGCACTCCGCACCTTTTGGAGTTCCGGATCGCCGGATTGCTTTTCTTTTATTTGCTCCAACAAGGTCGGCCACACATTGAGATTCATAAGTCTAGCGGGGACGTCCGGGGCCACGATCTCCAAGTCAAACCGGCCCATTTCCTTGATTAACGGCATTTGTCCCGTCATCTCAATTGCGAAGTTCTCCACGGATTTTCTACTGAGCGCATCGGCCACCACATTGGCTCTACCGGGGTGGTACAGGATGGTTAAGTCGTAATCCTTTATCAACTCCAACCACCTCCGCTGCCTCAAGTTCAACTCCTTCTGAGTGAATAAATACTTTAAGCTTTTATGATCCGTGTAAACCTCACAGTGTTCCCCGTACAAATAGTGTCTCCACAACTTAAGTGCGAAGACCACCGCCGCAAGCTCTAAGTCGTGGGTGGGATAATTTTGCTCATAGCTCTTTAGCTGTCGAGAGGCATATGCTATTACTTGTCCTCTTTGCATAAGCACACACCCAAGACCACGCCGTGATGCATCACTATACACCACAAAGCCCTCCCCCGCAATCGGCAGGGCGAGAACCGGAGCCGAAGTCAACCTTTTCTTTAGCTCCTTAAAGCTTTGGTCGCATTCCTCGCTCCAAACATATTTGGCTCCCTTACGGGTAAGACGCGTTAGTGGACCGGAGATTTTTGAAAATCCCTCCACGAACCGCCGATAGTACCCCGCAAGACCCAAAAAGCTTCGTACTTCCGTGACATTGGTCGGACGAGGCCAATCCTTGATTGCCTCAACTTTCATAGAGTCCACCGATACTCCTTCCGCGGAGATCACATGACCCAAGAAAGCGACCTCACGAATCCAAAATTCGCACTTCTTCAACTTGGCGAATAATTTGTTCTCTCGAAGAACTTGAAGCACAATCTTTAGGTGCTCTTTATGTTCCTCTTCACTCCGAGAGTAGACAAGAATATCATCTATGAACACAACCACAAATTGATCCAATAGTGGTTTGAACACACGGTTCATTAAATCCATGAACGCCGCCGGGGCATTGGTAAGCCCGAAAGGCATAACCGTGAATTCATAGTGTCCATACCGCGTCCTAAATGCGGTCTTATGCACATCCTCCGGTTTGATCTTCAATTGGTGATAACCAGATTGCAAATCAATCTTTGAATACACCCGAGACCCTGGCAACTGATCGAACAAGTCATCAATTCGGGGTAACGGGTACTTATTCTTGACGGTCACTTTATTCAACTCGCGGTAATCTACACATAACCACAGCGAACCGTCCTTTTTCCGCACAAATAGAACAGGGGCTCCCCAAGGTGACACACTTGGCTTTACGAAATCCTTGTCCATCAAATCTTACAATTGTGCTTTCAATTCCTTCAGTTCCGCGGGTGCCATCCTGTACGGGGCCTTAGAAATCGGCACCGTACCCGGGAGCAAATCAATCACGATTTCTATTTCCCTGTCCGGTGGCATTCCGGGTAACTCCGCCGGAAATACATCCGGGAACTCTTGGACCACAGGAATGTCCTTGAGTCTCAACACTTCCTTTCGGTCATCCACTACCGTCGCTAAGTAAGTGATTCATCCACTAGCAATAAGCTTTCTTGCTTGCGACGTGGATACCATTGACTCAAAGAGCGAACTCTTGCAACCACGGTACACAAACTCTTTGTGCCCAGGTTCTTTAAACCTCACTATCCGGCTCTCACAATCAATAGTAGCGTGATATTTCGAGAGCCAATTCATTTCTAGGATTAAGTCATACTCATTCATTCGACTTAACACTAGCAAATCAGCTGGCATGATCCAGTTTTCAACCCTTACTGGACAACCTACACACGCGTGATGTACGCAAAAGGTGTGTTCAGGTACTTGCACAGTTCTTGCATGTGTGGCATCTACAATTTCTATTCCATGTGCAATAGCAAATGATCGAGCAATGAATGAATGTGATGCACTAGTATCAAACAAAGCTCTACATAGAATACCTTTAATTAACACAATACCTGCCACGACATCCTCCTGGGCAGAAGGCTCCTCCACCTGCGAGGCGATTACCCGTCCACTGGGCGCTGGCCCTCGGCTGGTCTCGGTGGCTGTGTACGGCCCGCCGACATCGCCGCGGGTGGGATGCCCGCAAGCTGCCTCAGTGGTGCAAACGCCGATGCCGACGACGGTGCTCAGCCATCATCCATCGGGCAGTTGTACCGCATGTGACCCGGCTGTCCGCACTTGTAGCACCGGCCCTCACGATAATCACATTGCTGAGGGTTGTAGGGGACGCTACAAATCGGGCACTGGGTTGAGGGTCGGTTCCGCCGGGACCCTCGCGATTGGTTTTACGACAGCGAGTGCTTCGGGGGCCGCTTAGAGCTAGACTACCCACCCGAGCCACCCGCCGGTCGCTTCTTTCCTTTTTCTTTATCTTTTTCTTTCTCTCTTTCCCAAGATTCGCGCTCCTCGCGCGCACATGCATTCCCGTGCTCCACCCAAAGAGCATGGTCCAAGACCTCCGCAAAGGTCTGTAGCTTGAGGGCGTGAACCGCTCGAAAGATTTCAGGTCGAAGCCCGCGCACGAAGCAGTCGACCTTGTCCAACTCTCCGCGGACAACGTGCGGTACGCAATTAATAATGTACGAGAACTCCCTCTCGTACTCGCGCACGGTGCGGTTCCCTTGTTTCAACTTCCGAAACCTTTCTTGAAGTTTTCTTTTCTCGCTATCGGGGAAGTAGGCGGCGAACACCATACCCCGAAATTCCTCCCACGTCGGTGGCGGAAGGCTAGAGAGTCGATCACGCCGGACTCCCTTCCACCATACCTTTGCCGATCGCTCTAAACAATGAGCGGCGAGGTGCACCTTGTCCCTCTCCAAGGTATACAAATCCTCGAAGAGCGTCTCCAATGCGTCGATCCACGTTTCCACGTCCCATGGATCTACGTTCTCCCCGTTGAAGATAGGCGGGTTGAACTTCTTGAACCTCATGAGAGCTGCAAGTGCGCGCTCTCGCTCTGCATCCTCCATCTCGGAGTCGGGCATAGGAGTACCCGACCCACCGGCTACAATCGGTGATGCCGGTGGCGCCACAGCCGACGCCGGTGTCATCTCCTCGGCCGGTGCCGAAGCAGAGGCCGGAGGTACTCCCGTTCTCTCCTCCCTAACTGCAGCCGCTTGGTGCGCCATCTCGTCTTGGAGCTTTTTAATTTGCTCCTCCTGTCGCTGCATGGCTTCGGCCTGCCGCCGAACCACGCCCATCAACTCGGTCAACTCATTACGAAGACCCGAGTTCTCACCCTCCCCGAGTTGTTCGGGAGCCGTGCTCGATTCTCCGAGCCCAGCCCTCGTAGGAGGCCGTCCACGTACCATTATCTCCTTAAAACACAACGACTTTGGTCATTTCATGACATTCAAAGTCATTCGCAACACTATATTTCACGAAAATAAATGTGACCCAATCTAGGCGAAAGTCACACAAGGGTCCTTATTCCCCTCACTTGGTTTCATGTTGTCGGCCGCCAACATGAACACTCTTGGTGAAGAATAAGACACACCTCGAATCTACCTCTATTTCCAACTAGAGGCATAAGGACATAACCCAATCTCTTATCTTTCGCCACAATCAAAGATCTCGTCACTCACGAGCCTACACTCCTAGGGTCTTTTCCATCCTAGGGTTTCTTAGGTCCACCTAGACCGTTTCTATTCTCTGATACCACCTCAGTCTGTCACGCCCCGTCGTGCCTTTAACACCAACTAGGTGGAAAGGATAACCGCACGGGCGCATGCCCCAGACCCGCCGAACAGATAGAGCCTCTTCTACCCGCCCAAGGCGTCACAACACAAGCTTATCCACGAGGTTCCAACTAGGAACGGAGTACAAGAGTTGCACAAGGAAAGCATCAACATAAAGAAGTTCTACTTCTATTACATCACATTACACATTTATACATGCCCAAAATTTTCTTTTCTTTCATTTCCATTCCATACATCATGTTCCAAAACTATGGAATATACAAGTTGCATACAATCAATGCAAACACCTATACTATCCAAGTCCAAGACTAGGGGTACAACTCTATGTATCACCAGAATGGAAGGGCCGCTATCTAGAGAGCTAAACCCTTGCCTCGCTCCGCCGCCTCACTCGCGGAAGGACCTGAAAAATGTGGGGTGAGAACTATAAACATAGTTCCCAGTGGGTAAGGCCACCCAAGAGAGAAGCTCGACCCACCAGGTCCAAAGAAACACCATATGCATAAGTTAGATCACAAATAACTATGCAACACTTATTTACATGCTTGTAAATAAACATAAAGGATGCAACCAAATGAAATGTAAATTATCATTCTCTCCTAGGTTCATCCTATATTTCACATTGACTAAGTTCAATTACATGTCATTTACTTATGGTTTCGGAATCGCCGCCTCACCATAAGGGTTCCAACATTCAAGGAGTGAACTCGTCACCTCCTAGTTCGAGTAGCGAACTCGTCGCATACTCGGGATAGCAAAATCGTCGCATACCTCATCTCAACACCGCCATCACATGGCATGGGTAGCGAACTCGTCGCATACCCGGGATAGCAACCTCGTCGCACATCCCATTTCAACACCGCCATCACATGGCGTGGGTAGCGAACTCGTCGCATACCCGGGATAGCAACCTCGTCGCACATCCCATTTCAACACCGCCAACTCATGGCATGGTAGCGAAATTGTCGCATACCCGGGATAGCAAAATCGTCGCACATCCCGTTTCAACACCGCCAACTCATGGCATGGTAGCAAAATCGTCGCATACCCGGGATAGCAAAATCGTCGCACACCCCGTTGTTCACATTTTACACTTGCCAACCTAAGTCTCATGACCTTAGGTTCAAGTCACTAAGTCTCACCTATGTTCAATAACACTAGGTTTACTTTCTCATTGTCCACCTAGGTTCCATGACTCTAGGTTCTAATCTCATGTCCAACCTATGTTCAATGACACTAGGTTTCATTCTCACATGTTCCAACCTATGTTCAATAACACTAGGTTCAATCATACATGCAACCATGCAACAAGTATAGATAATTGAATTATACTTGAATTCTATATCATGCAATAGGAGCTCATTGCTCTACCTATCATGATTTTACCTTTGCCAACATGCAAGTTCTAGGGTTCACAACACATACCATTTTATCTTTAAATGGATATTTACCCTAGACATGGAAGTGACCTAATCACTTCGGTAAACACAAACCCACTTCAAGAGCTTCCAAATTCTTGTATTCTTCAAGCTCCTAAATCTCCAAGCCTTGAGTTCTTGTTTCAACCCAAGCTTCTACAAGAAAACGGTTCGTTACTCGTTACGAACCCATAATTCAACTCAATACACGAAATCAAGTGTTCTAACATGATTTCCAATGCCTCAATTGCAATTCCCGAAGGTTCAAATATTTTTAGAACCTCCCAAGGCTAAAACCTTTATTTAACCTAGGTTTCACATGCATACATGTAGAACCTCAAAATTTCTTGGCCAATCTCCACATTTTGTGTTTTAGATTGCCTAGGGTTCCCAAAAATCTCATAACAAAGGATAAAATTCAAGGTTTGAACCCAAAACGTGAGGAACTAACCTTAATCACGAGTTCCCCAACCTTCTTCTTGCACCAAGAAGCTTTTTTCTCCTTTGAAAGCCTTTTCCAAGATCAATCCACCATTTTCTCCAAGTTTTGGAGAGATCTCTAGAGAGAGAAAGTGAAGGAGATGGAGAGGAGAAGTAGAGAGGAAGACAATGAGAAGGGGAGAAGGTCTCAGCCCTTCATACACACCCAATACATGTGAAAAGACCATTTTGCCCCTCTCTACAAACAACACAACAACCAGCCCAAAACTGGATTTTCGTAACACTGTATACCGGTATGTGCATATGCATACCGGTATACGGGTGTTAGTTCCGGTATACCTCGAAGGATTCCGCAGAACCCGAGAGTTGGGTTTACTGTTTCGACCATCGCATTCCGGTATACCTCATCACATACCGGTATACGGTGACAGTTTCGGTATTCCCCGGAGAATTCCGCAAAACCCGAGAGCTGGGTTTTCGGTTTCAACCATGGCATTCCGGTATACCTCATCACATACCGGTACTAATCACTTCAGTACCGGTATGGAGATCCACATACCGGAATCCAGTGCAGACTTCACAAGTTCAGCAGTTTTAACTTTTCGAAGTCCGTTTTCGCGCCTCATTTGCGCCGAAAATACTTCACACCAGTCCCAAACTTGGCTGAAGCCTCACATATAGCCTCTCTTGTTATTTTTCCACCGAAACTCCACAATTTGTAGAAGATAGGTACGATGCACTGAAATTCAGTGTATTACATGCAGCATGGTAGGGTAATTGCCTATGCCTCCCTGCAATTGAAGGATTACGAGAAGAATTACCCTACGCATGATTTGGAGCTGGCAGCTGTGGTTTTTGCACTGAAGCTGTGGCGGCACTACTTGTATGGTGAGCACTGTGAGATTTTCACGGATCATAAAAGTCTCAAGTATCTGTTCTCTTAAAAGGAATTGAACCTGAGGCAACGCCGGTGGTTAGAGTTGTTGAAGGATTATGATATTACCATCCAGTATCACCCCGGCAAGGCGAATGTAGTGGCAGATGCATTGAGCAGGAGATCAGTGCAGAGCCTTAGTATGATGATAACTCAGCAGGCGCCATTACTTGAGGAGTTGAGACGGCTTGAGCTTGAGGTGGTGTCCTCTGAGGCTACTGCAAAACTTATTGTTGGCCTAGTGGCCCTAATCATTCTTTAGATTTTGATGATAACAAATAATTGAACTAATCTTTTATCTTGAGTTTTGTGTTTAGACTTCTCTATCTTCAATTGGACTCAAGATGGGCAATCCTCGAGCACTAAGCTTCACCACTTGAAGCTACCTTGTCAAGTTGATAAAATATCTCTCTACTCCACCTTTTAACATTGTGCTTTAAAGATTAAAGTATGAAATGTCAAGTTATATTTTAACTTACTCTTTTTTATCATCTAAAGCACATGGGACTTCAAACAATATTCAAAAACTTCTCAAAAACTGTTTTCTGTCAAGTTTGTGTTTTGGACCCTGTTCTGGGCGCCCACAAACTTCTGGAGGCCCAAAAGTTCTGCTCAGGTTTTGTGGATCCTGACGGTTTGATGTTTGGGTGGTCCAGAATGGTTTATGTTCTGGGCGCCCACAAACTTCTGGAGGCCCAAAAGTTCTGCTCAGGTTTTGTGGATCCTGACGGTTTGATGTTTGGGTGGTCCAGAATGGTTTATGTTTTGGGCGCCCACAAACTTCTGGAGGCCCAAAAGTTCTGCTCAGGTTTTGTGGATCCTGACGGTTTGATGTTTGGGTGGTCCAGAATGGTTTATGTTATGGGCGCCCACAAACTTCTGGAGGCCCAAAAGTTCTGCTCAGGTTTTGTGGATCCTGACGGTTTGATGTTTGGGTGGTCCAGAATGGTTTATGATCTGGGCGCCCGAATTGTATGTTTAGGGCGCCCAAATATTTGACTTGACAGGTTTGATGTTCCGGACAGTACGACGCAACGGTCCGAAAGTTCTGACAGCGGCGCTGCGCAGGCGGCGCGCGTGCCTGAGAAACTGGGCGCCCACAAGTTGACTTCTGGAGGCCCAAAAGTTCTGCTCAGAGAAAACGGCGTGCGTGGTCTGACAGTGTCAGAAAGCTGTCGCGCATGTTCTGGGCGCCCACAAGTTGACTTCTGGAGGCCCAGAAGTCCTGCTCAGAGAAAAGCGGCGCGCGTGGTCTGGCTGGTCAGAAAGCTGTCGCGCATGTTCTGGGCGCCCACAAGTTGACTTCTGGAGGCCCAGAAGTCCTGCTCAGAGAAAAGCGGCGCGCGTGGTCTGGCTGGTCAGAAAGCTGTCGCGCGTGATCTGGGCGCCCACAAATGTCTGGAGGCCCGAATGTACGGATCCAGAAAAGCGGCGCACGGGCCTGACAGGCAGCTGGTTTTGCAGTGCGCGTGCTCAACATCTGGGCGCCCGAAAGTTCTGTTTAGGGCGCCCGAAAGTACAACGACCTGAAGTTGGCTGAGGCTATAAATAGATGGTATTGAGGCCTTCTCAGCAGGGATTTGAAAGTCCAATTGAGCTTATATACTTCAGTATTTTTAATACTCTTAAGCCCTCAATCCTCTCTCTCTAAACTTGAGTGTAATTGATAGTGAGATATCATCTTGTAAAAGAGAGAAAAGAAAAGAGTTGAAGCTTGAAAGTGTAACCTTCTTGAGAGAAGAAGGTGTTGGTGTGAAGGCTTGGTGCTTGCCCGCAAAAGTATCGTTTAGTGGAGATCCAACGTTCTCTTGTGTTGAGAAGTTGGCGGGGACGTAGGCAAAGTGCCGAACCTCGAAACAAATCGATTGTGTGCTTCTTGAGTTTGCATTTCTCTAACTCCTCACTTTCTCTCCCTTTATTTGTTTCGAGTTTTTATATTACTTGATTATTTAACATTTTATTTTAGAAACCTAATTCACCCCCCCTCTTAGGTTGCCATTTTGATCCTCAATTGGTATCAGAGCGAGGTCTCACACTATTTAGATTAAAATCTAAGTGAGAGAATGGCATCCATGGGAAAGAATATCGAAGGACAATCTATTGTTCGGCCACCATATTTTGATGGGACCGATTATCCTTTTTGGAAGATTAGAATGAAGATATTCTTTCAATCTCTAGATTTTGATATTTGGGACATAATCGAAAGTGGTTATATCACTCCATCAAAATCAAGAGCGGAATGGAATGAAGCGGAAAAAATTTCGTTTTCAATTAAATGCTAAAGCAATTAATTCATTCCTTTGCGCTCTTAGTAGAGATGAATTTCATCGAATCTCTATATGCACAACGGCTAAAGAGATTTGGGATAAATTAGAAGTTACTCATGAAGGAACTTCTAGGGTGAAGGAATCTAAAATAAGCATGCTTATGTCAAGTTATGAACTATTTAAAATGGAAGAAAGTGAATCCATTTCAAATATGTTCACAAGATTCACTAACATTATAAATAGCTTGAAAGCCTTAGGTAAAGATTTTCCTCCATCGGACTTGGTGCGAAAACTTCTTCGTGTGCTACCAAGAAGTTGGATACCTAAGGTTACGGCCATCCAAGAAGCTCATGATTTGGACAAGGTAAAGATTGACGAACTTGTCGGATCACTCATGGCGCATGAACAACGCCTCAAAGAATATGACAACGAAGAGCCTCCCGAGAAAAAGAAAAGTCTTGCACTTAAGGGAGTCATAGCTTCCGATAGTGAAGATGGCGAAGAAGGCTCAAGCGAAGAAATCGCTATGATTTCAAAAAGGCTCGACCGACTAATTAAGAGGCGTAACTTAAGAAGACCTAAACGAGACGGGTTCAAAGGTGAGGGATTCAAGAAGGGAATCATTTGCTACAATTGCAACAAACCGGGGCATTTGAAAAGCGAATGCACTCTCCCAAGCAAGGCCTTCAAGAAAGACAAGAAAAAGAAAGCCTTCAATGCTCTAAATTGGGACACTCCCGACGAGTCTAGCGGTGACGAATCGGAAAACGAAGTTGCCCAAATTTGCCTTGAGGAACAAAGCTCTATTCTATGTCTCATGGCTCTTGAAGATGAGGTAAATAATTTAAGTTATGATGAACTTTTAGAAGTTTTCTTTTCTTTATATGATGATCTACAAAGTTTGGGTCCCAAGTATACATCTCTCAAGAAGCAAAATGCCTCATTAGAGATGGAAGTAAATGACCTAAAATCTTCGACTTCAAATCCTTCTTTAATACTTACAAATGAGATCTCCTCTCTCATGAAAGAGCTTAAACAAGCTAATGAGACATGTTGTAATCTCACTTGTGAAAACGAGGCATTAAAGAAGAAAATTGAAGGTCAACATTTTAAGCCAATTCTTCATCAAGGCAATCAACTTGAAAAACTTCAAGTTGAAAACCAACAACTCAAAGTTAGCTTAAGTGAATCTAAGAAAACTCTTGAGAAATTTGTTGGTGGAACCAAGTACTTAAATATGATGCTTGGGAAGTCAAGTTATGAACTTCAAGAAGTTTGGGATAGGATATGTTCCTAATCCAAACAATGTTAAGTTAACAAAGACTAAAAGAAAAGTTTTTGTTAAAAGTTCCTATCAAGACCCAACTTTGCATTGCTCTTATTGTAATATTAAAGGACATCATACATCATCATGTAAATATAAGAAAAATCTTACACTTAACCAAATTTGGGTTGTGAAAGGCTCATCTAACCCAAAAGGACCCAATCTCACTTGGGTACCAAAGTTAAAAACTTGATTTGTTCTTGTAGGTGTGTCTCCAATCAAAAGGTGCTAGTGACAAATGGTACTTAGATAGCGGATGCTCAAGACATATGACTTGGGATTATACCAAGTTTATTTCACTTGAAAAGAAAGATGGAGGTTTTGTCACATTTGGAGACAACACTAGAGGAAAGATCATTGGAACCGGCACAATCGGAAATGAGAAGGTTAATATTTCAAATGTTCTTTTAGTTGATGGCCTTAAGCACAATTTATTGAGCATTAGTCAATTGTGTGACAAAGGCTATTTTGTAAAGTTCAAAGCATCTCATTGTAGCATCCTTGATCCTTCTACAAATGAGGTAGCTTTTATGGGCTTTAGATCCAAGAATGTCTACACCGTTGATCTAAGCAAACTTTCTCATGAAGGTGAAAAATATTTTTCGGTTCAAATTAACGAATCTTGGCTTTGGCATAAAAGGCTAGCTCATGCTAGTATGGATTCTCTTTCAAAACTTTCCAAGGAAAAACTTGTAAAAGGTTTACCTAACATTAACTATGCCAAAGATGAGGTTTGTAGTGCTTGTGCTCAAGCAAAACAAGTAAAATCTTCTTTTAAATCCAAAAATATTATTTCTACATCTAGGCCTTTGGAATTAATCCATATGGATCTCTTTGGTCCAATTGATGTCTCTAGCCTTGGTGGAAGTAACTATGTTTTTGTAATTGTTGATGATTACTCAAGATTTACTTGGACCTTGTTTTTGAGACACAAGTATGACACTTTTAAATCCTTCAAAGAATTTGTCTTTCGTGTGTCAAAATGAAAGAGGTTGTATTATTTCTAAAATTAGAAGTGATCATGGTGGTGAATTCGAAAACCATAACTTTGAAGAATTTTGCAATGAATTGGGAATAGAACATCAGTTCGCTACTCCTCGTACACCTCAACAAAATGGGGTTGTTGAACGCAAAAATAGATCTCTCCAAGAAATGGCTAGATCTATGTTAATTGAGGGGGAGTTGCCAAAGTATTTTTGGGCCGAAGCCGTAAACACGGCTTGTTACATTATGAACCGTGTTCTAATTCGACCAATTCTTGAGAAAACTCCCTTTGAGTTATGGCATAATAGAATTCCCAATATTGGTTATTTTAAAATTATTGGTTGTAAATGTTTCATTTTGAACACAAAAGATAAGTTGGGAAAGTTTGATGCTAAATCCGATGAAGCAATATTCTTGGGATATTCCTCTACTAGCAAAGCTTATCGAGTCTATAATCGACGAACTTTGGTAATAGAAGAAAGCATGCATGTTCTCTTTGAAGAATCTAAGGGAAAGGATACTTCTATTGAAGATGATCTTTTTGACTTTGATAAGTTACAAATAAATTCCACACCACAAGAGGTTGTTCAATCCAAGGAAGTTGAGGAATTCATTTCTAAAGATAATGAACCCACTCCTCTACCTAAAGTGTGGAAATTTGCTACTTATCATCCCAAGGACTCCATCATTGGAGATCCTAGTCAAAAAGTCAAGACTAGATCCTCTCTTAGATTACTTTGTGACCACTTGGCTTTCTTGTCTCAAATTGAACCTAAAAATTTCATTGAGGCTAGTAATGACGAAAATTGGCTCATTGCGATGCAAGATGAACTCAATCAATTTGAGCGAAACCAAGTTTGGACGCTTGTGGAAAGACCAAGTGATCATACCGTTATTGGCACTAAATGGATCTTCCGAAACAAGCGAGATGAATCTGGTGTTGTGGTTCGAAACAAGGCTAGACTAGTGGCCCAAGGTTTCAACCAAATTGAAGGGATTGATTTTGATGAAACTTTTGCACCGGTTGCTCGACTTGAAGCTATTCGAATTCTTTTGGCTTTTGCCTCTTACATGAACTTCAAGTTATTTCAAATGGACGTAAAAAGTGCTTTCTTAAATGGATACATTTCCGAAGAAGTCTATGTTGAGCAACCACCCGGTTTTGAAAAACACGATTTTCTCAATCATGTCTTTAAAATTTTCAAAAGCACTCTATGGTTTAAAACAAGCTCCTAGAGCTTGGTATGAAAGACTTAGCACTTTTCTTATTTCAAATAATTTTTCAAGAGGAAAAGTTGACACTACATTATTTATCAAGATAAAGGATAAAGATTTTCTCATTGTACAAATTTATGTTGATGATATCATATTTGGTGCTACTAACGAATCTCTTTGCAAAGAATTCTCTAAGTTAATGACAGATGAGTTTGAAATGAGCATGATGGGCGAACTCTCCTTCTTTCTTGGACTCCAAGTCAAGCAAACGAATGATGGAAAATATTCATCAATCAAGCCAAATACGCAAAGGATCTAATCAAAAGATTTGGCTTAGAAAGCTCAAAAGAGACAAATACTCCAATGAGCGCTTCAACTAAACTTGATAAGGACGAAAAAGGCAAAGATGTTGATATTAAGCTCTACCGAGGTATGATTGGTAGTTTACTTTATCTTACCGCAAGTAGGCCGGACATCATGTTTAGTGTTTGCTTGTGTGCTCGGTTTCAAGCTCAACCTAAGGAGTCACACCTAGTGGCCGTAAAGAGAATTCTTAGATATGTTAAGGGAACTCTCAACTTAGGATTATGGTATCCCAAGGGCACTAGTTTTAATCTCATTGGCTTTTCGGATGCCGACTTTGCCGGGTGCAAAGTTGATCGTAAAAGTACAAGTGGAACTTGTCAGTTTCTTGGTCACTCCTTAGTCTCATGGTCTTCGAAAAAGCAGAATTCGGTTGCACTTTCAACCGCCGAAGCCGAATATATTGCGGCGGGTTGTTGTTGTTGTGCACAAGTTTTATGGATGAAACAAACCCTTGAGGACTTTGGAGTGCATCTAAAACAAGTTCCAATCAAATGTGATAATACTAGTGCCATCAACCTATCTAGAAATCCTATTCAACATTCTAGAACTAAACACATTGAAATTAGACATCATTTCATTAGAGATCATATTCAAAAGGGAGATGTCACCATAGATTTTGTCGATACCCATCATCAATTAGCGGACATTTTTACTAAACCACTTAGTGAGGAAAGGTTCACTCAACTTAGAAGAGAATTAGGAATAATTGATTTAAACGCTTGATTCTCTTATATTGATTGCTTTGATATGTTTTTGCTACATTTGTTAAGTCTCCTTTATGCTTTTTTTTATGATGACAAAGGGGGAGAACTAGTGATATGTGATATGCTTATGATTTGGCACTAACTCGTGATATGCTTATGTTTTGATACTTTGATATATGCTTATTCGGTTGCTTTCACTTATGATTGTGATATATGCCAAAAATTGATTGTCAAAGATATGCATATATTTAGGGGGAGTATTCTATTCTTATTGATCTCTACTTATTTGAATCTTATATCACATTATTTGTCATCATCAAAAAGGGGGAGATTGTTGGCCTAGTGGCCCTAATCATTCTTTAGATTTTGATGATAACAAATAATTGAACTAATCTTTTATCTTGAGTTTTGTGTTTAGACTTCTCTATCTTCAATTGGACTCAAGATGGGCAATCCTCGAGCACTAAGCTTCACCACTTGAAGCTACCTTGTCAAGTTGATAAAATATCTCTCTACTCCACCTTTTAACATTGTGCTTTAAAGATTAAAGTATGAAATGTCAAGTTATATTTTAACTTACTCTTTTTTATCATCTAAAGCACATGGGACTTCAAACAATATTCAAAAACTTCTCAAAAACTGTTTTCTGTCAAGTTTGTGTTTTGGACCCTGTTCTGGGCGCCCACAAACTTCTGGAGGCCCAAAAGTTCTGCTCAGGTTTTGTGGATCCTGACGGTTTGATGTTTGGGTGGTCCAGAATGGTTTATGTTCTGGGCGCCCACAAACTTCTGGAGGCCCAAAAGTTCTGCTCAGGTTTTGTGGATCCTGACGGTTTGATGTTTGGGTGGTCCAGAATGGTTTATGTTCTGGGCGCCCACAAACTTCTGGAGGCCCAAAAGTTCTGCTCAGGTTTTGTGGATCCTGACGGTTTGATGTTTGGGTGGTCCAGAATGGTTTATGTTATGGGCGCCCACAAACTTCTGGAGGCCCAAAAGTTCTGCTCAGGTTTTGTGGATCCTGACGGTTTGATGTTTGGGTGGTCCAGAATGGTTTATGATCTGGGCGCCCGAATTGTATGTTTAGGGCGCCCGAATATTTGACTTGACAGGTTTGATGTTCCGGACAGTACGACGCAACGGTCCGAAAGTTCTGACAGCGGCGCTGCGCAGGCGGCGCGCGTGCCTGAGAAACTGGGCGCCCACAAGTTGACTTCTGGAGGCCCAAAAGTTGACTTCTGGAGGCCCAAAAGTTCTGCTCAGAGAAAACGGCGTGCGTGGTCTGACAGTGTCAGAAAGCTGTCGCGCATGTTCTGGGCGCCCACAAGTTGACTTCTGGAGGCCCAGAAGTCCTGCTCAGAGAAAAGCGGCGCGCGTGGTCTGGCTGGTCAGAAAGCTGTCGCGCATGTTCTGGGCGCCCACAAGTTGACTTCTGGAGGCCCAAAAGTCCTGCTCAGAGAAAAGCGGCGCGCGTGGTCTGGCTGGTCAGAAAGCTGTCGCGCGTGATCTGGGCGCCCACAAATGTCTGGAGGCCCGAATGTACGGATCCAGAAAAGCGGCGCACGGGCCTGACAGGCAGCTGGTTTTGCAGTGCGCGTGCTCAACATCTGGGCGCCCGAAAGTTCTGTTTAGGGCGCCCGAAAGTACAACGACCTGAAGTTGGCTGAGGCTATAAATAGATGGTATTGAGGCCTTTCTCAGCAGGGATTTGAAAGTCCAATTGAGCTTATATACTTCAGTATTTTTAATACTCTTAAGCCCTCAATCCTCTCTCTCTAAACTTGAGTGTAATTGATAGTGAGATATCATCTTGTAAAAGAGAGAAAAGAAAAGAGTTGAAGCTTGAAAGTGTAACCTTCTTGAGAGAAGAAGGTGTTGGTGTGAAGGCTTGGTGCTTGCCCGCAAAAGTATCGTTTAGTGGAGATCCAACGTTCTCTTGTGTTGAGAAGTTGGCGGGGACGTAGGCAAAGTGCCGAACCTCGAAACAAATCGATTGTGTGCTTCTTGAGTTTGCATTTCTCTAACTCCTCACTTTCTCTCCCTTTATTTGTTTCGAGTTTTTATATTACTTGATTATTTAACATTTTATTTTAGAAACCTAATTCACCCCCCCTCTTAGGTTGCCATTTTGATCCTCACTTATGTCTTTGGTTTTGCAACCCACTCTGTTGGATAGGATCTGAGAGAAACAGAGTGCGGACCCCTATTTGATGAGGATGCAAGATCAAATTGCCAGTGGGCAAACATGGGACTTTTGTGTTGATAGTTCGGGAGTACTGCGGTACAGGGACCGACTGTGTGTGCCTACAGATTCTGAGATCTGAGAGGAGATTTTGAGAGAGGCTCATTACTCGCCTTATACGGTTCAACCTGGTGGAACCAAAATGTATAAGAATTTAAAGGCATACTATTGGTGGAATGAAATGAAGCGACATATTGGGAGATTTGTGGCTCAGTGTTTGACTTGTCAACAGGTAAAGGCGGAGCACCGAGTGTTACGGATTTTATATTGGCATATTTCGTGAAGTGAGTCGGAGTCTTGTAGGTTCGAAGAAGAAAAGATGAAGAACAAAGACTCGAAGACTCAACGTATGAATTCACGATGCTTGGTAAGTTTAAATAATCTTGATGATGATTTATATATATAATTTAAGTGTTTGGAAGACATTAGAATAGGTTTTTAATGATTTATAAACGAATCAGAAAAATTCATACTACGAGGTCCGGACCCTGGAAGCTGAGGTCCGAAACCCGTGAGCAGGTTTTGCTGGTTCGCAGACCCGGTCCGAACCATGGAAGCTGAGGTCCGGAACCCGTACGCATATCTTGCTATTTCGCAGTCCGGGTCCGGACCCTGGAAGCTGAGGTCCAGAACCCGTGAGCGTGACAGACAGTTTCACAGACCGGGTCCGGATCCTGATGACTGAGGTCCGGACAATGAATCGCCTGAAGAGTTTCAAGGTCCGGACCCCATACCTGCGATCCGGACCCCGACTCGTCGTGAATTTTTGGAAAGTTATTTTTTCAATCCTTCTCTGATTCTAATGTCTCCCAAACCTTTAAATAAGATGGTAGATTCCTTAAAATATCTTTGCAATCCTAATTTGGTTCCAAACCTTTCTAAAATCAGTTTTTCAATCCTAGTCGAAATCGGTTTGCTTCCAAACCTTTCTAAAAACTGTTTTTTAATCCTAATCTATTTCGGATTGCTTCTAACCTATAAATAAGATGTGGGGGTGTCTCTAAAACGTGGGTTAAGCATAGATTATCTTTTAGAAACCCTAGAAGCTTGTAGGTGACCGTTTTCCTCATCTTCTACATCAAGCTTCTCTCAAATTGATTCATGGTGCCCTAATTTCTAATATTCTTTTAGAATCAATTTGAGAATTGCTTAGAGACTATTCCCACAGATCTTCAATGATATTCTAAGCAATAAACCATCATCGACGTTATTGTTCTTGCTCCGGACGGAGTGCGCTCGTGGATTCGAGTGAGCGTCGTGGATTCGACGTGTTGAAGGCTTCGTGGATTCGAAGTTGGGCGTCTTGTGGATTCGAGGCGTGGCGTCCGTGGATTCGGACGTGGGGCGTCGACAATCCGTTGGTACGCGTGATCCGCTGAAGAGAAGGGAGAGGTTAAGTCCGTGGAGTCGGTAATCACCTTGTAATTCTTTACTCTTAGTGGATTGTGTTTTTGCGTGTTGGTCCCGTGGGTTTTTCTCCAAGGTGGAGTTTCCCACGTAAATCTCGGTGTGCTGATTTTATTTTCTGCATTACTTTATCGCATTGAGATTTGTGATTTTTGTTTATACACCTATTCACCCCCCTCTAGGTGATTGATATACTCTAGATAGATCCTAGGGCACCCCCTATCTTACAATTGGTATCAGAGCGGGATCTAGGTTTTATCTATCATAATGGGTGAAGGAGGTAACATATTTAGGCCACCGTTATTTGATGGAACCAATTACGCCTATTGGAAAGTCCGGATGAGAGCCTTCCTCATCGCAATTGATGAGCGAGTATGGCAAACCATTGAAGTCGGGTGGAAACATCCAACCGAAGTGGTTGATGATCACGCGACTGTACTTAAGCCACGGAATAAGTGGTCGAAGGATGAAATTGATTTATCCTCTTTTAATGGTAAGGGAATAAATGCTTTATTTAATGCCCTAACTCAAACCGAGTTTTCACGCGTCTCGGCGTTTGAAACGGCAAAAGAGATTTGGGATACTCTACAAGTTACACATGAGGGTACAAGTCTAGTAAAAGTTCAAAAGCTCCAGATGCTTACGAGTCAATTTGATTCTATTCGAATGGAGGAGCATGAATCTTTTACGGATTATTTTACTAGACTCCAAGATATCATTAATACATGTGCTAAGTTGGGAGAGAAGATCCCCGAATCTAAAGTCGTTAGAAAAATCCTTCGAACACTTCCGGAGCGCTTTAGGGCGAAAGTCGCGGCTATTGAAACGATCAATCATCCGGATGATATGAAAGTTGATGAATTAGTAGGCGCCTTACAAACTTATGAAATGACTTTTCCTACTAATCAATCTTCTTCCAAGTCTTTCTCTAAAAGTACAGGTGTTGCGCTTAATTCAACAAAGGAGGAAGACGAGGATACCGAATCCGACGATGAAGTTTCTCTTGCAAATTTCGAACATCAAATGGCACTTCTTACCAAGAAATTTCGTCGGAAGTTTAGGAAGAACCAAAGCATTCAAGCTTCATCCTCCAATCGAAAGCCTTCTTCTAACGGATCTTCACATTCTAAATCCTCTAAAGAGAAGAAGATTGCAAAGTCTTCTAAAGAAAAGGATGAGTTTGAGGGAGAAATCCAGTGTTACAAATGCCGAGGCTATGGCCATATCTCCACGGATTGTCCCACTAAAAAATCCTATAAAAAGAAGGCGCTACAAGCTAGAACTTGGGATGACTCTACTTCCAATGATTCGAGTTCTAGTGAAGAAGAAACCAATGATGCTATTGCCTTATCTTCACACGTTTCTTCTTCTCCTTTTGCTTTTTGTTTATCATCTATTTCTAATGATTTGCTTTCTTCCTCTTTGCATGAAACGTCGAGCGACGATGGCTCGAGTGAGGGAGAGTCGGATGATGAGGGCTTAGCCGAGGCATACCAACAACTTCTTGATGAATCAAGAAAAATGGCTAAGCATAACAAAAAGTTGAGGACGCGCTTATTAGAAATTGAAGACGAAAACAAAAGCTTGAAAGCAACGTCTAAAGCTCTTGAGGAGGAAAGGGAAAACATATTGAAAAACAACAAAATCCTTCAAGAGAAGCTCAACCAATCGGAGATAACGATCAAATCGCATCAAGAAAAGGTTGGCTTTCTAGAACTACAATACAAGAAAATTCATGTTTCTAATCAAGTCTTGACCAAACAAGTCCATCAACTCAAGTCCGACATACAAAAATTCTCCATCCGGATCAAAGAAGCTTGATAACATGCTAGGACTTGGTCAAACGGACAAAATTGGAGTCGGATATGAAAGAACTCATGTTAAGAAGGGTGGAATTTCAGCATCTAAAACTCCATCCAAACTAAAGGAGAAAGTATGTCATAGATGCGGAAAGAAAGGACATATCAAGAAGACCTGCCATAAAAAGAAAACTCAAGTGGCATCTTCTAAGCATCTATCGGCATCTTCCAATACTCGACAACCCCCACGGTTTCAAAAGCAACATCAAAAAGGTCGAGTACCCAAGGTCAACCGAAAGTCAAAGCCACAACACTTAAATACTCCAAAGCGGAATGCGGTGGTAAGACCCACGGTTGATCAAAAGTCAAAACAAACCGTGCCCAACGTCAACAAATCAAGACAACCAACAATCCGACAAGTTTGGGTTCGGAAAGGTGATATCTTTCCTTCTCTAAAGTCTTAATTTGTTTTGACTTAGTGTGGTGCTTTGATCGGTTTCTATTGCATATCTCTTGTTTATTGCATTAAACATCTTGGTGCTTTCATTGTTACGATTTTTAGATTCTTTGAATGATTAGAACATTAAATAGTGCATTGAATATCAATATGTTCACTTTCATTCATTCTTAATTAATCTCATATTAATTATCGGTTTTACTTTATTTTCATTATATTTGAAGATAATTTATTATGAGAATTCTTAATACTTATATTCATCAAATTTAGGCAATCATGTGTAATCTCTAGGAGCTTAACCTATCTCGGTTGTGTGTGTTGAATTTGATGAATAGTCATTCTCTTATGGACTAAAATTTGTCACATGTTCTTTCAACTAAGAGATTGCATAAGCGAGGGGGAGTTATTATTATTATAAAATGCTCATATGCTTTGAAAGATGTGGAAAGAGTTACATCCTTAAAGGAGTGTGAAAACTACCACCACATGGAGGAAAGAGCTACCACCCCGGTCGTCCGGTTAGTGTGTGCAGCTACCACATGAATTGAATTGCATATCCGAAAAAAATATATAAGTGCAAAAGCATGCAAAAGGAAAAATGTCACAAATTTTATTTTTCGGAGTTATAAGGTGGTCCACATACATGAAAGATGCTCAAAGAGCCACCCCCTGTGCGATATTTGTTTTATCTCAAATTTGAATTTTTATGCAACAAATTTCTGTCTCTTTGATGAATCCCTTAAGTCATCTTCATAATCCGGTTACATCTTGATAGCTTTTGAGCCTTTAGATTATTTTTGATGACTTGATTTTGAAGTTTATATGAATTAAGAAATCGTGTAATATTTTATCTACATTATGGTGATTGTGTAGTAAAATTCTTAATTCTTATGAAATTAATAGGGATTGAAAGAAGTCAATGTGAATTTATACTCCTCATGCACTAACAATGTTTGACGTTTTTATCACAAGTGGTTTCAAAATTGAAAAATGTTTTGAACTTGTATTTTATTTATTTTCTTTCAACTCTCTCTATTTTTGGATGTTTTCTTTTGGCATTTTTTGACAAAAAAGGGGAGAGAGGTTAAATGATGACTTAGGACGCATAAACATAGGGGGAGAGATTGCATGAACAAAGGGGGAGCGATTTTGATATTTTTTCTAATAACTTTGTTCGTGGAGAATGCAAATTTTTGCAGGTCTTTCAAGACTTCAAGACTCCATGTTTGTCTAAGTCATAGAGTTTGTTTTAGGAGTTACTAAATTGTAATTTTGATTTTTATTTGGATCTTTCACGCGAGAAGTTCATTGTTTTGGTGATGGCAATGAATTTCATTTTTGGAGAGATAAGCATCGTGAGTGTTTTATGTAATTTTGAGTTTTGTCACGAAATTGCCAAAGGGGGAGATTGTTACAGATTTTATATTGGCATATTTCGTGAAGTGAGTCGGAGTCTTGAAGGTTCGAAGAAGAAAAGATGAAGAACAAAGACTCGAAGACTCAACGTATGAATTCACGATGCTTGGTAAGTTTAAATAATCTTGATGATGATTTATATATATAATTTAAGTGTTTGGAAGACATTAGAATAGGTTTTTAATGATTTATAAACGAATCGGAAAAATTCATACTACGAGGTCCGGACCCTGGAAGCTGAGGTCCGGAACCCGTGAGCAGGTTTTGCTGGTTCGCAGACCCGGTCCGGACCCTGGAAGCTGAGGTCCGGAACCCGTACGCATATCTTGCTATTTCGCAGTCCGGGTCCGGACCCTGGAAGCTGAGGTCCGGAACCCGTGAGCATGACAGACAGTTTCACAGACCGGGTCCGGATTCTAATGACTGCGGTCCGGACAATGAAACGCCTGAAGAGTTTCAAGGTCCGGACCCCATACCCGCGATCCGGACCCCGACTCGTCGTGAATTTTTGGAAAGTTATTTTTTCAATCCTTCTCTGATTCTAATGTCTCCCAAACCTTTAAATAAGATGGTAGATTCCTTAAAATATCTTTGCAATCCTAATTTGGTTCCAAACCTTTCTAAAATCAGTTTTTCAATCCTAGTCGAAATCGGTTTGCTTCCAAATCTTTTTAAAAACTGTTTTTTAATCCTAATCTATTTCGGATTGCTTCTAATCTATAAATAAGATGTGGAGGTGTCTCTAAAACGTGGGTTAAGCATAGATTATCTTTTAGAAACCCTATAAGCTTGTAGGTGACCGTTTTCCTTATCTTCTACATCAAGCTTCTCTCAAATTGATTCATGGTGCCCTAATTTCTAATATTATTTTAGAATCAATTTGAGAATTGCTTAGAGACTATTCCCACAGATCTTCAATGATATTCTAAGCAATAAACCATCATCGACGTTATTGTTCTTGCTCCGGACGGAGTGCGCTCGTGGATTCGAGTGAGCGTTGTGGATTCGACGTGTTGAAGGCTTCGTGGATTCGAAGTTGGGCGTCTCGTGGATTCGAGGCGTGGCGTCCATGGATTCGGACGTGGGGCGTGGACAACCCGTTGGTGCGCGTGATCCGCTGAAGAGAAGGGAGAGGTTAAGTCCGTGGAGTCGGTAATCACCTTGTAATTCTTTACTCTTAGTGGATTGTGTTTTCGCGTGTTGGTCCCGTGGGTTTTTCTCCAAGGTGGAGTTTCCCACGTAAATCTCGGTGTGCTGATTTTATTTTCTGCATTACTTTATCGCATTGAGATTTGTGATTTTTGTTTATACACCTATTCACCCCCCTCTAGGTGATTGATATACTCTAGATAGATCCTAGGGCACCCCCTATCTTACACCGAGTACCTGCTGGCAAGCTTCAGAGTCTCCCAATACCTGAGTGGAAGTGGGGTTAGATCGCCATGGACTTTGTCGTGGGATTACCGAGGACGCAGGCTGGTTTCGACGCCATTTGGGTGATAGTGGACAGACTGACCAAGTCTGCCTACTTCTTGCCAGTGCAGACTACTTGGTCCAGGGACAGACTTGCTCAGTTATATTTGGACGAGATAGTGAGGTTGCATGGAGTGCCTACCTCGATTGTGTCGGATCGAGATACACGGTTCGTCTCGCAGTTTTGGAGGAGTCTACAGACAGCACTGGGTACTCAGTTTCGGTTTAGCACGGCTTTTCATCCACAGACCGATGGTCAGTCTGAGCGGACCATTCAGACTCTGGAGGACATGTTGAGAGCATGTGTCCTAGACTTTGGTGGAGGGTGGCATCGACACTTAGGACTGGTTGAGTTTGCGTACAATAATAGCTATCAAGCGAGCATCCTGATGGCTCCGTTTGAGGCATTGTATGGACGCAAGTGTCGATCGCCCTTGCATTGGAGTGATGTGGGTGAGAGGAAAATCTTGGGTCCTGACATCCTGTTGGAAGCGGAAGAAAAGGTCAAGATGGTTCGACGACGTCTTGAGACCGCCCAAAGTCGACAGAGGAGTTATGCGGACACTAGGAGACGAGACTTGAAGTTTCAGATTGGAGATCATGTATTTCTGAAAGTCTCGCCGTCCAGAGGGATTCGCTGTTTTGGAGTTCGTGGAAAGCTCAGTCCACGGTTCATTGGCCCGTTTGAGGTGTTAGAGCGAGTGGGGCCGGTAGCGTACAGGATTGCCCTACCACCGTGACTTTCCGGAGTCCACGATGTATTTCATGTCTCGGCCCTGAGAAGATATGTGTTCGACCCCTCCCACGTGATTGACTTCACCCCACTTGAGTTGGCTGAGGACCTGCGGTACGAGGAGCGACCGGTGCGGATTCTTGCTCGCGAGACGAAAGAATTGCGCAACCGGGTCATACCGTACGTGAAAGTGCAGTGGAGTAATCACGAGGAGCGTGAGACGACTTGGGAGCCGGAGACGATGATGCGGGAATCCTATCCCTACCTTTTCGAGCTTCCTACTTGAGGTATGAATTTAAGTTTCGAGGACGAAATTTTTCGTAGGGGGGGATGATATAGTACCCCTGGGGCCTAACTGACGAAATGACTGCAGTATCCTAGACTGTTCGACACTTCTGGAGAGGGTCGAGACAAGTCGGAGTCGTTTTGGTGCAAAATAGACGCGAAAACGGACTCGAAGCACCGAAATAAGCCAAAACTGAAGTTTTGGACGTTTGGAACTTTAGGGCGCCCGGAAGTTAGGTTTTGGGCGCCCAGATGTTGAGTGCTTGTTCTTTGAATCGCTAAGTCATTTCGGATCCAGTGTTAGGGCGCCCTGAAAGTGAGTCCGGAAGTTTACCACGTGAATATCGATTCGTTTGACATGTGTGAGGTGGTAGGTGAGTTCCGCCGGACCACGTTAGGGCACACCAGACCGCGAGCGGAGATTCCGAGGTGCTGGTCGAGTGCTGCCTGGAAGAAGTGGGCGCCCGGTTCCCGGATTCTGGGCGCCCGAATGTTGGAATTTCAGCTGAGGGACAGGTTAGCAACAGTTGTTCTTGGGGCTTATTTTATCCAACCTATATCTCTATAAAAGATTGGGGACGACCCCCTGAGGCTTTTTTCTCCTCTCCTTCATAGTGAACCCTGGATAATTGCATGAAACACCCTCCAATTCCTCTAAATTGCATATCTCCATTGAAGGCTTTGGATTCCTGCAGAACAGTAGCGTTGACCTGTGGCATTTCTGCTCGTGTGCAGTGTAGGAGTGTCCAAACACTACGAAACATAGTTTGTTGGATTGTAGACTCGTAGAGGAAGGTGTGGGATCCTTCCAATCGCATTTCGGATAGGTATGTACGCTGCAGTTGCTATTTTACTGGACCCCTTGTGTTCTTGAACTGAAATTTTGGTTTTCCTTTGATCTTATGGATCCAAATCTCTTTGGAGCTGGATTTTTGAAGTAAGGATTGGTTTTCCCTCATCCCTTGCTGGTTTGGAGGTTCTTTCCACCTGATTTGATAATTCAAAGGTGAGTACTAGCTCAGATTTTGAGAATTAAGCTTAAGTGCTGAAATTGTGGATCCTTGATGGATTTCTTGGATTTTTGAATCCAGATTTTTGTTAGAAGCTTTGGAGAGGATTTGGATTGTTTCATCACTGTATTTGAGAGGTTTGTGACCCTTTTCCTGGGCTAGATTTGTTGGAATTCCAGGAATTATGCTAGAAGTGTTATTTACTAAGTTGCTGGAACTTCTGGATGCAATTTTGGAGGGTCCAGAAGTTGGGTCCGAATTAGTGCAAAGGCTTTTTGGAGATCGATTCGAACTCCGTTTTGGCTAAAATTTGGTGGGATTGTTCTTGAGCCCCTGCTGTTGAGTTGGGTAAATTTTCACCGCATTTGGACTTAGGATTTGGATTTTATCGCATGTTGAATCCCTGTTGGTCGTGCTGCCAGGCTGTAGTTCTGGGCTGATGTTCTGGGCGCCCAGAACTTGAGCAGGGGGATCCGAATCCTGGTTTGGCTGGTTTGAGCCCAATTTCAGCTGGTTCTATTTGGAGGCCTTCCACTCGACTCATAGCCTTTGTTGGATAGCTTTTGAGGTGGGTTAATGTTACCGAAATCGTCGGATTTCCTCCTAAGTTGTAGAGAGTGCAGCATGTTGTTTTATTATCTGACTTTTCGTGTTAGTAGCTCGAATTCATAAAATTACATGTGATTATATAAAATCTGAATTTAGAGCATAAATTAATAATTTATTAACATAATTTACATGCTGAACTGGGACTTGACTTAAGAGAAAACTCGTGAACCTACGACCGTCACTTTTCGAACTATTATCAGATTTAGATCTAGGAGCCGTTTCTGTTCTTGTATCACCGCTGTTAGTGCGAGGTGGATACTTAGATTGTTGTAGGACGAGTTTACGCTCGTGCTGAGATGCCGAGCTTGTATATACAGTAGGGTTAGACTGTTTTGTATTACCGGGTGCCGTCGGGGTTGACGGTGGACCCAGATTCCTGTTTTAGTATTTATTTGTGCTGAGGGCACGTGAGCTTGGAGTCTTTGACCCATTTGACCCCTTTCTATTTGATTATAGCCTGCCGGAGCCTGATTGTGCTCGACAGAGATACGCTTTTTAACTCGGTTGGGTAGCTCCCCCGAGTGCCGCTCCGGAGTGAGGCCTCTCATGCGTTGATGTCGCTGCGGATTAGTTGGATATGATACTTGGACCGGCTACTTTTTGGTAGTGTGCGGTGTGGCTAGGCTGTTGGCTGGACGAGCATTTTTGGGCGATTCCGTTAGATTGGGTCAGGGGTGACTATTCACTTTGGTGATGTATACTTGAGAGTTTGACTTGGATAGTGGTAGGGTAGTGGCATTACAGCTGTAGAGTTTATTTCAGCTTACTTTATTATTTCTTTACCTACCAGCTATACTGTTGTCTCGTAGACTTAGTGGGTGGACCGTTGAGGTCGGTAGCGGTACCCACTGAGGACTACTTCTTTTGATAGTAGTTCTCACACCCTTTGTTGCCACCTTTTTCTTGCAGAGCCTTCATCTGTTGCGGCTGCTGCTTCTGTTCCTGCGGATCGAGGTAAGGGAGTCGCGAGCTAGATCCCTACCATTCCTAGTGTTTCCTAGAGGAGGACCCTACTGGAGATAGTTTTATTTTGAGTTGTGCCATATGCATATAGTGTGGACTGGTTGTTCCTTTTGAGGTGGACTTGTACCTATTTTTGATTTTGGAGGAACTGTTGTATTTTAGATTCTATATGTACAGGTGGCTTTTGTTCTATTAGTATGATCTTATTTCAGCTCTATATCTCTTGTAGTTGCTTATATGCTTTGTTTACAGGTTAGCTATCGCTTCGTATACATAGAAAATTTTATGTATACGGCGGATCTGTTGGCGAGCCCAAGGAAACGAGTAATCTGGGGCGTGACAGCCTTCCAACATATTGAGAAACGGTTAAGAAGATCATTCATGCCAATTCTGAGTAACTAATTATATTGAGATATTAAATCATTATACTTCTATTGTCAATTTCTATATTCTTTTCAAAATTATTTTACTATTCAAAGTCGCCTTAACGCGCTACTAAGTCTCCCTATTGTCCTCCTATGCCATAATATTCATCTATAATTCGAATAAATTATACTTTTAAAGTCCATATTTAGATTCAAACTATTAATGTGGTGAATCTAAAAATCCGTGCCAACAATTCCATTCTAGATGTAGCGGTGAGCGGAGAAATATTTTTGCACTACAGATCAAGGCAATTTTCTTTTGTGTGAAATTATTGACAGATCTATCCTTAAATTATTTCCTGCAATGAGTGTTTTAGTATGCATCATACTTTATATTTAATAATTAATAATTTAAAATTAAAGTTAAATTTAATAAAATATTATCAATATCGAAATAATCCTATTATCTAAGAGACGTGGTTTTAATTTTTTATTTTTTATTTATGGGTCTTTTAGATATTTAAGAACATAACTCCATGTAGCACACTGAACTTTAGCAAATTACAGAGTTCTAGTGAGAGAATAGTGCTTTATACTATTTTGGAGATTTGGATTGAGTTTGGAGAGCTTGGGAGTGTTTTCGGAACTTAAAAAATACGAAAACATGCTCTGGAGATCGAAATCTGCAAAAGGTGCATATTTTGTATGTATTCCGGTACTGGCTTGGGGTACCGGAATAGATTTGATTTATTCCGGTACTGATGTTTGAGATACCGGAATGCTGTATTGTGGTCTGCTTGACTGAGGCTCGGGTTTGCGGAATTTTGTGCTTGGTACCGGTACGTCTGTTCGTGTACCGGTACGCAGTGCAGCTGAGGCTGTTACGTGCAGTTTTGCAATTTTGGCTTTGTGAGGGGTCTAAGTGGATTTTGTTGCATTAGACTAAATACCCCTTCACCTCCTCATTTGCTGTTGTTGGCTGAGGATGGAGAGGAAGAAGAGGTGGGTTTTTCTCTCTCTCTCTCTTTTGGATTTCTTCTCCCCAAACCCTCTAAAGCATGGATTTGATCTCTTTTTCTCCATTTTCTTCATGGAGGTTTGCTTCTTGGCATGGAGAGGAGCTCGAGATTGAAGAGTAGAGCTTGTTTGTGGATCAAACTTCAACCCTAGCACTTGCTAGCTTGGATTGGAGCTCTTGAGGTGGTGAGTGGCTCTCTAGCAACCTCTTTTCATGAGTATTGCATGAAATTTTGGATGTAAATCTAGTTTGGTAGAAACTAGGGTTTGATTTAGGGTTTCTTGATTATGAGCTCTTGAATTGGAATTGATGGGTGTAGAATGATGCTTTAGGTTAGATTTGAAGCTCCAATGGGTTGATTTGGAGTTTATCCAAGTTTTTCTTGGAATAAGGTAATTTCCACCTATTTTTCTTATGATTTTTAGTGAATTTCGTGGTGAGCTTGTTCGAAGCTCCTAACCCCTTGAAAATTTTTCTTAGGGCATGAGAAGCTTAGGAGACAACTTCGTTGGAAGGAACGACGAGGTTTCGATGGGTATCCGGTGGGTCTGACCTCACCGAAATGGGTGAACTCCCCTATGTCTCCTATCTTGTTATAGGATTGATTAGATGCATATTCATGCTATTTATAACATGTTAGAAATTGTGAACACATGACATATTTATGTTGCATGTGAGATTTGGCATATCCTATGTAGTAGGGGACTATGAGGATAACAAGCATATTATGACATGTGCTTAAGTATGGTGATGACAAGTTCTTCTTATGCAAACATATGTATGCAGGTTAGAGAAGAATGAGAATATCTTATGAGACATGATAGGGTTAGTAGAAATTATTGGGTTCAAGCTTGCATGGCAACCAATATACTTGTTGTAGAGAAAAAAAAACATGGCCTATTGCATGTTGATGACAAGATGTAGAGTTAAACATGTTAAGCATGTTGTGCTTAGTTGAACAACTAGAGATAACATCATGACAAGTACTCGACCTTTAGGTCGTTGAATGAAATTCCATGTTTAGGACATGATGAAAAAGGAGTTTTCTACTTACTTGATATTGTTATTGGCAAAAGCATGTATTTGCCTAGTTAAATGAGAGTAAATCACTTGCACGGTGATTTCTATACTCCATGAAGTAGAGGTTCATATAGTATGACATATGCATATTATGAATGATGATTTTGTTGGCATTTGTAGAATGCATCAATTATAGCATTGGTAGAATGCATGGATATGGCATTTGTAGAATGCATCGATTATGGCATTAGAATAATCCATTGGTTATGGCATCTGTAGAATGCATCGATTATGGCATTAGAATAATGCATTGGTTATGGCATTTATAGATTGCATCGATTATGGCATTAGAATAATGCATTGATTATGACATTAGTAGAATGCATTGAAAACAACATTAGTATAATGCATTGAGTATGGCTTTGGTGATAGCATATGATAGTAACCCGTTGGGGTCATGAATGTGACATAAATTCATTCTTATTGGTAGAGTGAAATGTGAACATTTGCATGTTAGAGACATGTTACATATTGGTAGAGATATACCAACAAGTATTTTGAGAACAAGTATGGCATATGAGTTATGGTTCCGACCCTCGAGTCGATATTATGATTCAATGTTTTAGACATGATGATTGAGACATGTTGGCTTTGGATACGATGCTTATGATCAGTGCTTGCTTGCCCTTGTGCTCATTCGCACATGCTTGTGTGGGTCGCTCCCTACAAGCCGGCACTCCGGAGTTCACCTATGCGATACAGTATGTTCGCCCGTGCGGGATTGGGCGCCGAAGTGGATTGCCGTGGGGAAGGCTCATTCTTAGCGTGAGAATGTTGGCTACCACGGTGTTACGGATTTTTTATATTGGCATATTTCGTGAAGTGAGTTGGAGTCTTGAAGGTTCAAAAAAGAAAAGACGAAGTTTGAAGACTCGAAGACTCAACGTATGAATTCACGATGCTTGGTAAGTTTAAATAAACATGATGGTGATTTATGAACATTTACAAGTGTTTGGAAGACATTAGAATAGATAAAAATTGATTTAAAATATAAAAATTGAGTTTTTCAATTTTCAGGATTCGGACCCTGAGGTGAGGTTCAGAACCCGTACGCCTCTCTGGCTGTCACGCAGGGAGGGTCCGGACTTTGAGAGCTGAGGTCCGGAATATGAAACGCGCAGAGTGTTTCAGAGTCCGGACCCTGCATCCAAGCTCCGGACCCCGATCCGTCGTGATTTTTTGAAACTTCATTTTTTTCAATCCTACTCTAATTCTAATGTCTCCTAAACCTATAAATAAGATATGTGGGTGTCTCTAAAATATGGTTAAGCATAGAATACCTTTTAGAAATCCTAGAAGCTTGTAGGTAGCCGCATCTTCTACATCAAGCTTCTCTCAAATTGATTAATGGTGTCCTAAATCTTTAATTTTCTTCTAGAATTAATTTGAGAATCTCTTAGAGATTATTCCCACAGATCTTCAATGGTATTCTAAGCAATAAATCATCATCAACTTTATTGTTCTTGCTCCGGACGAAGTGCGCTCGTGGATTCGGGTGGGCGTCGTGGATTCGACGTGTAGAAGGCTTCATGGATTCGAAGTTGGGCGTCTTGTGGATTCGAGGCGTGACGTTCGTGGATTCAAACGTGGGGTGTGGACAACCCAGTGGTGTGCGCGAGATCCAAAGAAGATAAAAGAGAGGTTTGAGTCCGTGGAGTCGGTAATCACCTTGTAATCTTTTATTTCTTAGTGGATTATTATCGCGTGTTGGTCCCGTAGGTTTTTTACTCCTAGTTGGAGTTTTTCCACGTAAATCTCGGTGTGTTGATTTTTAATTTCCGCATTTATTTTTATTGCATCGAGTTTTGTGGTTTGGCCATCATACCTATGCACCCCCCTCTAGGTATTGATAGTATCTAGATAGATCCTTAGGGTTTTCCATAACTTACAATTGGTATCAGAGCAGGATCTAGAATTTTCTATCATTATGGGTGAAGGAGATAACATTAATAGGCCCCCGTTATTTGATGGGACTAACTACGCTTATTGGAAAGTCCGGATGAGAGCTTTTCTAATCGCAATTGATGAGTGTGTATGGCAAGCCGTTGAATTCGGATGGAAACATCCAACCGAATTAAACGGAGATGCAGCTGTTCTGAAGCCACGAAATAAGTAGTTGAGGGACGAGAACGAGGCTTCTTCTTACAACGGAAAGGGAATAAATGCTTTATTTAATGCCCTAACTCAAACCAAGTTTTCACGCGTCTCGGCTTGTGAAACGGCAAAAGAGATTTTGGATACCCTAGAAGTTACATATGAGGGTACAAGTCTAGTGAAAGTTCAAAAGCTCTAGATGCTTACAAGTCAATTTGACTCTATTCGAATGGATGAGCATGAATCTTTTACTGATTATTTTACTAGACTCCAAGATATCATTCATACATGTGCTAACTTGGGAGAGAAGATCCCAGAATCTAAAGTTGTAAGAAAGATTCTTCGAACTCTTCCGGAACGCTTTAGAGCAAAAGTTGCGGCGATCGAAACCGTCAAGCATCCGGATGAGATGAAAGTAGAGGAATTAATAGGCACTTTACAAACATATGAAATGACTTTTCCTACTAATGAATCTTCTTCCAAGTCTTCCTTTAAAAGTACAGGTGTTGCACTTCGATCTATGAAGGAAGAAGACAGCAGCTCGGATTCCGATGAAGAGATTTCGCTTGCCGACTTTGAACACCAATTGGCGCGTCTCACGAAGAAATTTCGTCGGAATTTTTAGAAGAATAAGACAAATCGATCTACATCCAAAACTTCTTCAAAGGATCTTCAAATTCTAAATCTTCTAAAGAGAAGAAACTTGCAAAGTCATCTAAAGAAAAAGATGAGTTTGAAGGAAAAATCTGATGTTACAAATGCAAAGACTACAGCCATATTTCAACGAATTGTCCTACTAAGAAATCCTTTAAAAAGACGGCTTTGCAAGCTAAAACTTGGAACGATTCCACTTCTAATGAATCAACCTCAAGTGACGAAGAAAAGAACGATGCTATTGCTTTATGTTCACATACTTCTTTACCTTCCTCTTCGGCTGTTTGTTTATCGTCTATTATTTCTAACTCTTTTCTTTCTCCTTCCTTGCATGGTACGTCGAGTGATGACGGCGAGAGTGAGAGGGAGTCGGATGATGATGACTTAGCCGAGGCGTACAATCAACTACTAATTGAATTGAAAAAGTGGTTAAGCACAACAAGAAGTTGAGGAAGTGACTTTTGGAGCTTGAGGATGACAAGAAGATATTGAGTACATCAAATAAAGCTCTTGAGGATGAACGGGAGTCAATATTGAAGAATAATACAATCCTCCAAGAGAAGTTAGACCAATCGGTAATAACGATCAAATCGCATCAAGAAAAGATTGGCTTTCTAGAACTACAATACAAGGAAATTCATGCTTCCAACCAAGTTTTGACCAAACAAGTCCATCAACTCAAGTCCGACATACTAAAATTCTCCCGCGGATCTAAAAAGCTAGATCATATGCTCGTATTGGGTCAAATAGACAAACTTAGACTTGGATATGAAAGGACATTTGTTGAGAAGGTTAAAAATTTAGCACATAAAGTCTCAACTATTGTGAATGATAAAGTATATCATAGATGTGGGAAGAAAGGTCACATCAAGAAGACATGCCCTAGGAAAGATAAGAATACTCAATCGGCATCATCTACAACCAGACAACCTTCACGAATTCAAAAGCAACATCAAAAGGGTCGAGTATCCAAGATCAACCGGAAGTCGAAGCCACAACAAATAGTGCACACAAAGTCGAATGCAACGTGGCGACCAACGGATGATTAAAAGTCAAAACAATCGGTGCTCAACCGCAACAAACCAAGAGACAAGTTTGGGTTCGAAAAGGTGATATCTTTCCTTGTCTTAAATCTTAACTTGTTTTGACTTTGTGTAGTGCGTTGATTGGTTCTTATTGCATATCTTGTTTGATCATTGCATTACATGTTTTGGTACTTTATTGTTACGATTTTTGAAAATTCATTGAATGGTTAAACATTAAATAGTGCTTGCAATGTCAATACTTCACTTTCATTCATTTCTAATTAATTTCACATTAATTATCGATTTTATTTTATTTTCATTATATTTGAAGAAAATTTATTATGAAAATTTTTAATACTTATATTCATCAAATTTAGGTAATCATGTGTAATCTCTAGGAGCTTAACCTATCTCGGTTGTGTATATTGAATTTGATGAATAGTCATTCTCTTATGGACTAAAATTTGTCACATATTCTTTCAACTAAGAGATTGCTTAAGTGAGGGGGAGTCATTATTATATTGAGAAAAAAATGCTCATATGCTTTGAAAGATGTGGAAAGAGTTACATCCTTAAAGGAGTGTGAAAACTACCACCACATGGAGGAAAGAGCTACCACCCCGGTCGTCCGGTTAGTGTGTGCAGCTACCATATGAGAATTGAATTGCATATCCGAAAAAAAAATGTAAGTGCAAAATTATGCAAAAGAAAAAATATCACAAAATTTATTTTTCGGAGTTAATAAGGTGGTCCACATACATCAAAGATGTTCAAAGAGCCACCCCTTGTGTGATGTTTGTTTTATCTCAAATTTGAACGTTTATGCGACAAATTTTTGTCTTTTTGATGAATCACTTAAATCATCTTCATAATCCGTTTACATCTTGATAGCTTTTGAGCCTTTAGATTATTTTTGATGACTTGATTTTGAAGTTTATATGAATTAAAAAATTGTGTAATATTTTATCTATATCATGGTGATTGTGTAGTAAAATTTTTAATTTTTATGAAATTAGTAGGGATTGAATGAAGTCTATGTGAATGCATCACGTTCATGCACTAACATTGTTTTCAATACATTCATTGTGTTTTCTCATTGTATCACAAGTGGTTTTAAAGTTGAACAAAATCTTAAACTTGAATTTCTTGTGCTTCAATTTGATTTCTCTTTAAACTCTCTCTATTTTTGGGCGTTTTCTTTTGGCAATTTTTGACAAAAAGGGAAAGAGAGGTGATGATATTGAAAACTTTATAAAAAAAAAGGAAAAGTTTTTGAACTTAGACGCATGAACAAAGGGGGAGAGAGTTTGATATTTTTTTTTTTACTACTAACTTTGTTCATGGAGAATGAAAACTTTTTGCAGGTCTTTGAAAACTTCAAGACTCCATGTGTGTCTAAGTCATAGAGTTTGTTTAGGAGTTATAAATTTGTAATTTTGAATTTTGTTTGAATCTTTCACGCGAGAAGTTCATTGTTTTGGTGATGGCAATGAATTTCAATGTTTCTGGAGAGATGAGCATCGTGAGTGTTCTATGTAATTTTGGATTTTGTCACGAAATTGCAAAAGGGGGAGATTGTTACGGATTTTATATTGGCATATTTCGTGAAGTGAGTCGAAGTCTTGAAGGTTCAAAGAAGAAAAGACAAAATTTGAAGACTCGAAGACTCAACGTATGAATTCACGATGCTTGGTAAGTTTAAATAATCTTGATGGTGATTTATGAACATTTACAAGTGTTTGGAAGACATTAGAATAGATAAAAATTAATTTAAAATATAAAAATTGAGTTTTTCAATTTTTAGGATCCGGATCCTGAGGTGAGGTCCGGAACCCGTACGCCTCTCTGGCTGTCACGCAGGGAGGGTCCGGACCCTGAGAGCTGAGGTCCGGAATATGAAACGCGCAGAGTGTTTCAGAGTCCGGACCCTGCATCCAAGGTCCGGACCCCGATCCGTCGTGATTTTTTGAAACTTTATTTTTTTCAATCCTACTCTAATTCTAATGTCTCCTAAACCTATAAATAAGATATCGGGGTGTCTCTAAAATATGGTTAAGTATAGAATATCTTTTAGAAACCCTAGAAGCTTGTAGGTAGCCGTTTTCCTCATCTTCTACATCAAGCTTCTCTCAAATTGATTTATGGTGCCCTAAATCTTTAATTTTCTTCTAGAATCAATTTGAGAATTGCTTAGAGATTATTTCCACAGATCTTCAGTGGTATTCTAAACAATAAATCATCATCAACTTTATTGTTCTTGCTCCGGACGGAGTGCGCTCGTGGATTCGGGTGGGCGTCGTGGATTTGACGTGTAGAAGGCTTCGTGGATTCGAAGTTGGGCGTCTTGTGGATTCGAGGCGTGACGTTCGTGGATTCGAACGTGGGGCGTGGACAACCCGGTGGTGTGCGCGAGATCCAAAGAAGATAAAAGAGAGGTTTGAGTCCGTGGAGTCGGTAATCACCTTGTAATCTTTTATTTCTTAGTGGATTGTTATTGCGTGTTGGTCCCGTGGGTTTTTTACTCCTAGTTGGAGTTTTTCCATGTAAATCTCGATGTGTTGATTTTTTATTTCTGCATTTATTTTTATTGCATCGAGTCTTGTGGTTTGGTCGTCATACCTATTCACCCCCCTCTAGGTATTGATAGTATCTAGATAGATTCTTAGGGTTTCCCATAACTTACAAAGGGGACTTTGGTAGTTTGTATTACAAACTGATGGGAGGCTCTGGCCTCCGAGGCGAGTGTTGCTATATAGGATTAAAGGCATCGATGGCACAGCACTACCAATCTGTTTGGTGCATTGGCGACAAGCTATGTATCAGCAGTCGGCAGATAAGTTGAGACCCTAGTGCATGGGCATAGGTGAAATTTGGTCACTTTGAACTTCGTCGGTTCGCTTCGTTTGCCCCAGGGCAAGCAACGATACGGATTCGCTCGTGGTGAGCTGGTTGACGAAGTTGGCTAGCCGGAGTGTGTCGTTCCGGTCTTCGAAAATATACTTCAGGCTTTGGTGTTGGATTAGAATAATGGGCGTATGCTTTCACGCATCTTGGACTGTTGAAGTTTTGCATGGGCGTTTATGCCGTTGTGCGCTCGGTACCTGGACTAGACTTGGTATGGGGACTCGTGGTTTTGTTTCGGGATAATAAGGCTTAGACTTTCGACTTAATCGAGTCGGATAAAGGCACGCAGACCAAGGTTGGTTGACCTGAAGTTTTAGGTCGGTGAGCAATTATCGCTTAGGTTTTGGCAGATATGGGATTGGATAGTCCATGTTGCAGTACAGCCTTAGTCCGCAGGCTTTTGGATGGGAGTGAGCCCGGTGGATTTTGGTCCGTAGGCTTAGGGTTGGCACGTTTCCCCTCGTCTCGCCTGGGTGGAACCGCATGTTTCATGCTCCTTTTTTTCGGAGATTGATCGTTCCAAGTTCAAAGGCAAAATGGTTGAATCGGAAATACTCGAAGATTAAACCACAATGGTGGAACAGTATCCAAATTTGATGACGGTAAGTGCGTAGTCAAGTTTCGGAGACGAAACTTTTATAAGGAGGGGATGATGTGAGGACTGAGATTTTTATGGTGTAATTTGATGCTTTTCACTAGTGTTTTTATAGGTATTTAAATTTTAGAATTACCGATTTAATTCCGGCTAAAAACGAGTTTTTATTAAAGGTGTTTAGTGACTGGTACTATTCACTTAAATGAATAGTAACCTGCATTTTATTTTGAGGCATCGGCTTGAGGATGGCTTCGGACGTGAATCGGACACCGTTTCAGACGACCTAATAGGTCATTTTCGATGGTCCATTGGTGCCGGAGATGATGGCACTGTCGATTTTATGTTCGACTCACGATTTTCGAGAAAATAAACTTTTATCATAGATTGGCCTTTTATTACTTAATATTTTTGCTTTTTAGATTTTGTCGGTGCTCTATTTTGCGTGAAAATCCATGGAATGATGCCACTGGGCATATTACACGCACTAGTGAGTTTTCAGTAAGAAACTCAAAGGTTGGAGGGCTAAATTGCAGTTTTTGCAAAGTGCAAATTTGGAGCACTATTGAAGCTATCATTTCATGTGAGATTTTTCATAGTTTTGGCAAGGGGTAGGTTCCATATGAAAGTAGACTCAGAGGGATCTTGCGACTCAAATTTCACAGAACTTAGGTTTATCTATGTAAAACAGCACCGAGATGAAATTGGAGAGAGAAAAATTGGAACGGGGTATTTTCGTAATTACACGATGTCCCACGTACATTTTTGCGCGAAGCTCTTTTTGGAGGGGCTTGTCATGCACTTATGCGTGATGGCGAGGCTTAGACATAAAATAGGGGAAATGCAGGGTGTAACTTGCAAGTTGTATTATATATATGAGTGTGTGTATATATATATATGTTTGTGTGTGTGTAAATGTACATATATATAGAGGTGTGTATATATATATATATATATATATATATATATATATATATATATATATATATATATATATATATATATATATATATATAGAGCTTGACTGTGCTACTATCGGTAGTAAACCCCCCCCGTTACTACCGATTTGTTTTCGATGCTGGAGCTTCCAAATTGACGATCGGCACCGTTGAACATGATCTAGACCATTTAAACTATCTAGAAATCAAATTTTATGCTTTTTTGATATCATTAAGCGAACGATCAAAGGGTTACAAAATCTGTAATTTTAATGGCCGATATGGTGTGTTTGCTCGTTTAACGGTATAGAAGAATCCAAATCAACTAATTTTTTGTTAGAAAATTCTTTGAACTATTTAAAATAAGATATGTACTCTTGATCTTGATTACAAGACTTCTATCATCACTTTTTATAGGATATTCATTTTCTGTTCACTTGATGGACAAGAGAACAATATCGAAAAGACGTGAAATTTGATTTCCAGATAGTTTGAATGGTCTAGATCATGTTCAACGGTGCCGATCGTCGATTTGGAAGCTCCAGCATCGAAAACAAATCGGTAGTAAACCGCTCGGTTTACTACCGATAGTATTCTAGCAAAACTCTATATATATATATATATATATATATATATATATATATATATATATATATATTGAACCCTAACCTTAGGCCGTACCCCTCCCCACTCTCTGCAGCAGGCGTCCTGCCGCCCTGCTCTGCCGCTGCTGGCCTCCCCGGCCGGCAGGTAGGCACAATCCGGGTCTATCTCTCTCTCTCTCTCTCTCTCTCTCTCTCCCTCGGCCTCTCCCTCTTTTGCAACCCATCGCAGCGGCCTCCACCATCACGCCGTCATCATCTCCGACCCCTTCGAGGTCCGGTGACCTCTCCCCATCACGGCGCGCCACTTCCTTCTTCTCCGAACCGAGAGTCCCAACCCGAGCCCACGTTGGGGTAGTTCGGGTTGGACCTCTCCAACCGGCGCCGTCGCCGCCTTCCGCCGCCGACCACCCTCTCCTGGGCCTCAACCATCTTGGGTTGGTGCTCGCAGCCCCCCAGCTGCTAGAGTCCGTTTTCATTGGAGTGCTCCAGCCCTAACCGACTTAAGGCTTGATTTCGGCCACCGTTGTTGTTCCGGCCATCCTCGTAGTCCACAACCTTCCAGAAGGTGAGCACGATCCTCTTGAAGGCCTGTGGACACGCGTGCTCCCTTTCGTTGCAGTCCGGGAGTCCCCGATTGGCGGATCTCACAATCGCGTTCCCGGAGACCTTCAAACCGAGATTCTAATTGCCCCGGTTCGCACCCCAACCTCCGAATTCGCTCCAGACAGTGAGCACGGTGTTCCTCACGTCGAGACTTTATGGACTGCACCCTTGCTCAGATTCCAAAGTCACTTGATCGACGGTAAGCTGCGAACCAACCTATTTACTATATAAAATTCTATGCGCCGGGTGTTCGGCAAAATGCCGCAATGAGGTTTTTCGCGTCATAGATGCCCCAGACAGCAGGGGTTCAGTATTAGAACGTCCCTACATATTGCACAAAGCTCAGGGACTCTTTGGTTCAAATCGTGCGGCGATCAACATGCAAAACGGTTACAAATACGTGTTTTAGTACACCTATTTGGCCCCGTTTTTGCAGAACGTGGAGTCGCTGCTGGTTATAGTGGTAGGTGAGTGTCGTTTTCTGGTTGGAGACTCGACGATACAAAGCTTGGGCCAACAAGCAACCATACAGGGGTTCCGGAGCCCAAAAGGGCACTTTCCGTGAACCCGGCACGACAAGTTTTGGAGTTTTCGCCCTCGAATCGCACTACGTGGTGTGCGGCTGTCCTGATACTCAAAAGTGGGTGTCATGGGATAGCATAGGATGGTCGGGTGCCGTTCGAAGTGGTTCGGATTACTCCGGGGCCGAATCGAACCTCAAAACGCGAGAATTGGACGTTTCGGGATATGAAATCATGGAGCGTGAGTTGCTGCTGTTTGCAGCAGTGTTTGGGCCTTATCTACTGGTCACCCTTACTATCTTTTGTGTTTGGAGATAGTGGGAGGGTTGACGGATGGTTCCGGAGCCGAATTGGCACTTTCCGGAAGTTCGGCGTTGTTCGGTTCACGTTGAATCACCTTATTCACATCGTTTCTTGTGTTGATACCCGAACACCTAAATTGTGTGTGCCTCGGGACAGAGGGTGATATTAGGTGTGTTTTGTTACCTTCCGTGACACTTCATGGGTTTCGGAAGGGTTCTGGTGTGTTGCCGGGCATTTCCGGCGGGTTTCGGGATTCGAGATTCGGGATTCGGTAAAAGCACCGAATGCCCGATAGATTTTCGGGTTGTGTGATAGGTAATTCTATGTCTCTTAGGGTTTGTTCATTTTGATTGTGACTCTATGGGATCTTTCATAGGTCCAGGTAGCTTGTTGGAGCGTTATTAGAGCTCGGTACTCAAGTAGATTACAGGTGGATACTTCGATCCGAAGTGGGTCCAGTGGCATACGCTCGGTGACTTCTTCCCTTTCTTTTCTCTTATGGTTGCCTAGTTTATCATGCATGTATATTGAATATCTTGCACAACATTGAGTATTCATCGATCTACTCTATGGTTGCCTTGTCCTATAGCATCATGATTATATGTTGAGTATCTTGCACACTACTCGGTTCTCGTTAGTCTACTTAACGGTTATTCCATCTTGCAGAGCCATGATTGATCTAGTGGTAAAGTAGCATTCCATTGATGAATTATCGTTGCATGACTTGGTGTTTGGTTACATTTCGTGCATAGTGATATGATTATATGGACCTGATAGTTCAGTGACACGATGACGTTCCATTGGGAACATTATACCTGATTTGGTCGGGTATGGTTGTGATTGTTCTTCCGGCCTTTCGCCGTCGTTGGCCATTGAGCATATATCATCGATCGCCACAGATCATGTGCATTTCACGTACACCAGCGGTCTGATCCACCGCAAGAGGGTGTTCTTTTCCGAAAAAGTGATCGTACTTTCGACTCGTGAGCCTAGCGGTCCTTTGCTTGTTCATATGCCAGGGAGACCCAGCGGTCCTTTGCTAGGGTCACATCCCTATTAGAGCAGGAGTGGCCTAGCCTGAGGTCTTTAGAGCAATATGGCAGTTGATTGGGTGTATTCGAGATATCTTTTCCGGTTGATGCATAGCTGTCTTGTTGTTTCGTATCATGGTAGCGATTGCTCATATTGTCATTTAAAGTTGTTTCATTACAGCTATTACTGCTACTGTACATGTATGTCTACTCACTATAGTTGTTCTTTACCTTACGACCTTATCTTACAGTAGTAGCTTCCTTTGTGATTATTGATTTCATTGTCACTATACCTGATTTACTTGTTCCCACTGTTGATTATCCCTTTCGTCTGCCGGTGTGTATAGCTTGCCTTCCTCGGCTTGCGGTACCCACCGGGAGGGGGAGACTTATTTACATGTTCTCACCCCTCACTATTTTTCAGGTAGCTCGGGCGGTGAGGGTTAGGATGATGCGTGAGGACGGCTCTAGATAGTGGCGTCTTGGATTGATTTCCTCGTGGACTCTTATTTCTGTACTTAGTTTAGTTCAGTTTCTGTTGGTATGACTCTTGATTAGTAACCGCTGATTATTTATGATGTTTAGGTGGTAGTTTGAACTATTAGTTTAGTTGTTTCCCTGTCATGAATTTTCAGTACTATGTGATCATCTCTTCATTAGTTGTTGCTTTTCTATATCCCTGTTGTATGAATGTGGTGTGGTTGATACTTGTACACTTGTGCTACGCCGTGCATGTACAGACGAGACTCTGCCCGTTTGATTAGGGGATCCTCTGTCCATATGGCGGATCTATGCACGTCTCGGGGTATTCTCAAAGTAAAAATAAATAAATTACACGTTTTCAGCTGGATTTCCTTAAAAAGGATTTGTCAAAGGTGTTACAGATTTTATATTGGCATATTTCGTGAAGTGAGTCGGAGTTTTGAAGGTTCCAACAAGAAAAGACGAAGATTGAAAACTCGAAGATTCAACGTATGAATTCACGATGCTTGGTAAGTTTAAATAATCTTGATGGTGATTTATGAATATTTACAAGTGTTTGGAGACATTACAATAGGTTTTTGATAGATTTTAATAAACCGAAATTTTTTTTGCTACGGGGTCCGGACCCTGGGAGCTACGGTCCGGAACTCGTAAGCCTGTCAGGCTATTTCGCAGAGCGGGTTCGGACCCTGATGGCTGCGGTCCGGACAATGAAAAGCTGAAATGTTTCAAAGTCCTGACCCGGCAATCCACAGTCCGGACCCCGACCCGTCGTGATTTTTCGAAACTTTATTTTTTCAATCCTACTCTGATTCTATGTCTCCTAAACCTATAAATAAGATGGTAGATTTTTTAAAATCTGTTTTGCAATCCTAATCTGATTCTAATTGCTTCCAAACCTTTTTATAATCAATTTTCAATCCTAGTCTAATTCGGATTGCTTCTAAATCTATAAATAAGATGTGGGAATGTCTCTAAAATGTGGTTAAGCATAGATTATTGTTTAGAAACCCTAGAAGCTTGTAGGTAGCCGTTTTCCTCATCTTCTACAACAAGCTTCTCTCAAAATTGATTCTTGGTGCCCTAATTTTTTAATGTTCTTCTAGAATCAATTTGAGAATTGCTTAGAGATTATTCCCACATATCTATCATGATATTCTAAGCAAGGAATCACCACCAACGTTATTCTTTTTGCTCCGGACGGAGTGGCGTCGTGGATTCGACGTGATCAAGACGGTTCGTGGATTCGAATCGTTGGTGCTCGAGGATTCGAGTGGCGTCCTTGGATTTGGACGTGGGGCGTGGACAACCCGGCGGCGTGCGCGAGATCCGCAGGAGATAAATGAGAGGTTAAGTCCGTGGAGTCGGTAATCACCTTGTAATCTTTTATTCTTAGTGGATTATTTTTCGCGTGTTGGTCCCGTGGGTTTTTCTCTATGTTGAAGTTTTCCCACGTAAATCTCGGTGTGCTATTTTATTTCCGCATTTATTTTTATTGCATTGTTATTTGGTGTTTGGCCGTCATACCTATTCACCCCCCTTCTAGGTATTGATAGTATCTAGATAGATCCTAGGGCTCCCCCATAACTAACAATTGGTATCAGAGAGGGATCTAGATTTTTCTATCATAGCGGGTGTAGGTTGTAAACTATGGCCGAAGGCGGTAACATTAATCGACCTCCGTTTTTCGATGGCACTAACTATGCGTATTGGAAGGTTCGCATGAGATCTTTTCTAATTGTCATCGACGAGCGTGTTTGGCAATCCATCGAATTTGGATGGAAACATCCTACCGAAAAGGTAGAGAATGTTGACAAGCCCAAACCTCAGAATAAATGGAGTAAGGAAGAGATTGATTTATCTTCTTACAACGGCAGAGGAATTAATGCCTTATTCAATGCTTTAAATCAAACCGAGTTCTCTCGCGTCTCGGCATGTGAGACAGCGAAGGAGATTTGGGATACTCTCCAAGTTACGCACGAGGGAACTAGCTTGGTAAAAGTCCAAAAACTTCAAATGCTTACAAGTAAATTTGATTCAATTTCCAAGGACGATCATGAGACCTTTACCGAGTACTATACTCGTCTTCAAGATATAGTCAATACATGCGCAAACTTGGGAGAGAAAATCTCGGAATCTAAAGTTTTTCGAAAGATTTCGTCCGAAGGTTGCGGCCATTGAGACTATAAAACACCCGGACGAACTTTTCCTACTAATCAATCTTCTTCCAAGTCTTCTTCTAAAAGTACAGGTATTGCACTCAAATCCATTACGAAGGAAGACGACAACTCGGATTCCGACGAAGAAATTTCACTTGCCGACTTTGAACATCAACTGGAGCGTCTCACGAAGAAATTTCGTCGGAATTTCCGGAAGAACAAGACAAATCGATTTACATCCAAATCTTCTTCTAAAGGATCTTCAAATTCTAAATCCTCTAAAGAGAAGAAACTTGCAAAGTCCTCTAAAGAAAATGATGAGCTTGAGAGGAAAATTCAATGCTATAAATGTAGAGGCTACGGCCATATTTCAACGGATTGTCCCACCAAGAAAACCTTTAAAAAGAAGGCTTTGCAAGCAAAAACTTGGGACGATTCTACTTCTGATGAATCGACCTCAAGTGACGAAGAAAAGAACGATACTATTGCTTTATGTTCACACACTTTTTTACCTTATTTCTCTGCTGTTTATTTATCATCTATTATTTTCGACTCTTCTCTTTCTCCTTCTTTGCATGAAACGTCGACGGACGATGGCGAGAGTGAGGGGGAGTCGGATGACGAAGGCTTAGCCGAGGTATATCAACAACTACTTATTGAGTCAAAGAAGATGGCTAAGCACAACAAAAGGCTAAAGAAGCGATTACTTGAGCTTGAAGATGAGAACAACATGTTGAAGAAGACATCTAAAGCTCTTGAGAAGGAAAGGGAGTCGATATTGAAGAACAATAAAATCCTCCAAGAGAAGCTCAACCAATCGGAAGTAACGATTAAATCGCATCTTGAAAAGGTTGGCTTTCTAGAGCAACAATACAAAGAAGTTCACACATCCAACCAAGTTTTGACCAAACAAGTTTATCAACTTAAATTCGACATTCAAAAATTTTCCTCCGGATCAAAGAAACTTGATGATATGCTCGGATTGTGTCAAACGGACAAACTTAGAGTTGGATATGAAAGAACTTATGTTGAGAAGGTTAAAAATTCAGCACATAAAGTCTCAACTATTTTGAAGGATAAAGTATGTCATAGATGTGAAAAGAAAGGTCACATCAAGAAGACATGCCCTAGGAAAGATAAGAATACTCAATCGGCATCTTCTAAACATCTATCGGCATCATCTACAACTCGACAACCTTCACGAATTCAAAAGCAATATCAAAAGGGTCGAGTATCCAAGATCAACCGGAAGTCGAAGCCACAACAAATAGTGAACACAAAGTCGAATGCAACGTGGCGACCAACGGACGATCAAAAGTCAAAACAATCGGTGCTCAACCGCAACAAACCAAGACAACCAACAATCCGACAAGTTTGGGTTCGAAAAGGTGATATCTTTCCTTGTCTTAAATCTTAACTTGTTTTGATTTTGTGTAGTGTGTTGATTGGTTCTTATTGCATATCTCTTGATCATTGCATTATACGTTTTGGTGCTTTCATTGTTACGATTTTTAAAAATTCATTGAACAATTACAACATTAAATAGTGCTTTGAACATCAATAGGTTCACTTTCATTCATTCCTAATTAATCTGTCACGCCCCGAGACCACCAATTTGGTCGGTTCGGGCACGTACACAGACCCGCCGAACGGACAGAATTTTCCCTGTACGTCCAAGGCGTCACAACCAGTACAATTCAAGAGGTTCCAAACAGGAACAGAATTCATACATAGATTGCATAAGGAAAGCATCAAATTACTATGCTATTACAAGCATTCACAATACATCCACATATTATAGTTTTTGACTTTGTTCTCTTTCCAAATACAACCAAATTGTTATTACATTCCTTTCATTCCAATACCCCTAAGCTACGCAGTAGAGGGTACATCTATCCTGGTCACACTGGTAGGACGCTAACTATCAGACTACGTCCTTCCCTCGCGCCGCCGCGCCGCTCACGTGTGGACCTGAAAAATAGTGGGATGAGAACTATCTAAAATAGTTCCCAGTGGGTAAGGCCACCCAAGGGAGAAGCTCGACCCACCAGGTCCAAAGGAAGCATAAAAGCATGGTTAGTACATATACATAACTTGCAAGCATATAACTCTACTATATGCAAAAATAGTAAACATGCTTATGCTTCAACAAATGCGATAATGAAATCCATGCAATACATTTTTCACTGCTATTCCACTATCCATTTCATAATCAACCTGCTCCTAAGGTTCATTCACCTTAGCTAAGCCACACACGACTCACTCTCGAGTCAAACATCATTGGGCCACTACCCTCCTAAGGTTTACTTACCTTAGCCAAACATCAGCGGACTACCGCCTATGTCCAGGCCTGAGGAGATGAACATGCCACATACACCTCAGCCATCAATCCACTCGGCAGGTGAGGGATATACCACATACACCTCCGATACTCAAACCACTGCCGAGCGAGGAGAACCACACATACCCGCAGTTATGAGTCACTTGCCGGGCGAGGAGGACCACACATACCCGCAAGTATAATCTGCTGCCGGGCGAGAAGAACCACACATACCCGCAGCCACAATCACTTGCCAGGCGAGAAGAACCACACATACCTGCAAGTATCAGTCTAGGGATTCCGAAATCCATTCAAAAGTCTCAAGGGTTCATCTTTTACCCTATATTATCAACCTCTCTAGGTTTACATTCTCATGTCCAAGTGGTCATCCTACCACCTATTTTATCACCTAGGTTCCACAACGCTAGGTCATATGTTTTTCCCACCTAGATTCACCCGACTCTAGGTTAATAACATTCCAATACAAGTGGTCTCTCTCTCTACCACTATGTTTCCAACCTATGTTAAATGACACTAGGTTCAATGTCCTGTTTAAGTGATCTTCCTATTACTATGTCTCTCAACCTAGGTTCAATGACTCTAGGTTCACACACATTACAAACCAAGTGGTCTTTCTACCACTATGTTATACAACCTAGGTTTATCCACTCTAGGTTCATCACCTGATCCAACCTATGTTTAATAACACTAGGTTTAATACCATCACATTCCAACCTATGTTCAATGACACTAGATTTAATACCATCACATTCCAACCTATGTTCAATGACACTAGGTTTAATACCATCACATTCCAACCTATGTTCAATGACACTAGGTTTAATACCATCACATTCCAACCTATGTTCAATGACACTAGGTTTAATACCATCACATTCCAACATATGTTCAATGACACTAGATTTAACATGCATACATCACCTTTCAAGTATATATATATATATTATGAAATACTCGAATTCTCTTACATGCAAGGTGAGCCCATGGCTCAAATCACTTGGATATACACCCAATGCCAACATGCACATTACAGTTCTTTCTTATCCTAGTTGTCCATACCTAGGATTTCCAATTTTATATGGCCTCTAGCCCTTGTTTAACCACATGTCAAGTTCTCTAGCATATAGAGAAAACTAGCTCACCGCTATGTCCACACCTAGGCATACACATGTCCATTTGTATCTATGTGTTCTACATGCCTATAGTTCCAATCCATGGTAGTTAATGGTATTAACATCATATGATCTACATATTCATATTTACCACTTACCAATTAACCTACCATTACATGCATCAAGTAAAATAATTTATACTTTACTCTTTGGCATGGAAGTGACCTAATCACTTCGGTAAACACAAACCCATCTCACAAAGCTTCCTAATTGCTTGTAGACACTTGCAATTAGGCTCTTTTCCTTGGCCTCAAGCTTAGTCTTCAAGCTCCTTGCCCTAACACACATGAAGGATTCGTTAATCCGAGTCGAACTCATAACGATCCCATCTCTTGGAATCACTCGAAATCGAGTTGTCCCACATATTTTACTAACCTCCAACTAGGGTTCTAAAGGGTTAAAATATTTTTAAACCCCTCCATAAGAAAACCCCTCTTTCAACCTAGGGTTTCCATAAATATGGCCAAACCCAAAAATTACATGCTAAGCCCTACAATTTGTAGTCTAGATTAGCCAAGGATTTGATAACAATCCATTTACAAGGCTTAAATCCAAAACCCTAACCTTAGATCCAAGGAACTCACCTTGGCCACGAGCTCCCCAAGCTTCTTCTTCTACCAAGAAGATTCTTTCCCACCTTGGATTTCTTTTCCAAGCTTGAATCACTCTTTTCTCCAAGCTTTGGAGAGCTCTCTAGAGAGAGAAAGCAGAGGAGAGGGAGAGGAGAAGTAGAGGAAGAAGGGGGAAAATGAAGAAGATAAGCCCACAACCTCCTCTCATAAGCCTACCACATGAAATGACCAAAATACCCCCATTATGGAGTTTCTGGGTCCGTGGGGTCCGGACCTTGCATCCCGGGTCCGGACCTTGCATCCCGGGTCCGGAACCCGTAAGCAATTTCAGCATTTTTGCAGCTGGGGTCCGGATCCCAATCCCAGGGTCCGGACCCGGACACTGTGAACAGTGTTTTCAGCCTTTTTCATTTTCTTCTCATTTTCGCTCTAAAACTCTATTTTTTATTCCGTTTTCTCTCCAAATCAAATCCAACACAACCGAAACTCTTCTACACATAAGAACACTTCCTAAGTTAGAGAATTATAGTTTATCCCTTACGGATAAATGTATAGGCGAAGCAACACGCATCATGGATGAATGGGGAAGGAGAAATTCTAGTTACGGGTTCGAATCTAGCATGAAGGAGAGAGAGAAAGAGGAAGCGGAAGAGGAAGAGGAAGAGGAAGAGGAAGAAGAGAAGAGTTCCCATTGCTAGGGTTTTGATTGAGAGAAGAAGGTATACTATAAGAGTGGTAAAAATGTCAATTTACCTTATTGACCAATGAGGGTTAAGTATTTTACCTATGGTTAACTAAAATTTTCTAACGAATCCTAACAGCTGGGACATATTTGAAAATATTAGGACTTTTGCAGGATAACTTAAGAAAGTTGAACTTTGTAGGGATATATTTGCAATTTGCGATGTTTACAAGGAGCTGTATGTAATTAACACTATTTATTATATAGTATTAAATTTATAATTAGTATATATAATATTACATACTTATTATATAATTTTTTTTAAAATCCAATAAGTATAGTTAGAAAACTATTTCCCTTTTACAACATTCCAAACAGTAAAGAGCATAAAACTTTTTTTCTTCGAAATTTTTTTTCCATCAAAATTTTTTTTTAAAATTTTGCGTGGAACCAACAGTATCACGCCCCGAGGTCCCTTCTCGTAAAGCCAATTGAAATACGGGCAAATTTTGGTGAACAAAGTCAGCAGAAAGTGCCCCCTTTTTCTTCTTTTTTTTTTTGAAGCCTTGACCCAAGGGATGACAGTCCCGCCACAAATACAGAAAATTCTCTATCCATACAGACAGAGTCTCCCCTGTGTTTGCACGGCGTCGCACATAATACAAGTCACAAACCACATCCACTCACAAATTACAATCACAACTGTATATTACATAATCCATAAACATTCCCCATCTATCAGTTGAAAGTATTTCCCATCCGGAAACTTTATTTTGAAATACTAGAATCTCAAAAGCCAGAAAACCTTTTGAAAACTATTTCCCACACGGAAACCTTTAGTTCTTTGAAAACGAGCTACCTCGAGGGGTAGAAAACCATTTATTTCAAATTAAGCCACAAGTGTTTGAAATACTTTTATTCAAAGTACAAAACGAGATAATCATCATAAACTGAACCACATAATAGTCTAAGTGCTGATAAGAAAAAGGGGTAAGGAAGGCAACCACACTATGCTACTGTCGAGACTAACATGACTGTCTAGCTACTGCGCCTCACACACCGTCTCGATTCCCACTGCCCAAGTCACCTGAAGGAGAGGGGGGTGAGAAACCAGCAAAGGGTCTCCTAGTGGGTATCGCAAGCCGACGAGGGCGAGTGTACTCATTGGGAACCAAATATAGCTATGAAAGGTAATACAATATCAATGCAAAAGAGGAAACAAGATACATGTACAACTACCGCTACTATAAATGAAATGCATCAATCGGACGATCAGTCCAAAAATACCCAATCCAAATCCGTCGTGTCGGTCTAAAGACCTCAGGCAAGTGCCACAACCGCTCTAACTGGCATGTAACCCTAGCAGTAGACCGCTGGGCTCACGGGTCGGAAGTACGACCACTTTTTTCGAAAAGAACACCGTTGCGGTGGCCAAACTGCTGGTGTACGTGAAATGCTCACGAGCAGTGGCGATCGATGCAAATATGCTCAATAGTCAACCGTCGGCAAATAGCCGACAATCAAACCCCTCAGGGTATACCGACCGAATAGGTCATCGAACAATAGGAGTCACAGAAACCGACCAACTAGGTCACAACTGGTGTCACCTCATGCACGAGTATAGTAAACAACCGCTCTACTTCTAGATCACGATCAACAAGTATAAGAAATGACTAAGTAGAGCTGTAGTGTACCAGATTTTTAATATAAAAGTAAGTGTAAATAAAAATAGTGTGAGATACTATTTTTATTGGACTTAGAGAAGTAAAATGTAAGTCGAAAATGACTTGTGCTGAAATTAAAATAAAAACAGGAGATTTAGAATTTTCTGTGTGAAATGGGGCTTATTTTTTAGCAGAAAATGTACAGTGTCAGAAAATTACAAAAATTTGAGAATATGTCGAAATTATTTTTGTGAGGCTAGATTTAAAGTTTCATGTCATTCCGACACCCGAGCAGTGAAATCGGAGTCTGACTGCAATCTGATAGAGATTTTAGTCGGTAGAGCTTTCGGTGACCGAAAATGATCCAAAACTGAAAAGTTAATATTACATTCTTCTGATTGATTTTCACCGAGCCTGACTGTCAAATTTGAGCGCAAACAGACATTCAGAAGGGCTCCGGCGAAAAATATCAAATTCTGAATTGGTCTAAACTGTAACTTATAATAGTGTTAGGGGGCCAATATGTACTCTCTCCCTGGTTCTCTCCCAATAAGTGAGATGAGAGAAAGGGCTCCTTTCTCTCTAACACCTCTCTCTCCCTTTCTCTTATAATTTCTCCCTCAAAGAGGAAAAAAAATGGAGATTTTGGGAAGCTTCAAGTTGGAGAAGGAAGAAAGAGCTTGGAAGAGCTCTCTCTAATGGTGGATCTCTTCCTTGAGCAAGAAGAAGTTGGAGAGCATGGTGGCCTAAGTGAGATTTTTATGATTTGAGTTAGGAGTTGGGTTAAATCCTTTAAAATTGATGTATTTAGGATCTCTAGATAATTCTAAACTAGTGTAATCAAATGATTCACCATGAAATTGGGGTGTTCTTGTGGAAATTAGAAACCTAGGGCTTGGTTTTGGGGTTTTTGTCCCTAAGTGCTATGGAACTAAATTGATCTCACAAACCTCTAATTGAAGGTTAGAGAAACACGCTGGACAACCTTAATTTGGAAAACGACGAGGTCTTGGTGGTCGATTAGAGGAATCGAGCCAATTTGAGGAATTTCATTCGTTAGCGCCGAAAAGTGCCGAATCGACGTCGGAAATCGAATTGCTTGGAAATCCTAGCAATTGGTAATTAGCAAAGGTGGGTGGTGCTCTCCGGAATGGTTGGATTTCTCCCTATGTCTAATTCACTTTGTTGAGCATATATATGTATTGATTATGTATGATAGGGTTCGAGTATTTTCTTGTTATAGAAACTTGCATGCCTCCTATGATGTATACATGAATAATTATGGTGATAACTTGGAACTTAGGATGCATGAATTTAGTGACATATGAACCCTAGTGACATGTTGAACTAGTTGAGGAAAACTAGTGGATTGGACATAGAAAGCAAGTGGTGGACATTGAAACAAGTGAGATACTAGATATTATTGTGATGATTAAATGTGAACCTAGAATGGAACCATGATTTGGGTATAATGTGATATGCATGAGAGGTTTATGGCATGAATTGAGAGAACCCCAAGTGTAAAATGTGATATTGGGTCATTGCATGAATGTGTGGCCATAGTCCATGATGCATTGCATAGTTGCTTGTGTCCACATAGTGTGGTGTTTGTATATCCTATTAATGCACGTGACATGAGTTGAGTAAACTCTCGAGTATATGTGGGTTTGTTGCCGTAGTTGCACAGGATTTGAGATGAGCATGCGAGGGATTGAAATAGATCCTCTGGACCATGCTAGGGATTGGTAGATCCCTGTATGTTACTACCCTGGTTAGTAGGGTGTCCTCGAGATGAGAGGACTGGATCGTACTCACATTGTCTGTTTGGCTTGTTGGTAGTCGCGACACCACATGCAGTGAGCTCCGGAGTTGTCACACATGGGTTAACGTATCTACCCAGCAGACGGTCCTCGTGGGTCCTGGTATTGTGAGTTTGGTTTGACTTCGCGTGAGCCGGTATGATTGGGTCAAAGAGGAAAGAGACAGGTTGATTGACCATATTGTACCCTATGCTACTTGCATTGTTGCATCTTATGTAGAGAGTGAGCATAGTGAGATCACATGTTGTGTGTGGGATCGATCATGATATTCTTGTGAGTTGGGCTTGGTCTTGTGAGAAGCCCCGATTGGGTCAAGAATGAATTGGGTCAAGAGTGTGTGAGGGACACTGTTGAACATATTGGACCGTGACATTCATCATTCCTTATTGTAAGGCATAGTAGTAGTCATTGTTGCATGTTGTATGTTTAGTAGTGGTAGATTACATATTCAGTTGCTTATATATCGCATTGCTATCTCCTTTCGTATTACTATACCTTATTGGACCTAGTGGGAAAGTCGGCGAGGTCGGCGGCCGAACCCACTGGGAACTTTTTTTAGTTCTCACCCCCTGTTGTTGCAGAGCCACCATTAGCGGAGCAGCACCGGACCGAGACGTGGGTGTCGCGCCCTAGATAGCAGGGTCACCAAGTGTAGGTCACCAGTGTACAGATAAAAAATTATAAATGTATGTTGTAAATGATGCATTTTGTAAGGAAAGAACGAAATTATAAATTGAGGAAATGACATGTATTATAGTAAAGTAGAGAATGTATGTAAAATGTGAATGATGGAATGTTGTAATAGTTAGTTTAAATTCTGCTCCCTTGTGATGTGCCCTCATGCAGAACTGTATGATGTTGTTTTTCCTAGGTGAAAATTATTGTACCTGTTTTGTTTACGCCTTGGGCGGATAGGAAAAACTCTGTCCGTTCGGCGGTCTGTGCCCGTGCCCGAACCGACCAAAGTGGCGGTGCCGGGGCGTGACAAGAGCAATATGAATCAGGGTCACATGGTGTCAGGCTCAACAACAGCAAGTAATGCAAGAAGTATAGAAAGAGAAGATGGAGGGAACATCACCGAGCGTGCACCACTAGACCGACTTCGGATCGAAATACCCACCTGTGTCAATGTCGCGCCAGCCCCCTAGGATGTGCGAGATAGTCAATCGGACCTACGAAGGGTCCACCTAGTCAGAGTCCAACCCTACTAGCTCAAAGGAAAACTTTCACAATCCAAACCTCCCGAGAATCGGTTTTTCTCGTCATCCGATCTCTGTAACTCGCCGAAGTCCTGAAAATCACACCGGGACGTCCCCGAGACCCACGAAGTGTCCCGGAAAGATTCGACTCATGCCATGAGTCACCCGTTGATCCGAAACATGCCTATTTGGGTGTCCCGGTAGCAAACACTAGGCTCCAAGTCGAAACGATTATCGTCGGATAATCGTTCCGATCCGGGTTCCCGGTAGTGTATTATTTGACACCGGAACTCTCCGCCACTCACCCGTCGCCTCCGAACACCCGAGGCGACGTAGGTGGCCAGCCAACAAGGCTCAGCAGCGATTCCCAGGCCAATCCAACAGTGTCGGGCAAAACCCGAACCGAAAACGCGTTATGCCGACGAATTTCGCAGGAAAACGCTCCGAAACCGAAATTCAGCTTCCACGGCGAATTTCAGACCTTGGACGATCAGTCCAGAGGTCACATGCAGTGATTACATGCTGCCCACAGCAGCCAACAGTACAACAATTGCACAAAAGCCCAACTACAATCCAATATTTGCGACAACAACATACAATTAGGGGAGTTTAAGGCCGTTACCGAGATCCGTGCACTTCCGAGGCCAACCGAGGGTACCGGCTAACAGGTCTCGTCAAGGCAAAGCCCGTGCTCACTGTCTAGAGCACAGGAAACGATCGAGGAGCGCGTGGAGGCAAGCCGAAGTTCAGTGAAGAAAATATATCGGGAGCGGCGAGGGCAAAATCGATGATCCGGGCCTCTCCGAAAGTGAACAAGGTGAGCACGATGATCCACGATCCCCCGGGATCGCCGTGCTCACTTTCGGAGAAGTCGGAATGGACTCGGTTGCTGGAACAACGAGAACACCAAAAATAAGAGCTAACCGGCCTGTGGGGGAAACTAGGGCTCGGGCCCAGCCGACGGGGGCCCGGCGGTGCGTGCCCTGGCGGCAAAGGGGTGCGGCCGACGGGGAGGGGCCGGTGCGCGCGCAAGCCGGCGGCGGGAGGCGGCTATGAGGACTGAAAATTTGGCTGTGTAGCTAAACTCTCTGTTGATGATGTTTTTGTGTGTATTTTAATTATATAATCACTCGTCAAGTTTCGGGAGAAAACGAGTTATGATGGAGATTTTACGCGATCTTTACTTTTCACTTAAAGTGAATAGTAACCCGGGTTTCCGGAGAGGCTAATTAGAAGTGATGGCTTCTGGCGCGTATCGGACTCCGTTCATAGTGATCCAATAGCTCGTTTTCAATAGTACGACTATCCCGGACCTAATGACACTGGCGGATTTTGGGTTTGATGCACGGTTTTCGAGAAAACTAGATTTTATCGCATAGAGGGTTTTTGTTCTTTATCGTTTTTGCTTTTTAAAAGTTCTCGTTGCTCCGTTTTGCGTGTGGACCCTCGGGCGAGGACCTTCTTGCGAGAGAATGTTTGCGTCGAGGGACTTTGGCCGTATTTTCGCTAATCAGAGGGATTTGGAGGTGATTATTGTATTAAATATATTTTATTGTTGGTTTTGGAGCCCTAACCCTAACCCTAACCCTAGCCACCCTCCCCCTTCCCCTGTCTGGGCCTCTTGAGAGCCACCGCCGCCGCGCCGGCCGCCAGAGAGGCCCCATCTCTCCCTCTCTTTCTCTCTCTCTCTCTCTCTCCTTCTTTCTCTCCTCTATTCTTGCTATGAGAAGAGGGGACCCGAGCCGGCCATCCCAACGCCGCCGCTGACCTGGACCCCCGCCGGCGTGGTCCTCCGACTCCGGGCAGCCGTCCCTGAGCCTCCCCGGCGCCGCCGTGCAGTCAGAGTTGCGCCACGGCCAAGGAGGAGCTGCAGCAGCCGCGCGGGCGTGGGGAGCCACCCGGCCGCCGCCGCACCTCCCTGTCGCCTCCGACCATCACCGCCGACCTCAGGGTGGTCACCGCTGCCGCCCCCGGCCATCCCCGAGCCGCCGCCACCCTAGATTGCTTCTTTGGCGGTCTGCGTTTTCGGCCATCCGAGACTTCGGTGAGTCTCCGAAGTGTGAGCACAGCACTCCTGGGACTCTGTGGAGTGCCGTGCTCACCTTCGCTGAGATCGGTGAAGCCCCGTTGTGCGGGAAAGCCGTGGCCGCTTTCGGAAGCAAGATTTAAGTAGTTTTCTTGCTGTTTCACGACCGTCCAGCCACCGTTTTCACTTTGGATAGCGAGCACGGGCATCCTTCCATCGAGTTGATTCAGATCGACTGGTTGGTTTGATCTATTGCGTCGCGAATCAGGGTAACGAGCTCTAAACTCGTTGTTTACGCATTATTTTATGTGGATATTATGGTTATTGTGGGTTGTTTGCTTACTGCATGCTTTGGGAACACCGTGTACTGCCCCGAACAGCGTGAAGATGCTGTTAACGACCTCTTGACTGATCGTCAAAGGTTCGGGAGCAGTTGCGAAATAAGATCTTGGCCCCACGACGTCGTTCGTCGAAAATTCGCCAAACGAATGAGGTTTTGTGGGTGAGTTTCGATGTTCTAGGATTGTGGACTGTTTGAGAACCCCGCCATGCCTTGTTGGCTGGTTGCTACTGCCATCGTCAAGGTACGAAGGTGGTAGGTTAGCGGCGGGAGGGTTTCGGAGCCTGTTTCGGCGATCTCAGAAACCCCATTTGGCAGCTTTCTGTTTTATTAATCCTTTAGCTTTTGTTGTTGGTTGTTGCTGCCTGGGCACCTGTTTTGGTGTATTTGGGGACAGCGGTTAGTTATAGTTGGGAAAGGAAATTTTCGGAGCCGTTTGTGGGTCCCGGAGGCGTCCGGCAAGTTCCTGGTGTTCTGGCGGGTTTTCGGTTAACGGTTTCGATAACCGTTTGTTTGGTTTGTTTGGGTGTCTCTTTTGGGTAGAGCTTGACTCTGTAGATCTTTCATAGGTCCGGGGGTCAGCTTCGCGTGTCCTGCACTCTAGGTCCTCGGTAGTAGAGGTGGGTGCTTCGATCCGGAGTCGGTACAGTGGACTAGCTCGGTGATATCTCTCTTTTCCTTTTTCCTTGCATGTTATGGATAAGTGTGTTTCCACTAGACTTCTAGTATTGTTCTCTACTTTCATCCGTGCATATGACAATAGTAGAGTGGTGTGGTGTATCTTGCATGATCTTATGGTGAGATATGATTGGTCAGCGTTGATCGGCTCGATGATCCGAGCGATCTCTTGGACATGTGTTAGTTGTTGCTATTCCCGGCTTGTTGTCGTCCTGTGGATTGAGCATTTCGCATCGATCATCACAGCTCATTTAGCACTTCACGTACACCAGCGGTTTGGCTACCGTGGGGGTGTTCTTTTCCGAAAAAGTGATCGTCATCTCGACCCGTGAGCCTCTTGCCAGGTGCTTGCAGAGGTTGTGTGCCGGTGGGTGAGCATACTGTGACATAGCCTGCGATCTTCGGATCTATAGGGCACAGTGATTGGGTTTTCACTTTATCTACAGAGGATGCATATATTTATTATTTGCAGTAGCAGTAGTTGTTCATACCTATTTATACCTGTTCTCCTTTATTCGCTACTGTACTTGATATATACATATCTATATGTTGTTCCTCCTTTACCAGTGAGTACGCCTCGCATTCGTCGGCTTGCGGTACCCACTGGGAGGGGAGACATGTGTACATGTTCTCACCCCCCGCCGTTTTTCAGGTGATCTCGGTGGTGGGAGTCGGGACGGTGTGTGAGGTGCGGTAGCTAGCGAGCTATAGAGGTCCCGACCTGTCAGCTTTTGGTTATTCTACCTTGACCCTTCTCTTTTTAGTGGTTAATAAACTAGATTATATGTGGTTCAGTATTCAGCTATTTAATGATTTTGAATATTGTGAATACTTGTTGATTCTCAATAATTCGATGTGATTGTCGTGGTTCATCTGAGACATGTGGTTGACGGTTTTATCGTACGTGGTTCTCTACCCCTCACGGTAGCTGGTTCTTTCAAAAGTGAGTTTCCGTGTGGGAAACAGTTTTCAAATGACTTTCGGATTTAGCGATGTTTAGTATTTTTAAATAGAGTTTCCGGATAGAAAACACTTTTAAAGAATAGAAATGATTGTTGTAATGTGCATTAGCTGTTGGCCTAGTGGCCCTAATCATTCTTTAGATTTTGATGATAACAAATAATTGAACTAATCTTTTATCTTGAGTTTTGTGTTTAGACTTCTCTATCTTCAATTGGACTCAAGATGGGCAATCCTCTAGCACTAAGCTTCACCACTTGAAGCTACCTTGTCAAGTAGATAAATTATCTCTCTACTCAATCTTTTAACATTGTGCTTTAAAGATTAAAGTAAGAAATGTCGAGCTATATTTTAACTTACTCTTTTTATCATCTAAAGCACATGGGACTTCAAACAATATTCAAAAACTTCTCAAAAACTGTTTTCTGTCAAGTTTGTGTTTTGGACTCTGTTCTGGGCGCCCACAAACTTCTGGAGGCCCAAAAGTTCTGCTCAGGTTTTGTGGATCCTGTCTGTTTGCTGTTTGGGTGGTCCAGAAACTTCTTCACCTGATCTGGGCGCCCACAACTTCTGGAGGCCCGAAAGTTCTGCTCAGGTTTTGTGGATCCTGTCTGTTTGCTGTTTGGGTGGTCCAGAAACTTCCTCACCTGATCTGGGCGCCCACAAGTTAACTTCTGGAGGCCCGAAAGTTCTGCTCAGAGAAAACGGCGCGCATGGTCTGACAGTGTCAGAAAAGCTGACACGCGTGATCTGGGCGCCCACAAGTTGATTTCTGGAGGCCCGAATGTTCTGCTCAGAGAAAACGGCGCGCATGGTCTGACAGTGTCAGAAAAGCCGACGCACATGTTCTGGGCGCCCACAAGTTTCTGGAGCCCCGAATGTACGGATCCAGAAAAGCCGCGCGCGTGGTCTGGTTGGGTCAGAAAAGCTGTCGCGCGTGATCTGGGCGCCCACAATTTTTGGAGGCCCGAATGTACGGATCCAAAAAAGCGGCGCACGGGTTTGACAGGCCACTGGATGTGCAGTGCGCGTGCTCAACATCTGGGCGCCCGAAAGTCCTGTTTAGGGCGCCCGAAAGTGCAACGACCTGAAGTTGGCTGAGGCTATAAATAGATGGTATTGAGGCCTTTCTCAGTGGGGATTTCAAAGTCAAATAGAGCTTATAAATTTTAGTGTTTTCAATACTCTTAGCCCTCAATCCTCTCTCTAAACTTGAGTGTAATTGGTAGTGAGATATCATCTTGTAAAAGAGAGAAAAGAAAAGAGTTGAAGCTTGAAAGTGTAACCTTCTTGAGAGAAGAAGGTGTTGGTGTGAAGGCTTGGTGCCTGCCCGCAAAAGCATCGTTTAGTGGAGATCCAACGTTCTCTTGTGTTGAGAAGTTGGCGGGGACGTAGGCAAAGTGCCGAACCTCGAAACAAATCGATTGTGTGCTTCTTGAGTTTGCATTTCTCTAACTCCTCACTTTCTCTCACTTTATTTGTTTCGAGTTTTTAAATTACTTGATTATTTAACATTTTATTTTAGAAACCTAATTCACCCCCCCTCTTAGGTTGCCATTTTGATCCTCAATTGGTATCAGAGCGAGGTCTCACATTATTTAGATTAAAATCTAAGTGAGAATGGCATCCATGGGAAAGAATATCGAAGGACAATCTATTGTTCGGCCACTATTTTTTGATGGGACCGATTATCCTTTTTGGAAGATTAGAATGAAGATATTCTTTCAATCTCTAGATTTTGATATTTGGGATATAATCGAAAGTGGTTATGTCACTCCATCAAAATCAAGAGCAGAATGGAATGAAGCCGAAAAATTTTGTTTTCAATTAAATGCTAAAGCAATTAATTCATTCCTCTGCGCTCTTAGTAGAGTTGAGTTTCATCGAATCTCTACATGCACAACGGCTAAAGAGATTTGGGATAAATTAGAAGTTACTCACGAAGGAACTTCTAGGGTGAAGGAATCTAAAATAAGCATGCTTATGTCAAGTTATGAACTATTCAAAATGGAAGAAAGTGAATCCATTTCATATATGTTCACAAGATTCACTAACATTATAAATAGCTTGAAAGGCTTAGGTAAAAATTTTCCTCAATCGGACTTGGTGCGAAAACTTCTCCGTGTGCTACCAAGAAGTTGGATACCTAAGGTTACGGCTATCCAAGAAGCTCATGATTTGGACAAAGTAAAGATTGACGAACTTGTCGGATCACTCATGGCGCATGAACAACGCCTCAAAGAATATGACAACGAAGAGCCTCCCGAGAAAAAGAAGAGTCTTGCACTCAAGGGAGTCATAGCTTCCGATAGTGAAGATGGCGAAGAAGGTTCAAGCGAAGAAATCGCTATGATTTCAAAAAGGCTCGACCGACTAATTAAGAGGCGCAACTTGAGAAGACCTAAACGAGACGGGTTCAAAGGTGAGGGATTGAAGAAGGGAATCATTTGCTACAATTGCAACAAACCAGGGCATTTGAAAAGTGAATGCACTCTTCCAAGCAAGACCTTTAAGAAAGACAAGAAAAAGAAAGCCTTCAATGCTCTAAATTGGGACACCCCCGACGAGTCTAGCGGTGACGAATCGGAAAATGAAGTTGCCCAAATTTGCCTTGAGGAACAAAGCTCTATTCTATGTCTCATGACTCTTGAAGATGAGGTAAATAATTTAAGTTATGATGAACTTTTAGAAGCCTTTTTTTTTTTATATGATGATCTACAAAGTTTGGGTCCCAAGTATACATCTCTCAAGAAGCAAAATGCCTCATTAGAGATGGAAGTAAATGACCTAAAATCTTCGACTTCAAATCCTTCTTTAATACTTGAAAATGAGGTCTCCTCTCTCATGAAAGAGCTTAAACAAGCTAATGAGACATGTTGTAATCTTACTTGTGAAAACGAGGCATTAAAGAAGAAAATTGAAGGCCAACATTTTAAGCCAATTCTTCATCATGGCAATCAACTTGAAAAACGTCAAGTTGAAAACCAACAACTCAAAGTTAGCTTAGGTGAATCTAAGAAAACTCTTAAGAAATTTGTTGGTGGAACCAAGTACTTAAATATGATGCTTGGAAGTCAAGTTATGAACTTCAAAAAGTTTGGGATAGGATATGTTCCTAATCCAAACAATGTTAAGTTAACAAAGACTAAAAGAAAAGTTTTTGTTAAAAGTTCCTATCAAGACCCAACTTTGCATTGCTCTTATTGTAATATTAAAGGACATCATACATCCTCATGTAAATACAAGAAAAATCCTAAACTTAACCAAATTTGGGTTGTGAAAGGCTCATCTAACCCAAAAGGACCCAATCTCACTTGGGTACCAAAGTTAAAAACTTGATTTGTTCTTGTAGGTGTGTCTCCAATCAAAATGTGCAAGTGACAAATGGTACTTAGATAGCGGATGCTCAAGACATATGACTTGGGATCAAACCAAGTTTAATTCACTTGAAAAGAAAGATTGAGGCTTTGTCACATTTGGAGACAACACTAGAGGAAAGATCATTGGAACCGGCACAATCGGAAATGAGAAGGTTAATATTTCAAATGTTCTTTTAGTTGATGGCCTTAAGCACAATTTATTGAGCATTAGTCAATTGTGTGACAAATGCTATTTTGTAAAGTTCGAAGCTTCTCATTGTAGCATCCTTGATCCTTCTACAAATGAGGTAATTTTTTTGGGCTTTAGATTCAAGAATGTCTACACCGTTGATCTAAACAAACTTTCTCATGAAGGTAAAAAATGTTTTTCGGTTCAAATTAACGAATCTTGGCTTTGGCATAAAAGGCTAGCTCATGCTAGTATGGATTCTCTTTCAAAACTTTCCAAAGAAAAACTTGTAAAAGGTTTACCTAAAATTAACTTGCCAAAGATGAGGTTTGTAGAGCTGTAGTGTACCAGATTTTTAATATAAAAGTAAGTGTAAATAAAAATAGTGTGAGATACTATTTTTATTGGACTTAGAGAAGTAAAATGTAAGTCGAAAATGACTTGTGCTGAAATTAAAATAAAAACAGGAGATTTAGAATTTTCTGTGTGAAATGGGGCTTATTTTTTAGCAGAAAATGTACAGTGTCAGAAAATTACAAAAATTTGAGAATATGTCGAAATTATTTTTGTGAGGCTAGATTTAAAGTTTCATGTCATTCCGACACCCGAGCAGTGAAATCGGAGTCTGACTGCAATCTGATAGAGATTTTAGTCGGTAGAGCTTTCGGTGACCGAAAATGATCCAAAACTGAAAAGTTAATATTACATTCTTCTGATTGATTTTCACCGAGCCTGACTGTCAAATTTGAGCGCAAACAGACATTCAGAAGGGCTCCGGCGAAAAATATCAAATTCTGAATTGGTCTAAACTGTAACTTATAATAGTGTTAGGGGGCCAATATGTACTCTCTCCCTGGTTCTCTCCCAATAAGTGAGATGAGAGAAAGGGCTCCTTTCTCTCTAACACCTCTCTCTCCCTTTCTCTTATAATTTCTCCCTCAAAGAGGAAAAAAAATGGAGATTTTGGGAAGCTTCAAGTTGGAGAAGGAAGCTTGGAAGAGCTCTCTAATGGTGGATCTCTTCCTTGAGCAAGAAGAAGTTGGAGAGCATGGTGGCCTAAGTGAGATTTTTATGATTTGAGTTAGGAGTTGGGTTAAATCCTTTAAAATTGATGTATTTAGGATCTCTAGATAATTCTAAACTAGTGTAATCAAATGATTCACCATGAAATTGGGGTGTTCTTGTGGAAATTAGAAACCTAGGGCTTGGTTTTGGGGTTTTTGTCCCTAAGTGCTATGGAACTAAATTGATCTCACAAACCTCTAATTGAAGGTTAGAGAAACACGCTGGACAACCTTAATTTGGAAAACGACGAGGTCTTGGTGGTCGATTAGAGGAATCGAGCCAATTTGAGGAATTTCATTCGTTAGCGCCGAAAAGTGCCGAATCGACGTCGGAAATCGAATTGCTTGGAAATCCTAGCAATTGGTAATTAGCAAAGGTGGGTGGTGCTCTCCGGAATGGTTGGATTTCTCCCTATGTCTAATTCACTTTGTTGAGCATATATATGTATTGATTATGTATGATAGGGTTCGAGTATTTTCTTGTTATAGAAACTTGCATGCCTCCTATGATGTATACATGAATAATTATGGTGATAACTTGGAACTTAGGATGCATGAATTTAGTGACATATGAACCCTAGTGACATGTTGAACTAGTTGAGGAAAACTAGTGGATTGGACATAGAAAGCAAGTGGTGGACATTGAAACAAGTGAGATACTAGATATTATTGTGATGATTAAATGTGAACCTAGAATGGAACCATGATTTGGGTATAATGTGATATGCATGAGAGGTTTATGGCATGAATTGAGAGAACCCCAAGTGTAAAATGTGATATTGGGTCATTGCATGAATGTGTGGCCATAGTCCATGATGCATTGCATAGTTGCTTGTGTCCACATAGTGTGGTGTTTGTATATCCTATTAATGCACGTGACATGAGTTGAGTAAACTCTCGAGTATATGTGGGTTTGTTGCCGTAGTTGCACAGGATTTGAGATGAGCATGCGAGGGATTGAAATAGATCCTCTGGACCATGCTAGGGATTGGTAGATCCCTGTATGTTACTACCCTGGTTAGTAGGGTGTCCTCGAGATGAGAGGACTGGATCGTACTCACATTGTCTGTTTGGCTTGTTGGTAGTCGCGACACCACATGCAGTGAGCTCCGGAGTTGTCACACATGGGTTAACGTATCTACCCAGCAGACGGTCCTCGTGGGTCCTGGTATTGTGAGTTTGGTTTGACTTCGCGTGAGCCGGTATGATTGGGTCAAAGAGGAAAGAGACAGGTTGATTGACCATATTGTACCCTATGCTACTTGCATTGTTGCATCTTATGTAGAGAGTGAGCATAGTGAGATCACATGTTGTGTGTGGGATCGATCATGATATTCTTGTGAGTTGGGCTTGGTCTTGTGAGAAGCCCCGATTGGGTCAAGAATGAATTGGGTCAAGAGTGTGTGAGGGACACTGTTGAACATATTGGACCGTGACATTCATTCCTTATTGTAAGGCATAGTAGTAGTCATTGTTGCATGTTGTATGTTTAGTAGTGGTAGATTACATATTCAGTTGCTTATATATCGCATTGCTATCTCCTTTCGTATTACTATACCTTATTGGACCTAGTGGGAAAGTCGGCGAGGTCGGCGGCCGAACCCACTGGGAACTTTTTTTAGTTCTCACCCCCTGTTGTTGCAGAGCCACCATTAGCGGAGCAGCACCGGACCGAGACGTGGGTGTCGCGCCCTAGATAGCAGGGTCACCAAGTGTAGGTCACCAGTGTACAGATAAAAAATTATAAATGTATGTTGTAAATGATGCATTTTGTAAGGAAAGAACGAAATTATAAATTGAGGAAATGACATGTATTATAGTAAAGTAGAGAATGTATGTAAAATGTGAATGATGGAATGTTGTAATAGTTAGTTTAAATTCTGCTCCCTTGTGATGTGCCCTCATGCAGAACTGTATGATGTTGTTTTTCCTAGGTGAAAATTATTGTACCTGTTTTGTTTACGCCTTGGGCGGATAGGAAAAACTCTGTCCGTTCGGCGGTCTGTGCCCGTGCCCGAACCGACCAAAGTGGCGGTGCCGGGGCGTGACAAGAGCAATATGAATCAGGGTCACATGGTGTCAGGCTCAACAACAGCAAGTAATGCAAGAAGTATAGAAAGAGAAGATGGAGGGAACATCACCGAGCGTGCACCACTAGACCGACTTCGGATCGAAATACCCACCTGTGTCAATGTCGCGCCAGCCCCCTAGGATGTGCGAGATAGTCAATCGGACCTACGAAGGGTCCACCTAGTCAGAGTCCAACCCTACTAGCTCAAAGGAAAACTTTCACAATCCAAACCTCCCGAGAATCGGTTTTCTCGTCATCCGATCTCTGTAACTCGCCGGAAGTCCTGAAAATCACACCGGGACGTCCCCGAGACCCACGAAGTGTCCCGGAAAGATTCGACTCATGCCATGAGTCACCCGTTGATCCGAAACATGCCTATTTGGGTGTCCCGGTAGCAAACACTAGGCTCCAAGTCGAAACGATTATCGTCGGATAATCGTTCCGATCCGGGTTCCCGGTAGTGTATTATTTGACACCGGAACTCTCCGCCACTCACCCGTCGCCTCCGAACACCCGAGGCGACGTAGGTGGCCAGCCAACAAGGCTCAGCAGCGATTCCCAGGCCAATCCAACAGTGTCGGGCAAAACCCGAACCGAAAACGCGTTATGCCGACGAATTTCGCAGGAAAACGCTCCGAAACCGAAATTCAGCTTCCACGGCGAATTTCAGACCTTGGACGATCAGTCCAGAGGTCACATGCAGTGATTACATGCTGCCCACAGCAGCCAACAGTACAACAATTGTACAAAAGCCCAACTACAATCCAATATTTGCGACAACAACATACAATTAGGGGAGTTTAAGGCCGTTACCGAGATCCGTGCACTTCCGAGGCCAACCGAGGGTACCGGCTAACAGGTCTCGTCAAGGCAAAGCCCGTGCTCACTGTCTAGAGCACAGGAAACGATCGAGGAGCGCGTGGAGGCAAGCCGAAGTTCAGTGAAGAAAATATATCGGGAGCGGCGAGGGCAAAATCGATGATCCGGGCCTCTCCGAAAGTGAACAAGGTGAGCACGATGATCCACGATCCCCCGGGATCGCCGTGCTCACTTTCGGAGAAGTCGGAATGGACTCGGTTGCTGGAACAACGAGAACACCAAAAATAAGAGCTAACCGGCCTGTGGGGGAAACTAGGGCTCGGGCCCAGCCGACGGGGGCCCGGCGGTGCGTGCCCTGGCGGCAAAGGGGTGCGGCCGACGGGGAGGGGCCGGTGCGCGCGCAAGCCGGCGGCGGGAGGCGGCTATGAGGACTGAAAATTTGGCTGTGTAGCTAAACTCTCTGTTGATGATGTTTTTGTGTGTATTTTAATTATATAATCACTCGTCAAGTTTCGGGAGAAAACGAGTTATGATGGAGATTTTACGCGATCTTTACTTTTCACTTAAAGTGAATAGTAACCCGGGTTTCCGGAGAGGCTAATTAGAAGTGATGGCTTCTGGCGCGTATCGGACTCCGTTCATAGTGATCCAATAGCTCGTTTTCAATAGTACGACTATCCCGGACCTAATGACACTGGCGGATTTTGGGTTTGATGCACGGTTTTCGAGAAAACTAGATTTTATCGCATAGAGGGTTTTTGTTCTTTATCGTTTTTGCTTTTTAAAAGTTCTCGTTGCTCCGTTTTGCGTGTGGACCCTCGGGCGAGGACCTTCTTGCGAGAGAATGTTTGCGTCGAGGGACTTTGGCCGTATTTTCGCTAATCAGAGGGATTTGGAGGTGATTATTGTATTAAATATATTTTATTGTTGGTTTTGGAGCCCTAACCCTAACCCTAACCCTAGCCACCCTCCCCCTTCCCCTGTCTGGGCCTCTTGAGAGCCACCGCCGCCGCGCGCGGCCGCCAGAGAGGCCCCATCTCTCCCTCTCTTTCTCTCTCTCTCTCTCTCTCCTTCTTTCTCTCCTCTATTCTTGCTATGAGAAGAGGGGACCCGAGCCGGCCATCCCAACGCCGCCGCTGACCTGGACCCCCGCCGGCGTGGTCCTCCGACTCCGGGCAGCCGTCCCTGAGCCTCCCCGGCGCCGCCGTGCAGTCAGAGTTGCGCCACGGCCAAGGAGGAGCTGCAGCAGCCGCGCGGGCGTGGGGAGCCACCCGGCCGCCGCCGCACCTCCCTGTCGCCTCCGACCATCACCGCCGACCTCAGGGTGGTCACCGCTGCCGCCCCCGGCCATCCCCGAGCCGCCGCCACCCTAGATTGCTTCTTTGGCGGTCTGCGTTTTCGGCCATCCGAGACTTCGGCGAGTCTCCGAAGTGTGAGCACAGCACTCCTGGGACTCTGTGGAGTGCCGTGCTCACCTTCGCTGAGATCGGTGAAGCCCCGTTGTGCGGGAAAGCCGTGGCCGCTTTCGGAAGCAAGATTTAAGTAGTTTTCTTGCTGTTTCACGACCGTCCAGCCACCGTTTTCACTTTGGATAGCGAGCACGGGCATCCTTCCATCGAGTTGATTCAGATCGACTGGTTGGTTTGATCTATTGCGTCGCGAATCAGGGTAACGAGCTCTAAACTCGTTGTTTACGCATTATTTTTTTATGTGGATATTATGGTTATTGTGGGTTGTTTGCTTACTGCATGCTTTGGGAACACCGTGTACTGCCCCGAACAGCGTGAAGATGCTGTTAACGACCTCTTGACTGATCGTCAAAGGTTCGGGAGCAGTTGCGAAATAAGATCTTGGCCCCACGACGTCGTTCGTCGAAAATTTCGCCAAACGAATGAGGTTTTGTGGGTGAGTTTCGATGTTCTAGGATTGTGGACTGTTTGAGAACCCCGCCATGCCTTGTTGGCTGGTTGCTACTGCCATCGTCAAGGTACGAAGGTGGTAGGTTAGCGGCGGGAGGGTTTCGGAGCCTGTTTCGGCGATCTCAGAAACCCCATTTGGCAGCTTTCTGTTTTATTAATCCTTTAGCTTTTGTTGTTGGTTGTTGCTGCCTGGGCACCTGTTTTGGTGTATTTGGGGACAGCGGTTAGTTATAGTTGGGAAAGGAAATTTTCGGAGCCGTTTGTGGGTCCCGGAGGCGTCCGGCAAGTTCCTGGTGTTCTGGCGGGTTTTCGGTTAACGGTTTCGATAACCGTTTGTTTGGTTTGTTTGGGTGTCTCTTTTGGGTAGAGCTTGACTCTGTAGATCTTTCATAGGTCCGGGGGTCAGCTTCGCGTGTCCTGCACTCTAGGTCCTCGGTAGTAGAGGTGGGTGCTTCGATCCGGAGTCGGTACAGTGGACTAGCTCGGTGATATCTCTCTTTTCCTTTTTCCTTGCATGTTATGGATAAGTGTGTTTCCACTAGACTTCTAGTATTGTTCTCTACTTTCATCCGTGCATATGACAATAGTAGAGTGGTGTGGTGTATCTTGCATGATCTTATGGTGAGATATGATTGGTCAGCGTTGATCGGCTCGATGATCCGAGCGATCTCTTGGACATGTGTTAGTTGTTGCTATTCCCGGCTTGTTGTCGTCCTGTGGATTGAGCATTTCGCATCGATCATCACAGCTCATTTAGCACTTCACGTACACCAGCGGTTTGGCTACCGTGGGGGTGTTCTTTTCCGAAAAAGTGATCGTCATCTCGACCCGTGAGCCTCTTGCCAGGTGCTTGCAGAGGTTGTGTGCCGGTGGGTGAGCATACTGTGACATAGCCTGCGATCTTCGGATCTATAGGGCACAGTGATTGGGTTTTCACTTTATCTACAGAGGATGCATATATTTATTATTTGCAGTAGCAGTAGTTGTTCATACCTATTTATACCTGTTCTCCTTTATTCGCTACTGTACTTGATATATACATATCTATATGTTGTTCCTCCTTTACCAGTGAGTACGCCTCGCATTCGTCGGCTTGCGGTACCCACTGGGAGGGGAGACATGTGTACATGTTCTCACCCCCCGCCGTTTTTTCAGGTGATCTCGGTGGTGGGAGTCGGGACGGTGTGTGAGGTGCGGTAGCTAGCGAGCTATAGAGGTCCCGACCTGTCAGCTTTTGGTTATTCTACCTTGACCCTTCTCTTTTTAGTGGTTAATAAACTAGATTATATGTGGTTCAGTATTCAGCTATTTAATGATTTTGAATATTGTGAATACTTGTTGATTCTCAATAATTCGATGTGATTGTCGTGGTTCATCTGAGACATGTGGTTGACGGTTTTATCGTACGTGGTTCTCTACCCCTCACGGTAGCTGGTTCTTTCAAAAGTGAGTTTCCGTGTGGGAAACAGTTTTCAAATGACTTTCGGATTTAGCGATGTTTAGTATTTTTAAATAGAGTTTCCGGATAGAAAACACTTTTAAAGAATAGAAATGATTGTTGTAATGTGCATTAGCTGTTGGCCTAGTGGCCCTAATCATTCTTTAGATTTTGATGATAACAAATAATTGAACTAATCTTTTATCTTGAGTTTTGTGTTTAGACTTCTCTATCTTCAATTGGACTCAAGATGGGCAATCCTCTAGCACTAAGCTTCACCACTTGAAGCTACCTTGTCAAGTAGATAAATTATCTCTCTACTCAATCTTTTAACATTGTGCTTTAAAGATTAAAGTAAGAAATGTCGAGCTATATTTTAACTTACTCTTTTTATCATCTAAAGCACATGGGACTTCAAACAATATTCAAAAACTTCTCAAAAACTGTTTTCTGTCAAGTTTGTGTTTTGGACTCTGTTCTGGGCGCCCACAAACTTCTGGAGGCCCAAAAGTTCTGCTCAGGTTTTGTGGATCCTGTCTGTTTGCTGTTTGGGTGGTCCAGAAACTTCTTCACCTGATCTGGGCGCCCACAACTTCTGGAGGCCCGAAAGTTCTGCTCAGGTTTTGTGGATCCTGTCTGTTTGCTGTTTGGGTGGTCCAGAAACTTCCTCACCTGATCTGGGCGCCCACAAGTTAACTTCTGGAGGCCCGAAAGTTCTGCTCAGAGAAAACGGCGCGCATGGTCTGACAGTGTCAGAAAAGCTGACACGCGTGATCTGGGCGCCCACAAGTTGACTTCTGGAGGCCCGAATGTTCTGCTCAGAGAAAACGGCGCGCATGGTCTGACAGTGTCAGAAAAGCCGACGCACATGTTCTGGGCGCCCACAAGTTTCTGGAGCCCCGAATGTACGGATCCAGAAAAGCGGCACGCGTGGTCTGGCTGGGTCAGAAAAGCTGTCGCGCGTGATCTGGGCGCCCACAATTTCTGGAGGCCCGAATGTACGGATCCAGAAAAGCGGCGCACGGGTCTGACAGGCCACTGGATGTGCAGTGCGCGTGCTCAACATCTGGGCGCCCGAAAGTCCTGTTTAGGGCGCCCGAAAGTGCAACGACCTGAAGTTGGCTGAGGCTATAAATAGATAGTATTGAGGCCTTTCTCAGTGGGGATTTCAAAGTCAAATAGAGCTTATAATTTTCAGTGTTTTCAATACTCTTAGCCCTCAATCCTCTCTCTAAACTTGAGTGTAATTGGTAGTGAGATATCATCTTGTAAAAGAGAGAAAAGAAAAGAGTTGAAGCTTGAAAGTGTAACCTTCTTGAGAGAAGAAGGTGTTGGTGTGAAGGCTTGGTGCCTGCCCGCAAAAGCATCGTTTAGTGGAGATCCAACGTTCTCTTGTGTTGAGAAGTTGGCGGGGACGTAGGCAAAGTGCCGAACCTCGAAACAAATCGATTGTGTGCTTCTTGAGTTTGCATTTCTCTAACTCCTCACTTTCTCTCACTTTATTTGTTTCGAGTTTTTAAATTACTTGATTATTTAACATTTTATTTTAGAAACCTAATTCACCCCCCCTCTTAGGTTGTCATTTTGATCCTCATTAGCATCATCCTTCGCCTAAGGAGTGTTTAGAGCATGCATCATCATAAGGATGGTTAGCTGAATGGTTATCTGACATCCTGTCACGCCCCGGGCCCTCGCGGGAGCCTACCAGGCACGTGCACAGACCCGCCGTGTACCTCAAACAACACAATGTACACAAGGCGTCTATGCTAACAACAATCAAGTAGGATAAAGAATACATCCTAACAAGGTAATCAGAGCGAGAACATAGTTCTACATCTAAAACAAAATCCACATAACTAAAATCTCAAGATATACAAAAGAGTTTATACATCTTTTCAACTAGTAGATCAATCAACAAATCTATACATCTTTCATTCAACATACAATGAAAGGAAAACCCATGGTATGCCTACAACAACACCGTAGAGGCTCTAGCTAGCTGCTAACCCCTCGCCGCGATCCCAAGCCTCTCCTGCTGCGGAAGGCTCTGAAATAAAAACAACAAACGCCAGGGGGATGAGAACTATTATTCAATAGTTCCCAGTGGGTAAGCCGCCGAGAGTGGCGAATTACACCGCTAGGTCAACTGAGGCAAGATAGTTTAAACTGAAACATAAAGCATAAAGATATTAAATGCTAACAAATAGCTCTACAACTATCATGCCTCCAATGACTAAACCATCTACATGAACATGGATATGCTCTATTGTCATAAGTTCCACATTTATTTATACAAATTACATGCATGTCAAATTAATGCCATGTTTATAGGTTAAAAAGAATCTTTCTATTCTTATCATCATAATATCATGCTTCTATACTAAACATCATGAGTATAGGATAATGCCACTACGGATGCCCATGCAAGAATGACTAATACAATTGTCCAACTATGTTGCATGCATCCAAAAGAGGTCAAGCTAAGTAATGCCACGATATGCGACTCACTACTAAGTCCATACACTACATGTACATGTATCAAGCAACTAATGTACTATGTCCAGTTTACTTAGCTTTTACCCAATCCACAAGGGACTTACACATGGTAACGTCCCGGCTTGTGCCGTGCCTAATGGCCCCGTGGTAGTCAACATTCTCGCTAGAATGAGCCTCCCCCACGGCAATCCACTTCGGCGCCCATATAACCTGCACACAGGCGATCAACATCGCGAAAGGCCAACTCCGGAGTGCCGGCTTGTGGGGAGCGACCCTCACAAGCATGTGCGAATGAGCACAATGGCGTGAACAAGCATAGTCAACAGCATAGGAAATACGTTCATCATGTCTAAAACATGGAATAGTCAACCAATGTCCAAGGATCTAACATTATGTCAAAATGTCAACCTAATTATTCACCTAAGTGAAATACAAATGTTTAACCTCACACTATGTCAAAAACACGTCATGTCATGTTTACTACATTCAATAGCCAAGACGCTAAATGTCAACAATATCATGTTGTTCTCAAAGTCCGATGGTATGTCCCTACCAATATGTCCATGTCTCTAACATGTAACCGTTCATCTCATTGTTTACTAAGTTCATAAACCATGCATTATACTAATGCCATAAATCATGCATTCTACCAATGCCCAATCCGTGCATTCTACGATGCCGTATGTCATGCATTCTCTAATGCTATAATCCATGCATTCTACAAATGCCATATGTCATGCCATGCGTAAGCTACAACAACCTCTACTTCATAGGGTATAAAATTATCATGCAAGTGTTTAAATAACCCAATGGACTCACGTTTAATCAATTATAATATCAAATGCAAATAGTATCCCCTTTCCTCATGTCTTAAACATGGAATCAATCCACGACCAAAAGGTCGAGTCCAAGGTCAACAATGCCCGTCAAAATTGATCACCTAAATGAGGTGCAGCAACTTATCATGCAATTACCATAACTTCTCCTTTCTCTATACAAGCATACTCTAGTATGCAAGAGAATTCGCTAATTCCACCACCAAGTAGTGTCTCCTATGATGCTCATCACTAGCATGCATAACCTAATTAGCATTTTATAATGCATCGTTACACTACTAGCACAAATACTCTAACATGCATATTATTATCATAATGCCATACTATATGAAATATGCACTTTTCATATACAACATGTATATCTCATGCAATCACAATTATCATCATGCCATAATTAACATAATTATGCATCTAATCAATCCTATAACAAGATAGGAGACATAGGGGGAGTTCACCCATTCGGTGAGGTCAAACCCACAGGATACCCGACGAAACCTCGCAGTACTTCGAAACGAAGTTGTCCCCTGAGCTTCTCATACCCTAAGATAATTTTCCAAGGGGTTAATAGCTTCGAACGAACAATTTCGAAAACCACCATAGACAATGAGGTAAAAGGGTGAAAATTACCTTGAGCAAGTAAAACTTGTTCTAAGTCCAAATTGAGGTTAGAGATCAACAAATCCAACCTACAACAACATTCTACACCCATCACTTCCACCTCAAAAGCTCTCATTCAAGAAATCCCAAAATAAACCCTAATTCTCAAGAACTAGGTTTTCATGCCAAAATCCATGCAAAAACACAAATAGAGGTTGTAAGAAAGCTTACTAACCTCAAAACAAGCTTCCACTCAAGCTCACATAAGCTAGGGTTGAAGATCCATCCACCAACACGCTCCTTTCCTCAGCCCCGAGCTCCCTCCAAGCCTAGGAGCACTCCTCCATGAAGAAAATGGAGAGAAAGGAGATCAAAACATGATCTAGAGAGGTTGGGAGCAAGAAAATCTAGAGAGAGAGAGAGAGAACACCCTACCTCATCTCCTCCAAGTCCTCAGCCAACAATGGCTGTGAAGGGGTGAAGGGGTACTTAAACCCAATGCACAAAATCCACTTAGGCCCCTCAAAGAGCCAAAATTGCAAAACTGCTCAAAATGCAATTTTTGCATTGTATACCGGTATGCGTATGGGCATACCGGTATCCAACCAAAAATCCCGCAAACCCGAGCCTCGGCCAAGCAGTCTGCGCAACAGGATTCCGGTATGCGACTTCCCCATACCGGTACAAAATGCTCCAATACCGGTATGCGCATTGCACATACCGGAATGCCAACGTATTCCGGTATCAACTGCGGAATCCCGCAGAACCCGAGAGCTGCGCACAACCAGTTTTCACTGGATTCCGGTATACCTAAACCAGATACCGGTATGCAATGCAAAATCTGCACTTTTGCATATTTCGACTTCCGGAGTCCGTTTTCGCACTTTTCAAGTCCCGAAAACACTCCGAAGCTCACCAAACTCAACTCAAAACTCCAGAATAGTATAAGCCACTATTCTCTCACTAGAACTCCGCAATTTGCTAAAGTTCAGTGTACTACACATCCGCATTGTGTATGTTGTTTGTGTGAGTGGATGAGTGCGTTGCTGTGTACGTTGGGTTGCTACGCCATACAAATATAGAAAAGACTCTGTCAGTGTGGATAGAGAGATTTCTGTATCTGTGGCGGGTCTGTTACGTCTCGGGAACAAGTTGTAATTCAAAAAAATTAAAATGGGCATTTTTCGCTGACTTTGTTTCAAACTGGCCTCTTTTATTCAAAAAGGCTTTACAAAAAGGACCCCGGGGCGTGACAGATTAAGATGGTATCAGAGCGAAAGGTTACAACCACACACCCACTCATTAATGTTTAACTGAATCACTGGTTAGGCTGACCCATAGGAAGGCCTAAGACTTATAGGCACGTGAGAGCGCGGGGTTGTTGGGATTAAGTCCCGGTGTCTGGGTAGAGATTTAATAATCTCGAGACATATGGTTATTTTATTACCCCGTGTTTTGTGCTACAGGTGTTTGATTATTTCTCTCTATGTATGCTTTATGGTGTGGGCGCAGACTCGTGCTTCTACTGAAAGTGGTGGTGATGTACCAGGCAGACATCAAGTGGCAGGGTGAGATTCCCCATGCATAGCCACTTGTTGGCAGGTGGTGGCCTTAACGGGTCAGGTGACGTCACTTGGTGGGTCTGCGTAGTTGTTTCGACTGCCATTGGCCAGGCCCCACTTTCTATGTAGAGCACGAGAGCCACTACGAGCATCTCTACAGAGACGGCACTTTGAGCAGCTACGGTCGCGACTGTAGTAAGGGCTACTAGAGTGTAGCCCAAGGTTTTGGTAGCAGTTATATGGGCGAGTGCAACATTGGTGTTACCTTCTCAGATATTTTTTGGGTATGGCTGTGATGCCTACTCTTCTATCGTTTTGCTGGTGGAATCGTCGGAGCTGGTCTTTCGACCGTCAACTAGTTCTTACGTCAAACTGACGTGTACTAGGACTGGGGTGTCAGGTCTCTGTTGGTGCATACACCGTATGCGGCTATCCTAATGCCTAAATGGGTGTGTTATGGAATTGTAGGTGGTCTTTGTATGCTTTTGTCTTGTCGTGAGATCTTCCAGGGTGTTGTTGGAGGTCTCACAGCGTTAGATGTTGGTTAGACGATGCTTGATCACACTGGTTCGTGCGGTTGGCGACCCTATGTCGCGGGTAGTCGTCGGATTGTTGTAGGGAGCCGAAAGACTCCTAGGGAGTTGGCTCCGGGCAGATCTTGTTTCGTTAGTCGGTTTGCAAATTTGATGATTCAATGATGCATCCGTGAACTTTGGTCCAGTTTAAGAGTTTAGTTGGCATGGTACTTTTGTAGCATCACCAACTTGTTGTTGGCATTTGATCTACAGATATTTCACTTTTCTTTTGATAAGTACGTTGGCTGCAGACAACGTAGTGTCAAAAGTTAGGACGAAATACCCTATTCCTCTTGGGACTATCAGGATTGGGTCGGTGCTTTCTATTGCAAGACAATCTCTATAGATCGTCTTGTGGGAAAGCTAGAGTGGTGGACATCCCTGATCACGTAGTGAGCCTTGGGCTAATCCTTGGCAGGTTTTGCGTAGTGGATTTATCGTCACTGGGGATGGTTTTGACTCCGGATTGGGTCTGGTTGCTTATTAGCTCTGTAAATGTGCCTTACGCAGCTAAAAGGTTTGTTTTGTTTGGTGATCTCAGTCTTTTGCCGGGAGGTTTGGAATCGCGGGGGATGAGTGTCGTGAGCCTGGTTGCTGGCTCCGAGGTCACTGTGTGTGTTTGCGTACAAGGTTTACGACTCGACTTTTCGTGCAAACCTTGGAATGGATTGCGTGTCCGATCACTTGGTGACAGGTAAGGCTTGGTCTCACTGGGACTGGTGTTTGGTGTTGCTGGGAATATCGATCTCTAGGGTTCCTTTAGGATCGGTGGCGACAGGGTCTCATGGAGACAGGTGTTCGGATCGCTGGTGGTTTTGTTTGCGAGTTGCGATTGGCAACCTGGTTCACCAAGTGTTGGACTTGCAAGGGGTTTTGTTGGATTGTTTGTACCTGATTGGGATATCGAGTGGACGGAATTGTAGAGCTCAATTGGTATTGGCAGACTTGGATTGTTTGTACCTGTTTTTTTTTAACGTAATAGTGCTGCACAATCTAAAATGGTGCAATATGCAGCTTAATTAGTGCAAGTCGTCACTAACTATTGCAAATTCGGTCTTTCGACGGAGCTTATCGTAGCACTTATGTGGCCGTTTGCTTCGCCAATTGTTTCTTAGGTACAATCAGTGCAAGTTCGCGGGTGATAGAAAATAAAAAATAAGATGAATAAAGAACCACATGGAAAATGCTCTCTCTATTAATGTTGTAGCAAAGATTACAATGGCTCAAACAAAAATTGCACTATTTGATAATACATTTTCAACATACAAGACACGATTTGCATACAATACCACGTTCTAATACATCCAGTGTAACAAACTGTTCAAAATAATTATGTAACAATGGTACGGAATCATCTAAGCGGGTCTGCAATTCCTCGCGCACGCAGACGACGCTACTGTTCGGCAATGAGGTTTAGGCGACGAGGGGCGAGCGCAGAAGTAGAGTTCGAGGAGGCGGCGCCTCGCTCGGAAGGGTACGATCCGGCAACGAGGCGTTACGATAGATTCGCACTATCTGGAGTGCTTCATTAGCTTCGAGCCCTTTGGAGGATAGGAAGTAGAAAACAAGATGAATGAAGAACATGAAGGAAAATGCTCTCTCTATTAATGTTGTACCAAAGATTACATTGTCTTAGACAAAAAATTCAACATATAAGGAACGATCTACATATATGTTCGGAATCATGTAAGTTTCAATATTTAATATTCTTGTTGTTCTTGTATTGTATTTTCTGTCATTTGCGAACTCGTGCTAGTTATAGCCAAGCAACCCTCTTCGAAGATGAGGATGACATACGTCGATCAGAGAACATTGATAAAAAGCGGCGTTGCACTGGTTAGCCAGTGGTGTTGCACTAGTCAGGGGCAGTTACACTATTTGACGAATGATGTTGCACTTTTTTGGTCGTTATTACGCTATTTAAAGTCTTGCTTGCGCTATTACCGACATGTTAGCACAACATATATGAAAATATTTGCACTGCTTCTAGCCAAGCCAACACTTGCAGAAGTTGATGAGAACATTCGCCGGGGTGAAAAACACCGACTCGTTGCACTATTTCTGAAGCATATGGCAGTACCTATTGTTACACCATTTACAGCCTCTTTTGCACTAATATTGTAATACTTGGATTTTTGAGGAGTTTGAGGGTTTCTGGAGTCGACGGATTTCGGGCGCCCGGAAGTGAGGAAGTGGACGCCCGAATGTTTCCGGACCCAGAGGACTTTTCGGATGATCCGGTTGTGGCCGACGGAATTCGGATCTGGATGCAGAAACCGGACGTCCGGATGGTGGATCCGGATTACACTTGTGACGTGGAGAGCCACGTGTCGCGACGCAGGACACGTGTCGACCGTCGGAGACACGCCGCCCCACCGCCTGCCGACCGACGCCGACCGCTTGATCGCCAGCTGACACCTGGCATGCTGGATTTCCGGACGCCCGGAACTTGTGAAGTGGGCGCCCGAATGTGGACTTTTGGGAGCCTATAAATAGGTGAGTCTCTGGTCACTTTGGCTCATTTTCCACTTCGTGATCCTATTTCCTAGAGAGAGAAAGTTGGGTTTAGGGCCATGTGTTGGCATTAGTTGTAACCTAGCTTGTTCTCCTATACTCTGTTGATCTAATCTGGTGCTGAGCTGTTGTTCTGTCGGAGTTAGCAGCCTTTTGGAGATATTTAGATCGGAGTGCTGCTGGAGCTTGGTTATCTTGGAGGGTTGGATCTGAGGATACTGTTTTCCCCACCGTGGTTGGATTAGCTCTTGAGGTGGGTTGATGTTTGCCAGATTCAGTGGACTTCCTCCTATGTAATTACTCTCATGTTAGCATGATAGTGTTGGATTATGTTAGCATGATATGATGATATTGGATTATGATAGTACGATGATATTGGATTATGATAGTATGATGATATTGGATTATGATAGTGCGATATTATTGGGATTATGATAGCATGACATGCTGAGATTATGTTAGATATGACCTGTTAGGTTGATATTGCATGATATGCTAATGATATATATGTGAGCATGCATGATTTCCTTGTATCCTTGTTGCATGATTTGGCCTACACCTATCCTGTTGATATCCTTTGTACCAGTTGTTGTACATGTTAGTGTAGGTGATCATGTTGAGGCTCGTGCTATGTTGTTGTACCTCCTCTTTGTGGTAGAGTTGAGATTGATTGTGAGCACTGGAGCAATGATTGGGTCATGTTATTGACTATCCTTTGAGGTGCCGAGGGCACGTGATTCTTTGTGAGATCATGGATTGGGTCATACTTGTTGATTATCCTTTGAGATGCCGAGGGCATGTGATTCTTTGTTGACCCAGTCGTGTCGATCATATACCTGCGGGTGCTTGGCGCTGATATGATTGTACTTTACTCGGTTGGGTCGCTCCCACGAGTACCACTCATGAGTTGGCATATTCCGTACAGAGTGTTGTACGAAGGGCTAGGAACAGACGGGCTTCCGTACTAGCTGGCTCCCTGGAGGGTTGAGCATGATCAGGCCGCAGGTATCGTATGTTATTATATGGTATGGTATTATGGATTGAGCTAGGTACAGACGGGGTTTCCTGTACTAGCTGGTTCGCAGGTATTGTATTGTGTATGATAGTCCTCATTTGGTATATTCAGTTCATTGGTATTCATATTGACAGTTGAGCTTTGTGCATAGTAGTGGTAGTATATCTCCTACTTTCTTTGTTGCTCCATATATATCTCTTGAGATTGAGGACTTAGTAGGCAGACCGCTGAGGCTGGTGGCGGTACCCACTGAGGACTACTTGTTTAATAGTAGTTCTCACACCCGTTGTTGACACCCTTTTTGCAGAGTCTTCTTCCCCAGTTGTGCATACTGAGCGCGGAAAGGAGACCGTCGGGTAGAGCTATTCCCCAGATACTTGGCTAGAGGTATACCCATTTTGATAGATGGTTGAGTCTGTACATACAGTGTGATTGAGATATCAGTGTTGTATATGAGAGTTATACATGAGAGTTATGGATGATGTATGTACAGTGATCTTTTGATATATTTATATAGCAGCTCTGTTGATACCTTTAGCTCTGTGTGATTGTTGTTGTTTTCGCTTCGTATACATGGTAGAGATAGGTATGCGGCGGATCTTGTCATGTGCCTGGGAAGAGATAACCCGGGGCGTGACAGATTAAGTTGGTATCAGAGCTTAGGAATAGGTCATGAGGGCCTAGGAAACCTAAGATAACAGACCTAAGAATGACGAGAGAGACGTGATTGATCGCGAAAGTCAAAGATTGGGTTTTTGAATCCTTCCTTGTGTAGGAAGAGTGATTGAGGGATTATGCCTTCTCTTATCGGATGAATTATGTTGGCTGCAGACGATATAATAATCTGAGAAGAAAAGAAGCGTCCTTCTGGACTTTCGCTAGATTGGGTCATGAGATTGTTTGTGGTCCTAATCGGGTATTCTGTTGCAGGTTATTTCTATGCCTCCTCGACGACCGTCGACGCGAGCACATCCGACGCCTTCGGATATGCCTGAGCAGACGGGTCCTAGTGAACGGCCCGCTCTTCAAGAGCAGCTAGCAGACATAGCTGCAGTTGGAAGGCAGCAGAGTGCCTTATTGCAGAAGATGTGCGATGCTTTCTCTACGCCTCGAGCTATGGAACCTCAGGCGGCGACTACTCCAACTACATCTCAACCCAGAGAAGGAAGTACTCAGCCCAGTCAAGTGCTTTCTGAAGAGGAGCAGGAGCGGATGGCGGATAGATTGGCTCGCTTCTGTAGGTTTGATCCACCGCGATTCAATGGTAGTAGTATAGAGCCATGGGTGGTAGAAGCCTCGATTTGTGAGATGGAGAAGTTGTTCGAGGATCTCTTTGTGCCAGCACGGGAGCAGGTGCATATGGCAGTGCATTGTTTATCTGGTGATGCTCATGTCTGGTGGAGGAGGACCCGTGATCATAGGTCCCTGAATCCTCTACAGATGTCTTGGAGTGAGTTTCGGGGGATTATGTATGGGGCGTATTTTCCCAGTAGCGTGAAGATGAAGATAGAGGAAGACTTGAAGAATTTAAAGCAGGGGAATCGCTCGGTGCAGGAGTATGCGATGGAGTTTACTATATTGCTTAACTGTGTTCCTTCGGCAGCGAGAGATGAGATACAGAAGGTCTATCTGTATGAGAAGGGTTTGAGACCCGATATCTTTCCATTTGTCCACTCGCAGAGACTTCAGACTTTGGACGCTACTATCGAGCAGTCTCTGTGGGTAGAGCGAGGGGCATTTGTGACGAGAGGGCAGCTCGTGGACCCAGCTCAGGGTCAGGAAAGAAAGCGCCCGGTACCTGATGATGGAGGGTAGTCAAGTAGCAGGCGACCGCCTAGACCTCCCCAGCGATCGCGTTTCCAGGGACGTGGATCTTCTAGTCGTCAGCAGTCCGGAGGATATCGTCAGCAGCGACAGCAGCAGTCGAGAGGATCTCCCCGATGTGTGATTTGTGGAGGACCTCATTTTGCTTATCTCTGCGATAGACGAGAGGGTCGATGTTTTGAGTGTGGGCAGCTAGGACATATGAGGAAGACTTGTCCCAGACGTGTAGCAGCTCCTTCTATGGCATCCGTACCTTTTACTCCACCGCAGTATTCTGGAGCCTCCCCGGTATTTTCTCTAGAGCGATCTTCTATGCCACGACAGCAGGATCGACGCCAGCCACCGGCGAGCGGACGAGTTTATGCCGCTCAGATTGAGGATGCCTCGATAGCTGATCGAGTGGTGGCAGGTATAGTTTTGATTTGTGGCATTAGATCGCGTACTTTATTCGATACTGGTGCATCGCATTCCTTTGTTAGTAGGGCATTTGCATTGCATCATGGTTTAGAGATAGGGTCGTTACCCCAGACACAGGAGGTGAGGGTACCCGACCATAACTTGCAAGTAACGCAGGGTTGTTTGGAATGTCCTGTGCAAGTAGGGCCTTGGATCATGCCTGTCGATTTATTAGTATTAAGACAATTGCAGGATTTTGATATAATCCTTGGTATGGATTGGTTATCTCGATACTTTGCTACAATTGATTGTAGAACCAAAACGGTGATTTTTCGTGAACCTGGAAATGAGGAGTTCATTTATGAAGGATGTAGGAGTTCACTGTTCGCAGTGACGATCTCTTCTGCTAAGGCCAGACAGATGTTAAATAGAGGATGTATGGCCTATTTTGCAACAGTGACTGAGGTGCCTACTGTTGTACCAGGACTCGAGGATATTCCTATTGTCAGTGCGTTTTCGGATGTCTTTCCTTCTGAGTTATCCTCGATGCCTCCTGATAGGGAAATTGAATTCGTGATTGATGTGGTACCAGGAACCGCGCCAATCTCGAAGACACCCTATAGAATGGCACCTGCTGAGTTGAGAGAGTTAAAGGCACAACTGCAGGATCTTATGGATAAAGGTTTTATCAGACCAAGTGTGTCGCCTTGGGGAGCGCCTATGTTGTTTGTGAAGAAGTAGGATGGTTCACTAAGGTTGTGTGTGGATTATCGGGAATTGAACAAAGTGACCATCAAGAATAGATACCCCCTCCCACGTATCGATGATCTGTTCGATCAATTACAGGGAGCGTGTGTCTTTTCTAAGATTGATCTTCAGTCCGGTTACCACCAGTTGAAGGTGAAGGCCGAGGATATTTCTAAGACAGCTTTTATAACTCGGTATGGGCATTATGAGTTTACAGTCATGCCGTTTGTATTGACTAATGCCCCTGCTGCATTTATGGATATGATGAACCGAGTCTTTAAGTCTTTCTTGGACAAGTTTGTGGTAGTCTTCATTGATGATATTCTGATTTACTCCCGTGATGATGCAGAGCATGAGGAGCATCTGAGACTAGTGCTACAACTCTTGCGAGAAAAGAAATTGTATGCAAAGCTTAAGAAGTGTGAATTCTGGTTGAGGGAGGTAGCCTTTTTAGGCCATGTGATTTCAGCTTCGGGAGTAGCTGTTGATCCTAAGAAGGTTGAGGCGATTCGTGATTGGCCTAGACCGACGACCATTTCTAAGGTGAGGAGTTTTCTTGGCTTAGCCGGGTATTATCGACGATTCGTGGAGAGCTTTGCGAAACTCTCTACGCCACTTACTCGACTAACCAGGAAAGGAGTTAAGTATGTTTGGAGTAATGAGTGCCAAGAATGCTTTGATGAACTTAAGCAGAGGTTGATGACAGCCCCTATTCTTGCACTACCAGTGATGGGCGAAGGATTTGTCATCTATAGTGATGCTTCGCATAGTGGCTTGGGTTGCGTGCTGATGCAACATGGTAAAGTGATTGCATATGCTTCAAGACAACTAAAGGAATATGAGAAGAACTACCCCACTCATGATCTGGAGTTGGCGGCGGTAGTCTTTGCTCTGAAGCTATGGCGCCACTATCTCTACGGAGAGCATTGTGAAATGTATACAGATCACAAGAGCCTCAAGTATCTGTTTACACAGAAAGAGTTGAATCTACGGTAACGGAGATGGTTGGAATTATTGAAGGATTATGACATCTCTATCTTATACCATCCCGGTAAGGCGAACGTTGTTGCCGATGCTTTGAGTAGGAAGGCTGTGGCAACTTTGAGTTTGTGTATTACTCAACAGCCTGTCATAGTGGAGGATATGCGGAGGTTGTCCCTTGAGGTGGTTACTTCTGGGATGACGGAGAGACTGATGACTTTGGTCATACAGCCCACTCTGTTGGATAGGATTCAAGAGAAACAGAGTGTTGATCCTTATCTGACGAAAGTACGAGATCAACTGAGAAGTGGTGATCTTGAAGACTTTACTTGTGATGATTCTGAGACTCTTCGTTATAGAGGACGACTGTGTGTACCAGCGGATCTGGAGATTCGAGAGGAGATATTGAAGGAAGCACATTATTCTCCTTATTCTGTACATCCTGGAGGGACTAAGATGTATCAGGATCTGAAGACTCACTTCTGGTGGAATGGTATGAAGCGGGATATTGGTAGAGCTGTAGCTCAATGTTTGACATGTCAGCAAGTTAAGGCTGAACATCGATTACCAGCTGGTAAGCTACAGAGTCTTCCAATACCTGAGTGGAAGTGGGATCATATCACTATGGATTTCATCGTAGGATTGCTGAGGACTTCGAGCGGCTGTGATACTATTTGGGTGATTGTCGATAGGCTGACAAAGTCTGCTCATTTTCTGCCTATGCAGATTACTTGGTCACGTGAGCGACTTGCACAGCTTTATCTGGATGAGATATTGAGATTGCATGGAGTGCCAATCTCAATAGTATCTGATAGAGACCCAAGGTTTGTTTCTCATTTCTGGAAGAGTTTACAGACAGCTTTGGGGACTCAGCTTCGATTTAGCACTGCATTTCATCCCCAGACTGATGGTCAGTCCGAGCGCACAATACAGACACTTGAGGATATGCTGAGAGCTTGTGTCTTGGATTTTAGTGGAGGATGGGATCGACATTTGAGATTGGTAGAGTTTGCGTACAACAATAGCTATCAGGCGAGCATTAAGATGGCTCCGTTTGAAGCATTGTATGGACGCAAATGTCGATCGCCTTTGTTTTGGGATGATGTTGGCGAAAGAAAGACGTTGGGACCAGACCTTTTGCTTGAAGCCGAAGAGAAGGTTAAAATGATACGACGGCATATTGAGACGGCTCAGAGCAGGCAAAAGAGTTATTCTGATACTCGGAGACGAGATCTGGAATTTCAAGTTGGTGATCATGTTTTCTTGAAGGTCTCACCATCGAAGGGCATACGGAGATTTGGGATTTGCGGAAAGCTTAGTCCGCGATTTATTGGTCCTTTTGAGGTCTTAGAGAGAGTAGGACCCGTGGCATATTGGATAGCCCTTCCGCCTCGACTAGCAGGAGTACACGATGTCTTTCATGTATCTGTTCTGAGGAGATACATGCATGATCCTTCCCATGTGATAGATTTTTCTCCACTGGAGCTTACTGAGGATTTGCAGTACGAGGAGCGACCGATACGTATTCTTGCTCGTGAGACGAGGGAATTGCGTAATCGAGTCATACCTTATGTCAAGGTACAGTGGGATTTCATGATGATAGAGAAGCGACATGGGAGTTGGAGACTGTTATGCAGAGATCTTATCCCCACCTGTTTGCATCTTGAGGTGAGTGCTTTACTCTAGTTTCGAGGACGAAACTATTTTAAGGAGGGGAGAATGTAATACTTGGATTTTTGAGGAGTTTGAGGGTTTCTGGAGTCGACGGATTTTGGGAGCCCGGAAGTGAGGAAGTGGACGCCTGAATGTTTCCGGACCCAGAGGACTTTTCGGATGATCCGGTTGTGGCCGACGGAATTCGGATCTGGATGCAGAAACCGGACGTCCGGATGGTGGATCCGGATTACACTTGTGACGTGGAGAGCCACGTGTCGCGACGCAGGACACGTGTCGACCGTCGGAGACACGCCGCCCCACCGCTTGCCGACCGACGCCGACCGCTTGATCTCCAGCTGACACCTGGCATGCTGGATTTCCGGACGCCCGGAACTTGTGAAGTGGGCGCCCGAATGTGGACTTTTGGGAGCCTATAAATAGGTGAGTCCCTGGTCACTTTGGCTCATTTTCCACTTCGTGATCCTATTTCCTAGAGAGAGAAAGTTGGGTTTAGGGCCATGTGTTGGCATTAGTTGTAACCTAGCTTGTTCTCCTCTACTCTGTTGATCTAATCTGGTGCTGAGCTGTTGTTCTGTCGGAGTTAGCAGCCTTTTGGAGATATTCAGATCGGAGTGCTGCTGGAGCTTGGTTATCTTGGAGGGTTGGATCTGAGGATACTGTTTTCCCCACCGTGGTTGGATTAGCTCTTGAGGTGAGTTGATGTTTGCCAGATTCAGTGGACTTCCTCCTATGTGTTTACTCTCATGTTAGCATGATAGTGTTGGATTATGTTAGCATGATATGATGATATTGGATTATGATAATACGATGATATTGGATTATGATAGTATGATGATATTGGATTATGATAGTGCGATATTATTGGGATTATGATAGCATGACATGATGAGATTATGTTAGATATGACCTGTTAGGTTGATATTGCATGATATGCTAATGATATATATGTGAGCATGCATGATTTCCTTGTATCCTTGTTGCATGATTTGGCCTACACCTATCCTGTTGATATCCTTTGTACCAGTTGTTGTACATGTTAGTATAGGTGATCATGTTGAGGCTCGTGCTATGTTGTTGTACCTCCTCTTTGTGGTAGAGTTGAGATTGATTGTGAGCACTGGAGCAATGATTGGGTCATGTTATTGACTATCCTTTGAGGTGCCGAGGGCAAGTGATTCTTTGTGAGATCATGGATTGGGTCATACTTGTTGATTATCCTTTGAGATGCCGAGGGCATGTGATTCTTTGTTGACCCAGTCGTGTCGATCATATACCTGCGGGTGCTTGGCGCTGATATGATTGTACTTTACTCGGTTGGGTCGCTCCCACGAGTACCACTCATGAGTTGGCATATTCCGTACAGAGTGTTGTACGAAGGGCTAGGAACAGACGGGCTTCCGTACTAGCTGGCTCCCTGGAGGGTTGAGCATGATCAGGCCGCAGGTATCGTATGTTATTATATGGTATGGTATTATGGATTGAGCTAGGTACAGACGGGGTTTCCTGTACTAGCTGGTTCGCAGGTATTGTATTGTGTATGATAGTCCTCATTTGGTATATTCAGTTCATTGGTATTCATATTGACAGTTGAGCTTTGTGCATAGTAGTGGTAGTATATCTCCTACTTTCTTTGTTGCTCTATATATATCTCTTGAGATTGAGGACTTAGTGGGCAGACCGCTGAGGCTGGTGGCGGTACCCACTGAGGACTACTTGTTTAATAGTAGTTCTCATACCCGTTGTTGACACCCTTTTTGCAGAGTCTTCTTCCCCAGTTGTGCATACTGAGCGCGGAAAGGAGACCGTCGGGTAGAGCTATTCCCCGGATACTTGGCTAGAGGTATACCCATTTTGATAGATGGTTGAGTCTGTACATACAGTGTGATTGAGATATCATTGTTGTAAATGAGAGTTATACATGAGAGTTATGGATGATGTATGTACAGTGATCTTTTGATATATTTATATAGCAGCTCTGTTGATACCTTTAGCTCTGTGTGATTGTTGTTGTTTTCGCTTCGTATACATGGTAGAGATAGGTATGCAGCGGATCTTGTCATGTGCCTGGGAAGAGATAACCCGGGGCGTGACAGATTAAGTTGGTATCAGAGCTTAGGAATAGGTCATGAGGGCCTAGGAAACCTAAGATAACAGACCTAAGAATGACGAGAGAGACGTGATTGATCGCGAAAGTCAAAGATTGGGTTTTTGAATCCTTCCTTGTGTAGGAAGAGTGATTGAGGGATTATGCCTTATCTTATCGGATGAATTATGTTGGCTGCAGACGACATAATAATCTGAGAAGAAAAGAAGCGTCCTTCTGGACTTTCGCTAGATTGGGTCATGAGATTGTTTGTGGTCCTAATCGGGTATTCTGTTGCAGGTTATTTCTATGCCTCCTCGACGACCGTCGACGCGAGCACATCCGACGCCTTCGGATATGCCTGAGCAGACGGGTCCTAGTGAACGGCCCACTCTTCAAGAGCAGCTAGCAGACATAGCTGCAGTTGGAAGGCAGCAGAGTGCCTTATTGCAGAAGATGTGCGATGCTTTCTCTACGCCTCGAGCTATGGAACCTCAGGCGGCGACTACTCCAACTATATCTCAACCCAGAGAAGGAAGTACTCAGCCCAGTCAAGTGCTTTCTGAAGAGGAGCAGGAGCGGATGGCGGATAGATTGGCTCGCTTCTGTAGGTTTGATCCACCGCGATTCAATGGTAGTAGTATAGAGCCATGGGTGGTAGAAGCCTGGATTTGTGAGATGGAGAAGTTGTTCGAGGATCTCTTTGTGCCAGCACGGGAGCAGGTGCATATGGCAGTGCATTGTTTATCTGGTGATGCTCATGTCTGGTGGAGGAGGACCCGTGATCATAGGTCCCTGAATCCTCTACAGATGTCTTGGAGTGAGTTTCGGGGGATTATGTATGGGGCATATTTTTCCAGTAGCGTGAAGATGAAGATAGAGGAAGACTTGAAGAATTTAAAGCAGGGGAATCGCTCGGTGCAGGAGTATGCGAGGGAGTTTACTAGATTACATAACTGTGTTCCTTCGGCAGCGAGAGATGAGATACAGAAGGTCTATCTGTATGAGAAGGGTTTGAGACCCGATATCTTTCCATTTGTCTACTCGCAGAGACTTCAGACTTTGGACGCTACTATCGAGCAGTCTCTGTGGGTAGAGCGAGGGGCATTTGTGACGAGAGGGCAGCTCGTGGACCCAGCTCAGGGTCAGGAAAGAAAGCGCCCGGTACCTGATGATGGAGGGTAGTCAAGTAGCAGGCGACCGCCTAGACCTCCTCAGCGATCGCGTTTCCAGGGACGTGGATCTTCTAGTCGTCAGCAGTCCGGAGGATATCGTCAGCAGCGACAGCAGCAGTCGAGAGGATCTCCCCGATGTGTGATTTGTGGAGGACCTCATTTTGCTTATCTCTGCGATAGACGAGAGGGTCGATGTTTTGAGTGTGGGCAGCTAGGACATATGAGGAAGACTTGTCCCAGACGTGTAGCAGCTCCTTCTATGGCATCCGTACCTTTTACTCCACCGCAATATTCTGGAGCCTCCCCGGTATTTTCTCTAGAGCGATCTTCTATGCCACGACAGCAGGATCGACGCCAGCCACCGACGAGCGGACGAGTTTATGCCGCTCAGATTGAGGATGCCTCGATAGCTGATCGAGTGGTGGCAGGTATAGTTTTGATTTGTGGCATTAGATCGCGTACTTTATTCGATACTGGTGCATCGCATTCCTTTGTTAGTAGGGCATTTGCATTGCATCATGGTTTAGAGATAGGGTCGTTACCCCAGACACAGGAGGTGAGGGTACCCGACCATAACTTGCAAGTAACGCAGGGTTGTTTGGAATGTCCTGTGCAAGTAGGGCCTTGGATTATGCCTGTCGATTTATTAGTATTAAGACAATTGCAGGATTTTGATATAATCCTTGGTATGGATTGGTTATCTCGATACTTTGCTACAATTGATTGTAGAACCAAGACGGTGATTTTTCGTGAACCTGGAAATGAGGAGTTCATTTATGAAGGATGTAGGAGTTCACTGTTCGCAGTGACGATCTCTTCTGCTAAGGCCAGACAGATGTTAAATAGAGGATGTATGGCCTATTTTGCAACAGTGACTGAGGTGCCTACTGTTGTACCAGGACTCGAGGATATTCCTATTGTCAGTGAGTTTTCGGATGTCTTTCCTTCTGAGTTATCCTCGATGCCTCCTGATAGGGAAATTGAATTCGTGATTGATGTGGTACCAGGAACCGCGCCAATCTCGAAGACACCCTATAGAATGGCACCGTCTGAGTTGAGAGAGTTAAAGGCGCAACTGCAGGATCTTATGGATAAAGGTTTTATCAGACCAAGTGTGTCGCCTTGGGGAGCGCCTGTGTTGTTTGTGAAGAAGAAGGATGGTTCACTAAGGTTGTGTGTGGATTATCGGGAATTGAATAAAGTGACCATCAAGAATAGATACCCCCTCCCACGTATCGATGATCTGTTCGATCAATTACAGGGAGCGTGTGTCTTTTCTAAGATTGATCTTCAGTCCGGTTACCACCAGTTGAAGGTGAAGGCCGAGGATATTTTTAAGACAGCTTTTAGAACTCGGTATGGGCATTATGAGTTTACAGTCATGCCGTTTGTATTGACTAATGCCCCTGCTGCATTTATGGATATGATGAACCGAGTCTTTAAGTCTTTCTTGGACAAGTTTGTGGTAGTCTTCATTGATGATATTCTGATTTACTCCCGTGATGATGCAGAGCATGAGGAGCATCTGAGACTAGTGCTACAACTCTTGCGAGAAAAGAAGTTGTATGCAAAGCTTAAGAAGTGTGAATTCTGGTTGAGGGAGGTAGCCTTTTTAGGCCATGTGATTTCAGCTTCGGGAGTAGCTGTTGATCCTAAGAAGGTTGAGGCGATTCGTGATTGGCCTAGACCGACGACCATTTCTGAGGTGAGGAGTTTTCTTGGCTTAGCCGGGTATTATCGACGATTCGTGGAGAGCTTTGCGAAACTCTCTACGCCACTTACTCGACTAACCAGGAAAGGAGTTAAGTATGTTTGGAGTAATGAGTACCAAGAATGCTTTGATGAACTTAAGCAGAGGTTGATGACAGCCCCTATTCTTGCACTACCAGTGATGGGCGAAGGATTTGTCATCTATAGTGATGCTTCGCATAGTGGCTTGGGTTGCGTGCTGATGCAACATGGTAAAGTGATTGCATATGCTTCAAGACAACTAAAGGAATATGAGAAGAACTACCCCACTCATGATCTGGAGTTGGCGGCGGTAGTCTTTGCTCTGAAGCTATGGCGCCACTATCTCTACGGAGAGCATTGTGAAGTGTATACAGATCACAAGAGCCTCAAGTATCTGTTTACACAGAAAGAGTTGAATCTACGGCAACGGAGATGGTTGGAATTATTGAAGGATTATGACATCTCTATCTTATACCATCCCGGTAAGGCGAACGTTGTTGCCGATGCTTTGAGTAGGAAGGCTGTGGCAACTTTGAGTTTGTGTATTACTCAACAGCCTGTCCTAGTGGAGGAGATGCGGAGGTTGTCCCTTGAGGTGGTTACTTCTGGGATGATGGAGAGACTGATGACTTTGGTCATACAGCCCACTCTGTTGGATAGGATTCAAGAGAAACAGAGTGTTGATCCTCTGATGAAAGTACGAGATCAACTGAGAAGTGGTGATCTTGAAGACTTTACTTGTGATGATTCTGAGACTCTTCGTTATAGAGGACGACTGTGTGTACCAGCGGATCTGGAGATTCGAGAGGAGATATTGAAGGAAGCACATTATTCTCCTTATTCTGTACATCCTGGAGGGACTAAGATGTATCAGGATCTGAAGACTCACTTCTGGTGGAATGGTATGAAGCGGGATATTGGTAGAGCTGTAGCTCAATGTTTGACATGTCAGCAAGTTAAGGCTGAACATCGAGTACCAGCTGGTAAGCTACAGAGTCTTCCAATACCTAAGTGGAAGTGGGATCATATCACTATAGATTTCATCGTAGGATTGCCGAGGACTTCGAGCGGCTGTGATACTATTTGGGTGATTGTCGATAGGCTGACAAAGTCTGCTCATTTTCTGCCTATGCAGATTACTTGGTCACGTGAGCGACTTGCACAGCTTTATCTGGATGAGATATTGAGATTGCATGGAGTGCCAATCTCAATAGTATATGATAGAGACCCAAGGTTTGTTTCTCATTTCTGGAAGAGTTTACAGACAGCTTTGGGGACTCAGCTTCGATTTAGCACTGCATTTCATCCCCAGACTGATGGTCAGTTCGAGCGCACAATACAGACACTTGAGGATATGCTGAGAGCTTGTGTCTTGGATTTTGGTGGAGGATGGGATCGACATTTGAGATTGGTAGAGTTTGCGTACAACAATAGCTATCAGGCGAGCATTAAGATGGCTCCGTTTGAAGCATTGTATGGACGCAAATGTCGATCGCCTTTGTTTTGGGATGATGTTGGCGAAAGGAAGACGTTGGGACCAGACCTTTTGCTTGAAGCCGAAGAGAAGGTTAAAATGATACGACGACATATTGAGACGGCTCAGAGCAGGCAAAAGAGTTATTCTGATACTCGGAGACGAGATCTGGAATTTCAAGTTGGTGATCATGTTTTCTTGAAGGTCTCACCATCGAAGGGCATACGGAGATTTGGGATTCGCGGAAAGCTTAGTCCGCGATTTATTAGTCCTTTTGAGGTCTTAGAGAGAGTAGGACCCGTGGCATATCGGATAGCCATTCCGCCTCGACTAGCAGGAGTACACGATATCTTTCATGTATCTGTTCTGAGGAGATACATGCATGATCCTTCCCATGTGATAGATTTTTCTCCACTGGAGCTTACTGAGGATTTGCAGTACGAGGAGCGACCGATACGTATTCTTGCTCGTGAGACGAGGGAATTGCGTAATCGAGTCATACCTTATGTCAAGGTACAGTGGGATTTTCATGATGATAGAGAGGCGACATGGGAGTTGGAGACTGTTATGCAGAGATCTTATCCCCACCTGTTTGCATCTTGAGGTGAGTGCTTTACTCTAGTTTCGAGGACGAAACTATTTTAAGGAGGGGAGAATGTAATACTTGGATTTTTGAGGAGTTTGAGGGTTTCTGGAGTCGACGGATTTCGGGCGCCCGGAAGTGAGGAAGTGGACGCCCGAATGTTTCCGGACCCAGAGGACTTTTCGGATGATCCGGTTGTGGCCGACGAAATTCGGATCTGGATGCAGAAACCGGACGTCCGGATGGTGGATCCGGATTACACTTGTGACGTGGAGAGCCACGTGTCGCGACGCAGGACACGTGTCGACCGTCGGAGACACGCCGCCCCACCGCCTGCCGACCGACGCCGACCGCTTGATCGCCAGCTGACACCTGGCATGCTGGATTTCCGGACGCCCGGAACTTGTGAAGTGGGCGCCCGAATGTGGACTTTTGGAAGCCTATAAATAGGTGAGTCCCTGGTCACTTTGGCTCATTTTCCACTTCGTGATCCTATTTCCTAGAGAGAGAAAGTTGGGTTTAGGGCCATGTGTTGGCATTAGTTGTAACCTAGCTTGTTCTCCTATACTCTGTTGATCTAATCTGGTGCTGAGCTGTTGTTCTGTCGGAGTTAGCAGCCTTTTGGAGATATTTAGATCGGAGTGCTGCTGGAGCTTGGTTATCTTGGAGGGTTGGATCTGAGGATACTGTTTTCCCCACCGTGGTTGGATTAGCTCTTGAGGTGGGTTGATGTTTGCCAGATTCAGTGGACTTCCTCCTATGTAATTACTCTCATGTTAGCATGATAGTGTTGGATTATGTTAGCATGATATGATGATATTGGATTATGATAGTACGATGATATTGGATTATGATAGTATGATGATATTGGATCATGATAGTGCGATATTATTGGGATTATGATAGCATGACATGCTGAGATTATGTTAGATATGACCTGTTAGGTTGATATTGCATGATATGCTAATGATATATATGTGAGCATGCATGATTTCCTTGTATCCTTGTTGCATGATTTGGCCTACACCTATCCTGTTGATATCCTTTGTACCAGTTGTTGTACATGTTAGTGTAGGTGATCATGTTGAGGCTCGTGCTATGTTGTTGTACCTCCTCTTTGTGGTAGAGTTGAGATTGATTGTGAGCACTGGAGCAATGATTGGGTCATGTTATTGACTATCCTTTGAGGTGCCGAGGGCACGTGATTCTTTGTGAGATCATGGATTGGGTCATACTTGTTGATTATCCTTTGAGATGCCGAGGGCATGTGATTCTTTGTTGACCCAGTCGTGTCGATCATATACCTGCGGGTGCTTGGCGCTGATATGATTGTACTTTACTCGGTTGGGTCGCTCCCACGAGTACCACTCATGAGTTGGCATATTCCGTACAGAGTGTTGTACGAAGGGCTTGGAACAGACGGGCTTCCGTACTAGCTGGCTCCCTGGAGGGTTGAGCATGATCAGGCCGCAGGTATCGTATGTTATTATATGGTATGGTATTATGGATTGAGCTAGGTACAGACGGGGTTTCCTGTACTAGCTGGTTCGCAGGTATTGTATTGTGTATGATAGTCCTCATTTGGTATATTCAGTTCATTGGTATTCATATTGACAGTTGAGCTTTGTGCATAGTAGTGGTAGTATATCTCCTACTTTCTTTGTTGCTCCATATATATCTCTTGAGATTGAGGACTTAGTGGGCAGACCGCTGAGGCTGGTGGCGGTACCCACTGAGGACTACTTGTTTAATAGTAGTTCTCACACCCGTTGTTGACACCCTTTTTGCAGAGTCTTCTTCCCCAGTTGTGCATACTGAGCGCGGAAAGGAGACCCTCGGGTAGAGCTATTCCCCGGATACTTGGCTAGAGGTATACCCATTTTGATAGATGGTTGAGTCTGTACATACAGTGTGATTGAGATATCAGTGTTGTATATGAGAGTTATACATGAGAGTTATGGATGATGTATGTACAGTGATCTTTTGATATATTTATATAGCAGCTCTGTTGATACCTTTAGCTCTGTGTGATTGTTGTTGTTTTCGCTTCGTATACATGGTAGAGATACTGTGTATGCGGCGGATCTTGTCATGTGCCTGGGAAGAGATAACCCGGGGCGTGACAAATACACCGTTGCCCCCAAAGTTGCACAGCTTGCCTGCCCTTGTGGTACCTTTCTGCAAATGAACCACTCTGCCCCTCCTCCACTTTCTAACCCTAAAACTCCCTCCTCCATGCTTCCTCCACTTCTCTTCTGCAAGTGCCGAACACGGCGAAAACTGTTGGAATTAACTGCTAGTCTTGCATGGAGGAGTGCGAGAGGTCTACAAATAGGATAAGAAGCACGGGACGTCGATTCAGGAAGAAGTCTGACTGATTGCCCAATCATGTGGTCCGCAACATTTTGCACCATTTTAAAGTTGGTTGCATCATTTTGCTTCTCGTTGCACTATTGTCCCCGTTGCATTCCGCGTACACTTCCAAATAAAGCTTCGAATTATTTAAATTTCGAAACAAAGAACAGCAAACACCGCGGCTGGCGAATAGCGGGGGCTCTTTGGTTCGCGTACAGATGAATGGGTGCTTGCGTAAGCCAGAAGGTGGCGCATTTAATGCGCTGGCATTTATTGCGGTCGCAGAGGCCGTACGCTACGTATGCGTATCTGAGCTATACGGGCATACGGTTGGGGCGGAGGGATACGAGGGGCATTTTGGTCAGAAATCTGAAAATTTGGATTGAATCTGCAAAATTGAAAAAGGCGGCCCAGATTTGCAAAAGCCCAAAACTAGTGGATTTTTTATGCAAAAAGGCCAAAAAAAAAATTTCCAATTAAACAACCGTTTTGATCATATATCTTCAGGGACGGAGCCATTAAGGGGCTCACAGTAGCCATGGTCCCCTCCTGAACTTTTAAAAATTGCATAAAAGTCCTTTATAGTAAAAACTTAAATATTTTAATTTTAATTGTAGGGGGCCAAATTATTTTTTTAATAAAACTTGTGTCCCAGTTTTTTTCCGAACCCTTTGACCATTTTCCTTCAGCTCTTACAATCTTGCTCCTCCTTGAGTATATTGTCGATACTGTTGCTAGTAATAGATGATCAGTGAATCTGACAAATTTTTTTCTTACTATCCAAGGTCGAATTTTTTTTTCTGTCAAATCTAAATTTTGCCCCCCCCCCCAACCTTAATTCCTGGCTTCGTCCCTGTATATCTTGTATATAATTTTTTATAATCTTAAAACAGCAAATTAAGAAACTTTTTTTTCTCTTCTAATTATGATAATTAAGCATTGGGATTTAAAAACAACCTCCCATTCTAATTGCTTTTTTTATGTTTTAGAATAAAATAAATAAATATTTTTTTTGGTGTTTTAAAGCTTCATAAGATTATATGCAATACAAGCAATAACAACTTGCTAATATAATAGTTAATTTCCATTAAAAAGAGATGCCAATTTAGCTATTTGATAAAATTTAGGAGGTCTAATCACTAAAATGGGAAGCTCAGACACTTGTTTTCATTATAATAAAGTTGAGGGGGCTTTTTGCATATTTTCTAGAAGAACATATATGCTCCTCTCTACCAAGCGCTCCAGCGCTTCGTCTCATATTTAGCATCTAAACATATTAAAGCTTAGCTTGTTGACTTTGGAAACTTCCAGCAAAGCCAAAAAGGTTCATGATCAAAAGTTTTGTAGATTCTACCTCTTTTCTCTCCTCCCAATGGCTTTGGCTTGGGAGGAGGTAAACCACTCCACAAGTAGCCCTAGATTCCATTTTTTTTTCATAATCAAAAAGCCATTTCAGCTTTTCATGAGAAATTGCCATATGACCTGACTCACACCAGTTAATCTCCTACAGCAAGGAGATCTATGAAAGATCCTCCAAATCATTAAAGCTTCAAATTATCTAGAATTTTGCAGAAGATTCTACTACAGTTGAAGTGGTTTTTTTCGATTCATAATTCTTTGTTGAGAAAAGTGTTAGGTACAAATGCAGCTCCTGAAATATGATCCCAGCATCATCAGTATTGTTGGCTTAAAGGGGCCAGCATCCTACCCTGTGGTGTGAGAACAAGTTAGGCCGAATCACGTTCGAAATGGCGGGAGACCAGGTTGGACCAAGTCATATTCGAAGTGGCGTGAGGCTGGTTGGGCCGAGTCACAGTCGGAATCCGTGGACGCTGTGTCTGTACGCTTTAAGTGAATTGGTTGCGTATTTCTAACAGCTCGAGCTTTTGGAATTAATGATTACCGCCAACGATCCGACAAGTACTGTCCTCATTATTGTTTTAATTGTAGCAATTTAGTCCTTGAGGTTTGATCTAAATTATATTTTTTTTTTTCTCCCGATAGTTTGATCATTTGATATTTGTCCTCAGCGCTTTAATTTCTAACCCCAATAAAAAAGAAAAGAAAAAAGTTCAACAATATTGACGACATTGTTGAAATTTTCAAAAAATTTCAAAAAGTTCAATTTGGTACCTTAAGCTGTTTAAGGACAATTGTTGTTTCAAATTACTTAACATGATATAAGTGTATGATGTCAAGGACTTAGTTTTTATAATTTATAATTTTTGCTTTTTCAGTAATAGAAATACGTAGTTTTTTCCACAGAACCTCTATCTCTCTCTATTCTCTCTTTTGCACTTTAGTTGTAGGGCGCTTTGGTCTGGGCTAGCAAATAGAGAGCAAGACTTGCCCATCTTCGTTGAGAAATGCGGGCGCCGTACGGACTTTACGAGCGAAATCACTTAGTGAGTGACAATGAGGTCTTACATTCAAATGCTATTAGAGGACCCTCTGTCTTACTCAATTCCTCCTATTTAATTCAGGTTCACATTTTGGACCTAACAAAAACTCTGGAGCCCAAACATAAAAGAAAGTGTCAGCTAAGAAATATAAAAATACAAATTTTCTCCTAGCTTAAGCTTTTGGAGAATTCGATTATTTCATATAATTTAGTATGATATCATAGCGGAAGCCTTTACTCTTATTTAGTTTTCTCACATTTAATTCGAATCCACATCTTAAGCTTAACAACAACAAAAAAAGAGTAGTGTCACGCCTAGATGTAAGGGAGTGTGTTGAATATAAATACTGAAAATACGGTTGTTTTAAATTATTTAACAGACATGACACTTTTATTTGATATGCTGAAAATGAAGGCCTCAACTGCCACAACTGCCAAACAAAATCGTTACAACTAAAACTATAGGAACAAAGTTAAAATCAGGGTCAAAATCAGTGAAATAAAACCCTCCGAAAGAACAAATTTTAATGATTCAGCAATGATCAGGTCTCCAATTTGCAGTAACAATACGACTAACCCCACTAACAGACACAAAATCAATGCACAATCACCCTTACGCCAAACATCATTTCTGAGCCCTCCGATGTCAAACTAAAAACATCACAAGGAAGGGCCAAAATCCAAGTTTACAAAAGAATCAAGCCAACAAACCACCAAAATAATAATAATAAAAAGAAAAGAAGTAAAAATTTAATCAAGCCACAAAAGAAAAGAAAAGAAAAGAAAAATCACTTAATCACCCCACTCACAAGTTTCACTGTATATCTCTTATAATACTTTTGCTGCCGTGCCGTTCTCTTACAACAGATCAGACATTCTTCTTCTGTGTTTAGGAAGTGTAGCCCTCAGATTAGGATGAGACTTATTAGACACCTTTTTGTTCGAGGGTGATTTCGAATCGACGCTGTTATGGCTCATGTTGTCTGGTTTACATTTAAGTAACAAATCTCGCCCCTTCGTGATAGCGCCTTCAAATTTCACCAAATTACTCTTAGCATTCTTTAAGTCTGATATAACGTAACGACCGGAAAGGTTGAATGACTGAGACACAGAAAAATCCGCATTGCTTCTGCTGACCGATTTTGCGGTTCTTATCTTTCCATTTACTTCTCCGCCTGCAATTTGCCTCTGTCGACTGCATGCGGTAGAAGCCATAAAGTGAGGACCCGATCTGTGAACTGTTTTCTTTGTAGTTTTTTGGGTAGTTGGGAGGCTTTCTGTAATTTCACCATGGCCTATCACGAGCGGGCTTCGCGGTGATCCCTCGTGATCTTCAATGGTTGGATCATTCGGTGGAAAGAGCTGCTTCTTTTCCTGAATCAAGTTATGGGTTCTCTCGATTTGCTTTCTTATGTTCTCGAGCTCTTCTTCAGTATCATTTATTTGCTGTTCGAGCTCAGCGATACATGTTTGCTTCTGCCTCTTTAAATCCTGCATGAACATGGAATTTTGCATGTGATGCCAATGTTTAATCCTGGAATAGAGTAGAAGAATTCAAAGAGTAATAGAAAAGAAAAGGATATACCTCTGAAATTTCTCTATTTGATTCAACCGACCGCACTCTTTTCGCGAAGCTTAACGAACATAGTGTCTCCCCTAGATCATCTTCACCGGAACTAATGTGCACGATCATCAAGACTTTCGAACCATCACCTAGTTTATCCAATAGAACAAAGTAATGTCGTAAAACATAGTTCCAAAAAATTCATGATAGTTTGGTTTAGATAGTAAAGGAAGTTGTGTTACCGAGAGAATCACTGAGAACTTGAGTAAGTTTGCTATTCCTGCCAACACAGAGACAAGAATATATAAGCATATAGAAAATCTAAAAGACCAGTATGCAAGGGGGGGAAAAAAAAAAACCCACTTTTTCTTTTTATAAATTTACAAAAATGAGGTATTCTTCACTTTTTTCAACTTTAGCCCACTATTAAGCTTTAAGGACCCAGCTGCCATCGGCCGCACGACCATGATCGACAGTTTTGACTGACCAATATTTATCCATGGTTACAGAGCTTGAAATGTTCTTTGATCATTTGAAACCGTGCACATAGGTCGTGCAGTAGAAGGGTTGTTAGTTGGTCCCAAAACTTAGCGATCTAGAGTCACCGAAAAAGGAGGGAAAAAAAAAAAGAAAAAGAAAAAAAATCATCTTGTTTCTCCAAATTTTCTTTGTTTTGAAAGAAACTAAATATGAAACATACATTGAGAATGAGAAACAGAACAGGTACTTAAATGCTGGTCGAGTACCTATAAGGAATATGGCTGCGCTTCCTCTTTAGTGCGGAAATAACATCGCCAAGGGCCGAAAGAGAGAGATTAATAGCCTTCCCTTCATCCATCGTCTGTCCAGTGGCACCGGTCTTCAGCAATCTCTCGCTTCCCCCGAGGTCCACCAACCACAACTTGCTAACTTTCTCTTCCACACCACCAGTTTGGCTTATCGTAATTCTCGTCAAGCTACACATGGAGAACTAAAACAAATAAAATCATTACAATTTATTAAAAGTACGTTGCAGAAGGGGAGACCAGATTAAGGCATCTCACGAACCCACCAATGCGAGCGGCTCGAGGTCTCGTTCACATTAGTCCATGATGTAGAGCGAGCTCGTTTCCCCCTTGAATACCATCGGTTAGCTTGTTTGAAGTCCGTTATTTGCACATCCGTGAGTCCCTCAATTTCAACCGCGCCATTACCAGCAGTTAGAATGCTGAGATTGCTGTGAAACCAAACGTACATAACTTGGCAATCTTACCAACTAGCTTATGCCGTATTGCAACATGAAAGTTAAGTGCCGAGTATAAATTTCAATATAAAGGAAATGCTATTCAAATGCTTTTTCCTTTTCTTTTTTTTTCCCCCTACTTACCTCCTATGTACGAGGCCCGTTGTCCTAAATGAAGGTTGCTTCGGGCCCAACAAGTCCCGAATGCTACCCACATAGACCTCCAACATACTCATAGACAAAGTATACGGCACGGAATTGTCGTGAGAAACTCGACGAAAGAGCTCTTCGATGGCTCGAGGAACAATGCCCGGCTTGCCATTCACTCCTTCCTAAGAAATTATTAAAGCTCAATTTATCAGAGCAGCACCCGCTTACAAAAATGGCACAAACATGATCAACGAAAAACCTAATAAATTGATTATTATTATTTTTTTCTTTTTCTTTTTCTTTTTCTTTTTCTTTTTCTGAAGAAAAAAAACTGACCATCGTGTACGTTTTGCCGGTACCGGTCTGTCCATAAGCAAGAACGCAGACGTTGTTTCCGTCGAGCGCGGATCGAAGAATGGGCTCAACTTCCATAAAGACATCATCTGAAATAGTTAAACAACCAAAATGTCAATTCTTTTTTTTGTTGTTGTTGTTGTATTGTTGTTGAAACAGCACGATTTGCGGCGAGAATCTGAATAAACCTTGTGTTGATTCTTGAGTGAACACTCTATCGACGTTGAAGTCCTTCTTGGTTCCCGCAGATCCAACAATAATCTTCTTCTCCGATTCCACAAAGATGGGAGGCGATCTCAACCTCCAATTATTCGTGGAAAGAGGAGATCGAACCCGACAAAACACTCTAATGCTTCCTGAAGCACACCTCAACAACTAATTCAAACCATATTCTTACTTCATATTCTGAACTCTAATTAAGAAAGATTTAGAGCTCTACCTTTCAGATCTAATATCCTGTCGAGAGCCTCCCGCCGCTTCCTATTGAGATACCGCTGCTTCGATTGCAGCGTCGAAATCTCCTCTGCGAAAACACGAAGAAAAGAAAAGAAAAGAAAGAAGAACCAAATTTTATACATGCAAGCAATCCTGCTCTAACTAACAGATGATGATGATGATGATAATAATAATAATAATAATAATAATAATAATAATAATAATAATAATAATAATAATAATAATAATAAGCGAGTGATCGAGTACAGAACGTAGTTAAAAAGAAGAGTTAAAGAAATTTTGCCTCGGAGGGGGGTTGAGATTGCGGCATGCTCGGGAACGATGTTGACGTCTGTGTAGACAACCGAGGAGGACGGCGTCTCCAAATTACTGCTGGTCTCTAATGGATCTTCTTCCATTTTTCCAACGATTGAAACCAGCCCTCCTGCTCAAATTTTCAAGTTCTCTCCTGACCCTGCTTTAAGGAGAAATAAACAAGAAGAAGAAAGATGATCTTACTCTTACGGAGCAAGTGCTGGATGAATGCCTGCAAACGATTGCACACTGAGATTGGTTCTTTGATGCCACGCCGAAAAGGTGAAGAAGATAAAGAAGCGAAAGGAATCTTCTTATCTTAAGCTTAATTTGTGCCAAACGCGAGCGAAACAAAAGAAACCACTTTTCCACCACGTTTGTTTCCTCAATAACGGAATTGTCTGGTAAGTTTATATATAGATATAGATTCTTGTAATAAGAGATTTGAAGGGAGAAAAGGAAAAGGGGACGACGAGGAGAGAGGAGCCCAAAAGTGGACGGTGCTAATGGCAGAAAACGAGGAGAGACAGAGGAGCCCAAGTTATTTTAGAGCACGGTGTTGGAGGACCCAAGAAAAAGTGCCCAAGTTCTTTTACAAGTGCCGAGAATTTGTAAAGAAGACATTTGCGGAGGAGGAGGAGGAGGAAGAGGAGGCGGCATGAAATGGGGAAGAGGTTGCCCTTTTTTTAGTTAAGGAGCTATTTCTGTTAGGCTTAATTATAATATATATATATATATATACTACACTATCTTTTATAAATTTTTTCACTTTATATACTATACTATACTATTTTTTTCAAACGCACCATTTGATTGGTTGTGTTTTTTTTTTTTATAATACCTATATGTTATAAATAATAAAACTATATTTTATATTAAAAAAATAATTAAAAATTACTGGCTAAAAGTAAAGGTGTCCGTCGACCGGGTCGGATCTGGATAATTAATAAACTATATCCATATCCTAAAAAGAAATGGTTAGGAAAGAAAATATCCTATCCATTTAACTTCGGATCGGATCGGGTCCGGATCTGAATACTTAAGTTATTAATATACCCATCGGGTCTATTTGAGCAGGTCTGGATAGTGACTATTCATATACTATCCATTCAAGACCGGATACGGATCGGATCTAAATTGAGTATGGGTATCCCTATACATATATTTTTTTATAGACTTTATTAAATAGTCTATGCACAAATCGTAAGGCGGAAATGAAACAAAAAATTAGTAAAAAAACAAAGAGTAAAAAAATTAGAAAAAAGAAAAGAATAAAAGAGCGGCTAGGGTTTCACTAGGATGAAAATACGTAGAGACCCCTTACCTATAAGTTCTATTAAAATTGATCCTTAAACTTCAAAACTTCAAATATTTTTTATTTACTATCGGATATTTCATCGAATCCGGGTACGGATCTGGATCTGGATCCTACTCATTTAAAAGATGGGTTCGGGTCGGGTCCAAGTCGGGTATGGGTATAAAATATCCGGACCCATACCTGAAACTTTAATGGGTAAATTTTTTTTACTCGTATACTATCTATTTTTTATCGGATCCGGTTCGGATCCGGGTAGGGTCCGGATCGGGTATGGGATATCGGATATTTTGGACAGTTTTAGTTAAAAGTGGCATAGTGTATATTCAACTTATTTGGACATATAAAATAATAAAATACATAAAAATAAAAAAAAATAATTAAATATAACTTGAAAGAAATTTTTAATGAGTCTATCACGGAGATTAAGTATATATATTTTTTCTATTCTTTAGCCACGGTCTCTTAGTAAAATTATTAGATTTTGCATAAAATAATAGATTTGTTAATAAATAATGTAGAGATCGGCGAGAAAAAAATAGTTTAGAGATATCTATGAAAAAAAAAAGAGAGTACAAGATAGAAAAAGAAAATTTAGAATACAGTGTAGAAATTGTAAAATACGATAATATAATTCTATCTTTGAAAAAAAAAAAATTTGTTTCTGTAGTAGAGTGTAATTAAACCTTTTTTTATGAGAAAATTGTTTATGTATTCTTGTACAGTTACTAATTTTTTTATTCACCATTTGGTTTAAGTATCTTTTAAAAAAGTTTTTCGTTTTTTCTTATATACCTCTATTTTGAGGATTTATTTGAAAGAAATTGTTTTTTAAGAAGGATATATTTAAGGACCACATGCGGTAAGGTATAATAGTAGGTTTGTGGTGAGAGGTATATAAGAATTTGCCGCCTTTTTTAATGCATGTTATGTTTTATTTTGTTTATATTTCCACTATAGTTATCAATTAAAAAATTTGTTTATATTTCCACTATAGTTATCAATTAAAAATATTAAGTGTTATAAGTCTTGCGAAGCGTAATTTTAAGGTCGAAAAGCGGATATACTGATTTGGAGCACGCTCATTCTACCGGATAGCTAATTGCGGAGGGAATTTTAATATAATATTTTGTCCAGGAGTGTTTTTTTCAAAAGTATTATATTAAAAATTGTCACTTGCGCTGAGAACGGTTCATCGGTTGTTTGTCGTTATTATAAAATTTAGTTGTTATCTATAACAAAATATTTGGCAATTGAAAAAGTTTAAACTTTTTGCTGTAGCGGAAAGCGAAAATGGAACTTTAAAACCGAGACGTAGCGGCTGTAACTTACAACTTTTAATTTTGTTCGGTATTTAAGTAAGTAAATGAGAGAATTCTAAGATAATATTTCTTCTAAAATGGTTTTTTGTAGGCAGTTTTTCTATGGAATAGTAATTTATCCTCCGGCATAACATACACAAGGTTTCAGTCTATGTTTGCTGGGTTTTTTTTTTAACGGAGAGTGGCTGGTGGCTGGCTGCCCGTGTCTGAAGGAAGTCAAGCCCGAGAAAAGTGGGTCTTCCTGCTGTTCTTTTGGATGGTGGAGCATATTTGTATTTATATTTATAGATAGAAGCCTGTGTTTTCTCTAAATGGACATTGCTATGGGTTGGTATCGTTTGGTTCGGTGATAAGCAAAAAGTGACTATTTCAGAGATAGATATAAATTGAGGTATAAGTCAGAATTAAATTAATTTTTACGTTTGGATGAAAAGTAGATTTTTTTCGGAAATAAGGAAAATAGTGTTTGGATGGTTTGATTAGAATTGCGAGGATAAGAATAATTATAATTTTAAATAATAATATTTTATCTCATTAATTAAGACAAAATATTAATTAAGTAATAATTTAACTTATTTAATCTACTAATTAATTATGAATATTGCTAAAAACCCTTAATATTAATAAATAAATAAATTGATAATTAATAATTTAATTAATTATAAAATAATTTAATAAAATAATAAATTAGTTAATAATAGTCTGATGATTAATTAAGAAAATAATTAAATTACTCAAAATATTAATTAATTAAACAATATAATTAATTATTTAATTAGTAAATTAATTAAAATAATAAATTAATTACTCAAAAAATTAATTAAATATTTATTTAAAAGTAATAAATTAAATAAATAGTTAATTAATTATCTAGTTAATTAGTAAATAGATTAATATATAAATTATTAATTAAATAATATTTTTATAAATCTAGCTTGGATATTTTATTATTTTATTATTAATTAAATATATTATGTTTATATAATTTATTTTTAACTAATTTATAATCTTAATTAAATTTAGAATTAAGCTTGGAATAACGCTATTCCGTCAAAACGATGGAATAGTTTATCCCAGCTATTCCGGAATAACCGAGAATAACGAAGTTTGACCAGAATAAAATATTTCGGTCAAAATTCGTTTCGTTTGGCGGTATCCCGCCGACCAAACATTTACAAAGAGTACACCCCTAATAAGTGTCCCCTAAGTAGATAGTTGAGGATGGTTAATTAGTGCAAATCTTGGAGATGAATTTACACGGGCAATTTCACTGATGCCCTCCTAAAGTTCTGAAATTTCATAGATGCCCTTTTAATTTTTGAAATTTCATGAATAACCCTTCAAATGTCAAATATATATCTTTCATGAATGCGCCCTTCTCAATTTAATATCAATTTCTATACATTTTAAAATAGAATGTTACCATTTTATCCCTACTTTTGTGCATTCTTCATTAGAATAAAGTAGATAATTGTATAAGAATTAATTTCACTTATAACCTTCTAAACTTAAAAATACTATAATTATCTTTATAAATATGGCTATCTCTAGACTAGTCTTTGAAATATATAATTTCTTACAGATATATTGCCACTAAAAATATATAAAGACCCCCTCAGATGTGAATTCTTGTGATTTAATCCCCATAACTTTATTTTTTTACTTATAAAATAAAATAAAATAAAATAAAGATGTTACCATATATATTTTTCCATATATATATTTTTTTCATATATATATATATTACCATATATATATTATATATGTTACCATATATTATATATATATGTTACTATATATGTCATATTTATTACCATGTATCTTATTTTCTATTTCTTTTTTATTCTTTCTTTGTATAACATGTTCTTTCATGTAAAGTCTTTTTCCTTCTCTCTATTAAAGAGAATGGGCTCAGATCAATAAAGACACAAGAAAATATTATCAATTCGTTTATTTCATGGTATCAGAGACCTTCTAGGGTTTTATTTATTTTTCGACGACGAGTTGCTCGTGCGAGATCAGCACTACGCTCAAGGACGACACGATCCACCTGGAGTCATTGACTGGGGTGGCGATCGACATAATCACGTCCGTGTAGCCGTGCATCGTATCACGACGTGTGCCTAACCGAGCTACTTGGAGTCATCAACTCGACCCTTCGGCTTGGCAAGCCTGCTCTGTAGCACGCCACTCCTTCAGATTTGTCCACTCTACTTCTTTATTTTCTTTTTATTATTATGGCATCTTCTACCCATCAATTTCCACAACTAGATGTCAAATTATCTGGTTCTAATTATCGGGAATGGTCGGTCTCTCTACAACTTTTACTTGATACCCTAGACTTGACAAATCATATTGATGGCACAAGTCCTCCTTCTGATGAGAAGAAAATTAAAGAGTGGAGTATTGCTGACAGACGTACTCATAGAATTATATCCACATCCGTAGAAATTGACATCAGAATGCAGTTGGTGGATTTTTCTACAGCTCAACAAATGTGGGTTCATCTTAAAAAATTATATGAGCAGTCTAGCCATGCTCAAACATATGCTGAATTTCAAGAACTAACGTCAGCCCATCAAGGTGAGCGCTCCATTCAAGAGTTCTATAGTTTTATGCAGGCACGATGGCGTCAACTATCTGTCATGGAAGAATCACTGTGCCAAAATTGTTTGGCTTGCACTTATGCTACCAAACAAACACAAGTTCGTAATCAGCAACGCCTGTTTCAATTTATTATGCGATTACGGCTGGAGTTTGAGGCTTTGCGAGGCCAACTTCTTCATCGATCTCCACTACCTACCATTGATTCTGCACTTGCAGAACTTATTGCAGAAGAAACTCGTCTTCGCGTCTTGCATTCCTCTAGTCTATCAACACCAACTGTACTTGCTGCTCCCGCTCAAGCTCCTCCTGCTCCAGTTGTTCCTTCATCCGAGCCCTTGAGTTCTACTCACTCGTTTGCACCTCGGAAGAACAAGCGCCATATCCAATGCAAGTATTGCCAACTCTGGGGCATTCTATTCAGGATTGCAGGAAAAAGAAGTGGGCCGATCAGCATCTACACTCTCCACGTGGTTATCCTGCTGCTGCTTTGCCTTTCGAGCATCCTTCTTCTAATGAAGATGGACATAGCGCCGCTTCTACTCAGCTCAGTTGGCCTCAACTCATACAGCTACTCCAGCAAACCAATCTGAATAGCTCTACTCCCAAAGAGCCAGGATCCAGTCCTCAGACATCATCAACGCCACCAGGTTTTGGATCTCTTTCGACACCTAGCTTTGGAGGTATTTCTAAGAATTCTTGGATTTTAGACTCAGGTGCTTCTTTTCATATGACTCCTCATGGGTCATTGCTTTCTTCACCTTCTCTATTATCCTCTCCACTCAATATTTTCACTGCTGATGGTACACAACTTCCTGTTACTCATTATGGTACTTTATTACCTACTAATAATAATTCTGCCAAATTTTTTGTACCTTCCATTTTGCACATACCAAAGCTTTTCTTAAATCTTTTATCGGTTAGCCAAATTACTGATCATGACTGCATGGTGATATTTGACTCCTCTTCATGTCGTGTACAAGATCGTCGAACAGGGAATTTGATTGGACAGGGCCATAAGCGAGATGGCTTGTACTATATGGATCATCTGCACCTACCATTGAAAAATGCTTCCGCTCATGTTGCCACTGTTTCTCCCACCTCTGGTACTACCTTGTGGCATCGTTGCTTAGGTCATCTTTCCTTTGAACATCTTAATGTCTTAGTTCGTCGTGGTGTTTTAGGCAAATTTTTTGTTTCTAATAAGTTTAGTTGTATGGGTTGCACTTTAGCTAAACATACTACTAAACCTTTTCCTGCAAGCACTTCTATTTCTCATACAGCTTTTGAATTAATTCACTCTGATGTTTGGGGTCCTGCTCCAATTTCTTCATGCATTGCCAATCGATATTATGTGATATTTATTGATGATTATTCTCGTTTTACTTGGATATATTTCATGAGCAATCGATCTGAACTTTTGCAAATATATGAAAATTTTACCTCTATGATTCAAAATCAGTTTGGTACAAATATTAAAATCTTTCGTTCAGACTCTGGTGGTGAATATACCTCTCATGAATTCAGAAAAATTCTTGCAAGTCAAGGCACTTTACCTCAGCTTTCTTGTCCATATGCTCACCAGCAAAATGAGATTGTTGAAAGAAAGCATCGCCATATCATGGACACTGCCAGATCTTTTCTTTTTGATGGTTCTGTTCCAACACAATTTTGGGCTGATGCTGTCAATACAGCTGTCTACTTGATCAATATTATGCCTTCTAGTGTCCTTTCAGGTGTTTTCCTAGTGAGCGATTGTTTGCCAAGCCTCCTTCCTACGATCACTTGCGCGTCTTTGGTTGTATTTGTTTTGTTCTGCTACCTCCTAATGAACGAACTAAATTATCTCCTAAATCTGCTACTTGTATCTTTTTAGGGTACAGTCTTGAGCATAAAGGGTACCGCTGCTATGATCCCAACACGAAACATCTTCGGATTTCTCGTGATGTGATTTTCTTTGAGCACATTCCCTATTATGCTCAACCTGCACCAGCCACTGCACCTTCTCCGTCCACTAATGTTGATCTTTCCTTTTTGACTGATTCTCTTCCAATACGTTCCTCTTTCCAAGAGGACTCTGTCTCTCCTATCACTTATTCTGCAGATGACACTGAAGTACCTGCCTTTTGTGATGGTCCTTCCGTCGAAGCTCCAACCGACGATCCCCCGACATCTGTGCATCGCTATCCCCTTCGGGAACGTCAGCCTAAAAGGTTCTTTGGTTGTACTACCTCATATTCTCTTTCTCCGCAATTTCATACATTTCTTGCTACCATTCATACTCATCAGGAGCCACGAACATACCGCCAAGCTGCTGCCATTCCTGAGTGGCACGATGCTATGTCTGAGGAGCTTAAGGCTCTTCACCAGACCGGTACCTGAAAGCTTGTTCCTCTTCCTCCAGGAAAGACTCCAATCAGTTGTGAATGGGTATACAAAATTAAGACCAAATCTGATGGCTCTCTTGATCGCTATAAGGCGCGCTTAGTTGCTTGCGGCTTTACTCAAGAGCATGGCATTGATTACGAGGAGACATTTGCTCCAGTTGCTAAAATGACATCTGTCCGTATACTTATTGCTGTTGCTGCCTCTCGTGGATGGCCGTTATATCAACTTGATGTTAAAAATGCCTTTTTACATGGTGATCTTCATGAAGAAGTTTACATGCAACCACCTCCTAGCCTAAATCATCCACCCGGCCATGTTTATTTACTTCGGAAAGCGTTGTATGGTCTTAAACAAGCTCCTCGCGCTTGGTTTGAGAAGTTCTTGACTGCCGTTATTTCTGCTGGTTTTCGTCAGAGTGAGAATGACCATGCATTATTCATTTACTCCTCTCCTCGTGGTATTACTGCTTTACTTCTCTATGTTGATGATATGATTATTACTGGTGATGATCCTGATTTCATACAATTTATCAAGTCTTACTTTCAACGGCAATTTGAGATGAAAGACCTCGGGCTTCTCCGTTATTTTCTAGGTATTGAAGTCGCCTATGGTTCTAAAGGCTATTTGCTCTCTCAACGAAAGTACACAGCATATCTTATCTCTCAGGCTGGTCTTACTGATAATGACACAGTTAGTACTCCTTTGCAGCTTCATCAGAGACTAATTCCTACCATAGGTGAGCCGCTTCCAAATCTTACACGCTATCAGGAGTTAGTTGGAGCTCTTGTTTATCTTACTATCTCTCGTCCAGATATTGCCTATGCTGTCCATATAGTAAGCCAGTTTGTTCAAGAACCAACTTCTGTTCACTATGCTGTTGTTCTTCGCATTCTTCGATATCTTCGAGGCACTATTAACCAGAGTCTTTTCTTTTCTTCCATCTCAAATCTTACGCTTCGAGCTTATTCTGACGCGGATTGGGCTGGGGACCATACTGATCGCCGATCTACCACCGGCTATTGCATATTTCTTGGTGATCACTTATTTCTTGGTAAGCTAAGAAACAGAATATTGCCTCCAAATCTAGTGCTGAAGCTGAATATCGTGCTATGTCTACTGCTGCTTCTGAGATTGTTTGGCTTCGTCGTCTTCTTGGTGATATTGACATTGATTGTTCTGCTCCGACACCTCTATATTGTGACAATCAAAGTGCCAGCAAAATTGCTAATAATCCGATTTTTTATGAACGCACTAAACACATTGAAATAGATTGTCACTTTGTTTGGCATCAGTACCTTAACGACACCCTTGCCTTACCATTTGTCTCTTCTCATCTCCAGCTTGCTGATTTTTTCACGAAGTCTCATACTACGTAAAGACCTTAATTTCTTTTGACCAAACTCTCGGTGTTTAATCCACCTTGAGTTTGCGGGAGGGTGTTACCATATATATTTTTTCATATATATATATTACCATATATATATTATATATGTTACCATATATTATATATATATGTTACTATATATGTCATATTTATTACCATGTATCTTATTTTCTATTCCTTTTTTATTCTTTCTTTGTATAACATGTCCTTCCATATAAAGTCTTTTTCCTTCTCTCTATATAAAAGAATGGGCTCAGATCAATAATAGACACAAGAAAATATTCTTAATTCTTTTGTTTCAAAAGATACTAAAAAATACTTTAAATATTATATGGATATTTTATCTTAAAATATGTAACTACTAATTTCTTTTGAAATATGTGCTAAATGACTTAGTTCACACATTATATTAGTTTAGATAACTCTCTTCGTAATATAATAATTTACTTGGATTAGTTTCAAGTTGTAAGTTGTTTAATCATTTTTTTTTTTTACTTTCTTCATATTTATAAAATTTTTAGTTTAATTGTTTTACATTAATTTAGATTTAAAATTTTGTTTTAGAGCTCAGTTTACAAAAACTTTTTTTTAGTTTATAAAGCATTCTTGTATTTAAAGGGTATTTATTAAATTATATTTGATATGTGACTATTGGATTGTTTTCAAAGAAGTTAAAATGGGAATTCCATTGCTGTTAACGTAACTTTGGATAAAAAAATAGTAAGTAGGGTTATTTTTTAAGGTTTCTTACACAGAGGGTCATTTATGACATTTCAATTTTTAAAGGGGCATATATGTAATTATATGCTTTTGAAAGGGCATATATATAGTAAATTTTTCCAATTTACATTCAGTAAAAATGTATGGAGACTGCCTCAGCTATAGGTCATTCTGAAACTGCATGCCCCCTCAACTATTCTTGTTTATTGAAACCCTTTTTGATTGTGTTGGCATTCGGTTAAATCGAATCGGGTGCGCCCATGATCGGGCTCGATCCGATGGTTATATGTTATCTAATTAGGTTATGATTAATCCCCCTTTTTAAATTGGAAAGCTAATTGGAGATAAATCCTAGTCAAATTAGGATAACGTAATATAAACCGATTTGGCCTTATCTTTACTTGCCCATTAAAATTTTGGAATTTCTTATAAATATACGGGCTATCTCTCATATGATGATAGGAGACAAGAAACCTAGAGAGAGATCACATCCTCCATTAACCTATTGTCCTAGAGGGTTTTGAACGGTGGATTAAAGATCGTGCTCGTTTGTAGTTCGATCCACCGCGAGTTTGGAGCGCTTGAAAACTTTCGATAACGATCAAAGGACACGTAAATCAACCTCTTCGATCCGGACGCATTGTGTTCTAGCGCGAATCGCTTCCGCAAAAAGGTACGAACGAACCGAACCATACTTCCGCTGCGTTCTACAGATTGCTAATTCCATATATTCGCACAAATTACACTTCCCAGATAATTGTTAAATAACTTGGTTAGATTGGTATAATTATTATTGTGAGTAATATTAGTCTTAATTACAGATTATATAATTTTTTACAAAGAAGTTGACAAGAGTAATTGTTAGAAATTCAGAACGACGAAAAATAGATCCAGAAAAATAATTAATGCGGAACAAAAAAAAGATAAGAAAAGAACACACCGAGATAACCTACGTCCACGGGTGAAGACGGAGCAAATACTTTATTAATGTCGAAAAGACGGAGTACAAAGAAAATCTCTCAAAAGAACCAAAACTTAATTAGATCCGAAATACCGAAATCTGCATCCGTACAAGCGACTCCAAATATTGGCTCGGCTTAATTGATGCTAGAAACTCCTCATTACCGTACAAGAATACCAAGAAAAATGAGGCTGGGATCTCTCTCACCCGTACGGACATCTCCTTAATTAATTAGGATGAGATGAATTATATCTAGCACCACCATGAGTAGGAGTACGAGAGGGTCCCCAAAGATCAGAATGAATATAGTCAAGAGTACCCTTTGTCCGGTGAACTGCGGCCTTAAAGCTGACTCTCTTTTGTTTGCCAAAAACACAATGCTCGCAGAAATCCAACTTTTCTAAACTCTGACTACCAAGTAAACCTCTCTCGCTTAACTTATCATACCATACTCGCTCATATGGCCCAGTCGCATATGCCATAATTTAGTGCTATCCGAATCTGACATAGAGAAAGAAGTCACCGCTGCTGAACCTGTCACAGTGGAACCCTGTAGAACATATAACATGTCGGACAACTTGGCCTTCATCACTACAAGATTTCCCTTAGTGACCTTCATTAATCCATCAGCTGAAGAATACTTAAAGCCTTTAACATCAAGTGTACCTAATGAGATCAGATTTTTCCTCATATCCGGAACACGCCGAACCTCAGATATAGTCATCACTACTCCGTCGTACATCCGTACATGAACAGTGGCAATTCCAATAACCTTAGAGTGATTTCCCATCAATACATCTCCACCTTCAAAAGGCTTGTACGTCGAGAACCAATCTCTATGCGTACAGATATGGAAGGAACATGCGGAGTCTATAAGCCACTCATCCTGTCTGCGTGTCTTATCCATAACTGTAAAGACGATATCATTACCATCTGATTCTCCTGCTGCAACACTTGCTTCTGCCTTAGTATTGGTGTTTTTTAGATCTTGATTCTTATCACCGTTATTCTTCCGCTGTTCTTTATTTTTCAACTTAAAACAATCAGCTTTTATGTGACCCTTCTTCTTACAATAACCGCAAATCAGATTCCTGTATTTTGACTTTGATCTAGATGTACCTCTATTACCGTAGACCTTCTCCCGAGACCTCCCGCTAGCGACTAAACCTTCTTCTAAACCTCCACCTGTCTCATTACTTATCTGCATGTCAATCCTCTCCTTTGAAAGTAGAGAAGACTTGACATCATCGAGACATAGAGTATCTCGTCCAAATAAGAAGGTGTCACGCCCCGGGGCCCCAGCGGAAGCCCACCCGGGCGCATGCCCAGACCCGCCGTGTACACAAGTAACCCAATGCACACAAGGCGTCTAAAACAATCATACAAGAAAGGAATAAAGCGAGTAATCCTATCATGATAATCAGAGCATACATACTAAACAAGTAAGGTCTCAAGGTGGAAGTATGAACTATAATAAAAGAGTAAAGCCACAACATAAGTTTAATACAATAATATACCCAAAACGGGGCATAGGGTAGTCTCTACGAAAGTGGTCGATACAAAAACACCTCCCAAATAAAATACAAGAAAGGTGCTCCACCTAGTCGCTAGCTCCCTCACGCACTAGCTAGACGCGATGCCCTTGCCGCGATCCCTAGCCTCTCCCGCAGTGGAAGGCTCTGAATAAAACAACAAACCCCAGGGGGGTGAGAACTATTATTCAATAGTTCCCAGTGGGTAAGCCGCCGAGAGGAGCGGAGTACACCACTAGGTCAACTGAGGCAAAGTAAAGGTTAGGTACAAATAAGCATAATTATAATCAAAATTTAATTCTACTATGCCTCAAGATGTGATCATATAAACATGAACTATTCTACCCAAGCACATGTGTAAGTATGCAATATTTCACCTCTTGCTATATGAATGTTCACTTTTGCATATAACTATAAGCATGTAGTCATAAAGAATACAATAAGGGGATGTTCACTTGTGCCGAGCCTAATGGCTCCGTGGTAGTCAACACCCTCACGCTTTGGTGAGCCTTACCCACGGCGGTTCCATTTCGGCGCTCTCTCTAATACACGGGCGAAATAACTGTCGCGAGGCCAACTCCGGAGTGCTGGCTTGTAGGGAGCGACCCTCACAAGCATGTGTAAACGAGCATAGTGGCCAACAAGCAACAATCAACCATAATAATATCATTCGTCATGTCTAAAAACATGGAAAACTAACTAATGTCCAATACTAAGTCGTGATGTCCATCTTGTTATTCATCTAAATGGAATGTCATACGTTTAACTTCACATTGTGATCTTAACATGCCATATGTCATATATACTCTATAACTAGTCCAACAAGTTAAGTGTCAAAGAGTATTTTCAAATCCATTGTCCATCTAACATCACAAATGTCTCTACTCCTTTAAGCAAGCAAATCAACGAGTACATGAATGAAATATTCAATTTCCATAGTCAACCATGATGCACTATGCTTAAAACTATGCAAACTTCCTACTACATAGGACATACAATTTGCATCTATATAGCACATGAATTTCATGCATTCTAAAATTCTACCATGTCATAATTAGTATGAATATGCACTAATTCAAGCTCTTAAGCTACAATGAAGACATAGGGGGAGTTCACCCATTTCGGTGAGGTCAAACCCACCGGAGACCCTTCGGAAACTCGCAGTATCCGAAAACAAAGTTGCCCCCTCGATTTCTAGCACCCTAAAGAAGATTTCTATGGGGTTAGAAACGTCGAACGAACATTTCGAAAAACGTCATAATAAAAGGGAAAAAAGGGTGGAATTACCTTAGATCAAGAATCTCTTGTCCAAAACCCAAAATGAAGTTAGGAAGCTTCAAATCCAACCTAACATAACATTCTACACCCATCAATTTCCATTCAAAAGCCTAGAATCAAGAAACCCTAAAATAAACCCTAGGTTTACCATATCAAGGTTTCAACAACAAAAAACCCAATTTATCTACAAAAGAGGGTTAACAAGAGGAAGACTCACCTTTTTAGAGCTCCAAACAAGATCCAAGGAAGCTAGGTTTGGAGATAAACCTCAAACAAGCTCTCCTCTCCTCCACCACGTTCCTCCAAGAGCAAGCTAGCAAGCTTGAGTGCAAAGGAGAAGGAAAAGGAGATCAAACCCTAGGTTTCCATCACCATGGAGACAAAAATCTAGAGAGAGAAAGGGAGAAAACCTACCTTTTTCTCCTAAGTCCACAGCACAAATGGCTGTGAGGGGGGGGTGTGAAGGGTTAAGTTACATGTTGTAACAATTGCCCTAACACCCCTCCAAAAGCCAACATTCGCAAAACAGCTCAAAACAGAATTTTCGGCTCTGTATACCGGTATGCGTATGGGCATACCGGTATCTTGCCAGGAATCCTGCAAACCCGAGCCTCGGCCAAACAGGCCACGCGAAGGGATTCCGGTATGGAAAAATGCCAGTACCGGTACTAATCGCTTCAGTACCGGTACGCGATTCACATACCGGAATACCAACCCATTCCGGTATCTCCAGCGGAATTCCGCAGAACCCGAGAGCTGCGCAATCCAGTTATTCACTGGATTCCGGTATCCCAAAGTCACATACCGGTACGCAATGTCAAACCTGCAGTTTTTGCAGAATTTGACTTTCGGAGTCCGTTTTCGCACTTCTCAAATCCCGAAAACGCTCCCAAGTGCTCGAATACAACCAAAACCTCCAGACTAGCACGAGGTACTATTCTCACACTAGAACCTTGCGAATTTGCTAAAGTTCAGTGTACCACATACACCCCTGCTAAAAAGGAGTTTCGTCCGCGAAACTAGAAGTCAAATACCTTAGGATTCCATCTGAAAAAGATGGGGGTATCGCTCCAACAGTGAGCTCTCCAACTCCCAAGTGGCTTCGCGCTCGTCGTGGTTGCTCCAAAGCACCTTCACATAAGGGATTTCTCGATTCCTGAGTTTCTTCACCTCGCGAGCTAGAATCTTCATCGGATATTCCTCGAAACTCAAGTCTTCATGCAATTCCAACGGAGTGGAGTCCAATACATGAGCCGGGTCGAAAACATATTTTCGAAGCAAGGACACATGGAACACGTTGTGTACTCCCGATAGATTCGGCGGCAAAGCAAGCCGATACGCTACCGGGCCTACCCGTTCCAAAACTTCAAAGGGTCCAATAAAACGAGGACTAAGCTTTCCCCGAATACCAAATCTCTTAATCCCCTTTGTCGGCGATACTTTTAGGAAGACATGATCTCCTACTTGGAACTCCAATTCCCGCCGACGCTTATCAGCATAACTCTTTTGGCGACTTTGAGCCGTAATCAATCTTTGTCGAGCGATGCGAACCTTGTCTTCAGCTTCCTGCAGCACATCGGGACCCAAAACTAGCTTCTCACCAACTTCACTCCAATGAAGAGGTGATCGACACTTCCTTCCATAAAGAGCTTCGAAAGGTGCCATCTTAATGCTTGCTTGATAACTATTGTTATAAGCAAACTCTGCCATAGGTAGGTGTTGATGCCATCCACCTTGATAATCAATCACACAGGCTCGAAGCATGTCCTCCAAGATCTGAATGGTACGCTCAGACTGACCATCGCTCTGGGGGTGGAATGCTGTGCTGAAATCTAGGTGAGTGCCCAAAGCGTCATGTAAACTTTTCCAAAAGTGCGACACAAACCTAGTATCTCTATCTGATACAATCGATGTAGGTACACCATGAAGCCGCACCACTTCATCAAGATAGACTTGTGCAAGTTTCTCACCCGTCCACGTAGTGTGTATAGGGATAAAGTGCGCTGATTTAGTCAATCTATCCACAATCACCCACACTGCGTCATGCCCGGCTTGAGAGCGAGGCAAACCTGTGACAAAATTCATAGTAATTAGCTCCCACTTCCAAACCGGTATTGGTAAACTTTGAAGCTTTCCCGCGGGGAGTCTATGTTCAGCTTTCACTTGTTGACAAGTTAAGCATCGAGCCACAAACTCGCCAACATCTTTCTTCATTCCGAGCCACCAATAGTGTAATCTCAAATCCTTGTACATCTTTGTGCCTCCCGGATGCACGGTGTAAGGCGCTCGGTGAGCTTCTGTCAGTATCCTTTCCTTGATCTCAGCTTCTGCCGGTACACATAGTCGATTTAGGAATCGTAGCATTCCTTGGTCGTCTACAAGAAAATCACTAGCACGATTTTCGCCGATTTTGGTTCGAATCCTTTGCAATTCTGGATCGAGAGCTTGCTTTTCTTTAATCCATTCAAGTAAAGTAGGTTGCACTACCAATGCCATCAACCTCACGGGTGTATCGGGGGCTACCACTTCCAAATCCATTCATCGCAATTCCGCCAGTAGCGGGGGTTGAGTAACCAGCAACATAGCTAAGTTTTCCATCGATTTGCGACTTAAAGCATCTGCCACCACATTTGCTTTTCCTGGGTGGTAGAGAATAGTCAAATCATAGTCTTTAAGTAGCTCCAACCATCTTCGTTGCCTCAAATTTAATTCCTTCTGCGTGAACAGATACTTTAGGCTCTTATGGTCGGTGTAGACTTCACAACGCTCGCCATAAAGATAATGACGCCAAAGCTTCAAAGCGAACACCACGGCCGCTAACTCCAAGTCGTGGGTTGGATAATTCTTTTCATAATCCTTAAGTTGACGGGAAGCATAAGCTATTACTTTTCCGTCCTGCATCAAAACACAACCCAAACCATTAAGTGAAGCATCACTATAAATCACATACCCTGCCCCCGCAATAGGCAAAGTCAAGATCGGGGCGGTTGTCAGGCACTCCTTCAACTCTAAGAAGCTTCTATCACACAAGTCATTCCAAATGAACTTAGTCCCTTTGTGTGTGAGTCGAGTGAGAGGCATAGATAATTTAGCGAATCCCTCGACAAACCTCTGGTAATATCCGGCTAGACCAATAAAACTTCGAATCTCAGTTACATTGGTTGGTCTAGGCCAATCCTTGATCGCCTCAATTTTCTTAGGATCCACGGCTACACCGTCTCCTGATATTATATGTCCCAAAAAGGATACTTCGCGGAGCCAAAATTCACACTTCTTCAATTTAGCAAAAAGTTTCTTCTCCCGAAGTACTTGCAACACTTGTCTCAAATGATCCCTATGTTCCTCGTCGCTTCGAGAATACACCAAGATATCATCGATGAACACCACCACAAACATGTCTAAGTAAGGCTTAAAGACACAGTTCATTAGATCCATAAAAGCTGCCGGGGCATTGGTAAGCCCAAACGGCATAACAATAAACTCATAATGTCCATACCGTGTTCGAAAAGCCGTCACGGGCACGTCATCAGCCTTGATCTTGAGTTGGTGATAACCAGATTGTAAATCTATCTTGGAATACACCAAAGATCCTTGCAATTGATCGAACAGGTCGTCAATTCTCGGTAGTGGATACCTATTCTTGATCGTAACCTTGTTAAGCTCACGATAATCCACGCATAGCCGAAGGGATCCATCCTTCTTCTTCACAAATAAAACCGGCGCTCCCCAAGGTGAAACACTTGGTCTAATAAAACCCTTGTCCAACAAGTCTTGCAACTGTGCCTTCAATTCCTTGAGCTCGGCAGGAGCCATCCTATAGGGTGCCTTTGAAATCGGGGTAGTTCCGGGAACGAGATCTACCACGAATTCAATTTCCCTATCCGGTGGCATACCCGGAAGATCAGCCGGAAACACATCGACGAATTCCCGCACCACGGGTATGTCCTCAATCCGCGGGGTATCGCCGTCCCTCACAACAACGCTAGCTAAGTATGCTACACAACCACTCCGAATCAAGTGCTTAGCCCGCGTAGAAGAGATAGTCATCGCGAACAGTGAACTCTTGCACGCTCGGAACACAACTTCATCTTTTCCGGGCTCCCGAAAAGTCACAATCCGATCCTTGCAATCGATTGTGGCGTAGTATTTAGTAAGCCAATCCATGCCCAATACTACGTCGAACTCACCAAGCTTTCGCAAAGCTAGCAAATCAATCGGCATAAACCAATCCCCTACTCTAACAGGGCAACTAGGGCAAAACTCCCGTATGTCCAAAATGTGGTCGGGGAGAATAACATGTCCCGGATGCAAGGTAGATACAATCTCGATGCCATGCAACTCGGCAAACAGCCGATCAATAAAAGAATGTGATGCACCAGTATCGAATAAAGCTCTAACTCTGATTTCATTAATTAAAATGATACCTGCGACGACCTCCTCTGGTGCTGTCGCCACCACGGCCTGAGCCGCAAACAGGCGCCCACTAGGCGCCTGTCGAGATCCCTCAGTCTGACGCTGATAGGGCGGTCGCCCCGCCGGGTAATGAGTAGGTGGGGTCCCACGACCCCGCCCCAGTGGTGCCGGTGCTGAAGCTGATGAAGGCGCTGGGGAAGAACCCCTCGGGCACTGAGATCGAATGTGACCCTCCTGGCCACAGTTAAAACACTTGCCACCACGTTGCGGGCAGTGAGGTGGGAAATGAGGACCACCACAAATGGCGCAACGCAGCGGTCGGTGGTGATCCGATGCTCCGCGCGGTGGAGCTGAGCCGCGCCCACCCGATTGGCTCCTCGGGTGCTTCGGTGGTTTCCTTGAGTAACTCTTGCTACCTCCTTCGCCCGCTGGTCGCTTACCCTTTACTCTGTCCCAAGCTTCAATCTCTTCTCTTGCAATTTCCGCGCCCTTTTCCACAACCAAGGCGCGATTCACCACCTCTCGAAAAGTCTGCAATCCCGCCGCTTGCACCAATCTATATATCGACGGTCGAAGGCCCGCTTCGAAGATACGAGCCTTATCCTCGTCATTCCTCACCACGTAAGGTACGCAGTGCAACAGACGAGAAAACTCTCGTTCATACTCTGTCACCGTCATGTCCCGCTGGCGCAAGTTGCGCAAATCCTTCTCCATCTGCCTCTTGACACTCGGAGAAAAGTAGTTCGACAACAGAAGATCCTTGAACCGGCTCCAAGAATTGGCCGCCAAATCGGTGTTCGGGTCATCCCGAATATCCGCCCACCATCGATATGCCGCGCCGTCTAGGTGATACGTGGCCAACCATACCTTGTTCTGCTCCTCCACAAAAGTATCATGAAAGAGCTTTTCCATGTGGAGAACCCACTTCTCCACCATCCAATGGTCCGCCTTCTCGCCGTCAAAAACTTGAGGATTACACCTCCGAAACTCATTTAAACGCTCCATCAGTCTATCTCGCTCTGCCCCGGTAACCATCATAGGCAAAACCGTCCTCGCCGGCGATGCCCGAAACGGGGGTGTCACGGCCGTCTCCTCCCTCGGCTCGGTACTAGGCGCCACAAATGTCGGCCCAGGTACGGGCGCCGATGCTCCTGCAGTCACATTTCCAACTGGCGTGGGTGGCGTAGGATCCTGAGCGGTCCTAGTCCCTGCTGTAGCAATAATTCCTCCATCCTCTTCATCCTCGCCTCTTGTCGACGTGCGGCATCGGCTTGCTGTTGAGCCGCAGTCGCCTGCTGTGCCACCAGACCCGTTAACGTCGTCAACTAGTCTCTCAACTCGCGGACCTCACTGGATCCGGAGGTTGCAGAGGTCTCCACATCCTCTGCGTCGGCTGCCGCTGCCATCTCGGTCGATTGCGAACGAGTAGTCGGCATTACAAGCTACAATAACATAGAATGCGCAAGTTAGAAAAACTTAAGCTAACGAAACCCCACTCAACAACAAAATCCCCAATCATGCGAAAGTAGATGAAGTGAGCTCCTAACTAACTCCCGATGTCACGTTGTCGGCCGCCAACGTGACCTCCTAAGAGTTAGGTGTCACACACTTCGATCAAACTCCAACTACTTGGAGAATAAGGACACAACCCAATTGTGTTACTGTCACGCCCCGAGACCGCCTCTTTGGTCGGATTCGGGCGCGCCAACAGACCGCCGAACGGACAGAGTTTCCCCTGTACGTCCAAGGCGTCGCAATCAATACAATTCACGAGGTTCCAAACAGGAACAGAATTCATACACAGATTGCATAAGGAAGTATCGAAAACGTAAAACAACTACGCTATTACAAGCATTCATTTGCATTCACATTACATTTACATTTTCTACCTTTTTCATCCAAATACAATCAATTAGTTACATTTTGTTCATTCTTTTCTTTTCAATACCCCTAAGCTATGCTGACCCCGGGGTACATCTATCTCTGGTCACAAATGGTAGGGCGCTATCTATCGAGCTACGCCCTTTCCTCGCGCCGCCGCGTCGCTCACGTGTGGACCTGAAAAACAGTGGGATGAGAACTATATACATAGTTCCCAGTGGGTACGACCACCCAAGGGAAGAGCTCGACCCACCAGGTCCAAAGGAGGCAACATAAGCAGGTTAGTCCAATATATATAAACATATATCATGTGCAAGTAATAAAATCATCCATGCTTATGCCTCAACTAAATGCAATATGAAATCCATGCAAGTAGATCTATCATTTCTACCTTCTATTTCACTATCCACTTTTATATGCAATTCTCTCCTAAGGTTTTACTTACCTTAGCCAAGGTCAAACCCGACTCACTCTTGAGTCAATTATCCACAGCTTACCGCCTTACCTGACTTAGCCACCTGGCGGCGAAATCGTCGCACACGCCAACAATGGCTCAAGTCACTAGGTGGCGTAATCCTTTACCTGACTTAGCCACCTGGCGGCGAAATCGTCGCACACGCCAACAATGGCTCAAGTCACTGGGCGGCGAAATCGTCGCACACACCCCGGGTATCCAGCCTACGGCGGCGAAATCGTCGCACACGCCTGAGCTGATACCAAAACCCATCAAGATCACTAGATGTGCACATCTCTCCATTTCCAAGTCAACCTTTCTAGGTTCATAGTCACATGTCCAAGTGGTCATCCTACCACTATGCTTTCCAACCTATGTTCAATAACACTAGGTTCCATGACATTTCTCTCAAGTGGTCTACCTACCACTATGTTATTCCACCTAGGTTTACCCACCCTAGGTTCATCACCTGATCCAACCTATGTTTAATAACACTAGGTTTAATACCATCACATTCCAACCTATGTTCAATGACACTAGGTTTACTACCATAACATTCCAACCTATGTTCAATGACACTAGGTTTACTACCATCACATTCCAACCTATGTTCAATGACACTAGGTTCAATGTCCAATCATGTTATTCGTTATCCTAGTTGTCCACACCTAGGATTCATGACATCTAGCACTTGTATCCAACTTGTCGAGTTCTCTAATCTTCCTAGAGTTCATCGACCCTATGTTCACATCCACACCTAGGCATACACACACATATATACATATACGCTCATATGTCACCATTTGCCTAGCGTTATACGTCCAATGGTAGATAATTTATCCTAAGTAGCATATAACCTATGCCTACTCATTTACCCAATTAGTCTACCATTACATGCATCAATAAGATAACATTAAACTTTACTCTTTGGCATGGAAGTGACTTAATCACTTCGGTAAGCACAACCCACCTCACAATACCTCCGATTGCTTGTAGACACTTGCAATCGGGCTCTAATCCTCGGCTTCAAACTTGGTCTTCAAGCTCCTAGCCCTAACACACATATATAGGATTCGTTAATACGAGTCGAACTCAAAACAATTTCGTTTCTTGCAGTTCGACGAAATTGAGTTGTCCCGCGTGTTTCGCTAACCTTTAATTTTCATAATTTTCTGACACTGTGAATTTTCTGCTAAAAAATCAGCTCCGTTTCTTACAGAAAATTCTAAATCTCTTGTTTTCGTTCCAATTTCAGCACAAGTTACTTACAACTTATATTTTACTTCTCTAAGTCCAATAAAAATAGTATCTCACACTATTTTTATTTTCACTTACTTTTATATTAAAAATTCGGTACACTACATTCCTCCCACCTTAAAAAGAGTTTCGTCCGCGAAACTAAGATCTCACCTCAATCTATTTATCAAATAGATGAGGATATCATTCCATCATCGCGTCTTCCCAGTCCGGGCAGCTTCACAAAGCCTATCATCTAGGGACACGCGAGTCCACGGCTCCTCTGCACGAGCAAGGTTGCGAACCGTGATTCTTCGCACGTCATATGCTCGCGTAGCTCAAACGGCTTACCACGAACCTCAATCCATGCAAAAGGGCCCAAATGCCCCAATTTCAGGCATTCTGCATAGCTCGAGTCCGGATCCTATTGCTGGGTCCGGATTCTTGCTCTTTCCCAGTCTCGCATAGTAACCCGAAAGTCCGGATCCCACTCCCGGGTTCGGAACCCGAGAGCATTTCAGTTCTAGTGCGACTTCTTCAAAAATTTCAAATTTTGGTTTGTGGGTTTTTAACTCGCACCCACACATTCCGAAATTCTCGGAACTCAATCCCACACTAGCCATCATCGGCTTCTCCTGAACTTCATCCAATTTGGTAAAGTTCGGTATAACGCACTGAAGTTCGGTGTACTACATTTTTGTAGTCTATATCCACACTCCTGCACCTCGCAGGCCAGGTATCTTGGCCACTCGAGAGTCTATGTCGTCACGAGCGACTCTCCTCCAAGTTCATAGTTCCATTGTGGAACTCTTATTGGTCCGATCACCGTCATTGCCTAAAAGCAATATCATTGATTCATCGACCAAACACAAGTGGCCTTATCACTTGTGAATTCCTAGCCACAACTCAAGATGGCACACTTGGCACATCCTCAACTCCAGCTCACTTAGGAGCAAAATCCTCAAATCCACGCGTGGCTTCTACTTTTCCATTGCCTCAACACGAGCATCTCATCTCGCTTTCATATGCCACGAGTTCACATCACATCGTTCTCACGACGAGCTCACACGAACACTTCGTTCGTGAACTACATCCCATCTCACCGATACTACTAGACTCGGCAGTTGGCGACTTAGGATCAAGACGAACGGTATGACCGAGCCGAAGTTCTATGGTCACTACCCTCGATACTCAATACACAAGTGATGCTCTCACCGCAAGAGCTTCCAACTAAACCGCTCATTTCAGTTTATCACGAATGGTCCATAGACCAAAATTCCTATTCAGGCCTACCGCCTAGCTCGCGTCTTAACATCGCACAACGTCTCTCGCTCGCAAGTGTAGACCCAATCATTACTTGGCGGAGTCCCCACTTGAGACTTCGCGCATATGCTCCAACCAGGAGCAACCAAGACCCAAACCTCTACAAATCCTAGGGTTGGGTCACAATCACACTCTCAGAGTTCTATCCACTACACGGTCTCACGTGTGGTATTCCACATCCTCGGGTCATAGCTCGGACTACCGTCCCGACCACAACTCTCTGCCCCACCCATAGGTCTCGGGCCTCTGTCTCACACAGCTGACTGCGCCTGTCCATCTGGCCCCAGGCTCCACAGTCCACACATGGTCCGGGCACGGATTGTCCCCAAACAATAGCCAATACCGTCGCTACACACGACTAAAATGCTCTGCCGAGCAACTCAAACCTCTATCGGCTCCTAAGCACCTAGTGCGAGCCACCAGCCCTGCGAGCGGTCCATGGCCCGCTTCACACTTAGCCAACGCTCAAGTGCTACTGCCAACAAACCCTCTCGGCTGAACCAAATCCGCACTCCATAAGTACCTCTACTCGAGCGTTCTACGCTTCTAGGCTTTTCCGGGCTAACCGCATGCACTAAGCTACTAGCTCAAACTCACTCGCCTTGTGAGTACACTACCCACCTCAATTTGAGGTACTACAAAGCTTACTCGCCTGATCTTGGCGATTACCTTACTAACTCCGCAACAGTGATTCCACTTTCACTGTTCGGTCGCTGGAACGACATCTAGAGCTCTCGGACTACTATAACGTCCTCGAGCGCCATGACTCGGCTCTCGCAAGTGGCTATACCCATTGCCTCAATTTCACGAGTCAGTCCACCATTTTCATCCCTACCTGCTCCAGCAGGCGGATACGTGCTTCTATGACATTCGCATGCCCGTATAACGGCAATTGACCACATGATAATGCATGCAATGCTTTAGCGTCAAATATGCCTTGCGCACGATCGCACAATTAAATTATACCTGCCATGATGTCGCCGGCAGCAGTAGGCTCCTCAGCCTAGATCGTCTATCCATGGCCACTCGGCGCCTGACGCGAACCCTCAGGTTGTCCCGACACCGGCGCACGCTCCCTAGACCTTGCCGCAGGTGGCACACCCGCGAGCCGTCTCGGAGCGGAAAAGGCCGTCGCAAGTGTTAAGGTCCGGCTATCCACCTGTGGGCACTCATCCCGTGTATGGCCCGGTTGCCCACACCTGAAACACTTGCCCTCTCGCAGTTCACACTGTTGTGGGTGATGAGGGCCTCCACAAATGATACAGCTCACTGAGGATCGAGTACGGGCACGTGATCGCGAGTGCGAACGCGTTGGAGCTTGTCTGGAACTTGATTGACCACCAGATCCACTCGATGGTCGTCTTTCCTCCTTTTCCTCGCCATAGGCCTCGCACTCCTCCCGCGCGCATGCATTGCCTTGCTCCACCCATAAAGCCCGGTCCAACACCTCGGCAAAAGTCTGCAGTTTAAATGAGTGGACCACCACAAAGATTTCTGGCCGAAGTCCCCGCTCGAAGCAGTCGGCTTTGTCTTTGTCATCCCGCACCACGTATGGGATACAATTCACAATGCGAGAGAATTCTCGCTCATAACCCCTCACCGAGCGGTCACCTTGCTTCAGCTTCCTGAACCTCTCTTGAAGCTTTCTCTTTTCACTATCGGGGAAATAGGCAGAAAACACCAATCCCCGAAACTCTTCCCAAGCCACATGAGGGAGACTGGAAGATCGGTCTCGCTTGACCCCCTTCCACCACGCCTTTGCCGACCCTTGCAAGCAGTGTGCGGAAAAATGCACCTTGTCCCGCTCCAAGGTGTACAAGTCCTCAAACAGGGACTCCATAGAATCGATCCACGTTTCTACGGTCCACGGGTCCATTTCTTCCCCATTGAAGGTAGGCGGATTGAATCCCTTGAACGTCATGAGGGCAGCTAAAGCCCGCTCCCTCTAGGCCTCCACCTCCACATAGGCAGGGGCCGGATTGCCCGACCCAGTCGGAATGGTCTCCGCCGCAACACCACGCTGCACATGGTGCGCCATAACCGGTGCGGTTACCAATTGCTCCACAGTCTCTTGGAGTCTCTTAATCCGCTCCTCCTGGCGCAGGGCAGCCTCCTGCTGTCGCTGCACCGTCTCAGCTTGTTGTTGCACCACTCCAACGAGTGTGGCCAACTGTTCACGAAGCTCCGGGTCTCCACTTGCCCCAGATTGCACAGGGACCTCACTAGGTCCATCCCACGTTGATCTCGTCGGTGATCGCCCACGTGACGCCATCGTATCCTGAAACACGACAACTTTCGTCAAAATTCTCGACCTTCAAGGTCAAGTACAATAGTTTACACAGTCACGGACTCAAATCAGGCGAAAGTCACACAAGGGCGTCTATTCTCATCACTCGGTTTCATGTTGTCGGCCGCCAACATGAACACCCTCGGCTGAGAATAAACCACACCTTGAATCTACCTCTAACATCCTTTTTAGAGGCATACAACACATGACCCAATCGATTCACCCTTCGCCGCAAGTCACAAGTTCTCGTCTCTCACGAGCTTAGGTCCTTATGGTTTACCTTCCTAGGGTCTCCTAGGTCCACCTAGACCATTTCTACGCTCTGATACCACTTTATCTGTCACGCCCCGAGACCGCCTCTTTGGTCGAATTCGGGCGCGCCAACAGACCGCCGAACGGACAGAGTTTCCCCTGTACGTCCAAGGCGTCGCAATCAATACAATTCACGAGGTTCCAAACAGGAACATAATTCATACACAGATTGCATAAGGAAGTATCGAAAACGTAAAACAACTACGCTATTACAAGCATTCATTTGCATTCACATTACATTTACATTTTCTGCCTTTTTCATCCAAATACAATCAATTAGTTACATTTTGTTCATTCTTTTCTTTTCAATACCCCTAAGCTATGCTGACCCCGGGGTACATCTATCTCTGGTCACAAATGGTAGGGCGCTATCTATCGAGCTACGCCCTTTCCTCGCGCCGCCGCGTCGCTCACGTGTGTGGACCTGAAAAACAGTGGGATGAGAACTATATACATAGTTAGTTTCAGTGGGTACGACCACCCAAGGGAAGAGCTCGACCCACCAGGTCCAAAGGAGGCAACATAAGCAGGTTAGTCCAATATATATAAACATATATCATGTGCAAGTAATAAAATCATCCATGCTTATGCCTCAACTAAATGCAATATGAAATCCATGCAAGTAGATCTATCATTTCTACCTTCTATTTCACTATCCACTTTTTATATGCAATTCTCTCCTAAGGTTTTACTTACCTTAGCCAAGGTCAAACCCGACTCACTCTTGAGTCAATTATCCACAGCTTACCGCCTTACCTGACTTAGCCACCTGGCGGCGAAATCGTCGCACACGCCAACAATGGCTCAAGTCACTAGGTGGCGTAATCCTTTACCTGACTTAGCCACCTGGCGGCGAAATCGTCGCACACGCCAACAATGGCTCAAGTCACTGGGCGGCGAAATCGTCGCACACACCCCGGGTATCCAGCCTACGGCGGTGAAATCGTCGCACACGCCTGAGCTGATACCAAAACCCATCAAGATCACTAGATGTGCACATCTCTCCATTTCCAAGTCAACCTTTCTAGGTTCATAGTCACATGTCCAAGTGGTCATCCTACCACTATGCTTTCCAACCTATGTTCAATAACACTAGGTTCCATGACATTTCATCTCAAGTGGTCTACCTACCACTATGTTATTCCACCTAGGTTTACCCACCCTAGGTTCATCACCTGATCCAACCTATGTTTAATAACACTAGGTTTAATACCATCACATTCCAACCTATGTTCAATGACACTAGGTTTACTACCATAACATTCCAACCTATGTTCAATGACACTAGGTTTACTACCATCACATTCCAACCTATGTTCAATGACACTAGGTTCAATGTCCAATCATGTTATTCGTTATCCTAGTTGTCCACACCTAGGATTCATGACATCTAGCACTTGTATCCAACTTGTCGAGTTCTCTAATCTTCCTAGAGTTCATCGACCCTATGTTCACATCCACACCTAGGCATACACACACATATATACATATACGCTCATATGTCACCATTTGCCTAGCGTTATACGTCCAATGGTAGATAATTTATCCTAAGTAGCATATAACCTATGCCTACTCATTTACCCAATTAGTCTACCATTACATGCATCAATAAGATAACATTAAACTTTACTCTTTGGCATGGAAGTGACCTAATCACTTCGGTAAGCACAACCCACCTCACAATACCTCCGATTGCTTGTAGACACTTGCAATCGGGCTCTAATCCTCGGCTTCAAGCTTGGTCTTCAAGCTCCTAGCCCTAACACACATATATAGGATTCGTTAATACGAGTCGAACTCAAAACAATTTCGTTTCTTGCAGTTCGACGAAATTGAGTTGTCCCGCGTGTTTCGCTAACCTCTAATTTTCATAATTTTCTGACACTGTGAATTTTCTGCTAAAAAATCAGCTCCGTTTCTTACAGAAAATTCTAAATCTCCTGTTTTCGTTCCAATTTCAGCACAAGTTACTTACAACTTATATTATACTTCTCTAAGTCCAATAAAAATAGTATCTCACACTATTTTTATTTTCACTTACTTTTATATTAAAAATTCGGTACACTACAGTTACTTTCGCCATAGTCAATCTCGTCTCTCACGAGTCTAAGTCCTATAATCCAACTTGCCTAAGGTTTTCTAGGTCCACAATGACTTAATCCTAGGCTCTGATACCACTATAATCTGTCACGCCCCGGGGCCCCAGCGGAAGCCCACCCGGGCGCATGCCCAGACCCGCCGTGTACACAAGTAACCCAATGCACACAAGGCGTCTAAAACAATCATACAATAAAGGAATAAAGCGAGTAATCCTATCATGATAATCAGAGCATACATACTAAACAAGTAAGGTCTCAAGGTGGAAGTATGAACTACAATAAAAGAGTAAAGCCACAACATAAGTTTAATACAATAATATACCCAAAACGGGGCATAGGGTAGTCTCTACGAAAGTGGTCGATACAAAAACACCTCCCAAATAAAATACAAGAAAGGTGCTCTACCTAGTCGCTAGCTCCCTCACGCACTAGCTAGACGCGATGCCCTTGCCGTGATCCCTAGCCTCTCCCGCAGTGGAAGGCTCTGAATAAAACAACAAACCCCAGGGGGGTGAGAACTATTATTCAATAGTTCCCAGTGGGTAAGCCGCCGAGAGGAGCGGAGTACACCACTAGGTCAACTGAGGCAAAGTAAAGGTTAGGTACAAATAAGCATAATTATAATCGAAATTTAATTCTACTATGCCTCAAGATGTGATCATATAAACATGAACTATTCTACCCAAGCACATGTGTAAGTATGCAATATTTCACCTCTTGCTATATGAATGTTCACTTTTGCATATAACTATAAGCATGTAGTCATAAAGAATACAATAAGGGGATGTTCACTTGTGCCGAGCCTAATGGCTCCGTGGTAGTCAACACCCTCACGCTTTGGTGAGCCTTACCCACGGCGGTTCCATTTCGGCGCTCTCTCTAATACACGGGCGAAATAACTATCGCGAGGCCAACTCCGGAGTGCCGGCTTGTAGGGAGCGACCCTCACAAGCATGTGTAAACGAGCATAGTGGCCAACAAGCAACAATCAACCATAATAATATCATTCGTCATGTCTAAAAATATGGAAAACTAACTAATGTCCAATACTAGGTCGTGATGTCCATCTTGTTATTCATCTAAATGGAATGTCATACGTTTAACTTCACATTGTGATCTTAACATGCCATATGTCATATATACTCTATAACTAGTCCAACAAGTTAAGTGTCAAAGAGTATTTCCAAATCCATTGTCCATCTAACATCACAAATGTCTCTACTCCTTTAAGCAAGCAAATCAACGAGTACATGAATGAAATATTCAATTTCCATAGTCAACCATGATGCACTATGCTTAAAACTATGCAAACTTCCTACTACATAGGACATACAATTTGCATCTATATAGCACATGAATTTCATGCATTCTAAAATTCTACCATGTCATAATTAGTATGAATATGCACTAATTCAAGCTCTTAAGCTACAATGAAGATATAGGGGGAGTTCACCCATTTCGGTGAGGTCAAACCCACCGGAGACCCTTCGGAAACTCACAGTATCCGAAAACAAAGTTGTCCCCTCGATTTCTAGCACCCTAAAGAAGATTTCTATGGGGTTAGAAACGTCGAACGAACATTTCGAAAAACGTCATAATAAAAGGGAAAAAAGGGTGGAATTACCTTAGATCAAGAATCTCTTGTCCAAAACCCAAAATAAAGTTAGGAAGCTTCAAATCCAACCTAACATAACATTCTACACCCATCAATTCCCATTCAAAAGCCTAGAATCAAGAAATCCTAAAATAAACCCTAGGTTTACCATATCAAGGTTTCAACAACAAAAACCCAATTTATCTACAAAAGAGGGTTAACAAGAGGAAGACTCACCTCTTTAGAGCTCCAAACAAGGTCCAAGGAAGCTAGGTTTGGAGATAAACCTCAAACAAGCTCTCCTCTCCTCCACCACGTTCCTCCAAGAGCAAGCTAGCAAGCTTGAGTGCAAAGGAGAAGGAAAAGGAGATCAAACCCTAGGTTTCCATCACCATGGAGACAAAAATCTAGAGAGAGAAAGGGAGAAAACCTACCTTTTTCTCCTAAGTCCACAGCACAAATGGCTGTGAGGGGGGGGGTGTGAAGGGTTAAGTTACATGTTGTAACAATTGCCCTAACACCCCTCCAAAAGCCAACATTCGCAAAACAGCTCAAAACAGAATTTTCGGCTCTGTATACCGGTATGCGTATGGGCATACCGGTATCTTGCCAGGAATCCTGCAAACCCGAGCCTCGGCCAAACAGGCCACGCGAAGGGATTCCGGTATGGAAAAATGCCAGTACCGGTACTAATCGCTTCAGTACCGGTACGCGATTCACATACCAGAATACCAACCCATTCCGGTATCTCCAGCGGAATTCCGCAGAACCCGAGAGCTGCGCAATCCAGTTATTCACTAGATTCCAGTATCCCAAAGTCACATACCGGTACGCAATGTCAAACCTGCAGTTTTTGCAGAATTTGACTTCCGGAGTCCGTTTTCTAACTTCTCAAGTCCCGAAAACGCTCCCAAGTGCTCGAATACAACCAAAACCTCCAGACTAGCACGAGGTACTATTCTCACACTAGAACCTTGCGAATTTGCTAAAGTTCAGTGTACCACAGAAGGTCTCACGAAAATTCTTATAAGAGGGTGGTAAAGAACATAATAATTAAAGGGCTTCATCCTCCTCCTCGATTTTAACATCTATCGAGCGGAGATCCATAATAAGAGAATTAAATTCATCTAAATGCGATTTAATAGAGGTACCTTCCGCCATGTGCAACATGAAGAGACGTTGCTTCAAATATAATTTGTTGGTGAGAGATTTCGTCATGTAGAGAGACTCCAATTTAAGCCAAAGCCCTGCTGCGGTCTTTTCATCTAAGACCTCGCGCAATACCTCATCGGATAGACATAATTGTATTGCCGTAAGAGCTTTGTCATCAATCTCCTCCTTCTGCTCCGCCGTCAAAGAGTCGGCCATCTTTTCTTTTCCCAACAATGCCTTCTGCAATTCTTGCTGCGTTAATATATCACGCATCTTGACTTGCCATAATGCGAAACTGTTGGTCCTGTCAAATTTCTGAATCTCAAACTTCGTCGGCATCTTAATCCTCAAAGGGAATAGAAAGGCTCTGATACCAGTTTGTTAGAAATTCGGAACGACGAAAAATAGATCCAGAAAAATAATTAATGCGGAACAAAAAAAAGATAAGAAAAGAACACACCGAGATAACCTATGTCCACGGGCGAAGACGGAGCAAATACTTTATTAATGTCGAAAAGGCGGAGTACAAAGAAAATCTCTCAAAAGAACCAAAACTTAATTAGATCCGAAATACCGAAATCTGCATCCGTACAAGCGACTCCAAATATTGGCTCGGCTTAATTGATGCTAGAAACTCCTCATTACCGTACAAGAATACCAAGAAAAATGAGGCTGGGATCTCTCTCACCCGTACGGACATCTCCTTACTTAATTAGGATGAGATGAATTAGAGTTGGGCTCCTCCACCGTACGGACCAAGAAGTTGACTTGGTCAACTCTCTCCAAAATATGCATGGCTCTTAATTTGAGTCCCCGCGGCTGCATTAATTTGGCCGTAGCATGTATATATAATACATGTCTCCAAACTATAGTCTAATTCTAATTCGATTAGAATTAATCTTCTAGTCGTAATCCATATATGCCAAATTAAATCTAAATAATATATTATCCTAATTAGATTATGATTTAACTTAAATTTAGATAACTACAAATCTAAACCAAATAATAACAGTAATAATGTCATTCACGAACAAAATGATAGTAATAATAATCAAAGAAACCACTAAAAAATTTATCACGACCCAAACCACCTCCTAATTTGAATCGCGACCAACACACCTCCGTATGATTCAAACCTGAAATTCGAGTTTGAATCCTATGGAACTACAAAGCTTTAAGTGAGAGTGACCTTCATCTATCGAGACTCGGGGGTTAACCATAGTTGCGCAACAGAATAGCTAATCATACATGCAATAATAATATAGATCGTTCAAGCAATATGAATATCTAATTTAAGTGCAACCTCAGCATGTAATCCACACTAGATATACTATACAGTCCTACCTGTAAAACACTAAGTATGAAATCTAGGCAATTAGGATAAATTAGAAAGAATTAACCACCTGTACAGAAATCAATAATCAAGAGAGATACAGCTCAAACTAGGAATCTAATAAATCAATCGACTGGTATGTATCAAGGACAATCTAAGGAGATTCTGTCATGCATTATGCACTATACCGGAGCGTAGAACACAAACTTATCCAATCAGCTGATTCGTCTAATAATGCGACTCAGCAACCCAAACATCATCTCCATATCCGTACAGCCCCACTCCAAGCATCACATGTCACTCCAAACTAACTCGTCATAACCCAACATGGATCATCAGGCATATATTATTCATCCTTACTGATACTATCTGGACGTACCTCTCTTGTCCTGTATATACCTTGCCATTTATTATCAGGCATGCACCGATCAACTGGTCTGAACGAAACATTTTCCAGCATAATATCCCCCACAATGCATTAATTCTAGCTCCTCGGTACCTTGCATGTACCCTAGCATGCGTTATTAAGCATACGAACGTTAGTATCTGATCTAACCCTATACCTACCAGGGATAGGTTATCACGCCCCGGCATGTTAGCACACATTCACTCATCATAACCTATTCGGACAAAAAATTTAGGCTAAATTACAGAAAAACCCCTGTCAATACGCGCTTTTTCACTTTCCCCCCGTCATTCAAAAATCTACACTTTGCCCCCTCAAAAATAAAAAATGTTCACTTCGGCCCCCGCCGTCAGCGTTTCGTTAGGGTTCCGTTTATATCATATTTTTTATACCCAAAATACCCCTGAAAACCCACATCTTCCTCCTCCTTCCTCACCGACATCCTCAGCCGCGCCGCCTCGCCCGACTCCGCCGCCTCGCTCTCGCCCTCGCCTTCGCGTTATCCGTGCCCAGATGCATGTCCTTGGCCTTCTCTACCGCCTCACCCTCGCCCTCGCCCACCTCTCCGCCCATACCCACCACGATCTCCTCCCTAGAGTCGCCGAAATAAAGGGGCCGCGAGCATGCTGGAGGAGCAGGGGAGCGGGTGAGGAAATGGTGCTGCAACTGGGGTCGAAAAAGGCGCCGGCGAAGGTGCAGGATCAGTAGGTTGGGGGAGAAGACGAAGAAGAAGAGGGTAATTTGGTCATTTTGTCACACCGTACCTCCCTGTGAACATTTTTCGTTTTTCGAGGGGGCAAAGTGTAGGTTTTTGAATAACAGGGGAGAAAGTAAAAAATCGAATTTTGATAGAAAGGTTTTGTGTAATTTAGCCAAAAATTTATAGGCCTATTTGGTATTAAGAACTGCCAAACATTACAACAGTGGAAGAGTTGTTGGCAAAAGTGTATAAAAATATAATTATTATGTTTTCAAGTGGGATCGAAGAGGTTCTAACGTTATCGACTCATTGTTATATATGCTATGTGATATTTCAACGAAAACGAATATACTATTTTTTTAATCATAATTTTTACCACATGTAACATAATCTATCTACAGTTTCAAACATAGCCTAAAACTTTTCACAGGGGTAGTTATATTTTGTTTTTTGTTTTTATAATGTTTTGGGGATACAGAGGGGACTTGTGCTGTTCTCTGAGTTGGAAGAATATTGGTAGTGGTCAGGTTTCAGACAGCCTTGGCTTTTAAGCAAAACAAAACTGCCAATGATAATTAAGGCGGCAAAGGTTAAGACTTAAAAGAGTTGCATGGTAACATTAATTTGGATTCCAAACATTGTACATAATAAGAGGAACTGCATGTAGGCCAGAAGCAAAATTAAGGTCTCCTTCGGCCTCAGACTCCGGATTCGATCTTGTGGCAAGTGTAAGCACCGTTCAGTTTAAACCGAATTACCGAATTGTAGTACACTGAACTTTAGCAAATTACGGAGTTCTAGTGAGAGAATAGTGACTTCTACTATTCAGGAGTTTTGAGTTGAGTTTGGTGAGCTTCGGAGTGTTTTCGGGACTTGAAAAGTGCGAAAACGGACTCCGGGAGTCAAAATCTGTAGAAGTGCAGATTTTGCATTGCATACCGGTATCTGGGTTAGGGATACCGGAATCCAGTGAAGACTGGTTGTGCGCAACTCTCGGGTTCTGCGGAATTCGGCAGCGGATACCGGAATAGGTTGGCATTCCGGTATGTGCAACTCGCATACCGGTACTGAAGTGATTAGTACCGGTACTGGAATTGGCATACCGGAATGTGGTTGCGCAGCTTGCTGGGCGAGGCTCGGGTTTTGCAAAATTTGTGCAGTATACCGGTATACACATGCGCATACCGGTATACAATGCTGCAGAATGCATTTTGTGCAGTTTTACAATTTTGACTTTTTGAGGGGCCTAAGTGGATTTTGTGCATTGGGTTAAGTACCCCTTCACCCCCTCTTATGTTGTTTTGGCTGAGGGATGGAGGAGAAGGAAAGGTAGGTTTCCCTCTCTCTCTCTCTAGATTTTCTTGCCCCCAACCCCCTAGATATTGGGTTTTGATCTCTTTTCTCTTCTCCTTTTGCTTGTTGCTTGCTAGAGGAGCTCGTGGCTTTTGAGGAGAGCTTGTTGATGGGCCTAGCTTCAACCCTAGCTTGTGTAAGCCCGGTTGGAAGCTTGATTTGAGGTTAGTAAACTCTCTTACAACCTCTATTTGTGATTTTTGCATGAGATTTGCTTAGAAAACCTAGTTTCTTAGAAATTAGGGTTTTGTTTAGGGTTTCGTGATTGTGAGCCCTTGAGGTGGAATTGATGGGTGTAGAATGTTGTTGTAGGTTAGATTTGAAGATCTCTAACCTCAATTAGGACTTAGAACAAGTTTTACTTGCTCAAGGTAATTTCCACCCATTTACCTCATTGGTTTTTGGTGGTTTTCGAAATTGCTTGTTCGATACCCCTAACCCCTTGGAAAATTATCTTAGGGTATGAGAAGCTCGAGGGACAACTTCGTTTCGAAGTACTGCGAGGTTGCGACGGGTATCCGGTGGGTCTGACCTCACCGAAATGGGTGAACTCCCCCTATGTCTCCTATCTTGTTATAGGATTGATTAGATGCATAATTATGATAATTATGACATGATGAAAATTGTGATTGCATGAGACATACATGTTGTGTAGGAAAAGTGCATATTTCATATAGTATGGCATTATGATGACAATATGCATGCTAGAGTATTTGTGCTAGTAGTGTAATGATGCATTATGAAATGCTAATTAGGTTATGCATGCTAGAAAGGAGCATCATAGGAGACACTACTTGGTGGTTGAATTAGTAAATTCTCTTGCATACTAGAGTATGCTTGTATAGAGAAAAGAGAAGTTATGGCAAATGCATGATAAGTTGTTGCACCTCATCTAGGTGAGCAACTTTGACGGTCATCGTGACTTTGGGCTCGACCTTTAGGTCGTGGAAATGATCCCGTGTTTAAGACATGAGGAATGAAATTCCATTTGCATTGATAATTATAATTGATTAAACGTGAGTCCATTGGGTTATTTAAACACTTGCATGATAGCTTTATACTCTATGTAGTAGAGGTTGTTGTAGCTTATGCATGGCATGAATATGGACTCGTTGGCATCGTAGAATGCATTGTTATAGCATTGTAGAATGCATGGATTATAGCATTAGTATAATGCATAGTTTTGGCATTTGTAGAATGCATGAGATGTGGCATTAGAATAATGCATGGTTTATGCACTTAGTAAACAAAGAGATGGACATTTACATGTTAGAGACATGGACATATTGGTAGGGACATACCAACGGAAAATTTGAGAACAACAAGACATCGTGGACATTTAGCATATTGGCTATTGAATGTAGTAAACATGACATGACATGTCTTGACATAGTGTGAGGTTAAACATATTGTATTTCACTTAGGTGAATAATTAGGTTGACATTACGACATAATGTTAGACCTTTGGACATCGGTTGGCTATTCCATGTTAGAGACATGACGAACGTATTTCCTATGCTGTTGACTATGCTTGTTATGCCATTGTGCTCATTCGCACATGCTTGTGAGGGTCGCTCCCTACAAGCCGGCAGCTCCGGAGTGGGCCTTTCGCGATGTTGATCACCTGTGTGCAGGTTATATGGGCGCCGAAGTGGATTGCCGTGGGGGAGGCTCATTCTAGCGAGAATGTTGACTACCACGGGGCCATTAGGCACGGCTCAAGCCAAGACTTGAGAAGTCTTTTATGGTAGGAAATATCGTGAGGAATGTGGCATTTGACACCCTAATTAATTGATGCATATACATGTAGTGTATGGACATAGCATTGGGTGGTGACCTTGTGGCATTACATGTAGTGAGACAATAACATGACTTGGCACACTAGTGGTTAGTGAACATAACATACATATTGTTGGGAACAAGTCATATAGTTCATACATGTAGTAGAAAAATTGGATGTACATTACATACTTGTAGTTGGAGACAAGTCATATGTGTAATAGTAAAACTTGACATATAGTGAGTTTATTACATTATAGCATATGTGATTGATCATGGCATTAATTTGACATGCATGAAATTTGTGTAATTAAATGTTGAGCTTATGACAATAGAGCATATTCATGTTCATGTAGATGAGTTAGTCATTGGAGGCATGATAGTTGTAGAACTATCTGTTTAGCATTTAATATTTTATGCTTTATGTTTCGTTATACTATCTTGCCTCAGTTGACCTAGCGGTGTAATTCGCCACTCTCGGCGGCTTACCCACTGGGAACTATTGATTAATAGTTCTCACCCCCATTGTTGTTGGGTTTTTATTTCAGAGCCTTCCGCAGCAGGAGAGGCTTGGGATCGTGGCGAGGGGTTAGCAGCTAGCTAGAGCCTCTACGGTGTTGTTGTAGGCATACCATGGGTTTCCTTTCATTGTATTTTGAATGAAAGATGTATAGTTTTGTTGGTTGATTGATCTATTAGTTGATAAGATGTATAATTCTATTGTATATCTTGAGATTTTAGTTGTGTGGATTTTGTTTTAATTGTAGAACTATGTTCTCGCTCTGATCACCCTGTTTAGGATGTATTCCTTATTCTATTGGATTTATGTTATTGTAGACGCCTTGTGTACATTGTGTTTGCTTTGAGGTACACGGCGGGTCTGTGCACGTGCCTGGTAGGCTCCCACGAGGGCCCGGGGCGTGACAGATTATTGTGGTATCAGAGCCTAGGGTTAAGTCTTAGTGGACCTAGTAAACCTTAGGCAGGTTGGACGATAAGAAATAGGAACGTGAGAGACGAGATCTCTTGTGACTTATGGGCGAAAGTATTATGATTGGGTCATTTCTAAGACTCCAAAGGAGTTGGAGTTAGATCGGAGTGAACCATTTCTATACCCTTGGAGGGTCACGTTGGCGGCCGACAACGTGACATCGGGGAATAGTGGGAGTCCACTTCATTACTTTCGCATGATTGGGGTTATAGTTTTGTGTGGGGATGCGTTGGCGTGGGGTGTTTTACCTGCGCATGTTTTGCTTGTTGCAGCTTGAGTGGTGAACGACGCGCTCGATGACGGCCGAGGCAGCCGAGGCGGGAACCCTGCATCCTCCGGATTTGGTGAGATATTAAGTTGGGAGAACAACTGGCAAATTCAGCGAGTACGGTGGAACGGCGATCATTTATGATGCTACTCCAAGTTGAGGCTTTGCGCCGGCAGACGAGAGGATTAAGCAACTGGAGGATTTGTCGATCCAGTTGGTAGTCGACCTCAAGAAATTTTATGAGAATGCGAATCGTACCTTGATAAGGGCGAGAGACGCGGAGACCGTTGGGGACGGCAAAGGAGCTACTAAGAGTGGCAAGTCTAATGTAAGAGGACAATCAAGGTGTTCCAAGAGAAATTGATTTCGAGAAGTGGATCTTCAGCAGGATGAAGAGGGACGTCGAATCCTCACCAGCTATAGTGATGTGTGAGCGGTGGAGTCCGCACGTACCCGATGATGCTCTTGGAATTGAGGCAGGTGCTCCCTTCGTGGCCAGGTGGGCCATTCCCCGTGGGAGTGATTGAGGAGAATAATGTCGACGATATTGGGATCGACTTCGCGCGGCCGGCTTTGGATGTGTGCGTGCCTGCATGACGGGCGGATGATGATGCAGCGACGATGGAGGTTGTCGCAGCTCGTAGAATTGGAGCTTGTTTGTTGTTTGTTATGATTGTAGCTTTGGATCGGCTGTTTGCCGAATGCATGGCAGGGAACTCATTCCTTGTTGTTGCAGATCGAGTGGTCCTGAGTGCTTGGACTTGTGAGTACTGTTCTTGTACTCCGTTAGCTTTGGATGTTTCTGTGCGCCAACGAAGCGATTGGCTTTATTTGGCTGAAAGCGTATAGTTCTGATTTGAACTTGGGCTGGCTCTTCGGCTATCTGATTGCCGATGAGTGTGTGAGCCGAGCTGTAGTGCTTTGGGAACTTGGACACGAAATAGTGTTTTCAGAGGGCTTGGAGGTTCGCTATTTGCGATGATTGTTTCACCCGCCCAAGCCTGGTTGTTGGCTGAGTGGGCGCGTGGCCTTTGGGCCAGCACCTTTGGTGAGTGTTGAGAATCCTCAAAAGCGAGGATGCCTCTTGTGAGGGAGTTGCTTGTGCAATCCCGGTTGTGTTGTGAGAGTTGAAGGCTTGGTCTGGAGACCTCTTTTGCCTAGTGTTTCATCTTGTGGAGTGTAGATCTCGTTTGTTTTGAGCGGATGGGTCATTTCGACTGTGAGTCGACTATCGTGAACTCGGTAGGGTCACGATGAAGGATATGCACCCGTAGTCGAGATCTGTTGATCTGTTTGATCAAGCTCCATGAATTCTAGTTTTCTCGAGGGTAGTTGCAATCTAAGTACTACTCTCGTTGAGTTTGAGTTTGAGTTTGAACCGAGGGTAACTTGTTTACTCGGTGTAGGCATTACGAAATTATTGTGATGTCGTTTAAGCTGTTGATGCTCTTGTGTGTTGTGATGTTTGGCCATTCTGGGTGTCTTTGTCTCTGTGCGCATCGACGACTTATTGGAAGTCGAGGGGCGATGAAGACCATAAAGATTTCTTTGAACGAGGACTGCAAGTGCTTCAGATTGAAGGCGTGCTGATTTGGTTGTGAGGACTAGTGTCCCTTGGCAGTTGATGTCAAAATGGATATGAGTGGAGATCTCAAGGAAATCAACCATCCATAGTGGATTGGGACAAGCGGATGTGATCGAAGTTCAAACTTCTTAGTTTGATTGGTTGTTATGGATTATTGTGGGGAGATTATTGAGTTGTCTACTCCTTTCATTTGACTCACACATAAAGGGATTAAATCTTTGGAAAGATAGGTGTGAGAGAAGTTTCTTGGAATTGTTGGTATGGTTGACGACCGCCAACCTTGGTTACCCCAAAGGCGGGTTATGTGCTTTGTAGTTATGTTTCTCTCCACGGATTGAGTGACACTCTGGTGTGAAATAGAGAGGTAGTATTGACCTTTCGGCAAGTAAGAGAATGCAAGAGGAAGCGCCAAATTGTAATTTGGAATTGATTGCCATTTGCTTGGAAAATGTGGCAAGTTTATTATTGATAGTGGTGTGAAGTGCACCCAGCTCTTAATGTTGGAATGCCTCTTCACTCAAGGAAATGAGTTGAAGCTGTGAAAACAGGTTAGAGGCTGATGTATTAGAGTTATCGATGAGATGTGGAATATGATGTGATATCTATCCTTTGGATCGGATCACGGGAGTTAGCCTTGATCCCGACTGATAAATGGTGCAACCGAGATCAAGAGTGTTGCGACGGACGAATTCCTTGTGGACTGTCAGGAAGTGTCTTGACGGTGGAACCGACAAGTTGTACCTGTGATAGCAGGATTTATGAGATAGGCTAAGTAAAGGCTATCTACCTTGGATAGAGGATGATTGCCGGAGTCTCCGGAGTTGGATTGTCTCGCTTCTAAGCTAGACGTGATGATTGTTGAGAGGTTGTGAGTAGGAGTAACTATTCGCCTGAGTTGGATTGAGGAAATTTTGCGCAAGTATACTTTGGAAAATTTATGTAAATGCATAGGGCATCTAGCTCTATCGCTTTGGAATTTGAGCCATTGGATGACTCTCGGTGAGAGATAGGATTTTAAGCATCTGAATCTGATGATCTGAGTGTGATACTTGGTTAAGGAAATCCAAGAGCTTTGTGTATGAAGAATCTAAGTTTCAGATTCTTTGGACTATTTGAGACCCTGAGGCAAATGGGCCTAGTGGCATGTGGAGATGTTTCACTTCAGAATTATTGATGGTATATGAAGTGGGAGGACGCTCCGAGCGAGTATTGGAATTCTTCCCCGATGGTGGATGACGTTTCCTTAGAGCTGCATGGAGATCTAAACTTCAAGGAGCAGTGGTTGTGGATTGGACTTGTGGAATGTAGGAATTCGAGATTGTCACTATTCCTACTACAAGATGCTTCGGAGCAACATCTTGGGCGCGATGCATAGTGTGAGAGCTGGAGGCTTCACTTCGAGGGCGATGCTTTATCCCCTTTGGTTTTGCTGTTTGTTGTTGATTGTTGATCCGTAGTTTCACGGACGAAACTCCTTTTTAGGAGGGGAGTATGTAGTACACTGAACTTTAGCAAATTGCGGAGTTCTAGTGAGAGAATAGTGGCTTCTACTATTCAGGAGTTTTGAGTTGAGTTTGGTGAGCTTCGGAGTGTTTTCGGGACTTGAAAAGTGCGAAAACGGACTCCGAGAGTCAAAATCTGTAGAAGTGCAGATTTTGCAATGCATACCGGTATCTGGGTTAGGGATACCGGAATCCAGTGAAGACTGGCTGTGCGCAGCTCTCGGGTTCTGCGGAATTCGGCAGCGGATACCGGAATAGGTTGGCATTCCGGTATGTGCAACTCGCATACCGGTACTGAAGTGATTAGTACCGGTACTGGAATTGGCATACCAGAATGTGGTTGCGCAGCTTGCTGGCCGAGGCTCGGGTTTTGCAAAATTTGTGCAGTATACCGGTATACACATGCGCATACCGGTGTACAATGCTGCAGAATGCATTTTGTGCAGTTTTGCAATTTTGGCTTTTTGAGGGGCCTAAGTGGATTTTGTGCATTGGGTTAAGTACCCCTTCACCCCCTCTTATGTTGTTTTGGCTGAGGGATGGAGGAGAAGGAAAGGTAGGTTTCCCTCTCTCTCTCTCTAGATTTTCATGCTCCCAACCCCCTAGATCTTGGGTTTTGATCTCTTTTCTCTTCTCTTTTTGCTTGTTGCTTGCTAGAGGAGCTCGTGGCTTTTGAGGAGAGCTTGTTGGTGGGCCTAGCTTCAACCCTAGCTTGTGTAAGCCCGGTTGGAAGCTTGATTTGAGGTTAGTAAACTCTCTTACAACCTCTATTTGTGATTTTTGCATGAGATTTGCTTAGAAAACCTAGTTTCTTGGAAATTAGGGTTTTGTTTAGGGTTTCGTGATTGTGAGCCCTTGAGGTGGAATTGATGGGTGTAGAATGTTGTTGTAGGTTAGATTTGAAGATCTCTAACCTCAATTAGGACTTAGAACAAGTTTTACTTGCTCAAGGTAATTTCCACCCATTTACCTCATTGGTTTTTGGTGGTTTTCGAAATTGCTTGTTCGATACCCCTAACCCCTTGGAAAATTATCTTAGGGTATGAGAAGCTCGAGGGACAACTTCGTTTCGAAGTACTGCGAGGTTGCGACGGGTATCCGGTGGGTCTGACCTCACCGAAATGGGTGAACTCCCCCCTATGTCTCCTATCTTGTTATAGGATTGATTAGATGCATAATTATGATAATTATGACATGATGAAAATTGTGATTGCATGAGACATACATGTTGTGTAGGAAAAGTGCATATTTCATATAGTATGGCATTATGATGACAATATGCATGCTAGAGTATTTGTGCTAGTAGTGTAATGATGCATTATGAAATGCTAATTAGGTTATGCATGCTAGAAAGGAGCATCATAGGAGACACTACTTGGTGGTTGAATTAGTAAATTCTCTTGCATACTAGAGTATGCTTGTATAGAGAAAAGAGAAGTTATGGCAAATGCATGATAAGTTGTTGCACCTCATCTAGGTGAGCAACTTTGACGGTCATCGTGACTTTGGGCTCGACCTTTAGGTCGTGAAAATGATCCCGTGTTTAAGACATGAGGAATGAAATTCCATTTGCATTGATAATTATAATTGATTAAACGTGAGTCCATTGAGTTATTTAAACACTTGCATGATAGCTTTATACTCTATGTAGTAGAGGTTGTTGTAGCTTATGCATGGCATGAATATGGACTCGTTGGCATCGTAGAATGCATTGTTATAGCATTGTAGAATGCATGGATTATAGCATTAGTATAATGCATAATTTTGGCATTTGTAGAATGCATGAGATGTGGCATTAGAATAATGCATGGTTTATGCACTTAGTAAACAAAGAGATGGACATTTACATTTTAGAGACATGGACATATTGGTAGGGACATACCAACGGAAAATTTGAGAACAACAAGACATCGTGGACATTTAGCATATTGGCTATTGAATGTGGTAAATATGACATGACATGTCTTGACATAGTGTGAGGTTAAACATATTGTATTTCACTTAGGTGAATAATTAGGTTGACATTACGACATAATGTTAGACCTTTGGACATCGGTTGGCTATTCCATGTTAGAGACATGACGAACGTATTTCCTATGCTGTTGACTATGCTTGTTATGCCATTGTGCTCATTCGCACATGCTTGTGAGGGTCGCTCCCTACAAGCCGGCAGCTCCGGAGTGGGCCTTTCGCGATGTTGATCGCCTGTGTGCAGGTTATATGGGCGCCGAAGTGGATTGCCGTGGGGGAGGCTCATTCTAGCGAGAATGTTGACTATCACGGGGCCATTAGGCACGGCTCAAGCCAAGACTTGAGAAGTCTTTTATGATAGGAAATATCGTGAGGAATGTGGCATTTGACACCCTAATTAATTGATGCATATACATGTAGTGTATGGACATAGCATTGGGTGGTGACCTTGTGGCATTACATGTAGTGAGACAATAACATGACTTGGCACACTAGTGGTTAGTGAACATAACATACATATTATTGGGAACGAGTCATATAGTTCATACATGTAGTAGAAAAATTGGATGTACATTACATACTTATAGTTGGAGACAAGTCATATGTGTAATAGTAAAACTTGACATATAGTGAGTTTATTATATTAGAGCACATGTGATTGATCATGGCATTAATTTGACATGCATGAAATTTGTGTAATTAAATGTTGAGCTTATGACAATAGAGCATATTCATGTTCATGTAGATGAGTTAGTCATTGGAGGCATGATAGTTGTAGAACTATCTGTTTAGCATTTAATATTTTATGCTTTATGTTTCGTTATACTATCTTGCCTCAGTTGACCTAGCGGTGTAATTCGCCACTCTCGGCGGCTTACCCACTGGGAACTATTGATTAATAGTTCTCACCCCCATTGTTGTTGGGTTTTTATTTCAGAGCCTTCCGCAGCAGGAGAGGCTTGGGATCGTGGCGAGGGGTTAGCAGCTAGCTAGAGCCTCTACGGTGTTGTTGTAGGCATACCATGGATTTCCTTTCATTGTATTTTGAATGAAAGATGTATAGTTTTGTTGGTTGATTGATCTACTAGTTGATAAGATGTATAATTCTATTGTATATCTTGAGATTTTAGTTGTGTGGATTTTGTTTTAATTGTAGAACTATGTTCTCGCTCTGATCACCCTGTTTAGGATGTATTCCTTATTTTATTGGATTTATGTTATTGTAGACGCCTTGTGTATATTGTGTTTGCTTTGAGGTACACGGCGGGTCTGTGCACGTGCCTGGTAGGCTCCCACGAGGGCCCGGAGCGTGACACGAATTGAGCTGATCTTCTTTTTTGATCAATTTGGTTTTGTTTTATAAGCTATTTTGATTTGGTTCGGGTATGCATAAATCGAATTAAACCGAATTTTAGTCAGGTCGGTTTGGTTTTACAAGTAATTCAGTCCGGTGTGGATTCGCAAATTGAGAACCAGAAAAACCAAATAGAGTTAATTAACCAAGCTTTGAATCATTTATTAAGATAAAATTAATTAAGCTCATATCTTATTTTAGTGGTTGAATATATTATACCGCAAATAAGGAAATTCTAAATAAAGTGAACCCATTGATGCTCATCGCTATTCCCTAGCTTGCAGAGAGAAGTCGTCCTGTACGAGTACGGCTTTTCTAAAAAGTCTTTAAATTTCTTTATTATTATTATTATTATTATTGAAAAGAAGTTACTTTGACATATGATATGTAGCTCCAAAGCCGATTGGAGCTTCCGGTAGGACCATAGAAATGAAATGAATACAGCGTGCGAGTTTTCTTACTTCCTCCAAACTCTTTAAACTTGTATAAATTTTTGGCCTTTGCATTTCTAGTTAAAGTCTCTTACTTGCTTGGTCACGCTTCTATTTTTAGGTTTTTAGTAATAGTAACTTTTAGCAGAGTAGTTGGTTAACAAAAAAGTTCAAAAAATAAGTTTCTTATGTCAAAAAAAGAAGAAGCAGACTTAATTAATTTATTTCTATAGAGAAAACCAGTTAAAGTACTTCTATTTTTGTAATGCCTTTTTTCTTAATGCAGTACTCAGCTAAATATAAAAAATATTAAAACATCGTTATTTAACCGTTTAAACTTTTAGAGTACAACGGTTGTTTCATATAGTATCAGAGTAGAAGGTCCTGAGTTCGAATCACGTCAGGCTCCTAGTATTATTATAATATATAAATAAAAATAGGATCAACCTTCCCACTCACTACACTCAATGGAAGGTCAATATCCCTTCCCACTCACTACACTCAATGGAAGGTCAATATTCCTTTCATATTATATAACTTAGATCTAATCCCAATATAACTTTGATTAGTAAAGTTAAATAATTAGGTGAGAGATCCCAAAGCAGCTGGTTTCATTGTGGATTGGGAAAGCTCTAATTGGAATGGACTGTTCAACAACCAAATTGTCATCGCTATGGCCCATCAGAAAATTGAATTTTTAATTTGATAGTAACTATTATTATCGAAAACGAAAAAAATTATAATTTTAAATCCTACAAACTAGATCTGTGAATTGGGTCAAACATCGGAGGAATTGGGAGAATAAAGAAGCTAATTAACTAGGCTTTTTTTTTTTTTTTTTTTTTTTTTTTTTTTTGGTGGTCATGTCTCAGTAGTCAACATGTGGCATGTGGCATGTGGCATGTGGCGGAACATGCAAGTAGTGGGCATATAGTGACAGAGATGAGGCTTGTTGTTAGAGGCAAGGATAACGCCACATGTTGTGATAGTAATAAAATAGCACCAAAAGCGGGGTTTTGTGTATATATATATATATATACACGTATGCACACAATTGGGCTTTGATTTAGCCAAAATATCAGGGTTCACACTAGGCATAGGCATGGATCAAAACAAGCAAATTGTGTTAAACCAGTTAAGCATGATTTTCCTACATTTTTTAATCTATTATGTCAAACTGCTAGGACTATAATACACCGAATTTTGGCTAAATTGACATGTTAGGATTTGGTTAGATTTGTAGATGAATTCTAGTTGGATAAGAATTAATATTTAAATCTATTGGAGATAAATTAAGATTTAAATATTAATTAGAGTATAAATCTAATTAGATCAGGATTAATATCTAAATCTATTGGAGATAAAATAAGATAGATTTGGATATTAATTAGAGTCGAAATCCTAATAATACTAGGATTGGGGTACGTTCTATTGTAAGCATTATATTAGTATCATTGTGGGTTGTATCCTAAGAGAGAGTACTAGTGAGAGAGAAACCCTCTTGGATAGAACCGTACCAGGGGAGAGAGAGAGAGAGAGAGAGAGAGAGAGAGAGAGCCATGGTTGTATGCACCTAGTGCACAGGTGCATACACCGAGAGAAGTCTTCTTTTGGGTTTATAGAAGGCGAGAGAAGGATAGGAGAGATTCAGAAAGAGAGCTCGGGTTGAAGCTACTCTGTGTAGAAGAGGAGTCAGGTGTAATCTTCTCTTATTTAATGAATCTTATTTTATCCGCATATTTTCTGTTTGATTTTTCTCTCTTTTATGATTGTATCAGCTTTTGCTGAGGAGAAGGGTTTATGGTAAAAATCTGATTCGACGCTTTCGTTGCGGGATCCCAACAATCGATATCGGATCCACAATAGTCGGTATCGGAGCGGGTTGCGGATTCTCAGAATTCGGTACCGGGGCGTGTACCGGATTCCCAACAAATTGGTATCAGAGCGAAGGTTACCAATCCATGGGCGAGATCGACGGAGATGACCACGAAGTTCAAAATCGAGAAGTTCGACGGCAAGAACAATTTTGGATTGTGCTAGATTAAAGTACGGGCGATCCTCGTACAACAATAGTTGGATGAAACGTTGAACGGGAAGGAGGCGAAGCCGGCGGAGGTCACGAATGCGGTATGGGAGAAGATGGAGCGAAAGGCATTGAGCACGCTTCATCTATTATTAGCAGATGAGGTTATTTACAATGTAGCCAGCGAGACGACGCCGGCAAAGTTGTGGAAGAAGTTAGAAGATCTGTGCATGACCAAATCCCCGACGAACAAGCTGTATCTGAAGCAGCGACTGTTTACGCTGCGGATGCAAGAAGCGGCGAGCCTTCATAAGCATCTCAACGAATTTAACAAGGTGGTGGCCCAGTTGACCAGCATCGGAGTCAATCTGGATGACGAAGATAAGGCGCTGATTTTATTATCTTCGCTACCGGCGGCGTATGAGCATCTGGTGACCACGTTGCTCTATGGCAAGGAGACCATAAGCGTGGAGGCGGTCACGGCGGCGCTTCTCTTGAACGAGATGCGGAAGATGACTCAGGAGTCCGGCACGCAGAGCCGGGATACTGCTCTGGTGGTGAGAGCGAAGAAGGAGGCGACAACATCGGCGACCGGAGATCGACAGAAAAAGCCGTTATCTGAGGTGGAGTGCTTTTTACTGTCATAAGAAAGGGCACATTAAGCGCAACTATCAAAAACTTCAGAATGATCTGAAGGAGATGATGCGACAGAAGGAGAAAACTGTCGTGAATCAGGACGAGACGACATCAGCGATGGCACAGGCGGTAGAGTCGAAGATGATCGATTCTGATGTGCTGTATGCCGCGACTAGAGGTGCGAAAATTTCGGATGATGCCTGGGTGCTCGATTCCGCGTGTTCCTTCCAATTCTGCCCGGAGAAGGAGTCTTTTGCCACCTATAAGGCGATCAAGGGTGGAAAAGCTCTGATGGGGAATGGGACAGCATGCAAAGTTTTGGGAGTCGGCACGGTGAAGATCCGAATGCACGATGGGGTCGTGAGGATGCTGACGGGTGTGCGGCACGTTCCTGGTTTGAAGCAGAATTTGATCTCGCTAGGCGCGTTGGACTCGAAGGGTTGCAATTTTTCGGCTTCAGGTGGAGCCATGAGGGTCCGAAAGCGAGATCGGGTCGTGTGCGAGGCGAACAAGAGGGGGAACTTATACGTTCTGAACGGGAGCACAGTCAGAACGGGAGTGAAGACAATTTGGGTTCCAAAAGTTCGCGGAGGTGCAGTCGCTCAAGGTGGAGCGGCGAATGTGGCGGCATCAAGCAGAGGAGACAAGCTCAAGGTGGAGCTTGCGTGGTGAGCTCGATGCAACGGTTGAAAACTACAAATCAAACCAAGGTGGAGATTGTTAGGATTTGGTTAGATTTGTAGATGAATCCTAGTTGGATAAGAATTAATATTTAAATCTATTGGAGATAAATTAAGATTTAAATATTAATTAGAGTATAAATCTAATTAGATTAGGATTAATATCTAAATCTATTGGAGATAAATTAAGATAGATTTGGATATTAATTAGAGTCGAAATCCTAATAATACTAGGATTGGGGTACATTCTATTGTAAGCATTATATTAGCACCATTGTGGGTTGTATCCTGAGAGAGAGTACGGTGAGAGAGAAACCCTCTTGGGTAGGACCGTACCAGAAGAGAGAGAGAGCCATGGTTGTATGCACCTAGTGCATAGATGCATACACCGAGAGAAGTCTTCTTTTGGATTTATAGAAGGCGAGAGAAGAGTAGGAGAGATTCAGAAAGAGAGCTCGGGTTGAAGCTACTCTGTGTAAAAGAGGAGTCATGTGTAATCTTCTCTTATTTAATGAATCTTATTTTATCCGCATATTTTCTATTTGGTTTTTCTCTCTTTTATGATTGTATTAGCTTTTGCTGAGGAGACGGATTTATGGTAAAAATTCGATTCGACGCTTCCGTTGTGGAATCCCAACAATCGATACCGGATCCACAGTAGTCGGTATCGGAGCGGGTTGCAGATACTTAGAATCCGGTACCGGGGCTAGTACCGGATTTCCAACATGACAAAGTCTGAATTGAGTCATGTTAGACAAGATAAAAATAATTTTTGAGAGGTTTAAACTGAGTTTGGATCGAATCGAAAATGATTCGGATCGAAACATATTTAATACAATTCAGATCAATTCAGAAAACTAAGATTTAGACCAATTCAGATACCCGAAATAGGAGATCGAGCATCCGGAAAGGCTTTCGTATGGTCCATTACGGCGCCCGGATCATCCAGACGCTCATCCAAAAAGCAGAGTGGCTGGGAGACTACTTTTGGGCACCCAGATTACTCTGTGAGTGTCCATATGTCATTTTCGACCTCACTCGTGGGCATCCGAGCAACTTTCGGACTCCCAGCCCGAGAATGGGTTTCATGGACTGAGGTTTCGGATGCCCGAAATCTCCTGCGGGCCGGCCGAAATACCTTGTGGGTCGTCTCTCTCGGGCACTCGATACAACATTCGATCGCTCAATCAGAGAGCACCCCTCGCGAGACGAATTAAACAATCAGACGTCCGATTCCCATTACGAGCGTCCGGATTGTAAAGCGAGCGGATCCACTGGGTGTCTAGTTTTTCTACCGGGTGCTGCTACGACCAATTCGAAATATCACTGAAAAGGGAATATCACTGAAAAGGATTTGATCTCTCCTTTGTCTATCGATTTCTTAGTTTATTAGTATGTATCATGGGTAATAATCGAAATAAATATGATTTTAGTAGTATGTTATGAAAATTAGCTATAGGGTTTTGACCCTTTGTATGTTAAAGGAAAATTTGGACATATACATGGAAGTGTAACGAGAACCTTGCGGTGTGAGATCCCAGGAAGTCCTATATATGAAATATAATAGGGCTAAACTCTCAACGCTTAAGCATTTTGGGCGGTGGCTAGGCCCAAGAGGTTGAGAGAGTTAAGCGTGCTAGGACGGAAGTAGTCCTAGGATGGGTGACCCCTGGGAAGTTGGGGCGTCACATGCGGTATAGGTAAAACAAATATGACATTAAACTTAGGTGAAACCTAAATTGAAGTATAGTGACATGTGAACTCTGGGTGAAATTCAAACTAGAGAACATGTGACGCCCCAACTTCCCAGGGGGTCACCCATCCTAGGACTACTCTCGTCCTAGCACGCTCAACTCTCTCAACCTCTTGGGCCTAGCCACCACCCAAAATGCTTAAGCCGGGTTGAGAGTTTAGCCCTATTATATCTTATATATAGGACTAATCTGGGGTCTCACAGAACAAGTATGTGTGCATTGAATATGATTGATAATCTTAAAAGTCATGAACTTAGAGTGTAATGGTAAAATATGTGCGACCTTTCGGAAGTGTCAAAGAAAAGAGAGGAGCCCGAGAGAAATCGACTTCCTATAAGGTATATTTGGGAGTCCGAAAGCAATCGACTCCATTTACCTACCGATTGGAGAGAAATTCGAGAACAATCGACTCTCCATGAGATATAATAAGAAAGAAAACCAAACTACTAAATTGGTTGAAGATGTGGAATAAAATAAGGTGTATGTATAGGCTAATGACGTAGCAATATTTTATGGTATTTTGTACATATTGAGGAATTGTAGTTGTATTTTGATTCTTGCATTTCTATTGTAAAAATAGATGTTATTTAATATTATTATTATTTTCTAATGTCTCTTTTGGACCGAATGAGTATTAAGCGCCACTCTTGACGATTGCACTCACTAGAAACTTAATTAAAGTTCTCACCCCTTATAATTTGTTGCTTTTCAGAGCCTACTATTGCCGGAGAGGCACATGACTGTGGTAAGGGCGTCACAAAATAGTTAGACTGAGTCAAAGGTCTTATGTGTACCCTTTTTTGCTAAAGGAGAAAACATTATAATATTTTGGACGAGAATAAATATTGTAAATATTAGTTATCCCCGCTATTCTGCCAAATGGAATGAATTTTGGTCGGGATATTTTATCCCGATCAAAGTTCACTATTCTCGGTTATTCCAGAATAGCTGGGATAAAATATTCTACCGTTTTAGTAGAATAACGCTATTCCAAGCTTAATCCCAAACTTAATTAAGATTATAAATTTAGTTAAATATAAATTTTATAGACATAATATATTTATTTAACAATAAAATAATAAAATATTCAAGCTAGATTTATAATAGAATATTATTTAATTAATAATTTATATATTAATTTATTTACTAATTAACTAGATAATTAAGTAACTATTTAATTTATTACTTTAATAAATATTTAATTACTTTTTTGAGTAATTAATTTGCTAATTAAATAATTAATTATATTGATTAATCAATATAATTAATTAATTAATTAATATTTTGAGTAATTTAATTATTTTCTTAATTAATCATCTAACTATTATTAACTAATTTATTTATTTATTTATTATTTTTTTAATTACTTGTAATTAATTAAATTATTAATTACTAATTTATTTATTTATTAATATTAAGGGTTTTTATCAATATTCATAATTAATTAATAGATTAAATAAGTTAAATTATTACTTAATTAATATTTTGTATTAATTAATTAGAGAAAATATTATTATTTAAAATTATATCCTTACAATTCCAATCAAATCATCCAAACACTATTTTTCTTATTCCCGAAAAAAATCTACATTTCATCCAAACGCAAAATTAATTTTATTCCTGCTTATCCTAATAATTATACCTATCCCAGGAATAGCCTAAAATTGCTTATCCCCGAGCCAAAACGATACCTAAAGAATTAAAGTTGTAATGGTTTCATTTAGCTTTAGTAGTATTACACTCTGCTATTTCATATATCTATATTAGGTATGATTTGTATGATTAGCATATATTCGCTTTGCACGGATAAACAAAATCTTGTCTGTTCGACAGATCTGTTGCATGTTTCCGAGCGGGCCCAATTGCCGGTCTCGGAGTGTGATAAGGAATCACAATGGTAAGATACGACTAGAAAAACAATGAAGCCGTAGTTTCTGAGTCGCCGTGAGAGAACTGGAGATTCGGCTGTAGAAGACCAACCGATCTGACTCTTAATTAAGCAAGAAACACAAAAACGCTTTCAAACAATTAAAATGCAGTACAACATATCCACTCGAGTTGTAATTAAATAGACGTTTGGACTGGTCTAACTATATATATAGTCCGACTATAGGCTAAGTTAAACCTCTGTTGATTGCAAAATATCAAAAATAATATTTTTCCGGTAACCTAAGCTTTTAGAAAATAAAAAGTTCTTTCACGTTATGTAATATGGTGTTAGAGTAGGGGGCTTTGACTTTGACTCGAGTCCAAATTAATATCAAAAAGTGCGTTGATTATAAAATATTAAAAATATCGTTCTCTGATTGATTGGTACATTAAACTTTTGAAAAATAACAATTATTTTATATTATTTACTAATTTTATAATTTTAAGAAAATCCTCTTCGGTGTTGTTGTCATTGGTGACGGTAATAATATTTCTATCCTTACTAAACTTGGCCTGTAGCTGAATATATAGTAAATTTATGGGATAACTTCAAATACCACCTCTGTGGTTTCGTGCTTTCTCACTTTAGTACCCTGTGGTTTAAAACGTATCACTTTAGTACCCTGTGATTTGATTATTCTCTTTTTTTGTTATCTTTTCGTTAATTTTTTCGTTAAATTATACAGAAAAACTTCAAATATCCCACATATGGTTTATCGAATATTCACTTTACTATTCTGTAGTTTTAACTTTCTCATTAATTTAACAAAAAAATTAACGAAAAAATAACAAAAAGAGAATAACCAAACCACATGGTACTAAAGTGATACGTTTTAAACCACAGGGCACTAAAATGAAAAAGCACGAAACCACAGGGGTTGTATTTGAAGTTATCCCTAAATTTATTATGCACCCAAACGTCCCTTCTAAGCATAGTTAATTAGTTAATTCGGATTCGACAAAAATTCGGTACGGATATAATACGCATAAAATTCTTCTCCTAATTTTTAAATTCGTTGAAAAATTCAGCTTAGAAAACGAATTCGGTAATTATTCGGATACGCGATTAATACGAAAATTATACGTTCATCAATTAAAAATTCGGGATCGAAAATTCGCCTATTAAACTAAATTTTTTTCCTAGATTTATAATACAATCGTAAACAATTATAATTCTTTACGATTATAATTCTTAAGAATATAAAGCTACAAAATAAAGTAGGTTAAATAAAAAAAATGTATAGAGAATTATATTATACAATATGACATATAAACAAGGCCTTTTTGCATAAAAAATCCACTAGTTTTGGGCTTTTGCAAAATCGGGCCGCATTTTTCGTTTTTGCAGATTCGGTCCGGATTTTCAGGTTTCTGACCAAAATGCCCTTTGTATCCCTCCGCCTCAAACGTATGCGCTTTCTAGCTCGTATACGTATAATTTTCCGCGGCTGTCAAGGCATTAAATGCGCCTGCGTCGGGACATTAAATGCGCAAAAGTGAATGCTGTTCGCCTGTGACTAATAGTGCAACGCCAACAAAAAAAGTGACAAAGGGAATAATAGTGCAACGCGCACAAAATAGTGCAACAAAGCTACGAAAAGTACAATTCGTGAGAACTAACAGTGCAACATTCTATATTACATTGTAACTATAAGGAGAAATAACAGTTATTCGTGTGCTAACATGTAAGTAAAAGCGCAAACAAGGTTATAACTAGACCAGTTCTTTTTCATTGTTTTTAGTTGGTCGTATGTTCTCCACTAGTTTTTATCCAAAACGAAAATGCACTCTCTATTAATCTAGACCCAAGGATTACATTTGCTTTGATGAAAATTACACTAATTATAGAGAGATGGTATTTACAATTTCTAGCCCAGGGCGACTACTGTTCGTCAAGTAGGCGTAGGCGACGAAGGGAGTTGGCCGTGGAGGTGGGTCGTCGTCATCCCTTAAGAAACGATACCTGCCCATTTTAAACGTACAACTGTCCGCACAATAGTGCAATCAGTGTCTGGGTATTAACGAAAATAGTGCAATGGTTGTTAAGAACAGTGTAATCGTTGATACACTATTGTAACGTAGACGGTTTTGAAGAACTGTTGGTTAATAGGCGTAAAGACACAGATGGCACAGATGGTGGAACTGTTATTACTATACATTAAATGCGCCGACGCCGGTTTACGCAACCCCGTCGTCATCGGGTGGTCATCGGGACAAGAACCAAATCGTCCACGATATTCGCCGTACTATGGGTAGTAAATGCGCCTGCGGTGTTTGCTGTTTGCTGTTTGTGTTTTGGACTAAGCGCCAGCCCGTCAAAGGGAATAATAGTGCAACATAACACTTAAACGATTAAATTATACCCGTGCAACATAACACTTAAACGATTAAAGTTTACCTTTGAAATAATAGTGCAACGTAGACCGTAAGAGTGTAATAGGCCACCAGGAAGTCCAACATAACACTTAAAAGATTAAAGTATACCTTTGCAATAATAGTGCAACGAAATACGCGATAATAGTGCAAAACAGAGAAAAAAGGTGCAACATAGCTTGTAAGTGTAAAGTGTTGTGGTAATAACAGTGCGTGATAGACCGTAAAAGTGTAATACTCCTTCAACCAGTGCAATAAAAAATAGTGCAGCATAGTATAATATGGTGCAGTATGCAGCCTAATTAGTGCAAGTAGTCACCAACTATTGCAAATCGTCGGAGCTTTATGTGGCCATATGCTTCGTCAAATATTTATTATGTACAATTAGTGCAAGTTCGATGAATAATGAACAAGAATGAAAAATGCTCTCTCTATTAATGTTGTATTAAAGATTACATTGGCGCAAACGAAATTTGTACTATTTTATAATACATTTTCAACATACAAGACACGATTTGCATACAATACCACGTTCTAATACATCCACCGGGACCAATTGTTCAAAATAATAACAATAATTACAATATCATCTACAGGGTCTGCAACGGGGTAGTGCATCTAATGCCCCCGTAGGCAACACCACAGCCGCCAACCAGTGTAATAACTGCCCCCGACGAAGAAGAGCTTCGCCCACCACCGACGGGGATCGCGACGACCCTCATGAACCATGGTCGCATCGGTTGCGCTTAGGGGGGGACGCCCTTCGTCGCCTTCGCCTCCTTGACGAACAGCCTTCCCTTACCTCCTTTTATAATTGAATAACCCTAAAGGTCGAAAGAAAATACTGTATCAAACAGTAGAAAAAGTACGATGCAAACGATTGAACGAAATAGTGCAACATTCTGAAGAAACAGTAGGAAGAACGATGTTTTACGGGTATAAATGGTGCAACATACCTTTACAAATGTTATTTGCTCGCATTAAACGTCCAACAAAACTTACAATAGTGCAATATTTGTATTGAAACAAAGCAACGGCTGTAAAAATAGTGCAATCATTTAGTACATTCCTGTAAGCTACAATGCATCTGAAAAAACGTTGGTTAATAGGCGGAACCTTCGGTTGTCGTGCCGCCGCTTTCCTTTCCAGAGGAAAAAAGTAATATATTTCCCCTTCGATGCTAGAACATACATCGTAATGATTTCGATGACGTATTTTACTGTACAGGTACCTTTAAAAATGTAAAAAGTGGCTCTAATATAGGTAAAGTAAACAGCACAGTATTTTGAACATGGCTACAGGCGGTGGGAGGACGGACGTACTGATTCCCGCCAAAAACAAAACTTTTAACTGATCTAATCGAGCTTGATTATATATGCATGCATGAATCCAAGTGCACCACTTTTAGGTAACTATATTGCTTCCACCTCATGGAGAACGTTGAGGCGCCAGTCCACTGTCATTTTAATGGTTTCTTCAAGTATGATGGAGCAAAGATCAAGTACGTAGGAGGAAACTGCCGACTCGCTTTTCTTGGTGAAGGGGAGAGTTTTAAGGCCTTGCAAGCCCGTTTCGTCAAATTCATGAATACTTCGCTGGAGCGGTGTAAGATGCAACTTAAATTTAGCTACGGTGGAAACACAGATGCACTAATTGATATTGTAGACGACGATGATGTTCGAAGCATATGGAAACTGTATAGAGAGCACGCACTTCTATTGGAGCTGTATGCCGTTAGTAGCATTGTGGAGGTAGAGGTTCGTACATGTGAGCCTGACGAGATAGACGAGGCGCTTACAGACGAGCGCCTGGAAATGTTGATATGCAGCCGGTCCGTTGATGCTTTATCGCCTATACACACAAATGTTGAACTAGTTGGGACGTAAGTAACACCATTGTCTATTTCTTGACCTAATACTCTCTAAATGTTGAACCCTTAATGCGCAATATGTATCCAATATTGCACTATTCTAGTTCCATGTTGCACTATTTCGTATACCAAATTGCAGTGTCTTTTTCATATATATAATACACTTTTCTAGTAGCATATTGCAGTGTTTAATCATTTGAATTCGTTATATTGCACCGTTTGCTTTGCATCTGTAATGCAGATACTGTCATCCAGTAATTATCGACGACGCTGAAAATAGCGACGGGGCCACTAGTATATTTGATGTGAAAGGTGACATGGATTCCGACGATAGCCTCCGTATCGTCGCATCGCCTCCTATGGACTCTCACCGGACGTATAACGCCCTTGATGTTGTCCCGTTGAGCCAATGTGAAGCATCACTTCCATCGGCGGAACATTTCGACGCCGAGGATCTGGAGGAAGATCTCATCGTGAACAGCGCTACGCCAGAGGCGGTGGGCACTGTCGTAGATGTGGATGATCTCCATGAGGGCCAGATTTACAGTACACAATCTGATTTGAAGAGAGCTATGAAAAAGTACGCCATGAAAAGAGGCTTCGAATACACCCCCACAAAGTGCAACGAAGGAAAAATAACGGCGAGATGCCGTGTCGCGGATTGCCCATGGAGAATCAAGGCGCGACACTTACCAGGAGTAAATCAGTGGTGGGTGAAAAATTTTGTCTCCAAACATACGTGCAGCCGGGCAATAGGAGGCTTGGGGCACAGGAATTGCGACGAGGAATTTATCGCCGCTGAAATTCGGGAGCAGGTCGTAGCGAACGATAAATACACTCCGAAGATGATTCAGACCGAGATTCAGCGCCACTACGGTGCAAATATTTCTTATTGGAAAGCCTACCGTGCCAAAGAAAGGGTACTTCAGACGGTCCGCGGAGATTTCGAGGGTTCGTTCGCTGCACTTCCATCGTACATGTGAGAGCTGAAGATGGTCGACGCAGAAGCATGTGTTCAGCTAGCATACTAGGACGAAGGACGTTTCTATCGTTTCTTCTGGTCTTTCGGTGCCTCGATTCGTGCTTTCCGGAAGCACTGCAGGCCGCTGGTTGGATTAGATGGTATGTAGTTATTTCATTGTGGCATAAATCACACATTTTATATAAATTGTGCTTTACTACAAATTCTATTGATGTTGTAAATAAAGAGTTTTGCACGATTATACAAATTTTGCTTTATTACACTATTTGCTATAATTCCAGGGACTTTCCTGACTGGTAAGTATAGAGGGGCGCTGCTGACGGCCTCATGTATCGACGGAAATAACTGTATCCTGCCATTAGCTTGGGCAGTTGTGGAGGGCGAAAATCGATATTCCTGGCACTGGTTTTTGGAACGGATGAACGAAAATATCATTTCGACCCTTGAGCTCCATGGACGAAACCGTATTCTCACATTTATTTCCGACCGACAAAAGGGTCTTGTTGAAGCCGTAGGCGATGTTTTCCTAGAAGCAGCTCATGGTTACTGTGTGTACCACCTATCCACCAATCTCCCACACGCGCCCAAAAATACCCCCGCGTGGAGAAGATTCTGGGCTGCTGCGCGTGCATACACTGTCTCCGAGTTCAACGAGGTAATTGAGAAGATGAAAGATTTGAACCCTGAACAGTTCAAGTACGTGGCAAAGATTCCCCGATGCAGGTGGGCTACCCATTGCTTCCTTGGCAGGCGTTATTCAATGCTGACTTCCAACTGTGCCGAGACGATAAACAGTGTAATACGAGCTTTAAAGGGCCTTCCTATTACATACCTTGTAGAGGAAACCCGAAAGAAAACGGCTGCGTATTTTCACCGGAGGAGAGAGGAAGCTGAGAAGACGACGAGTGTTTTGACATCTTACGCGGAGAAAATAATTCAGGATGCAAAGGATGCGTCTCGTTTTTACACCCTGTACCCTTCGACCGATGTGCTTTTTCAGGTTATTTAGACGTATTTGCACCAGTTTAAGTTTGTTGCACTATTTTCTTTTTGTTGCATTATTTGTCCCGCTTATGCCTTTGGCAAATGTTTTGACATAGCAGGTAGTCACCATCAGCGGCACGGAGGTTGTTGATCTTTCTAAATGGACATGTTCCTGCAAACGTTGGGACATTTACGGCATCCCATGTAATCACGCCATGGGAGCAATCTCCATGAGGGGCTATGACCCGTACGAATATGTCGAGGACTGGTTCAAGGCCACGACTTACCGCGAAACCTACAAGGACTACGTTCCCCCGACTAGAGGCAAGGAGCACTGGCCACCACTACCACCCACCGTCGTGCGTCCCCGGCCGCCAAACGTTCGCATACAGCCGGGTAGAAGGAAGGTTGCGCGGAGAGAATCCATTGCTAATGGCCTGGTAAAAAAACGGTGTGGGAATTGTCAAAGGTGGGGTCATAACAAACGGTCATGCAAGAACCCTCCGCAGCCCAGAGGCAGGCAGCCGGTGGAAGCCCCGCACCGCGCTACGACTTCAGCAGGAGCCACGCAGGAAAGCCGGCCAAATTTTCATTCAATATTTTAGATTTATGGGGAGTGTACACATTTTGTGTATGTTTTTAGACTTTTCAAGTACTGTCGTGGATGTTACACTAATATTAGGCACGCACTGCACAACAAGAGACCCCGTTGAATCGTTTTGTTAATTGTTGCACTAATATTCCAATCTTACGTTGCAGTTTGAAGTAACGTTGACAAAAATTTTGAATTATTACACAATTATAGGTAAAAAAAATTGTGTATCGGTTTCAATATTATTGTTAAAATGCTGTCCCTTTACAATCAAAGAAAAAAATTCAAAGAACAAAATTACAAAATCAAAACGATTCAACTATTGTAAAATTCACGCAACAAGTCTGCGGCAATTTCGCCGCGTTTCTTCGTTATATCCTTCTGGGAGAACTCCAGATTCCATCCCTTCTGCAAGTATTCCTCGTACGCCAACAGGAATACTGCGCAGTCATTTGATTGATCTTGAATTGGGATGTTTTCTACGTTGATCATCTCCCAGTCGGGTGGACGCCGGGCGCCGTCGGTAAACAGTTGTGGGAATTTATCCATTAAAATTGTCCCACGAACTTACACTGCAGACGACACATATGCACTAATTAGTTTTGATAATAGAGTACAAATAAGACGTTATTACACTATTAAAAGACTACTTACAGCATTTTGAAAGCCAGTGTTATATTTAGCATTCCTGAGCGACGAGTAATGGAGGTACTTCCCCTCTTTCAGATCGACCGCCAGTAAGTGCCAGTGATCGAAATCGAAGAGAGGGATGAACCAATACTTCGCCTCCTTTAACACCCCCTCGGTCACGTTATCTGTAAACGCGTAGGCCAAATCTGAACTCATGCTTTGGTGCAGGAAGCATGGGGAGTATATGCACCGATGGCCTTCCGCTGCCTCCAAGATGTGCTGGTAGGAGTCAATAATATCATTGCTGATGAAAGCCATGTGGCTAGTTAGGTCCACAAAATCCTTCCTACCGATGTCAATGCTCTTCGAGGGCACTCGTACCACTGAGGTGTCGCCAAGAAGGAATTTCTCAATTAAATGCTGGTCCTCAGTCGGTAACACGCCCTTACCATAGTATTTCAACTCTTTCTTAGAAGATTGCTTGTAGATCGTTAGTTTTTTTGACTTTTTTATTTCATCCGAGGGGGGGATGTCGATCACTTCAGCTCCTTTTTGCGCGGGCTTCCCTACGGCCGCGGCGGGCTTCTCCTCGACGGGTTGTCGTTGCCGCGCTGCATCTGTTTCTGCCGACGGGGCTTTCTCTTCTTCCGCCGCCACCTTGGGTAGCGGCTCTGCCGACGGGAGTTTCCCTTCTTCCGCCGCCACCTTGGGTGGCGGCTGTGCCGATGGGAGTTTCCCTTCTTCCGCCACCACCTTGGGTGGCGGCTGTGCTGTTTCGCCCTCCGGGGGCTTCCATTCTTCCGCGGCCTCCTTGGGTGGCGGTTGTGCTGTTTCGCCCTGCGGGGGCTTCCCTTCTTCCGCGGCCTCCTTGGGTGGCGGCTGTGCTGTTTCGCCCTCCGGGGGCTTCCCTTCTTCCGCGGCCTCCTTGGGTGGCGGCGGTGTCGAGGGGACCGCCTGTTGAAACATGTAAGCAAGAATGCAACATTTAGAGGATTACACGACTACTCGAAAATATTACACTCTTTGACGCACTATTGCACCATTTCTATTAGCAGGATACAACGTTACCCTCTTAGGCCGTTTTCTTCTTCTTTTAGGCTCGCCGGGCGGGAGTTGCCGCGCAGCAGATGTTTCGCCCTCCGGGGGCTTCCCTTCTTCCGCGACCTCCTTGGGTGGCGGCGGTGCCGAGGGGACCGCCTGTTGAAACATGTAATGTAAGCAAGAATGCAACATTTAGAGGATTACACGACTACTCGAATCTATTACACGCTTTGACGCACTATTGCACTATTTCTATTAGCAGGATACAACGTTACCCTCTTAGCCCGTTGTCTTCTTCTTTCAGGCTCGCCGGGCGGGAGTTGCCGCGCTGCAGCTGTTTCGCCCTCCGGGGGCTTCCCTTCTTCCGCGACCTCCTTGGGTGGCGGCGGTGCCTTGGAGACCGCCTGTTGAAACATGTAAGCAAGAATGCAACATTTAGAGGATTACACGACTACTGGAAACTATTACACTCTTTGACGCACTATTGCACAATTTCTATTAGCAGGATACAACGTTACCCTCTTAGGCCGTTTTCCTCTTCTTTCAGGCTCGCCGGGCGGGAGTTGCCGCGCAGCAGCTGTTTCGCCCTCCGGGGCTTCCCTTCTTCCGCAGCCTCCTTGGGTGGCGGCGGTGCCTTGGGGACCGCCTGTTGAAACATGTAAGCAAGAATGCAACATTTAGAGGATTACACGACTACTCGAAACTATTACACTCTTTGACACACTATTGCATAATTTCTATTAGCAGGATACAACGTTACCCTCTTAGGCCGTTGTCTTCTTCTTTCAGGCTCGCCGGGCGGGAGTTTCCCTTCTTCCGCCGCCACCTTGGGTGGCGGCTGTGCTGTTTCGCCCTCCGGGGGCTTCCCTTCTTCCGCGGCCTCCTTGGGTGGCGGCGGTGCCGACGGGAGTTTCCCTTCTTCCGCCGCCACCTTGGGTGGCGGCTGTGCTGTTTCGCCCTCCGGGGGCTTCCATTCTTCCGCGGCCTCCTTGGGTGGCGGCTGTGCTGTTTCGCCCTCCGGGGGCTTCCCTTCTTCCGCGGCCTCCTTGGGTGGCGGCTATGCTGTTTCGCCCTCCGGGGGCTTCCCTTCTTCCGCGGCCTCCTTGGGTGGCGGCGGTGCCGAGGGGACCGCCTGTTGAAACATGTAATGTAAGCAAGAATGCAACATTTAGAGGATTACACGACTACTCGAATTTATTACACGCTTTGACGTACTATTGCACCATTTCTATTAGCAGATACAACGTTACCCTCTTAGCCCGTTGTCTTCTTCTTTCTCGCCGGGCGGGAGTTGCCGCGCTGCAGCTGTTTCGCACTCCGGGGGCTTCCCTTCTTCCGCGACCTCCTTGGGTGGCGGCGGTGCCGAGTGGACCGCCTGTTGAAACATGTAAGCAAGAATGCAACATTTAGAGGATTACACGACTACTCGAAACTATTACACTCTTTGACGCACTATTGCATAATTTCTATTAGCAGGATACAACGTTACCCTCTTAGCCCGTTGTCTTCTTCTTTCAGGCTCGCCGGGCGGGAGTTGCCGCGCTGCAGCTGTTTCGCACTCCGGGGGCTTCCCTTCTTCCGCGACCTCCTTGGGTGGCGGCGGTGCCGAGGGGACCGCCTGTTGAAACATGTAAGCAAGAATGCAACATTTAGAGGATTACACGACTACTCGAAACTATTACACTCTTTGATGCAATATTGCACCATTTCTATTAGCAGGATACAACGTTACCCTCTTAGCCCGTTGTCTTCTTCTTTCAGGCTCGCTGGGCGGGAGTTGCCGCGCTGCAGCTGTTTCGCCCTCCGGGGGCTTCCCTTCTTCCGCCGCCTCCTTGGGTGGTGGCGGTGCCGATGGCACTGGATCGGCGGACTTCTCCTCGGCCGCCTGTTCAAACATGTTGAAAATAATGCAACATTACGCACATTACACTATTAATTAATGATAAAATTACACCATTTAAATAACAATTGCACCACTTGCACATTCCTGTTGCATCATTACCCTTTTAGGCCTGGCCGGCACTAAATGCCGCGCTGCTGGTGGTTCCGCCTCCGCAGGCATCCCTTCGGAGGCAGTTTCCTTGGGTGGCGGCGGTGCCGAGGGCATGGCTTCGCCGGACTTGTCCTCCGCCCGTAACGAAGATAACGGCTCGATGTCCTCACAAATCTGTTCGATGACGTTGAGGACCTGCTTTGTTTAAATTAGTACGACAAAAGGGTCTATTAGTAAGGCAAACACACTATTTACACTAAAACTATACTGTTACTTTCTCCTTCGCTTTCCAGTAACGCGTTTCCGGTTAAAAGATCCCCTCCTTCCCTATAATCTTCTTGGATGCGCGTAGGAGTTTGTGGGCTCTTTGTCGGCCGCGCAACCTGCATGAAAAACCGGTTGAAGAATGTACAATGACAGTTGCACTATTCTATAATCTACGTTATTGGGATTGTAAAAGAGTAAGCGCGTTACATACGTCGACTTGGATCCTCCGTCCCCAAAGCGGTCGGAGGCCGTACGGGCTCCTGTGGGGGGTCCCCTTCCCCGGGGTGCGCTTCTTCCGTAGCTCAATGGGAAATCTCTTCGTGGGGCTGTGGATTTTGGGGGCTGCCCGATCCTTATTAGATCGGGACGGTCCCGTTTTTTTTTTTTGCACGACGTCGGGCACCATCTTCTGGGCCGAGATGGGTGCCGGCATGGCCAAGATGGGCATTGACGAGTTATGTTTTTTCAAATGTGCCGACACGCTTCGATGCTGACTGCTCCTATTTGTAATACGCTTTGGCGAGGTTGTTGGTGCTGGTTGAGGAGGAGCTGGTTGAGGAGGAGGATTGCGCAGAATGGCCGCCACACTGCTGGCCAGACTATACACGAGATCCTCGAGACGTTCCATTCTCGACATCACCTCTTTATCCGACCCCCTTCTTCCTCAATCATCGGCCGACGGCCAGGTGGAGCAGGAGCTGGTTGAGGAGCATCTCCTACGACTCCTACCAGCCGTTGCTCCTCCGGAGAGAGGTCGAGCCTTCGCCGGCATCTAGTGAATTTAAAGTCGTCCTTCACGTTGGATGAACTTCGCCGGCATCTAATCCTATCCCACCTCTGGACACGAGGAAATATTGCACGACGGGAAGGAAGAGGACATCTATACCCAGTGTGCTCGTATATCCACACCTGATTGGAGTAAGACAACATTACACGGACTAGCACACAACTACACTATATAATGCACTAAATAGAACGCTTTTACACTATGATCACCAACGTTACACTATTACTACTTTGCACTATTAATACTTACTGGGAGAAGAGGGGTGCATCCAAGAACGTATCCCACCCGCAAGACATTATCCTGTAATTTTATGGCGGCGGGGCATAGGCTGTCGATTATAAACCGATGTACTGCCTCTGGCCAATTGTACCGTGGCAGCGCGGGGAGTTCATCGACAAGAGCGATTAGACCCTTGGGGCAGAGATTATTGGTATTTGTAAAAAGAATGCAAGAAAAAAAGTAGAGAATAAGTAATTTAACGAAGTCGCGGATGTCCTCTTCGTCCTCCTTGGGGGACATCTCCTTCAAAACGACCTCGAGGTTCTTGCGGCGGTCGACTTTCTTCCCCTCAAGGTACCGCTTCTGAATCTCCGAATCCACTTTGAGATTCAAGTCCAAAAGTTGGCCCTCCAGGGGTAAACCGAGCAGCACTGCAACCTCCTGGGTGGTGAAGCTTATGGTCTGCGGGCCTATTTCGAAATCTACCCCATCCTTCCAATGCCGCATGATGAACTCCAGCATGGGCCGGTCTGAGGTGATATCGGGGAAATGTAAGATGTTGGCGAAAATGGTACTCTCGATGACGGGAAGATGATGTGGCTTCACGACAGAGGCGTAGGTCTTCCTATACGCTCCTACGAAGCATCTCGAATTAACTAACAACCTGCCGCTCCGACCGCCCCTGTTCGGTCTCGACTCCGAAGAGTTAGACGCCATTGCAGGGAACGAGAGTGTGGCAGCTTCTGGGTACCAAACCAGACAAGGTTGGTTGCAAACAGTGCATAAATAAAGAGAATGAGGGGAAGACAGCACTGTAAGGCGGTTGAGAGAAAAGGAAGCGGAAAGCGGCGGCTACAGAACCCTATGTATACAAGCGCCTTTTCGGGCCTTTTCGGGCCTTTTCGGGCCTTTTCAGATGCATTGTAGCTTACAGGAATGTACTAAATGATTGCACTATTTTTACAGCCGTTGCTTTGTTTCAATACAAATATTGCACTATTGTAAGTTTTGTTGGACGTTTATTGCGAGCAAATAACATTTGTAAAGGTATGTTGCACCATTTATACCCGTAAAACATCGTTCTTCCTACTGTTTCTTCAGAATGTTGCACTATTTCGTTCAATCGTTTGCATCGTACTTTTTCTACTGTTTGATACAGTATTTTCTTTCGACCTTTAGGGTTATTCAATTATAAAAGGAGGTAAGGGAAGGCTGTTCGTCAAGGAGGCGAAGGCGACGAAGGGCGTCCCCCCCTAAGCGCAACCGATGCGGCCATGGTTCATGAGGCTCGTCGCGATCCCCGTCGGTGGTGGGCGAAGCTCTTCTTCGTCGGGGGCAGTTATTACACTGGTTGGCGGCTGTGGTGTTGCCTACGGGGGCATTAGATGCACTACCCCGTTGCAGACCCTGTAGATGATATTGTAATTATTGTTATTATTTTGAACAATTGGTCCCGGTGGATGTATTAGAACGTGGTATTGTATGCAAATCGTGTCTTGTATGTTGAAAATGTATTATAAAATAGTACAAATTTCGTTTGCGCCAATGTAATCTTTAATACAACATTAATAGAGAGAGCATTTTTCATTCTTGTTCATTATTCATCGAACTTGCACTAATTGTACATAATAAATATTTGACGAAGCATATGGCCACATAAAGCTCCGACGATTTGCAATAGTTGGTGACTACTTGCACTAATTAGGCTGCATACTGCACCATATTATACTATGCTGCACTATTTTATTGCACTGGTTGAAGGAGTATTACACTTTTACGGTCTATCACGCACTGTTATTACCACAACACTTTACACTTACAAGCTATGTTGCACCTTTTTTCTCTGTTTTGCACTATTATCGCGTATTTCGTTGCACTATTATTGCAAAGGTATACTTTAATCTTTTAAGTGTTATGTTGGACTTCCTGGTGGCCTATTACACTCTTACGGTCTACGTTGCACTATTATTTCAAAGGTAAACTTTAATCGTTTAAGTGTTATGTTGCACGGGTATAATTTAATCGTTTAAGTGTTATGTTGCACTATTATTCCCTTTGACGGGCTGGCGCTTAGTCCAAAACACAAACAGCAAACAGCAAACACCGCAGGCGCATTTACTACCCATAGTACGGCGAATATCGTGGACGATTTGGTTCTTGTCCCGATGACCACCCGATGACGACGGGGTTGCGTAAACCGGCGTCGGCGCATTTAATGTATAGTAATAACAGTTCCACCATCTGTGCCATCTGTGTCTTTACGCCTATTAACCAACAGTTCTTCAAAACCGTCTACGTTACAATAGTGTATCAACGATTACACTGTTCTTAACAACCATTGCACTATTTTCGTTAATACCCAGACACTGATTGCACTATTGTGCGGACAGTTGTACGTTTAAAATGGGCAGGTATCTTTTCTTAAGGGATGACGACGACCCACCTCCACGGCCAACTCCCTTCGTCGCCTACGCCTACTTGACGAACAGTAGTCGCCCTGGGCTAGAAATTGTAAATACCATCTCTCTATAATTAGTGTAATTTTCATCAAAGCAAATGTAATCCTTGGGTCTAGATTAATAGAGAGTGCATTTTCGTTTTGGATAAAAACTAGTGGAGAACATACGACCAACTAAAAACAATGAAAAAGAACTGGTCTAGTTATAACCTTGTTTGCGCTTTTACTTACATGTTAGCACACGAATAACTGTTATTTCTCCTTATAGTTACAATGTAATATAGAATGTTGCACTGTTAGTTCTCACGAATTGTACTTTTCGTAGCTTTGTTGCACTATTTTGTGCGCGTTGCACTATTATTCCCTTTGTCACTTTTTTTGTTGGCGTTGCACTATTAGTCACAGGCGAACAGCATTCACTTTTGCGCATTTAATGTCCCGACGCAGGTGCATTTAATGCCCTGACAGTCGCGGAAAATTATACGTATACGAGCTAGAAAGCGCATACGTTTGAGGCGGAGGGATACAAAGGGCATTTTGGTCAGAAACCTGAAAATCCGGACTGAATCTGCAAAAACGAAAAATGCGGCCCGATTTTGCAAAAGCCCAAAACTAGTGGATTTTTTATGCAAAAAGGCCTATAAACAATCAAGTAAAAAATAGATTAAGATAGCCCATCATTAATTATAAAATATATAAAATTTTTTTTTGGGGGCGAATGAACAGAAAACTCATATTTAAATATAAAATATAAAATAATCTATACTTAAACATAAAAATTATAAGTTTTTTATTCAAATTTTAAATAATTCAGAAATAATTCGCGAATAGTTCGTGAATAATTCGCAAATAATTCGGCTGGCACAAAAATTCGCGAATAATTCTGTTTTCTTACAAAAAATTCGTAACCGGATCGTTTAATTCGAATTTTCAATAATTCGCGAATTAACTAACTATGCTTCTAAGTGGGAAATATCTTCTTTCCGCTACTATTATATAAGCAATGTAGGCTAGCGCTTCGATATAGATTTTGTTTTTTTTTTTGAGTGAAAGGTAGCACGCTACCCGCTTCGTTTATTTTTTATAAAAATAAACTTAGCTGGAAATGTGAATCAACTACGATTCGAACTCGGGTACCAACCACCAAACTCTTTGCCACTTACGCTAGGAACGGTCGGTGATATAGATTTTGTTCGACTTGTCTTATGGAACTGTTTGTCCATTTGACAAGAATACATGTTAAGAAATTCTTCTTTTTCCTTTTGAGAAATGCCAGCCCTAGCCACAACTAAAAGTTGGTACATAAGCTTAAACTCCAAATCCGAATTGGTTTTATAGTATATACAGAAATTTGAATCCGTATTTTAGAAATTTGTATTTGTATTTGATATGCTTTGATATTTGGTAAAAAGAAAAAAGATCATTGCTTTTGGTTTTGATTTTCGGGTTCGGTTTTGGATTTTGATTTTTTCTTTTCTCGTTAGGTTTGGTTTTATTATGAATTTTCAAAACTCGACGGGTTAGATTTAGATTTCGATTTCAGTAGTTGGGTTAGGGTTTGGATTTTCGTAAATTCACCCCAATCCAAGCCATTGACATCCCTAAACATGCCTCTAGACTGAGTTTTCTCAAGCTTCTTCGTAATTGTAAAGCAGCATTTCCATATATAGAAATTGAAGTAGCTATGAAGGGCCTAGGGCTGTCAATGAGCCGAACACGAGCGAGCTCGGGCTGAACACGAGCTTACTCGTTAAAGTATCGAGCCAAAAAAATTAGCTCGTATTCGGCTCGTTAATAAACGAGCCGAACACGAGCCGGCTCACGAACAACAAGTTAAAAGAATTAGAAAAGATATATATAATTAATTTTATTTATGAGATTTTATCCATTAGATTTTGATCTAATGGTTGAAACTTTACATATAAATGGGTCATTTTTATAATTGAGTTGGGCTTTATATTTAGGTTGGAAAATCAAATAATAAAAATCTATATTATATATATAATTATTAATTTTTATATATAAATATAAAATATATAATTTATATAATAAGTTATATGTATTCAAGCTATTTTCAAGTGAACACGAGCGAGCTGACCCCAGCTCGTGTTCGGCTCGTTTATTAAATGAGCTGAAAAATTTAGCTCGTACTAAACGAGCGATTCGACTTCGAGCTCATTTCGAGCCGAACACGAGCTGGATCGGAAATAGCGAGCTGGATTGCCGCTCCTAGAAGCGCCTTCTTGTTTCACCAAAGGCAAACTTTAGGTTGAAGTGGACTTTCGGTTCAACAAGAGTTGTGGTAAAAATTACTTCTCCTTAGTTGTTTGTTTCTATAGTCATGAAAGTAAAATTCCCTTTTTCTGTTGTTTGTTTGGTAGAAAGTGAACGTACAATGATGTAAAAACTAAAAGTTTCCACTTCCTATGTTTGTTTTACCGAAAACTGTTGAGTACCCATACCCCAGATAAACTTATCTCCTTTATAGCTTTCTGCTCATACGACATTGTTGCCTTTTATACAACTTGATAAATAATAAATTATAATATAACAAATAAAAAAGTAATGTAATTGTATTTCTATATAATTAAAAAATAATAATTTTAAATAACTAAATAATTGTTTCATACATAAATAATAATAATGCAACAATAAAACTAAGGAAAATAAATACCAATACTCAACTAATCAATTTTCATTATATTTCAAATGTGGTAGACTAAGTAAATTAATTTGTATTACATTTCTAGCGGGCAAACTAAATAAAAGAGAAATAGTACGACAATAAAATATCTATTACTTTACTATATACTAAAGTGCGTGGAGCACTCTCCTTATATTGACACGTGTCCCGCTCATAAATTCGGTGCACCCGGTGCATCATAGATCCTATAAAAAATATTATTTTATTTTAATGTATATATCTAAATTTTATAATTTTTAATATATAGACATTTAAAATACTCTTAATTAATTAATTAATTAAATTTTATTTATATTTTTAACATTTTTATCATATAAATTTATTATTGTGTATGAAATATACACATACATCAGGTGTAGCGAATAATTTCCAATAGAGAGGAGCACTATTTGTGGACATGTGTCCATTCCATTAGTGCACCATATACCCAATAAGAAAATATAATTTTATTTTAGTAAATATATCTAAACTTTATAAATATTAACATATAGCTATTTTAAACATCATAAAATAAATTGAATTAATTAAATTTTAGTTTTGACATCTCCATTGTACAAATTTACTGGTGTGTATGAGATGTATATGTGCACTAGATGCAGTCGATGAGTTCCACTAAAGGTCACGTGTCCATTATGGAATACTCTCCATTTGTTGACACTTGTCCCATCCATAAATTCAGTGCACCCGGTGCACCATAAATCCTATAAAAAATTTATTTTGTTTATTGTATGTATCTAAATTTTATAATTTTTAATATATAAAAATTAAAAATACTATAAACTAAATTTAATTAATTTCAATTTTGACATTTTCTATTATATAGATTTACTGGTGTGTATGAAATATACACATACACCAGGTGCAGGCAATAATTTTCAACGGAGAGGAGCATTGTTTATGGTAGGGATATCAATGGGTATGGATACCCGAAATATTACCCGAACCCGAACCCGAACGGGGCGGGTTTACCCGAACTAAATGGATATGGATTCGGGTATGGGTATAGAAAATAAAAACCCGACGAGTATGGATACGGGTATGGATTTCGTATGTACCCGACCTGACCCGAACCCGAACCCGAACCCAAATCCGAATAAATTATATAAAATTATTTATTTATTTATTTATACTATATATAAAATGCCTAATAATTTTATCCGTTGGATCTTCATCCAACAGTATATTTTGAAATATAGTAACAAAAATATCATTACTTCGGGTTTGGATTTTCGGGTTCGGGTTCGGGTTCGGATTTCGGGTTTTTGATCGGGTCGGGTATGGGTACGGATTTTTAAAACCCACCGGATTCGGGTTTCAATTTGGTTGTCGGGTTCGGGTTCGGGTTTTTGAAAACCCGACTCAAATCCGACCCATTGACATCTCTAGTTTATGGACATGTGTCTATTCCATTAGTGCACCCGGTGCACTATGGACCCAATAAGAAAAATATAATTTTAGTGAATACATCTAATATTAACGTAGAGATATTTTAAATACTATAAAATAAATTAAATTAATTACATTTTAGTTGTACAAATTTACTGGTGTATATGAATGTAGATGTACATTAGGTGCAGTGAATGAGTTTGACTAAAGGCCACTTTGAATTAGATCCCTCAACCATGTTAATTTGATTATTATCTCATCAACCTCTAATTGTTTCGATTTGAACTATTTTTCTAAATTGGTTGAAAGATTTGTTAGATTTAAGAGCTTCATTGCCTACCAACTATTAAATTAATTGGAGTACTCCTCCACTTTTGTCAATTATTTATTGTAAGTCCAAATTTTAGAAAAAATATATCTTATTTCTCCAACATTGGTGCTTAATTTTGCTAAAGTTAGATGATAACAAAATTAAATATATGTTCATAAATTCTAGAAAAATATCATAAAATCAGTCAATTGAAAAATTACAAATCAAGTAACTACTTTTTATTTTATCATAATATTTTCAAATCTCGATATTGCTTGCATGTGTCGACAAAAATAATCTGAATAAAGTTAGAAGAATAAGAAGTAAAAAAAAGAAGAAAAAGAAAAGAGGATATGTATCTTTTGGACAAACTGGCCTAAAAAATAAGCATACTACAAACTTTCCTTTTTTGCTTCAAATTTTTTTGAATGTTTGCAGAACCATATGGATCTAAATAGTAACTATCAAATATCTAGAGACAAAATCTGTAACAAAATTCTATAGTTTGAAATCAAATGTTGATACAAATATATATTTAATACATATGTTTAATAATAATATATACTATATTTTATAAATATAATTAAGAACATATCCATCGTACCCGCAGCAAAATGCGGGTGCATCACTACTATTTAGATAAGAGAGGTGGTAATTCTATCCCGAGAAAAAAGTTTTCCTTAGTAATATTTTATTATGTTTTACCTCACTTCTCTTATTCGTAATTGGTTTCGGCCTTAGGTGGGCCGAAGTCAATTGCGTTGTTTTGAAAGACCCGACTTTCGATTATAGTTATATTACGGTCGTAGTTATATTACGGTGAACCAAATAGCAGAATTGACAGTTTACGTCTAATAACCATTGTACTCCTCTCCATTTTCGGCAAAACAAACAGGTCCGAGAAGCCTTTCTTTTTTGGGATAATTTTATACAGCTCCCCGTAAACATATCGAAGAGCAAATATATCCCTGCAAAGTTCAAGTTTTCAGATTTATCCCTTCAAAAGTCTAGTGATGTTCATATTTGCCCCTCTGTTTAGTTAGCGTTAGTTCAGTGTTTATTTTTTAACAAAAGATAAGTAAAATGTTAATTTTTTCATCACAAACATGTTCCTCCAAAAGCCTCAACTGTTAGTATCGTGCAGAAATGTTCCTCCGAAAAACTCCTAATGGTCATCTTCTTTCTCTATAAAAACTAACTTAATCCACAATTATTGCAACCTGTTCTCTACCTCTTTTCTCACTCCTTTTCTCCTTTACCTTTCTAGTACAGATACGCCGGCGCTCGACATAGGGCGAAGCAACAAGCATCGTGGACGAATTGAGACGGAGAAACCCTAGTTACGATTTTTTGAGGGATAAATCTGAAACATGAATGTTGTAGCGATATATCTGCTATTCGATAAATTTACAGAAAGCTGTATGAAATTATCTTTATTTTATTTTATTTTATTTTATATCCTATGTGAAGAAGATAATGTGTGACACAATTACGTACAAATGATGTTGGTATAAACTGCATGCCTTTCGTTAAAAAAATACAGGAGATTGAAAGCTAGGAGAAAGCGACGAGAAAAGGCATACAATGTGGATGTGCATGCATGTGCATATTGTTGAGATTCCCATTTCCCAGTAGTGAAGAACAACAGTAGAGGCACTTTGATTCGATCCCTAGCTTCATCATGATCATCATGAATCATCTTTTTCTTGAAATGCTTTTCAAAGTAAAGTCTTCTCATACATAATAATTGCCCACCTTGCTTTTACAGCCTGTGACCCACTCTCTTCATATCTCAATCTCAACGTCCATTCCAATTCAAAACATGGTATTGTGCTTTACCTTTTTTTTTTTTTTGTATTTTTATATATTTTTCGTTAGAATTGAGAGTTCCTTCGCCTACAACTCAAATCCAATATCTTCCGATTGGTCGGATTGTAGTTGGGATGATTTACTTCACGGACGAAGTCGTTGGGTTCAAGTAGCAAGTAGTAGGGCAAACAGGCGGATTGGATAATCCGCGGATAGATCATTAATTATATTCGTAGGTCATATGATGGGTATGAATAAAATTTATCTGTTAATTTTTAAATAGTCAACATCTTTACCATACCTGTCCACGGGTGGATGGGTGGTTACCTGCTAGATTTTTTTCTTTTCTTTTTTGCTCATATATATTTTTCAAATGTAAAACACATATATATAATTTTTAAATGTATAACGTAACTTATTGTTTGAAATATCATAGCATATAATAAACAATATAAGAGATCCGCTAGTATACTATCGATAGCATGGAGGCCTCCGTGCTACCAAATTGTTTTTAATGATGCGGCTTCCAAATCAACGATCGGCTCCGCTAGACTTGATCTACACTATTGAAAGTATTTGGAAACTAAATTTCATAATTTTTCAACATCATTTACCTATGAAACGAGTAGTCTAAAAATGAACAGTTGAAAATAAAAATCTTATAAAAAATGATGATAAAAGACTTGAATTTAAGATCAGAGATATTGATCTTACTCTAAATAGAGAAAAGAGTTTTTTATAAAAAATTCATAAGATTTGAATTGTTTTACACCGTTAAATTCACAAACGCATCACATCGACCATTAAAATTATCAATTTTGAGACATTTTGATCACTAGCCAAATAATATGAAAAAATTATGAAATTTAGTTTTCAAATACTTTTAATAGTATAGATCAAGTCTAATGAAGCTGATCATCGATTTGGAAGTCGTATCATTGAAAACAATTTGGTAGCACCGAAGCCTCCATGCTACTGATAATATACCAGCCTAGGCCGTAGATTGTATGTGCGGCTTTTTATTTTTAAACACTAATAACAATTTCTTTGATGATCTCCGCGCCACCTCAAAATACAAAAATGATGCTTTCAAAAAAGGAGACTTTTGTGCCAATTGTATTACTGAGTAATTATTGAGTAACCTTTGAGCATGTTTGGTACTCGGAATTGGAGTGAATGAAATGAGAGAAGGATTGAATAGAATTGGCATTAAGAATGGATTAAAAAAAAATTTAATTCAATCCGTCGTGCTTTTTGGATTACACTTTGCAACATTCCTAGGATTTAGAATGGGTAAATTGCACTGTTACCTCCTGAACTTTTGACGAAATTTTACTTTACCCCCTAAACTCCTAAAATAGTCACCTAACATTCTAAACTCTAATATTTCATTCATGTTATCCCTTCCGTCAGTTTTTCGTCAAGCTCCGTTAACCGAAAACTAATGGAATGGGTAATACAAATAAAATATTAGAGTTTAGGTATTAGATATCCATTTTATGAGTTTAGGGGATAAAGTGAAACTCCACCAAAAGTTTAAGGGATAACAAAAATATTTGGTTGTTGGGAAAAAAAAATTTTACACAAAAATATTTAATTATGTTAAAAGGATAGTTTCAAGAAAAATATTAAAAAAATAAAAAAAATAAAAAAGTAAATGGATTAAATCGCTTACGCAGGTGTGCGGCCGATATCTAAAAAATGGGATGATATTTAGTATCTCTTAATCTAACATCACTAATTTTATTTTAAAAAAAAATTAATTTATTATAAAATAATATTATATTTTTATATTCAAAATTTCTAATTGGTTAAAAAGAAGTATTAAATTTTGATTTTATGCTATAATTAAATTACGTTGCATAATTTCATAGGAAGTAAGTGTATTCTCTAGAACAATACTTTTAGGTCCCGTTTGGTTGCAGGATAAAGTGGGTTATTCCCACTTTATCCTGCTAAACAGCAAAAAAAATTATGGGTGTATTTTATCCTGCTCTTAACGGGTTATCCACGGATAATCCGTTAAGAGCAGTTCTCTGGTACCTGCGGAATAGGGCAAATCTGCTTGGTTTATCCCAAGGGCAAGGAGTGGAAAAAAAAAGGGGCGCAGCAGGAGCTTCGTCTCCTTCGTTAATGCTTGAAACCTACCTTCATCCTCGCTCATTACTCCTTCGCCGCTCTGCCGCTGCCTCGTGTTGGACGCCATCTTTCTCCTTACTACTTCTTGAGACCCATCCCGCAGTGACCATATTCAATAAGCCAGATCTTATGTGAGATCTGGCTTCATCGGTAACTCCTCTCTCATTTTACTTCTTCCACACTCCTCTCACAGTCTCTCTCATCTGCTGCGCTCGTTGAGCAAGATCTCATTGGAGATTCGTCTTCTTCTTTAACTCCTCTCTCAAACCCTCGGTTATGAGTGGTATTAATGGGTACTTTCTTCTCTCTAATCATCCTGTGGGTTTGTGAGGCAAGAAATATTTCCCTTCCTCGCGGATTGTATTGTGTTGTCAACTCGCCCAATAAGTGCGAGCACTTTCTTCTCTCAAATCATCCTGTGGGTTTCTGAGGCAAGAAATCTTTCCCTTCCTCGCGGATTTTATTGCGTTGTCAAGTCGCCCAATAAGTGCGAGCACCACTCTTGCAGGTAAAAGACATGAACTGTTGTGCCCCTTTCCTCTATAAATTTGCCTAGGGTTCGAAGGTAGTGTTTCTTCTACAACTTGCTTGAAACTCATACTCTGCTACTCTTTTGTTGGTTTAATCTGTACGCGGTTGTTTTAGAAGTTTCACTGTTGGTATTTTCAGGCTTATACCCCTTTCCTCTATAAATTTGCCTAGGGTTCGAAGGTAGTGTTTCTTCTACAACTTGCTTGAAACTCATACTCTGCTACTCTTTTGTTGGTTTAATCTGTACGCGGTTGTTTTAGAAGTTTCACTGTTGGTATTTTCAGGCTTATACTTCTCTCATCGAGGTGAGATTTGATCTGTTTTTACCCCCAATTTTTAGTGCTTTTGTTAGATCCTCCTTTCTTATATTCTCCTATGTGGTTAATTTGATATGGTTGTTACTTATTTAACTCAAATAATTTTTACAAACCCACAATTTGTGAATTTTATATGATTTTGGCTTTAATAATAACTTATATACTGTGATTTTATCTTTCTTACTTTATATAAGGCCATTTTATATACTAATTACTATATAATAGAAATATGGAAATTAGTATGGCAAGATCTTCATGGCTGCAGGTTGGAGGAAAAGCTGAGAAGAGAACTTATATACTATGAGCTTGAACTAATGATTTATACTTTAGTGAAGCTGATATATCATTCATTTGCATATGAATGAAAGAAAGAATATGAAGGAGAAAAACTGATGGATCTGATCCTGTTCAAGAGGAAAAGTATTTAAAATATGTGGGCAATGATGTAGGGAAAGGGGATGGACATATTCATGGCAGGGTGGCATGTTTTTTTTCAAAAAAAACTATTGCAGCCGCCGTGAAATTATGTTCAACCTTATCCCCTGAGCCTTTTATGAAAATGGTATACCAAATTGAGCCTTTACTATATTAATGTTAAATGTTTGCATTGATATATATCTGATTTATTTTGTGTATTCAGCTCAGATGGCCTCTCTAAAAAAATCTTTGCAACCTTTTTTGAAAAACAAAGGCTCAAATAGTGATGCTCCCGCTGCTGATAGCCAAAGTTTAGATTGTCCTATGCAAGAAGCGACGAAAAGCAGAGTAAGATCCGCTAACTGGACAGCAATAATGGACTCTGCAATGCTGAACTTAATGACAGAGGAGTATGCTCTTGGAAGTTTTGTTAATGGGAGTTTTACGCCAATGGCATGGATTAGAATGGTTCATGACTTCAATGAAAGGACAAAATTGAGGTTTAATAAAGTTCATTTGCAAAATCGCTTCAAAGTCCTGAAGCGTCTATATATGATGTATCAAACTCTAGCCAACAAGAGCGTATGGGGGTGGGATTACACACAAAATATTTCAACTGCTGGTGACCCTAGTGATTGGGATGCCGTTATAGCGGTACGTGCATACTTTTATTATCTACTCATTTTTTACATCAAAATTGGTTATTATTACAGCTACAAAATATTGGAAATGATGTATGATTTTTTTTTAATTTCATAGGAAAATCCAGCTTATGCTAAGTGCCGAGACAAACCATTTCCTGCATATCAATCTATTGAGTTCTTGTTGGGAAAGTCAACTGCAACTGGAAGGCATGGGTTTGCTACTGGAATGATTGCCGAGGATGTCCGCAGCAACTCTTCATCTTCTCCGGCTATGCAACGTCTCGACATAGAGAACTTAGGAAAGAATGTAGAAGACGTTAATGATGCAAATTCAACTTCTCCAACTCCAACTCCAGTTAAATTAGGTAGCCGCAAAACTGGTAGCGCCTCCGGCAATACTTCGTCAATGAAGAGGCTTCGAGTGTCACCACCAAATCCTACTCCAACTTCAAGCCGCATTCGAAAAGATGATGGCCGGACTGAGGCTATTTATGAGCTCGTTGAATTGGGAAAGAAAAGAATTGAAATAGCGCAAACTATAATGCAACGTGAGTTACAAGCCGACCAAAAATTCATTCCATAGAGGAATGTATGGAAAGGCTTGGTAATGTTGCTCACTTATCTCCTGAAGGTCTACTTGCTGTATGTGAAGCCTTGAAAGATGAGCGCAATAGGCCTATTTTTATGGCATTGAATGGCAATCTATTACATATGTGGATAGATCGTCAAATTGATATGCATCAGTTTTTTACTGGACAAAGGCCTTTTGCACCATCTTTTCCACCTAGTGCATCCTTCTTCCCAGCAGCAGGTTCAGCCTTTGCTCCTGGACCATTCTCTTTTCCACCACCATCTGCTGCCTTCCCTCCCGGCACGCGCAAATTCGCACTCTTGGGGCGTAATAGAATCCTCTCTTGGGGCTTCGATCTTCGTTCCTTCGAAAGTGAATATGTACTCGTGGCAAATTCGCACTCTTGGGGCGTAATAGAATCCTCTCTTGGTGCTTCGATCTTCGTTCCTTCGAAAGTGAATATGTACTCGTGGCAAATTCGCACTCTTCGGGCCTAATAGAATCCTCTCTTAGGGCTTCGATCTTCGTTCCTTCGAATGTGAACATGTACTCGTGGCAAATTCGCACTCTTGGGGCGGAATAGAATCCTCTCTTGGGGCTTCGATCTTATTAGGCCCCAAGAGTGCGAATTTGCCACGAATACATGCTCACATTCGTAGAACGAAGATCGAAGCCCCAAGAGAGGATTCTATTAGGCCCCAAGAGTGCGAATTAGCCACGAGTACATGTTCACATTCGAAGGAACGAAGATCGAAGCCCAAGAGAGGATTCTATTACACCCCAAGAGTGCGAATTAGCCACGAGTACATGTTCACATTCGAAGGAACGAAGATCGAAGCCCAAGAGAGGATTCTATTACACCCCAAGAGTGCGAATTTGCCATGAGTATATGTTCACATTCGAAGAACGAAGATCGAAGCCCCAAGAGAGGATTCTATTACGCCCCAAGAGTGCGAATTTGCCACGAGTACATGTTCACATTCGAAGAACGAAGATCGAAGCCCAAGAGAGGATTCTATTAGGCCCCAAGAGTGCGAATTTGCCACGAGTACATGTTCACATTCGATGGAACGAAGATCGAAGCCCAAGAGAGGATTCTATTACACCCCAAGAGTGCGAATTTGCCACGAGTACATGTTCACACACGAAGGAACGAAGATCGTAGCCCCAAGAGAGGATTCTATTAGGCCCCAAGAGTGCGAATTTGCCACGAATACATGCTCACATTCGTAGAACGAAGATCGAAGCCCCAAGAGAGGATTCTATTAGGCCCCAAGAGTGCGAATTAGCCACGAGTACATGTTCACATTCGAAGGAACGAAGATCGAAGCCCAAGAGAGGAATCTATTACACCCCAAGAGTGCGAATTAGACACGAGTACATGTTCACATTCGAAGGAACGAAGATCGAAGCCCAAGAGAGGATTCTATTACACCCCAAAAGTGCGAATTTGCCATGAGTATATGTTCACATTCGAAGAACGAAGATCGAAGCCCCAAGAGAGGATTCGATTAGGCCCCAAGAGTGCGAATTTGCCACGAGTACATGTTCACATTCGAAGAACGAAGATCGAAACCCCAAGAGAGGATTCTATTACGCCCCAAGAGTGCGAATTTGCCACGAGTACATGTTCACATTCGAAGAACGAAGATCGAAGCCCCAAGAGAGGATTCTATTAGGCCCCAAGAGTGCGAATTTGCCACGAGTACATGTTCACATTCGAAGAACGAAGATCGAAGCCCCAAGAGAGGATTCTATTAGGCCCCAAGAGTGCGAATTTGCCACGAGTACATGTTCACATTCGAAGGAACGAAGATCGAAGCCCCAAGAGAGGATTCTATTACGCCCCAAGAGTGCGAATTTGCCACGAGTACATGTTCACATTCGAAGGAACGAAGATCGAAGCCCAAGAGAGGATTCTATTAGGCCCCAAGAGTGCGAATTTGCCACGAGTACATGTTCACATTCGAAGGAACGAAGATCGAAGCCCAAGAGAGGATTCTATTAGGCCCCAAGAGTGCGAATTTGCCACGAGTACATGTTCACATTCGAAGAACGAAGATCGAAGCCCCAAGAGAGGATTCTATTAGGCCCCAAGAGTGCGAATTTGCCACGAGTACATGTTCACATTCGAAGGAACGAAGATCGAAGCCCCAAGAGAGGATTCTATTACGCCCCAAGAGTGCGAATTTGCCACGAGTACATGTTCACATTCGAAGAACGAAGATCGAAGCCCCAAGAGAGGATTCTATTAGGCCCCAAGAGTGCGAATTTGCCACGAGTACATGTTCACATTCGAAGGAACGAAGATCGAAGCCCCAAGAGAGGATTCTATTAGGCCCCAAGAGTGCGAATTTGCCACGAGTACATGTTCACATTCGAAGAACGAAGATCGAAGCCCCAAGAGAGGATTCTATTAGGCCCCAAGAGTGCGAATTTGCCACGAGTACATGTTCACATTCGAAGGAACGAAGATCGAAGCCCCAAGAGAGGATTCTATTAGGCCCCAAGAGTGCGAATTTGCCACGAGTACATGTTCACATTCGAAGAACGAAGATCGAAGCCCCAAGAGAGGATTCTATTAGGCCCCAAGAGTGCGAATTTGCCACGAGTACATGTTCACATTCGAAGGAACGAAGATCGAAGCCCCAAGAGAGGATTCTATTAGGCCCCAAGAGTGCGAATTTGCCACGAGTACATGTTCACATTCGAAGAACGAAGATCGAAGCCCCAAGGCCCCAAGAGTGAGAATTTGCCACGAGTACATGTTCACATTCGAAGGAATGAAGATCGAAGCCCCAAGAGAGGATTCTATTAGGCCCCAAGAGTGCGAATTTGCCACGAATACATGCTCACATTCGAAGAACGAAGATCGAAACCCCAAGAGAGGATTCTATTAGGCCCCCAAGAGTGCGAATTTGCCACAAGTACATGTTCACATTCGAAGAACGAAGATCGAAGCCCCAAGAGAGGATTCTATTAGGCCCCAAGAGTGCGAATTTGCCACGAGTACATGTTCACATTCGAAGAACGAAGATCGAAGCCCCAAGAGAGGATTCTATTAGGCCCCAAGAGTGCGAATTTGCCACGAGTACATGTTCACATTCGAAGGAACGAAGATCGAAGCCCCAAGAGAGGATTCTATTAGGCCCCAAGAGTGCGAATTTGCCACGAGTACATGTTCACATTCGAAGAACGAAGATCGAAGCCCCAAGAGAGGATTCTATTAGGCCCCAAGAGTGCGAATTTGCCACGAGTACATGTTCACATTCGAAGGAACGAAGATCGAAGCCCCAGAGAGGATTCTATTAGGCCCCAAGAGTGCGAATTTGCCACGAGTACATGTTCACATTCGAAGAACGAAGATCGAAGCCCCAAGAGAGGATTCTATTAGGCCCCAAGAGTGCGAATTTGCCACGAGTACATGTTCACATTCGAAGAACGAAGATCGAAGCCCCAAGAGAGGATTCTATTAGGCCCCAAGAGTGCGAATTTGCCACGAATACATGCTCACATTCGAAGAACGAAGATCGAAACCCCAAGAGAGGATTCTATTAGGCCCCCAAGAGTGCGAATTTGCCACAAGTACATGTTCACATTCGAAGAACGAAGATCGAAGCCCCAAGAGAGGATTCTATTAGGCCCCAAGAGTGCGAATTTGCCACGAGTACATGTTCACATTCGAAGAACGAAGATCGAAGCCCCAAGAGAGGATTCTATTAGGCCCCAAGAGTGCGAATTTGCCACGAGTACATGTTCACATTCGAAGGAACGAAGATCGAAGCCCCAAGAGAGGATTCTATTACACCCCAAGAGTGCGAATTTGCCACGAGTACATGTTCACATTCGAAGGAACGAAGATCGAAGCCCCAAGAGAGGATTCTATTAGGCCCCAAGAGTGCGAATTTGCCACGAGTACATGTTCACATTCGAAGAACGAAGAACGAAGCCCCAAGAGAGGATTCTATTAGGCCCCAAGAGTGCGAATTTGCCACGAGTACATGTTCACATTCGAAGAACGAAGATCGAAGCCCCAAGAGAGGATTCTATTAGGCCCCAAGAGTGCGAATTTGCCACGAGTACATGTTCACATTCGAAGGAACGAAGATCGAAGCCCAAGAGAGGATTCTATTACACCCCAAGAGTGCGAATTTGCCACGAGTACATGTTCACATTCGAAGGAACGAAGATCGAAGCCCCAAGAGAGGATTCTATTAGGCCCCAAGAGTGCGAATTTGCCACGAGTACATGTTCACATTCGAAGAACGAAGATCGAAGCCCCAAGAGAGGATTCTATTAGGCCCCAAGAGTGCGAATTTGCCACGAGTACATGTTCACATTCGAAGGAACGAAGATCGAAGCCCCAAGAGAGGATTCTATTACACCCCAAGAGTGCGAATTTGCCACGAGTACATGTTCACATTCGAAGGAACGAAGATCGAAGCCCAAGAGAGGATTCTATTACACCCCAAGAGTGCGAATTTGCCACGAGTACATGTTCACATTCGAAGAACGAAGATCGAAGCCCCAAGAGAGGATTCTATTAGGCCCCAAGAGTGCGAATTTGCCACGAGTACATGTTCACATTCGAAGAACAAAGATCGAAGCCCAAGAGAGGATTCTATTACGCCCCAAGAGTGCGAATTTGCCACGAGTACATGTTCACATTCGAAGAACAAAGATCGAAGCCCCAAGAGAGGATTCTATTAGGCCCCAAGAGTGCGAATTTGCCACGAGTACATGTTCACATTCGAAGAACGAAGATCGAAGCCCCAAGAGAGGATTCTATTAGGCCCCAAGAGTGCGAATTTGCCACGAGTACATGTTCACATTCGAAGAACGAAGATCGAAGCCCCAAGAGAGGATTCTATTAGGCCCCAAGAGTGCGAATTTGCCACGAGTACATGTTCACATTCGAAGGAACGAAGATCGAAGCCCCAAGAGAGGATTCTATTAGGCCCCAAGAGTGCGAATTTGCCACGAGTACATGTTCACATTCGAAGAAACGAAGATCGAAGCCCCAAGAGAGGATTCTATTAGGCCCCAAGAGTGCGAATTTGCCACGAGTACATGTTCACATTCGAAGGAACGAAGATCGAAGCCCCAAGAGAGGATTCTATTAGGCCCCAAGAGTGCGAATTTGCCACGAGTACATGTTCACATTCGAAGGAACGAAGATCGAAGCCCCAAGAGAGGATTCTATTAGGCCCCAAGAGTGCGAATTTGCCACGAGTACATGTTCACATTCGAAGGAACGAAGATCGAAGCCCCAAGAGAGGATTCTATTAGGCCCCAAGAGTGCGAATTTGCCACGAGTACATGTTCACATTCGAAGAACGAAGATCGAAGCCCCAAGAGAGGATTCTATTAGGCCCCAAGAGTGCGAATTTGCCACGAGTACATGTTCACATTCGAAGGAACGAAGATCGAAGCCCCAAGAGAGGATTCTATTAGGCCCCAAGAGTGCGAATTTGCCACGAGTACATGTTCACATTCGAAGAACGAAGATCGAAGCCCCAAGAGAGGATTCTATTAGGCCCCAAGAGTGCGAATTTGCCACGAGTACATGTTCACATTCGAAGGAACGAAGATCGAAGCCCCAAGAGAGGATTCTATTAGGCCCCAAGAGTGCGAATTTGCCACGAGTACATGTTCACATTCGAAGAACGAAGATCGAAGCCCCAAGAGAGGATTCTATTAGGCCCCAAGAGTGCGAATTTGCCACGAGTACATGTTCACATTCGAAGGAACGAAGATCGAAGCCCAAGAGAGGATTCTATTAGGCCCCAAGAGTGCGAATTTGCCACGAGTACATGTTCACATTCGAAGAACGAAGATCGAAGCCCCAAGAGAGGATTCTATTAGGCCCCAAGAGTGCGAATTTGCCACGAGTACATGTTCACATTCGAAGAACGAAGATCGAAGCCCCAAGAGAGGATTCTATTAGGCCCCAAGAGTGCGAATTTGCCACGAGTACATGTTCACATTCGAAGAACGAAGATCGAAGCCCCAAGAGAGGATTCTATTAGGCCCCAAGAGTGCGAATTTGCCACGAGTACATGTTCACATTCGAAGGAACGAAGATCGAAGCCCCAAGAGAGGATTCTATTAGGCCCCAAGAGTGCGAATTTGCCACGAGTACATGTTCACATTCGAAGGAACGAAGATCGAAGCCCCAAGAGAGGATTCTATTAGGCCCCAAGAGTGCGAATTTGCCACGAGTACATGTTCACATTCGAAGAACGAAGATCGAAGCCCCAAGAGAGGATTCTATTAGGCCCCAAGAGTGCGAATTTGCCACGAGTACATGTTCACATTCGAAGGAACGAAGATCGAAGCCCCAAGAGAGGATTCTATTAGGCCCCAAGAGTGCGAATTTGCCACGAGTACATGTTCACATTCGAAGAACGAAGATCGAAGATCGAAGCACCAAGAGAGGATTCTATTATTACGGCCCCAAGAGTGCGAATTTGCCACGAGTACATGTTCACATTCGAAGGAACGAAGATCGAAGCCCCAAGAGAGGATTCTATTAGGCCCCAAGAGTGCGAATTTGCCACGAGTACATGTTCACATTCGAAGAACGAAGATCGAAGCCCCAAGAGAGGATTCTATTAGGCCCCAAGAGTGCGAATTTGCCACGAGTACATGTTCACATTCGAAGGAACGAAGATCGAAGCCCCAAGAGAGGATTCTATTAGGCCCCAAGAGTGCGAATTTGCCACGAGTACATGTTCACATTCGAAGAAACGAAGATCGAAGCCCCAAGAGAGGATTCTATTAGGCGCCAAGAGTGCAAATTTGCCACGAGTACATGTTCACATTCGAAGGAACGAAGATCGAAGCCCCAAGAGAGGATTCTATTAGGCCCCAAGAGTGCCAATTTGCCACGAGTACATGTTCACATTCGAAGGAACGAAGATCGAAGCCCCACGAGAGGATTCTATTAGGCCCCAAGAGTGCGAATTTGCCACGAGTACATGTTCACATTCGAAGGAACGAAGATCGAAGCCCCAAGAGAGGATTCTATTAGGCCCCAAGAGTGCGAATTTGCCACGAGTACATGTTCACATTCGAAGAACGAAGATCGAAGCCCCAAGAGAGGATTCTATTAGGCCCCAAGAGTGCGAATTTGCCACGAGTACATGTTCACATTCGAAGAACGAAGATCGAAGCCCCAAGAGAGGATTCTATTAGGCCCCAAGAGTGCGAATTTGCCACGAGTACATGTTCACATTCGAAGAACGAAGATCGAAGCCCCAAGAGAGGATTCTATTACACCCCAAGAGTGCGAATTTGCCACGAGTACATGTTCACATTCGAAGGAACGAAGATCGAAGCCCCAAGAGAGGATTCTATTAGGCCCCAAGAGTGCGAATTTGCCACGAGTACATGTTCACATTCGAAGGAACGAAGATCGAAGCCCCAAGAGAGAGGATTCTATTAGGCTCAAAGAGTGCGAATTTGCCACGAATACATGCTCACATTCGAAGAACGAAGATCGAAGCCCCAAGAGAGAATTCTATTACGCCCCAAGAGTGCGAATTTGCCACGAGTACATGTTCACATTCGAAGGAACGAAGATCGAAGCCCCAAGAGAGGATTCTATTAGGCCCCAAGAGTGCGAATTTGCCACAAGTACATGTTTCAATTCGAAGAACGAAGATCGAAGCCCCAAGAGAGGATTCTATTAGGCCCCAAGAGTGCGAATTTGCCACGAGTACATGTTCACATTCGAAGGAACGAAGATCGAAGCCCCAAGAGAGGATTCTATTAGGCCCCAAGAGTGCGAATTTGCCACGAGTACATGTTCACATTCGAAGGAACGAAGATCGAAGCCCCAAGAGAGGATTCTATTAGGCCCCAAGAGTGCGAATTTGCCACGAGTACATGTTCACATTCGAAGAACGAAGATCGAAGCCCCAAGAGAGGATTCTATTACGCCCCAAGAGTGCGAATTTGCCACGAGTACATGTTCACATTCGAAGGAACGAAGATCGAAGCCCAAGAGAGGATTCTATTAGGCCCTAAGAGTGCGAATTTGCCACGAGTACATGTTCACATTCGATGGAACGAAGATCGAAGCCCAAGAGAGGATTCTATTACACCCCAAGAGTGCGAATTTGCCACGAGTACATGTTCACATTCGAAGGAACGAAGATCGTAGCCCCAAGAGAGGATTCTATTAGGCCCCAAGAGTGCGAATTTGCCACGAGTACATGTTCACATTCGAAGAACGAAGATCGAAGCCCCAAGAGAGGATTCTATTAGGCCCCAAGAGTGCGAATTTGCCACGAGTACATGTTCACATTCGAAGGAACGAAGATCGAAGCCCCAAGAGAGGATTCTATTAGGCCCCAAGAGTGCGAATTTGCCACGAGTACATGTTCACATTCGAAGAACGAAGATCGAAGCCCCAAGAGGAGATTCTATTAGGCCCCAAGAGTGCGAATTTGCCACGAGTACATGTTCACATTCGAAGAACGAAGATCGAAGCCCCAAGAGAGGATTCTATTACGCCCCAAGAGTGCGAATTTGCCACGAGTACATGTTCACATTCGAAGAACGAAGATCGAAGCCCCAAGAGAGGATTCTATTAGGCCCCAAGAGTGCGAATTTGCCACGAGTACATGTTCACATTCGAAGAACGAAGATCGAAGCCCCAAGAGAGGATTCTATTACGCCCCAAGAGTGCGAATTTGCCACGAGTACATGTTCACATTCGAAGGAACGAAGATCGAAGCCCCAAGAGAGGATTCTATTAGGCCCCAAGAGTGCGAATTTGCCACGAGTACATGTTCACATTCGAAGGAACGAAGATCGAAGCCCCAAGAGAGGATTCTATTAGGCCCCAAGAGTGCGAATTTGCCACGAGTACATGTTCACATTCGAAGGAACGAAGATCGAAGCCCCAAGAGAGGATTCTATTAGGCCCCAAGAGTGCGAATTTGCCACGAGTACATGTTCACATTCGAAGGAACGAAGATCGAAGCCCAAGAGAGGATTCTATTAGGCCCCAAGAGTGCGAATTTGCCACGAGTACATGTTCACATTCGAAGGAACGAAGATCGAAGCCCCAAGAGAGGATTCTATTAGGCCCCAAGAGTGCGAATTTGCCACGAGTACATGTTCACATTCGAAGAACGAACGAAGATCGAAGCCCCAAGAGAGGATTCTATTAGGCCCCAAGAGTGCGAATTTGCCACGAGTACATGTTCACATTCGAAGAAAGAACGAAGATCGAAGCCCCAAGAGAGCATTCTATTAAGCCCCAAGAGTGCGAATTTGCCACGAGTACATGTTCACATTCGAAGGAACGAAGATCGAAGCCCCAAGAGAGGATTCTATTAGGCCCCAAGAGTGCGAATTTGCCACGAGTACATGCTCACATTCGAAGAACGAAGATCGAAGCCCCAAGAGAGGATTCTATTAGGCCCCAAGAGTGCGAATTTGCCACGAGTACATGTTCACATTCGAAGAACGAAGATCGAAGCCCCAAGAGAGGATTCTATTAGGCCCCAAGAGTGCGAATTTGCCACGAGTACATGTTCACATTCGAAGAACGAAGATCGAAGCCCCAAGAGAGGATTCTATTAGGCCCCAAGAGTGCGAATTTGCCACGAGTACATGTTCACATTCGAGGAACGAAGATCGAAGCCCCAAGAGAGAATTCTATTACGCTCCAAGAGTGAGAATTTGCCACGAGTACATGTTCACATTCGAAGGAACGAAGATCGAAGCCCCAAGAGAGGATTCTATTACACCCCAAGAGTGCGAATTTGCCACGAGTACATGTTCACATTCGAAGGAACGAAGATCGAAGCCCCAAGAGAGGATTCTATTACACCCCAAGAGTGCGAATTTGCCACGAGTACATGTTCACATTCGAAGAAACGAAGATCGAAGCCCCAAGAGAGGATTCTATTAGGCGCCAAGAGTGCGAATTTGCCACGAGTACATGTTCACATTCGAAGAACGAAGATCGAAGCCCCAAGAGAGGATTCTATTAGGCCCCAAGAGTGCGAATTTGCCACGAGTACATGTTCACATACGAAGAACGAAGATCGAAGATCGAAGCCCCAAGAGAGGATTCTATTACGCCCCAAGAGTGCGAATTTGCCACGAGTACATGTTCACATTCGAAGAGCGAAGATCGAAGCCCCAAGAGAGGATTCTATTAGGCGCCAAGAGTGCGAATTTGCCACGAGTACATGTTCACATTCGAAGAACGAAGATCGAAACCCCAAGAGAGGATTCTATTACGCCCCAAGAGTGCGAATTTGCCACGAGTACATGTTCACATTCGAAGGAACGAAGATCGAAGCCCCAAGAGAGGATTCTATTAGGCCCCAAGAGTGCGAATTTGCCACGAGTACATGTTCACATTCGAAGAACGAAGATCGAAGCCCCAAGAGAGGATTCTATTAGGCCCCAAGAGTGCGAATTTGCCACGAGTACATGTTCACATTCGAAGAACGAAGATCGAAGCCCCAAGAGAGGATTCTATTACACCCCAAGAGTGCGAATTTGCCACGAGTACATGTTCACATTCGAAGAAACGAAGATCGAAGCCCCAAGAGAGGATTCTATTAGGCGCCAAGAGTGCGAATTTGCCACGAGTACATGTTCACATTCGAAGAAACGAAGATCGAAGCCCCAAGAGAGGATTCTATTAGGCGCCAAGAGTGCGAATTTGCCACGAGTATATGTTCACATTCGAAGAGCGAAGATCGAAGCCCCAAGAGAGGATTCTATTATGCCCCAAGAGTGCGAATTTGCCACGAGTACATGTTCACATTCGAAGGAACGAAGATCGAAGCCCCAAGAGAGGATTCTATTAGGCCCCAAGAGTGCGAATTTGCCACGAGTACATGTTCACATTCGAAGAAACGAAGATCGAAGCCCCAAGAGAGGATTCTATTAGGCACCCCAAGAGTGCGAATTTGCCACGAGTACATGTTCACATTCGAAGGAAGAACGAAGATCGAAGCCCCAAGAGAGCACTATATTAGGCCCCAAGAGTGCGAATTTGCCACGAGTACATGTTCACATTCGAAGGAACGAAGATCGAAGCCCCAAGAGAGTATTCTATTACGCCCCAAGAGTGCGAATTTGCCACGAGTACATGTTCACATTCGAAGAAAACGAAGATCGAAGCCCAAGAGAGGATTCTATTAGGCCCCAAGAGTGCGAATTTGCCACGAGTACATGTTCACATTCGAAGAACGAAGATCGAAGCCCCAAGAGAGGATTCTATTACGCCCCAAGAGTGCGAATTTGCCACGAGTACATGTTCACATTCGAAGAACGAAGATCGAAGCCCCAAGAGAGGATTCTATTAGGCCCCAAGAGTGCGAATTTGCCACGAGTACATGTTCACATTCGAAAAACGAAGATCGAAGCCCCAAGAGAGGATTCTATTAGGCCCCAAGAGTGCGAATTTGCCACGAGTACATGTTCACATTCGAAGGAACGAAGATCGAAGCCCCAAGAGAGGATTCTATTACGCCCCAAGAGTGCGAATTTGCCACGAGTACATGTTCACATTCGAAGGAACGAAGATCGAAGCCCCAAGAGAGGATTCTATTAGGCCCCAAGAGTGCGAATTTGCCACGAGTACATGTTCACATTCGAAGAACGAAGATCGAAGCCCCAAGAGAGGATTCTATTAGGCCCCAAGAGTGCGAATTTGCCACGAGTACATGTTCACATTCGAAGAACGAAGATCGAAGCCCCAAGAGAGGATTCTATTAGGCCCCAAGAGTGCGAATTTGCCACGAGTACATGTTCACATTCGAAGAAACGAAGATCGAAGCCCAAGAGAGGATTCTATTAGGCCCCCCAAGAGTGCGAATTTGCCACGAGTACATGTTCACATTCGAAGGAACGAAGATCGAAGCCCAAGAGAGGATTCTATTACGCCCTAAGAGTGCGAATTTGCCACGAGTACATGTTCACATTCGAAGAAACGAAGATCGAAGCCCCAAGAGAGGATTCTATTAGGCCCCAAGAGTGCGAATTTGCCACGAGTACATGTTCACATTCGAAGGAACGAAGATCGAAGCCCCAAGAGAGGATTCTATTAGGCCCCCCAAGAGTGCGAATTTGCCACGAGTACATGTTCACATTCGAAGGAACGAAGATCGAAGCCCCAAGAGAGGATTCTATTAGGCCCCAAGAGTGCGAATTTGCCACGAGTACATGTTCACATTCGAAGAACGAAGATCGAAGCCCCAAGAGAGGATTCTATTACGCCCCAAGAGTGCGAATTTGCCACGAGTACATGTTCACATTCGAAGGAACGAACGAAGATCGAAGCCCCAAGAGAGGATTCTATTACGCCCCAAGAGTGCGAATTTGCCACGAGTACATGTTCACATTCGAAGAGCGAAGATCGAAGCCCCAAGAGAGGATTCTATTACGCCCCAAGAGTGCGAATTTGCCACGAGTACATGTTCACATTCGAAGGAACGAAGATCGAAGCCCCAAGAGAGGATTCTATTAGGCCCCAAGAGTGCGAATTTGCCACGAGTACATGTTCACATTCGAAGGAACGAAGATCGAAGCCCAAGAGAGGATTCTATTACGCCCCAAGAGTGCGAATTTGCCACGAGTACATGTTCACATTCGAAGGAACGAAGATCGAAGCCCCAAGAGAGGATTCTATTAGGCCCCAAGAGTGCGAATTTGCCACGAGTACATGTTCACATTCGAAGAACGAAGATCGAAGCCCCAAGAGAGGATTCTATTAGGCCCCCAAGAGTGCGAATTTGCCACGAGTACATGTTCACATTCGAAGAACGAAGATCGAAGCCCCAAGAGAGGATTCTATTAGGCCCCAAGAGTGCGAATTTGCCACGAGTACATGTTCACATTCGAAGGAACGAAGATCGAAGCCCCAAGAGAGGATTCTATTACGCCCCAAGAGTGCGAATTTGCCACGAGTACATGTTCACATTCGAAGAACGAAGATCGAAGCCCCAAGAGAGGATTCTATTCGGCCCCAAGAGTGCGAATTTGCCACGAGTACATGTTCACATTCGAAGAACGAAGATCGAAGCCCCAAGAGAGGATTCTATTAGGCCCCAAGAGTGCGAATTTGCCACGAGTACATGTTCACATTCGAAGAACGAAGATCGAAGCCCCAAGAGAGGATTCTATTAGGCCCCAAGAGTGCGAATTTGCCACGAGTACATGTTCACATTCGAAGAACAAAGATCGAAGCCCAAGAGAGGATTCTATTAGGCCCCAAGAGTGCGAATTTGCCACGAGTACATGTTCACATTCGAAGAACAAAGATCGAAGCCCAAGAGAGGATTCTATTAGGCCCCAAGAGTGCGAATTTGCCACGAGTACATGTTCACATTCGAAGAACGAAGATCGAAGCCCCAAGAGAGGATTCTATTACGCCCCAAGAGTGCGAATTTGCCACGAGTACATGTTCACATTCGAAGAACGAAGATCGAAGCCCCAAGAGAGGATTCTATTAGGCCCCAAGAGTGCGAATTTGCCACGAGTACATGTTCACATTCGAAGAACGAAGATCGAAGCCCCAAGAGAGGATTCTATTAGGCCCCAAGAGTGCGAATTTGCCACGAGTACATGTTCACATTCGAAGAAACGAAGATCGAAGCCCCAAGAGAGGATTCTATTAGGCCCCAAGAGTGCGAATTTGCCACGAGTACATGTTCACATTCGAAGGAACGAAGATCGAAGCCCCAAGAGAGGATTCTATTAGGCCCCAAGAGTGCGAATTTGCCACGAGTACATGTTCACATTCGAAGGAACGAAGATCGAAGCCCCAAGAGAGGATTCTATTACGCCCCAAGAGTGCCAATTTGCCACGAATACATGTTCACATTCGAAGGAACGAAGATCGAAGCCCAAAGAGAGGATTCTATTAGGCCCCAAGAGTGCGAATTTGCCACGAATACATGCTCACATTCGAAGAACGAAGATCGAAGCCCCAAGAGAGGATTCTATTAGGCCCCAAGAGTGCGAATTTGCCACGAGTACATGTTCACATTCGAAGAACGAAGATCGAAGCCCCAAGAGAGGATTCTATTAGGCCCCAAGAGTGCGAATTTGCCACGAGTACATGTTCACATTCGAAGAACGAAGATCGAAGCCCAAAGAGAGGATTCTATTACGCCCCAAGAGTGCGAATTTGCCACGAGTACATGTTCACATTCGAAGAACGAAGATCGAAGCCCCAAGAGAGGATTCTATTACGCCCCAAGAGTGCGAATTTGCCACGAGTACATGTTCACATTCGAAGGAACGAAGATCGAAGCCCCAAGAGAGGATTCTATTAGGCCCCAAGAGTGCGAATTTGCCACGAGTACATGTTCACATTCGAAGGAACGAAGATCGAAGCCCCAAGAGAGGATTCTATTAGCCCCAAGAGTGCGAATTTGCCACGAGTACATGTTCACATTCGAAGAACGAAGATCGAAGCCCCAAGAGAGGATTCTATTAGGCCCCAAGAGTGCGAATTTGCCACGAGTACATGTTCACATTCGAAGGAACGAAGATCGAAGCCCCAAGAGAGGATTCTATTAGGCCCCAAGAGTGCGAATTTGCCACGAGTACATGTTCACATTCGAAGAGCGAAGATCGAAGCCCCAAGAGAGGATTCCATTAGGCGCCAAGAGTGCGAATTTGCCACGAGTACATGTTCACATTCGAAGAACAAAGATCGAAGCCCAAGAGAGGATTCTATTAGGCCCCAAGAGTGCGAATTTGCCACGAGTACATGTTCACATTCGAAGGAACGAAAATCGAAGCCCCAAGAGAGGATTCTATTAGGCCCCAAGAGTGCGAATTTCCCTCGAATACATGCTCACATTCGAAGAACTAAGATCGAAGCCCCAAGAGAGGATTCTATTAGGCCCCAAGAGTGCGAATTTGCCACGAGTACATGTTCACATTCGAAGGAACGAAGATCGAAGCCCCAAGAGAGGATTCTATTAGGCCCCAAGAGTACGAATTTGCCACGAGTGCATGTTCATATTCGAAGAACGAAGATCGAAGCCCCAAGAGTGCGAATTTGCCACGAGTACATGTTCACATTCGAAGGAACGAAGATCGAAGCCCCAAGAGAGGATTCTATTAGGCCCCAAGAGTGCGAATTTGCCACGAGTACATGTTCACATTCGAAGAACGAAGATCGAAGCCCCAAGAGAGGATTCTATTAGGCCCCAAGAGTGCGAATTTGCCACGAGTACATGTTCACATTCGAGAAACGAAGATCGAAGCCCCAAGAGAGGATTCTATTACGCCCCAAGAGTGCGAATTTGCCACGAGTACATGTTCACATTCGAAGGAACGAAGATCGAAGATCGAGCCCCAAGAGGGATTCTATTAGGCCCCAAGAGTGCGAATTTGCCACGAGTACATGTTCACATTCGAAGAACGAAGATCGAAGCCCCAAGAGAGGATTCTATTAGGCCCCAAGAGTGCGAATTTGCCACGAGTACATGTTCACATTCGAAGGAACGAAGATCGAAGCCCCAAGAGAGGATTCTATTACGCCCCAAGAGTGCGAATTTGCCACGAGTACATGTTCACATTCGAAGGAACGAAGATCGAAGCCCCAAGAGAGGATTCTATTAGGCCCCAAGAGTGCGAATTTGCCACGAGTACATGTTCACATTCGAAGAACGAAGATCGAAGCCCCAAGAGAGGAAGAGAGGATTCTATTAGGCCCCAAGAGTGCGAATTTGCCACGAGTACATGTTCACATTCGAAGGAACGAAGATCGAAGCCCCAAGAGAGGATTCTATTAGGCCCCAAGAGTGCGAATTTGCCACGAGTACATGTTCACATTCGAAGAAACGAAGATCGAAGCCCCAAGAGAGAATTCTATTACGCCCCAAGAGTGCGAATTTGCCACGAGTACATGTTCACATTCGAAGAACGAAGATCGAAGCCCCAAGAGAGGATTCTATTACGCCCCAAGAGTGCGAATTTGCCACGAGTACATGTTCACATTCGAAGAACGAACGAAGATCGAAGCCCCAAGAGAGAGGATTCTATTAGGCCCCAAGAGTGCGAATTTGCCACGAGTACATGTTCACATTCGAAGAACGAAGATCGAAGCCCCAAGAGAGGATTCTATTACGCCCCAAGAGTGCGAATTTGCCACGAGTACATGTTCACATTCGAAGGAAACGAGGATCGAAGCCCCAAGAGAGGATTCTATTAGGCCCCAAGAGTGCGAATTTGCCACGAGTACATGTTCACATTCGAAGAAACGAAGATCGAAGCCCCAAGAGAGGATTCTATTACGCCCCAAGAGTGCGAATTTGCCACGAGTACATGTTCACATTCGAAGAACGAAGATCGAAACCCCAAGAGAGGATTCTATTACGCCCCAAGAGTGCGAATTTGCCACGAGTACATGTTCACATTCGAAGGAACAAAGATCGAAGCCCAAGAGAGGATACTATTAGGCCCTAAGAGTGCGAATTTGCCACGAGTACATGTTCACATTCGAAGGAACGAAGATCGAAGCCCCAAGAGAGGATTCTATTAGGCCCCAAGAGTGCGAATTTGCCACGAGTACATGTTCACATTCGAAGAAACGAAGATCGAAGCCCCAAGAGAGGATTCTATTAGGCGCCAAGAGTGCGAATTTGCCACGAGTATATGTTCACATTCGAAGGAACGAAGATCGAAGCCCCAATAGAGGATTCGATTAGGCCCCCAAGAGTGCGAATTTGCCACGAGTACATGTTCACATTCGAAGAAACGAAGATCGAAGCCCCAAGAGAGAGGGATTCTATTAGGCCCCAAGAGTGCGAATTTGCCACGAGTACATGTTCACATTCGAAGAACGAAGATCGAAGCCCCAAGAGAGGATTCTATTAGGCCCCAAGAGTGCGAATTTGCCACGAGTACATGTTCACATTCGAAGAACGAAGATCGAAGCCCCCAAGAGAGGATTCTATTAGGCCCCAAGAGTGCGAATTTGCCACGAGTACATGTTCACATTCGAAGAACGAAGATCGAAGCCCCAAGAGAGGATTCTATTAGGCCCCAAGAGTGCGAATTTGCCACGAGTACATGTTCACATTCGAAGAACGAAGATCGAAGCCCCAAGAGAGGATTCTATTACGCCCCCAAGAGTGCGAATTTGCCACGAGTACATGTTCACATTCGAAGAACGAAGATCGAAGCCCCAAGAGAGGATTCTATTAGGCCCCAAGAGTGCGAATTTGCCACGAGTACATGTTCACATTCGAAGAACGAAGATCGAAGCCCCAAGAGAGGATTCTATTAGGCCCCAAGAGTGCGAATTTGCCACGAGTACATGTTCACATTCGAAGAACGAAGATCGAAGCCCAAAGAGAGGATTCTATTAGGCCCCAAGAGTGCGAATTTGCCACGAGTACATGTTCACATTCGAAGAACGAAGATCGAAGCCCCAAGAGAGGATTCTATTAGCCCCAAGAGTGCGAATTTGCCACGAGTACATGTTCACATTCGAAGGAACGAAGAAGATCGAAGCCCCAAGAGAGGATTCTATTATGCCCCAAAAGTGCGAATTTGCCACGAGTACATGTTCACATTCGAAGGAACGAAGATCGAAGAAAGCCCCAAGAGAGGATTCTATTAGCCCCAAGAGTGCGAATTTGCCACGAGTACATGTTCACATTCGAAGGAACGAAGATCGAAACCCGAGAGAGGATTCTATTAGGCCCCAAGAGTGCGAATTTGCCACGAGTACATGTTCACATTCGAAGAACGAAGATCGAAGCCCCAAGAGAGGATTCTATTAGGCCCCAAGAGTGCGAATTTGCCACGAGTACATGTTCACATTCGAAGGAACGAAGATCGAAGCCCCAAGAGAGGATTCTATTAGGCCCCAAGAGTGCGAATTTGCCACGAGTACATGTTCACATTCGAAGAACGAAGATCGAAGCCCCAAGAGAGGATTCTATTAGGCCCCAAGAGTGCGAATTTGCCACGAGTACATGTTCACATTCGAAGGAACGAAGATCGAAGCCCCAAAGAGAGGATTCTATTAGGCCCCAAGAGTGCGAATTTGCCACGAGTACATGTTCACATTCGAAGGAACGAAGATCGAAGCCCAAGAGAGGATTCTATTAGGCCCCAAGAGTGCGAATTTGCCACGAGTACATGTTCACATTCGAAGGAACGAAGATCGAAGCCCCAAGAGAGGATTCTATTAGGCCCCAAGAGTGCGAATTTGCCACGAGTACATGTTCACATTCGAAGGAACGAAGATCGAAGCCCCAAGAGAGGATTCTATTACGCCCCAAGAGTGCGAATTTGCCACGAGTACATGTTCACATTCGAAGAAACGAAGATCGAAGCCCCAAGAGAGGATTCTATTAGGCCCCAAGAGTGCGAATTTGCCACGAGTACATGTTCACATTCGAAGGAACGAAGATCGAAGCCCCAAGAGAGGATTCTATTAGGCCCCAAGAGTGCGAATTTGCCACGAGTACATGTTCACATTCGAAGGAACGAAGATCGAAGCCCCAAGAGAGGATTCTATTAGGCCCCAAGAGTGCGAATTTGCCACGAGTACATGTTCACATTCGAAGAACGAAGATCGAAGCCCCAAGAGAGGATTCTATTAGGCCCCAAGAGTGCGAATTTGCCACGAGTACATGTTCACATTCGAAGGAACGAAGATCGAAGCCCCAAGAGAGGATTCTATTAGGCCCCAAGAGTGCGAATTTGCCACGAGTACATGTTCACATTCGAAGAACGAAGATCGAAGCCCCAAGAGAGGATTCTATTAGGCCCCAAGAGTGCGAATTTGCCACGAGTACATGTTCACATTCGAAGAACGAAAATCGAAACCCCAAGAGAGGATTCTATTAGGCCCCCAGAGTGCGAATTTGCCACGAGTACATGTTCACATTCGAAGAACGAAGATCGAAGCCCCAAGAGAGGATTCTATTAGGCCCCAAGAGTGCGAATTTGCCACGAGTACATGTTCACATTCGAAGAACGAAGATCGAAGCCCCCAAGAGAGGATTCTATTAGGCCCCAAGAGTGCGAATTTGCCACGAGTACATGTTCACATTCGAAGAACGAAGATCGAAGCCCCAAGAGAAGATTCTATTAGGCCCCAAGAGTGCGAATTTGCCACGAGTACATGTTCACATTCGAAGAACGAAGATCGAAGCCCGAAGCCCAAAGAGAGGATTCTATTAGGCCCCAAGAGTGCGAATTTGCCACGAGTACATGTTCACATTCGAAGAACGAAGATCGAAGCCCCAAGAGAGGATTCTATTAGGCCCCAAGAGTGCGAATTTGCCACGAGTACATGTTCACATTCGAAGAGCGAAGATCAAAGCCCTAAGAGAGGATTCTATTACGCCCCAAGAGTGCCAATTTGCCACGAGTACATGTTCACATTCGAAGGAACGAAGATCGAAGCCCCAAGAGAGGATTCTATTAGGCCCCAAGAGTGCGAATTTGCCACGAGTACATGTTCACATTCGAAGAACGAAGATCGAAGCCCAAGAGAGGATTCTTTTACGCCCCAAAAGTGCGAATTTGTCACGAGTACATGTTCACATTCGAAGAACAAAGATCGAAGCCCCAAGAGAGGATTCTATTAGGCCCCAAGAGTGCGAATTTGCCACGAGTACATGTTCACATTCGAAGAACGAAGATCGAAGCCCCAAGAGAGGATTCTATTAGGCCCCAAGAGTGCGAATTTGCCACGAGTACATGTTCACATTCGAAGAAACGAAGATCGAAGCCCCAAGAGAGGATTCTATGAGGCGCCAAGAGTGCGAATTTGCCACGAGTATATGTTCACATTCGAAGAACGAAGATCGAAGCCCCAAGAGAGGATTCTATTTGGCCCCAAGAGTGCGAATTTGCCACGAATACATGTTCACATTCGAAGAACGAAGATCGAAGCCCCAAGAGAGGATTCTATTAGGCCCCAAGAGTGCGAATTTGCCACGAGTACATGTTCACATTCGAAGAACGAAGATCGAAGCGAAGCCCAAGAGAGGATTCTATTAGGCCCCCAAGAGTGCGAATTTGCCACGAGTACATGTTCACATTCGAAGAACGAAGATCGAAGCCCCAAGAGAGGATTCTATTAGGCCCCAAGAGTGCGAATTTGCCACGAGTACATGTTCACATTCGAAGAAACGAAGATCGAAGCCCCAAGAGAGGATTCTATTAGGCGCCAAGAGTGCGAATTTGCCACGAGTATATGTTCACATTCGAAGAGCGAAGATCGAAGCCCCAAGAGAGGATTCTATTAGGCCCCAAGAGTGTGCGAATTTGCCACGAGTACATGTTCACATTCGAAGGAACGAAGATCGAAGCCCCAAGAGAGGATTCTATTAGGCCCCAAGAGTGCGAATTTGCCACGAGTACATGTTCACATTCGAAGAACGAAGATCGAAGCCCCAAGAGAGGATTCTATTAGGCCCCAAGAGTGCGAATTTGCCACGAGTACATGTTCACATTCGAAGGAACGAAGATCGAAGCCCCAAGAGAGGATTCTATTAGGCCCCAAGAGTGCGAATTTGCCACGAGTACATGTTCACATTCGAAGGAACGAAGATCGAAGCCCCAAGAGAGGATTCTATTAGGCCCCAAGAGTGCGAATTTGCCACGAGTACATGTTCACATTCGAAGAACGAAGATCGAAGCCCCAAGAGAGGATTCTATTATTAGGCCCCAAGAGTGCGAATTTGCCACGAGTACATGTTCACATTCGAAGAACGAAGATCGAAGCCCCAAGAGAGGATTCTATTAGGCCCCAAGAGTGCGAATTTGCCACGAGTACATGTTCACATTCGAAGAACGAAGATCGAAGCCCCAAGAGAGGATTCTATTAGGCCCCAAGAGTGCGAATTTGCCACGAGTACATGTTCACATTCGAAGGAACGAAGATCGAAGCCCCAAGAGAGGATTCTATTAGGCCCCAAGAGTGCGAATTTGCCACGAGTACATGTTCACATTCGAAGAAACGAAGATCGAAGCCCCAAGAGAGGATTCTATTAGGCGCCAAGAGTGCGAATTTGCCACGAGTATATGTTCACATTCGAAGAGCGAAGATCGAAGCCCCAAGAGAGGATTCTATTAGGCGCCAAGAGTGCGAATTTGCCACGAGTATATGTTCACATTCGAAGAGCGAAGATCGAAGCCCCAAGAGAGGATTCTATTACGCCCCAAGAGTGCGAATTTGCCACGAGTACATGTTCACATTCGAAGAACGAAGATCGAAGCCCCAAGAGAGGATTCTATTAGGCCCCAAGAGTGCGAATTTGCCACGAATACATGCTCACATTCGAAGAACGAAGATCGAAACCCCAAGAGAGGATTCTATTAGGCCCCCAAGAGTGCGAATTTGCCACAAGTACATGTTCACATTCGAAGAACGAAAGATCGAAGCCCCAAGAGAGGATTCTATTAGGCCCCAAGAGTGCGAATTTGCCACGAGTACATGTTCACATTCGAAGAACGAAGATCGAAGCCCCAAGAGAGGATTCTATTAGGCCCCAAGAGTGCGAATTTGCCACGAGTACATGTTCACATTCGAAGAACGAAAGAAGATCGAAGCCCCAAGAGAGGATTCTATTAGCCCCAAGAGTGCGAATTTGCCACGAGTACATGTTCACATTCGAAGAAAACGAAGATCGAAGCCCCAAGAGAGGATTCTATTAGGCGCCAAGAGTGCGAATTTGCCACGAGTACATGTTCACATTCGAAGAACGAAGATCGAAGCCCCAAGAGAGAGGATTCTATTAGGCCCCAAGAGTGCGAATTTGCCACGAGTACATGTTCACATTCGAAGGAACGAAGACCGAAGCCCCAAGAGAGGATTCTATTACACCCCAAGAGTGCGAATTTGCCACGAGTACATGTTCACATTCGAAGAAACGAAGATCGAAGCCCCAAGAGAGGATTCTATTAGGCCCCAAGAGTGCGAATTTGCCACAAGTACATGTTCACATTCGAAGAACGAAGATCGAAGCCCCAAGAGAGGATTCTATTATTAGGCCCCAAGAGTGCGAATTTGCCACGAGTACATGTTCACATTCGAAGAACGAAGATCGAAGCCCCAAGAGAGGATTTCTATTACGCCCCAAAGAGTGCGAATTTGCCACGAGTACATGTTCACATTCGAAACGAAGAACGACGAAGATCGAAGCCCCAAGAGATGATTCTATTAGGCCCCAAGAGTGCGAATTTGCCACGAGTACATGTTCACATTCGAAGAAACGAAGATCGAAGCCCCAAGATCGGGATTCTATTAGGCCCCAAGAGTGCGAATTTGCCACGAGTACATGTTCACATTCGAAGAACGAAGATCGAAGCCCCAAGAGAGGATTCTATTAGGCCCCAAGAGTGCGAATTTGCCACGAGTACATGTTCACATTCGAAGAACGAAGATCGAAGCCCCAAGAGAGGATTCTATTAGGCCCCAAGAGTGCGAATTTGCCACGAGTACATGTTCACATTCGAAGAACGAAGATCGAAGCCCCAAGAGAGGATTCTATTAGGCCCCAAGAGTGCGAATTTGCCACGAGTACATGTTCACATTCGAAGAACGAAGATCGAAGCCCCAAGAGAGGATTCTATTAGGCCCCAAGAGTGCGAATTTGCCACGAGTACATGTTCACATTCGAAGAACGAAGAAGATCGAAGCCCCAAGAGAGGATTCTATTAGGCCCCAAGAGTGCGAATTTGCCACGAGTACATGTTCACATTCGAAGAAGAACGAAGATCGAAGCCCCAAGAGAGGATTCTATTAGGCCCCAAGAGTGCGAATTTGCCACGAGTACATGTTCACATTCGAAGAACGAAGATCGAAGCCCCAAGAGAGGATTCTATTAGGCGCCAAGAGTGCGAATTTGCCACGAGTACATGTTCACATTCGAAGAACGAACGAAGATCGAAGCCCCAAGAGAGGATTCTATTAGGCCCCAAGAGTGCGAATTTGCCACGAGTACATGTTCACATTCGAAGGAACGAAGATCGAAGCCCCAAGAGAGGATTCTATTAGCCCCAAGAGTGCGAATTTGCCACGAGTACATGTTCGCATTCGAAGAGCGAAGATCGATCGAAGCCCCAAGAGAGGATTCTATTAGGCCCCAAGAGTGCGAATTTGCCACGAGTACATGCTCACATTCGAAGAACGAAGATCGAAGCCCCAAGAGAGGATTCTATTAGGCCCCAAGAGTGCGAATTTGCCACGAGTACATGTTCACATTCGAAGAACGAAGATCGAAGCCCCAAGAGAGGATTCTATTAGGCCCCAAGAGTGCGAATTTGCCACGAGTACATGTTCACATTCGAAGGAACGAAGATCCAAGCCCCAAGAGAGGATTCTATTAAGCCCCAAGAGTGCGAATTTGCCACGAGTACATGTTCACATTCGAAGAACGAAGATCGAAGCCCCAAGAGAGGATTCTATTACGCCCCAAGAGTGCGAATTTGCCACGAGTACATGTTCACATTCGAAGGAACGAAGATCGAAGCCCCAAGAGAGGATTCTATTAGGCCCCAAGAGTGCGAATTTGCCACGAGTACATGTTCACATTCGAAGAACGAAGATCGAAGCCCCAAGAGAGGATTCTATTAGGCCCCAAGAGTGCGAATTTGCCACGAGTACATGTTCACATTCGAAGAACGAAGATCGAAGCCCCAAGAGAGGATTCTATTAGGCCCCAAGAGTGCGAATTTGCCACGAGTACATGTTCACATTCGAAGAAACGAAGATCGAAGCCCCAAGAGAGGATTCTATTATTACGCCCCAAGAGTGTGAAATTTGCCACGAGTACATGTTCACATTCGAAGAACGAAGAACGAAGATCGAAGCCCCAAGAGAGAGATTCTTCTATTACGCCCCAAGAGTGCAAATTTGCCACGAGTACATGTTCACATTCGAAGAGCGAAGATCGAAGCCCCAAGAGAGGATTCTATTCGGCCCCAAGAGTGCGAATTTGCCACGAGTACATGTTCACATTCGAAGGAACGAAGATCGAAACCCAAGAGAGGATTCTATTAGGCCCCAAGAGTGCGAATTTGCCACGAGTACATGATCACATTCGAAGAACGAAGATCGAAACCCCCCAGAGAGAGGATTCTATTAGGCCCCAAGAGTGCGAATTTGCCACGAGTACATGTTCACATTCGAAGAACGAAGATCGAAGCCCCAAGAGAGGATTCTATTAGGCCCCAAGAGTGCGAATTTGCCACGAGTACATGTTCACATTCGAAGGAACGAAGATCGAAGCCCCAAGAGAGGATTCTATTAGGCCCCAAGAGTGCGAATTTGCCACGAGTACATGTTCACATTCGAAGAACGAAGATCGAAGCCCCAAGAGAGGATTCTATTACGCCCCAAGAGTGCGAATTTGCCACGAGTACATGTTCACATTCGAAGAACGAAGATCGAAGCCCCAAGAGAGGATTTGCGAATTTGCCACGAGTACATGTTCACATTCGAAGAACGAAGATCGAAGATCGAAGCCCAAGAGAGGATTCTATTAAGCCCCAAGAGTGCGAATTTGCCACGAGTACATGTTCACATTCGAAGAACGAAGATCGAAGCCCCAAGAGAGGATTCTATTAGGCCCCAAGAGTGCGAATTTGCCACGAGTACATGCTCACATTCGAAGAACGAAGATCGAAGCCCCAAGAGAGGATTCTATTAGGCCCCAAGAGTGCGAATTTGCCACGAGTACATGTTCACATTCGAAGAAGGAAGATCGAAGCCCGAAGAGAGGATTCTATTAGGCCCCAAGAGTGCGAATTTGCCACGAGTACATGTTCACATTCGAAGAACAAAGATCGAAGCCCAAGAGAGGATTCTATTACGCCCCAAGAGTGCGAATTTGCCACGAGTACATACATGTTCACATTCGAAGAAACGAAGATCGAAGCCCCAAGAGAGGATTCTATTAGCCCCAAGAGTGCGAATTTGCCACGAGTACATGTTCATGTTCACATTCGAAGAGCGAAGATCGAAGCCCCAAGAGAGGATTCCATTAGGCGCCAAGAGTGCGAATTTGCCACGAGTACATGTTCACATTCGAAGAACAAAGATCGAAGCCCAAGAGAGGATTCTATTAGGCCCCAAGAGTGCGAATTTGCCACGAGTACATGTTCACATTCGAAGGAACGAAAATCGAAGCCCCAAGAGAGGATTCTATTAGGCCCCAAGAGTGCGAATTTGCCACGAGTACATGTTCACATTCGAAGAAAACGAAGAAGATCGAAGCCCCAAGAGAGGATTCTATTAGGCCCAAAGAGTGCGAATTTGCCACGAGTACATGTTCACATTCGAAGAACGAAGATCGAAGCCCCAAGAGAGGATTCTATTACGCCCCAAGAGTGCGAATTTGCCACGAGTACATGTTCACATTCGAAGAACGAAGATCGAAGCCCCAAGAGAGGATTCTATTAGGCCCCAAGAGTGCGAATTTGCCACGAGTACATGTTCACATTCGAAGAACGAAGATCGAAGCCCCAAGAGAGAGAGGATCCTATTAGGCCCAAAGAGTGCGAATTTGCCACGAGTACATGTTCACATTCGAAGAACGAAGATCGAAGCCCCAAGAGAGGATTCTATTAGGCCCCAAGAGTGCGAATTTGCCACGAGTACATGTTCACATTCGAAGGAACGAAGATCGAAGCCCCAAGAGAGGATTCTATTAGGCCCCAAGAGTGCGAATTTGCCACGAGTACATGTTCACATTCGAAGGAACGAAGATCGAAGCCCCAAGAGAGGATTCTATTAGGCCCCAAGAGTGCGAATTTGCCACGAATACATGCTCACATTCGAAGAACGAAGATCGAAGATCGAAGCACCAAGAGAGGATTCTATTAGGCCCCAAGAGTGCGAATTTGCCACGAGTACATGTTCACATTCGAAGAACGAAGATCGAAGCCCCAAGAGAGGATTCTATTAGGCCCCAAGAGTGCGAATTTGCCACGAGTACATGTTCACATTCGAAGAACGAAGATCGAAGCCCCAAGGCCCCAAGAGTGCGAATTAGCCACGAGTACATGTTCACATTCGAAGGAACGAAGATCGAAGCCCCAAGAGAGGATTCTATTAGGCCCCAAGAGTGCGAATTTGCCACGAGTACATGTTCACATTCGAAGAACGAAGATCGAAGCCCCAAGAGAGAATTCTATTAGGCCCCAAGAGTGCGAATTTGCCACGAGTACATGTTCACATTCGAAGAACAAAGATCGAAGCCCCAAGAGAGGATTCTATTAGGCCCCAAGAGTGCGAATTTGCCACGAGTACATGTTCACATTCGAAGAACGAAGATCGAAGCCCCAAGAGAGGATTCTATTAGGCCCCAAGAGTGCGAATTTGCCACGAGTACATGTTCACATTCGAAGGAACGAAGATCGAAGCCCCAAGAGAGGATTTGCGAATTTGCCACGAGTACATGTTCACATTCGAAGGAACGAAGATCGAAGCCCCAAGAGAGGATTCTATTACGCCCCAAGAGTGCGAATTTGCCACGAGTACATGTTCACATTCACACATTCGAAGAACGAAGATCGAAGCCCCAAGAGAGGATTCTATTAGGCCCCAAGAGTGCGAATTTGCCACGAGTACATGTTCACATTCGAAGAACGAAGATCGAAGCCCCAAGAGAGGATTCTATTAGGCCCCAAGAGTGCGAATTTGCCACGAGTACATGTTCACATAAGAAGAACGAAGATCGAAGCCCCAAGAGAGGATTCTATTACGCCCCAAGAGTGCGAATTTGCCACGAGTACATGTTCACATTCGAAGAACAAAGATCGAAGCCCCAAGAGAGGATTCTATTATTATTACCCCCAAGAGTGCGAATTTGCCACGAGTACATGTTCACATTCGAAGAACGAAGATCGAAGCCCCCCAAGAGAGGATTCTATTAGGCCCCAAGAGTGCGAATTTGCCACGAGTACATGTTCACATTCGAAGAACGAAGATCGAAGCCCCAAGAGAGGATTCTATTAGGCCCCAAGAGTGCGAATTTGCCACGAGTACATGTTCACATTCGAAGGAACGAAGAACGAAGATCGAAGCCCCAAGAGAGGATTCTATTAGGCCCCAAGAGTGCGAATTTGCCACGAGTACATGTTCACATTCGAAGGAACGAAGATCGAAGCCCCAAGAGAGGATTCTATTAGGCCCCAAGAGTGCGAATTTGCCACGAGTACATGTTCACATTCGAAGGAACGAAGATCGAAGCCCCAAGAGAGGATTCTATTAGGCCCCAAGAGTGCGAATTTGCCACGAGTACATGTTCACATTCGAAGAACGAAGATCGAAGCCCCAAGAGAGGATTCTATTAGGCCCCAAGAGTGCGAATTTGCCACGAGTACATGTTCACATTCGAAGAACGAAGATCGAAGCCCCAAGAGAGGATTCTATTACGCCCCAAGAGTGCGAATTTGCCACGAGTACATGTTCACATTCGAAGAACGAAGATCGAAGCCCCAAGAGAGGATTCTATTAGGCCCCAAGAGTGCGAATTTGCCACGAGTACATGTTCACATTCGAGAAACGAAGATCGAAGCCCCAAGAGAGAATTCTATTACGCCCCAAGAGTGAGAATTTGCCACGAGTACATGTTCACATTCGAAGGAACGAAGATCGAAGCCCCAAGAGAGGATTCTATTAGGCCCCAAGAGTGCGAATTTGACACGAATACATGCTCACATTCGAAGAACGAACGAAGATCGAAGCCCCAAGAGAGGATTCTATTAGGCCCCAAGAGTGCGAATTTGCCACGAGTACATGTTCACATTCGAAGAACGAAGATCGAAGCCCCAAGAGAGGATTCTATTAGGCCCCAAGAGTGCGAATTTGCCACGAGTACATGTTCACATTCGAAGAACGAAGATCGAAGCCCCAAAAGAGGATTCTATTAGGCCCCAAGAGTGCGAATTTGCCACGAGTACATGTTCACATTCGAAGAACGAAGATCGAAGCCCCAAGAGAGGATTCTATTAGCCCCAAGAGTGCGAATTTGCCACGAGTACATGTTCACATTCGAAGAACGAAGATCGAAGCCCCAAGAGAGAGGATTCTATTAGGCCCCAAGAGTGCGAATTTGCCAAGAGTACATGTTCACATTCGAAGGAACGAAGATCGAAGCACAAGAGAGGATTCTATTACGCCCCAAGAGTGCCAATTTGCCACGAGTACATGTTCACATTCGAAGGAACGAAGATCGAAGCCCCAAGAGAGGATTCTCTATTACGCCCCAAGAGTGCCAATTTGCCACGAATACATGTTCACATTCGAAGGAACTAAGATCGAAGCCCAAAGAGAGGATTCTATTAGGCCCCACCCAAGAGTGCGAATTTGCCACGAGTACATGTTCACATTCGAAGAACGAAGATCGAAGCCCCAAGAGAGGATTCTATTAGCCCCCAAGAGTGCGAATTTGCCACGAGTACATGTTAACATACGAAGAACGAAGATCGAAGCCCCAAGAGAGAGATTCTATTAGGCGCCCCAAGAGTGCGAATTTGCCACGAGTACATGTTCACATTCGAAGAACGAAGATCGAAGCGAAGCCCCAAGAGAGAGATTCTATTAGGCCCCAAGAGTGCGAATTTGCCACGAGTACATGTTCACATTCGAAGAACGAAGATCGAAGCCCCAAGAGAGGATTCTATTAGGCCCCAAGAGTGCGAATTTGCCACGAGTACATGTTCACATTCGAAGAAACGAAGATCGAAGCCCCAAGAGAGGATTCTATTAGGCGCCAAGAGTGCGAATTTGCCACGAGTATATGTTCACATTCGAAGGAACGAAGATCGAAGCCCAAGAGAGAATTCTATTACGCCCCAAGAGTGCGAATTTGCCACGAGTACATGTTGTTCACATTCGAAGAACGAAGATCGAAGCCCCAAGAGAGGATTCTATTAGGCTCTAAGAGTGCGAATTTGCCACGAGTACATGTTCACATTCGAAGAACGAAGATCGAAGCCACAAGAGAGGATTCTATTAGGCCCCAAGAGTGCGAATTTGCCACGAGTACATGCTAACATACGAAGAACGAAGATCGAAGATCGAAGCCCCAAGAGAGGATTCTATTACGCCCCAAGAGTGCGAATTTGCCACGAGTACATGTTCACATTCGAAGGAACGAAGATCGAAGCCCCAAGAGAGGATTCTATTAGGCGCCAAGAGTGCGAATTTGCCACGAGTACATGTTCATGTTCACATTCGAAGTAACGAAAATCGAAGCCCCAAAAGTAGATTCTATTAGGCCCCAAGAGTGCGAATTTGCCACAAGTATATGTTCACATTCGAAGGAACGAAGATCGAAGCCCAAGAAAGGATTCTATTAGGCCCCAAGAGTGCGAATTTGCCATGAGTACATGTTCACATTTCGAAGAACGAAGATCGAAAGCCCCAAGAGAGGATTCTATTTGGCCCCAAGAGTGCGAATTTGCCACGAGTACATGTTCACATTCGAAGGAACGAAGATCGAAGCCCCAAGAGAGGATTCTATATTAGGCCCCAAGAGTGTGCGAATTTGCCACGAGTACATGTTCACATTCGAAGAACGAAGATCGAAGCCCCAAGAGAGGATTCTATTAGCCCCCAAGAGTGCGAATTTGCCACGAGTACATGTTAACATACGAAGAACGAAAAGATCGAAGCCCCAAGAGAGGATTCTATTAGGCGCCAAGAGTGCGAATTTGCCACGAGTATATGTTCACATTCGAAGAACGAAGATCGAAGCCCCAAGAGAGGATTCTATTACGCCCCAAGAGTGCGAATTTGCCACGAGTACATGTTCACATTCGAAGGAACGAAGATCGAAGCCCAAGAGAGGATTCTATTACGCCCCAAGAGTGCGAATTTGCCACGAGTACATGTTGTTCACATTCGAAGGAACGAAGATCGAAGCCCCAAGAGAGGATTCTATTAGGCCCCAAGAGTGCGAATTTGCCACGAGTACATGTTCACATTCGAAGAACGAAGATCGAAGCCCCAAGAGAGGATTCTATTACGCCCCAAGAGTGCGAATTTGCCACGAGTACATGTTCACATTCGAAGGAACGAAGATCGAAGCCCCAAGAGAGGATTCGATTAGGCCCTAAAGGTGCGAATTTGCCACGAGTACATGTTCACATTCGAAGGAACGAAGATCGAAGCCCCAAGAGAGGATTCTATTAGGCCCCAAGAGTGCGAATTTGCCACGAGTACATGTTCACATTCGAAGAACGAAGATCGAAGCCCCAAGAGAGGATTCTATTAGGCCCCAAGAGTGCGAATTTGCCACGAGTACATGTTCACATTCGAAGAACGAAGATCGAAGATCGAAGCACCAAGAGAGGATTCTATTAGGCCCCAAGAGTGCGAATTTGCCACGAGTACATGTTCACATTCGAAGAACGAAGATCGAAGCCCCAAGAGAGGATTCTATTAGGCCCCCCAAGAGTGCGAATTTTGCCACGAGTACATGTTCACATTCGAAGGAACGAAGATCGAAGCCCCAAGAGAGGATTCTATTAGCCCCAAGAGTGCGAATTTGCCACGAGTACATGTTCACATTCGAAGAACGAAGATCGAAGCCCCAAGAGAGGATTCTATTAGCCCCAAGAGTGCGAATTTGCCACGAGTACATGTTCACATTCGAAGAACGAAGAAGATCGAAGCCCCAAGAGAGGATTCTATTAGGCCCCCAAGAGTGCGAATTTGCCACGAGTACATGTTCACATTCGAAGAACGAAGAACGAAGATCGAAGCCCCAAGAGAGGATTCTATTAGGCGCCCCAAGAGTGCGAATTTGCCACGAGTACATGTTCACATTCGAAACGAAGATCGAAGATCGAAGCCCCAAGAGAGGATTCTATTAGGCCCCAAGAGTGCGAATTTGCCACGAGTACATGTTCACATTCGAAGAAAGAACGAAGATCGAAGCCCCAAGAGAGGATTCTATTAGGCCCCAAGAGTGCGAATTTGCCACGAGTACATGTTCACATTCGAAGAACGAAGATCGAAGCCCCAAGAGAGGATTCTATTAGGCCCCAAGAGTGCGAATTTGCCACGAGTACATGTTCACATTCGAAGAACGAAGATCGAAGCCCCAAGAGAGGATTCTATTAGGCCCCAAGAGTGCGAATTTGCCACGAGTACATGTTCACATTCGAAGGAACGAAGATCGAAGCCCCAAGAGAGGATTCTATTAGCCCCAAGAGTGCGAATTTGCACGAGTACATGTTCACATTCGAAGAACGAACGAAGATCGAAGCCCCCAAGAGAGGATTCTATTAGCCCCAAGAGTGCGAATTTGCCACGAGTACATGTTCACATTCGAAGAACGAAGATCGAAGCCCCAAGAGAGGATTCTATTACGCCCCAAGAGTGCGAATTTGCCACGAGTACATGTTCACATTCGAAGAACGAAGATCGAAGCCCCAAGAGAGGATTCTATTAGGCCCCAAGAGTGCGAATTTGCCACGAGTACATGTTCACATTCGAAGAACGAAGATCGAAGCCCCAAGAGAGGATTCTATTAGCCCCAAGAGTGCGAATTTGCCACGAGTACATGTTCACATTCGAAGGAACGAAGATCGAAGCCCCAAGAGAGGATTCTATTACGCCCCAAGAGTGCGAATTTGCCACGAGTACATGTTCACATTCGAAGAACGAAGATCGAAGCCCCAAGAGAGGATTCTATTAGGCCCCAAGAGTGCGAATTTCCACGAGTACATGTTCACATTCGAAGAACGAAGATCGAAGCCCCAAGAGAGGGATTCTATTAGGCCCCCAAGAGTGCGAATTTGCCACGAGTACATGTTCACATTCGAAGGAACGAAGATCGAAGCCCCAAGAGAGGATTCTATTAGGCCCCCAAGAGTGCGAATTTGCCACGAGTACATGTTTCACATTCGAAGAACGAAGATCGAAGCCCCAAGAGAGGATTCTATTACGCCCCAAGAGTGCGAATTTTGCCACGAGTACATGTTCACATTCGAAGAAAACGAAGATCGAAGCCCCAAGAGAGGATTCTATTAGGCCCCAAGAGTGCGAGTTTGCCACAAGTACATGTTCACATTCGAAGAACGAAGATCGAAGCCCCAAGAGGAGATTCTATTAGGCCCCAAGAGTGCGAATTTGCCACGAGTACATGTTCACATTCGAAGAACGAAGATCGAAGCCCCAAGAGAGGATTCTATTAGCCCCCAAGAGTGCGAATTTGCCACGAGTACATGTTAACATACGAAGAACGAAGATCGAAGCCCCAAGAGAGAGGATTCTATTAGGCCCCAAGAGTGCGAATTTGCCACGAGTACATGTTCACATTCGAAGAACGAACGAAGATCGAAGCCCCAAGAGAGGATTCTATGAGGCGCCAAGAGTGCGACTTTGCCATGAGTATATTTTCACATTCGAAGAACGAAGATTGAAGCCCCAAGTGAGGTTTCTATTACGCCCCAAGAGTGCGAATTTGCCACGAGTACATGTCCACATTCGAAGAACGTAGATCGAAGCCCCAATAGAGGATTCTATTATGCCCCAAGAGTGCGAATTTGCCACGAGTACATGTTCACATTCGAAGAGCGAAGATCGAAGCCCCAAGAGAGGATTCTATTACGCCCCAAGAGTGCGAATTTGCCACGAGTACATGTTCACATTCGAAGAACGAAGATCGAAGCCCCAAGAGAGGATTCTATTAGGCCCCAAGAGTGCGAATTTTGCCACGAGTACATGTTCACATTCGAAGAAGAACGAAGATCGAAGCCCAAGAGAGGATTCTATTACGCCCCAAGAGTGCGAATTTGCCACGAGTACATGTTCACATTCGAAGGAACGAAGATCGAAGCCCCAAGAGAGGATTCTATTAGGCCCCAAGAGTGCGAATTTGCCACGAGTACATGTTCACATTCGAAGAAACGAAGATCGAAGCCCCAAGAGAGGATTCTATTAGGCGCCAAGAGTGCGAATTTGCCACGAGTAGTACATGTTCACATTCGAAGGAACGAAGATCGAAGCCCCAAGAGAGGATTCTATTAGGCCCCAAGAGTGCGAATTTGCCACGAGTACATGTTCACATTCGAAGAACGAAGATCGAAGCCCCAAGAGAGGATTCTATTAGGCCCCAAGAGTGCGAATTTTCCACGAGTACATGTTCACATTCGAAGAAGAGCGAAGATCGAAGCCCCAAGAGAGGATTCTATTACGCCCCAAGAGTGCGAATTTGCCACGAGTACATGTTCACATTCGAAGAACGAAGATCGAAGCCCCAAGAGAGGATTCTATTAGGCCCAAAGAGTGCGAATTTGCCACGAGTACATGTTCACATTCGAAGGAACGAAGATCGTAGCCCCAAGAGAGGATTCTATTAGGCCCCAAGAGTGCGAATTTGCCACGAGTACATGTTCACATTCGAAGAACGAAGATCGAAGCCCCAAGAGAGGAGGATCTATTACGCCCCAAGAGTGCGAATTTGCCACGAGTACATGTTCACATTCGAAGAACGAAGATCGAAGATCGAAGCCCCAAGAGAGGATTCTATTAGGCCCCAAGAGTGCGAATTTGCCACGAGTACATGTTCACATTCGAAGGAACGAAGATCGATCGAAGCCCCAAGAGAGGATTCTATTAGGCCCCAAGAGTGCGAATTTGCCACGAGTACATGTTCACATTTCGAAGAAGAACGAAATCGAAGCCCCAAGAGAGGATTCTATTAGCCCCAAGAGTGCGAATTTGCCAATTTGCCACGAGTACATGTTCACATTCGAAGGAACGAAGATCGAAGCCCCAAGAGAGGAGATTCTATTACGCCCCAAGAGTGCGAATTTGCCACGAGTACATGTTCACATTCGAAGAACGAAGATCGAAGCCCCAAGAGAGGATTCTATTACGCCCCCAAGAGTGCGAATTTGCCACGAGTACATGTTCATTTCACATTCGAAGGAACGAAGATCGAAGCCCCAAGAGAGGATTCTATTAGGCCCCAAGAGTGCGAATTTGCCACGAGTACATGTTCACATTCGAAGGAACGAAGAAGATCGAAGCCCCAAGAGAGAGGATTCTATTACGCCCCAAGAGTGCGAATTTGCCACGAGTACATGTTCACATTCGAAGGAAACGAAGATCGAAGCCCCAAGAGAGAGATTCTATTACGCCCCAAGAGTGCGAATTTGCCACGAGTACATGTTCACATTCGAAGAAAAAGAAAAAAGCCCCAAGAGAGAGATTCTATTACGCCCCAAGAGTGCGAATTTGCCACGAGTACATGTTCACATTCGAAGGAACGAAGATCGAAGCCCCAAGAGAGAGATTCTATTAGCCCCAAGAGTGCGAATTTGCCACGAGTACATGTTCACATTCGAAGAACGAAGAGAAGATCGAAGCCCCAAGAGAGGATTCTATTAGGCCCAAGAGTGCGAATTTGCCACGAGTACATGTTCACATTCGAAGGAACGAAGATCGAAGCCCCAAGAGAGGATTCTATTACGCCCCAAGAGTGCGAATTTGCCACGAGTACATGTTCACATTCGAAGAAGGAATGAAACGAAGATCGAAGCCCCAAGAGAGGATTCTATTACGCCCAAAGAGTGCGAATTTGCCACGAGTACATGTTCACATTCGAAGGAACGAAGATCGAAGCCCCAAGAGAGGATTCTATTAGCCCCCAAGAGTGCGAATTTGCCACGAGTACATGTTAACATACGAAGAACGAAGATCGAAGCCCCAAGAGAGAGGATTCTATTACGCCCCAAAGAGTGCGAATTTGCCACGAGTACATGTTCACATTCGAAGGAACGAAGATCGAAGCGAAGCCCAAGAGAGGATTCTATTACGCCCCCAAGAGTGCGAATTTGCCACGAGTACATGTTCACATTCGAAGAACGAAGATCGAAGCCCCAAGAGAGATTCTATTACGCCCCAAGAGTGCGAATTTGCCACGAGTACATGTTCACATTCGAAGAACAAAGATCGAAGCCCCCCAAGAGAGGATTCTATTACGCCCCAAGAGTGCGAATTTGCCACGAGTACATGTTCACATTCGAAGAACGAAGATCGAAGCCCCAAGAGAGGATTCTATTACGCCCCAAGAGTGCGAATTGGCCACGAGTACATGTTCACATTCGAAAAGAACGAAGATCGAAGCCCCAAGAGAGGATTCTATTACGCCCCAAGAGTGCGAATTTGCCACGAGTACATGTTCACATTCGAAGGAACGAAGATCGAAGCCCCAAGAGAGGATTCTATTACGCCCCAAGAGTGCGAATTTGCCACGAGTACATGTTCACATTCGAAGGAACGAAGATCGAAGCCCCAAGAGAGGATTCTATTACGCCCCAAGAGTGCCAATTTGCCACGAGTACATGTTCACATTCGAAGGAACGAAGATCGAAGCCCCAAGAGAGGATTCTATTACGCCCCAAGAGTGCGAATTTGCCACGAGTACATGTTCACATTCGAAGGAACGAAGATCGAAGCCCCAAGAGAGGATTCTATTACGCCCCAAGAGTGCGAATTTGCCACGAGTACATGTTCACATTCGAAGGAACGAAGATCGAAGCCCCAAGAGAGAATTCTATTACGCTCCAAGAGTGAGAATTTGCCACGAGTACATGTTCACATTCGAAGGAACGAAGATCAAAGCCCCAAGAGAGGATTCGATTAGGCCCCAAGAGTGCGAATTTGCCACGAGTACATGTTCACATTCGAAGGAACGAAGATCGAAGCCCCAAGAGAGCATTCTATTACGCCCCAAGAGTGCGAATTTGCCACGAGTACATGTTCACATTCGAAGGAACGAAGATCGAAGCCCCAAGAGAGGATTCTATTAGGCCCCCAAGAGTGCGAATTTGCCACAAGTACATGTTCACATTCGAAGGAGGAACGAAGATCGAAGCCCAAGAGAGGATTCTATTACGCCCCAAGAGTGCCAAGAATTTGCCACGAGTACATGTTCACATTCGAAGGAACGAAGATCGAAGCCCCAAGAGAGCATTCTATTACGCCCCACCCAAGAGTGCGAATTTGCCACGAGTACATGTTCACATTCGAAGAACGAAGATCGAAACCCCAAGAGAGGATTCTATTACGCCCCAAGAGTGCGAATTTTCCACGAGTACATGTTCACATTCGGAAGGACGAAGATCGAAGCCCCAAGAGAGCATTCTATTACGCGCCAAGAGTGCGAATTTGCCACGAGTACATGTTCACATTCGAAGAAGAACGAAGATCGAAGCCCCAAGAGAGGATTCTATTACGCCCCAAGAGTGCGAATTTGCCACGAGTACATGTTCACATTCGAAGGAGGAAGAGAACGAAGATCGAAGCCCCAAGAGAGGATTCTATTTACGCCCCAAGAGTGCGAATTTGCCACGAGTACATGTTCACATTCGAAGGAACGAAATCGAAGCCCCACAGTTTCGAAGAGATGCGAATTTGCAGAGTACATGTTCGAAGGAACGAAGATCGAAGCCCCAAGAGAGCATTCTATTACGCCCCAAGAGTGCGAATTTGCCACGAGTACATGTTCACATTCGAAGGAACGAAGATCGAAGCCCAAGAGAGCATTCTATTACGCCCCAAGAGTGCGAATTTGCCACGAGTACATGTTCACATTCGAAGGAACGAAGATCGAAGCCCAAGAGAGCATTCTATTACGCCCCATTGCGAATTTGCCACGAGTATATGTTCACATTCGAAGGAACGAAGATCGAAGCCCCAAGAGGGCATTCTATTACGCCCCAAGAGTGCGAATTTGCCACGAGTACATGTTCACATTCGAAGGAACGAAGATCGAAGCCCCTAGAGAGCATTCTATTACGCCCCAAGAGTGCGAATTTGCCACGAGTACATGTTCACATTCGAAGGAAACGAAGATCAAAGCCCCCCAAGAGAGCATTCTATTACGCCCCAAGAGTGCGAATTTGCCACGAGTACATGTTCACATTCGAAGGAACGAAGATCGAAGCCCCAAGAGAGATTTCAATTACGCCCCAAGAGTGCGAATTTGCCACGAGTACATGTTCACATTCGAAGGAACGAAGATCGAAGCCCCAAGAGAGCATTCTATTACGCCCCAAGAGTGCGAATTTGCCACGAGTACATGTTCACATTCGAAGGAACGAAGATCGAAGCCCCAAGAGAGAGAGCATTCTATTACGCCCCAAGAGTGCGAATTTGCCACGAGTACATGTTCACATTCGAAGGAACGAAGATCGAAGCCCCATAGAGCATTCTATTACGCCCCAAGAGTGCGAATTTGCCACGAGTACATGTTCACATTCGAAGGAACGAAGATCGAAGCCCCATAGAGCATTCTATTACGCCCCAAGAGTGCGAATTTGCCACGAGTACATGTTCACATTCGAAGGAACGAAGATCGAAGCCCCAAGAGAGCATTCTATTACGCCCCAAGAGTGCGAATTTGCCACGAGTACATGTTCACATTCGAAGGAACGAAGATCGAAGCCCCAAGAGAGCATTCTATTACGTCCCAAGAGTGCGAATTTGCCACGAGTACATGTTCACATTAGAAGGAACGAAGATCGAAGCCCCAAGAGAGCATTCTATTACGACCCAAGAGTGCGAATTTTCCACGCGTACATGTTCACGCCCCAAGAGTGTGAATTTGCCACGAGTACATGTTCACATTCGAAGGAACGAAGATCGAAGCCCCAAGAGAGCATTCTATTACGTAAGAGTGAATGCTCTCTTGGGACGCTTCGATGTTCACATCCTTCGAAGGTGAACGAAGATCGAAGTGCGAGCATTTGCCAAGAGGCATGTCAATTAGAATGCGCCCCAAGAGTGAATTTTAGCCTTCGAAATGTGCCACATGTTCACATTCGAAGGAAACGAAGATAATAGAAGCCCTAGAGAGCTTTCAATTACGCCCCAAGAGTGCGAATTTTTGCCACGAGTACAATTCGCACTCATTCGAATAGGGCGTAGATCGAAGCCCCAAGGGAGCATTCTATTACGCTTCGAATGCGAATTTGTACACGTGTACATGTTCACATTCTTGGAACGAATCGAATGCCCCTTGGGAGCTTCGATACTTCCTCGTTCCTTCGAATGTGAACATGTACTCGTGGCAAAATTCGCACTCTTGGGGCGTAATAGAATGCTCTCTTTGGGCTTCGATCTTCGTTCCTTCGAATGTGAGAACATGTACTCGTGGCAAATTCGCTCTCTCTTCGGGGCGAAATTGAATATGCTCTCTTGGGGCTTCCGTTCCTTTGAATGTGAACATGTACTCGTGGCAAATTCGCACTCTTGGGGCGTAATTGAATGCTCTTTTGGGCTTCGATCTTCGTTCCTTCGAATGTGAACATGTACTCGTGGCAAATTCGCACTCTTGGGGCGTAATAGAATGCTCTCTTGGGCTTCGATCTTCGTTCCTTCGAATGTGAACATGTACTCGTGGCAAATTCGCACTCTTGGGGCGTAATAGAATGCTCTCTTGGGGCTTCGATCTTCGTTCCTTCGAATGTGAACATGTACTCGTGGCAAATTCGCACTCTTGGGGCGTAATAGAATGCTCTCTTGGGGGCTTCGATCTTCGTTCCTTTCGAATGTGAACATGTACTCGTGGCAAATTCGCATCTTGGGGCGTAATAGAATGCTCTCTTGGGGCTTCGACCTTCGTTCCTTCGAATGTGAACATGTACTCGTGGCAAATTCGCACTCTTGGGGCGTAATAGAATGCTCTCTTGGGGCTTCGATCTTCCTTCCTTCGAATGTGAGCATGTACTCGTGGCAAATTCGCACTCTTGGGGCGTAATAGAATGCTCTCTTGGGCTTCGATCTTCGTTCCTTCGAATGTGAACATGTACTCGTGGCAAATTCGCACTCTTGGGGCGTAATAGAATGCTCTCTTGGGCTTCGATCTTCGTTCCTTCGAATGTGAACATGTACTCGTGGCAAATTCGCACTCTTGGGGCGTAATAGAATGCTCTCTTGGGGCTTCGATCCGTCGTTCCTTCGAATGTGAACATGTACTCGTGGCAAATTCGCACTCTTGGGGCGTAATTGAATGCTCTCTTGGGGCTTCGATCTTCGTTCCTTCGAATGTGAACCTGTACTAGTAAAAAAATCACATTCTTGGGGCATAATAGAATGCTCTCTTGGGGCTTCGATCTTCGTTCCTTCGAATGTGAACATGTACTCGTGGCAAATTCGCACTCTTGGGGCGTAATAGAATGCTCTCTTGGGCTTCGATCTTCGTTCCTTCGAATGTGAACATGTACTCGTGGCAAATTCGCACTCTTGGGGCGTAATAGAATGCTCTCTTGGGGCTTCGATCCTCGTTCCTTCGAATGTGAACATGTACTCGTGGCAAATTCGCACTCTTGGGGCGTAATAGAATGCTCTCTTGGGGCTTCGATCTTCGTTCCTTCGAATGTGAACATGTACTCGTGGCAAATTCGCACTCTTGGGGCGTAATAGAATGCTTTCTTGGGCTTCGATCTTCGTTCCTTCGAATGTGAAAATGTACTCGTGGCAAATTCGCACTCTTGGGGCGTAATAGAATGCTCTCTTGGGGCTTCGATCTTCGTTCCTTCGAATGTGAACATGTACTCGTGGCAAATTCACACACCTTGGGGCGTAATAGAATGCTCTCTTGGGCTTCGATCTTCGTTCCTTCGAATGTGAACATGTACTCGTGGCAAATTCGCACTCTTGGGGCGTAATAGAATGCTCTCTTGGGGCTTCGATCTTCGTTCCTTCGAATGTGAACATGTACTCGTGGCAAATTCGCACTCTTGGGGCGTAATAGAATGCTCTCTTGGGGCTTCGATCCTTGTTCCTTCGAATGTGAGCATGTACTCGTGGCAAATTCGCACTCTTGGGGCGTAATAGAATGCTCTCTTGGGCTTCGATCCTCGTTCCTTCGAATGTGAGCATGTACTCGTGGCAAATTCGCACTCTTGGGGCGTAATAGAATGCTCTCTTGGGGCTTCGATCTTCGTTCCTTCGAATGTGAACATGTACTCGTGGCAAATTCGCACTCTTGGGGCGTAATAGAATGCTCTCTTGGGCTTCGATCTTCCTTCCTTCGAATGTGAACATGTACTCGTGGCAAATTCGCACTCTTGGGGCGTAATAGAATGCTCTCTTGGGGTTCGAGTTTCCTTCCTTCGAATGTGAACATGTAATCGTGGAAAATTCGCTCTCTTGGGGTGTAATAGAATGCACTCTTGAGGCTTCGATCTTCGTTCCTTCGAATGTGAACATGTACTCGTGGCAAATTTGCACTCTTGGGGCGTAATAGAATGCTCTCTTGGGAGTGCTCTGTTGGGCTTCTATCCTCGTTCCTTCGAATGTGAACATGTACTCGTGGCAAATTCGCACTCTTGGGGCGTAATAGAATGCTCTCTTGGGCTTCGATCTCCGTTCCTTCGAATGTGAACATGTACTCGTGGCAAGTTCGCACTCTTGGGGAGTAATAGAATGCTCTTTTGGGCTTCGATCTTTGTTCCTTCGAATGTGAACATGTACTCGTGGTAAATTCGCACTCTTGGGGGCGTAATAGAATGCTCTCTTGGGTCTTCGATCTTCGTTCCTTCGAATGTGAACATGTACTCGTGGCAAATTCGCACTCTTGGGGCGTAATAGAATGCTCTCTTGGGCTTCGATCTTCGTTCCTTCGAATGTGAACATGTACTCGTGGCAAATTCGCACTCTTGGGGCGTAATAGAATGCTCTCTTGGGGGGCTTTGATCTTCGTTCCTTCGAATGTGAACATGTACTCGTGGCGAATTCGCACTCTTGGGGCGTAAAAGAATGCTCTCTTGGGGCTTCGATCCTCGTTCCTTCGAATGTGAGCATGTACTCGTGGCAAAATTCGCACTCTTGGGGCGTAATAGAATGCTCTCTTGGGCTTCGATCCTCGTTCCTTCTTCGAATGTGAACATGTACTCGTGGCAAATTCGCACTCTTGGGGCGTAATAGAATGCTCTCTTGGGGCTTCGATCCTCGTTCCTTCGAATGTGAACATGTACTCGTGGCAAATTCGCACTCTTGGGGTGTAATAGAATGCACTCTTGGGGCTTCGATCTTCGTTCCTTCGAATGTGAAACATGTACTCGTGGCAAATTCGCACTCTTGGGGCGTAATAGAATGCTCTCTTGGGGCTTCGATCCTCGTTCCTTCGAATGTGAACATGTACTCGTGGCAAATTCGCACTCTTGGGGCGTAATAGAATGCTCTCTTGGGGCTTCGATCTCCTCGTTCCTTCGAATGTGAGCATGTACTCGTGGGCAAATATTCGCACTCTTGGGGCGTAATAGAATGCTCTCTTGGGCTTCGATCTTCGTTCCTTCGAATGTGAGCATGTACTCGTGGCAAATTCGCACTCTTGGGGCGTAATAGAATGCTCTCTTGGGCTTCGATCCTCGTTCCTTCGAATGGAGCATGTACTCGTGGCAAATTCGCACTCTTGGGGCGTAATAGAATGCTCTCTTGGGGCTTCGATCTTCGTTTCCTTCCTTCCTTCGAATGTGAACATGTAATCGTGGAAAATTCGCTCTCTTGGGGTGTAATAGAATGCACTCTTGAGGCTTCGATCTTCGTTCCTTCGAATGTGAAACATGTACTCGTGGCAAATTCGCACTCTTGGGGCGTAATAGAATGCTCTCTTGGGTATTCGATCTTCGTTCCTTCGAATGTGAACATGTACTCGTGGCAAATTCACACTCTTGGGGCGTAATTGAATGCTCTCTTGGGGCTTCGATCCTCGTTCCTTCGAATGTGAACATGTACTCGTGGCAAATTCGCACTCTTGGGGCGTAATAGAATGCTCTCTTGGGGCTTTGATCTTCGTTTCCTTCGAATGTGAAACATGTACTCGTGGCAAATTCGCACTCTTGGGCCGTAATAGAATGCTCTCTTGGGCTTCGATTCTCGTTCCTTCGAATGTGAGCATGTACTTATGGCAAATTCGCACTCTTGGGGCGTAATAGAATGCTCTTTTGGGGCTTCGATCCTCGTTCCTTCGAATGTGAGCATGTACTCGTGGCAAATTCGCACTCTTGGGGCGTATTAGAATGCTCTCTTGGGCTTCGATCCTCGTTCCTTCCTTCGAATGTGTGAGCATGTACTCGTGGCAAATTCGCACTCTTGGGGCGTAATAGAATGCTCTCTTGGGGCTTCGATCCTCGTTCCTTCGAATGTGAACATGTACTCGTGGCAAATTCGCACTCTTGGGGCGTAATAGAATGCTCTCTTGGGGGCTTCGATCCTCGTTCCTTCGAATGTGAACATGTACTCGTGGCAAATTCGCACTCTTGGGGGCGTAATAGAATGCTCTCTTGGGCTTCGATCTTCGTCCTTCACCGGGTCCTTCGAATGTGAACATGTACTCGTGTGGCAAATTCGCACTCTTGGGGCGTAATAGAATGCTCTCTTTGGGCTTCGATCTTCGTTCCTTCGATTCGAATGTGAGCATGTACTCGTGGCAAATTCGCGCACTCTTGGGGCGTAATAGAAATGCTCTCTTGGGGGCTTCGATCCTCGTTCCTTCGAATGTGAGCATGTACTCGTGGCAAATTCGCACTCTTGGGGCGTAATAGAATGCTCTCTTGGGGGCTTCGATCCTCGTTCCTTCGAATGTGAATGTACATGTACTCGTGGCAAATTCGCACTCTTGGGGCGTAATAGAATGCTCTCTCTCTTGGGGCTTCGATCCTCGTTCCTTCGAATGAATGTGAACATGTACTCTGGCAAATTCGCACTCTTGGGGGGCGTAATAGAATGCCCTCTTGGGGCTTCGATCCTCGTTGCTTCGAATGTGAACATGTACTCGTGGCAAATACGCACTCTTGGGGCATAATAGAATGCTCTCTTGGGGCTTCGATCCTTCGTTCCTTCGAATGTGAACATGTACTCGTGGAAAATTCGCACTCTTGGGGCGTAATAAAATGCTCTCTTGGGCTTCGATCGATCTCGTTCCTTCGAATGTGAATGTGATGTACTCGTGGCAAATTCGCACTCTTGGGGCGTAATAGAATGCTCTCTTGGGGCTTCGATCCTTCGTTCCTTCGAATGTGAACATGTACTCGTGGCAAATTCGCACTCTTGGGGGGGCGTAATAGAATGCTCTCTTGGGGCTTCGATCTTCGTTCCTTTCGAATGTGAAATCTACTCGTGGCAAATTCGCACTCTTGGGGCGTAATAGAATGCTCTCTTTGGGCTTCGATTCGATCCTCTTCCTTCGAATGTGAGCATGTACTCGTGGCAAATTCGCACTCTTGGGGCGTAATAGAATGCTCTCTTGGGCTTCGATCTTCGTTCCTTCGAAGGTGAACATGTACTCGTGGCAAATTCGCACTCTTGGGGTGGACGCGTAATAGAATGCTCTCTTGGGGCTTCGATCCTCGTTCCTTCGAAATGTGAACATGTACTCGTGGCAAATTCGCACTCTTGGGGCGTAATAGAAATGCTCTCTTGGGGCTTCGATCCTTCGTTCCTTCGAATGTGAACATGTACTCGTGGCAAATTCGCACTCTTGGGGCGTAATAGAATGCTCTCTTGGGGCTTCGATCCTTCGTTCCTTCGAATGTGAACATGTACTCGTGGCAAATTCCACTCTTGGGGCGTAATAGAATGCTCTCTTGGGGCTTCGATCCGTTTCCTTCGAATGTGAGCATGTACTCGTGGCAAATTCGCACTCTTGGGGCGTAATAGAATGCTCTCTTGGGGCTTCGATCTTCGTTCCTTCGAATGTGAACATGTACTCGTGGCAAATTCGCACTCTTGGGGCGTAATAGAATGCTCTCTTGGGGCTTCGATCTTCGTTCCTTCGAATGTGAGCATGTACTCGTGGCAAATTCGCACTCTTGGGGCGTAATAGAATGCTCTCTTGGGGCTTCGATCTTCGTTCCTTCGAATGTGCACATGTACTCGTGGCAAATTCGCACTCTTGGGGCGTAATAGAATGCTCTCTTGGGGCTTCGATCCTCGTTCCTTCGAATGTGAACATGTACTCGTGGCAAATTCGCACTCTTGGGGCCTAATAGAATGCTCTCTTGGGGCTTCGATCTTCGTTCCTTCGAATGTGAGCATGTACTCGTGGCAAATTCGCACTCTTGGGGCGTAATAGAATGCTCTCTTGGGGCTTCGATCCTCGTTCCTTCGAATGTGAACATGTACTCGTGGCAAATTCGCACTCTTGGGGCGTAATAGAATGCTCTCTTGGGGCTTCGATCCTCGTTCCTTCGAATGTGAACATGTACTCGTGGCAAATTCGCACTCTTGGGGCGTAATAGAATGCTCTCTTGGGGCTTCGATCTTCGTTCCTTCGAATGTGAACATGTACTCGTGGCAAATTCGCACTCTTGGGGCGTAATAGAATGCTCTCTTGGGGCTTCGATTTTCGTTCCTTCGAATGTGAACATGTACTCGTGGCAAATTCGCACTCTTGGGGCGTAATAGAATGCTCTCTGGGGCTTCGATCTTGGGGCGTAATAGAAATTCGCACTCTTGGGGCGTAATAGAATGCTCTCTTGGGGCTTCGATCTCGTTCTCGTTCCTTCGAATGTGAACATGTACTCGTGGCAAATTCGCACTCTTGGGGCGTAATAGAATGCTCTCTTGGGGCTTCGATCTTCGTTCCTTCGAATGTGAACATGTACTCGTGGCAAATTCGCACTCTTGGGGCGTAATAGAATGCTCTCTTGGGGCTTCGATCTTCGTTCCTTCGAATGTGAACATGTACTCGTGGCAAATTCGCACTCTTGGGGCGTAATAGAATGCTCTCTTGGGGCTTCGATCCTCGTTCCTTCGAATGTGAACATGTCCTCTTAGCAAATTCGCACTCTTGGCGCGTAATAGAATGCTCTCTTGGGGGCTTCGATCCTCGTTCCTTCGAATGTCGAATGTGAACATGTACTCGTGGCAAATTCGCACTCTTGGGGCGTAATAGAATGCTCTCTTGGGGGGCTTCGATCTTCGTTCCTTCGAATGTGAACATGTACTCGTGGCAAATTCGCACTCTTGGGGCGTAATAGAATGCTCTCTTGGGGGGCTTCGATCTTCGTTCCTTCGAATGTGAACATGTACTCGTGGCAAATTCGCACTCTTGGGGCGTAACACAATGCTCTCTGGGGCTTCGATCTTCGTTCCTTCGAATGTGAACATGTACTCGTGGCAAATTCGCACTCTTGGGACGTAATAGAATGCTCTCTTGGGGCTTCGATCTTCGTTCCTTCGAATGTGAACATCTACTCGTGGCAAATTCGCACTCTTGGGGCGTAATAGAATGCTCTCTTGGGGGGCTTTGATCTTCGTTCCTTCGAATGTGAACATGTACTCGTGGCAAATTCGCTCTCTTGGGGCGAAATTGAATGCTCTCTAGGGGCTTCGATCTTCGTTCCTTCGAATGTGAACATGTACTCGTGGCAAATTCGCACTCTTGGGGCGTAATAGAATGCTCTCTGGGGCTTCGATCTTCCTTCCTTCGAATGTGAACATGTACTCGTGGCAAATTCGCACTCTTGGGGCGTAATAGAATGCTCTCATGGGGCTTCGATCTTCGTTCCTTCGAATGTGAACATGTACTCGTGGCAAATTCGCACTCTTGGGGCGTAATAGAATGCTCTCTTGGGGCTTCGATCTTCGTTCCTTCGAATGTGAACATGTACTCGTGGCAAATTCGCACTCTTGGGGCGTAATAGAATGCTCTCTTGGGGGGCTTTGATCTTCGTTCCTTCGAATGTGAACATGTTCTCGTGGCAAATTCGCACTCTTGGGGCGTAATAGAATGCTCTCTTGGGGCTTCGATCCTCGTTCTTTCTTCGAATGTGAACATGTACTCGTGGCAAATTCGCACTCTTTGGGGCGTAATAGAATGCTCTCTTGGGGCTTCGATCTTCGTCCTTTCGAATGTGAACATGTACTCGTGGCAAACTCGCACTCTTGGGGCGTAATTGAATGCTCACTTGGGGCCTCGATCTTCGTTACTTCGAATGTGAACATGTACTCGTGGCAAACTAGCACTCTTTGGGCGTAATATAATGCTCTCTTTGGCTTCGATCTTCGTTCCTTCGAATGTGAATATGTACTCATGGCAAATTCGCACTCTTGGGGCGTAATTGAATGCTCTCTTGGGGCCTCGATCTTCGTTCCTTCGAATGTGAACATGTACTCGTGGCAAATTCGCACTCTTGGGGCGTAATAGAATGCTCTCTTGGGGCTTCAATCCTCGTTCCTTCGAATGTGAACATGTACTCGTGGCAAATTCGCACTCTTGGGGCTTAATAGAATGCTCTCTTGGGGCTTCGATCTTCGTTCCTTCGAATGTGAACATGTACTCGTGGCAAATTCGCACTCTTGGGGCGTAATAGAATGCTCTCTTGGGGCTTCGATCTTCGTTCCTTCGAATGTGAACATGTACTCGTGGCAAATTCGCACTCTTGGGGCGTAATAGAATGCCCTCTTCTCTCTTGGGCTTCGATCCTCGTTCCTTTCGAATGTGAACATGTACTCTGGGCAAATTCGCACTCTTGGGGCGTAATAGAATGCTCTCTTGGGGCTTCGATCTTCGTTCCTTCGAATGTGAACATGTACTCGTGGCAAATTCGCACTCTTGGGGCGTAATAGAATGCTCTCTTGGGGCTTCGATCCTCGTTCGGTCCTCTTCGAATGTGTGAACATATACTCGTGGCAAATTCACACTCTTGGGGCGTAATAGAATGCTCTCTTGGGGCTTCGATTTTCGTTCCTTCGAATGTGAACATGTACTCGTGGCAAATTCGCACTCTTGGGGCGTAATAGAATGCTCTCTTGGGGCTTCGATCTTCGTTCCTTCGAATGTGAACATGTACTCGTGGCAAATTCGCACTCTTGGGGCGTAATAGAAAGCTCTCTCTTGGGCTTCGATCCTCGTTCCTCCTTCGAATGTGAACATGTACTCGTGGCAAATTCGCACTCTTGGGGCGTAATAGAATGCTCTCTTTGGGCTTCGATCCTCGTTCCTTCGAATGTGAACATGTACTCGTGGCAAATTCGCACTCTTGGGGCGTAATAGAATGCTCTCTTGGGCTTCGATCTTCGTTCCTTCGAATGTGAACATGTACTCGTGGCAAATTCGCACTCTTGGGGCGTAATAGAATGCTCTCTTGGGGCTTCGATCTTCGTTCCTTCGAATGTGAACATGTACTCGTGGAAAATTCGCACTCTTGGGGCGTAATAGAATGCTCTCTTGGGGCTTCGATCTTCGTTCCTTCGAATATGAACATGTACTCGTGGCAAATTCGCACTCTTGGGGCGTAATAGAATGCTCTCTTGGGGCTTCGATCCTCGTTCCTTCGAATGTGAACATGTACTCGTGGCAAATTCGCACTCTTGGGGCGTAATAGAATGCCCTCTTGCGGGGCTTTGATTTTCGTTCCCTTCGAATGTGAACATGTACTCGGGGAAAATTCGCACTCTTGGGGCGTAATAGAATGCTCTCTTGGGGCTTCGATCCTCGTTCCTTCGAATGTGTGAACATGTACTCGTGGGAAATTCGCACTCTTGGGGCGTAATAGAATGCTCTCTTGGGGCTTCGATCCTCGTTCCTTCGAATGTGAACATGTACTCGTGGCAAATTCGCACTCTTGGGGCGTAATAGAATGCTCTCTTGGGGCTTCGATCTTCGTTCCTTCGAATGTGAACATGTACTCGTGGCAAATTCGCACTCTTGGGGCGTAATAGAATGCTCTCTTGGGGCTTCGATCTTCGTTCTTTCGAATGTGAACATCTACTCGTGGCAAATTCGCACTTATGGGGCGTAATAGAATGCTCTCTTGGGGCTTCGATCTTCGTTCCTTCGAATGTGAACATGTACTCGTGGCAAATTCCAACTCTTGGGGCGTAATTGAATGCTCTCTTGGGGCTTCGATCTTCCTTCCTTCGAATGTGTGAACATGTACTCGTGGCAAATTCGCACTCTTGGGGAATAATAGAATGCTCTCTTGGGGCTTCGATCTTCGTTCCTTCGAATGTGAACATGTACTCGTGGCAAATTCGCACTCTTGGGGCGTAATAGAATGCTCTCTTGGGGCTTCGATCTTCGTTCCTTCGAATGTGAACATGTACTCGTGGCAAATTCGCACTCTTGGGGCGTAATAGAATCCTCTCTTGGGCTTCGATCTTCGTTCCTTCGAATGTGAACATGTACTCGTGGCAAATTCGCACTCTTGGGGCGTAATAGAATGCTCTCTTGGGGCTTCGATCTTCGTTCCTTCGAATGTGAACATGTACTCGTGGCAAATTCGCACTCTTGGGGCGTAATAGAATGCTCTCTTGGGGCTTCGATCTTCGTTCCTTCGAATGTGAAAATGTACTCGTGGCAAATTCGCACTCTTGGGGCGTAATAGAATGCTCTCTTGGGGCTTCGATCTTCGTTCCTTCGAATGTGAACATGTACTCGTGGCAAATTCGCACTCTTGGGGCGTAATAGAATGCTCTCTTGGGGCTTCGATCTTCGTTCCTTCGAATGTGAACATGTACTCGTGGCAAATTCCCACTCCTGGGGTGTAATAGAATGCACTCTTGAGGCTTCGATCTTCGTTCCTTCGAATGTGAAACATGTACTCGTGGCAAATTCGCACTCTTGGGGCGTAATAGAATGCTCTCTTGTGGCTTCGATCTTCGTTCCTTCTAATGTGAACATGTACTCGTTGCAAATTCGCACTCTTGGGACGTAATAGAATGCTCTCTTGGGGCTTCGATCTTCGTTCTTTCGAATGTGAACATCTACTCGTGGCAAATTCGCACTCTTGGGGCGTAATAGAATGCTCTCTTGGGGCTTCGATCTTCGTTCCTTCGAATGTGAACATGTACTCGTGGCAAATTCGCACTCTTGGGGCGTAATAGAATGCTCTCTTGGGGCTTCGATCCTCGTTCCTCCGAATGTGAACATGTACTCGTGGCAAATTCGCACTCTTGGGGCGTAATAGAATGCTCTCTTGGGGCTTCGATCCTCGTTCCTTCGAATGTGAACATGTACTCGTGGCAAATTCGCACTCTTGGGGCGTAATAGAATGCTCTCTTGGGGCTTCGATCTTCGTTCCTTTGAATGTGAACATGTACTCGTGGCAAATTCGCACTCTTGGGGCGTAATAGAATGCTCTCTTGGGGCTTCGATCTTCGTTCCTTCGAATGTGAACATGTACTCATGGCAAATTCGCACTCTTGGGGCGTAATAGAATGCTCTCTTGGGGCTTCGATCCTCGTTCCTTCGAATGTGAACATGTACTCGTGGCAAATTCGCACTCTTGGGTGGGGCGTAATAGAATGCTCTTTTCAGGCTTCGATCCTCGTTCCATCGAATGTGAACATGTACTCGTGGCAAATTCGCCTCTCTTGGGGCTTCGATCTTCGTTCCTTCGAACGTGAACATGTACTCGTGGCAAATTCGCACTCTTGGGGCGGAATAGAATGCTCTCTTGGGGCTTCGATCCTCGTTCCTTCGAATGTGAACATGTACTCGTGGAAAATTCGCACTCTTGGGGCGTAATAGAATGCTCTCTTGGGGCTTCGATCTTCGTTCCTTCGAATGTGAACATGTACTCGTGGCAAATTCGCACTCCTGGGGCGTAATAGAATGCTCTCTTGGGGCTTCGATCCTCGTTCCTTCGAATGTGAACATGTCCTCTTGGCAAATTCGCACTCTTGGCGCGTAATAGAATGCTCTCTTGGGGCTTCGATCTTCGTTCTTACGAATGTGAACATGTACACGTGGGAAATTCGCACTCTTGGGACATAATAGAATGCTCTCTTGGGGCTTCGATCTTCGTTCCTTCGAATGTGAACATGTACTCATGGCGAATTCGCACTCTTGGGGCGTAATAGAATGCTCTCTTGGGGCTTCGATCCTCGTTCCTTCGAATGTGAACATGTACTCGTGGCAAATTCGCACTCTTGGGGTATAATAGAATGCTCTCTTGGGGCTTCGATCCTCGTTCCTTCGAATGTGAACATGTACTCGTGGCAAATTCGCACTCTTGGGGCGTAATAGAATGCTCTCTTGGGGTTTCGATCTTCGTTCCTTCGAATGTGAACATGTACTCGTGGCTAATTCGCACTCTTGGGGCGTAATAGAATGCTCTCTTGGGGCTTCGATCCTCGTTCCTTCGAATGTGAACATGTACTCGTGGCAAATTCGCACTCTTGGCGCGTAATAGAATGCTCTCTTGGGGCTTCGATCTTCGTTCTTTCGAATGTGAACATGTACTCGTGGGAAATTCGCACTCTTGGGGCGTAATAGAATGCTCTCTTGGGGCTTCGATCCTCGTTCCTTCGAATGTGAACATGTACTCGTGGCAAATTCGCACTCTTGGGCGTAATAGAATGCTTTCTTGGGACTTCGATTCTCGTTCCTTCGAATGTGAACATGTACTCGTGGCAAATTCGCACTCTTGGGGCGTAATAGAATGCTCTCTTGGGGCTTCGATCCTCGTTCCTTCGAATGTGAACATGTACTCGTGGCAAATTCGCACTCTTGGGGCGTAATAGAATACTCTCTTGGGGCTTCGATCCTCGTTCCTTCGAATGTGAACATGTACTCGTGGCAAATTCGCACTCTTGGGGGCGTAATAGAATGCTCTCTTGGGGCTTCGATCTCGTTCCTTCGAATGTGAACATGTACTCGTGGCAAATTCGCACTCTTGGGGCGTAATAGAATGCTCTCTTGGGGCTTCGATCTCGTTCCTTCGAATGTGAACATGTACTCGTGGCAAATTCGCACTCTTGGGGCGTAATAGAATGCTCTCTTTGGGCTTCGATCTCGTTCCTTCGAATGTGAACATGTACTCGTGGCAAATTCGCACTCTTGGGGCGTAATAGAATGCTCTCTTGGGGCTTCGATCCTCGTTCCTTCGAATGTGAACATGTACTCTGGGCAAATTCGCACTCTTGGCGCGTAATAGAATGCTCTCTTGGGGCTTCGATCTTCGTTCTTTCGAATGTGAACATGTACTCGTGGAAAATTCGCACTCCTGGGGCGTAATAGAATGCTCTCTTGGGGCTTCGATCCTTCGTTCCTTCGAATGTGAACATGTACTCGTGGCAAATTCGCACTCTTGGGGCGTAATAGAATGCTCTCTTGGGGCTTCGATCCTCGTTCCTTCGAATGTGAACATGTACTCGTGGCAAATTCGCACTCTTGGGGCGTAATAGAATGCTCTCTTGGGGCTTCGATCTTCGTTCCTTCGAATGTGAACATGTACTCGTGGCAAATTCGCACTCTTGGGGCGTAATAGAATGCTCTCTTGGGGCTTCGATCTTCGTTCTTCGTTCCTTCGAATGTGAACATGTACTCGTGGCAAACTCGCACTCTTGGGGCGTAATAGAATGCTCTCTTGGGGCTTCGATCTTCGTTCCTTCGAATGTGAACATGTACTCGTGGCAAATTCGCACTCTTGGGGCGTAATAGAATGCTCTCTTGGGGCTTCGATCCTCGTTCCTTCGAATGTGAACATGTACTCGTGGCAAATTCGCACTCTTGGGGCGTAATAGAATGCTCTCTTGGGGCTTCGATCTTCGTTCCTTCGAATGTGAACATGTACTCGTGGCAAATTCGCACTCTTGGGGCGTAATAGAATGCTCTCTTGGGGCTTCGATCCTCGTTCCTTCGAATGTGAACATGTCCTCTTGGCAAATTCGCACTCTTGGGCGTAATAGAATGCTCTCTTGGGGCTTCGATCCTCGTTCCTTCGAATGTGAACATGTCCTCTTGGCAAATTCGCACTCTTGGGGCGTAATAGAATGCTCTCTTGGGGCTTCGATCTTCGTTCCTTCGAATGTGAACATGTACTCGTGGCAAATTCGCACTCTTGGGGCGTAATAGAATGCTCTCTTGGGGCTTCGATCTTTGTTCCTTCGAATGTGAACATGTACTCGTGGCAAATTCGCACTCTTGGGGCGTAATAGAATGCTCTCTTGGGGCTTCGAACCTCGTTCTGTCGAATGTGAACATGTACTCGTGGCAAATTCGCACTCTTGGGGCGTAATAGAATGCTCTCTTGGGGCTTCGATCTTCGTTCCTTCGAATGTGAACATGTACTCGTGGCAAATTCGCACTCTTGGGGCGTAATAGAATGCTCTCTTGGGGCTTCGATCCTCGTTCCTTCGAATGTGAACATGTACTCGTGGCAAATTCGCACTCTTGGGGCGTAATAGAATGCTCTCTTGGGGCTTCGATCCTCGTTCCTTCGAATGTGAACATGTACTCGTGGCAAATTCGCACTCTTGGGGCGTAATAGAATGCTCTCTTGGGGCTTCGATCTTCGTTCCTTCGAATGTGAACATGTACTCGTGGCAAATTCGCACTCTTGGGGCGTAATAGAATGCTCTCTTGGGGCTTCGATCTTCGTTCCTTCGAATGTGAACATGTACTCGTGGCAAATTCGCACTCTTGGGGCGTAATAGAATGCTCTCTTGGGGCTTCGATCCTCGTTCCTTCGAATGTGAACATGTACTCGTGGCAAATTCGCACTCTTGGGGCGTAATAGAATGCTCTCTTGGGGCTTCGAATCTCGTTCCTTCGAATGTGAACATGTACTCGTGGCAAATTCGCACTCTTGGGGCGTAATAGAATGCTCTCTTGGGGCTTCGATCTTCGTTCCTTCGAATGTGAACATGTACTCGTGGCAAATTCGCACTCTTGGGGCGTAATAGAATGCTCTCTTGGGGCTTCGATCCTCGTTCCTTCGAATGTGAACATGTACTCGTGGCAAATTCGCACTCTTGGGGCGTAATAGAATGCTCTCTTGGGGCTTCGATCTTCGTTCCTTCGAATGTGAACATGTACTCGTGGCAAATTCGCACTCTTGGGGCGTAATAGAATGCTCTCTTGGGGCTTCGATCCTCGTTCCTTCGAATGTGAACATGTACTCGTGGCAAATTCGCACTCTTAGGGCTTAATAGAATGCTCTCTTGGGGCTTCGATCTTCGTTCCTTCGAATGTGAACATGTACTCGTGGCAAATTTGCACTCTTGGGGCGTAATAGAATGCTCTCTTGGGGCTTCGATCTTCGTTCCTTCGAATGTGAACATGTACTCGTGGCAAATTCGCACTCTTGGGGCGTAATAGAATGCTCTCTTGGGGCTTCGATCTTCGTTCCTTCGAATGTGAACATGTACTCGTGGCAAATTCGCACTCTTGGGGCGTAATAGAATGCTCTCTTGGGCTTCGATCTTCGTTCCTTCGAATGTGAACATGTACTCGTGGCAAATTCGCACTCTTGGGGCGTAATAGAATGCTCTCTTGGGGCTTCAATCCTCGTTCCTTCGAATGTGAACATGTACTCGTGGCAAATTCGCACTCTTGGGGCGCAAAAGAATGCCCTCTTGGGGCTTCGACCCTCGTTGCTTCGAATGTGAACATGTACTCGTGGCAAATTCGCACTCTTGGGGCGTAATAGAATGCTCTCTTGGGGCTTCGAACCTCGTTCCTTCGAATGTGAATATGTACTCGTGGCAAATTCGCACTCTTGGGGTGTAATAGAATGCTCTCTTGGGGCGGAATAGAATGCTCTCTTGGGGCGGAATAGAATGCTCTCTTGGGGCTTCGATCCTCGTTCCTTCGAATGTGAACATGTACTCGTGGCAAATTCGCACTCTTGGGGCGCAAAAGAATGCTCTCTTGGGGCTTCGATCCTCGTTGCTTCGAATGTGAACATGTACTCGTGGCAAATACGCACTCTTGGGGCATAATAGAATGCTCTCTTGCGGCTTCTGTCTCTCTGTATGTACAGACTCATAACCAACTACCAAAATGGGGTATACCTCTAGCCAAATGTCCGGGGATCCACTCTACCCGACGGTCTCCTTTCCGCGATCAGTATGCACGACAGGGGAAGAAGACCCTGAAAAAGATGTCACCAAAGGGTGTGAGAACTACTATCAATCAAGTAGTCCTCAGTGGGTACCGCCACCAGCCTCAGCGGTCTGCCCACTAAGTCCTCAATCTCAAGAGATATATAATGAGCAAGAAAGAAAGTAGGAGATATACTACCACTACTATGCACAAAGCTCAACTGTCAGTATGAAATACCAATGAACTGAATATACCAAATGAGGACTATCATACACAATACAATACCTGCGAACCAGCTAGTACAGGAACTCCATCTGTACCTAGCTCTCGCCATACAATACCTCACCATACCATACCTCATAACATGATACCTGCGGCCTGATCACGCTCAACACAATAGGGAGCTGCTCAACACAATAGGGAGCCCAACTAGGACAGGAACACCATCTGTCACTAGTTCATCGTACGCCTCTCAGTACGGAACATGCCAACTCTAGAGTGGTACTCGTGGGAGCGACCCAACCGAGCAAAGTACAACCATAGTAACCGCCAAGCACCCGCAGGTATATGATCGACACGACTGGGTCGACAAAGGATCATGTGCCCTCGGCACCTCAAAGAATAGTCAACAGGTAAGACCCAATCCAATGTGCCCTTGGCACTACAAAGGATAATCAACAAGTATGACCCAATCCATGCTCTCACAAAGAACCCCGTGCCCTTGGCACAATCAATGCTCTAGTGCTCACAATCATCTCTACTCTACCACAAAGAGGAGGTACAACAACATAGCACGAGCCACAACATGATCACCTACACTACATGCACAACAACTGGTACAAGGAATCAACAGAATAGGTGTAGGTCCAATCATGCAACAATATGATACAAAGAAATGCATGCTCATATACATATCATTAGCACATCTAAGATCAGAACATGCCCATGCAGTCTATAGATCAGTCTCACCCTAACATGGCATCTCTACATAATCTTAGCATGGCATACTATCATAATCCCAATATCATAATCCAATATCCACATATCATAATCCAATCATGCTAACATAATCCAAACAACATCATATCATATTATGCTAACATGAGATAAAACACGTAGGAGGAAGTCCACTGAATCTGGCAAACATCAACCCACCTCAAATGCTAATCCAACCACGGTGGGGAAAGAACAAGCCTCAGATCCAACCCTCCAGATAGCGAACTCCGGCAGCACTCCGATCTGTCAAAACCTCCAAGGAAACTGCTATCTCCAGCAGAATAACAGCTCAGCACCAGATCAGATCAGCAGAGTAGAGGAGAGCAAGCTGGGTTACAAACTATGCCAACACATGGCCCTAAACCCACTTTCTCTCTCTAGAATCGGATCACACGAAGTGGAAATTACATCAAAATAGAACGCTCTCATAGGGTTTCATTCCTCGTTCGTTCGAATCTGAGCATGTACTCGTGGCAAGCTCGCACTCTTAGGCGCAAAGGAACGCTCACATGGGGTTTCAATCCTCGTTCGTTCGAATATGAGCGTGTACTCGTGGCAAGCTCGCACTCTTTGGCGCAATAGAAAGCTCTCATGGGGTTTCAATCATCGTTCGTTCGAATCTGAGCATGTACTCGTGGCAAGCTCGCACTCTTAGGCGCAATAGAAAGCTCTCGTGGGGTTCCAATCCTCGTTCGTTCGAATCTGAGCATGTACTCGTGGCAAGCTCGCACTCTTTGGCGCAATAGAAAGCTCTCATGGGGTTTCAATCCTCGTTCGTTCGAATCTGAGCATGTACTCGTGGCAAGCTCGCACTCTTTGGGCGTAATAGAACGCTCTCATGGGGTTTCAATCCTCGTTCGTTCGAATCTGAGCATGTACTCGTGGCAAGCTCGCACTCTTTGGGGGGGAAAGCTCTCAAATCCTCGTTCGTTCGAATCTGAGCATGTACTCGTGGCAAGCTCGCACTCTTAGGCGCAATAGAAAGCTCTCATGGGGTTTCAATCCTCGTTCGTTCGAATCTGAGCATGTACTCGTGGCAAGCTCGCACTCTTTGGGCGTAATAGAACGCTCTCATGGGGTTTCAATCCTCGTTCGTTCGAATCTGAGCATGTACTCGTGGCAAGCTCGCACTCTTAGGCGCAATAGAAAGCTCTCATGGGGTTCCAATCCTCGTTCGTTCGAATCTGAGCATGTACTCGTGGCAAGCTCGCACTCTTTGGCGTAATAGAAAGCTCTCATGGGGTTTCAATCCTCGTTCGTTCGAATCTGAGCATGTACTCGTGGCAAGCTCGCACTCTTAGGCGCAATAGAAAGCTCTCATGGGGTTCAAATCCTCGTTCGTTCGAATCTAAGCATGTACTCGTGGCAAGCTCGCACTCTTTGGGCGTACTAGAACGCTCTCATGGGGTTTCAATCCTCGTTCGTTCGAATCTGAGCATGTACTCGTGGCAAACTCGCACTCTTTAGGCGTAATAGAACGCTCTCATAGGGTTTCATTCCTCGTTCGTTCGAATCTGAGCATGTACTCGTGGCAAGCTCGCACTCTTAGGCGCAATAGAAAGCTCTCATGGGGTTTCAATCCTCGTTCGTTCGAATCTGAGCATGTACTCGTGGCAAGCTCGCACTCTTTGGCGCAATAGAAAGCTCTCATGGGGTTTCAATCCTCGTTCGTTCGAATCTGAGCATGTACTCGTGGCAAGCTCGCACTCTTAGGCGCAATAGAAAGCTCTCATGGCGTTCCAATCCTCGTTCGTTCGAATCTGAGCATGTACTCGTGGCAAGCTCGCACTCTTTGGGCGGAATAGAACGCTCTCATGGGGTTTCAATCCTCGTTCGTTCGAATCTGAGCATGTACCTCTCATGGGGTTTCAATCCTCGTTCGATCGAATCTGAGCATGTACTCGTGGCAAGCTCGCACTATTAGGCGCAATAGAAAGCTCTCATGGGGTTCCAATCCTCGTTCGTTCGAATCTGAGCATGTACTCGTGGCAAGCTCGCACACTTAGGCGCAATAGAAAGCTCTCATAGGGTTGCAATCCTCGTTCGTTCGAATCTGAGCATGTACTCGTGGCAAACTCGCACTCTTTAGGCGTAATAGAACGCTCTCATAGGGTTTCATTCCTCGTTCGTTCGAATCTGAGCATGTACTCGTGGCAAGCTCGCACTCTTAGGCGCAAAGGAACGCTCACATGGGGTTTCAATCCTCGTTCGTTCGAATATGAGCGTGTACTCGTGGCAAGCTCGCACTCTTTGGCGCAATAGAAAGCTCTCATGGGGTTTCAATCATCGTTCGTTCGAATCTGAGCATGTACTCGTGGCAAGCTCGCACTCTTAGGCGCAATAGAAAGCTCTCGTGGGGTTCCAATCCTCGTTCGCTCGAATCTGAGCATGTACTCGTTGCAAGCTCGCACTCTTTGGGCGTAATAGAACGCTCTCATGGGGTTTCAATCCTCGTTCGTTCGAATCTGAGCATGTACCTCTCATGGGGTTTCAATCCTCGTTCGTTCGAATCTGAGCATGTACTCGTGGCAAGCTCGCACTCTTAGGCGCAATAGAAAGCTCTCATGGGGTTCCAATCCTCGTTCGTTCGAATCTGAGCATGTACTCGTGGCAAACTCGCACTCTTTGGGCGTAATAGAACGCTCTCATGGGGTTTCATTCCTCGTTCGTTCGAATCTGAGCATGTACTCGAGCATGTTCAATCCTGCTCGTGGCAAGCTCGCACTCTTAGGCGCAATAGAAAGCTCTCATGGGGTTCCAATCCTCGTTCGTTCGAATCTGAGCATGTACTCGTGGCAAGCTCGCACTCTTAGGCGCAATAGAAAGCTCACATGGGGTTTCAATCCTCGTTCGTTCGAATCTGAGCATGTACTCGTGGCAAGCTCGCACTCTTTGGCGTAATAGAACGCTCTCATGGGGTTTCAATCCTCGTTCGTTCGAATCTGAGCATGTACTCGTGGCAAGCTCACACTCTTTGGCACAATAGAAAGCTCTCATGGGGTTTCAATCCTCGTTCGTTCGAATCTGAGCATGTACTCGTGGCAAGCTCGCACTCTTTGGCACAATAGAACGCTCTCATGGGGTTTCAATCCTCGTTCGTTCGAATCTGAGCATGTACTCGTGGCAAGCTCGCACTCTTTAGGCGCAATAGAAAGCTCTCATGGGGTTTCAATCCTCGTTCGTTCGAATCTGAGCATGTACTCGTGCCAAGCTCGCACTCTTTGGCGCAATAGAAAGCTCTCATGGGGTTTCAATCCTCGTTCGTTCGAATCTGAGCATGTACTCGTGGCAAGCTCGCACTCTTAGGCGCAATAGAAAGCTCTCATGGGGTTTCAATCCTCGTTCGTTCGAATCTGAGCATGTACTCGTGGCAAGCTCGCACTCTTTGGCGTAATAGAACGCTCTCATGGGGTTTCAATCCTCGTTCGTTCGAATCTGAGCATGTACTCGTGGCAAGCTCGCACTCTTAGGCGCAATAGAACCCTCTCATGGGTTTCAATCCTCGTTCGTTCGAATCTGAGCATGTACTCGTGGCAAGCTCGCACTCTTAGGCGCAATAGAAAGCTCTCATGGGGTTTCAATCCTCGTTCGTTCGAATCTGAGCATGTACTCGTGGCAAGCTCGCACTCTTAGGCGCAATAGAAAGCTCTCATGGGGTTTCAATCCTCGTTCGTTCTAATCTGAGCATGTACTCGTGGCGACCTCGCAATCTTTAGGCGCAGTAGAAAGCTCTCATGGGGTTTCAATCATCATTCGTTCGAATCTGAGCATGTACTCGTGGCAAGCTCGCACTCTTAGGCGCAATAGAAAGCTCTCATGGGGTTTCAATCCTCGTTCGTTCGAATCTGAGCATGTACTCGTTGCAAGCTCGCACTCTTAGGCGCAATAGAAAGCTCTCATGGGGTTCCAATCCTCGTTCTTTCGAATCTGAGCATGTACTCGTGGCAAGCTCGCACTCTTTGGCGCAATAGAAAGCTCTCATGGGGTTTCAATCCTCATTCGTTCGAATCTGAGCATGTACTCGTGGCAAGCTCGCACTCTTTGGCGCAATAGAAAGCTCTCATGGGGTTTCAATCCTCGTTCGTTCGAATCTGAGCATGTACTCGTGGCAAGCTCGCACTCTTTGGCGTAATAGAACGCTCTCACGGGGTTTCAATGCTCGTTCGTTCGAATCTGAGTATGTACTCGTGGCAATCTCGCACTCTTAGGGCGTAATAGAACGCTCTCATGGGGTTCCAATCCTCGTTCTTTCGAATCTGAGCATGTACTCGTGGCAAGCTCACACTCTTAGTCGCCATAGAATGCGCTCTCATGGGGTTTCAATCCTCGTTCGTTCGAATCTGAGCATGTGCTCGTGGCAAGCTCGCACTCTTAGGCGCAATGAAAAGCTCTCATGGGGTTTCAATCCTCGTTCGTTCGAATCTGAGCATGTGCTCGTTGCAAGCTCGCACTCTTTGGGCGTAATAGAACGCTCTCATGGGGTTTCAATCCTCGTTCGTTCGAATCTGAGCATGTACTCGTGGCAAGCTCGCACTCTTAGGCGCAATAGAAAGCTCTCATGGGGTTCCAATCCTCGTTCGTTCGAATCTGAGCATGTACTCGTGCCAAGCTCGCACTCTTTGGCACAATAGAAAGCTCTCATGGGGTTCCAATCCTCGTTCGTTCGAATCTGAGCATGTACTTGTGGCAAGCTCGCACTCTTTGGCGCGTAATAGAACGCTCTCACGGTGTTTCAATCCTCGTTCGTTCGAATCTGAGCATGTACTCGTGGCAAGCTCGCACTCTTAGGCGCTATAGAAAGCTCTCATGGGGTTTCAATCCTCGTTCGTTCGAATCTGAGCATGTACTCGTGGCAAGCTCGCACTCTTTGGCGCAATAGAAAGCTCTCATGGGGTTTCAATCCTCGTTCGTTCGAATCTGAGCATGTACTCGTGGCAAGCTCGCACTCTTAGGCGCAATAGAAAGCTCTCATGGGGTTCCAATCCTCGTTCGTTCGAATCTGAGCATGTACTCGTGGCAAGCTCGCACTCTTAGGCGCAATAGAAAGCTCTCATGGGGTTTCAATCCTCGTTCGTTCGAATCTGAGCATGTACTCGTGCCAAGCTCGCACTCTTAGGCGCAATAGAAAGCTCTCATGGGGTTCCAATCCTCGTTCGTTCGAATCTGAGCATGTACTCGTGGCAATCCTCGCTCGCAAGCTCGCACTCTTTGGGCGCAATAGAAAGCTCTCATGGGGTTTCAATCCTCGTTCGTTCGAATCTGAGCATGTACTCGTGGCAAGCTCGCACTCTTTGGGCGTAATAGAACGCTCTCATGGGGTTTCAATCCTCGTTCGTTCGAATCTGAGCATGTACTCGTGGCAAGCTCGCACTATTAGGCGCAATAGAAAGCTCTCATGGGGTTCCAATCCTCGTTCGTTCGAATCTGAGCATGTACTCGTGGCAAGCTCGCACACTTAGGCGCAATAGAAAGCTCTCATAGGGTTGCAATCCTCGTTCGTTCGAATCTGAGCATGTACTCGTGGCAAACTCGCACTCTTTAGGCGTAATAGAACGCTCTCATAGGGTTTCATTCCTCGTTCGTTCGAATCTGAGCATGTACTCGTGGCAAGCTCGCACTCTTAGGCGCAAAGGAACGCTCACATGGGGTTTCAATCCTCGTTCGTTCGAATATGAGCGTGTACTCGTGGCAAGCTCGCACTCTTTGGCGCAATAGAAAGCTCTCATGGGGTTTCAATCATCGTTCGTTCGAATCTGAGCATGTACTCGTGGCAAGCTCGCACTCTTAGGCGCAATAGAAAGCTCTCGTGGGGTTCCAATCCTCGTTCGCTCGAATCTGAGCATGTACTCGTTGCAAGCTCGCACTCTTTGGGCGTAATAGAACGCTCTCATGGGGTTTCAATCCTCGTTCGTTCGAATCTGAGCATGTACCTCTCATGGGGTTTCAATCCTCGTTCGTTCGAATCTGAGCATGTACTCGTGGCAAGCTCGCACTCTTAGGCGCAATAGAAAGCTCTCATGGGGTTCCAATCCTCGTTCGTTCGAATCTGAGCATGTACTCGTGGCAAACTCGCACTCTTAGGCGTAATAGAACGCTCTCATGGGGTTTCAATCCTCGTTCGTTCGAATCTGAGCATGTACTCGTGGCAAGCTCGCACTCTTAGGCGCAATAGAAAGCTCTCATGGGGTTTCAATCCTCGTTCGTTCGAATCTGAGCATGTACTCGTGGCAAGCTCGCACTCTTTGGGCGCAATAGAAAGCTCTCATGGGGTTTCAATCCTCGTTCGTTCGAATCTGAGCATGTACTCGTGGCAAGCTCGCACTCTTAGGCGAAATAGAAAGCTCTCATGGGGTTTCAATCCTCGTTCGTTCGAATCTGAGCATGTACTCGTTGCAAGCTCGCACTCTTAGGCGCAATAGAAAGCTCTCATGGGGTTTCAATCCTCGTTCGTTCGAATCTGAGCATGTACTCGTGGCAAGCTCGCACTCTTTGGGCGTAATAGAACGCTCTCATGGGGTTTCAATCCTCGAATCGCAAGTACCTCTCATGGGGTTTCAATCCTCGTTCGTTCGAATCTGAGCATGTACTCGTGGCAAGCTCGCACTCTTAGGCGCAATAGAAAGCTCTCATGGGGTTCCAATCCTCGTTCGTTCGAATCTGAGCATGTACTCGTGGCAAGCTCGCACTCTTAGGCGCAATAGAAAGCTCTCATGGGGTTCCAATCCTCGTTCGTTCGAATCTGAGCATGTACTCGTGGCAAACTCGCACTCTTTAGGCGTAATAGAACGCTCTCATGGGGTTTCATTCCTCGTTCGTTCGAATCTGAGCATGTACTCGTGGCAAGCTCGCACTCTTAGGCGCAAAGGAAAGCTCACATGGGGTTTCAATCCTCGTTCGTTCCGTCGAATCGAATGAGCATGTACTCGTGGCAAGCTCGCACTCTTTGGCGCAATAGAAAGCTCTCATGGGGTTTCAATCATCGTTCGTTCGAATCTGAGCATGTACTCGTGGCAAGCTCGCACTCTTAGGCGCAATAGAAAGCTCTCATGGGGTTCCAATCCTCGTTCGTTTTGAATCTGAGCATGTACTCGTTGCAAGCTCGCACTCTTTCGGCGTAATACAACGCTCTCATGGGGTTTCAATCCTCGTTCGTTCGAATCTGAGCATGTACCTCTCAGGCCCCCCAAAAACAATGGGGTTTCAATCCTCGTTCGTCGCGAATCTGAGCATGTACTCGTGGCAAGCTCGCACTCTTAGGCGCAATAGAAAGCTCTCATGGGGTTCCAATCCTCGTTCGTTCGAATCTGAGCATGTACTCGTGGCAAGCTCGCACTCTTTAGGCGCAATAGAACGCTCTCATGGGGTTTCAATCCTCGTTCGATTGAATCTGAGCATGTACTCGTGGCAAGCTCGCACTCTTAGGCGCAATAGAACGCTCTCATGGGGTTTCAATCCTCGTTCGTTCGAATCTGAGCATGTACTCGTGGCAAGCTCGCACTCTTTGGGCGTAATAGAACGCTCTCATGGGGTTTCAATCCTCGTTCGTTCGAATCTGAGCATGTACTCGTGGCAAGCTCGCACTCTTTGGCGCAATAGAAAGTTCTCATGGGGTTTCAATCCTCGTTCGTTCGAATCTGAGCATGTACTCGTGGCAAACTCGCACTCTTTAGGCGTAATAGAACGCTCTCATAGGGTTTCATTCCTCGTTCGTTCGAATCTGAGCATGTACTCGTGGCAAACTCGCACTCTTTAGGCGTAATACAACACTCTCATGGGGTTTCATTCCTCGTTCGTTCGAATCTGAGCATGTACTCGTGGCAAGCTCGCACTATTAGGCGCAATAGAAAGCTCTCATGGGGTTCAAATCCTCGTTCGTTCGAATCTGTGCATGTACTCGTGGCAAATCTTGCTCGCACTCGCACTATTTTGAGCGCAATAGAAAGCTCTCATGGGGTTTCAATCCTCGTTCGTTCGAATCTGAGCATGTACTCGTGCAAGCTCGCACTCTTAGGGCGCAATAGAACGCTCTCATAGGGTTTCAATCCTCGTTCGTTCGAATCTGAGCATGTACTCGTGGCAAGCTCGCACTCTTTAGGCGCATAGAACCTCTCATGGGGTTTCAATCCTCGTTCGTTCGAATCTGAGCATGTACTCGTGGCAAGCTCGCACTCTTTAGGCGCAATAGAAAGCTCTCATGGGGGTTTCAATCCTCGTTCGTTCGAATCTGAGCATGTACTCGTGGCAAGCTCGCACTCTTAGGCGCAATAATAAACGCTCTCATGGGGTTTCAATCCTCGTCGTTCGTTGTTCGAATCTGAGCATGTACTCGTGGCAAGCTCGCACTCTTTGGCGCAATAGAAAGCTCTCATGGGGTTTCAATCCTCGTTCGTTCGAATCTGAGCATGTACTCGTGGCAAGCTCGCACTCTTTGGCGCAATAGAATGCTCACATGCGGTTTCAATCCTCGTTCGTTCGAATCTGAGCATGTACTCGTGGCAAGCTCGCACTCTTTGTCGCAATAGAACGCTCTCATGGAGTTCCAATCCTCGTTCGTTCGAATCTTAGCATGTACTCGTGGCAAGCTCGCACTCTTAGGCGCAATAGAAAGCTCTCATGGGGTTCCAATCCTCGTTCGTTCGAATCTGAGCATGTACTCGTGGCAAGCTCGCACTCTTAGGCGCAATAGAAAGCTCTCATGGGGTTTCAATCCTCGTTCGTTCGAATCTGAGCATGTACTCGTGGCAAGCTCGCACTCTTAGGCGCAATAGAAAGCTCTCATGGGGTTCCAATCCTCGTTCGTTCGAATCTGAGCATGTACTCGTGGCAAGCTCGCACTCTTTGGCGCATTAGAACGCTCTCATGGGGTTCATTCCTCGTTCTTTCGAATCTGAGCATGTACTCGTGGCAAGCTCGCACTCATTGGGCGTAATGGAACGCTCACATGGGGTTTCAATCCTCGTTCGTTCGAATCTGAGCATGTACTCGTGGCAAGCTCGCACTCTTAGGCGCAATAGAAAGCTCTCATGGGGTTTCAATTCTCGTTCGTTCGAATCTGAGCATGTACTCGTGGCAAGCTCGCACACTTTGGGCGTAATAGAAAGCTCTCATGGGTTTCAATCCTCGTTCGTTCGAATCTGAGCATGTACTCGTGGCAAGCTCGCACTCTTTGGGCGTAATAGAAAGCTCTCATGGGTTTCAATCCTCGTTCGTTCGAATCTGAGTACCTCTCATTGGGTTTCATGTACTCGTGGCAAAGCTCGCACTCTCTGGCGCAATAGAACGCTCTCATGGGGTTTCAATCCTCGTTCGTTCGAATCTGAGCATGTACTCGTGGCTAGCTCGCACTCTTAGGCGCAATAGAAAGCTCTCATGGGGTTTTAATCCTCGTTCGTTCGAATCTGAGCATGTACTCGTGCCAAGCTCGCACTCTTTGGCGCAATAGAAAGCTCTCATGGGGTTCGAATCTTCGTTCGTTCGAATCTGAGCATGTACTCGTGGCAAGCTCGCACTCTTTGGCGCAATAGAACGCTCTCATGGGGTTTCAATCCTCGTTCGTTCGAATCTGAGCGTGTACTCGTGGCAAGCTCGCACTCTTTAGGCGCAATAGAAAGCTCTCATATGGGGTTTCAATCCTCGTTCGTTCGAATCTGAGCATGTACTCGTGGCAAGCTCGCACTCTTTGGGCGCAATAGAAAGCTCTCATGGGGTTTCAATCCTCGTTCTCGTTCGAATCTGAGCATGTACTCGTGGCAAGCTCGCACTCTTTAGGCGCAATAGAAAGCTCTCATGGGGTTTCCAATCCTCGTTCGTTCAAATCTGAGCATGTACTCGTGGCAAGCTCGCACTCTTAGGCGTAATAGAACGCTCTCATGTGGTCAATCCTCGTTCGTTCGAATCTGAGCATGTACTCGTGGCAAGCTCGCACTCTTTAGGCGCAATAGAAAGCTCTCATGGGGTTTCCAATCCTCGTTCGTTCGAATCTGAGCATGTACTCGTGGCAAAGCTCGCACTCTTAGGCGCAATAGAAAGCTCTCATGGGGTTTTCAATCCTCGTTCGTTCGAATCTGAGCATGTACTCGTTGCAAGCTCGCACTCTTTGGGCGTAATAGAACGCTCTCATGGGGTTTTTTCAATCCTCGTTCGTTCTGAGCATGTAACTACGTGGCAATCTGAGCATGTACCAATAGAAACTCATGGGGTTTCAATCCTCGTTCGTTCGAATCTGAGCATGTACTCGTGGCAAGCTCGCACTCTTAGGCGCAATAGAAAGCTCTCATGGGTTCCAAATCCTCGTTCGTTCGAATCTGAGCATGTACTCGTGCCAAGCTCGCACTCTTTGGCGCAATAGAAAGCTCTCATGGGGTTTCAATCCTCGTTCGTTCGAATCTGAGCATGTACTCGTGGCAAGCTCGCACTCTTAGGCGTAATAGAACGCTCTCATGGGGTTCCAATCCTCGTTCCTTCGAATCTGAGCATGTACTCGTGGCAAGCTCGCACTCTTTGGCGTAATAGAAAGCTTTCATGGGGTTTCAATCCTCGTTCGTTCGAATCTGAGCATGTACTCGTGGCAAGCTCGCACTCTTTGGCGCAATAGAAAGCTCTCATGGGGTTTCAATCCTCGTTCGTTCGAATCTGAGCATGTACTCGTGGCAAGCTCGCACTCTTAGGCGCAATAGAAAGCTCACATGGGGTTTCAATCCTCGTTCGTTCGAATCTGAGCATGTACCTCGTGGCAAGCTCGCACTCTTAGGCGCAATAGAACGCTCTCATGGGTTTCAATCCTCGTTCGTTTCGAATCTGAGCATGTACTCGTGGGCAAGCTCGCACTCTTAGGCGCAATAGAACGCTCTCATGGGGTTTCAATCCTCGTTCGTTCGAATCTGAGCATGTACTCGTGGCAAGCTCGCCGCACTATTAGGCGCAATAGAAAGCTCTCATGGGGTTTCAATCCTCGTTCGTTCGAATCTGAGCATGTACCTCTCATGGGGTTTCAAGCCTCGTTCGTTCGAATCTTGCATGTACTCGTGGCCAAGCTTCTTTAGGCGCAATAGAAAGCTCTCATGGGGTTCCAATCCTCGTTCGTTCGAATCTGAGCATGTACTCGTGGCAAGCTCGCACTCTTAGGCGCAATAGAAACGCTCTCATGGGGTTTCCAATCCTCGTTCGTTCGAATCTGAGCATGTACTCGTGGCAAGCTCGCACTCTTTGGGCGCAATAGAAAGCTCTCATGGGGTTTCAATCCTCGTTCGTTCGAATCTGAGCATGTACTCGTGGCTAGCTCGCACTCTTAGGCGCAATAGAAAGCTCTCATGGGGTTTCAATCCTCGTTCGTTCGAATCTGAGCATGTACTCGTGCCAAGCTCGCACTCTTTGGCGCAATAGAAAGCTCTCATGGGGTTCCAATCCTCGTTCGTTCGAATCTGAGCATGTACTCGTGGCAAGCTCGCACTCTTAGGCGCAATAGAAAGCTCTCATGGGGTTTCAATCCTCGTTCGTTCGAATCTGAGCATGTACTCGTGGCAAGCTCGCACTCTTTGGGCGGAATAGAATGCTCTCATGGGGTTTCATTCCTTGTTCGTTCGAATCTGAGCAAGTACTCGTGGCAAGCTCGCACTCTTAGGCGCAATAGAATGCTCACATGGGGTTTTAATCCTCGTTCGTTCGAATCTGAGCATGTACTCGTGGGAAGCTCACACTCTTTGGCACAATAGAACGCTCTCATGGGGTTTCAATCCTCGTTCGTTCGAATCTGAGCATGTACTCGTGGCAAGCTCGCACTCTTAGGCGCAATAGAAAGCTCTCATGGGGTTCCAATCCTCGTTCGTTCGAATCTGAGCATGTACTCGTTGCAAGCTCGCACTCTTTGGGCGTAATAGAACGCTCTCATGGGGTTTCATTCCTCGTTCGTTCGAATCTGAGCATGTACCTCTCATTGGGTTTCAATCCTCGTTCGTTCGAATCTGAGCATGTACTTGGGGCAAACTCGCACTCTTTGGGCGTAATAGAACGCTCTCATGGGGTTTCAATCCTCGTTCGTTCGAATCTGAGCATGTACTCGTGGCAAGCTCGCACTCTTAGGCGTAATAGAATGCTCACATGGGGTTTCAATCCTCGTTCGTTCGAATCTGAGCATGTACTCGTGGCAAACTCGCACTCTTTGGCGCAATAGAACGCACTCATGCGGTTTCATTCCTCGTTCGTTCGAATCTGAGCTTGTACTCGTGGCTAGCTCGCACTCTAGAACGCTCTCATGGGTTTCAATCCTCGTTCGTTCGAATCTGAGCCTGTACTTGTGGCAAGCTCGCACTCTTTGGGCATAATAGAACGCTCTCATGGGGTTTCAATCCTCGTTCGTTCGAATCTGAGCATGTACTCGTGGCAAGCTCGCACTATTAGGCGCAATAGAAAGCTCTCATGGGGTTTCAATCCTCGTTCGTTCGAATCTGAGCATGTACCTCTCATGGGGTTTCAATCCTCGTTCGTTCGAATCTGAGCCTGTACTCGTGGCAAGCTCGTACTCTTAGGCGCAATAGAAAGCTCTCATGGGGTTCCAATCCTCGTTCGTTCGAATCTGAGCATGTACTCGTGGCAAGCTCGCACTCTTTGGGCGTAATAGAATGCTCTCATGGGGTTTCAATCCTCGTTCGTTCGAATCTGAGCATGTACTCGTGGCAAGCTCGCACAATTAGGCGCAATAGAAAGCTCTCATGGGGTTTCAATCCTCGTTCGTTCGAATCTGAGCATGTACCTCTCATGGGGTTTCAATCCTCGTTCGTTCGAATCTGAGCCTGTACTCGTGGCAAGCTCGCACTAATAGGCGCAATAGAAAGCTCTCATGGGGTTCCAATCCTCGTTCGTTCGAATCTGAGCATGTACTCGTGGCAAGCTCGCACTCTTAGGCGCAATAGAAAGCTCTCATGGGGTTCCAATCCTCGTTCGTTCGAATCTGAGCATGTACTCGTGGCAAGCTCGCACTCTTTGGGCGGAATAGAACGCTCTCATGGGGTTTCAATCCTCGTTCGTTCGAATCTGAGCATGTACTCGTGGCAAGCTCGCACTCTTAGGCGCAATAGAACGCTCACATGGGGTTTCAATCCTCGTTCGTTCGAATCTGAGCGTGTACTCGTGGCAAGCTCGCACTCTTTGGGCGTAATAGAACGCTCTCATGGGGTTTCAATCCTCGTTCGTTCGAATCTGAGCATGTACTCGTGGCAAGCTCGCACTCTTTGGCGCAATAGAACGCTCTCATGGGGTTTCAATCCTCGTTCGTTCGAATCTGAGCATGTACTCGTGGCAAGCTCGCACTCTTTGGGCGCAATAGAATGCTCTCATGGGGTTTCAATCCTCGTTCGTTCGAATCTGAGCATGTACTCGTGGCAAGCTCGCACTCTTTGGCGTAATAGAACGCTCTCATGGGGTTTCAATCCTCGTTCGTTCGAATCTGAGCATGTACTCGTGGCAAGCTCGCACTCTTAGGCGCAATAGAAAGCTCTCATGGGGTTCCAATCCTCGTTCGTTCGAATCTGAGCATGTACTCGTGGCAAGCTCGCACTCTTTGGCGTAATAGAACGCTCTCATGGGTTTCAATCCTCGTTCGTTCGAATCTGAGCATGTACTCGTGGCAAGCTCGCACTCTTAGGCGCAATAGAACGCTCTCATGGGGTTTCAATCCTCGTTCGTTCGAATCTGAGCATGTACTCGTGGCAAGCTCGCACTCTTGGCGCAATAGAACGCTCTCATGGGGTTTCAATCCTCGTTCGTTCGAATCTGAGCATGTACTCGTGGCAAGCTCGCACTCTTTGGGCGTAATAGAACGCTCTCATGGGGTTTCAATCCTCGTTCGTTCGAATCTGAGCATGTACTCGTGGCAAGCTCGCACTCTTTGGCGCAATAGAAAGCTCTCATGGGGTTTCAATCCTCGTTCGTTCGAATCTGAGCATGTACTCGTGGCAAGCTCGCACTCTTTGGGCGTAATAGAACGCTCTCATGGGGTTTCTATCCTCGTTCGTTCGAATCTGAGCATGTACTCGTGGCAAGCTCGCACTCTTAGGCGCAATAGAAAGCTCTCATGGGGTTCCAATCCTCGTTCGTTCGAATCTGAGCATGTACTCGTGGCAAGCTCGCACTCTTTGGGCGTAATAGAACGCTCTCATGGGGTTTTAATCCTCGTTCGTTCGAATCTGAGCATGTACTCGTGGCAAGCTCGCACTCTTAGGCTGAATGCTCTCTTGGGGTTTCAATCCTCGTTCGTTCGAATCTGAGCATGTACTCGTGGCAAGCTCGCATTCTTTGGGCGTAATAGAACGCTCTCATGGGGTTTCAATCCTCGTTCGTTCGAATCTGAGCATGTACTCGTGGCAAGCTCGCACTCTTTGGCGCAAAAGAACGCTCACATGGGGTTTCAATCCTCGTTCGTTCGAATCTGAGCATGTACTCGTGGCAAGCTCGCACTCTTTGGCGCAATAGAACGCTCTCATGGGGTTTCAATCCTCGTTCGTTCGTTCGAATCTGAGCATGTACTCGTGGCAAGCTCGCACTCTTTGGCGCATAATAGAACGCTCTCATGGGGTTTCAATCCTCGTTCGTTCGAATCTGAGCATGTACTCGTGGCAAGCTCGCACTCTTTGGCACAATAGAACGCTCTCATCGGGTTTCAATCCTCGTTCGTTCGAATCTGAGCATGTACTCGTGGCAAGCTCGCACTCTTTTGGCGCAATAGAAAGCTCTCATGGGGTTTCAATCCTCGTTCGTTCGAATCTGAGCATGTACTCGTGGCAAGCTCGCACTCTTTGGCGCAATAGAACGCTCTCATGGGGTTTCATTCCTCGTTCGTTCGAATCTGAGCATGTACTCGTGGCTAGCTCGCACTCTTAGGCGCAATAGAAAGCTCTCATGGGGTTTCAATCCTCGTTCGTTCGAATCTGAGCATGTACTCGTGCCAAGCTCGCACTCTTTGGCGCAATAGAAAGCTCTCATGGGGTTTCAATCCTCGTTCGTTCGAATCTGAGCATGTACTCGTTGCAAGCTCGCACTCTTAGGCGCAATAGAAAGCTCTCATGGGGTTCCAATCCTCGTTCGTTCGAATCTGAGCATGTACTCGTGGCAAGCTCGCACTCTTTGGGCGTAATAGAAAGCTCTCATGGGGTTTCAATCCTCGTTCGTTCGAATCTGAGCATGTACTCGTGGCAAGCTCGCACTCTTAGGCGCAATAGAAAGCTCTCATGGGGTTTCAATCCTCGTTCGTTCGAATCTGAGCATGTACTCGTGGCAAGCTCGCACTCTTTGGGCGTAATAGAACCTCTCATGGGGTTCCAATCCTCGTTCGTTCGTTCGAATCTGAGCATGTACTCGTGGCAAGCTCGCACTCTTAGGCGCAATAGAAAGCTCTCATGGGGTTCCAATCCTCGTTCGTTCGAATCTGAGCATGTACTCGTGGCAAGCTCGCACTCTTTGGGCATAATAGAACGCTCTCATGGGGTTTCAATCCTCGTTCGTTCGAATCTGAGCATGTACTCGTGGCAAACTCGCACTCTTTGGCACAATAGAACGCTCACATGGGGTTTCAATCCTCGTTCGTTCGAATCTGAGCATGTACTCGTGGCAAGCTCGCACTCTTTGGCGCAATAGAACGCTCTCATGGGGATTCATTCCTCGTTCGTTCGAATCTGAGCATGTACTCGTGGCAAGCTCGCACTCTTAGGCGCAATGGAACGCTCACATGGGGTATCAATCCTCGTTCGTTCGAATCTGAGCGTGTACTCGTGGCAAGCTCGCACTCTTTGGCGCAATAGAACGCTCTCATGGGGTTTCATTCCTCGTTCGTTCGAATCTGAGCATGTACTCGTGGCAAGCTCGCACTCTTAGGCGCAATAGAAAGCTCTCATGGGGTTCCAACCCTCGTTTGTTCGAATCCGAGCATGTACTCGTGGCAAACTCGCACTCTTTGGGCGTAATAGAATGCTCTCATGGGGTTTTATTCCTCGTTCGTACGAATATGAGCATGTACTCGTGGCAAGCTCGCACTCTTAGGCGCAATAGAAAGCTCTCATGGGGTTCCAATCCTCGTTCGTTCGAATCTGAGCATGTACTCGTTGCAAGCTCGCACTCTTTGGGCGTAATAGAACGCTCTCATGGGGTTTCAATCCTCGTTCATTCGAATCTGAGCATGTACCGCTCATGGGGTTTCAATCCTCGTTCTTTCGAATCTGAGCGTGTACTCGTGGCAAGCTCTCACTCTTTGGGTGTAATAGAACGCTCTCATGGGTTTCAATCCTCGTTCGTTCGAATCTGAGCATGCACTCGTGCCAAGCTCGCACTCTTAGGCGCAATAGAAAGCTCTCATGGGGTTCCAATCCTCGTTCGTTCGAATCTGAGCATGTACTCGTGGCAAACTCGCACTCTTTGGGCGTAATAGAATGCTCTCATGGGGTTTTATTCCTCGTTCGTACGAATCTGAGCATGTACTCGTGGCAAGCTCGCACTCTTAGGCGCAATAGAAAGCTCTCATGGGGTTCCAATCCTCGTTCGTTCGAATCTGAGCATGTACTCGTTGCAAGCTCGCACTCTTTGGGCGTAATAGAACGCTCTAATGGGGTTTCAATCCTCGTTCATTCGAATCTGAGCATGTACCGCTCATGGGGTTTCAATCCTCGTTCTTTCGAATCTGAGCTTGTACTCGTGGCAAGCTCGCACTCTGTGGGCGTAATAGAACGCTGCCATGGGGTTTCAATCCTCGTTCGTTCGAATCTGAGCATGTACTCGTGGCAAGATCGCACTCTTTGTGCATAATAGAACGCTCTCATGGGGTTTCAATCCTCGTTCGTTCGAATCTGAGCATGTACTCATGGCAAACTCGCACTCTTTGGCACAATAGAACGCTCTCATGGTGTTTCAATCCTCGTTCGTTCGAATCTGAGCATGTACTGGTGGCAAGCTCGCACTCTTTGGGCATAATAGAACGCTCTCATGGGGTTTCAATCCTCGTTCGTTCGAATCTGAGCATGTACTCGTGGCAAGCTCGCACTATTAGGCGCAATAGAAAGCTCTCATGGGGTTTCAATCCTCGTTCGTTCGAATCTGAGCATGTACTCGTCACTATTCTCATGGGGTTTTCAATCCTCGTTCGTTCGAATCTGAGCCTCGTTCGTTCGAATCTCGTGGCAAGCTCGCACTCTTAGGCGCAATAGAAACGCTCTCATGCCTCGTTCGTTCGAATCTGAGCATGTACTCGTGGCAAGCTCGCACTCTTTGGCGCGTAATAGAACGCTCTCATGGGGTTTCAATCCTCGTTCGTTCGAATCAGAGCATGTACTCGTGGCAAGCTCGCACTCTTTGGCGCAATAGAAACGCTCTCATGGGGTTCGTTCGAATCTGAGCATGTACTCGTTCAAGCTCTGACTCTTTGGCGCAAATAGAACATGGGGTTTCAATCCTCGTTCGTTCGAATCTGAGCATGTACTCGTGGCAAGCTCGCACTCTTTGGCGCAATAGAACGCTCTCATGGGGTTTCAATCCTCGTTCGTTCGAATCTGAGCATGTACTCGTGGCAAGCTCGCACTCTTTGGGCGAATAGAACGCTCTCTTGGGGTTTCAATCGTCATTCGTTCGAATCTGAGCATGTACTCATGGCAAGAACGCTCTCTTTGGCGCAATAGAACGCTCTCATGGGGTTTCAATCCTCGTTCGTTCGAATCTGAGCATGTACTCGTGGCAAGCTCGCACTCTTTGGCGCGTAAATAGAACGCTCTCATGGGGTTTCAATCCTCGTTCGTTCGAATCTGAGCATGTACTCGTGGCAAGCTCGCACTCTTTGGGCGCAATAGAACGCTCTCATGGGGTTTCAATCCTCGTTCGTTCGAATCTGAGCATGTACTCGTGGCAAGCTCGCACTCTTTGGGCGCAATAGAACGCTTTCATGGGGTTTCAATCCTCGTTCGTTCGAATCTGAGCATGTACTAGTGGCAAGCTCGCACTCTTAGGCGTAATAGAACGCTCTTATGGGGTTTCAATCCTCGTTCGTTCGAATCTGAGCATGTACTCGTGACAAGCTCGCACTCTTTGGGCGTAATAGAACGCTATCATGGGGTTTCAATCCTCGTTCGTTCGAATTTGAGCATGTACTCGTGGCAAGCTCGCACTCTTAGGCGCAATAGAACGCTCTCATGGGGTTTCAATCCTTGTTCGTTCGAATATGAGCATGTACACGTGGCAATCTCGCACTCTTGGGGTAATAGAACGCTCTCATGGGGTTTCAATGCTCGTTCGTTCGAATCTGAGCATGTACTCGTGGCAAGCTCGCACTCTTTGGGCGTAATAGAACGCTCTCATGGGGTTTCAAATCTCGTTCGTTCGAATCTGAGCATGTACTCGTGGCAAGCTCGCACTCTTTTGGCAAATAGAACGCTCTCATGGGGTTTCAATCCTCGTTCGTTCGAATCTGAGCGTGTACTCGTGGCAAGCTCGCACTCTTTGGCGCAATAGAACGCTCTCATGGGGTTTCAATCCTCGTTCGTTCGAATCTGAGCATGTACTCGTTGCAAGCTCGCACTCTTAGGCGCAATAGAAAGCTCTCATGGGGTTTCAATCCTCGTTCTTTCGAATCTGAGCATGTACTCGTGGCAAGCTCGCACTCTTTGGGCGTAATAGAACGCTCTCATGGGGTTTCAATCCTCGTTCGTTCGAATCTGAGCATGTACTCGTGGCAAGCTCGCACTCTTAGGCGCAATAGAACGCTCTCATGGGGTTTCAATCCTCGTTCGTTCGAATCTGAGCATGTACTCGTGGCAAGCTCGCACTCTTAGGCGTAATAGAACGCTCTCATGGGGTTTCAATCCTCGTTCGTTCGAATCTGAGCATGTACTCGTGGCAAGCTCGCACTCTTAGGCGTAATAGAACGCTCTCATGGGGTTTCAATACTCGTTCGTTTTTAATCTGAGCATTAACTCGTGGCAAGCTCGCACTCTTAGGCGTAATAGAACGCTCTCATGGGGTTTCAATCCTTGTTCGTTCGAATCTGAGCATGTACTCGTGGCAAGCTCGCACTCTTCGGCGCTATAGAACGCTCTCATGGGGTTTCAATCCTCGTTCGTTCGAATCTGAGCATGTACTCGTGGCAAGCTCGCACTCTTTGGCGTAATAGAACGCTCTCATGGGGTTTCAATCCTCGTTCGTTCGAATCTGAGCATGTACTCGTGGCAAGCTCGCACTCTTAGGCGTAATAGAACGCTCTCATGGGGTTTCAATCCTCGTTCGTTCGAATCTGAGCATGTACTCGTGGCAAGCTCGCACTCTTTGGCGCAATAGAACGCTCTCATGGGGTTTCAATCCTCGTTCGTTCGAATCTGAGCATGTACTCGTGGCAAGCTCGCACTCTTAGGCGCAATAGAACGCTCTCATGGGGTTTCAATCCTCGTTCGTTCGAATCTGAGCATGTACTCGTGGCAAGCTCGCACTCTTTGGCGCAATAGAAAGCTCTCATGGGGTTTCAATCCTCGTTCGTTCGAATCTGAGCATGTACTCGTGGCAAGCTCGCACTCTTTGGCGTAATAGAACGCTCTCATGGGGTTTCAATCCTCGTTCGTTCGAATCTGAGCATGTACTCGTGGGCAAGCTCGCACTCTTTTGGCGCAATAGAACGCTCTCATGGGGTTTCAATCCTCGTTCGTTCGAATCTGAGCATGTACTCGTGGCAAAAGCTCGCACTCTTTGGCGCAATAGAACGCTCTCATGGGGTTTCAATCCTCGTTCGTTCGAATCTGAGCATGTACTCGTGGCAAGCTCGCACTCTTTAGGCGCAATAGAACGCTCTCATGGGGTTTCAATCCTCGTTCGTTCGAATCTGAGCATGTACTCGTGGCAAGCTCGCACTCTTTTGCGCAATAGAACGCTCTCGTGTGTTTCAATCCTCGTTCGTTCGAATCTGAGCTTGTACTCGTGGCAAGCTCGCACTCTTTGGCGTAATAGAACGCTCTCACGGGGTTTCAATCCTCGTTCGTTCGAATCTGAGCATGTACTCATGGCAAGCTCGCACTCTTAGGCGCAATAGAACGCTCTCATGGGGTTTCAATCCTCGTTCGTTCGAATCTGAGCATGTACTCGTGGCAAGCTCGCACTCTTTGGCGTAATAGAAAGCTCTCATGGCGTTTTAATCCTCGTTCGTTCGAATCTGAGCATGTACTCGTGGCAAGCTAGCAATCTTTGGGCGTAATAGAACGCTCTCATGGGGTTTCAATCCTCGTTCGTTCGAATCTGAGCATGTACTCGTGGCAAGCTCGCACTCTTTGGCGCAATAGAACGCTCTCATGGGGTTTCAATCCTCGTTCTTTCGAATCTGAGCATGTACTCGTGGCAAGCTCGCACTCTTTGGCGCAATAGAACGCTCTCATGGGGTTTCAATCCTCGTTCGTTCGAATCTGAGCATGTACTCGTGGCAAGCTCGCACTCTTAGGCGCAATAGAACGCTCTCATGGGGTTTCAATCCTCGTTCGTTCGAATCTGAGCATGTACTCGTGGCAAGCTCGCACTCTTTGGCGCAATAGAACGCTCTCATGGGGTTTCAATCCTCGTTCGTTCGAATCTGAGCATGTACTCGTGGCAAGCTCGCACTCTTTGGCGTAATAGAACGCTCTCACGGGGTTTCAATCCTCGTTCGTTCGAATCTGAGCATGTACTCGTGGCAAGCTCGCACTCTTTGGCGTAATAGAAAGCTCTCATGGGGTTTCAATCCTCGTTCGTTCGAATCTGAGCATGTACTCGTGGCAAGCTCGCACTCTTTGGGCGTAATAGAACGCTCTCATGGGGTTTCAATCCTCGTTCGTTCGAATCTGAGCATGTACTCGTGGCAAGCTCGCACTCTTAGGCGTAATAGAACTCTCACATGGGGTTTCAATCCTCGTTCGTTCGAATCTGAGCATGTACTCGTGGCAAGCTCGCACTCTTTGGCACAATAGAACGCTCTCATGGGGTTTCAATCCTCGTTCGTTCGAATCTGAGCGTGTACTCGTGGCAAGCTCGCATTCTTTGGCGCAATAGAACGCTCTCATGGGGTTTCAATCCTCGTTCGTTCGAATCTGAGCATGTACTCGTGGCAAGCTCGCACTCTTAGGCGTAATAGAACGCTCTCATGGGGTTTCAATCCTCGTTCGTTCGAATCTGAGCATGTACTCGTGGCAAGCTCGCACTCTTTGGCGCAATAGAACGCTCTCATGGGGTTTCAATCCTCGTTCGTTCGAATCTGAGCATGTACTCGTGGCAAGCTCGCACTCTTTGGGCGTAATAGAACGCTATCATGGGGTTTCAATCCTCGTTCGTTCGAATCTGAGCATGTACTCGTGGCTAGCTCGCACTCTTTGGGCGTAATGGAACGCTCTCATGGGGTTTCAATCCTCGTTCGTTCGAATCTGAGCATGTACTCGTGGCAAGCTCGCACTCTTTGGGCGTAATAGAACGCTCCCATGGGGTTTCAATCCTCGTTCGTTCGAATCTGAGCGTGTACTCGTGGCAAGCTCGCATTCTTTGGCGCAATAGAACGCTCTCATGGGGTTTCAATCCTCGTTCGTTCGAATCTGAGCATGTACTCGTGGCTAGCTCGCACTCTTAGGCGCAATAGAAAGCTCTCATGGGGTTTCAATCCTCGTTCGTTCGAATCTGAGCATGTACTCGTGCCAAGCTCGCACTCTTTGGCACAATAGAACGCTCTCATGGGGTTTCAATCCTCGTTCGTTCGAATCTGAGCATGTACTCGTGCCAAGCTCGCACTCTTTGGCGCAATAGAACGCTCTCATGGGGTTTCAATCCTCGTTCGTTCGAATCTGAGCATGTACTCGTGGCAAGCTCGCACTCTTTGGGCGTAATAGAACGCTCTCATGGGGTTTCAATCCTCGTTCGTTCGAATCTGAGCATGTACTCGTGGCAAGCTCGCACTCTTTGGCGTAATAGAACGCTCTCATGGGGTTTCAATCCTCGTTCGTTCGAATCTGAGCATGTACTCGTGCCAAGCTCGCACTCTTTGGCGCAATAGAAAGCTCTCATGGGGTTTCAATCCTCGTTCGTTCGAATCTGAGCATGTACTCGTGGCAAGCTCGCACTCTTTGGCGCAATACAACGCTCTCATGGGGTTTCAATCCTCGTTCGTTCGAATCTGAGCGTGTACTCGTGGGAAGCTCGCATTCTTGGGCGCAATAGAACGCTCTCATGGGGTTTCAATCCTCGTTCGTTCGAATCTGAGCATGTACTCGTGGCAAGCTCGCACTCTTTGGCGCAATAGAACGCTCTCATGGGGTTTCAACCCTCGTTCGTTCGAATCTGAGCATGTACTCGTGGCAAGCTCGCACTCTTAGGCGCAATAGAAAGCTCTCATGGGGTTTTAATCCTCGTTCGTTCGAATCTGAGCATGTACTCGTGGCAAGCTCGCACTCTTTGGGCGCAATAGAACGCTCTCATGGGGTTTCAATCCTCGTTCGTTCGAATCTGAGCATGTACTCGTGGCAAGCTCGCACTCTTTGGGCGTAATAGAACGCTCTCATGGGGTTTCAATCCTCGTTCGTTCGAATCTGAGCATGTACTCGTGGCAAGCTCGCACTCTTTGGCGCAATAGAATGCTCTCATGGGGTTTCAATCCTCGTTCGTTTGAATCTGAGCATGTACTCGTGGCAAGCTCGCACTCTTTTGGCGTCAATAAAACGCTCGCATGGGTTTCAATCCTCGTTCGTTCGAATCTGAGCGTGTACTCGTGGCAAGCTCGCACTCTTTGGCGCAATAGAACGCTCTCATGGGGTTTCAATCCTCGTTCGTTCGAATCTGAGCATGTACTCGTGGCAAGCTCGCACTCTTTGGCGCAATAGAACGCTCTCATGGGGTTTCAATCCTCGTTAGTTCGAATCTGAGCATGTACTCGTGCAACCTCGCACTCTTTGGCGTAATAGAACGCTCTCATGGGGTTTCAATCCTCGTTCGTTCGAATCTGAGCGTGTACTCGTGGCAAGCTCGCACTCTTTGGCGCAATAGAACGCTCTCATGGGGTTTCAATCCTCGTTCGTTCGAATCTGAGCATGTACTCGTGGCAAGCTCGCACTCTTTGGGCGTAATAGAACGCTCTCATGGGGTTTCAATCCTCGTTCGTTCGAATCTGAGCATGTACTCGTGCCAAGCTCGCACTCTTTGGCGCAATAGAAAGCTCTCATGGGGTTCCAATCCTCGTTCGTTCGAATCTGAGCATGTACTCGTGGCAAGCTCGCACTCTTTGGCACAATAGAACGCTCCCATGGGGTTTCAATCCTCGTTCGTTCGAATCTGAGCGTGTACTCGTGGCAAGCTCGCATTCTTTGGCGCAATAGAACGCTTGGGACTCTATATGTACAGGTGGCTTTTGTTATTAGTCTGTTTTATTTCAGCTCTATATATCTCTTGTAGTGGCTTGTATGTTTGTTTACAGGTTAGCTATCGCTTCGTATACATAGAAAAATCTATGTATACGGCGGATCTGTTGGCGAGCCCGGGGAAACGAGTAATCCGGGGCGTGACACATAGTGTATGGAATGAAAAGAAAAAAAAAATTGGGCATGTATAAATGTGCAATGTGATGTAATAGAAGTAGAACTTCTTTCTGTTGATGCTTTCCTTGTGCAACTCTTGTACTCCGTTCCTAGTTGGAACATTGTGGATAAGCTTGTGTTGTGACGCCTTGGGCGGGTAGAAAAGACTCTATCCGTTCGGCGGGTCTGGGGCATGCGCCCGTGCGGTTATCCTTTCCACCTAGTTGGTGTAAAAGGGCCGGCAGGGCGTGACACAAAAGGAGAAAAACAAATGAGAGACAAAAAGGAAACAAAAAAAGTTAAGAGTATTTTGGTCAGTTTACTAAAAATTCGGACTGAATCTGTAAAATTTAAAATGGTAGTCAATTTTTACAATAATGTAAAATTGATCAATTTTTTATGCAAAATGGCCTTTTGTAAATCCTAGAATGTATGGAGTGTTATATTCTTTTCCTATATATAGGTATATAGATAGCATTTTTCTTCCTCCCTTCAATTAGGCGTTAAACCTGATGTGTAAAAGACTAAAGCATTTAAAAATCAAAGTTGTTGCCAACCACATCTATGTGACTGCATGTTAGTGTCACCTCACATTTAATCAGCCACTAACATATCTACAAGACCGTTTGGATAGATGTAGCTATAATTGTCGCACCCCCCACCCCCCGCCCCCCTCCCCCCCCCCCCCCCCCCCCCCCCCCCCCCCCCCCCCCCCCCCCCCCCCCCCCCCCCCCCCCCCCCCCCCCCCCCCCCCCCCCCCCCCCCCCCCCCCCCCCCCCCCCCCCCCCGACCCCCCCCCCCCAAAAAAACCCTCCACACCCCCCCCCCCCCCCCCCCCCCCCCCCCCCCCCCCCCCCCCCCCCCCCCCTCCCCCCCCCCCCCCCCAAAACCCTCCACACATATATATAAAATTGAGCTCCTATATTTTTAAAAGTATCAAGTCATTGGTGCTCGTAAATTTTTAGCTTTTGAATGAAGATTTTAGGGTTAAGATGATAGTGGTCCCCTAGGGTTGAGTGGGTAGTTGGTGGAATAGCACTATTGACCATTTCCACTCCTTAGATCAGACTATTCCACCAACCACCTACTAAACCCTAGGAGAGCACTATCATCCTAACTGCACATTACTTAATCCAAGGGCCAAAAACCTAATAGCACTAATGACTTGGTGCTATTAATAGTATTCTAGCCGAGTTCTATATATATATATATAGAAAGAGAGAGAGAGAGAGAGTCTAGCTACTATGTTATCAATAGCACCAAACACTTGGTGCTACCAAGTTTTCTGCCGTTAGATCTACCTCTTCGACCATTTCTACCCGTTAGATCATACTATTAAATCAACCACCTACTCAACCCTAGGGGACCACTATCATCCTAACCGCACATCCCTTTATCCAAGGGCCAAAAATCTAATAGCACCAATGATTTGGTGTTATTAATAGTATAGTAGTCTAGTCCAGCGATGGCCTTATCTCTATCAGATGCAGCAGGAACAGATACAACAGTCTCAGCAAGTAAAGATCAACACAGAGGGCGTGAGAACTATTAAAAACTAGTAGTCCTCAATAGATGCCATCATCAATGACAACGACCTACCCACTAGGTCTATCAGAGCCAAAGTAATACTAAACTATTGAAAAAAATTGGATAAGTAAACTGCAGTAAGAAACTACCACTGCTATGCCTCTACACTAGATGTCGAATTAATGCATGTATCATATAGGATGAACATCAACTACTAGTAATACTGACAAAGAACCTGATCAACTGACTGGCTTGAAGGACTAGTCAAGCCCGCGCTAACCTCACATCTAATCCCGACTAAAAACCAGTGAGTCATCGACATGAAAATAGTAATGTTAAATCAATCTGCCTATCTTCGGAGTGGCACTCGAGGGGGGCGACCCGCTCGAGGATAAAAGTAACCATGTCAAGTGCAAAGCAGTCTATAATCGATGCAAATGGTCAAATAGATCATACTAACTGCTACAAAAACGACCTCGGCACAATCCGATGCATAAACTCACTATTTAGTACCGCCGTCTACTCCCACAGCTAGAGTAATCAAAATGAGTCTAATAATCCAGTACGGCCCAAACTTCGGGCACACAAGGATGACCTACACTATCACTAGCCCATGCCCAACCACCAAGCAAAAGGAACCAATCCAATGGATACAACAGTTCAACTATCCTAGGTTCAGTTCGCATACAATCCGATAGTGTATAAATATTAACATTGACAAGATATCAATTATGAAGTTGAAGGAATCAAAACCAAGGCCAACTAGCAATTATGCACAAGGAATTCTGTATTTAATCAAATATAAACAACCTAATATCAGGTTTCATGCATGTCAACTGGTGCTAATAACATATATAGACATAATAGAGAGTTCGATGTATTCGATACTTTAAACCCACCTCAAATTGCAATTTTGCTGAAAGGAGATGAACGAAGGCCTCCTCACAGCCCATGAATCCAAGATAAGCACCAAATGATCTCCAACAACTAGCACAATGTCTACTAAGATTAACCCAAAACTACAAAATCTGCTAAATCTACCATTTTTAACAAAATATTTGGATTTTCACAAAATTGACTAATGCTACCTTATAATCCAGTTGAAAAAGATGTCCCTATGTTCCTTAGCTCCAAATCAACTAGAAAAAATAAGGAAAAAGCCCCTCCAAGCAAGGATTTAGCTGGAACTAAAATTCCAATAAAAAATCAAATGAAAATACATTTCGGCTCCAAAAAAATCAAATAAACTTGAAATTGATCTCAACTAACCTCCAATCTAGCTAGAACTAACTCCAAATCCACGAGAAAGGAAGGAAAAACTAGCTAAGATTAAATAAAATCACTGCTAGAAGGAATCAGATTCAAAAATCAACAAAATTTCAAGAACGCTCCAATTTCAGCTCACAAACTGAAATTACAGCAATTAACCAACTTCTAACATGAAATTTAGATCGATGAATCCATCCTCAAGATCTCCTCCAATACCTAATCCATGAACACAACCCAAACAAGCAGTAGGAGGCTTTCAACCTTGACACACCCTGGGCCCACAGTGGAAGCCCCCCGAGTACGTCAACAGACCGCCGTATGCACAAGAATTTTCTGCACAAACGAAGTGTCTAACAAAAACCAGTAGCTAAGCAACTCTAGTGTAGCACACTAGACTTTCACAAATTGTAGAGTCGTAGTGAGAGGAATAGTATTTAATACTATTCTGGAGATTTTGGTGGAGTTTTAAGAGCCTGGGAGAGTTTTCGAGGCTTAATTGGTGTGAAAACGGACTTCCGAGATCAAAATCTGAAAAAATTACAGTTTCGGTATTTTGTACCGGTACTAAGTGTGGTATACCGGAACTCGGCTGAAGGCTAGGTTAGATAGCTCTCGGGTTTTGGAGAACTCGGCTGAAAGCTATGTTAGATAACTCTCGAATTTTGGGAAACTCAGCTAAAGTACTGGTATTGATTCGGTGTGTACCGATACTGATTTAGGCTGTATGGAACACGATAGAACCTGAAAATCCAACGTTCGGGTTCTACGGAACTGGATCCGTAGTATCGAAACACTTGGGCTGTGTATCGGTACTCAGTTTCGTGTACCAATACTCAATTGTGCAGAATCTGTTTTCGCACAGGTTGTAATTTCTGAATTTTGGGAAACCTTTGGGAATATTGTTACTGCTTATATAAGCAACCATCTTCCCCACTCCATTGGTGAACATAGTAGCAAGGGGAGAAAGGTGGGTTGAGCTCCTTTTCTATTTTCTCTTCCTCTTTTCTCCCTTTTCTCATTCTATTTCTCCACCTAGGTAGTCTCTTCTTCCTTTTCCATAGAACTAGGACCTTTTTGAGCTAAATGAGGAGTTTGGACTTGGAAAGAAAGTTGTTGGAATTTCCCAACTTCATCCTCAATCTTTGAATTTGAGGATTAGAGCTTGATTCGAGGTTATTTTGCTTCCTTGCACCTCTAATTTGTTGAAATTGGGAGGTTTTGTGTAGAAACTTTAGTTTCTTAAAAATTAGAATTTATTTTGGGGATTTTTGAATGGGGCCTTTTAACTTGGAATTGATGTGTTTAGAACACTTCTACAGGTTAGAGTTGAAGCCTTATAGCTTTGATTTGAAGTTTGGACAAGGATTTCTTCGGTTGAGATATTTTACTCTCATTTTTTATGGAATTTTTGAAATATTTCATGAGAGGGCTTTTTGATGTGACTAACCCCTTGGATATTTTTTTTTACGGCGTAAGAAAGTCAGAGGACAACTTCGATTTGGGAAACGAACAAGTTTCATCGACTATCCGGTGGGTTCGACCTATTTGAAATTGGTGCACTCCCCATATGTCTCCTATTCTCTAAGACTTTATTATTTGTTTGTCGCACCAAAAGAACTTTTTGAATGCATGGTGGAAACCAATTTTGCTAAAGAAAAAGCTTTTACTGCAGCTAAATTGAGAGAGGAGGCGAGCGCGTGGTGATTCAAGGAGTCGATCGATGACGCGCGCGTACACAATTTTTTTCCCTTGCGCCATAGTTGAGGTTAATATTTAAATATTATATTTAATTAATTAGGATTTTCAAGGCGCAAATTTTACGATGCTTTTAGGGGTAGATTTTGATGGGGTTTTGTGAGATTTGGATTTAGAAGTTGGATTTATGCATGATTTTAGGAGCTGGATTTTTGGATTTTCGCCGTGGGTGTTTTCGATTGGATTTTGGTCGTTACGGGCTGCCATACGATCAAGGAGCTGCAACGGGGTTCGTGTCATCCCATCATTCCTTCCTTTTTTTGGGATTAGCAATTTAGGTGGATTTCTTATTGCTGAAAACGGCGTACTCCCTACTATGTCTTTTTGCATATGTGATGGTTGCATTGTATAGATGCATGCAGTAGAGGTAGTTCTTAATATTTGTTGTAGTATGATGCCATACTTGGGTTCTTGGATAGTAGGGTTGAGCTACATTAGATTTACTGTGATGCCACTTTTGAGTTATATTTTACATTGTAGGGTGAAGCTGAGAGGGCCATTGGACAGTAGAATCTGAGACAGTGTGATATATCTTAATATTGTGATATGTTGGTTAGTGGACATTCTATGATCGTCTCGAGGGCACCGAGACAGTGTATAGTGATCTTTTTAATCATCGTATTTGACTATAGCCTCCAAAGTCACATTGAGCTTGATAGTGACATGTGTTATGATACTTGGTAGGGTCGCTCCCCTCGAGTGCCGCTCCGGGGGCTGGCCAGTGATACAACAGAGATAGTAGCCTGTGTGTTGACGGCACACCTGCGAGAGTGTGGTCCAAGCAGTAGGCGGGCGTAGACTTGATCGGACTGCTGAGTCGGTCTTTGCAATTGGGCGATATAGCATTTCTTTATCAGTATTATAGTTGATGCATGCATTACTCATCCTTGCTTTTGTTTCCTTATCTGTTGTAGAGGTAGGATAGTCGTAGTTGGTATATAGTTCAGCATTTTTTATTACTATCATTCTGATATTCTCTATTTTGCCTCTAGTTGGCCTAGTGGAGAGGCCGTGGTTGTCGCCAACCATACCCATTTGGAACTACTATTTAGTAGTTCTCACGCCCTCTTATGGTTTGCTTTTCAGAGCCCTCAGCGCTGTCTATCAATCGAGGTAAGGGGATCGCGTCGTAGATAGCGACTCTTACCGTGGTTGTGAGTTATAGAGAGGACCACCAGCTACTGTAGTTTTGGTATAGTACATCGGGACTGGGGAGGTCAGTGTCACGCCCCGGGCCCTCGGGGGAGCCTACCAGGCACGTGCACAGACCCGCCGTGTACCTCAAACAACACAATGTACACAAGGCGTCTATACTAACAACAATCAAGTAGGATAAAGAATACATCCTAAACAAGGTAATCAGAGCGAGAACATAGTTCTACATCTAAAATAAAATCCACAAAACTAAAATCTCAAGATATACAATAGCATTATACATCTTTTCAACTAGTAGATCAATCAACAAATCTATACATCTTTCATTCAACATACAATGAAAGGAAAACCCATGGTATGCCTACAACAACACCGTAGAGGCTCTAGCTAGCTGCTAACCCCTCGCCGCGATCCCAAGCCTCTCCTGCTGCGGAAGGCTCTGAAAAACCCAACAACAATGGGGGTGAGAACTATTATCAATAGTTCCCAGTGGGTAAGCCGCCGAGAGTGGCGAATTACACCGCTAGGTCAACTGAGGCAAGATAGTTTAAACAGAAAGACATAAGGCATTAAGCAAATAACATACAATGCTAAACAGGTAGTTCTACATCTATCTTGCCTCCAATGACTAATACATTTACATGAACATGAACATGTTCTAATGTCATATACTCAACAATTAATTTCATGGTTGATATGCATGTCAAATTAATGCCATGATCAATTACATATGCTTAATGTCATAAACTCGCTATATGTCAAGTTTAACTATTTCAAGTATGACTTGTTTCCAACTACAAGTATGTAATGTGTAACTAATTCCCACTACATGCATGAACTACATGACTTGTTCCCAACTATAAGTGTGTTATGTTTACTATTTCACAAATATGCCAAGTCATGTCAATGTCTCACTACATGCAATGCCACAAAGTCACCACCCTATACTATGTCCATACACTACATGTATATGCATCAATTAATTAGGGTGTCAACTGCCACATTCCTCACGATATTTCCTACCATAAAAGACTTTTTAAGTCTTTGCTTGAGCCGTGCCTAATGGCCCCGTGGTAGTCAACATTCTCGCTAGAATGAGCCTCCCCCACGGCAATCCACTTCGGCGCCCATATAACCTGCACATAAACGATCGACGTCGCGAAGGCCCACTCCGGAGCTGCCTGCTTGTAGGGAGCGACCCTCACAAGCGTGTGCGAATGAGCACAATGGCATAACAAGCATAGTCAACAGCATAGGAAATACGTTCGTCATGTCTCTAACATGGAATAGCCAACCAATATCCAAAAAGGGTCTAACACTAAATCATAATGTCAACCTTGTTGTTCACCTAAGTGAAAAGTCATATGTTTAACCTCTATGTCAAAACATGTCACTTTATGTTTACTACATTCAATAGCCAATATGCTAAATGTCAACAATATCATGTTGTTCTCAATGTCCGATGGTATGTCCCTACCAATAAGTCCATGTCTCTAACATGTAGATGTTCATCTCTTTGTTTACTAAGTCCATAAATCATGCATTATTCTAATGCCATAAATCATGCACTCTACGATGCCATTGTCATGCATTCTCTAATGCTATAATCCATGCATTCTACGATGCCATAACAATGCATTCTACGATGCCAACGAGTCCATAATCATGCCATATGTAAGCTACAACAACCTCTACATCTAGAATATAAAACTATCATGCAAGTGTTTATATAATCCAAAGGACTCACGTTTAATCAATTATAATATCAAATGCCAATATAATCCATTTCCTCATGTCTTAAACATGGAATCAATCCACGACCAAAAGGTCGAGTCCAAGGCCAACAATGCCCGTCAAAGTTGCTCACCTAGATGAGGTGCAACAACTTATCATGCATTTGCCATAACTTCTCTTTTCTCTATACAAGCATACTCTAGTATGCAAGAGAAATCATTAATTCAACAACCAAGTGGTGTCTCCTATGATCCCCACTTCTAGCATGCATAACCTAGTTAGAATTTCATCATGCATAATTATAATACTAGCACAATTACTCTAGCATGCATATTAACATCATAATACCGCACTATATGTACTATGTATTTTTCATACATAACATATATGTCTCATGCAATTACAATTATCATCATGCCATAATTAACATAATTATGCATCAAATCAATCCTATAACAAGATAGGAGACATAGGGGGAGTTCACCCATTTCGGTGAGGTCAAACCCACCGGATACCCGTCGGAACCCCGCAGTACTTCGAAACGAAGTTGTCCCCCGAGCTTTTCATACCCTAAGATAATTTTCCAAGGGGTTAAAAGCTTCGAACGAACAAATTCGAAAACCACCAAAAACAAAGAGGTAAAAGGGTGAAAATTACCTTGAGCAAGTAAAACTTGTTCTAGGTCCAAATTGAGGTTAGAGATCATCAAACCCAACCTACAACAACGTTCTACACCCATCAATTCCACCTCAAGGGCTCACAAACACAAAACCCTAAACCAAACCCTAGTTTTCAAGAAACTAGGTTTACATGCTAAATCTTAAGCAAAATCACAAATAGAGGTTATAAGAAAGCTTACTAACCTCAAATCGAGAGCTCCCACTCAAGCTCACACAAGCTAGGGTTGAAGATCTATCCTCCAACAAGCTCTCCACAAAAGCCACGAGCTCCCTCCATGCCTAGGAGTCATCCTCCAAGGAGAAAACGGAGAGAAAAGAGATCAAACCATGATCTAAGGGGGTTGGGGGAAGAGAAAACCTAGAGAGAGAGAGGAAAAAACCTACCTCTCCTTCTCCTCCAAGCCTCAGCCAAACAACACAAGAGGGGGGGGGTGAAGGGGTACTTAAACCCAAAGCACAAAATCCAACTAGGCCCCTCAAAAAGCCAAAATTGCAAAACTGCTCAAAATGCAATTTCTGCATTGTATACCGGTATGCGTATGGGCATACCGGTATCCAACCAAAAATCCCGCAAACCCGAGCCTCGGCCAAGCAGTCTGCGCAAAGGGATTCCGGTATGCGACTTCCCCATACCGGTACTAACACTCCAGTACCGGTATGCGCATTGCACATACCGGAATGCCAACGTATTCCGGTATCTCCAGCCGGATTCCGCAGAACCCGAGAGCTGCGCAAACCAGTTCTCACTGGATTCCGGTATCCCTAACCAGATACCGGTATGCAATTACAAAATCTGCACTTTTGCAGATTTTGACTCCCGGAGTCCGTTTTCGCACTTTTTAAGTCCCGAAAACACTCCGAAGCTCACCAAACTCAGCCCAAAACTCCAGAATAGCATAAGGCACTATTCTCTCACTAGAACTCCGCAATTTGCTAAAGTTCAGTGTTCTACATACTCCCCTCCTAAAAAGGAGTTTCGTCCGCGAAACTACGGATCAACAACGACCAACAAACAACAAACAACAAAACCAGAGGAGATAAGAACATCGTCCTCGCAGTGAAGCCTCCAGCTCTTACACCATGCATCGCGTCCAAGATGTTGCTCCAAAGCATCTTGTAGTAGGAATAGTGATAATCCCGAATTCTTACATTCCACAAGTCCTATCCGCAACCACTGCTCCTTGAAGTTAAATCTTCATGCAGCTCTAAAGAAACATCATCCACCATCGGGGAAGAATTCAAATACTCGCTCAGAGCGTCGACACACTTCAAATACCTTCAGTAGATCTGAAGTAAAACAGCTCGACATGCCACTAGGCCCATTTGCCTCAGGGTCTCAAATAATCCCAAGAATCTGAAACTTAGATTCTTCAAACACAAATCTCTTGGATTCCCTTAGCCAAATATCACAAATCAGATCATCAGTTTCAGATGTCCAAATATTCCATCTCTCGCCGAGAGTCATCCCAAGGTCCAAATTCTAAAATGATAGAGCTAGACGCTCTACGCACTCGCACAAAATCCAAGGTATACTTGTGCGAAAATTTCCTCAATCCAACTCAGGTGAATAGTTACTCCTATTCACAATCTCTCAACAATCATCACGTCTAGCTTAGAAGCGAGACAATCCAATTCCGGAACCTCCGGTAATCATTCTCTATCCATACCAAGTAGATAGCCTTCACATGGCATATCACATAATTCCTGCCATCACCGGTGCAACTTGTCAATTCCATTATCAAGACACTTTTTGACAATCCACTAGGAATCCATCAGTCGATGCACTCTTGGTCTCAATTGCACCATTTACCAGTCGGGATCAAGGCTAACTCCTATGATCCGATCCAAGGGATAGATATCACATCATATTACTCATTTCATCGATATCTCTAGAACACCAGCCTCTAACTTGTTTTCACAGCTTCAACTCATTCTCCCGAGTGAAGAGACATCTCCAACAATAAGATCTGGGTGCACTTCACACCACTATCTAAACATAAAATTGCCATAGTTTCCAAGTAAATGACATGGCAATCCTTCCAAATCACAATTTGGCAAATCCTCTTGCATTCTCTCAATTGCTGAAAGGTCAATACTACCTTTCCATTTTACACCAAAGTGCAACTCAATCCGTAGAGAGAACCACAACTACCAAAACACCAAGCCCACCTTCGGGGTAACCAAGGTTGGCGGTCATCGACCACACCAACGGTTCCAAGAAACTCCTCTCACACATATCATTCCAAAGGTTTAATCCCTTAATGTGTGAGTCCAGAAAAGGGAGTAGATAACTAGGTAATCTCTCCACCAATATCCATAACATCCAATCAAACTAGAAAGTTTGAACTTCGATCACATCCGCTTGTCTCAATCCACTATGGATGGTTGATTTCCTTGAGATCTCCAATCATAACCACTTTGGCATCAACTGCCAAGGGACGCTAGTCCTCACAACCAGATCAGCACGCCTTCCATCTGAAGCACTTGCAAACCTCATTCAAGGAATCTTCATGGTCTTCATCGCCTCTCGATTTCCCACTCATCGTCGATGCGCACAGGGACCGAGATACCCAAAAGGGCCAAACATCGCAACACACAAGAGCATCAACAGCTCGAACGACACCACGACAATTTCGTAATGTCTACACCGAGTAAACAAGTTACCCTTGGTCCAAACTCAAATTCATCTCAACGAGAGTAGTACTCAGATTGCAACTACCCTCGGGTAAATCCAGAATTCATGGAGCTTGATCAAACAGATCAACCGATCCCAACTACGGGTACATATCCGGATCGTAACCCTACCGAGTTCACGATAGTCGACCCAAAGTCGAAATGACCCGTCCACATAAAACAAACGAGATCTACACTCCACCAGAGGGAACACAAGGCAAAAGAGGTCTCCAGACCAAGCCTTCAATTCTCACAACACAACCGGGATTGCACAAGCAACTCCCTCACAAGAGACATCCTCGCTTGTGAGGATTCTCAACACTCACCAAAGGTGCTGGCCCAAAGGCCACGCGTCCACTCAGCCAACAACCAGGCTTGGGCAGGTGAAACAATCGTCGCAATTAGCGAACCTCCAAGCCCTCAGAGAACACTATTTTGTGTCCAAGATCCCAAAGCACTACAGCTCGGCTCACACACTCATCGGCAATCAGATAGCCGAAGAGCCAGCACAAGTTCGAATTAGAACTATACACTCTCAGCCAAATAAAGCCAATCGCTTCGTTGGCGCACAAAACATCCAAAACTAGCGGAGTACAGGAACAGTACTCACAAGCCCAAACACTCAGGACCACACGATCTGCAACGACAAGGAAAGAGTTCCCTGCCATGCATTCGGCAAACAGCCGAACCAAAACTACAATCATAACAAACAACAAACAACTCCAATGCTACTAGCTGCGACAACCTCCATTGTCGCTGCATCACCATCCGCCCATCAAACATGCATGCACACGTCCGAAGCTGACCGTGCGAAGTCGATCCCAAAATTGTCGACACTAATCTCCTCAAACACTCCAATTGGGGATTACCCACCTGGCCACGAAGAGAGTACTTGCCCCAACTCCAAGAGTATCATCGGGTACCCGCGGCTCCACCGCTCACACGTCACAATAGTCAATGACGATTTGACGTTCCATAATTATCCTGCTAAGGGTCCACCTTCTCGAGGTCAATTCCTCTTTGAACACCTTAAGCGTCTTCATACATCAAACTTGCCACTCTAAGTAGCTTCCTTTGCCGTCCCAACGGTCTCCCCGTCGCTTGCCCTCATCAAGGTATAATCCGCATTCTCATAACATTACCCGAGGTTGGCTTCCAACTGGATCGAAAAATTCTCCAGTTGCTTAATCCTCTCGTCTGCCGGCGCAAAGCCTCAACTTGGAGTAACATCAAAATTGATTGCCGCTCCACCGTACTCGCTGAATTTGCCAGTTGTTCTCTCAGCTTTAATATCTCACCAAATCCGGAGGATGCAGAAATCTTGTCTCGGCTGCCTAGGCCGTCATCGAGTGCGTCGATCACCACTCAAGCTGCAACAAGCAAAACATGCGCAGGGAAAACACCCCACGCCAACGCATCCCCACACAAGACTATAACCCCAATCACGCGAAAGTAATGAAGTGGACTCCCACTATTCCCCGATGTCACATTGTCGGCCGCCAACGTGACCCTCCAAGGGTATAGAAGTGGTTCACTCCGATCTAACTCCAACAAGTTTGGAGCTTTTAGAAATGACCCAATCATAATACTTTCGCCAATATGTCACAAGAGATCCCGTCTCTCACGTTCCTATTCCTTATCGTCCAACCTGCCTAAGGTTTACTAGGTCCACTAAGACTCAACCCTAGGCTCTGATACCACAATAATCTGTCACGCCCCGGGCCCTCGGGGGAGCCTACCAGGCACGTGCACAGACCCGCCGTGTACCTCAAACAACACAATGTACACAAGGCGTCTATACTAACAACAATCAAGTAGGATAAAGAATACATCCTAAACAAGGTAATCAGAGCGAGAACATAGTTCTACATCTAAAATAAAATCCACAAAACTAAAATCTCAAGATATACAATAGCATTATACATCTTTTCAACTAGTAGATCAATCAACAAATCTATACATCTTTCATTCAACATACAATGAAAGGAAAACCCATGGTATGCCTACAACAACACCGTAGAGGCTCTAGCTAGCTGCTAACCCCTCGCCGCGATCCCAAGCCTCTCCTGCTGCGGAAGGCTCTGAAAAACCCAACAACAATGGGGGTGAGAACTATTATCAATAGTTCCCAGTGGGTAAGCCGCCGAGAGTGGCGAATTACACCGCTAGGTCAACTGAGGCAAGATAGTTTAAACAGAAAGACATAAGGCATTAAGCAAATAACATACAATGCTAAACAGGTAGTTCTACATCTATCTTGCCTCCAATGACTAATACATTTACATGAACATGAACATGTTCTAATGTCATATACTCAACAATTAATTTCATGGTTGATATGCATGTCAAATTAATGCCATGATCAATTACATATGCTTAATGTCATAAACTCGCTATATGTCAAGTTTAACTATTTCAAGTATGACTTGTTTCCAACTACAAGTATGTAATGTGTAACTAATTCCCACTACATGCATGAACTACATGACTTGTTCCCAACTATAAGTGTGTTATGTTTACTATTTCACAAATATACCAAGTCATGTCAGGTCAGGGCCCTTTATTTGTACTTATATTTTGGGAGTTGTGGATGTATGAGTACTTGTACAGTGATATTTGTTTAGTTTACTTTTTTATTATCACTTTGATACTTTAGTGGTAGACTCCTATAATTGCTACGGGTTTTTTTGGACGTTTCGTATGTGTAGAAAACTTTTGTGCATACAGCGGATCTGTTGACGTCACACGGGGGCTTCCGCTGTAGACCCGGGGTGTGACATTAAGATTACCTCCAAACAATAATGTGGGATTTAATTATTTAATAGGTTAGATTTTATGGGAGTAAGTTTACTACTATATTTATGAGGTAACAGAGTCCACTTACTTACAACAAAATAAATAATGGAATTCAAAAAACTAATTTTGCATGCAGCAAGTTATATCAAAACAAACAGAAGAAGCGATTGAATTTAACTTTTAGGCTGTATGAGTTACATCAAAAAAAAAAAATAACTACACTTCAAGGAAACTCAAACACTATTGCACTTGAGTTATGTTGGATCTAGAGATTCGTCAATCCAAACGCCCTTTTAAGTATTGTAAACTCTAATGTGAGGACTGAGATTTTTCCCTGTGTATGTTTGACATCTTTTTAAATGCTATCATGTGTATTTTAATTTTAGGCTTGCCCGTCAAACTTCAGCGAAAAAGGATTTAAAATAAAGTTTTTACGTGATTATTACTTTTCACTTAAAGTGAATAGTAACCCACGTTTTCGGCGATGACCGAGGAGAGAGGTGGGCTTCGGACGTGAATCGGACTCCGTTCCGGGCAATCCAATAGCTCATTTTCGATGGTCCGACTGTGCCGGAACCAATGGCACTAACGGATTTTGTGTTTGACACACGGTTTTTGAGAAAAACAGCTTTTATCGCTGGGAGGGCATTTATTCCGCGTTGTTTTTGCTTTTTAGAAGCGATCGGTGCTCCGTTTTGCATAAAAACTCGCGGGCAGGGACCTTTCTGCGAGAGAAATGTAATGTAGAGGAACTGGAACGTGAATTTTGAGAGTTGGGGGACTTTGGAGTGATTATTCTCCAAGAATTGTGGGCTTTAAGTTTTAAGGTTGGATTTGGGGAAAGATTAGGTAAGTTATATTATCTTCCTTATAATAATTTTTTCTATTCTTAACTTTTGTTAAGATTTTAGTTTTATTTTCACTAAGTTAATCGTTATAACTTGATGAACCTTATTTAGAGACCTATCTACTTTGAGATCATTGTTGAGAATTTTTAATCTTCTTTTGTAGGGTTTTCGGCAACATTTTCTTGATATCATTTGGCAATCACCATGCACCAGGTTCGGTCTCAGTCTTCTAATGCGTTACTTTTGAATGGATTTATCAACTGTCAAGTATACTAATTTGGTAGCAAATTATGACTAATATATTTGAAAATTTCAAATTTTAGTGTAATTAATAATTTTTATATTGTTCGATATGTTTTTAGGTTGTAGATGTCAAATAATGTGAATGATGCATTCTCTCCAAACTGTCCTCCTCCAATGCAAGTCACAAGTCAATGACTGAAGGATACCAAAGAATTGCTTAAATTTTTACAAATTATTGAAAACTTGAATGTCGATTATGTTTGAAACTATTTAAATTTTATTTTATTTAGTATGTTGCCACTATAAATGTTAGATATTGAATGAGATTATGTGTTTTGAATTATCTGTTATGTTGAATTATAAAAAAATTTATAATATGAAAGAATTGTTAAGTTATCACTATATAATTGATTTGTTCATTACAGAGAAATATGATATTTAATTTGTATTAATATTTTTGATCATTTAATTGTCAAAGGATTTGTAATTTCCTATGTATAAATGCAGGTTAAAATAATTATTTTAATATTTTTTAATACTATTCTTTACGTAGAGGCGGTTCAAACCGCCTCTATGTAATAACATGTCGTAGAGGCGGTTTAAACCGCCTCTACAAAATTATTATTCTGTAGAGGTGGCTTAAACCGCCTCTATACTACTATCAAATGAATAAAAAATTATTAAATAAAATTTAAAAAATAAATCAGTTGAGGCGGTTTAAACCACCTCTATAAAACCGCCTCTAAGCATCCCTGGTGGTCGGTCAAACCGCCTAGATGTTATAGAGGCGCTGTCTACGCCGGCGGTCTAGAGGCGGTCGTTGGATCCGCCTCTATGATTCGTAGAGGCGGTTTAAACCGTCTCTATAATAACTAAAAACCGCCTCTACGGCCGCCTTTTCTTGTAGTGTGAGATTTGGGGATGTGTGGTAAACTCAAGACACTTCGTGGGCTTAAGTGGCATACTAGTGAGTTTATACGGAAATCGATGGATTTCGAAAATTGGCAAATGGGTTCGATATTCCGAATGTCGCTGTTGTGTGTTGCGGGTGACTTTATATCACAAATTAGTGACAATAAGGTGTTGAGAGTGTCTTAGGGCTGATTACATGATGGATGCGTGATCGGACACTGGAGTGGTGTCCAGATCATCAAATCGGTGCTTATTGGTTCTGTCCTGGCCTAGTTCTACCACCATTGTTTATTTTGTCAAGCACTTAGTGTGCGATTGTCCCGACACCTAAAGTAGTGCATCTCGGGACAGTGGATGTGTTGTTATGACTCCCTATAGAGTCGGCTAGTCGTTAGGCTTAGTTTCGTAAGCCGGTTCGTGGAACTAATCTTCTGGTCGTGTCGTGGTGCGTGTTAATGGGGTTTGGTCGTGTCAGTTAGTATAGATGACACATAGGGTGCTGATCGTGGCTCTTAGTGGTACTTTCTAGGTACATGTGACATATAGATATATCAGTCGAGTCGTGAACACAGGTAGTTGGTATATAGGTGGGTGCTTTGATTTGAAGTCGGTAAAGTGATGCATGTTCGGTGATTTCTTTCCCTTTTATTTCCTCCATGATTATAATATATATTGAGCACGCCATACATCACTTGATTTCTCATTTATCTGCTCTACTGTTGTCATCTTGTAGTTATCGTGATCTAGTTGTAGAGCAGTATCTGTTGAGATTGGATGATGTAGTATGATTTGTTGACCTCGTGGTCGGTGACACCTTATATCTATTGCATAATGACTCGATTCTATATTAGACATAATTGGTCAGTGACATGGTGACATTCCTTGAGATATAGTTGACCTGATTGGTAGTTGACTTTTGTGGATTCTCTTTCGGCTACTTGCAAATTGTTGGCCATTGAGCACATCGCATCGATCGCCATAGTTCGTGAGCATTTCACATACACCAGCGGTCTAATCCACCGCAAGAGAGTATTCTATTTTGGAAGAGTGATCGTACATCCGACCCATGAGCTCTATGCATAGTGCATGTGAAGAGTGCAAAAGTGAGTGAGCAGGAGATGGCTTTGCTTGAGGTCTTTAGACCAACATGGCAGCTAATTTGGTATATTTGGATTATTCGTCCGGTTAACACATGTTTGTATTGATACATGTATTGGTAGTTGTTATTCCTTTCCGGTATCATTGCTATTGTATCTGTTATATTTGTTCACTATCGTTGATACTCTCTTTTGTTTGCCGATCAGTACAGATTGCCTTCGTCAGTTTGCAGTACCCACTTGAAAATCTCAGGTTGGTTTCTCACCCCCTGTTTTTGCAAGTGACACGGGCTGTGAGGGTCCGGACGATGCATGAGGACATCACAGATAGATGTGTCCTGAGCTGTGTTATGGATGATTCTTTATGTTCTTGTATGTTGTTCAGATTACTTTTAGTTCAGTGATTGTTTCAGCTCAGTCGGATTAGTTCTTGATTGAGATCGTTTGGTTTTGTTTAGTTCATTTCCCTGCTGATTATTAATGATGAAATAAATATGGATTTTATAGGTTATGGAGAACTCTAGGATCTATCTAGATACTATCAATACTTAGAGGGGGGGTGAATAGGTATGACGGCCAAACACAAATCGCAATGCTATCAAAATAAATGCGAAAAATAAAAATCAGCACATCGAGATTTACGTGGGAAAACTCCAACTTGGAGAAAAATCTACGGGACCAACACGCGAAAAACAATCCACTAAGAATAAAAGATTACAAGGTGATTACCGACTCCACGGACTTAACATCTCATTTATCTCCTGCGGATCTCGCGCACGCCGCCGGGTTGTCCAGCCCCACGTCCGAATCCACGGACGCCACTCGAATCCTCGAGCACCAACGATTCGAATCCACGAACCGTCTTGATCACGCCGAATCCACGACGCCACTCCGTCCGGAGCAAAACGAATAACATTGGTGGTGATTCCTTGCTTAGAATATCATGAAAGATATGTGGGAATAATCTCTAAGCAATTCTCAAATTGATTCTATAAGAATATTAAGAATTAGGGCATCAAGAATCAATTTTGAGAGAAGCTTGTTTTAGAAGATGAGGAAAACGGCTACCTACAAGCTTCTAGGGTTTCTAAACAACAATCTATACTTAACCACGTTTTAGAGACACCCCCATATCTTATTTATTGGTTTAGGAGACATTAGAATCAGAGTAGGATTGAAAAAATACGTTTTCGAAAAATCGCGACGGGTCAGGGTCCGGACCTTGGATGCAGGGTCCGGACCTTGAAGTTTTCCAGAACTTCAAAGTCCTGACCTTGCCTGCCAAGGTCCTGACCTTGACAGCCTACCAGCCAAGAAGGCTTACGGGTTCCGGACCTTCCAACAGGGTCCGGAACCTGAAACTTGGAAAACTTAATTTTTGTATTTTTAATCATTTTTTACCTATTCTAATGTCTTCCAAACACTTGTAAATGTTCATAAATCACCACTAACTTTATTTAAACTTACCGACATCGTGAATTCGAATATCGAGTCTCCAAGCCTTCAAACTTCATCTTTTCTTTTTCGAACCTTCAAGACTCTGACTCACTTCACAAAATATGCCAATATACAATCCGTAACAATCTCCCCCTTTGGCAATTTCGTGATAAAACCCAAAATTATATAAAAATCCTCACAACGCTCAACTCTCCAAAAAGTAAAATTGAAATTCATTGCCATCATCAAAACAATAAACTTCTCGCGTGAAAGATCTAAACAAAGTACAAAATTACAACTTTGTAACTCCTAAACAAACTCTATGACTTAGACACAATCGGAGTCTTGAAGTCTTCAAAGACCTGTAAAAAGTTTTCTTTCTCCACGAACAAAGTTAGTAAAAAAATTGAAATCTCTCCCCCTTTGTTCATGCGTCTAAGTTCAAAATCTTTCCCTCTTTTCTTGTATAAACTTTTCAATATCATCACCTCTCTCCCCCTTTTTGTCAAAAATTGCCAAAAGAAAAATACCAAAACAAGAGAGAGCTCAGAGAGAAATAGAAGTGGTGGAATGTTGTACACAAGAACCACAAGTTTTAAAAAAAATTCAATTTGAAACCATTTGTGATAAAAGTGTCAAGCAATGTTAGTGCATGAAAAAATATAAGTTCACATTAACTTCTGTCAATCCTTACTAATTTCATAAGAATTAAGAATTTTACTACACAATCAGTATGATGGAGATAAAATATTATACAATTTCTTAATTCATATATACTTCAAAAATAAGTCATCAAAAATAATATAAAGGCTCAAAAACTATCAAGATGTAACATATCATAAAGATAACTTATAGAAATTCACTAAATGACATAAATTTGTCGCATAAACGTTCAAATTTGAGACTAAGCAAATAGTGTACCGGGGGGTGGCTCTTTGAGCATCTTTTCAATATACCACCTTATAACTCCGAAATATTTAGGTTATGCACACTTTTTCAACCATTTCGGTTATATATTCAATATCCATGTGGTAGCTTCACACACTTACCGGACGACCGGGGTGGTAGCTCTTTCCTACATGTGGTGGTAGTTTTCACACTCCCTTTGGGATGTAACTCTTTTCACATCTTTTAAGCCTTTAGGAGCATTTTTTTCTATTATATTTTATAATAACTCCCCTTCAATTAAGCAATCTCTTATTTGAAAGAAAATTTGACAAATTTTAGTCTATTAGCAAATTCCTATTCATCAAATTCAACACACACAATCGAGATAGGTTAAGTGCCTAGAGATCACACATAATTACCTAAATTTGATGAATATTAGAGTTAAGAACTCCTATAATATATTATCTTCATAAATGATGAAAATGAAGTAAAACTGATAATTAATATGAAATTAAGTAGGTGTGAATGAAAGTGAATCTATTGAAGTTCAAAGCACTATAATGTTGTAATTATCCAATAAGCTTGAAAACAATAAGCAAGAAAAATCTAAAAATCGTAACAATGAAAGCACCAAAACGTGTAATGCAATGATCAAGAGATATGCAATAAGAACCAATCAACGCACTACACAAGATCAAAACAAATTAAGATTTAAGACAAGGAAAGATATCACCTTTCCGAACCCAAACTTGTCGGATTGTTGGTTGTCTTGGTTTGTTGACGTTGGGCACCGTTTGTTTTGACTTCCGATCAACCTTTGGTCGCCACGTTGCATTCGGCTTTGTGTGCACTATTTGTTGTGGCTTCGACTTCCGGTTGATCTTGGATACTCGACCCTTTTGATGTTGCTTTTGAAACCTTGGAAGTTGTCGAGTTGTATATAATACCGATAGATGTTTAGAAGACGCCAGTTGAATCCTCTTATTTTCCTTTTTTAGGCATGTCTTCTTGATATGTCCTTTCTTTTCGCACCTATGACATGTTTTCTCTTTTACACTTGTTGAGACTTTAGATGTTGAAGTTTTAACCTTCTCAATATAAGTTCTTTCATATCCAACTCCAAGTTTGTCCGTTTGACCCAATCCGAGCGTATGATCTAGCTTTTCGATCCAGAGGAGAATTTTAGTATGTCGGACTTGAGTTGATGGACTTGTTTGGTCAAAACTTGGTTGGAAGCATGAATTTCCTTATATTGTAGTTCTAGAAAGCCAACCTTTTCTTGATGCGATTTGACCGTTATTACCGATTGGTCTAGTTTCTCTTGGAGGATTGTATTATTTTTCAATAACAAGTCCTTTTCCTCCTCAAGAGCTTTATTTGATGTACTCAATGTCTTCTTGTCATCCTCAAGCTCCAAAAGTCGCTTCCTCAACTTTTTATTGCGCTTAGCCATCTTCTTCGATTCAATAAGTAGTTGGTTGTAAGCAACGGCTAAGTCTTCATCGTCGGACTCTCCCTCACTCTCGCCATCATTGCTCGACGTCCCATGCAAGGAGGAAGAAACAAAAGAGTCAGAAATAATAGATGATAAACAAAGAGCCGAAGAGGAAGGAAAAGAAGTGTGCGAACATAAAGCAATAGCATCATTCTTTTCCTCTTCACTTGAGGTCGATTCATCCGAAGTAGAATCGTCCCAAGTTTTTACTTGCAAAGCCTTCTTCTTATAAGATTTTTTAGTGGGACAATCCGTTGAAATATGGCCGTAGCTTTTGCACTTATAGCATTGGATTTTTCCTTCGAAATCATCTTTTTCTTAAGAGGCTTTTGCAAGTTTCAAGTCATTTGAGGATTTTGAACTTGAAGATCCTTTTGAGGAAGTTTTGGATGTAGATTTATTTGTCTTGTTCTTCCGAAAATTTCGACGAAATTTTTTCGTGAGACGCGCTAATTGATGTTCAAAGTCGACAAGTGAAATTTATTCGTCGGAATCCGAGTCGCCATCTTCCTCCTTCTTGGTTTTGAGTGCAACACCTATATTTTTAGAAAAAGACTTGAAAGAAGATTGATTAGTAGGAAAAGTTATTTCATACGTTTGTAAGGCGCCTACTAATTCCTCTACTTTCATCTCGTCCGGATGCTTAATGGTTTCAATCGCCGCAACCTTCGGACGAAATCTTTCGGGAAGAGTTCTCAAAAAATTTCTTACAATTTTGGGTTCCGAGATTTTCTCTCCCAAGTTCGTGCATGTATTAACTATGTCTTGAAGACGAGTATAATACTCAGTAAAGGTTTCATATTCCTCCATGTGAATTGAATCAAATTTGCTTGTTAGCATTTGTAGTTTTTGCACCTTTACCAAGCTAGTTCCTTCATGCGTAACTTGTAGGGTATCCCATATCTCCTTAGCCGTTTCACACGCCGAGACGTGTGAAAACTCGGTTTGAGATAGAGCATTAAATAAGGCATTAATTTCTCTATCATTGTAAGAAGATAAATCAATCTCTTCCTTACTCCACTTATTCCGAGGTTTGGGGACGTTAACATTATCGCCGATTTGAGTGGGGTGAGTCCATCCAAATTCTATGGATTGCCACACCCGCTCATCGATGGCAATTAGAAAAGCTCTCATGGGAACTTTTCAATAAGCATAATTTGTGCCATCAAAGAGCGGAGGTCGATTAATGCTACCACCTTCACTCATAATGATAGATAAATTTTGATCCCTCTCTGATACCACTTATAGGTTATGGGAAATCCTAGGATCTATCTAGATACTATCAATACCTAGAGGGGGCTGAATAGGTATGATGGCCAAACACAAATCTCAATGTTATCAAAATAAATGCGAAAAATAAAAATTAGCACATTGAGATTTACGTGGGAAAACTCCAACTTGGAGAAAAACCCACGGGACCAACACGCGAAAAACAATCCACTAAGAATAAAAGATTACAAGGTGATTACCGACTCCACGAACTTAACCACTCATTTATATCCTGCGGATCTCGTGCACGCCGCCGGGTTGTCCACGCCCCACGTCCGAATCCACGGACGCCACTCGAATCCTCGAGCACCAACGATTCAAATCCACGAACCGTCTTGATCACGCCGAATCCACGACGCCACTCCGTCCGGAGCAAAATGAATAACGTTGGTGGTGATTTCTTGCTTAGAATATCATGAAAGATATGTGGAAATAATCTCTAGGCAATTCTCAAATTGATTCTAGAAGAATATTAAGAATTAGGGCACCAAGAATCAATTTTGAGAGAAGCTTGTTTTAGAAGATGAGGAAAACGGCTACCTACAAGCTTCTAGGATTTCTAAACAATAATCTATGCTTAACCACGTTTTAGAGACACCCTCATATCTTATTTATAGGTTTAGGAGACATTAGAATCAGAGTAGGATTAAAAAAATATGTTTTTGAAAAATCGCGACGGGTCAGGGTTCGGACCTTGGATGTAGGTTCCGGACCTTGAAGTTTTCCAAAACTTCAAAGTCCTGACCTTGCCTGCCAAGGTCCTGACCTTGACAGCCTACCAGCCAAGAAGGCTTACGGGTTCCGAACCTTCCAACAGGGTCGGGACCCTGAAACTTGAAAAACTTAATTTTCGTATTTTTAATCATTTTTTACATATTCTAATGTCTTCCAAAAACTTGTAAATGTTTATAAATCACCACTAACTTTATTTAAAGTTACCGACATCGTGAATTCGAATATCGAGTCTCCAAGCATTCAAACTTCCTCTTTTCTTTTTCGAACCTTCAAGACTCCGACTCACTTCACGAAATATGCCAATATACAATCCGTAACAGATTTAAGTTTGTTAGTTTAGTTAATTCAAATATGTGGACTATTAGTATTCTTTGATTATCTTCATGTTAGATGCTTAGTTGGTTGTATCCATTACTTGTCTTGAATTATCGGTTGTTTCCTATCATATTCATAGTTTTGTTGTTTTCTGTGTGGTTGTAAGTTGGTTGGTATTGTATTTAGGTGCTACGTTGTACATGTAAAAAGGAGACTCTATCCTTTTGTACAGGAGAATCTCTATCCATGTGGCGGGTCTATGCGCGTTTCAGGGTGTCTTCGGAGTTTAAAAAATTATACGTTTTTTTCGCTGGCTTTTCTAAAAAGGATTTTCAAAAAAAATCCCGAGCGTGACACAGAGAGAGAGAGAGAGTGAGAGAGAGAGAGAGAGAAGCCCTAACGTAGGAGACTAACGAAGTGAGCAAATTGTCATTTCACATACTTTCAATTAAAGAGCAACATGGATCTTGACGCGATCTAAAGGCTAGAAAATGGGTGGCAAAGTTGGGCTGGTGCTATTGATTGCATTCCAGCCCAAATCTACATGTATATTGTAGTACTCTGAAATTCGGTGCGCTGTATCGAACTTTACCAAATTGGTTGAAGTTCGGAGAAGGCCAATAATGGCTGGTGTGGAATTGGGTTCCGGGGATTTCAGAACGTTTGGGTGCGAGTTGGAACCCAGAAATGAAAAATTTGAATTTTGGAAAAGGACAGAACTGGAGATAAATTGCTCACGGGGTCTGGACCCAGGATCTGGGGTCCGGACAATGAAGTCCGTGGAGCAGCTAGGGTCCGGACTCGGACGCCAAGGTCCGGACTCGACCTGTTTCCGAGCGGAGATGCGCGTACGGGTTCTGGACCCGGCTGTGGGGTCTGGACCCGACCTGCGCAGAGAGCAGGATATGCGTACGGGGTCCGGACCCCATTTTGCAAGGTCCGGACCCGGCTGATGCAGAATGCCCAATGAAGGGGCAGTTTGGTAATTTCATGGGGTGGGGTTATGTATAGGGGCTGAGACCTTCTCCCCTCATTCTTTCTCCACCATCCTTACTCCCTCTCCTTTTCCCTCACTTTCTCTCTCTAGAGATCTCTCCAAAGCTTGGAGAAGTGGTGGATTGGAGCTTGGAAAAAGACTTCCAAGGTGCAAAGGAGCTTCTTGGTGCAAAAAGAAGCTAGGGAGCTTGAGTATTGAGGTGAGTTCTTATGATTCTAGGCCTTAACCTTAGATTTGATCTTGGATTTTGAGGTTTTTGAAAACCTTTGGCAATCTAGACCACAAATGGTGGGAGATTGGCCATGAAAACTAGAATTTTGCTACATGCATGCAAAACCTAGGGTAAAATTGGGGATTTGCAATTGGGAGGTGCTAAAAATATTTAGACCTTCGGGAATTGCAATTGAGGCCTAGAGAATCATGTGGGAACACTTGATTTCTATGAACGATTAGATTTAAGGGTTCGTAATGGGTAACGAACCATTTTTGCTTATTTAGGGCAAAAGCTTGGGTTGAAGCTAGAACTCAAGGCTTGGTGACCTAGGAGCTCAAAGAACACAAAGATTTGGAAGCTCTTGAGGTGGGTTTGTGTTGCACCGAAGTGATTAGCTCACTTCCATGTCTAGGGTAAATAACCATTAAGAATTTAAAATGGTGCATGTGTAAGAAACCCTAGAATGAAATTGTGCATGTTGGCTAAAGTGCTCTGTTAAGTGAAATGAGCAATGAGCTCACCTTGCATGTGAGTAGAATCATATGTAACATGTTAAGTACCATGAAAGAACATTTGCATGTATGTATAACTTGTGTTTCTAAGTGATAGAAAGGTTATAGACACGTGCATGCATGAAATATGCGTAATAGTGCAATTGTGACATGAACCTAGTGTTGTTGAACATAGGTTGGAACTTGATATGAACCTAGTGTTGTTAAACATAGGTTGGATCTTGACATGAACCTAGTGTTGTTGAACATAGGTTGGACCTTGACATGAACCTAGTGTTGTTGAACATAGGTTGGATCTTGACACGAACCTAGTGTGAACCTAGTGTTGTTGAACATAGGTTGGATCTTGACACGAACCTAGTGTCATTGGGCATAGGTTAGATACATTAAAAGTAATCAAAATGGGTTGGTGAAGTGGCGATTCCGAAACCAATGCCAAAATAAATAAAATGGGTTGGTGAAGTGGCGATTCCGAAACCAATGCCAAGGTAATCAAAGATGGGTTGGTGGTGTGGCGGTGCCAACCCCAACGCCATAGCAAGGCGGTAACACCGCACAAAAGATAAACTGGGTTGGTGGGGCGGCGATTCCGACACCAATGCCTATGAAAAATTACAAATGTAAATAAATTACATACTATGGGATGGACCTAGGAAAAATGATAGATGTCATTTAGTAGGTTGCATCTGTTCATGTTTATTTCCAAGTTTGTAGACTTATTATGCATGGTTATTTGTATTTACTAACCGATGCTTGAGTTGTTTCTTTGGACCTGGTGGGTCGAGCTTCTCTCTTGGGTGGCCTTACCCACTGGGAACTATGTTTATAGTTCTCACCCCACCATTTTCAGGTCCTTCCGCGAGCGAGGCGGCGGAGCGAGGCAAGGGTTTGGCGTAAATAGATAGCGGCCCTTCCCTTTTGGTCTCATGTATAGATGTACCCCAACTTTTGGACAATACAGTATAGGGGTTATGTAAAGCATGTTAAATGTAAATTCCATATTTTGAAACTTATTGTATGGAATGTTTGTAAAGAAAAGAAAAAGTTGGCATGTAAGTGAGATTATGTGATGTAATAGAAGTAGAATCTTCTTTCACCGATGCTTTCCTTGCGCAACTTTGTACTCGGTTCCTGTTTGGAACGTCTTGTGACTGCATGTGTTGTGACGCCTTGGGCGGATAGGAAAGATCATGTCCGTTCGGCGGATCTGGTGCACGCGCTCGTGCGGGTTGTCCTCTCACCTAGTTGGTGATAAGGCACGGCGGGGCGTGACATATATACATACATACATGCATACATATATATAGAAAGAGAGACAGAGATAGAGATAGAGATAGAGAAAAAGAGTTGAGCTAGAATACTATCGGTAGCAAATAGGTTTTGTTGCTACCAATTTATTTTCGATGATGGAGCTTCTGAATCGACAATCGACATCGTTGTATATGATGTAGACAACTAGAAGTATCTAGAAATCAAATTTCATGCTTTATCGGTATTGTTCTCTTGTGCATCAAGTGGACAAAAAAAATGAACGGATAAATGTGATGCACTACTTCCCAGAGGGTCATCCATCTTAGGACTACTCTAGCCCTAGTACGCTTAACCCTCTTAACCTCTTGAGTCCAAACTTTTTTTATTTTTATTTTTATTTATTTTTTTATTTGGAAATAAAAAGGAAAATGCAGACGAAAAGACCTAAGACTGAAACCTAAATAAAAAGGGAACACAAATATGATGGAGGAAAAACGGAGAACAAGAAGTAGAAAGAACTGGACAGAAAAAGGCCGAAGTTTTATACAGAAAAAGAAATGAAATTTACACAAACAGGAAAGGAGAGGATATATATAATATAGATAGAGCCGAAGTACAAGGAGATACACTTTTTTTAAAAAAAAATCTAAAAGAAACTAACGGAAAGCTTAAAAAGCTAAAAAAAAAAAAAAAAAACTAAAAGAAGACTTAAGAGAAGGTGTTTAGAGATGAAGGTGGTAATATAAGAGGCAGAGGAAAATAGGAATAAACTATTGGTTGTAATGTCCCTACTTGGTACTCCCTTCTTGAGTTATAAAGCTCTAAGTTTTATCATCTCAAATATTTCTTATAGACCGACATACTCATTATATAGAAATCTGTAAGATTAGTTTTTTAGATACCTGTGATTCTTTTAGTGAATATTACCAAATTCCAAAAATATGGCTTAGGCCTTTGCAAATCAACACAGATTTTGTCTTAGGATTGAATTTTATCCTTGACCAATTAGGTGGCATAAGTTTAACTAGAGACTACGTCCATTTCTATAAAAAAGTAACACAAACACCTATCCAAACTAGTCAAAAACACAAAAAAAAGAAAATTACATCAAATTCCGAACAAAAATGTTGTTCTAACTGTACAAAAGGACAAGCCTGTGAACAAAAACAACTTAACCAAAGGATAAGTGAGAGTAATAAAATTAATGAAACGGACTTAATTGAATTTGAAGACTTTGATTTTAATTACAATTATGAAAAAAACTCCTAGGCAAAACCAATACAATAGATTACGACTTTGATTATGTAGACTGAGAAAAAATGTTATTAAATATAGGATTTATCAAGGATCAAACAGACATAGACAGAATCCTTAACCAATTAGATAAGTTAGAAATTATAGGAGAAAACCCTATAAAATATTGGGAAAATGACAAAATAACTTGTAAATTAGATCTTATTAATCCTGAATATATCGTACGAACAGCCTCTATAGAATGCTCTAATGAGGAAAAGGAACAATTCAAAATGCATATAGCTGAATTAACAAAATTAGGTGTTATAAGAAAATCGACTTCAAAACATAGGTCTGCAGCCTTTATAGTAATGAAACATGCCGAAATTATAAGAGGAAAAAGTAGGATGGTAATAAACTACAAAAGACTTAATGACAATACAAAAACAGATGCCTATAATATCCCTGACAAAGCACAACTAATTAACAGCATACAAGATAGGAGAATTTTTAGTAAATTTGATTGTAAATCAGGATTTTGGCAAGTAAAAATGGATAAAGAAAGTATAGAATGGTCATCATTCACTTGTCCAGAAGGACATTTTGAATGGTTAGTCATGCCATTTGGCTTAAAAAACGCACCTGCCATCTTCCAACGTAAAATGGATGAAATTTTTAATCCATACAAAAACTTTGTACTTGTATATATTGATGATATCTTAGTTTTTAGCCGAAACCTAAGAGAACACTTAGGTCATTTACAAATAGTATTTAACGAGTTTATAAAACATGGAATTATCATTAGTAGGAAGAAAGTTGAATTATGTAAAACTTATATAAACTTTTTAGGTGTAACATTAGGAGAAGGAAAAATAAAATTACAACCTCATATTGCCAAAAAGCTATTAGAAATGCCAGACAAGTTAGAAACTCTAAAAGAATTACAATCCTTCTTAGGACTTGTTAATTATGCTAGAACCTTTATCAAAGACTTAGGAAAAATAGCTGGCCCATTATATGCTAAAACAGGCAAAACAGGCCAGAGAAATTTCAATTCAGAAGATATAAAATTAGTCCAACAAATCAAAAAACTTGTAACTAAACTCCCTGATCTAAACCTCCCCTTAGACACTGATTATATTGCTATAGAAACAGATGGAAGCTCTTTAGGATGGGGTGCTATACTTAAAGCCAAACCAAATAAATATAGTCCCAAGAACGATGAAAAATTATGTGGATACGCTAGTGGAAAATATAAAGAAAAAGGACAAATAAGTAGTATAGACGCAGAATTACTAGCAGTAATATACGCTTTAGATGCATTAAAATTAAGTATTATTAACAAAAAAGAAATAACTGTTAGAACAGATTGCGAAGCAATAATAAAATTCCACAATAAAAAAGATGAAAAATCTAGCTCAAGAAGACGATGGGTAAACTTCCAAGACAGAATTTCTTTAGTCCATATAAATTTCGAACATATAAAAGGAACAGATAATACATTTCCTGACCAATTAAGTAGAGGAATTTTAGGCTTTAATAATAATCTTGAACATAACATGATGAATGTCTTTCCAGGTATGGAGCAATATATCAACAGTCAAGATAGAACACAAGACAAACCACAGTTTACTAGAAGACTCGGTTTCGGTAAAGAAAGTCTTATTTGTTTTCCACAATAAAACAATCTAGTTTTCAAACTCAGAGATACTTCTAAAAAACTTATAGAAGAACAAAAATGTTTAATTGACAATTTTTGGATTAGCTATCATAAAACACCTAACTATAAAGAGCCAGACAAAAAATATTTTATAGCCTGTCTAAACTCTTTAATAGAATATTTTCAAACAATAAAACCAAATACAAATTTCTCTTTTTATATAGTCTTTCGAGGTCATAGAACAGGTGTCTTCCATTCTTAGTTAGAAGTGATAGAACAAACTAGGAATTATCCGACTCCTCAATACAAGGGTTTCAATACTCTTTCCGGAGCCCTTGATATAGCAAGACATTTCTTTGCACCTAACTTCTTTATTTCCCCTTCCATCAGAACCGTACAAGAAGTCCCTCCTTCATAAACTATTGCTCATGACACCAACAAAATTATTTTTTGTGACCATTGTGAAACCATGCAGAGACCCGTACAAAAACTCAATTTTAGTGGCCAGAAAAATAAAAGCTTTTAGTTCAGATTAAAAATCTTGAAAAATAATTAGCCGTCTTAACCATTCAGAATCAACCATTACCCCAAATACCTTTATTACCACCAACACAACCAAATGCCATACCACAACCCGTTCCATCTTATCCACCTCTATTACCTTCACAAATCCTGTTAAATCCAAAACAAAAACAACCTATGGTAGAATTGTTTAGTAACAAGCCAACATAAGATTTTCCAATAGAAGCACTACTCCCTCATGAGAACATATTACCCAATAACCAGGCAGAATCTTCTAAGTCATCACCAAGTAAAAAACCAAGGGATACGAAAGGAAAACAAAAGATACTTATGAAGAAAAAGAAAAAGAAACAAGACAGTAGCATTGCTCTACTCCTAACACAAGTACTCCAAAAGCTAGAAGGACCAAAAATTATCACAGAAGATCCTCAAGCAAGTTCCTCCAGTAAATCCACATTTCCCACGCACATTTCGTCTTCAATATTTTCTTCAAGCCAAAACACTGTTTCAGGATCAGGCGCAGGACTCTCAGACGATAGTATTCTTATGCATAATCTTGACACAATAAGTTAAAAATAATAAAATCCGCTATGGCCCTTACGGCTATAGGCAAAAGGTAGGAAAAACTCCTTTGAATAAATTATAATCCCGCTGTAATCCTTTCGATTACAGGCAAAAAGTAGGGAAAATTTTTTGATTCCGCCATAATCCTTACGATTATGGGCAAAAAATAGGAAAAAATCTTTTTTGACAGGACACCACTTAGCATACAAAGGACACCACTCAGCAATAAAAGGACACCACTCAGTAATAAAAGGACACCACTCAGTAATAAAAGGACACCACTCAGAATCAAAGGACACCACTCAACCACCACTCAGCATTAAAAGAATACCAAAGGACACCACTCAACCAAAAAAGATTCTACAAGGACACCCCATACCACCGAAAGTTTCAATCCCACCGAAAGCAGCGCACCAAAGCATAACACAAGGACATGAGTCATACCATTCGGGTACAAACACCACATGCCAAAGGACATGCTCTACAGCCTTCTTCCAAGGGCCACTACATCTTCGGCACTCTTCTACAAGTTTCCCCAAGGCCTTCCCTTCCACTATAAATAGAGAAGACATCCAACAAACAAGGGCATAAGAAAACATCGCAACCATCACCTCCCATAGCCACCCTCGAGCAATAGCCATGTTTTTCTTTGTTTCTCTTTTGTAAAAATCTTTCGCAAATCTCTTTGTATACAAGCCTCCAATCTTGTAACCTTTTATTTTAAGTTTTCGGGTCTTCCCGAAAGGGAAACCTTCTTGTTTATAAATATGTAAGTTTTTACCTTATTCAATATATTTCTTCTTGTTCTCATATCCATTCCATTTCTTTGTCTCATGGAAACCTATCTCCTTGACCCTAAACTAGGTCATCTCTAAGATATCTCCAATGGATATTTTATCTTGAGCAGCTGTAAAATATATACGCTTGACAGATTTAATAAGGGTTTGATCAAAGCCGTTATGCTATGATTGCACAGGCTATACGATCGTTTGCCCTAAAAACTGTATGTCAGGAGGGTCTTGTGCACCAACAGCCTGTCTCAAGTAGTATCCATCTCGAGTCTTCTTAAAGATATCCTCTTCTAGGAGCAAGCCTTTAGGTTTCCTACATCCAAGAAAAATAGAATGAGATAGAGAACTATAAGAAATATTTGAGATGATAAAACTTAGAGCTTTATAACTCAAGAAGGGAGTACCAAGTAGGGACATTACAACCAATAGTTTATTCCTATTTTCCTCTGCCTCCTATATTACCACCTTCATCTCTAAACACCTTCTCTTAAGTCTTCTTTTAGTTTTTTTTTTATAGCTTTTTAAGCTTTCCGTTAGTTTCTTTTAGATTAAAAAAAAAAGAAAAAAAAAAGTGTATCTCCTTGTACTTCGGCTCTATCTATATTATATATATCCTCTCCTTTCCTGTTTGTGTAAATTTCATTTCTTTTTCTGTATAAAACTTCAGCCTTTTTCTGTCCAGTTCTTTCTACTTCTTGTTCTCCGTTTTTCCTCCATCATATTTGTGTTCCCTTTTTATTTAGGTTTCAGTCTTAGGTCTTTTCGTCTGCATTTTTCTTTTTATTTCCAAATATAAAAAAAAAGTTTGGTATCCTCCTATATTGGTATCAGAGCTTTTCTATTTCGCTTCTCCCTTCTTATATCATAGCTCTTTCGGAAGCATAAAAACTTGGTGCTTTCGACTTTTTGGCCCTTGTATTAAGAATTATACGGTTGGGATGATAGCGGTCTCCCCAAGAGTTGTGTGTTTCCCCTAGAGTTGAGTGGTCCCTATAGGGTAATAATATTAATCTAAATGTTAGATTTGGTCAAACAGGTTAATCTAAGGGCTAAAAAGTCGGAAGCACCAAGTCTTTTATTCTTTCGAAAGCATAGTAGCTCTATTATATATATATATATATATATATATATGTATATATATATATATATATATATATATATATGTATATATATATATATATATATATATATATATATATGTATATATATATATATATATATATATATATATATACATATATACATATATAATTAGACTGGAATGCTTCTAATAGCACCAAGTCATTGGTGCTATTAGGTTTTCGGCTCTTAGATGAAAGGATGTGCGGTCAGGATGATAGTGGTTCTCTAGGATTGAGTGGGTGGTTGGTTGAATAGTATGATCTAACATATGAAAATGGTCAATGGGATAGATTTAACCATAAAAAACTTGGTAGCACCAAGTAGTTGGTGCTATTAGAAGCACCCCAGCCGGACTATATATATATAGAGAGAGTGTGGCTACGGTGCTTCTAAAAGCACCAAGCACTTGGTGCTTATAAGTTTTCTGTCGTTAGATCTACCCCTTTGACTATTTTTACCTGTTAGATCATACTATTCAACCAACCACCCGCTCAACCCTAGAGGACCACTATCATCCTAACCGCACATTCCTTAATCCAAGGGCCGAAAATTTACAAAACACCAATGACTTAGTACTTTAAAAACATAGGAGCTCAATTATATATATATATATATATATATATATATAATATTGTAGAGTTCGACTATGGTGCTACTAATTTTATTACCCTTGGATCAACCTTTTGACCATTTTAATCATTTGATTAATATTATTTCCCTAGGGGGACCTCTAAACCTTAGGGGACCATTAAACCCTAGGGGGACCACTATCATCCCAACCCTATAATTCTTGATCCAAGGGTCAAAAAAGTCGGAAGCACCAACTCCCTTATACTTCCGAAAGTATAGTAGTTCTACACTATATTGTATATGTATACATATACATGGATTCTTTTAATTATCATAATCTAGAATAAAAATTATAGGCTTAAATTCATGGATTCTTCTCAAATTATAGAAATTCATGAAATCCGTCTAAAATCAACTATCAAAAATTTAATTCCTTATCAATTAAACAAAACCATAAAATCACCAGTTTCAAAACCCATGAAAATATTCACCTCTAATATTGAGATCTATGAATTTTCCCCTTTTTTCAAATTTGTTGGGTGATTCAAAGTTGTTTGGCTTCTACAACCTTTTCCCCCAAATCTTTTATGATTTTTTACAAAATTTTTTCATGACTTTTGCACCAATTTTTAAGTGAAAAAGAGAGACAGTAAGAGAGAAGCCAGCTATGTTGGGGAAGAAAGGGGAAAGTGAGAAAAAGAGAGAGTCGTCGACGAAGAAAATATTAGCCCATTTTGTAGAAAACCCTTGCACTTGCTGAATTTACAGATTTAGCTCAGTTTTGATTTGATATACTTAATTGGAGAGCTTTCGAACGTCAATTTAAGCTCAAATTTGACATTCAGGTTCAAATAATATTAATCAATGGTAATTTACTCTGACTTTTCATATTTGAATAACTTTTGATCACCGAAAATCCTACCGAGCAGAATTTTCGATGGATTATTGATACGCTCCGTTTTTGTTGCTTGGATGTCCAAATGATACGAAGTTTTAAATCTATACTCTATATATTAAAGCTAAAGATTATGTAAAATTTCATAATTTTTTCGTTATGGCTTAATTTTTATCGTAAATGTAAACTATGTTTTCCCACTAGGTTCCTAGATTCATTCATATTTTTTGAGTGATTCTTAATTCATTACTAATATTTTTTTTTATCTTTTCAAGTTCTTCCAAATAATATTTTATACTATTTTATTTGTATTTTGTCATTTAATCAAAATTTAGTATGTAATATTAAAATTTAGTATATTATAGCCATGGAGCTGCAGCTCCACCATGATGAGATCGTCCATGGAGGAGGAAGACGATGAGGATGACGATAGCGCCATTAGAGGATGGATGGTTGGCTGCCAGAGTGTTGAATGAGGTGAGGGAAGAGGAGTTAGAGGAGGTGAGAGAGGGCCGGAAGGGGAGGAGTCGGCCACGAAATAAGACCTCATTAGCAGAGATTGAAAAAAGAGTGCCGAAAGGTCGCTGACAAGGAATACGATATACAGTTTACAGTATTTAATAAAAAAAAATATTTTTTTAACTACGGTAAATGAATCACTATGTTTATTTAAAATTTTTAACCAATGTAAATGAATCATCACGTTCATTCAAAGTATTTTTTTATTGTCCCGCATGACATTTTCAGAATAATATAGAATTATTTCTGTTTTATAAATCTTTTAGTATTAATAATAAAATAAAATATTTTGAAAGGACTAAATACTAAAAAGTTTAAATTACAGAAATTTCTTCTGTAAATACCCGTTTTTTCACTTTCCCTTCTTGGCTTTCAAAAACCTACATTTTGCCTCTTTAAGATTTCAAAAATATTTTCAAGGAGTATGTCGTTAATGGAGAGGACAAAATAACCAAATTACTCTTACTTCTATACGATTTTTTTTTTACTATATTTTTGTAATTTTAAAGAATATTTTCGGTATAAATTATAAGAAATAGATAGAATAGTGATAGAACCCTAACGGAGAGGAGTTAAACGCAACAACTTGAAATGTTGAGGGGGACTAAAGGTAGACAGAAAAAGTAAAATATGAATATTTATAAAAAAATTTTCTATAATTTTGTCTACCAAAAAAGCCACTTAAAATAAATAATAAAAATTACGAATCTAGGGATCAAAGATAAAAAAAAAAAAAAAAAAAAAATCAGGTGCTATGCGAAATCGTTGAAGAGAAAAAATGCTCCCTTTGCCAGGCGAGCAATCCAGAGTTAGCCCGTTCTCCACTCCGTAGGGTTTCTTCTTCTTCGTCTTCTTCCCCTTCCCCTTCCCCTTCTCCTTCCCCAATCTCTCTCGCTCCCTCTCTTTCGAAAACGGTGGAGAACCCCTCAAACCCTAATAAATCCCCGCCCCCTAGGGTTTCGATCAATAGCTCCGGCGCACATAGAACAAATCACCGCTCCATTAAGGCATTTTCCTGTATAGAGACCATCATCATCACCTATAATAGTATAATAATCCCTTCTCTCTCTTTCTCTCTCTCTCTTCTTTGTTATCGTCAATGGTAGGGGCGGCGATGGCAAAGCAATCAAAGAGGCTTTCTTGGGCGCCGGATGTGAAGTTATGTCAGGTATCTTGGAATTCGTTTGGGTTCTCGCGAATCCCCACCTTCAATTTCACTGCTTCAAATTTCATTAATCTTTTCTTGTTTGTTCAATTTAGTTCACACCGTTTTATCTGTTCTTGATCTGGTCATGTCATCCTGTTGTGTCGATCGTTGGCCGAACTTTTTCTCACTCGTCTGCTTCTCTGGTTATTTAGATTAGGGTAATTTCTTATTATCCTTCCTTTTCTTACTTACCCGAATTTCGGTGTCGACAATAACTTGATATGGAAAGAGAAACATGAAGAGAAAGGAAATGAATGCAAAAAGGAAGCAAAAGGTAAAAATTTATGGAACTTACATCAACTATGACCTACGTGGATCTGACCACCGAAGCTTTAAAAAGTTTTGACTTTGCTACGAACTTTTTAATTCTTTGATTTGAGCCATTTGATGGCTCTTCCACCTTAGAATTTGGTTGCATTGATTATGTTAACGGCCTTGATTAGAGTACCTCGCATGGTTCACATCACTGTATTCCCATGAAAATAAGTCCAGGGCCCAAATTTTATACTGAGGAGCTATCAAATGACTCAAATCAAATGAATCGAAAGGTTTAGTATCAAAATTGAAACTTTCAAAGGTTGATCTGTTGGCTAATCATATCCAAATGGACTATAGCTCAGGTAAGTTCCATAAAATTTCACCATGAAGATTAAATGAAAGGAAATAAATAAATATCTTCTCTCTTCTTTGTATGTACAAAGAAGAAATTAGAGTGAAATTTGGTTGTTTTTAGTTTTTTTCCTAGTTGCTTTTGATTTTTTTTATAACAGAAATTCCATGCAATAGTGCACCAACAGATGACGGATTGCTTTCAGTCCATGCATCCAAATGGTGCTTGTTTCGCAACAAAAAACTTGAGGCAACTTTTTCTTGTTTATTCTTCTTCTTCTTTTTTTTGGAAGAAGATGCCGGTTGGCGGCTGGCACTGGTCAAACCGGCATCTGGCAATCACTGGTCACAAGCTACCCAACTATGACAACTATACAAAAGTCATCTACTAGTGTGTCGAACCAAATAGAAATTATGTTAAGAAAACTAATAAAATGACAACACTACCAAATGAGAGCTTACTTTTACTTTCATTTGGATGATTTAAGAGGAGAAAAGAAAAGATAGTATTATAGTGCATTAATTTTACAGAAAATTTACAATTACATCATAGTTACATATAAACACTTATAAACAAGATAAGATAATCATGTATCTAGCAATTTCTTATAAGTCTATAGTATCTATCATCTTTACAACTTTTAGAAGAGAAGTCAAGCACTATGCAAAGGATAAGCAAAATGTGCAAAAACCTATATTGATTAGAGAATAATAAAATTGATTTTAATTTTTGTTTATCCGCACTTTCTGAGTAATAGAATTTTTTTAGAAGAAAAGCCAAGCACTATGCAAAGGTAATAGCAAAATGTGCAAAAACATATATCGATTTGAGAATTAATAAAAGATATTTTAATTTCTCTTTGTTCCCACTTTTGGAGTAATAATTTTTTTTTTTAATTTTCTCTCATTTCTTCTAATCTTTACCTTAAATTTCAATCCAAACAAGAGAAAATTACTTTATGTATTAATTTCTCATCTTTCATCTTCAATCCTTCCCATCCAAGCAGGCCTCTAATTTGCCATTTGTCCTTTAGCTAATGAGTAGTGCTCAAGTGGACCTTATGACTTATGAGTAATTGAAAATACTTCACATCTCTCATTGGGAAAGAGGGAAAAGTATGCAGATATCTCTCAGAACTGTAATAAATTTCATTGTTGTATTGAAACTCGAATAATAATCCTATCAGGGAATGCTGTAATCATCTTTTTCCGTATATATCTACTAATTTAATGCCTTAATCTGGTCAAAGGTATACACTCACTGTTGTCTGCACGATGATATCATCTGTTAATGTGTTTCGCGTACTCATATTAGCAAGTAGCAACATACCCGATGAAGGGGGAATATAATAACCCATAATGGTATATATTAATTTTGACCATCTTGTAAAAATTGAAGCTTTGCGTGAAAAATCAATTTGCATGTTGTCACTTTCATCTTCCAACCCTTGTCATAGCAATATGCGCTCTTATAAATATAAACTCAAATTGAAGAAGACCCCTAAAGGACGGACGAAATTAGTGACTACCGGTGGACTTGGTTTCAATCCTTTCGACTTGTTTGAAATTGTTGGGCATTGCAAAGTCACATTATAATGGAATTTGCCGTGAAAGCTATAAGGTCTATTAACAGTAAATTATTGTACTGTTTTGTTGCAGAAATTAATTATTAGCCAAATGAGAAACCCCTCCAGCCCTCAATACCTGAGAATTGTCGAAAGGAGTCCGTTGTCTTCAATTCTGAATGGGTGCCAGATAATGATTAATCTCCTTGGAATGTTGTCATGATGCAACACAAATCTATTTTAAGACTTAGGGGAAAGAATTGTTGCAGAACCACCTATTTCATTTAAGTAGAACTGTAGAAGTGCTGTATATAATGAGTGATGAGAGGGTGGTTGGATTGCTGAAGAATCGAAAGTAACGCGTTGGAGAAATCAATCTATCTTGAGTAATTATTGATTATGAGAGGTGTTTAATATACTTTAGGATAACTTCGCTTGGATATGCTTACCTGAGGTTGACTTAAATGTTAGCAAAACTTAAATAACATGATAACACCATATGCACAAAATGACCACATTTCTCCTTCAGACCTAGAATCCTTGGTTTTTAATTGCCTGTCCATCATAAATGAACTTCAAAAGCCCTGATTTTGAGGGATTGCTAAAAAATGTAGATAAGCAGAGAAAGACTATACAGATGATTCATGAGCAGATTTTATGCCCTCACTGACAGATTATCCTCTGACAGATTTTATGTCCTCAGTGACAGATTGTCCAAGAACATAATCTTCAAGGCAGAATGCAAACTGCATATTACAACTTTTCGAGCTATTGGATTTAGATAAATTTGAAATCCACAACCTGACCAGAGTGATGTATCAGGCTCTTCGAAACAAAATTATAGCACAAAAGAATGCTGAGGCATTTTTGCTCATCGTGTTGCGAATACCGTATTTTTCTATTTATTTTGATCTAAAAGAGGTTCCTATCTACTTTTAAGAACCTAATTTTAAAAAGTTTCTTATAAAGACATTACAAGTGATAAAATCATGGAGGTTGCAATTAAGCAGCAGTCGTTTCTTAAAAGTGTGGGACCTAAATAAATATGGAGTTGCAAGTAAGAAATGGTTAAATGTTAACATTGTGTAACCTAAACACTAACTGATGTGTTTGTCTACTCACCGACGTGTTTGTCTTAATGATATTGAAGCAAAGATTGAGAAGGCTCACACTACATATTTTTTACGATGCCACCAATAGATGTCTCACAATTGATTTGATGCAGTTTGAACAGCGTTTGTTGTTCTCGTAAACCACACTACATTTTAGAAGGTTTTAATTTTCCAGGTTGAAAGGCATGGTGAACACTGAACAATGTAATGACAAGATACTTTTTCATAGTACGTTTAACGCAGTTTCTAAATGAGGGAAAGCTATTACCGTAAGCTTTGTAAATCTAGAAGTTCCATGTTTCACATGTTAATCCTGGCGTAACTATCAGAAAGTCACCTTTATGACATATTGCCAATTAGTATTAGTGTACTTAGAGCGTAGTGCATACTTTTGCAATCTCGTAGTCATCAAAAGTTGAGATGCCTAACTACTCATGGTAAACATGGTGGCACTTGTTGTGCTCAAGAAAATTTATGAATCATTCTTGGATGACAGAAGATTCCTCCCATTTTTGGTTTATTTTGTCAACTTTCGGAGTATTTGCTTGTTTTGAAAGTTTTGGTCCACTTTCCTTTTTACCTGTCATAAGTAGAGATGCCAACGGGTCGGATTTGGGGCGGATTTTGAAAAACCCGAACCCGACTACCAAACCCCAAACCCGAACCCGAACCTGAACCCGAATCCAATGGATTTTAAAAATCCATATTCAAACCCGAACCTGACCAAAAATCCGAAACCCGAACCCTAGCCCGAACCCGATAATCCGAATCTGAAACAATTATTTCTCTTTACAATATTTCAAAATATATTACATTAAATCTAAAATTTTAAAACACAAATTCAAATACAACATCAAACATTTATATATATATATATATATATATATATATATATATATATATATATATATATATATATATATATATATATATTATATAATGTAAAATAATTTCGGGTTCGGGTTGGGTTTGGGTCGGGTTCGGGTTCGCATCATGTACAATCAAAATCCATATCCAAATCCAAATCCGTTGGGTTTCGTTTTTGATATCCATATCCGAAACTATATCCATTTAGCATCGAGCAAATTCACTCCTTTCGGGTTCGGGTTCGGATAAAATTTCGGGTTTCCGAATCTATTGACATCCCTAGTCATAAGAAAAGAGGAGAATGCTACAACATAACAGCATGAGAAAACTAAAACAAAGATGACGGCTTCCTTGATAATCGTGGAAGTCCTCTCATCTGTTTTGTCTGTTAGTACTTGATTACAGTCATAATAATAGGATAATCAAGAGACTGATGTGGGGGAAAAGCATTTAAATCTTTAAATGTTTTTATCTTTGACGACATATTATAAGGATACAAATGTTGGAGCTATTCCTACATTTAAAGCTACTACTTTGCTTCAATTACTCCCATTTTGTCCTATAGGTGAAAGATATCCTGGTACAAGCTGCAATACCATTCAAAATGGGTAAATTATAGCGTCTAAATTTCACTTGGGTCACTAACTTCAACTTCTTGCAAGTGTTTGACTTCAATTTCTGTTTCAATTAGGTCATTTTGTCAAACTCCATTTTTAATTCCCTAATAGAGGGATAACGTGACAGCTGATTATACTGCCACATCATTACACATGCTATCTCTAGCAGCTAATATGGCACTTGACTTCCAATGTTTTTGGAAGACGTAGTGGCTGAATCATACCATGATAAATACACTCTCTTGGAGATTATGTCAGCGGCCATTAGAAAATTGGGGTAAGACACAGTGAGCAGATTGGAACAAAAGTTGGAGTTTAATACATCTATTGCAACATATGAAATTTGGTGACGTAAATGAAATTTCAGCATCAGTTCAGTGAACAATGGAGCACCCCATTTGAAACTAAATGACATTTGGAGTTGTCTTTTCCCCTTTTCTCTTTTTAGGGAAGATGTAACCTAAGGATGGGCTTAATAGATGAGATTATATATTGTGGGGAATTTTGTTTTGACAGTCCAACAGCTGAATAGATTGATGATTGACAACAATTTTATGCTTTTTCTTCTCAAAAAATTTGAAGGTCTTTTTGACAAACTAATGTAAAGTTAGGTCAGTGGTAAATTTGACTATCTATTGTCTTTGTGCCAGCATAAAACTAGATTAAATTGTGAAAAGGCTCTAGTGATCTCATCAGTATCTGAACCTTATTCAAGGTGCCAATATAATGCATATTTGTCCTCTCTAACCTCAGAATGTGCTCTTTAAATGTCTGTACTAACTGTTGTTAGTCGATAGATCTCTTTATGTTGTAATAGGAATGTTGTTGTTAAAAGCTTGCTACAAACTCTTTTTATTAGATGAGTCCTTTATTTGTGGCTGTGACTTCCCACCCCTCTTTTTCATTCTATTTGGACTCCATCTGTTGGTGGTCAGGTGTTGTAGTTTCTTGAAAGAAAAGGTAGGTTTATTTCATAGTTTCTTTTTCTCCTTAACGGGGAGAAATTACCTTAATTTTGGAGTTTATTAAAAAAAGTGCATCCTGCATGTTACTCCATAGAAGGCTTTCGGGAGTTCTTTATATGTCTCTCAGTTCTTGTTGTTTACATGATAGTCCATTAAAATCATTCTTTGCTGGGCATAATAATTCCTTAGGTTAGCATTGCGGTTAAAGAATATCCTGAAAATATCTCTAGTACAGTATAACTTTTAGTAAGCATGTTTATGACATTTTTGCCATAAAACTCTTTCTGATTAACCACAATGTGCTGGTGAAGTATCCCTGAACACCAAAATAACTCCATGCTTTCAGATATTCACCTTCTTCCTTTACAAAAGAGCAAATAAAATAGTTGAGCTTTTTTCGTGAAGAACTAATTAATCAAACCAACATTAATCTTGAATGTTATCATTTATGAGCCATCTATTATCTATTATTATCACATAAAAGGGTGGTGAGGGAAACCACGTGTTGACACGTGTTCCCTCACCTTCTCTCCTATTCCACTATCTTCATTCTTCAATTTCTTTTATTAATCTATTTAAATTATTTTAATCACTTTATCTTAATTTTCTACACATATAGCTTTACTCAACTATCTTTCTTATTTTATTTTTAACCAAATTTATTCCTATTTTTTTAATTATTTTATATCTAATTTTTCTAGCATACATAGCCTTATGAACTTATTGAATTGCTAGTAAGTTCCTGTAAAGTTTTTCCTCTCACATATATTGTGAAAATTTGCCTAATAATTTTAATCACATATCTCTCATCATTTTAGAATACTCAATTCTAGGAAACTCTTAGAAAATTTTAACTCTCACATATAGCATTACAAATTTTTGGATCCCTACAAATCACAACATATATTGAAGTTTAAAATTACATGAAATTAAAGATATAACTTTTCATATTTCACATTTTTATATATTTATGTTAAAAAATATATTTATCTATATGTATCAGTACAATTTGAAATCATGAATTTTTTTTTTGAATTATCTTGATCTAAACTAGGTAAGTCTCTTAAAATTATTATTTTTCCAAAAATTCTTTAAGGAAAATTAATTTTTTTTTTTATTGCTATAAGATCCTTATGTTTAATGCGTCGAGCGGGCCCTTCACTAGTTATCTTATGATATAAATGTCATTTAAATGCATTTGTGAGATAACTTGTATAACAAATATTTGGATACTGTGTAGTGACCTGCGCGTTACGGCAGGTAGATACTGTTAAGTGGAAATTTGTAAAGAATAAAGTATCAGTTTAGTACAAAAAATAGTAAATATAGTCTATATTATGGACAACACTTTTTTTAAAAATAAAACTATAATGAAAAAGAATCAATCATTCCAACAAAATTATTCAACCTTGTTCAAGAGAAGTCGCCTATCATGAAAATGGATGATTAAAATTATTTCTATAACGCAATAATCAAATAAAACATCATACAACAATTTTATCAACTAAAGAAAAACTCACAATAATATGCAAGGCAGTTTACAAATGTTACGTATATATGTCACTTTTAATCAATTAATTAACTATGAATATGAAACACAACAAAGGTTTTCGAATTTGCTAATTTTGATCCATCATCACAATAAATGATCCTTACACTGTTGGAGGAGATGATGTGAAACCATACATCCCTCAAGACGTTCGTCGAGGCCTCGAAGCGCGCGATGTTGAAAGCAACGGAAGAGGAGCCTAGGATTTCGAAAGGGTTGTTGCCTCAAATTTAAAATTTTTGACACTACTTGTACTATCATTTTTTTTTATTATAGAAGATTCTCAAGAAATTTCAACAAAATGTTAGTTAAAATTTAATAATAAATTTTTTTCTTACGGATAGTATCGAAACTTCCTCTCCAAATTAAGGGGGTGGGTACATGTAGGAGAAAAATAAAAAAAATAAAAAAAATAAAAATAAAAATAGGCCCCACTCCTCTCCAAATTAAGGGGGTGGGTACATGTAGGATTTAGCCATGGGGATTAATGTATAGGTATAGATGAGTGACTCGAGAATGATTCCGCCCCAAATTAAATGACGTCTTGTTCCAAATTAAACCACATCTTGTAACTATCCCTTGTGTCTCCATTATGTATCTCTTGACTATCTGAACTTCTTTTTTTTGGTTGTAGTTTCAAAATGTAGGATACTCATACGGAGTATACGACATGTATTGGGCGAGAATCAATATCCAATACGTAGTAGATATTTGAGAGAGCTAGATACGACACTCTTCAAACTTACATCTGAAGATGATGGGTATTTGGTTTGCTATATAAAGGTTGTTTCATTAGTTTAGTAACTTGGGCTTAAGCATTTTGGGTCAATGGTTTAGGCCGAACAACTGGCTAATTTTAGTTGGCTAGGTCGTCATTGAACATGGTATTAGAGCAGACTGTTAGCCTGAAGCATGGGAGTTAAGTGTTATTTGGGGCAGAGGTATTGCACCATGGACATGGTGGGATTCACCTCTTTAATATGTAGAAGACATCTATAGAGTTCAGAATTGCTTCGTGGTCCTGAATCATGGAAGTGGGCCTGATGAGGATGTCTGGACCTAAGCGAGAGAAGTTTGTGGCACCTTAATTCCCTCATTGGAAGATGACTGATACTTGATCATGTATATGAAAGATAGTTCACTAATACCAGTAACTTGGGCTTAAGCATTTTGAGCCTATGGTTTAGGTCCGACAAGCTGCCAACATTAGTGAGCTAGTTGGGATGTTAAACTAGGATAAGAATCTTGCTATGTTTGAGAAGTTAAAAAGATCCAACATCTTACATTGTACCACAAGGATCTTGTTCATCTTACAAAGAAAAAGTTATTTTAGCGAAGACACATTGTGCGTCAAATTATCATAATTGAAGTGTATATCATTACTATAACCATGACTTTATAATCTATATCTAAAACTGGTGCCCATTTTCTTTAGTATAAAAATGATATTGCAGCACTTGAATTGTGTATAGGCTTCTACTCTGCATTTTCATTCCGGTACTTCATTTGTGAATTTTTTAACTATACTTTTTTCTATTTGATATAGTTAGATAATTCCATCATGGCAATGCCTTTTTCTAATTTAGAGGCTTAGTGTTGGAAAATGATGTTGGAAATGATGTTAAATAGGTGCTTTATCCTGTATCAAAGGCATATTTGAGCTAGCTTTGATTTAACAGGTTCTTAGTTAATATGAGTATGGTTTATGCGAATCTTTCTATAGCGTGATATAAATGGAGATTGGTACCACCATAAACTTGCTGGACATGTTAGAAATTAAGGCTTATTAAGTAGAAACCTTGTGGTCCTTCTGATCATGAACATATAGATTTTCAATCATGGATGCTGGGAGTATATTTGTTATCTTCTCATCATTGCTTTTAGTCAAATTGGCAACTCTTCCAGTACAAGGATACTTTATTTTAAGGATACAAGAATGGTTGTGCGTGTATACATGTGTCCATACATACAATGATCATATTGATAAACAGAGACAAAGGTATAATACCATACACATAGTTGAACAAGTGCACACATACTTGCATACATGTTCATGTTAAGAAATCAGTGCTGCTTATATTTGCTAAGTTGGGAAATTGATGTTGCAATTATGATACATCTGATTTGGTTACTTCCTATAAGCGACGTCAGAATAATAGTCTTCAATTGGATCATCTTTGTAAGATTTTCAACATTAATGGACAATTTGATCCATTTTATCAGGAGTTTTAATGTATTTAATGAGTACTTCCTTCGATACAGTATATGAGCATGCCTAGAAGCTGGGCATCCTAGGGCACGAAGAAACCCTACCTAGTAGCAATTGCACGTTCCAAACAACGTTTTGAAAGGAGCTTGCACACACATTTGTTGCCAAATGTGCTGATGCTGTCTCTCGACTGATGGAAACATGACGCTTGTTTACAAGACCAACTGACTCAATCAATACATTAACAAGCCAATGATAATTGATTCTTAATTAATTTACAGGAACCTAAACTGGTGAAGACTCAATTTACTAGGTCCAAGGACAAAATAGGGTGGTTTCTCGAATAAGGAAATAAGAAAAATCAGGGTGAATCTAACTATTAATTATCACAATTTTATCTATTCGCTACCATTTTGTAGACCTCGTCCTTTTGATATTCATGATTTTTCTTCAGACTTTTACTCAACAATATATTCTAATGATGAAGACTGACATGAGATTTTATCTTAATTAACTACATTGATGTCTTCGTTGAAACAACAATGAACTTTGGATGGCCCACGTGTCAGCTTCTATTAAATATGTACCAGTCTGAAGAACACTTTTACAGTTATATTATTGTGTCGTTTTTCTAATTAATCTCTGGAAGAATTTGTCATTCTCACATTTTCATTATGTGGTTCCATTGAGGATTTGGCTTCATGGTGTAGTGATGAAATCAGTTTCTTTAAGTAGAATTCCACGCTTGTCACCTTATGTGCAACCATTTTGCTAATGAAGTTGTCATTCAAAAGAAATCTTTGGACTTCCAACATTTTTTGAGATGGGTATGATTCATTTTTGTGTATCATGGATCTCTTCTCTGTGCTGATGAGTTGCGTCTTGGTCGAACAAAGTTTCATGTAATAAATAATACCATTCTAACTATACCAAATTAATCTAAGGTCAAATTTCCTATCTGCTGCAATCTCATTGCTCTAGAGATTGTGCAATGTTTGAGACTAGATTATCCAATACATTTTGGATTGATCTGGCTCACTAAATTTAGTAAACAACAGCGAACTATATCTCTGGTAAAACTCCATTTCTACATAAAGATTGTTTTTGAAGGTTTTATTTCGGTTTCTAGCAGTAGAACGATAGAAGACAGAAGAGAGTATTAAGGGGACTAGAGTAAAGAATTTACGAGAAAAAGATTTAACATTGGCTGCTGTCTTGGAGTTGCTCAAGTAAAATAGGATCTCAGATTTGATGTCAGTTGCTATATTTTTGAGTTTTAACAATTTATATGTAACTTTTATGTTTGTTAGCACCCTTATTTATCATGCTATCCTTCAAATGTTGATAATGAAATTTAATTAAGAATGTCTTTTGATTTCGCCATATTCAAGGAAGATTCAGTTTCAGAAAGTATGACGAGTATAGGTGCAAATCCTAGTCACTTGATTTCTGTTTTCTTAGCCTTGCTTAGTAGTTTCTGTGGCCTAAACTTAATAGAATGACTTTCTCTACTCTAGAAGCAGAAACTACTCTTGAAGCAGAAGCTGAATAGATTGATGCTTCTGTTATGGGCTTGTGGACTTCCAAAAGCAGAAGCTCAAGCTTGATGCTTCTGTTTCTAGCTTTAGAAAGGTGCTGGGGAAGATAATTAAAAAGGGTATTGGCTTAGCCAATAGTGTGCTCAAATAATACATCTTCAAAAGCTTTTGTCAGGCCACATGCCTCTTTAGCTACCTTAAACTATTCCATTTTCACAATAAGATATGTTTTTGCATTCATATCACGTAAATCTTATGTATAAGATGTCAGAATATAAAACAAACGACACTCAGAATTTAGTTTGATCAATACATATTTTACAGTTCATTGCACTCCTTACGGTGCAGACTGGATTAAGATATTTTTCTGCAGCATCTCTTACTCTTTCATTCTGCTAAAAGTTATTAATTTAAAAGCTTTACTATGCTAGGAACTGCTTTAATAAGATCAATCATTTTCCCACCTTATTTCACCTATCTGACAAATTGATGGGTTTTAACTCTGAAATTAAAATGCTCTAGTACTAAAACAATTAGTCTATTTATATATGATAGAGACGAAGGATTTACCGTGCCGTATCGTGCCAACAAGATATCAGCACGATACAGTTCCCGTACCGATTGCACAGCTCAAAACTCTCTTTTCTTTAAATCAGGAAGTAATTTTCTCAATAAGTTCAAAAGACTTGATAAAAATATATAATAAGCAATTACAATATTTTGTTGCTAAAGAAAATAAATGTTTCATACAATTATGTGCCGGCACGCATGTATTTTTTGTGTCCAGCACGCATCGGCACGGTCCAGCACGCACCTGTTCCGTACCATGCCGGCAAGTTTTCGGCACGATCCTGTGCCACAACACTTAAATCCTTGATAGAGACTATAACATCACAGATTGAAATAAGTTATTGGTGTATTTGATAATATACTACAACCATTAAGGTGTATATCAAATAGAGCACAAAGGCAAATGGAATAAGAATTTAGTGCTGGTTACATATGTTGGAAAAAGATAATAAGGAACACGAAGATGATATGTATTTGTTTGTGAAGTTCTCATTGTGGGTTAATATGCATTTGTGAACTGATTTGCATGTTTCCTTGATTCTGGTTGTGCTGATTATGTCATCAGCACCTGTCATGCTGTATAACAGTGTTCTCATACTCTATACTCAATATAGGTTAGTATGCATAGTGAACTTATCATAAGTTTTGTAAAGTATGAGTCCTTGCGATGAATGCATAAGCTTATAGGCGAAGCTGCTTCTATTTAATTATTACGATGGATTGCACTAAGATTCTGGCAGTGAAGGCTCTTTTTGCCCCAGGAGAGGAGGCCTTATTATAGCTTGATGCTGTTTTGTAAAGTTATCCGCAGCACTATAGTAGTTTCCCCTCTCATGGTCATTGCAATATTTTCTGAGATTTTCCTTTGAAATCCTTGTCCACAATCCAAAGATAGTTTTAGTAGGGTATTTATACTTCTTGGTAGTTATGGCGTTTGTAGAATTTTCATTGGTCTCAATATTTTTATAATGATGCTGGAATGTGTTGAAAGATTGAACGTTTTTAGTGGGCGCTCATAGACTCTCCTTCTTTCTTTACTTCCTAGATCAGCTTTCTAGTAGCAGCCACTTTTCTTTACTTTCTAGTTAAGTCTTTTATAATGCCTCATGGTTTTGTAGTATTCCTTCTATATATCAAGTACTATTCTCACTAGTAGCTTATGCAGTAGTTCAGTAAGATGTTTCTGATGACTTGATTTAGGGAAATTTCCAATGACTATAAAGCCACCAAGTGTATCTGGTTCTCTGGGATTATAGTGATACTTTAACTGTTATTTTGACAGGCACAATTTGGTCCCCACAAGGCGTCTTTCTACTCTCGTCATGCTGTCGAGTTTGCATATGCTATAGATTAATGCTATTCTAAATTTCGCTCGAGTTGTCTCTTAACTATCTTATCGCTTGTTTCCACCAATTGCTAGTTCATATTTAGCTTGTTACCGATTGGCGATTGGTCCAAACCTGGCTTACCCTTCTTATTTGTTCTGACTATTCTCTTCATTTTTTTTTTATTTTTAAGACTTCCTTTTTTCTCTCTTGATCTATCTCTAATTTCTTAACACTTCAGTCTAAATTTTTGCATTTAATTGGGCAGGTAAGGCTATTTTTATCCGAGGATGCTCCTATTTTTTCTGCTCTGGGATCCCAAGACCATCTTCAAGCGAAGGGTTCATGGCCATCGCATCCGACAGGCTTGGACTCGGATGATTCTCTACCTCCTGGTTTTGAGGCCCCTCATCCTTTGTACCAGTTCAAGATCGATCTCTCGCAAATTCCTATAATCAAGTGGAACAGCCCTCCTAGTGTAAGCTTTTTATTTTTATTTTGGGGCAATTGCTTATATACCCCTGAAAAGTTCCCGACTTTCTGATTTACCCCTCTTACGAGGCTAATGTTGAAAATACCTTTTTTACGTTCCAACCTATTTCCAATATACTCCTAGAGTTAAATTCTGTTAGTGAACGGTTAGCAATAGCCGTTATTTCTGTAAAATTATTATTTTGCCCTTTCAAATATACTCTTCTACTATAATCAATTTTTCTTATTTGCTCTCAAGTCAGGGACAAAAGAAGTATATTGATTTTTGGTCTTTTCAAATATACCCTTCTACCATCACCAACTTTTCTTATTTGCCCTTAAGTTAAGGAAAAAAGAGGTATTTTGATTTTTTTAAACTCTGGTAGACGTTTAACCCAAGTTAACTTAACGGGTGGTAATTGCAGGGATATTTTTGAATAACGGAGGAACGTACGAGGGGTATATTGGAAAGAAAAAAAAAGTAGGGGCAAATGAGATATTTTCTAAGTTTTGAGGGATATATAGGCAATTATTCCTTTTATTTTATAGTATGGCCCTCTCAAGTTAGCTGAAAGTTCAATTCACTCTGGAGTTAAGTTGGCCTTCAGCTGCTGTTGATTGTAACCTCCCTTGGTTAATTGCAGGTAGTTTTGAATCCTCAATGGTCTGTGGTTGCTGGAGAAGAAAGTGAGGAAGTGTCGGCAGAGGCGCACAGAGAATTAGCGGTGCTGGAAGCAATTTATCCCCGCCAATCTAGCATCCCTCCAAAGTAAAGCTTTCTTGCTTTGCCGCATCTGTGATATCTTTTGTCCATTCTGCTATCGTGATTCTATATTCTTACATATGAATTTTTTTTTTTTTTTTTATATTCCTGCCCAGTCCTTGCGTTTCTCCGGAGGTACGAGACTCCTCCCATGATGACTCCCAAACTCCTCTAGTCCCTATCACTGCAATCGAAGATGAAGATGCATTTGAACAATTGGAGACCTCGCTATCTGTCGATGGATCCAACACAGTCCAACGGCCTGCTGTTCACAATACTCCTGAAGCAAGAACACCATCTAGTAGTTTACCAGATCCAACACGGTTGATAATGGAGCATTTGCAACAGAAAGCGGCCACTTCTGCACTTGGCGGTGAAAAGCCGGCGGTCAACGGCGCTCAACTGGCCACCGAACCTGATGTGGCTGCTGCAGCTTCTGCTGCGTTCACGGCTATAATGAGGAGCAACGAGCAGGGCAGCTTGATCGACCAAGATCTGCTCATCAAGATCCTCAGTGACCCTGCTTTGGTACAGAAGCTGCTCGCCGAGTACGGAGCGAATAACAAGCAGCAGCAGCCACAAGTGGCTCCTTTGTCTTTGGCACTGCCGCCGCCACCTCGCCCTCCCCCTCCCCCTCCCCCTCCTCAAATCCATGCTGCATCTTCCACCATCTGCTCGGCCACACCACCGGCCTCGCACTTGTATCCGGTGCCTAGTGCAATGCCGTCCTCAGCAATGGTGCTGCCGCCACCGGTGAATCGACAGATGTCTCCGAGTGCTGCTGCTGTCATTCCAGTCGCAGCCAATTCTTCGCCGAGCGTCCCTCTTCCGGTGAAGGATGTGAACTACTACAAGAGCTTGATCCTGCAGCATGGCGGGGACAAGCAAGAAGCTTTTGTGCCGAATACAGCGCAGTTCGGAAGTTACAGTGATAGTTCTTCGATAGGTAAAGTTGATATAGATTCGGTCAGGAATGTCGGGTCTAGACAGCAACGAGATGGGAAGAACAGAATCCCAAAGCCTTGTGTTTTCTTCAACAGCCCAAGAGGGTGTCGGCACGGCGCGAGCTGCTTGTACCTGCATGATACGTCGTCGACCGTGCCGCAGCGGAACGAGAGTTCCAAGGGGCCAAAGAGAATGAAAGTGGATAGAGGAATTGCTGACAGGAGTGGATGAGCTTTGCTCCTTGCTCTTCTCTCTTTCTCCCTTCATTTTTACTTTTATTTTTATTTATTTTGGCTCCTCCATGTTCATTCATCTTTTGCAGTACATATCACTCATCCCTTCTGTTTCGTCGAAGTCCGAGTTTGTTCTTGTAGTTTTGTTTTTCTCCTTTATTTTATCTGAGGTAGATTTTACCATGCAAAGAAAGGAAATGTATTTCTTTTTTACTTCTTTCTCGCTCTCTTCTCAATTTATTTAATTACTTCGCGCCTGCTTGTCGGCCTTCGACCTTATTGAATGGCTTTAGGGCCTTGGTCGCGTTGGTATATTCGCAGACGCAAAGCGAGTTCTATTGATCGGCAAAGCTTATGGAAAAAGTGCAGCATCCCATGACGAAACCAAATAGCTACTACGGCACGAATCTGAAACTTTGGAGCTATCAATTAATGGGATCACATATAACTAAGTGGGTGTTTGGCTTACTTTTTGAAAAGTGATTTTGGATCTAAAAGTGATTTTCGGCTCAATAGAATGTTTGGCAACTTTATTTCCAAAATCTGATTCTGATTTCTAATTAGTTTTCTGATTTTTGAGGTCAAAAATCAGAAGCAGCTAAAACTTACTTTTTAAAATCTGATTCTCATTATGAACTCATTTTAAAATTTTATTTTTATTTAGATTCAATATGGCCAATTCGCATAAAAATTCCATCGGTTTTGAGATTTTGCAAAAGTAGGCTGCTCTTTTTTGCCTTTACAGATTCGGTCTAGATTTTCGCAACCGGACGAAACTGCCCTTCCTCCGCCTCCCTCGTACCTCCTCAGATACGTATAATATACTGTATGGCTCCCTACGGCGGGCATTAAATGCCTGCTGTCGCGGTTTACGCTATCAGATTTTTTTGGAATTCAAACCAAATCGCTCCATGCTATTCGTCAGGCTCGTTGTTTGCTGTTAGGATTTTTCAAAACAAATATTTCAAAGCTATATTTAGAAGAAAATGCATGCAAGAAGCTGGACAAGTGGTGCAATGCCATAACAAACGGTGCAACAAAATTTCAAACAATGCAGTACGCCACTCATACTAGTGCAACTCTTGCTCCAGACAGTGCAACGGAGGGTCAACCAGTGCAATACGCCACTCCCCCGTCATTCTTCTTGAGCTCTCCCCACGAGAACTCAGTCGTCTCGTGCTGCTTTTTCATCTTTCTATACCCCTCCTACTCTATGCTGCTGTCCTTCTTCATCTTCTTTTTTGTCATTCGTCTGCCAGTTTATTACCATGCTCTTCACCGCTTTTGCTGTTTGCAAGAGAGCAGAGGAAGAAGGACAACGCCGGGGTAGGAAGGAAAGGAGGAGGACAGTGCCATCCGGCTCTACTTGTCTTTCTTGTTCGTCTCGTCTCGACCTCTCTTCTGCTTCGTCCCTTCTTCGTCTCCCCCTCTTCCCTTAGGTTAAAAGGAGAAACTTAATATTAAAGAACTACCACACGGAACACAAGTAGTGTAACATAGTGCAATAAAAACTTAATTAGTGCATTATTCCCACAACATAGTGCGACCCGCAGACTTACTAGTGCAACGATCGCTCTAAATAGTGCACGCGTGATCAACCAGTGCAACTCGGCTCTCCTCCTCACTCCTCGTCCCATGCTCGCTTGTGCTTCATCCCATGCTGCTTCTTCTTCTTCTTCCTATACCCCTCATGCTGTGCACTTGAAGATGTTGACAATAAAACGAGTTATTCAACATCACCGCAAACAGTGCACCGAAAACTAAAAGTGCATTTTCCCACAACATGGGATCAACCAGTCAATACGGCACTCAATCATCATTCTTCTTCCGCTCGTCCCAGGTTCCCATCTGCTTCGTCACCTGTTGTTTCTTCTTCATCCTAAATCCCTCCTCCCCCATGCCGCTGTAGGAGATTTGAACATTGTAATGTGTACAATATGGTTGACAAGTGTGAAACATCTCAAAGAATGCGAGCGAGAGGGGCGAGGGAGAGGGCGATTGTGATTGCGAGGGAGAGGGCCCGCTAGCGGAAAAAATTGCAGAGGGTAGAAAAAAAACAAGACGAATAAAATTAAAAGAAAATTGCACTCTTTAAAATTGTTTGAGTGAAAGTTACACTGTTTGAGACAAAAATTGCACTCTTTAAAACTATTTTAGACTACGTTACATCATATAAGACAGAAGTTACAAACAAGACCATGTTTAACTACAAAACAAGGGAAAGAAACTGCACTTAAACAGATATAAGGAAGAACAGAAATCCATCTGAGCTTGTTTGCAATCAAGATGGAATCCTGAGCGTAGGGTGACGCTCCCCTTCATCGTGGTGGTGAAGGTGACGAAGGGCGTTCCCCGTAAATGCAAGCACAGTGGCGTCGACGGACGAAGGTCGAGCAGTGTCCGCGGCAGAAAGGGAGAGAGGAGAAGCAGGGGTTGAGGACGAGAAGGCTCTTGGGAAGGAGAAGATCGAGCAGTTCGGCTCAAATATCTTGAGCGCTTCATTTGCTGCGAGCCCTTTGGACCTTCCCTCTACCTGGTTCGGAAACATTCCCGAAAATTTGTAAAAGCAAGAACAATCAAATACAGCAAAAAATTTCCTACTTGGTAGAGAAGAGGGCCAAAGGGCTCGCAGTAAATGAAGCACTCGAGACGGTGGGAGTCGATCTTAACGTCGATCTGCTTGATCTTTCCCTTCCCAAGAGCCTCCTCCTCCTTGACCCCTCCTTCTTCTCCCTCCTCTTCCGACGCGATCGCCGCCGCCGCCGCCGCCGACGACGACAATGACCTTCGTCCGCCGCTGCCGCTGCCTCTGCGCTTGCCTTTACGGGAAACGCCCTTCTTCGCCTTCACCTCCTCGACGAAAGAGAGCATCGCCCTGCGAACATGATTGCAAATAGGTGGAATCCATTTATACGTGAAGAAGACTCACGGCTTAGTTGAAACTTTGTTTTAAACAGTGCAACATCAGTCTTAAAAGATGTAAGTTCCGTCTTACAAGGTGCAACATAGTCTCAAATAGCTTAAAATAGTGCAACGTTCATTCTAAGGGTGCAATTTTCGTCTCAAACTGTTTAAAGTTTGCTTTAAAATTTCAACAATCGCCCAAATATTGTAATTTTTGTCTCAAACATGCATGCATCATGCAGGCAACTAGTGCAAATTATGCTTTGAAGAGTGCAATTTTGTCTGTAGTAGTGCAACGACATACATGTGAAGAACTCTTCAGAAAATACGAAAAATACCCTTGTTATCCTTGGGTTCTGTCCCCGCGGCTTTTCCTTCCTGAGGAAAAAGGCTTTGACATTTCCCGTCTGATGCAACAACATATCACGAGAACTCTGCATAATCGTAATGATATTGCTGCTTGCTGTTATGGTCTTATTTGAAAAAAGAAAAAGAAAAGTCTGGAGCTAATATCCATAAAATAATGCCATACATCAAAGTCAACAATTGGTGGAATGTTACTCTAAATGGTGTAATACAACTTCAAAGAGTACAGTGATCCGACCAAGTAGTGCAACTGACGCAGAGTTGTAGCAACGCCGGCCGCCGTCTCTTCTCTATCTATTACCATCTCAGCTCGTTTTTATTTATTCGAATGTTTTTTGGCGCGAACGAACCTACTGTTTCCCGCCGTTAATAAAATTTGCCAACTCATCTAATCGAACAGAGTCATGATAGATTATATATGTATACACGAGTGCTATTCTACTATTTTCAGCTAACTTTCTTACTTCCACCTCATGGAGAACGTAGGATTCCCAGTGCACTGTCATTTTAATAGATTCTTCAGCAAGATGGACGAAACATCAAGTATGTAGGATGGTCCTGCCGGCTCGCTTTCATTGGTGAAGGGGAGAGCTTTAACGCCTTGCAAGGGCAGTTCTTCAAATTCATGAACACTTCCAAGGATCGCTGTAACATTCGAATTAAGTTTAGCTATGGTGAAATACAAACAACTTTATCGATATTGTAGAAGACAATGATGTCCGAAACATATCGAAATTGTGTAAAGGCCACACATTTCTGATGGAGTTGTATGCCATGAGGATCATCATTGAGAGCGAGGTTCCTATATGTGAGCCTGACGAGATAGATGAGGCGCTAACCAATGAACGGCTAGAAATATTGATAAGCAGCCGGGCTGCAGATGCATGCTCGCCTAATCTAACAAATGTTGACCTAGTTGGATCATATGTTGCACCTTTTTAAAACTTTTTGCACTATTACACAGTATATAATCCCCTGCTCATATGACAAATTGCTCAATTTCGATTTGTTTGATTCATTAAATAATTTAAGTTGTACCATTTACTTTGCACATGAACTGCAGAACCTGTCATCCTATTATCATCGACGACGCGGCAAATGATGATGGTTGTATTTGTATTGTTTGTCACGCCCCGCCGTGTCTTAGCACCAAGTAGGTGGAAGGACAAAACGCACGGGCGCATGACCCAGATCCGCCGAACGGACAGAGTTTCCCCTGTACGTCCAAGGCGTCACAACTAGTACAATTCAAGAAGGTTCCAAACAGGAACATAATTTATACATAGATTGCATAAGGAAAGCATCATAAATTACTATGCTATTACAAGCATTCGCAATACAACCACATATTATATTTTTGTGTCTTTGTTCTTTCTTTCCAAATACAATCGAATTATTATTACATTTCCATTCATTCGAATACCCCTAAAGTACGCAGTAGAGGGTACTTCTATTCTGGTCACAGTGGTAGGACGCTAACTACTGAGTTACGCCCTTCCCTCGCGCCGCCGCGCCGCTCACGTGAGGACCTGAAAAATAGTGGGATGAGAACTATATAAAATAGTTCCCAGTGGGTAAGGCCACCCAAGAGAGAAGCTCGACCCACCAGGTCCAAAGAAACACCATATGCATAAGTTAGATCACAAATAACTATGCAAGAAATATTTACATGCTTGTAATACAAATAAACATAAAGGATGCAACCAAATAAAATGTTAACTTTTATTCTCTCCTAGGTTCATCCTATCTTCCACATTGACTAAGTTCAACTACTTGTCGAATACTTATGGTTTCGGAATCGCCGTCTCACCATAATGGTTCCAACATCCTAGGAATGAAATCTTCACCTCCGTGTTCGGGTAGCGAACTCGTCGCATACCCGGGATAGCGAACTCATCGCATACCCCATCTCAACACCGCCAACTCATGGCATAGGTAGCGAACTCGTCGCATACCCGGGATAGCAACCTCGTCGCACATCCCGTGTCAACACCGCCAACTTATGGCATAGGTAGCGAACTCGTCGCATACCCGGGATAGCAAAATCGTCGCACATCCCGTGTCAACACCGCCAACTCATGGCATGGTAGCGAAATCGTCGCCTACCCGGGATAGCAAAATCGTCGCACATTCCGTTTCAACACCGCCAACTCATGGCATAGGTAGCGAACTCGTCGCATACCCGGGATAGCAAAATCGTCGCACATCCCGTTTCAACACCGCCAACTCATGGCATAGGTAGCGAACTCGTCGCATACCCGGGATAGCAACCTCGTCGCACATCCCGTTTCACATTTTACACTTGCCAACCTAAGTCTCATCACCTTAGGTTCAAGTCACTAAGTCTCACCTATGTTCAATGACACTAGGTTTACTTTACATTCTCAACCTAGGTTCCATGACGCTAGGTTCCAATCTCATGTCCAACCTATGTTCAATAACACTAGGTTCCATTCTCATGTCCAACCTATGTTCAATAACACTAGGTTCCATTCTCACATGTTCCAACCTATGTTCAATAACATTAGGTTTCAATCTCATGTCCAACCCATGTTCAATGACACTAGGTTCCATTCTCACATGTTCCAACCTATGTTCAATAACACTAGGTTCCATTCTCACATGTTCCAACCTATGTTTAATAACACTAGGTTCTATTCTCACATGTTCCAACTTATGTTCAATAACACTAGGTTCTATTCTCACATGTTCCAACCTATGTTTAATAACACTAGGTTCCATTCTCACATGTTCCAACCTATATTCAATAACACTAGGTTCTATTCTCACATGTTCCAACCTATGTTCAATAACACTAGGTTCCATTCTCACATGTTCCAACCTATGTTCAATAACACTAGGTTCTATTCTCACATGTTCCAACCTATGTTCAATAACACTAGGTTCCATTCTCACATGTTCCAACCTATGTTCAATAACACTAGGTTCTATTCTCACATGTTCCAACCTATGTTCAATAACATTAGGTTCCATTCTCACATGTTCCAACCTATGTTCAATAACATTAGGTTCTATTCTCACATGTTCCAACCTATGTTCAATAACACTAAGTTCTATTCTCACATGTTCCAACCTATGTTCAATAACACTAGGTTCCAATCATACATGCAACCATGCAACAAGTATAGATAATTGAATTATACTTGAATTCTATATCATGCAATAGGAGCTCATTGCTCTACCTATCATGACTTTTACCTTTGCCAACATGCAAGTTCTAGGATTCACAACACATACCATTTTATCTTTAAATAGATATTTACCCTAGACATGGAAGTGACCTAATCACTTCGGTAAACACAAACCCACCTTACACTCTTCCGATTGCTCGTAGACACTTGCAATCGGGCTCTTTTCCTTGGCCTCAAGCTTGGTCTTCAAGCTCCTAGCCCTAACACACATGAAGGATTCGTTAATCCGAGTCGAACTCATAACGATCTCATCTCTTGGAATCACTCAAAATGGAGTTGTCCCACATGTTCTACTAACCCCCAACTAGGGTTCTAAAGGGTTAAAATATTTTTAAAACCCTCCACAAGAAAATTCCTCTTTTAACCTAGGGTTTTCCAAAACTCATGGCGAAACCCAAAATCTCTTGCTAATCTCTACAATTTGTAGTCTAGATTAGCCAAGGATCTCCAAAATCTCATTTCCTAGTCTCAAATCCGAAACCCTAACTACCAAATCCAAGAACTCACCTCGGATCCGCGAGCTCACCAAGCCACCATGCATGCACGAGCTCGATTCTTCACTCCTCCAAGCTTTCCAAGCTTGATCTCCACCAAGATCTCCAATTTGGAGGAGAAGAAGAAGAAGTGGTAGTGAGAGAGAGGAGTTTCTCTCTCCCTGTGTGTGTGTACATTTTCAGAGGAAAAAGGGGAAGGGTTCCCCTTTATGTAAGCCCTCCTCAGTGAAATTACCAAATTACCCTTCGAAATCAGCATTCTGCACACTGTATTCCGGTATACGGGTTGGCGTACCGGTATACCACGAGGAATTCCGCAGAACCCGAGAGCTGGATTTTCGGATTCTGCCATTGCATTCCGGTATAACACATCGCATACCGGTACTAATCACTTCAGTACCGGTATGTATTCCTCATACCGGAATCCCACTGCAGACTTCACAAGTTCGGTAGTTTTAACTTTTCGAAGTCCGTTTTCGCGCCTCATTTGCACCGAAAACACTTCGCACGAGTCCCAAACTTGGCCGGAGCCTCACATATAGCCTCTCATGCTATTTTTCCACCGGAACTCCATAATTTGTAGAAGTTCGGTGTACTACAGTGTTGATCTAAAAGATGAGATGGATTGCGACAATAGACTCCATATTGTCGCATCCTCGTCTATCCACTATCATTGAACGCACAAGGCCCTGGATGTTGTCCCGTTGAGCCAATCTGAAGTAGTGGACTCCCCGACGGTTGAATTCGACAACGAAGAGTTCGAGGAAGATATCGTAGTCAACTACGCTACGTCGGAGGCTGTTGGATCCGTCGTAGATGTAGATGATACTCATGAGGGCCAAATTTATAATTCGCAAGCGGACTTCAAGAGAGCTCTCAAAAGCTATGCCATGAAAAGAGGTTTCGAGTATGCCCCCACAAAGTGTAACGACATTAAAATAACAGCGATATGCATTGTCGAAGATTGCCCATGGAGAATCAAGGCGCGTCTCTTACCAGCACTTAATCAGTGGTGGGTGAAGAATTTTGTTTCCAAATATAGCTGTAGTCGGACAATAAGAGGTACGGGGCATAGAAATTCTGATGAGAATTTTATCGCCTCTATAATTCGGGAGCAGGTGATGGTGAACGAGAAATACATGCTGAAAGTGAAACAAACCGAGATTCAACGAACGTATGGTGCAAAAATATTTTATTGAAAAGATTATCGGCCCAAAGAAAGGGTCGTTCAGTTGATTCGAGGAGATTTCGAGGGATCGTTCGCTGCACTCCCGTCGTACATGCGAGAGCCGAAGATGGGTGATGCAGATGCTTGTGTACAGCTAGAATATCACGACGAAGTATGGTTCCACCGGTTCTTTTGGGCATTTGGGGCATCAATTTGTGCTTTCCAGAAGCATTGTAGGCTGCTTGTTGGACTCGATGGTGTGTAGTTGCACCAATATGCTAATAAGTCACACTGGTATATCGTAAAGTTGCACTATTTTATAAAAGCTTGTCCTGAAAGAAATAATTTTGCACAATTTTGAACTAATGTACACTCTTTGTCTTACGTTCCAGGTATTTTCCTAACTGGTAAGTATAAAGGGGCTCTACTGACTACATCATGTATCGATAGAAAGAACTGTATTCCGCCATTAGCGTGGGCAGTGGTGGAAGGTAAAAATCGTTTTTCCTGGCAATGGTTTCTCGAGCGGATGCGTGAAAGAATCGTTGCTATTTTTGAGGTCCATGAAACAAACAACATACTTACTTTATTTTCGACAGATAGAAGAGGCTTATAGAAGCTGTAGGTGATGTTTTTCTAGATACAACCCATGGTTATTGCATGTATCATCTGTCCACGAATCTCCCCTATGCCCCAAAAAATACCCCAGCTTGGAGAAGATTTTGGCTTGCAGCACGTGCTTACTGTTGGTGGGCTATAAATTATATTAAAGGAACTACAAAGTATTTAAAACTAGAACAACCAAATTATTTAAATATGACTAAACTTAAGTACGCAAGAATTTAGTACAATTACAATACAATTTGATCCACACAAACAACAAATTACATGCCCTCTATTTATTGAGCATGAAATGACACAACGTTTCATGAAAATAAACATCCCTACACTAAAGGACATAATCCTAAACTAAAAGACATAACCTTATAATGGGACATATCCTTTCATAAGGTACACATCCTATCAACAAAAGAAATAAATAATAAACTAATAAACAAGCTTATCATCTAACATTCCCCTTTAAGCTTATTTACGCATAACTTTCGTCATCCTCTTCGATTGGGTCTTTATAATCTTGGAGTGTTTCCTGTAATGCTATCTTGTCTGAAATTAGACTTCTAATCTTGGAGGCCTGCTCGTTGATTGCGTTCTTCAGAGATTTGTTTTTCATAATCAGTGCCATAATTTTCTTCTTTAAGAAAATATTTGCTTTCTCCAAATTATTTGTAAGTTTATCTAAATAAATATTTCTTTGATCAAGAGAAAGCATACCCGTAGTACTCATGAAAGCAAAGTGCGCCACATCCTGTTCCGCTTCCTTCTTTGTCTTTCTTTTATCTCCCATGTAATTTGAATTTTTGAATTCAATAAACGAATACAATTTTGGAACATAAATAGGTCTCTGTTGATAAGTGCGATATTGTGGTAGCAGTAACTTCATCTTCTAACAGTATTCTTAAAGTAGATTTTTGTAGGACACCCTTACTATTACCTTATTCTCCATTTTTCTCTTTTCCTTTTTTATTATCAACTTGTTAAAACAAATTCAACTCTCAATACAATGTAAAATTATATAGGCATGAAGAGACACCCATAATCAAGAGACACACCCTGTGTCCCAATTTTTATCAAGAGACATATGTAACTACTTGCAACTGTTCAAAAAAAAATCCACCAATCAGCACCTTCATGTAGGGCTGGCAAATGAGCGAGCCGGCTCGTGTTCGACTCGCGTTCGGCTCGATATTCGGCTCGCTCGAGCTCGACTCGAAATTAAATGAGCCGAGCTTGAACAGAAAAAGAAGCTTGAAATTTATTTCAAACCGAGCTTGAGCATTACTGGGCTCGCTCGAATTAGGCTCGAAAAGCTCGAATATATATATAGTCCGGCTATCATATTATTGATAGTATCAAACGCTTGGTGTTATCGAGTTTTCCGCCGTTAGATCTACCATTTTGACCATTTCCACCCGTTAGATCATACTATTCAACCAATTACTCACTCAACCCTAGAAAATCACTATCATCCTAACCGCACATCACTTCATCCAAGGACCGAAAATCTAATAGCACCAAGTGCTTGGTACTATTATCTAATAGCCTAATTAGGCTACTGTACTCTACTATACTATTAATAGTATGTAGCCTAATTAGGCTATTAGATAATAGTACCAAGCATTTGGTGCTATTAGCCTCGGACGAAGAGATGTGCCGTTAGGATGATAGTGGTCTCATAGGGTTGAGTATGTGGTTGGTTGAATAGTATGATTTAACAGGTGGAAAATGATCAAAAAGGTAGATCTAACGGCGAAAAATTTGATAGCACAAAGTGCTAGATACTATCGATAGCATAGTAGCTGAACTCTATGTTAATTATATATAATAATATATATTATATATTTTAATTATATGTGTATAGATTTAGGTTATTGGGTATATTTGCTGGCCCACAAAACCAAACTAACAAAATTCTACTCTAATTGCTCTCTCCCTCTCTCTTTCACTTGCTCGCAGAGTTGCTTCCCCTAATTTTTTTTTTAATATTATAATACCGCATTTCATGCATTCATTTTGTATGTTGAACTATTAGACATTTTTTGTATCAAATTTTAGATAATGTTTTATAAAAATTGAACTATAGATTGTATGATGTTAAGAATTTCAAGCGGCTCGTTTAGCGCTCGAGCTCGCTCGACTCGAAATTAGGCTCGCTCGAGCTTGGCTCGAATTAATTTTAAGCCGAGCTTGAGCCTAAATTTAGGCTCGAAATGTAACGACCCGACCCGCTAGCAACAATAACTCGTCGGGCCCAAACCACTGGCCCAAAATGCTTAAGCCCAGTTATTATTACTAGCGTGCGAGTCTCATATAAACCGATCGAAATCAGTATCCCATCCGATGTGGGACTATTTGGGGCGTTACAAACTCCCCATGTTTAGACCCTGACGTCCTCGTCGGGTCCAAACCAGATCACAGACAGACGGACCAGGACCAGAATTACCGGGCGATGTGAGATTCTAGAGGTGGCTCCTACGGGTTCAAGAGGTGGCTCCCACCAAATCAGTTGGTGTAGCACTTTGTCCCGCATAGCACTTAGCTCTCACATTTTCGGCCGGTTTTCAGCTCTGATACCAATTGTAACGACCCGACCCGCTAGCAACAATAACTCGTTGGGCCCAAACCACTGGCCCAAAATGTTTAAGCCCAGTTATTATTACTAGCGTGCGAGTCTCATATAAACCTATCGAAATCAGTATCCCATCCGATGTGGGACTATTTGGGGCGTTACACGAAATTAATTTCAAGCCAAGCTTGAGCTGAGGTAAGCTCGCTCGAGCTCGGCTTGTTTCCACCCCTACCTTCATGGATGCACCGTACAATACTTCGAAGTACGCACAATTCAATCGCACTAATTAACTACTTTCACTTGTGCACCGGTCAACACTTCCAAATATGCACCGATCAACACCTCCAAGTAGGCACCGTTCATTTTGCACTAACTACTTTAACTTGCACCGATCAACACCAATTTACGCCGGTCAATACTATAACAATACTAACTTACATTGGTCAACACAGAAAATTAATTAACACATCTTTTGGCCATTCTATTTATTTTTTCTTTTGAACCGTTTTAATTTTTACCACTTCGAATTTCAAGTTTTTCTCTAATTTTTGAAAGACTTCTGACTCTAATGGCTTAGTAAAAATATCTGCCATCTGATTCTCGGAGTTGTAATGAATTAGTTCAACTTGCCCTTTCTTTACTTCTTCACGAATAAAATGATATCTTGAGTCTATATGTTTAGTTCTTCCATGATTCATTGGATTTTTAGATAACTCGATTGTTGATTTACTATCGATAAATATCGAGGTAGGAGAATTTTGAGTATAAGCTAATTCTTATAATAACGTTTCTTAACCATATTACTTCATAAACACCAGATGCCGCAGCAACATATTCTGCTTCACATGTTGATAAGACTACAATTTGCTGTTTCTTTGAACTTCATGTGAAAGCTGTAGAACCCATAAAGAAAACTTATCCCGTAGTGCTTTTTCTTTTGTCTTGATCTCCAGCCCAATCCTTATCTGTATATCCAATTAATTTCAACTCTTTTGGATTTGTATAATATAACCGATGATCAATGGTACCATTTATATATCTCAAAATCCGTTTTGCAACTTGCCAGTGCGATCCATTGGATTTTCCATATATCGGCTGATTAATCCGACTCCATACATGATATCTGGTCTACTCAGTATTAAATAGTGAAGACTTCCTACTAGGCTTTTGAATAGAGTTGAATTAATTTTATTTGCTGTATCACTTTGCTGAGTTTTGTTCGACGAGCAATCAGTGTGTTAATTTCTTTACTATTTTTTATTTTAAATTTCTTCAAAATATTTTCAGCATATCTCTTGTGAGTGATAAAAATTTTATTTTCATCTTGTTTAACTTCAATACCGAGAAAATATGACATAAGTCCCGAGTTTGTCATTTCAAACTCTTTTATCATGATACTCTTAAAATTATTTATCATATCCTCGCTACATATAGTGATTAATAAGTCGTCCACATACACGCATATGATCAAAATTTTTTTATTTTTTATTTTTTTTATTTTTCTTGATGTATGTCGCATACTCATAAGGGCATTTATAAAATCCAATCTTTTGAAGATAATTATCAAGACAAGTATTCCATACTCGTGGAGCCTGTTTTAAACCATACAAAACTTTATTCAAACGATAAACTTTATCTTCCGCACCTTTTATTTTGTAGCCAGGAGGTTGTTCAATATAAACTTCTTCCTCAAGGAAACTATTTAGAAATGCCGATTTTACATCCATTTGATATACTTGCCAACCATGAAAAGCAGCTATTGCACGAATTAGTCGTACTGTATCAAGTCGGGCTACATGTGCAAATACTTCTTCATAATCTACTCCTTTCTCTTGTTTGTATCCCTTTGCGACTAGCCGCGTCTTATATTGTATTATTTGTCCATCAGTAGTGTGCTTGATTTTATAAATCCATCTTACTCCAATAGCTTTATGTCCTGTAGGAAGTGAAGTCAGTTCCCACGTTGTATTTTTCTCTATTGCTTTTATTTTTTCATTCATTGCAGCGCGCCAAACATCCTTTTGCAGGGCTTCTTCAACAGTTAGTGGTTCTTTGTTAAGATGTAAACAAAGTAAATTCTCACTATCAATCATATCCGTCTCATTGTATATATCTTCAAGTCTTCTCATTCTGACTGGTCTTTCACTTGAACTTGATGAAGAACTTGAAGGAGTTGATGATGCTCGTGCTGGAGTCATTGGTGATGAAGTGTCATAATCATTTGGCACATTGTTGGTTTCTTTATTTTCCTAAACTATTATTTCTTTTCCTTTTTCTTTCGTACTCCAATTCCATGTGGCATCTACGTCGAATATGACATCTCTACTTATAATTACTTTATTGGTGTAATATCTGAGATTTTGGATAAAAGGAATTCAGATTTTGCATAAAAGGAATTCAAATTTGAATTTAAAAGTTGATATATGTATGTATTTATATGGGTGGACCTGGAGAGGATGGGTTTCGTCACAAATCGACGACCAAATTGGGCAAAACAAAATAGTAGTTTCGATGCCCCGGCCGTGCTGAACGCGCTGGCGCAGTCCTTTCGCAAATCCGACGGACGGATCTGCGGGAATTGTAAAATGTTCGCAAAGGGGTCGAAAATGGCAAAATGGGTATTTCGCGAAAGTCGCTATATTCTATATACCGTTTTGCATGATTTCGAACGTAGAGGTGCATGCGCGCAAATTACACGCGCTGTGGGGGTCTCGGTTGAAAATAATCATTGTTGGAGGACCAACTTGCAAAATTACATTTTGCATATATTGGGCACCTAGGGTTTTCATTATGCAAACCCTAATCCTAAGCAGCCCTCTCCCTCTTCCGAGCCCTAGCCGCCTCCCCCCTCTCACCCTTGCCCTAACCGCGTGCGCCCGGCCGCCTGCGCACGCCGCCGGCCGCCTGCGCACGCCGCCGGCCGCCTGCGCACGCCGCCGCCGCCGCCTGCGCACGCCGCCGGCCGCCTGCGCACGCCGCCGGCCGCCGAAAACTGTCCCTCCTCCCTCTTCTCCCTCAACTTCATTACCACCTTCCCCCATCTCTGCCCGAACTGCTGCCAGGAAGGCCCCACACCCACGGGCTCTTCTCCTGATAGCGGCCCCGATCCCCGGCGACTTCCCCCGCCGGTCGCCGCCGTCCCCGCGCGCCGCCGCTGCCGCTGCAACAGCCTGCGGCCACCCTGGGCTGGATCTGCCCGAGGAAACCCTTGCTCTCCTTTCTCACGCCGCCGCCGCCTTGGGCCATCCTTGCCGCCTCCCTCTGGCCTCCGACGACCCGTCGCCGTCGCCCTGAGGCATCCCGGCCACCGTCGTGGCCGTGAGGGGAAGCCCGAGCCCGCGTTAAGGCTGTGCGGGCCCTGGTTACTCTAGCGCCGCCGCCGCCGTCTTCCGCCGCCGGCCAGCGCGAGCGGCGACCTTTTCCCACCGACCGCACCCACCTGCCGCCGGCGCGCCCACCGCCAAGCCTCCACCGGCCGTGCCCTAGCTCCTCCCTGCCCGGTAAGCTTTATTTAAAGCTATTTTTGCTTGTTGTGCGGGTTGGGTGCACTGTTCCGGCAATCCGAGGTCACCCCGAGGCTTCTGGATGTGAGCACGATGATCCCTGATCAGTGCTGATCATCGTGATCACCTTCGTTGGGGTCAGCGAGCCTCTAGTTTGCGAGATAGGCATGCTTTTCATGCAGTGCGCGTTGTTCGCTGAACTTCGTGTCGTTCCCATGCGCTCTACAGTGGACGGTTGTGCTCCGGACCATGAGCACGGCCTCTGGCACGTTGAGACCTATCAGTATGTGTCTCGGCCGACCTCGAAAGCCCTCGGTTGGCGGTAATGGGCCATAAAAACCTGGTTAATCACATAAAATAATGTGATTTTATGAAATAGTAAGGGCTTCTATGCAATTTTACGCTTCGGGGGTGCTGTGGACAGTATGTTTGGACTGCGGGTGACCTCTGGACTGATTGTCCAAGGTCCGATGCTTTTGTGGAAATCGAATATCGATTTCCGGTGCGTTTTTCGGCGAAAGTCGCCGACGGAATGCGGTTTCGGTTCGGATTTCTTCCGACGATACTTTAGTGTGATATACTTTGTCGCTGAGCCTTGTTGGCTGGTTACTTACGTTGTTTCGAAGGTTCGGAGACGACGGGTGAGCGACGGTGGGTTTCGGTGTCAAAATTGACACTTTTGGGAACCCGGACTTGGAACGATTGTCGACGACAATCGTTTTGGTACGAAGTGTGTTATTGCTGCTTGATTAACCAAAACGGTGTGTTTGGTGGTAGCAGGTGACTCGTGCTGCGAGTCGGTGTGTTCCGGGACACTTCGTGGGCCCCGGTGGAGTCCCGGCGCGATTTTCGGGACTCCTGGCGAGTAACGGTAATCGGTGTGGGAAACCGATTTCTGTGGAATTGTTTGTGGGATTGTGAGTTAGTGTTTGTTATATGTGGGTTATGTACTAACCCGATGGACCCTTCGTAGGTCCGGTAGACGTTCCCCCACAGTCGGGAGACAGACGCGACCTTGATAGGTGGGTACTTCGATCCGAAGTTGGTTTAGTGGTGCACGCTCGGTGACGTTCCTTCCACTCTCCCTTTTTATTTTTCGTATACACATATGCATGATGATAGTGAGCTAACACCTTGTGATCTCTACTTGCATTCTTTACTTGTTCTAGCAGTAGAGTAGATATGATTATATCTGTATCTGAGATGATGTTCTCGTGACCTCCTTGGTCGTTTTCTTGACACGGTTGTCTGATGACCTATACGGTCGGTATACCCGGAGGGGTGGATTGTTGGCTGGTCGCCAACGGCTATTGAGCATACTTGCATCGATCGCCATTACTCTTGCGCATATCGCGAACACCAGCGGTTGATCCCCGCAAGAGGGTGTTCTTTTTCGGAAAAGTGGTCGTACATCCGACCCGTGAGCTCAGTAGAGCAGTTATATGCTGGCAGAGTAGGAGTGGCATGGGCCTGAGGTCTGCGGACCGTCATGGCATGTTCAAATTGGGTATATTTGCTATATTCATTTGTTGATGCATATCATTTACAGTAGCGATAGTGTAATTGTTCCTTGTTTTCCCTTTTTCATAGCTGTTGTATTGTTATACCTATCTATCTTCTGGTTATCGGTGTGTACGCTTGCCTTCGTCTGCTTGCGGTACCCACTGGTAGGAGGAGACATGTTTACTTGTTCTCACTCCCCCCGCTTTGTTGTTTTCAGGTGATCCAGCTGGTTCGAGTCGGGGCGAGACGTGAGGCACGTCATTTGCGATCATTAGAACTCCCGACCCGGTCATCGGTTTAGTTTTCCTTACTTGCATACTGAATAAATAACTTTAGAATTATGGTTCAGTTTTTATTTACTCTTTGGACATGTAGTTTATTAATGTTTAATAAAGTACTTGTGATAAGATTTGTGAAACCCGTCTCCTACCCTTCATGGTAGCTTTTCTTTAAAATGAAAGGAATTTTCTATTGGTGATATGATCGAATGATTGGTGTGAATGAAATGGATGTGTTGTATATGTACTTGTGTGACGCCGTGCAGATACAAGGGAGGTTCTGTCCGAGTGAACAGTGGGTTCCCTATATTTGTGGCGGGTCTGTCGTCTCTGGGGTCAGGATTGTAAAGCAATAATAAAAAGAAAAATTTATCCTGTATTTTCCGCTGATCTTTTATAAACTCTAAATGGACCCCAGGGCGTGACAGATTAGTTGGTATCAGAGCCAATTACCAGCTGGAAGTGTGCGATGAGTCTCGGCTGAGCCATGGTCAGAATGACAAGGCTAGCGAGACGAGTCTCACATCGCCTGGTACTTGTGAGTCTGAGCCTGACGAGGACGTCAGGGCTTAAAGGGGGGAAGATTGTGAGACCCCAGTTAGTCCTATATATAAGATATAGTAGGGCTAAACTCTTAACCCGGCTTAAGCATTTTAGGCGGTGGCTAGGCCCAAAAGGTTAAGAGAGTTAAGCGTGCTAGGACGGGAGTAGTCCTAGGATGGGTGACCCCCTGGGAAGTTGGGGCGTCACAATTGGTAATTGGATTATAGAGTTTGTAGGCTTTAGAATGCTCACTATAACCAGTAAAGATACATTTTTCGCCTCGATCATCTAACATTTTTTTTTCTCCTTGGAAATTTGTGCATAAGCCATGCATTCGAGTGTTTTGAGATGTTTAACTCCTGGTTTATATCCACTCCACCCTTCTTCTGATGTTATATTCTTTAGACTCTTAGTTGGACTCCTATTAATTAAATATACCGCGTATGCAACTGCTTCTGCTCAGAATGACATAGGTAAAGCCTTCTCTTTGAGCATACTTCTTGTTACGTCTAAAATGATTCTATTTTTTCGCTCGGCTATACCATTTTATTGTGGACTATATGCCGTTGTGAATTGCTATTGAATACCTTCTTTGCTGCAATAATCTTTAAATTCATTTGAAGTGTATTCTCTTCCTCTGTCGGATCTCAATATCTTTATTTTGTTTTCACTTTCCCTTTCTACCATAGCTTTATATTTTTTGAAAGTAGAAAATACGGACCATATATATCTGTATGGACTAAATTTAGAGGTTTTGTTGCAAACTTTATTTTGCTACTAATAAAAGAAAGTCTTGTTTGTTTTTCAATTATACAACCTTCACATACTTCTTATAAATGTTTGATAACGGGAAGACCATGCACCATTCTTTTAAACAATTAACTTTAAACTATTGTAATTTAAATGACCGTACCTCAAGTGTAATAATCTTGATTCTTCTTTAAACTCAAAGTGGTAGCACCTTTCAATTTCTGACTTTATATTGATAGCAAACATTCGATTCTTTGACATATACACTTTCGCAATCATTTTACCATTCATATCCTTCAAAATCAAAGTAGAGTCTTCTATATGAACAATATATCCTTTCTCCAATAGTTGTCCGATACTTAGTATGTTGCTCTTTAATTCCGGCACATAATATACATTCGAGATGGATTCTTCTTCACCACTTTTCGATCTAAATATATTTTTTCTTCTTTCTTTAGTAGGTACTTTTGATGAATCACCAAATTTCACATTGCCATAAACATTCTTGTCCATTTCAACAAATAGTTCCTTCCTTCCACACATATGATTTGAAGCACCGGAATCCAGAAAACATTCGTATTGTGGATCTTTATCTTCATCTTGGCATGCAAATAGTAGTAAAGTTTCTGCAACTTTTTCTTCTAAAGTACTTTCGATGTAGTAATTCATTTCTTCAGTATTTTTATACTAGCAATCTTTGCTGTAGTCACCATACTTTTTACAATTATAATATTAGATTTCGATCTTGCCCCACCATAAGAATCTGGGTGATTGTTATTGCGTCTGCTTCTTTTTGGTCCATTTTTGTGTCGTGAATTGCGACCATTGTTGTTGCTATTCTGTCGGTCATTATTATATCACTTTTGATTCTTATATTTATTATAATTATTTTTTCCACGATTTTTGCCCTTTCTATTGTCAAGTTTCAATTTTGACTTGAGAGCCTGTTTAGTTGACTCGGCTTCAGACACTTTTTGCAGTCTTTGCTCATGTACTTGGAGGGATCCTGTCAATTGATCGATGGAGAGAGTACTAACATCTTTTGACTCTTCTATGGCGACAACAATACGCTCAAATTTTGGTGTGAGAGAACGAAGAACCTTTTCTACAACTCGTGCATCATTGAGTTCTCCATTTTGCTTCATTTGGTTTACAATTACCAAAATGCGAGAAACATAGTCCATGACACTTTCAGACTCCTTCATTCGGATTGCTTCAAATTCCTCTCTAATCTTTTTTAGACGAATCCGCTTCACTTTGTCATCTCCTTTAAAGACGGCAACAAGAATATCCCATGCTGCTTTGCTCGAAGTTGCTTCGGCAATTTTCTTGAACGTCGACTCTTCTACTGCTTGATAAAGATAGAAGAGGGCCTTTTTGTCCTTCTTTCTTATATCCTTCAAATCGTTTCATCGGGCTATAGTTAATGCAGCTTTTTCTTGCTCTGTGTATTCTTAGTACCTAGTTTTAACTAATTTCCAAAGGTCTTGAGAACCAAGAAGTACTTTCATTTGAATGCACCAATTCTCGTAATTGTCTTTTAATAGTATTGGAATTTGGGTTTGGAGAAGTTGATTGGTATTTTTTTTTTGACAGAGTTTCTTTCTAGCAACTTGGCTCTGATACCAAATGTTGGTGGACTATAAATTATATTAAAGGAACTACAAAATATTTAAAACTAGAACAACCAAATTTATTTAAATATGACTGAACTTAAATATACAAGAACTTAGTACAATTACAATACAATTTGATCCACACAAAGAACAAATTACATGCTCCCTATTTATAGAGCATGAAACGACGCAACTTTTCACGTAAATAAACATCCCTACACTAAAGGACATAACCCTAAAATAAAAGACACAACCTTACAAAGGGACATTCCTTTCATAAGGTACACATCTTATCGATAAAAGAAATAAATAATAAACTAATAAACAAGCTATATAATCTAACACTTACACGCCTTTAGAGTTCGATGAGATCATTCAGAATATGAAAGATTTGAATTCGGAACAGTTCAAATATGAGTCTAAGCTTCCCGGCAGAGGTGGGCTACCTATTATTTCTCTGGATGACATTATTCGATGCTCACATCTGTGCCGAGACGATAAATAATGTTATTCGACTTTTAAAGGGGTTACCAATTACGTACCTTGTAGAGAAAATCAGAAAGAAAACGGCTTCATATTTTTATCGTAGAAAATAGGTAGGCGAGAAGATGACGACTGTTTTAACAGCTTATGTTTAGAATATCGCAGAGAGCTCGAGGGAAGCTTCTCGTTTCTACATTCTGAACCCTTCGACGGATGTCTTGTTCCAGGTGGTATCATATGTTTTGCACCATTTTTCTTAATTATATTGTACTACTTGTCTCTTGTGTTGCACTATTTTTTTACTATCTTGCACTAATTTTTAAGTATATTTCACTATTTGTTATCTATATTGTACAATTACTTAAGTAGTTTGCCTTTGCCATATATTGTTCTACTCCAGGTAATCACGCCGACTACCATCGACGTTGTGGATCTATCTAAGAGGGTATGTTCTTGCAAGCGTTGGGACATTGACGATATACCAGGTAATCACGCCATGGGCGCAATTTCAATGAGGCGCTGTGATCCATACGCTTTTGTCGGGGACTGGTTTAAGACTATAAAGTTTTGTGAAAGGTATAACGACTACGTACCCCTCACAAGAGGAAAAGAGTACCGGCCACCTCTTCCTAGTGGGATCGTGCAGCCGCGGCCGCCAAAAATCCGCATACAACCGGAAAGAAGGAAGATAGCGCGGAGAAAGTCAATTGCTAATGGCTTTGTAGTATACCGGATTTTTTAATACAAAAGCAAGTGTAATAAAACTAGTATGAGATACTAATTTTCTTGGATTTAGAGAAATAAAAGATAATTTTGAAATGCTTTGTAGTGAAATTGGAATAAAGAAAGAAGATTTGGACTTTTTTTTGGAACATGGCTTATACTGCAGCTGAAAAATTGACAGTGGCAAAAACATCTAAAAATTTGCAAATTTGTCGAAACTATTCTTCTGAGGCTAGATTTAAAGTTTTGTGTCATTTGGATGTCCTAGCAATGAAAACGGAGCTTAACCAATCTGTTAAAGATTTTTAGTCGGTAGAATTTTTGGTGACCTAAATGGATTCAAAACTGAAAAGCTAATGTAAATTACTTCTGATTGATCTTAATTGAGTCTACTTGTCAAATTTGAGTGCAAACGCATATTTAAAAGGGCTCCAATTGAGTGGATCAGATTAGAATTGGACTAAAGTTAGAATATGTGCTATTGGAGAGATTGATGAAGTCCGTTGGTTTTTCGAATTCAATTCTTCTAATGGATCAGTTGGAGAATCCTTAATGGTTCATACTTTATTTCTAGATAGAATTAAGGTTAATTGGTGTAGAATTGAGTTATTTGATGCTGTGGCCTAAATATTATTTTTTTCCATTGGATTGTAGGGATTTCGATTTGCCGTTTTGTCCACCTAAACTTACGGTGGATTTTGCTGGGATTTCCTTCTCTCCACGCTTGTTTTAGAACTTTGAGGAAGTCTTCTAGGCGCATTTCTTCCTTATCACTAGTGAATTAGCTATCCAGGTGAATTCCAAGTCGTCGAAAATGACGAATTTCCTTCTATGTCTATTTGCATGCAGATGCATATGTATATGATCATATAGATTGATAAAAGGCTATGTTAGCATGGACTTGAGTGGAAGAATAAATTTCTCGCAAGTGTATATGTGAACAATGATTCATATGCATGAGCATTGAGTCGAGTAGGCATGACATATGTATGTATATGTGGTTATATATGTTGAGAGACATGATATATGCATGAGGATTGAGTCGAGTAGGCATGACATATGAACTATCATGACAATTAGTGTCTATATGGAAGAATAAATATCTTCTTCCCTTCCTTTTTCACTACATGTACAAAGGCAAGATAGTTCAGCAGGTGCATATCTCTGTTCATATTATATTTAGTTATTCATTTATAGTACGGTGTTCAGTACAGTATTCCCACTTCATGTACAGTGTTCAGTTGGTATATATATCTGTCCATATTATATTCAGTTATTCATTTACAGCATTTTCATTTATAGCATACTTTTTTGTTCTTTCACTATTTTGGCCTCCAGTAGACCTTGTAGGAAGGTCGTGGTTATCGTCAATCGTACCCACCGGAAACTGCTGTTTAGTAGTTCTCACACCTCCTCGTGCTTTACTTTTCAGGGATATTTTACCGACAGTTGACCGAGGTAAGGGGGACCGCGCCGTAGATAGCATCTCCAATCCGTGTACATTAATTGTAGAGGACCTCAAACTAGATGTTTCACTCTATACCTCGGGACTGGCAAGGGCCATAGCCTTTTATTTGTACATTCATCTTTCTGGTTAACTGATGCTTCGGGATGTGGTATAGTGATGAATAGTAGTTTGTTTATAGTGCTTTGCTCTGATACATGTAGTTCATTTGTTTAGTGACCTTTCTCTTGATCTTGTGTTTTGGAAAACGTTAATTGTCATCTCTCGGATTGTTTTGTTACTGTTCTATTGTGTTGACGCTTCGTTCGGACAGAGAAAACTCTGTCCGTTCGGCGGGTTTGTTGACGTCCCCGTGGGCTTCCGCTGTGGACTCGGGGCGTGACAGGCCTTGTCAAGAAGCAGTGTGGAAATTGCCAAAGGTGGGGTCACAATAAACAATCATGCAAGAACCCTTCTTAGCCCAAAGGCAAGCAGCTGGTAGAAATCCCTAACCACACGCTTCAGGTGCAGGAGTCACGCAGGAAAGGCAAACAAATCGTCCATCCATAATATAGGGCTATTTTTCTAAGGCTTCAAACAACTAGAGCAAGTCTTATACTAATTTTGCTGAATGTGTGCAAGACGAACAAAATGTTACACCATTAAAGCAATTTGTACAAAGAATTTTATACTATTACGCAAAATAATGACCATTTACCTTGATAAATTGCATAATTTACACTTTTAAACATATGTGTTTACATTGTAAATGCAAATTTACACTCTTTTGTGAATAATACATGTATGTTTGTCATGCCCCGGGCTAGTTTTAGAAGCAGAAATACGTGCCAATTTTTTTTCTTTTTTTTTTTGAAAGCCTAGCCCGTGCCACGTACAGACCCGCCACAAATACATGGTCCACTGTACACACGGACATAGCCTCCCCTGTATTTGCACGGCATACACAACATATATACAACAGGATCACAACCACCATTCATTCATCACAAAACCACAACAACACAATGAGATTCATACAGCTAACAGTCCTTAAACCTATATGAATCTAAGCAAGTCCTTAGGCGAAGGATGATGCGATGCACAAACAACAGATCATTCTAGAAAACTGCTCCTTATCCAGAAGCTTTATTTTGAAACCCTAATCTCAAACATTCAAGACTCATTTGAAAACCGTTCCCCACACGAGAACTCTCTTTGAAATCCCAAAAGTCGATCGATCGGAAATTCATTTGAAAACTGTTTCCCACACGGAAACCTTCATTTGAAAACGCTACCACGAGGGGTAGAAATCCAAGATATGCGATATAAGGCCATAATGAAAGATCTAAAAGCATCGACATCCAAAAAGTCTAAGCATGTAATCCACATATAAATGCTAAACCAAATCCACAAGATCTAAGCATGCAATCCACACATCCAAAATATAACTGTACCAAAACCATAACATGCTAGACAAAACAACCACAGTGTAACTGAACCACATCCATAACTAACTGATAAAGGATAAGGGTGATAACCAAATCTGGAGAGGGAAGCCTCAAAGGTTGGGACCTCTAGTACCACTAACTAGGCGTGCCTCGCCACGTCTCGACTCTTACCACCCTGCTCACCTGAAAACAACAACGAGGGCGGGGGGTGAGAACATGTAAACATGTCTCCCCTCCTAGTGGGTACCGCAAGCCGACGAAGGCGAGGTGTACACACCGGCACGAGGGTCAACAAAAGATAGATAAGGTAAACAGTAGCACAAGTAAGTATGAGGCTGACATACAACTGAACAACTATGCTACTGTAAGAAACTAGTATATGCATCAATGGAGATAACCACAAAGTAAACCCAATCCATAGCCACCGGGACGTATCCCTGGCACTGTCACAACCTGCTCATCTCTCAGCACATAAACCTTCTGGACGCACTGCATCAAGGCTCACGGGTCGATCAAATACACGACCCTTTTTCGGAAAAGAACACCCCCAGGCGGTGGATCAGATCGTTGGTGTACGTGAAGTGCTAGAAGAGTTGTGACGATCGATGCGAATGCTCAATCCACAGAACGGCAACGAGCCGTGAAGCAACTGATAAGCCAAAATACGAGGATCGCTCGGAACAACAGGCGATCAACACCGACCAACTAGGTGGTCTCAAGAGTCATGCAAACCACAACTACTCTACTATCCAAGCACGCATAAGTAGAGTCAACGGGAGTCAAGTGAACTAATAACTGAAATGCAAGAGAAGGGATAGAAAGGTATCACCGTAGTCCACTGAATCGACTCCGGATCGAAGTACCCACCTGTCGAAACGATAGAGCCTAACACCGACGGCTCTCGGGAACCACGACAGGACCTACGAAAGACTCACAGGGTCAAGGTCCACCAAGTCGACACTAAACACATAGCTCTCACATCCCGAAACCGACGGATCGCTCGAAAAACCCACCGGGACGATCCCGAAACCACGCTAAGCCCCACAGGGGTACTAACAGCCAAACCAAGTCCTCCACTGTCCCCAAACACACAAAACAAAGTGGCGGGACAGCGAGCACAAGCTCGGGGTGCCACGAACACAAACGCACCCGAAACGGCTTCCCGGGTTCCCGAAAAATGCCGATTTGGCACCGGAACCCTTCGTCACTCATCCGCTGTCCTCGGAACTTCAGGACAGCGATGAGGAACAGCCAACGAGGCCAAATGACGAAGCCAAGTCACTCGCGAAAACAACAAGTGAGTCGCACGACTAAAAACACGCGTTTCGCCGACTATTTCATCGAAAAACGTATCGGAAATAAATCTGGATCTCCGCGAAGGGCGAAGGGGTTAGACAACTAGTCCACAGGGTCTCAAGGGTCATGCCCTTGCTGCCCGCAGCGTCGCAACGCTGCCACAATCATCAAAGTCCCAAAACAAGCAACAAATACATACATAACAAGCATAATTAAGGCCGTTCGAGCATTCCGTACGTCCGCACGACCTTCCGCAAGCACCAGCGGATAGGTAACGATGTAACGGAGGCCGTGCTCACAGCCCCACTGCGACAGGACCAGTCGCAAGCACAAAAAACCCATAAAAATAGTGCTCACATGCGATAAAATTGCTCGACAAAGGCCGAACAGCAAAACGGCACACCCAAACAGAAAACAACTAAGGTGAGCATGATGATCAGCGCGTCGCTGCGATCATCGTGCTCACCTTCCCGAGCTTCGGGAGGCAACAGAAAGCACAAACACAAGCATGCGGCCAAAACAAGGCAAAAGAAGACCCTGGCCGGAGCAACTAGCTCCGGCCGGCTGCCGGCCGACATGCACGACGCGCGGCGGCCAGGGTCGGATGCGGGGGTGGTGAGGAAGAGGGTGCTCACCTCAGCCGGCGGCAGGAAGTGACGGCGGTGGCGCGGGGAGAGTGCCCACTCTCGGGTTGGCTAGGGCACGGCGGCGCGGCAACGGCCGGCGACGGCGGCCGGCGGCGACGCGAGCACCGGAAAGAGGGGGTCGCCGGACGTTGGGATGCCGGTGACCGCGACAACAAAAAACCCGGCGGCGGCGGCGGCGGCGGAGGGTGCTCGGCGGTGGCTGCCCTAGTTGCCCAGGCTGAGCCCGCGGCGGCTGCGGCGGCGCTCCGGGGAGGAAGGCGACTGCGCCGGAGGACCAGAGGATGGCGGCGCGCACCCTCCAAGGCGGCGGGAGGCGACGGCGGCTCGGGTCCATAAGCCTCGGCCCGCAGCTGCCCTAGCAGCAGCTGCAGCAGCTCGGCGGCACACGGCGGCGGCTCCCGGCGGCGGGGCAGGTCGCCGGCAGTCGTGCCACCTCCGGGGAAGCACAGGCGTGGGTTCACCCAGGGTGCACACTGCCGGGAAGGAGAAGAAGGAGAAGAAGAAGGAGAAGAAGAAGAAAAGGGAGAGAGGGAGTTGGCCGGAGTTGCGCCGGCCAGGGGAGGTCGGCGGCGGCCGGCGGCGCTCGGGGAGATGGCAGGGGAGCTGAGGAAGAGGAGAGGCTCCTGCTGGGAGCTGAGGGAGAAGTAGAGGGAAGAGTTCTCTCTCTCTCTCTCTCCACTCACACACTCACAACAACATATACACAAGGGTATATTTGCACAAAAGCCCCTCAAACACAGCAATTTAGCCTCTGAGTCCCTCACAGCAGGAACAAAATGCCCAGACACCCCTCCACAAACAATCTCACGCAAAACGGTGCGTGAAACAGGGTCCAGATCGCGAAACAGTAAAATGTACAATACGACCCCTCGGCAAAGAACTCGCGATATCTCTTGATCCGTCCGTCGCATGTCAAAACGGATTGCGCCATCGCGTTCAGCACTACCGAGACATCGAATCTACCATTTTGGATCGTCAGAAACGGACTCCGAATTGTGTCGTTAAGCCATTCTCTCTCTCCGCAACCAAAACATAGACAATAAAAATCTAAAAATACACTATAAATACAATATATATACATATATATATATATATACCAACACATGTATATATACACAAATACGGATCAAATACACAGCAAAGGGGAGAGAAACACAGAATTCAAATTTCACAAAAATTTAAGAATTCGAATTCTCATAATGTTGTCCCTTCACCTATGTAGATTGCATTATTTACACTTTCAACGAATGTTTTGTACACTGTAATATATAACCAAAAAGAGGAAAATGAAAAAAATCACAAATATATGAATCGAATCAGCTATTGTAATATTCCCACAAGAAAGTTGCAGTAACTTCACTGCGGAACTTCCTTATATTCTTTTAGGAGAAGTTAAGATCCCATCCTTTCTACAGGTGTTCCTCGTATCCAAAAGAAAAAGGGCACAGTCATTGGATTGATCTTGGATAGGGATTTCTTGGGTATTGATCATCTCCAGTCTATTGGACGCCTTGCGCCACTGCTAAATAAGTCCGAAAAGTTGGATGATAAGAAATTTCCAATGAACTTACACTGAAAAAAAATTGTTGCACTATTTAGAAAAGAAGTTCATATTGTGACTAATATGTTGAACAAATAAAGGATTACGTATCGCTTTTTCGAATCCTTTATTGTATTTATCATTCCGTATTGAGGAATAGTAAAGGTATTTCGATCCTTGGAGATCGACCGCCAACAAGTGCCAATGTTCGTGGTCGAATAGTGAGATGAACCAAAACTTTGCACCCTTTAGCGCCCCCTCGTTCACATTCCCCAAAAACATTGAAGGGTCAAAGTTCGTATCGAAGCACTGATGCAGGAAAGTTGTGGAGTATATGCACTGGTGACCTTCGGCCTCCTCCAGGAGATGCTAGTAGGAGTCAATAATATCGCAGCTCACGAATGCCATATGGCTAAGCAGGTCGATGAAGTCCTTCCGAGAAATCTCGATGTTTTTCGATGGGATTTTCATCAAATTCGTGTCGCTACCAAGAAATTTCTCTATTAAATCCTATTCTTCACTTGGCAGCTCACCCTTGCCATAATACTTAAAATTCTTTTTTCCGGTCTTCTTTGTGACGTGAATTTTCTTCATTTTTCTCATTTCTTTCGAGAGGGTATGTCGATGACTACTAGAGCCTACACAAAGATATATAAAATAGTGCAACATTTTTCACAAGAAGGCAAAATTACGAAGAATATAACACGAGTAGACCAAATTATGCATTATTTACAAGTATCGTTGCAACAACCACATACCTTATTCGCAAATACATGACTCTCAGCACTTGTTTTCTCGGCGGCCTTCGTTTTCGGCTTGGAGGGTGATGGTTCCGGTTCGGCAGGTGGTACAGGCTCAGCGACCTTCAGTTTCGACTTGGCGGGTGGTTCCGGCTCGACGGCTTTCGGTATCGACTTGGTCGCCTTCGGTTCTGGCACAGCGGGTGGTATAGGATCGGCAGGCTTCGGCTTCGGCGCGGTCGCCTGCGGTTCCGACTCGGCGGCTGGCGTTTCAGGATTGGCGGCCGGCGGTTCAGGCTCGGCGGCTGTAGATACATTCTCCGCTGTAGGTAGCAAAGTTATCGGTTCGGCGTCCTCACATACGTGGACGATGATGTTGTGCAGTTGTTTGATGTAAAATAGTCTAGTTAGTTGATCTATTTGTAAGTATGATACACTAATTATGCTAAAATTATACGATTACGTACTTTTTCCCTTTCTATTGCATCGTCGCCAGCGAATAGGTCTCCCGGTGCACCAACATCATCTTCAATTTTATCATCAACTCCTCTGCGCAACTGCACAGGAGATTCGCTTGGCGATCCCACTGTTGCGATCTCTTTCGGCTGCGCATCCTGCATGCGCAATGCCGGAACAAGTTACACTACTTTATACAATCTTGCACTATTACCATTATATTTGTACCTTTCATATATAGTACTGTTGGGAATCCGGTACTCATCCCGGTACTGGATTTTGAGAATCCGCAACCCGCCCCGATACCGACTGCTGTTGATCCGGTATCGATTGTTGGGATTCCGCAACGGAAGCGTCAAATCGGATTTTTTATCGTAAACCCGTTTTCTCAGCAAAAGCTGATACAATCATAAAAGAGAGAAAAACCAAACAGAAAATATGCGGGTAAAATAAGATTCATTAAATAAGAAAAGATTACACCTGACTCCTCTTCTACACAAAATAGCTTCAACCCGAGCTCTCTTTCTGAATCTCTCCTACCCTTCTCTCGTCTTTTATAAACCCAAAAGAAGACTTCTCTCGGTATATGCACCTATGCACTAGGTGCATACAACCATGGCTCTCTCTCTCTCCTGGTACGGTTCTACCCAAGAGGGTTTCTCTCTCACCGTACTCACCTTTCTCACATACACCCGCGCACAAGGTGCATGCAACCGGCCTAAGCCCTCTCATACGGACCAACCTCAACCGTACTATTCTCTCACCTAGGCTAATTAATTAAACTCCTTGATGCCATATATATAGCACCCACGAAAACATACCCAAATCCTATTATAATTAGGATTCCTACTCCAATAAATATTTAAATCTATATTTAATTATCTCCAATAGATTTAAATATTTATCCTAATCTAGTTAGATTTCTTTTCTCATTAATATTTAAATCTTAATATATCTCCAATAGATTTAAATATTAATATTTATCTAACTAGGAAACCAACTACAAATCTAACCAAATCCTAACAATCTCCACCTCGGTTTGATTTATAGTCATCAACCGCTGCGTCGAGCTTACCATGCAAGCTCCACCTTGAGCTTGTCTCCTCCGCTCGATGTCGCCGAATCCGCCGCTCCATCTCTGGCGACTGCACTTCCGCGAACTTTTGGAACCCAAACCGTATTCGCTCTCGTTCTGACTGTGCTTCCGTTCAGAACGTACAAGTTCCCACGCTTGTTCGCCTCGCACACGACCCGATCTCGCTTTCGGACCCTCATAGCTCCACCTGAAGCTGAAAAATCGCAACCCTTTGAGTCCAACGCGCCTAGCGAGATCAAATTCCGCTTCAATCCAGGAACGTGCCGCACACCCGTCAGCGTCCTCACGACCCCATCATGCATTCGGATCTTCACCGTGCCGACTTCCAAAACTTTGCATGCCGTCCCGTTCCCCATCAGAGCCTTTCCACCTTTGATCGCCTTATAGGTAGCAAAAGACTCTTTCTCCGGGCATAGTGAAAGGAACACGCCGAATCGAGCACCCACGCATCATCCGAAATTTTAGCACCTCCGGTCGCCGCATATAGCACATCAGAATCGATCATCTCCGACTCTGCCACCTGCGCCATCGCTGATATTGCCTCGTCCTGGCTCATGACAGTTTTCTCCTTCTGTCGCTTCAACTCCTTCAGATCATTCTAAAGTTCCCGACAGTTGCGCTTTATATGTCCTTTCTTGTGACAGTAGAAGCACTCCATCTCGGATCGCGGCTTTTTCTGTCGATCTCCGGTCGCCGATGTTGTCGCCTCCTTCTTCGCTCTCACCACCAGAGCAGTATCCCGGCTCTGCGTGCCGGACTCCTGACTCATCTTTCGCATCTCGTTCGAGAGAAGCGCTGCTGTGACCGCCTCCACGCTTATGGTCTCCTTGCCATAAAGCAACGTGGTCACCAGATGCTCATACACCGCCGGTAGCGAAGATAGTAAAATCAGCGTCTTATCCTCGTCATCCAGATTGACTCCGATGCTAGTCAACTGGGCCACCACCTTGTTGAACTCATTCAGATGCTCGTGTAGGCTCGCTGTTTCCTGCATCCACAGCGTAAACAGTCGCTGCTTCAGATACAACCTGTTCGTCAGGGATTTGGTCATGTACAGATCTTCTAACTTCTTCCACAATTTCGCCGGCGTCGTCTCGCTGGCTACATTGTAAAGAACCTCATCTGCTAACGATAGATGAAGTGTGCTCAACGCCTTTCGCTCTATCTTCGTCCATGCCGCATCCGTGACCTCCGCCGGCTTCGCCTCCTTACCGTTCAACATCTCGTCCAACTCTTGTTGTACGAGGATCGCCTGTACTTTAATCTGCCACAAGCCGAAATTGTTCTTGCCGTCGAACTTCTCGATTTCGAACTTCGTGGCCATCTCCGTCGATCTCTCCCGCGGATCGGTAACCTTCGCTCTGATACCAATTTGTTGGGAATCCGGTGCTCGCCCCGATACCGGATTCTGAGAATCCGCAACCCGCTCCGATACCGACTGCTGTGGATCCGGTATCGATTGTTGGGATTCCGCAACGGAAGCATCGAATCGGGTTTTTACCAAAAATCCGTCTCCTCAGCAAAAGCTGATACAATCATAAAAGAGAGAAAAACCAAACAGAAAATATGCGGGTAAAATAAGATTCATTAAATAAGAGAAGATTACACATGACTCCTCTTCTACACAGAATAGCTTCAACCCGAGCTCTCTTTCTGAATCTCTCCTACCCTTCTCTCGTCTTCTATAAACCCAAAAGAAGACTTCTCACGGTATATGCACCTATGCACTAGGTGCATACAACCATGGCTCTCTCTCTCCTGGTACGGTTCTACCCGAGAGGGTTTCTCTCTCACCGTACTCATTTTTTCTCTCTCACATACACCCGCGCACAAGGTGCATGCAACCGGCCTAAGCCCTCTCGTACGGACCAACCTCAATCGTACTATTAATTAGGATTCCTACTCCAATAAATATTTAAATCTATATTTAATTATCTCCAATAGATCTAAATATTTATCCTAATCTAGTTAGATTTCTACTCTAATTAATATTTAAATCTTAATATATCTCCAATAGATTTAAATATTAATTCTTATCCAACTAGAAAATAATTACAAATCTAACCAAATCCTAACAAGTACTAAATGGAAACATACTGTTATTAAAGTAGGAATGGTACAATAACAACTGCATAATTTTACAAAAATTATTATTGAAAATTTAAGATAATAAGCGTGTTACACACTTCAGCAATCCGGTTATGGCCTTTGCCTATTCGTCCTTCGAGTGGTTAGAGGAGGTACGGACTCCTATACTTCATCTTCTTTCCAGGCGTGCACTTCTTTCGGGCCTCATTGGGAGCCTGAAAGAAGTATGGTTGTTTATAACACGACTGATCCTTATTAGAGCGAGACAATCTCGGAGTTGGAACTTGCACAATTTCATGCTTCATTTTAACAGCCGAGATCAGTGCCGGCATTGCCAATACTTGCGATGATAACTTTTGTTTTTTTGAAGGTTGTGAGGAGCGCCAAGAGATCGACGATCGGGGAGTTGGAACTGGCACACTTTCGTGCTTGCTCCTTTTTTTTAAAGTACGTTGTGGCGAGGAAGTTGGTGGTGGTAGAGGAGGATTGCGCAAAATGGCGGCCACGGAGCTGTCCAGACCGTAAACGATGCTCTCCAAATGGTCAATTGCCGCCATGACCTATTTATAGCCCCCCTTCTCTTCCTCTTTTATTCGGCTCCAGCGTTGTGGAATAGCAGCTCCGATCCCTACTAGCCATTGCTCCTCCGAGGAGAAGATGAGTTTTCCATCTAATCGTGTCCCACCTCTAAACACGTGGGAATATTGCACGCCGGGAAGGTAGCGGACATCTATACCCAGTATGCTCGTATATCCAGACCCGATTGTATGAATTCAACATTAAAAAATTACAATATTAACAAAAATATTGCACTAAATAGCAAAATATTACACTATAGTGCAATATATTGCACTACTAATCAAAACTCATACACTGATTGTACGATTAGTTGGTAAATGTTGCACTATTTATTATGATTTTTGCACTAATATACAATTAGTTGTTGCATTTTTTATAAATTTGTCCACTTAATATATAGTAATAGGTTATAACAACGACAAGCTGAAAATTATGAAATTTTTTTGCACAATTTACACTTACAGGGAGAAGAGGGGTGCATCCAAGAACGTATCCCACTTCTTCACATTATTCTGTAATCTTATGGCGGCTGAGTATAGGCTGTCGATGATAAGTCGATGAACTGCCTACGGCCAAATGAAGCGTCCCAAACCGGAAAGTTCATCAACAAGACCCACAAGACCTTTGGGGCAAATATTATTAGTATTGGTAGAAAGAATGCAACGAAAAACGTAGAGAATAAGTAATTTGACGAAGTCGTGGATGTTGTCTTCCTTCTTCTTTGGGGATATCTCCTTCAATACCACCTCGAGATTCTTGCGGTCAACCTTCTTCCCCTAAAGGTATCTCTCTTCTGAATGTTCGAATCGACTTTAACATTTAGGTATAATACTTGGCCGTCCAGGGGAAATCCCAGCATAACTGCCACCTCCTGGGACGTGAACCGTATCCTCTGAGAGTCTATTTTGAATTCCACACTATCTTTCCAATGCCATAGGATGAACTCCAACGTGGGCCTGTCTGAGGTGATGTCGAAAAAATATAAGATGTTCGTAAAAATGGTCCGCTCGATGACAGAAGATGATGGGGCTTCAAGATAGACGCATACGTCTTCCTGTATGTTCCGACGAAGCATCGTGAATTCACTAAGAACGTATCACTCGGGCCGCCCGTAATCGGTCTCAAAGGTGCCTTCTCGGCGGCCTCAAATGAAGAGTCACTAGACTCGCTATACTTCGATGCCATTACAAGAAGTGTAGATTCAACAACGGAATGAGAGAGTAATAGCGACTGGATTTCAAAGCGGGCAATGTAGGCTACAAACAGTGCATAAATTGTGAGGAAACGGAGATTGGGAACGTTGTGAGGTGGTTGAGAGAAAAGAACGGAATAATGGAGTATAGTTGGTGGGATGGTAGGGGGAGACAAGCTAAACATCAAACATCATAAGTTTCCAGTAGAATACTGCAGCAAAAGCATAAAGCAACAAACAACATACAGCGCACCATGGGTGCTATTTTCGATGGCCATATGTGTTGAACAAATTGAACATATATCTTACTCTACTTGACATAAAATTACACTATTTTATGCGATATTATAATATTTAAAAAGCATGGTCAAATTTGGGCGGTTGTACGATATGGTTCACTCTATCACAATTATTTTCTATCACATTAAATTGCTTATAGGAAAGTGTTATGGTTCAAAACCGGCATTAATCACTGTGTATAACTCAATCACTGTGTATTACGAATTGCGTCCCTTCCAAATCTCATACATACACTTCATTTTGCACGAATTTTTTAATTACTAACAAAATTAGTCGCAATAAAATACGAATTAGAGCTAACTTTGTATAACTTCGTGTGTAATTGTGCAAGAGATACACTAATTGCGTAGGGTATTGGTCAAATAGCGCTAATTAGTGCTAACTACTCAGATTGCGCATGATATTACTCAATTTGACCTTAAAATAAGTAGAAAAACTGACAGTGTTTTTTTCTTCGGAAAGGAAAAGCGGGTAGTAAGGTTAACAGGGATAAAAAAAGTCTAGTACAGCACATCGCACGGGTTGTACTGTTTGATCCTGCGTTGCACTCTTACGATCAAGGGTTGCACTAGTTTAATTATGTATTACATCAGTTCTTGAAAAATGTTGCACTGTTTGAATAAGTGTTGCACTAGTTTCGTTGATGATACACCAATTGGTCACTGTATTGTACACTTTGAGTTATAAAGATCTCCTATAATTTTTTTTTACATAAACTAATGCGTACTACTAGCAGCGAAGATGGTCAATAGAGGGACGAAGCTGGGAGTTCGGAAGAAGAAGTAGCTCGGGACGAATAAACAGAGATCGTGGGACGAGGGGAAGAAGAATGACGAGGGAGTGGCATATTGCAGTGGGCATTTTGCAATAGTTTGGGGATGAAGCGGAAGAGAGCTGGAGACCAGAGAAAGAAGAAGCGCGAGCGGGTTGCACTTGTTGATCCGCGTTGCACTCTTTGCATGCAAACGTTGCACTAATTTATCAACGTATTGCACTATCTTTGAGAAAGATTGGACTTTTTGTAAAATTATTACACTAGTTTTTGTGATGTTACACTACTTGTTAGCCGCCTTGTACACTTTTAGTTCGAAAGATCTCTTACAATTCTTTCTTTACAAAAACTAATACGAACATAGGAGAAGGGGTTTATGAAGGAAACAAAGCAGCACGGGAGCACGGGACGAAGCACAGGAGAGCACAGAGCAATCGTTGCACTAGTGTGCCTACTGTCGCACTACGTTGTGGGAATAATCACTAATTGATTTTTTATTGCACTATTTGTTGTTATGCTGCACCACTTGTGTGCCATGTGGTAGCACGTTGCAAATGCACGACTTGTCCTCCTCCTCTGCTTCCTACCCCTAAACCCCTCCCCCTACTCCACGCTACTGTCCTTCTTCCTCTTCTCTCTTGCAAACAGCGAACGTGACGAAGAGCATGGTAATAAACTGGCAGACGAATGGTAAGAAAGAACATGAAGAAGGATGACAACATGGAGGAGGAGGGGTTTAGAAAGAGGAAGAAACAGCACACGACGAAAGAAAGGACATCGTGGGGAAAGCGGAAGAAGAATGACAGCAGAGTGGCGTATTGCACTGGTTGACCTGCGTTGCACTGTCTGAAGCAAGAGTTGCACTAGTAAGAGTGGCGTAATGCACTGTTGGAGACAGCGTTGCACCGTTTGCCGTGGCATTGCACCATTTGTCCAAATTTTTGGCCGCTTTTTCTTCTTAATAAAGCTTGAAAATATTTGTTTTGAAAAATACGAACAGCAAACATCGAGGCTGGCCAATAGCGTGGAGCGATTTGGTTCGAATTCCGAAAAATTAGGTAGCGTAACCCGCCACACCGAGCATTTAATGCACGCTGCAGGGGGCCGTACAGTATATTATATGTATCTAAGGGGGTATGGGGGAGGCGGAGGAAGGGCACTTTCGTCCAGTTACGAAAAATTCGGAACGAATTTGCAAAAGCGAAAAAGGCAGCCTACTTTTGCAAAATCTCAAAACCAGTGGATTTTTATGCAAATTGGCCTATTCAAAATTTAAATTTAAATTCAAATTATAATTTTAAATTTAAATTTCTATTTGAATTTTAGAATTTTAAATTTTAATTTTAAAATTTAAAATTTTAAATTTTAAATTTTAAATTTTAACTTTTAAATTTCAAATTTTAAAATTTAAAAATTTAAAATTTAGATATTAAATTTCAAATTTTAAATTTTAAATCTCAAATTTTAAATTTCAAAAATTTAAATTTTAAATTTACAATTTAAAAATTCATACAAAATTCGAAATTTGAAATTTTAGAATTTAAAATTTTTAATTTAAAATTTACAAATTTCAAATTTTAAATTTATAAATTTATAAATTTATAAATTTTAATTTTAAATTTTAAATATTCAAATTTCCAAATTATTTATAAATTATAAATTTTAATTTTTTAATTTTTAATTTTAAATTCCAAATTTCAATTTTAAATTTGAAATTAAAAATTTTAATTTAGATTTAAAAATTTAAATTATAAATTTTCAAATTTCAAATTTATATTTAAAATTTTAAATATCGAATATTAAATTTTTGTGAAAATTTAAAATTTAAAAAATTAAAATTTTAATGCAAAGTTATATTTCTAATTTAAATTCAAATTTTAAATTATTTTAAAATTAAATTTAGTAAAAAAGTTATTATATGCAAACATCAAGAACATTGCCAAACCGCTTTTCAAAATCACTTCAGAAAAATTATTTTTCATCTATACTCGGCCAAACGCTCGACAACTTTTAACCAAAATCAATTGTCCAAACCAAAATCAATTTTGCAAAAATTATTTTTACAGAATCTAGACCAAATGAGCCTCTCAATACGACTTCGCTGAGAGACTTTGGGAAACAATTCAGGGTTCTGGAGAACAACCCAAAGAATAGAGGCATTGGGATTTCTTCGACTAAAATTACAAATTATTGATTGAAGAGATCTGTTTAACATTGGTTTAAAGTTTTCCGGTGAGTTTGCCCGTGATTATCCCTTTTGATTTTATATGTCTAAAGTATTGAGACTAATGCTTCTCAGTCCAATGTTATGTTAGGGAAGGTTCTTGTAATTTAAATACTTTTACGGCTTGTTCGGTTCACCTCTTTTAGACCTTAAAATCAGAATGAGGTTTATTGATTTCAATAGCTGTTGTATCTTTTACAAAAATCGGATTCCGATTCGGCGATTCCCGTTCTAATATGGTACGAGAATGGACCAATCCATTAATGGCCCAAACTAGCTGTGTATCCAGCATTCAAGCTCATTTCAGAGACAATCTAGTTAAAATCTCTTCTCACCAACACCTTCCCCTCCTCTCCCTTGATCACTCTCTTCTTCCCTAATCCAAATCCCTCTCAAAACCATAGCTATTCCAATTGTCCCCATATTATCCATTTTGATTTCCATTTTAATAATGAACTAAATATTATTTTAATGATTGACTATTTCATTATTATTTCTCATTCTCATTCCAAGCATGAACCAAACAAGTCCTTATAGTAGAACGGTTAAAAATAGTATTTTAATTAACAAAGAAATAAAGTAAATAATATTTTATAGATGCTAATTTAAAAAAAAAACATAGTAGCTGGACAGGGTAATTGTGTAGGAAGAGCATTAAACGCAGTTTAAAGAGAAGTTGGTGATATGAGAGGAGCGGGTGCACCTTTTTGGTTACCGTGGCATAGAAGTAAAAAAAAAAAAAAAAGGGTTAATTGCATACAGGTCCCCGTCAACATAGTAAATTATAAATATATCTCTGCAATGTTCAACTTTCATAAGTTATCCCTACAAAAGTCATAATGTTTACAGATATGTTCCTGCCGTTAGGATCCGTTAGGAAAATTTAGTTAACCACAGTTAAAATGCTTAACCATGGTTAGTTAATAAGGTAATAGACAATTTTACCCCTCATCCTCTTCCTCTTCCTCTTCTGCTTGTCAACGTGGCCCCCTCCCGCGCGCGCACCTTGCCGCAGTCGCGGCTCCCCAATCGCGAGAAGAAGTTGATCCGCCACTTGATCGGGAACGACGTGGGCGCGGGGTGATCTCCGCCGTCCGATTCGTCGGCGGCATCGTCGTCGTCGAGGGCGTCCTTGACGCGGATGATGACCTTGATGCCGAAGAGGTGGAACTCGGTCACCGGTGCCGGGGAGCGAAAGTCGGAGTGGTCGTCGTTGTCGCTGGCGAGGGAGATGCGGCGGGCGATCGCGGGGGAGAAGGAGGAGCCACAGTCGCGGAGGAAGCGGCCGATGGAGGCCACGTCATCGGCGGAAGGGGATTGGGCGGATGCGGACCGTTGGATCGGGCGGTGCTCCTTCGTGAGAGATCGACGCCGACCTCGCCATCCCCAGCAGCGCCTCCGGCTGAGTGATTAAACTGGTTGCTTTTAGAGTCTTTGTCACAATCTTGCGAGAATCAATTAGCTAGTATGCGTTATTTTGATGCACTGTTGATTGGTGGTATCGGTTAGATCCGTTGGGTAGTTCTATACATTTTTATTATTTGTTAATTATGATAGCAGAAAATATTTTGCTAAGATAGTTGTGGTAGCAAGGCTTAGTTGCAATTACTAGATAATAGGGTAATTGCTTTGTATTATCTCTTTTGTATGTAAAGAAATATATGGACAATTTATGATTTTTTTTCTTGGGAGTTCATGAAATCTCATTCCTATCTCTCCTTCTCTCTGACTGTTCTTAATATCATTCCTCTCTGTCACGCCCCGCCGGGCCTTAAACACCAACTAGGTGGAAAGGATAACCGCACGGGCGCATGCACCAGACCCGCCGAACGGATAGAGTCCCTTCTATCCGCCCAAGGCGTCACAACACAAGCTTATCCACAATGTTCCAACTAGGAACGGAATACAAGAGTTGCACAAGAAAAGTATCAACATAAAGAAGTTCTACTTCTATTACATCACATGGCACAATATACATGTCCAAATTTTTCTTTTCTTTCTTTTTCATTTCATACACTATGTTCCAAAACTATGGAATATACAATTTCATACATATAATGAAAATTTCCTATGCTGTCGTAGTCCAAAACTAGGGGTACACTCTATGTGTCACCAAAATGGAAGGGCCGCTATCTAGAGAGCTAAACCCTTGCCTCGCTCCGCCGCCTCACTCGCGGAAGGACCTGAAAAATGTGGGGTGAGAACTATAAACATAGTTCCCAGTGGGTAAGGCCACCCAAGAGAGAAGCTCGACCCACCAGGTCCAAAGAAACACCATATGCATAAGTTAGATCACATATAACTATGCAACAATTATTTACATGCTTGTAAATAAACATAAAGGATGCAACCAAATGAAATATAATTTATCATTCTCTCCTAGGTTCATCCTATGTCTCACAATGACTAAGTTCATTTACTTGTCATTTACTTATGGTTTCGGAATCGCCGTCTCACCATAATTATTCCAACATTCGAGGAGTGAACTCGTCACCTCCTAGTTCGAGTAGCGAACTCGTCGCATACTCGGGATAGCAAAATCGTCGCCTACCCCGTCTCAACACCGCCATTACATGGCATGGATAGCAAACTCGTCGCATATCCGGGATAGCAACCTCGTCGCACATCCCCTCTCGACACCGCCAACTCAAGGCGAGGTAGCGAAATCGTCGCCTACCCGGGATTGCAAACTCGTCGCACATCCCGTGTCGGTACCGCCAACTCGTGGCATGGTAGCGAAATCGTCGCCTACCCGGGATAGCAAAATCGTCGCACATCCCGCTCAACACCGCCAACTCGTGGCATGGTAGCGAAATCGTCGCCTACCCGGGATAGCAAAATCGTCGCACATCCCGCTCAACACCGCCAACTCGTGGCATGGTAGCGAAATCGTCGCCTACCCGGGATAGCAAAATCGTCGCACATCCCGCTCAACACCGCCAACTCATGGCATGGTAGCGAAATCGTCGCCTACCCGGGATAGCAAAATCGCCGCACATCCCGTTGTTCACATTTTTCACTTGCTAACCTAAGTCTCATGACCTTAGGTTCAAATCATTAAGTCTCGCCTATGTTCAATAACACTAGGCTTACTTTCTCATTATCAACCTAGGTTCCATGACTCTAGGTTCCAATCTCATGTCAAACCTATGTTCAATGACACTAGGTTTCAATCTCACATGTTCCAACCTATGTTCAATAACACTAGGTTTAATCCTCATGTCCAACCTATATTCAATAACACTAAGTTTAATCCTCATGTCCAACCTATGTTCAATAACACTAGGTTTAATCCTCAAGTCAACCTATGTTCAATAACACTAGGTTTAACCATACATGCAACTATGCAACAAGTATTAATGTTTGAATTATACTTGAAATATACATCATGCAATAGGATCTCATTGTTCAACCTATCATGATTTTTACTTTTGCCAATATGCAAATTCTAGGGTTCACAACATATACCATTTTATCTTTAAATGGATATTTACCCTAGACATGGAAGTGACCTAATCACTTCGGTAAACACAAACCCACCTCAAGAGCTTTCAAATCCTTGTGTTCTTCAAGCTCCTAAGTGTCCAAGCCTTGAGTTCTTGCTTCAACCCAAGCTTCTACAAGAAAACGGTTCGTTACTCATTACGAACCCTAAATTCAACTCAACATGTGAAATCAAGTGTTCTAACATGATTTCCTATGCCTCAATTGCAATTCCCGAAGGTCCAAATATTTTTAGAACCTCTCATTGCAAAAGCCCCAAATCTACCTAGGGTTTGCATGCATGCAAGCCAAACCCTAGATTTCATGGCCAATCTCCCACCACTTGTGGTTTAGATTGCCTAGGGTTTCCAAAAACCTCATTTCAAAGGATTAAATCCTAGGTTCAAACCCTAAATCACAAGAACTCACCTCAAAGCCCTAGCTCCCAAGCTTCTTCTTGCACCAAGAAGCTCCAAACCCACCTTAGAAGCTTTTCCCAAGGTCAAATCCTCCACTTCTCCAAGCTTTGGAGAGATCTCTAGAGAGAGAAAGTGAGGGAGAGGGAGAGGGAAGTGAGGAGAAATGGAGGAGTAATGAGGAGAGGGACCCCAGCCCTCTATATATAGCCTATCCCCCACGAAATTACCAAAATACCCCTCACTGGGCATTCTGCACCAGCCGGGTCCGGACCTTGCGGGTAGGGTCCGGACCCCGCACTGATAACTGGTCAGTGCGCAGGCCGGGTCCGGACCTTGGTGTCCGGGTCCGGAACCCGTACGCACCCCAACTCGGCATTCGGCTCGGGTCCGGACCGTGGCATCCGGGTCCGGACCGCAGCCGGCCAAAAACTTCATTGTCCGGACCCCAGTTTCCAGGGTCCGGACCCCGTGAGCATTTTTGCTCCACTTGGTCCTTTTTCTTCGAATTTTCGATTTCTGGATCCACGCTCGTACCCAAAACGTTCCGAAACCATCGGAACCCAAATCCACACTAGCCATTACCGGCTCTCTCCGAACTTCATCAAATTTAGTAAAGTTCGAGACAACGCACCGAAATTCAAAGTGCTACACTCTCACTTATCTCTCTAATTTTTCCTATCCTTCTTCTCTCGATCTATTGTTTTTTTTTTTTTTTTTTTTGAGAGAAAGGTAGCATGCTACCCGCTTTATTTATTTATTTTAGAAATAAACTTAGCTGGAAATGTGAATCAACTAGGATTCGAACTTGGGACCTCGGGTACCAACCACCAAGCCCTTTGCCACTTGTGCTAGGGACGGTCGGTTTCTCTCGATCTATCGTTGAACAGAGCGCTTGTGATAGTCTCATTGATAGTGGTAAAATATTGGTATTTTTGGTCCCACCAGATTTTGACTAAACAAAGAAAAGAAAAGAAAAATCCAGTAAAGCTCTTGAATTTCTCAGAGTTAAATGCTTAAATTTAAAGGTTAATGACTTAAATGAAGTTTAGCAAAGAGTTTTGAAAATACCGATGTAGTCTAACTTATCTGATGTAACATTAAACTTGGCCTTCAAGTGTTGATTCTCCATAGTAAAAATTACTTCAAACGCTAGGCCAAACATACGCTTTTAATGAGTTTGGTTAGCTGCATTTGTTCCTAGGCTTTTATGAGAGAGTTTGAATAGCAGGACAAACCAAATTATATCGAACCAATAAAATAATGTTTGGTCTGATTCATTAATTTTTGAATTATTTAGAGTTAATCAAGGCTTACCTTTTAGATTTTGACTTTATCAAATCTTAATCATGAATGTTCTATCTAATTACTATATTATTTAAACACTGCAGCCATTGAGAGTGATATTTGTTGTTTCCTAGTTTTAACATATCATAAGGTATTTAAGAAATGAATATACCACATTTGAAGCAAAGTGTAATATTATAAAGTAATTTGTTTTTGTTGTAAAATGAGGGTGAAATATATTGGTGGCAATTTCACAAACACTTGGTGGGCAATTTCACAAGCCACACCCTACAAGCATTCAATGGAGAGACAAGCACAAGAGCAATAATAAAATAAAGAAAATCACAAGAACACAAGAATTTACGTGGTTCGGCTATGCCTACATCAACGGGAGAACAATGCAAAAGAAGCTTCCACTATAAACTTGGAGATTACAAGAGAGATTCAAATGGGAGAGATATCACCTTAACTCTAAGGTACAAAGAGAGCTCCAACAATCTCTAGTTCTACCAAAATGGTGTAATCCACACCTAACAAGGAAGATCTCACATCCTTCTTGATAGAACCAAGATAAAAATAAGCTCTAGGGTTTCCTCTCTTTTCTCTCACTTCTTTGCTCACTCTCTACTTCTCTCTCTTATTTTCTCTCATATTCTAATATCCATCTTTAGCTCCTAAGAGAAGAAGCTATCAATATGGGCCTTTGGATCAAAAGAATAATGATCCAAATGCTTACAAGTAGGGGGCCCACATACATAATAAGAATACATAGAGATAGGAGATTAGACTTTACTAAATTACATTGCCCAAATATAACAAGGCCCAAAATAACAAAGAGGCTCAATGTAATTAGCTCAACAATCTCCCACTTGAAGACAAATCTCCATCATTCAAACAAATAATCTCCATCCATCAAATAAGCTTCATCGCAATGCATTGTTCTCCAACCACTCCATCTACGTCTCGATCAATCCGGAGTGCATCCTACAAAATATGAGCTTTTCCGTAGGAACAACTTTTGTCAACATATCCGCAAGGTTTCTTTGTATCGATCTTCTCCACATCCAAGTGTTGACGATCCAATGCCATCCGAATAAAGTGGAAACGAACATCGATATGCTTAGTTCGGGAGTGATACTCCACATTCTTTGCAAGATGAATTGCACTTTGATTATCACAATGCACAACATATTTGTTTTGCTTCACTCCAATTGTGCAAGCAATCGCTTCAACCAAATCATTTCCTTCGCCGCCTCGGTCAAGGCAACATATTCGGCTTCCGTAGAGGACAAAGCAACGATGTCTTGCAACCTAAACATCCAACTAACCGCACTACCTCCAAATGTAAAAACATATCCCGTAGTGGACTTTCTTGTCTCTCTACAACCGGCATGATCGGAATCAACATATCCATTCACCTCCAAAGAAGTTCCACCGAAACACAAGCAAACATTTTGTGTGCCCTCAAATACCGAAGAATCCATTTAACGGCTTGCCAATGCTCCCAACCCGTTTAGACATATATCTTGAAATAACTCCAACCGCATAAGCTATGTCCGGTCTTGTACAAACCATAGCATACATCAAACTTCCAACGGCGGAATATAAGGAACATTCTTCATTTTATCTCTTTCGATCTCATTCTTTGGAGAGTTCTTCTTGGATAACTTGAAATGTTCGGCTAATGGAGTAGAAACCGGCTTACAATCATTCATCTCAAACCTTTCAAGAACTTTGGAAATATAGCCCGATTGACTAAGCCACAACTTGCCATGCTCCCTATCCCTTTTAATTTGCATGCCCAAAATTTTCTTTGCTTCACCAAGATCCTTAGTAGCAAACTTCTTCGACATGTCAAGCTTCAACTTTGCAATATCATTTTGATCATTACTAGCAATCAATATATCATCCACATATAGTAATAAAATAATGAAAGAATCATATGTTGAGCCTTTGAAATAAACACAATGATCAAAATCACATCTTTTATAGCCTTCATCTTGCATGAAAGAATCAAACTTCTTATACCATTGTCTAGATGCTTGCTTTAAACCATACAATCCCTTCTTTAGTTTACATACTAAATTATGATTAACTTCATCAACAAAGCCTTCGGGTTGAAACATGTAAATTTTTTCATCCAAATCACCATGCAAGAAAGCGGTTTTAATATCAAGTTGTTCAAGCTCAAGATCCAAATTTGCAACCAAGGATAAAACAACTCTAATTGAGCAATGCTTAACAACGGGAGCAAATATTTCATTGAAGTCAATACCTTGCTTTTGTCCATAGCCCTTAACAACAAGCCTTGCCTTATATCTCTTGGATCCATCGGCTTCATTCTTGATCACATAAACCCATCGATTTTTCAATGCTTTCTTTCCGACCGGAAGCTCCACCAACTCCCAAGTATGGTTTTGATGTAAGGAATCCATCTCATCCTCCATTGCCCTTTGCCACTTTGCTTCTTCGGGACAATCTTTTGCTTCCTGAAAACACTCGGGCTCGCCCGAATCAGTAAATAAAGCATAATACAAAGAAGGAGAATACCTTTGTGTGGGTTTATGTAGCCTAGTTAATCGTCTCAATTCATGTGCCGACGGGGTAGACATATCATCCTCGCTCTCATGAGAATCATGCCGATTTTCACTAGATTGTGTGCTTTCTTCATTATCAACATTACCATCATGACCAACATCACTATCATGAAGTGGAGGATAAACTTCATGTACATCTTGAGAAGAACCATCAACTTGTACATCAACAATAAGCTTATCTTTCTTTTGCTCTTCTTCCGTGCCTTCTTTAAACATTACGTCTTCTCTAAACACAACATCCCGACTTCGAATAGTTTTTCTAACAACGGGATCCCAAAGCCTATAGCCTAACTCATCACCTCCATAGCCAAGAAATACACATTTCCTTGATTTCATATCAAGCTTTGTTCTACTTTCTTTCGGAATATGAACATAAGCTTCACACCCAAATATTCTCAAGTGCCCATAGGTAATGTCTTTGCCACTCCATATAATTTCCGGAATGTCTCCATCTAATGCAACACTAGGTGATCTATTAATCAAGTAAACGGCCGTATTTGCCGCTTCGGCCCAAAAAGGCTTTGCTAGGCCGGAGTGAGACAACATACTTCGAATCCGCTCCACAATGGTTCGGTTCATTCTTTCAATGATACCATTTTGTTGAGGGGTGTAGGGAACCGTCTTCACTCTCTTGATGTCATTTTCAAAACAAAAAACATCAAAGGCACTAGATCAAAACTCACGACCATTGTCGGTTTGCAAGCACTTAATAAAATGTTCACTTTCCTTTTCAACACGGGCTTTGAATTTCTTAAAAGTTTCAAAAACTTGATCTTTTGAAGCCAATGGATAAATCCAACACTTTCTAGAATAATCATCTAAGAAAGTAACAAAGTAGTATGCACCTCCAAGTGACTTAATATTGAAAGGACCGCAAATATCGGAATAAACCAATTCCAATAGCTTGTCTTTTCTATGCATCTCATTTCTTTTAAAGTTAACTCTAAGTTGTTTTCCCATAATGCAATGTTCACAAAAATCAAGAAATGAATGCTCAAAGGAAGGAATAAGGTTATGTTCTTGTAATACCTTCATACCATGCTCATTTAGATGACCAAGCCGATTATGCCAAACTTGCATATCTTCGCCTTTGCTTGCGGTAGTAACCACCAAATTTGAAACATCACCTTTTTGAGCGGTTCCATATAGTGTATAGAGACTTCCATCCTTTTGCCCTTTCAAAATAGTCATACTACCCCTTGATATCTTCCAAGAGCCCTTTCCGAAAGTGATAACAAAACCGGAATCATCCAATTGTCCCGCCGATATTAAGTTCTTTGTGATCTCCGGAACATGACGCACATTTGTCAATGTATGCTTTTGGCCATTTGTTTGCTTTATGACAATGTCACCAATGCCAATAATTTTACATGCCCGATCATTACCAAGATAAACACATTCACCATCTACTTCTTTGTATGTAGAAAAATATGATCGATCCGGACATATATGAAAAGAAGCACCGGAATCCAAAACCCAAGTGTTTGCACAAGAAGAGACCGTGCAAGCAACACTTAATGTAACTCCACCTTCACCATCCGAAGCGTTGTTAGCTTCATTCTTGACATCCTTGCCTTTACCCTTTTGCTTACTTTTCAAAGCATAACAATCCTTTCTCACATGGCCCGTCTTCTTGCAATACCAACAAGTAGCTTTCTACCTTGTGATTTTGATCTTCCTTTACTTTGAGATCTTCTCTTTGTGTTAGAAAATTGGCCTCGCTTCGGTGACCTTCCTCTTTCATCAATAGTTAGTGCTTGACTCAAATCACTAGACAATTGATTTGTGGCTTTGCGAGTTTCCTCATTCAACAATGAAGCAACAATATCATTCAACTTGAATTTGTTCCCCATTGTGTTCGCCACCATAGTAACAAGAGTATCCCAACTTGAAGGTAAAGAACTCAAAAGTAGTAAACAAAGGACTTCTTCATCAAGGTTAATTTTGAGAGACTTCAATTGTGCCGCAATAGAGTTGAACTCACTCACATGCTTACGAATAGTAGAACCTTCTTGCATCTTCAAGAGAAAAAGTCTCTTCATGGCGTGCATCTTGTTCACACCGGAAGGTTGCTCAAATGATTGCTCCAAAGTCTCCCACAACTCGGATGCGGTCTTGCATTGATAGACATCAAACAATATCGATGGTGAAATGCATGGCCTAATCGCCGCCAAACATTTTCGGTCAAGTATATCCCATTCATGATTATCCATACTAATGGGCTTTGCACCTTTTTCCAATATTGGTAAATCAAGCTCTTTTACAACCAAATAATCCTCTATCATGATTTTCCATATAGGCCATTTGCTCTCATTCAACTTCTCAAATTCCATAGCCTTCTCCATTTGAAAGATGAGTAAATGAATACAAGTGAATGCTTAGATAACCACCAATCAAGCTCTGATACCAATTGTTGTAAAATGAGGGTGAAATATATTGGTGGTAATTTTACAAACACTTGGTGGACAATTTCACAAGCCACACCCTACAAGCATTCAATGGAGAGCCAAGCACAAGAGCAATAATAAAATAAAGAAAATCACAAGAACACAAGGATTTACGTGGTTCGGCTATGCCTACATCCACGGAAGAACAATGCAAAAGAAGCTTCCACTATAAGCTTAGAGATTACAAGAGAGATTCAAATGGGAGAGATATCACCTTAACTCCAAGGTACAAAGAGAGCTCCAACAATTTCTAGTTCTATCCAAATGGATCCACACCTAACAAGGAAGATTTCACCTCCTTCTTGATAGAACCAAGATAAAAATAAGCTCTAGGGTTTCCTCTCTTTTCTCCCACTTCTTTGCTCACTCTCTACTTCTCTCTCTTCTTTTCTCTCATATTCTAATATCCCTCTTTAGCTCCTAAGAGAAGAAGCTATCAATATGGGCCTTTGGATCAAAAGAATAATGATCCAATAGCTTACAAGTAGGGGGCCCACATACATAATAAGAATACATAGAGATAGGAGATTAAACTTTACTAAATTACATAGCCCAAATATAACAAGGCCCAAAATAACAAAGAGGCCCAATGTAATTAGCTCAACAGTTTTATTATCTATTAAGTTGGCTAGGTAAAAGGTGTAGTTTGAAGTTAAAATATATATATATATATATATGATATGATAAAAGAAAGAGTAAGCTTCAATTAGCCCTCCAATGGGTTAACCCCCCTGTGGTTATCACCCTGTGATTTTTCAAAAAAAACTATATATTTTACTATCCTATAATTTTGTTTGTTTCATTGCATAAACCTGTTGTTAAATAGAATAAGAGGAATAAAATATTTTACAAATCACAAGATAGTAAAATGCTGCAGTTTACAAATCATAGGAAGATAAAATACAGCACTTTCTATACATTTTAATGTTATCATCCTGTGGTTTGTAATATATATATAGAACTGAAGTACCAATGAAACACAATAAAAAAAAAAAGAAAAAGAAATGAAATGAAAACATACAACAACAGCGTGTGTTTTCATAATTCATGATCATAATCAGCTGAGGAAAAAAATCCCAAAAAATTAAGACAAGTATTATTCATGATAAGAACAACAAGAGGCAGGAAAATCTTGAGTTACTTCAAACAAATTAGCTTCTGAAAATGTTAAAACATTATATATAAATCAAATCTATTCCATTTTAAACACAACACAAATGTGTCACACAAATAACACATGCAACAACTCAAACATGTTGTATTCTGAAAGACCACAAATAAGACATATCACACACATCAGTTCACACACCAGTAATTTACAACGTATACTAATCACAAGTAGAAGCTCCTCTTCTTGCAAGTCCATGCCAAATAATTTTCAGAGTAAAAAAAACCATAACATATGTTATACAAGTCATCTGTCAATAACGTCAACTATTTTCTGATCTCGTGCTTCTTTACAGCTTTGATTATATTTGCCATCTTTTCTCTGCAAATCGAAAGAGTACAGCAAGTGAAACAGAGCTAAAATTTTGCATGGATCGTGCCAATGCTCAAAATAAACAACCACTTTATTATGAGTATATTATATCTAAACACAGTCCTTGATCCAGTGCAGAAAATTTTCTTGAATGAACAAGACTTTCGGTACTAGAATTTCACATATGACGTAAAGGTAACAAATCTAACATCTAAGTTGAGAATAAAAAAGATTTTAAGGCATCTGCACGTTTCATTAAATAACAACAGTAACTGCAAAAGTGCAAATGGAACTGGAAGGAGAGATTATTCATGTGAAACAGGCAGCCACAACAACATGAATCACCTTGCCTGCCAGCTTAATATGAATTATAACGATCACAGTTACTAAAAACTTACATGTAATCACATTAGATCAAGACTAAAATGGCCTTGCATAAAAAGGTCATTTGAAAGCGCTTTCGTCTCTTTTGTTTCTTTAAAGTTAATTTCTACACGATTGATGCGCCAGCACATGGATTTCTATTCTCGCTTGTTTAGCTTGCAAACTCATCTTTTCTCAAAGAACAAAAAGCAAAAAAAAAGAAAAAGAAAAAAAAAAGGGTTTCTACTAAATTTATGTTTTTGTTTCAAAAAACCCTATAGATAGATGTATTAGATGCTAAAATCGTAGCATCAACAATTAGTCACTAGAGCATAAACGAGGGAGGATTACCAGAAGAAACTTGAGGAGAATTAGTGCTAGTGCTTTTCGAGTTCTTCTGTGCTTCAGATTTCGACCTCTCTATACGTGGGGATGAACCCTGCTTCCCATCTCCAGCAGGTAATGAATGTCTTTTGCTGATGTTGTCATCATGCACATCTGGACTTGATTTAGGTGAAAAACTTGCGTGGAGTTTGGCTCTTGCTGATTCCGTGGCTTGCATATAACCAGGAAGCGAAGCGCTCTCGCTAACCCTAGGCTCATGATCACCATGACCACGCTTTTCCACCCCAGGTGAACTAATTCTCTTCGTATTCTTTGAAGTTTTGGGCAAATTCTCCGTAGTACTAGTTCCGCCTGAATCATTCTTTGGACTAGAAAGTGCCCTCTTGATTAATGTATGAGATCTTCGCCTTTTAGTATGTGTAGTCTTATCTTTCTTGCCTGTCTTGGAACTTACAGAGATGTCACTTGAAGGTGTTCCTTGTGACTCGGCAACTGTCGTATGGCTTATTGGAGTTCCTTTGGGTGATGACGGAACTTCTGGGTCTGTTGAACTACCCAACTGTGGCAGCAATTTTAATGGAGTTGCCTCAGTCAATTGTAGGTCAATCTGTAATTCACCAGCAGCAGTAGTTAAGTTGGCTGAATCTCCATGACCTTCCTCCAATCTTTGCAGCTGATCAACTTCGAAGTCATAGGAACAGTCCTTCGTTCCAGTATGCTTACTTTCTTGATTAGTTTCCTTCTCGGCTTCATCATTTATTTCTTCATCTCCTTTCTCGAAATCTTTGATTTCAAGGGCCACTTCCTCATCGTCAGTTTCAGATCTGTCAGCCAAGTAGATTTTTGGAGAGATTAAATTGTCCGTCGAATTGTTTGTTGTGTCTTCAGAAGAAACAATTTGAGCTCTTGGATCATGATGCACTATGCTCTCTGAATCGGTTATTTCACTACTCTTTGTCGAAGCATCCACTTCCGAGTGAACAATGAGCTCTTCTGCCTTGCTCACATTATCTTGAGATTCGGAGTAACTGGGCTCGCTGACAGTTAAATTTTCTCCCAGCGGTTCAGAATCTGCACCCATATCCGTGCTGTCCTTTAGGTTATCATTATAAGGTTCAGAGTCAGCATAGAAAGTATCATGAACTGGTTCTGTTGTTGCATTTGCAAAATCTGAGGAGGAATCCACAGTAGTTGTTTCAGTGTTGACGTGATTATTCTCTATGATAGGAGAAGCCTCAGCCATGGATGATTGTATTTCCGGGTTATCCTTCACCGAAGAATTATCAGGAGCATATTCTGAGGCTTGAACATCTGCCGCTTCACAACTTCTATTTGTAACTAATCCTTCACTGTCAATTGGCACCGCTAGCTCACTTGGAGCTATCTTTGAATCCCATGACATAGCGACAACTCCACATGGAACCAAATCTACAGCTTTATTATCAGCCAATTCAGCGCTATCATCCTGGCCAACATAATGGTGATTAACATCTTTCTCCTGCTGCTTTCCTAAATTTGATGAAGCTACGGCAGTCCACCTCTCCAACCATTCCCATGCCGAATCTCGTATTGAAGGATCACATTTTACGTGAACAGTTTTGGTCCTCGGCACAGCCTCCATAATCTTGTTTTAGTTGCAAGAAAAGCAACCATTACATGATTGATAACGAAGGATAAAAAGCATCACTATAATGTAACATCAATAGGCCATACCTTACGCGCGAATCCATTTGAATGGAATATTTCTGTTCGAGAATATGCTTTACTTGGTTCCTTACAAGAACTTCGTTCCACCTGAACTCGAGAACGAAAGAAAGCAACAATTGATAAGGGCATAGGATGGCAATTTGACACGCATTTAAGCGGTAGCAAGAAGCATCAAATTTCAAAAGAAAGGTCGTAGTGTCATCTGTTTACAGCCAATTCACAAGGATGGAAGTCTGTTATGTACTTTGGGACTTTGTAATACAGAGCAGATTGATTAGAGCTTTTAGTGCTTGTAATATAATCTTCAAACCTAGTTTCATATGATGAACCAGTTAATGATAACGGAATTACCAGGATGATAGACTTTCAATACATGCCTAAAATACCTTATCCTCTTCTGCAGCTAGCTTTTCAACTGATGGGCGAGCTTGGTAAGCCCGCACAAGCCGTTGCGTTCTTATTATACCAAGGGTGCAGAGCAATGTTCCAACCGCCACTCTCCTCGCCAGGTATCTACGCGCAACAGCTTGAATCATCACAACACTTTTAAGTTTCTTTAGCTCTCTCCTTGCCTAATCATAAATACAGACTAGAATAATTAATAAAGGAGGAAATATCATTAAAAAGGAAAATCTTAAGAGATTGGACACTAGAATTTACCAAGTATCTCCTGATGCCTGCCTGAAGAACAGCCGCGGCAAGATCATCGTCGTTTTGATCATTGGGTGTGCCGCTCGCATCAGTTATCACCAATTTAGTTTCTTCAGATTCGACTTCAGCTGGGGCTAGTAATACAGTTTCATCGGGTTTCTTTTCTTCGACAAGTTTTTCCGGAACAGAACAGTAGTGTCGGGAGCAAGCACTGCCGGTTGCGAGATCCGATTTTTCCTTGTTAGGGCTGACAGAAACAGGTTCCGAGATCACAGAGCTCCGAGAAACTCGACGCTTGGCTGATCTCCTCCAGAACGTACACCAACATTTATCCGAAAGGGAGTTGCTCTGAAAAGAAATAATAAACAATATATAAACCTTCCTAATCAAATCACCGCATAAGGTGATACCACAGGTAATATCAAGGATATAAGATGTAGCATGGAGAATATTGGCTTACAATAAGTATCAATCAATGTGAGAATAAGCTATTGGTAAATAGAGCTATGTTTACTAATTTTAGCAGTCGACGTGATGTCAGTAGCATCCTGTATTATATTTTTCACATGCGAACAAGCCAACAATCTCCGCCGAAACCCTTGGAAGAAGAGGATGAATCGAAATATAGCTGCTACGCCAAAACTGGGCGCAAAGAACCAACCAGATTGACCCAGTGGATAAATCAGGAATACGGAAACAAAAACAGCGATTGGAGCAGAGAATGCGATTGCATTATAAGGTCGCAATTGAACAGATCGAACGAGACATCTAAGTCGTACAAGTAAAGAGATCTATTCATTGATAAGAAAAAGAAAAAAACGTGAACGGTGATTGGATTGATGATAAAATAGAATCCTGGGTCGCGAACAGTGATTCGATTAATGATGAAGAAAGAGAATTCTTGGTTCAGTTCTCCACCTTAACGGCGTCTCAGATGATGGAGCTATACTTGAGCCTACAACGATGTGCTTCTCATCTTTAGAGAAGAAGCTTAGAAGCCGAGTTACACATGCCGACGAATATTGCAGTCCATGTTTCACTTAACAACATTTGATGGGCAAGGAAGGATGCAAGTTGATGAGGGTAGATATTAATGAAATTCCAAACTCACATAATCCATCCATAAGGGTGTCGAAAGTATATTAAAACCGATTTAACCTATGTAAGACAATTCATCGTACATCGAAACCCAGCAAGTGGGAAAAGAAAAAATCTTGATCTGTCAACTATTTCGTCAGCTTCCGCAAATACTAACAAACAGGCCTCAAAGGAAAGAACACATCTCTCTCACATCAATCCAAATAAAATTCAACGAGCGAAACCTGTAAATCATATCTACTCCTCTTTAAAATTCGAAAGGAATGCATAATTCAAATTTCTTTAACTTAGATCTCAGATCCACAAGCAAGAGATCTGCTGATCAAGATTGCTGAAAAGGGATGAAGATTCCGAAGCCGGTTGTCAGACGCAGTGCCAGATCTGGCTGGCACGAATTATTATAAAGCAGGCAAAGATCCAACAAGATGTTGCCTGCAATCCTCCGAATGAGCTATATTCTCAGATCGCGGGAAATTAGATTCATAAGATGTTGTCGAACTGCTGTAACTGATCTGTAATGAATACCTCCTCGACGTCGTCGCCGTCGTCGACAACCGCGCCGCCGCCGCCGCCGCCGGTGCAAGCGAGGATGCTGAAGCAGGCGCACTTCGGCCGGCCCATATCTGAAACTTCTTTGATTTGATTCCACCACCTGCTGGCTGGCTTCTTCTTCTTCTTGTAGTGGGTGGTGCTCTGTGCTCCCTTTTTTTTTGTATTTATGTTCTCTTCCTTCCTTTGGGTTTTTATTGTTTATTTTGAGTTGATAGTTTTCTTTTCATTATTTCTTTATTTATATGAAACGGAGGGCGGAGAAGACAGGCTCCGCGGTTTCACTGTTCCGTTGCAGCCAGCTGACTCTCGATTTTTTTTAAAAAAATAAACCTATAAACTCTTATAATTATAAAAATAGACTTTTTTCTATAAAATAACCCTTTAAAATTTTATAATTTAGAAAATAACTCTATCAAATTTTTTTTTGGCAAACTAACCTTCTAAAAGCGGTGAATCATTCACCGCTTTCAGAATATATCGTACGGCTATTAAAGACGGTGAACCATTTTTGAATGCGGTGAATGATTCACCGCGTTTAAAAGATTAGTTTGTCAAATAAGAATTTGGCACGATTATTTCGCTAATTATTAAATTTTATAAAGTTATTTTATAAAAAAGTCCTATAAAAATAGTCTTCTTGAAAAATTACTTATAAAAATAGACCGCTATTGTGCCATACAGGAAAAGTGGAGGAAAATAGCTTGAAAGCGGTGAATTATTTTGCCGCATATAAATACGGTGAATCGTTCACCGCTTCATAAAAATTGTAGAACTGTCCGGAATATATAAAACTAGGAATATTGTGAATTGTATGTCGCTTTTATATACGAGAATCGATTTACTCTGTTCATTATGCGGTGAATGATTCATCGTATTTATTAGGCAGTGAGCGATTCACCGCTTATATGTTTTTAACCTTATAAGTCCTCCCGCTTAATCACTTCCCTTTTTTTTGCTCTCTATCTTGCTCCTCTTCCTCTCATAGTCTCGCCGCCACACCAATGCTGCCACCGTCGTCGTTCCCGTCACCGCCAACTTTGTCATCGCTATTGACGTCCATTCCTCCCCCTCTCTCTCTATCATTATCTCTCTCCTTCTCTCTCTCACTTCTCTCTCTCTCTCTCTCAAAGTGGTGCCGCACCACTGCCAGCGTTGGCGCTGTCACGGTCACCGTTACCGAGCCACTACCGCCGCACTCCCGCCATAGTAAAGGTATACTTCCTCTCTTTTCCTCTCTCCTTCTCTATCTTTCTCTCTTTCTCTCTCATCTCCCTCTCTTTCTCTCTCATTCTCTCTCTCTCTCAAAGTGGTGTCGCACTACTGCCAGCGTTGACGTCGTCATGGTCACGGTCACACCGTTACCAAACCACTACCGCCGCGTTCCCAGCACAATAAAGGTATACTCTCTCTTCTCCTCTCTTTCTCTCTTTCTTTGTCTTTCTCTCTTTCTCTCTCATCCCTTTCTCTCCCCCTCACACACACAGTAGTGCCGCAGCATTGTCGACGGCATCGTCGTCACTGCACCATTGCCGCCGCGCTCACCGCCACAATGAAGGTAAACTCCCTCTCTCTTTTCTCCTCTCTTTTTCTCTTTCTCCGTCCCTCTTTTTTTCACTCTCTCAGTTCTCTCTCTCTAACAGTAGTGTTGTACCACTGCCGGCGCCACTGCCGTCAACGCACCACTGCCGCTGCGGTCGCTATTACTGTGAAGGTGTACTCCTTCATCTCTTTCTCTCTCTATCTTTCTCTCTTTCTCTCATTCTCTTTCACAGAGTCAACATTGTCTCTCTCTCTCTCTCTCTCAGTGTTGTCGCCTCTGCCACCACTCTCTGGCCGCTGCTGCATCACTGTTGACTCTGTAGTTGTCGTTGTCTCCTCCAACATCACCACAGATAGAAGGTTCCCTTTCTTTCTTTGTCTCTCTTTTGTTCTGTTTCCCGCCTCCCTCTCTCTCTCAACTAGTATATGGTGCCTATGTATGAATATGTGTGCAAAAAGACATCCGAATGTACGTATGTGTGTGAAAAATGGGGATGTGGATAGTGTAATATTTATGTATGTGGACCCTCTTCTTTTATGTGGATGGTCACCCCATCTGTGTGCCAAGGCCCTCTATCTTTATTTGTATGTATTTTTTTCCCATACGTAGGAATTCTTTTCATCTCTATAAGTATGTGTATATGTTTGTTTACAAATATTATTTTTTATATTTTTGGATGTAAAGATGGCAAATAATAATATGGCTTTAATATTTGCTGGAATTTACAAGTGGTTGCCTATGATAATTACAATCCACAGTATATTGGCGATCATAAGAAATTAATCGGCATCTCAACAGACATTACATTTAGTAAATTTGAGAGAAGAATGTATCCAATTGATCGATGTAAGAAGAGATGAGTATCATTTAAATATCACAGTCCGATATCCGACTAGTTTAAATTAATACGATCTTCACAAAAGTATGGAAAATGAAACATTATGTGGTATAATGCAATTGCCTCGGAATTGTGCTTGTTTGATGGTTTACATTGAGAAGGAGATGGTTGTATCATAGAGTTATTTTTAAGAATGTTAAATAGTAACTTAGAAGTGGATATATTGTCCTCTAGAGCTGAATGAGATGATACCTTCCATTTTGACTTCGGAGGTATAGTAAATATATCTAGATTAGTACTATAAATAGTATTTTCATATAGTTATTTAGATATAGCAAACTTTTAGATTGATTTATTATTTATTTATAGAGAGTACAAACTTCTGTATATAGTGGTTGGTCCTCCTCCCCGCCTGCGTACTATTGCATATGCCATGACATCAAGTTCCTACGCTCGACTGGGTGTACAACATAGCGAAACATATGAAGAAAGGTTAGAATATATTACAATTATTTACATTATATAATTTGTATATAGTTAAGTAGTAGTATTTACCAAAATAATGCAGAATTCCTACGTCTTTCGATGTGCATGACTTTGGATCCTTTCTATTGGGACCCGAGTTTGATGGAGTACAAAATCAGTAGAAGGCGCAAAATGAAGTAGATGAAGAGCAAACACTATTAGCCATGAGGGTGTTAAACATAATGAACCTCCAAATTTGGTGATAAATGATGATATATCGAGAAAGGCTACCACTTAGATGCAGACCATGATGCTAGATTAGGGTTATTTACAGATATCATACTCAATGAGACAAATAATCCAATCGCTTGTAATGAACATGTTGATGACCCGGATGAAGGTGCTGAGTTACACTGAAGTTACTTGAATTAAACACTTGTACATGTTACTTGGATTTGACACCTTAGGATTTGGAATAATCCTATATATGAGATATAATAGGCTAACCCTATTAACACTGTTATAGTATTTTGGGCCGTGGCTAGACCCAAGAGGTTAAAAGGGTTAAGCATGCTTGAGCTAAAGTAGTCCTAGGATGGATGACCCTCTGGGAAGCCGGGAATCACAGTTGGTATAAAAAAGCCAATCACTAGCCGGAAGTTTGAGATAAGTCTCGGCTGAGCTAGGGTTATACAGCGGGTAGAGCATGGCTCCCCACAAGGTCAGCTAAGTCTACCAAGACGAGTCTCACATAGCCTAGTGTTTGCGAGTGTGCTTGAGCCTAATAAGGACGTCAGGGCTTAAAAGGGGGGAGAATATAACACCCTAGGTTTTGGAATAGTCCTATATATGATATATAATAGGGCTAAACCTCTTAACTCGACTATAGTATTTTGGGCGGTGGCTTTGCCCAAGAGATTAAGAGGGTTAACTAAGCATGCTTGAGCTAGAGTAGTCTTAGGATGGGTGACCTCTTATGAAGGATGGCGTCACTGTTGGTATCAGAGCCAATCACCAGCCAGAAGTGTGGGATGAGTCTCGGCTGAGCTATCATACAGTGGGTAGAGCGTGGCTCCCCATAAGGTCAGCTAAGACTAGCGAGACGAGTCTCACATAGCTTGGTCCTTGCGACTGTCCTTAAGCTTGGCGAGGACGTCAGGGCTTAAAGGGGAAATTTGAAGGATCAGCAATGGAGAAAATTAGATGCTCTTTACTCTTTTAGAAAGAATTTATTTTCTCTTTTAGAAAGAGAAAGTAGAGAGAGAGAAGTGGGGAAATAAAGGTGCATATGGTGTTTGGCTGTGAAAGGGTACTTATAGAAGTGTTATATTTATATTTAAACCCTCCAACTTATCAAATTTGTATTTAAAATAACAGTAGCCTCCAAGCCAGGTTTTGGGCGTCCGAAATTCCCATCCAGCTTCATTCCAGCACTCTTGGGTTGTGTCTGAATATTAATCCGAGCGCCCATCCAACCGTCGAATAGTACTTTCGGATGCCTGCAAGGCAAACTGGATATTCGACTATTTAACAGTCCAAATGACCCCTTCTCTCAGGTAGAGCGTCTAAAAGTGAAACCAGACGGCCTCAAGATAGTTCGAAAGGTTTTGGAGGCTCGCAGGAATATTCAACTGCCCGAAATATTGAACAATTCATGCACCGTTGCTCTTGGGTAGACCATCCACTAGGAAGCAGGAGCTCAACTGGATGTTCTGAAAATTTTCAGGCGCTCGAAATATATTTCCTAGCATTTGGAAGGTCTGAAAAAAACTAATTTCCACTCCTTTTTAAGCCCCGATTGGATCCGAATTGACTCCAACTCCTATCTGACCCAGCCTAAACTTTCCACGTCCTTTTTAACTATGCCTAGCATGACCTTAAACCTCACTTTGCCAATTTGGCCATAATTCGATGCACTATATTGAATTTTAATATGTTACAATTTTATCAAATAATATAACATGTTTTCAAATATTGCAATATTTTTATGTTTCTCTAATAGTGCAATTTTTTTTATAAATTGTACAACTATTATCTAAATTGTGCAACTATCGTATAAATTGTCAACATTTTATTTGTGTTGCATCATTTAGGTTTTTTTAATTATATTGCTTATTTTTCGAATCTGCCCTATAACAAACAACATGGAGAGCGAATACTGTACACTTATTTTATGCACGTGAAAGCCTTGCTAAGCTCACCTTTCCGCTTTTATATGCGGAAGGACATTTTGGTCAGATTGAAAATTTTTAGGCTAAATTTGTAAGAACGAAAAAAGTTGCTTATTTTTACAAAAACACAAAACTATTGGATCTTTTATGAAAAAATGCCTAATTTTTTTTTTGCTAGAAACCGACAAAAAAAAAACAAATTAAAGAATAATAGACCCTACAGGCTAATGTGTAGAGCTATGTCCCATGTGTTTTCTGTTTTAATTAATTTCTTTGCAAGGAACTGAAACATAATAAAGCACTAGCATAGGGCTTACGCCTCGCGTCGGGTAGGTGATATTTCAGTCAATCAAAATATATATTTATTAAAATTTTAAGATTGCAAAAATTATAATTAAAAAATACAAAAAAAATCTATAAAGTACGTATTCTTTTGTACACTATAAAAAATAACTTTCTTTAATTAATATTTTCTTAACTTTCAATATTGTAAAGTTAAATTATTCTAATATTTTTATTTAAAATTTAATTAAATTTAATAGTATTTAAAATTTTTCTATAAATAAAATTTTTAACTAAAAAGTTAAAGTTTGAAAACTTATTTCAAATTGAAGAATGGTGGGGGTGTTTTTACTTTATTAAAATTGATAGGAGAAGAAAAGATTATTATATGCAGTTATGCACTTATAATTTCAAAAGAGAAAAGAAATTTTTGATATTAAAGGCTTCGTAATACAATTGAGCCGAAAGTATGTAAAATGAAGGCTTCTCTGTTTTCAAATAAAATCGTGAGAACTATATTTTAAATATTTGCTGAATTAAGTATTATCTTATTAAAAAGGTCTAGAATGCGATAGTCATATTGCTGATGTGATGTCTCCGGCTAATTAAAATGCACTCTGGGATTTACCCAATCCATCTTAATTTTAAAAAAAAATATTTTTATTGTACGTTTATCTTAAAAAAGAGATATAATTGACTGATTATAGATGACATGGTGTGACTGCCACATAGTAGACTTCCTCCGTTGGACTCATAGTGGAATTAAAAAAAGACTAAGATACAAAAAATTCCTTTGTAAATACTTGCTTTTTTACCTTCCCTTCCTGATTTTCAAAAACTTACATTTTGCCCTTTCAACATTTCAGAAATATTTTCAGGGAGTACGCCGTTAATGGAGAGAGCAAAATAACCAAATTATCCTTACTTCTTGTATAAAAAAAAATATTTTTTAAATATATTTCTGTCATTTTGAAAAATGTTTTCGGTATAAATTATAAGAAATAGACTAAATAGTGATGGAACCCTGACGGAGGGGAGCTAAACGCAACAACTTGAAATGTTGAGAGGGTAAAATCTAGATTTTTGAAAATGTTAGAGAGAAAAAGTAAAAAAACGAGTATTTATAAGAAAATTTTCTGTAATTTAGTCTTAAAGAGAGAGAGAGAGAGAGAGACTGAAGTGAGAAGACTAAAAGTTTCAGGGACTGAGACTGCAATTTTACACAAGTCTTTCATTGGGCCAACGGAAAAGGAGCGAAAAACGACTGCTTGGGTTGGTGGCTGAGGTGGGAGGTAAGATCACGGTCCCGTGGTGGTCCAATTAATCCCATATAGAGATGCAATAACACCCTTCTATTCTATTATGTTACTATATTATAATAATATATGTGGGCAAAATAAATGAAATGAAATGAAATGTCACCGATCAAACCGCCGCGGTTTCACGAGATTCGCGCACTAGCATTCGGTGATGCGTCGCTACCTCAATCTATTTCTTGTTTAAATTTTTTTTTTTAAAAAAAAAAAAAAAACAAAGTATGGAGGCCCATTTGCCGTCTGGCCTCGTTAAGGATTCCCCACAGTTTTTTTTTTTTTTTTTTTTTTTTTTGAGAGAGAGAAAGGTAGCATGTCACGCTACCCGCTTCGTTTTATTTCTTATAGAAATATACTTAGCTAGAAATGTGAATCAACTAGAATTTGAACTCGGAACCTCGGGTACCAACCACCAAGCACTTTGCCACTTGCGCTAGGGACGGTCGGTGGATTCCCCACAGTTAGCGGTAGCGATAGGGATGCCAACGTATCAGATTCGACACGAATTTTTAAAAATCTGAATACCATACAAATTCGAATCCGAACTCGACTAAAAATTCAAAATGAAAACAAATATTTATATTTACCATATTTCAAATCATATTATATTAAATCTAAAATTTTAAAATACAAATTTGGATTCGGGTTCAGGTTCGCGTTCGATCGATACAACCAAAATTCATAGCCGAATTCAAATCCGTTTAGATTTTTATATCCGTAACGGAAACTATATCCTTTTAGCATCAGATAAATTTGCTCTGTTTGGGTTCGGGTCGAATAAAATTTTGGGTATTTGTACCCATTGACATCCCTACCCGCAATTGCTAGATTAAAGAAGAATCTTATTTTGAAAAAGACTTAATTATATTCTAAAGAAGAATCTTATTTTGAAAAAAACTTAATTATATTCTACTATATAGTGTACTGGTACTTTAATGTTACTATATTGTATTAATTTTTTTAAAATATATTATTATATTATTGTATTTTATCGATTTTTACATTGTATTTTAAATTTATCTTTATACATAGATATTCCACAATTATTTTTTTTTTCTCCAATATCTACATTAGTGTTAATATATTTATTATTTTTGACAAAATCTAACAATTTTATTAAATAGTGAACAAAATGAAAACTAAATATTCGTGATAGACTCACTGAAAATTTCTAGCAAATTATCTTCAACTTTTTTCTTTTATGTGTTTGTTATTTTTCTGATTAAAACAAGCTGAATATATGCGCGGCCACTTCCAACCAGTAATTTTTAACAGTTTTCATTTAAAATTATAAATTTATTATTTATAGTGTAGGGATTGAAAAAATGGATAGTTTACTAGTAACTTTGAAAAGTAAATTAGTATAGTGTATAAAGTAAAAAAAAATCTATAAAATATTATGTAGTATAGTGTAATTAATCATTAGAAAAATTAGATTACTAAGAAAATTATAATTTTGCATTTGATTCGTATAATCATTTTATCTGAAATTACTAGAAATATAAAATTATTGTGTTTAATTTAATCATTAGATTTTTTTATATATAAATATATAATGATATAGGCAATATTCCATAATTACCCTAATAGTTATATTTTTTTATTAATTCATAGAAAAAATTACTTACCATTAGAATATAAAACAAAATTAATATATAACTCAGACTTGTGAAAATTGTTATTTTAAAATTTAAGAATCAAAATTAAATTCGTTATATTGGTTCAAAAGTTCAATTTGTATTTGAGATCCACTTTTTAATTCGAATTTTAAATAAATAAAAGATTTTCGCTCAAATTTACATCCTAAATTAAAATTTTACGGCCATTCAAAGAATGTTCAATGATTCAATTTAACCTACATAAGTTTAATTTAAAAATAAATTTCAATTTTGATCTCAAATTTTGAATTCAAACTATATGATTAACTCTTGAATTCAAATATGAGTTTGATTTTTTGAATCTAAAAGTCTTCCAAATATTAAATAAAATTAAATAAATTTAAATTAAAAAGTGGATTTAAATTTAAACTTTGAGCTTGAATGTTGAAACAAAATTATAAGTTAAATTCTTGAATTCAACTTTGGTTTCAATATTTAAATTCAAAGAATTTTTGGAGATTTATTTAAAACTAAATAACTTTAAAATAAAAAATTTAATTTGAAAAATTGAATTCAAATTTAACTTTTAATCTCAAATATTGAATACAAATAATATGTATAATTCGCGAATTCCCATTTAAATTTATATATCTTCAAAGTTTAAAATCTACATCTAAATTGTGAATTTAAAATGTGAATTTAATTTTTGGATTCAAAGAACTCCTAGTGATTAGTTTAAATTTGAATTTAATTAAAATTTAAATTAAAGGTTAATTGCCTACAGCTCCTTGTAAACATATCGAATAGTAAATATATCCTACAAAGTTCAACTTTTAATATTTATTCCTGCAAAAGTCCTAACATTTTCTAATATAACCCCGCTGTTAGGATCCGTTAGAAAAATATAATTAACCATAGGTAAAATACTTAACCCTGATTACTGAATGAGATAAATTGACCTTTTTATCCCTCTTATATTATTTGTGATGGTAGAAAGGAAGAAGATGACCGTCAGAAAATTTTGGGAGGACATTTCTGCATAATTCTAACAGTTGGGGCTTTTGGATGGACATATTTGTGATGGCAAAAATGTCATTTCACTTATTTTCTGTTAAAAGATAAATATTGCTCTAACGGTAATAAACTATAGGGGCAAATATGAATATCACTGGACTTTTACATAAATAAATATGAAAAGTTGAACTTTGTAGAAATATATTTGTTATTCGATAAGTTTACAGAGAGCTGTATGAAATTAACCCTGAATTAAATTGAAGGATTTCAGATTCCTCGATGGTACCCTAGCTTATTCCTTTTCTTTTTCTCTCATTCTTTTTTTTCCTCTCCGACCCTCATCGCCTCCTCTACCATCTCCGCGGCCCTCGGCGACGGTAATGAGGGCGGCGCCGCCTCCTCTTTCTCCGCCTCCGCCTCCGCCTCCGCCTCCGCCTCCGCCTCTGCCGGCTCCGGCACCAACGTCGACGCCGGAGGAGGAGGATTTGGAGCGGGCGCGGGTGAGGGCGGAGCAGACGGAGGCAATGAGGTCGTGAAGATGCAGAGGGTAGAGAAAAAAAAAATTTGAAGAATAAAAAGTTGATCAATTTGGACTGGGCTCGAGTCCGAAAACATTTATACTCTTGTTTTGTGATGCATCAAAGCCCAAATTGGCTGAAAATTTTTCGGCTCGAAAACAGGCTCGATCCCAAAAATTCATATTTTTTGCTCATGGAATATTCTCCATTTAAATTCTATTCTTACCTGTTGCTTGGTTGCATGCAATTGCTGCTGAATTGCATGCAACCAAACAAACAATTAAAAAATTAAAAAATTTATTTATAAAAATAGCTTCTAACGGTGTGCAACCAAACAATTTATTGATAATTGTAACGTTTTTCACTATATATATATATATATATATATATATATATATATATATATATATATATATATATATATCCAAATAAGATATATATAGCTATAACTGCTGTATAATTAGTTTGCATCTCCAAGCATATTGTATTTTATAATTGCATTCAATCAAACGACACCTTACACTTTCTACAATATTTCAGTGACATGCGAAGATGAAAGGTTTTTTCTTTTTGGATAAAAATACATAAAACCTATCCCAACTATCACTAATTTTGATATGACTACCTAATCCTTATAAAAGTTTTAATTTTACCATCTAACTTTTCAATTTATTTGATTTGAGCCAACTAGTGATTCTTTAACTTCAAATTGCAAAGCTCCGTTTATCATTTCGGCTTAAGTTAGTATATTTTATTCAATTCATGTAACTATAAATTTATTAAAATAGACAATTAGCTTAAAATTTGTGTCAAGAAGGGCAACTAAATGCGTTAAATCAAACAAATTGAAAAGTTGAATAGTAAAATCAAAATTTTAAAAAATTGAATAGTCGAATCAAAATGTGCAGTAGTTCATGTAAGTTTTATAATTTTTTACCTTCTTTTTATTGACAAAGAGATGAAAGGTTTTAATAGAATAAATGGTGTGATTTATAACAAGAAAAATATAAATCATGGGTATAATAGTAAATCCGTAGCGAAAAATAATTAATAAAAACCTGCCATACGACCCAAATTTAAATGTTTTATGTTCTGTCTATATTAGATGTAATCTTATTATCCTATATATAAAATAATAGACTTGTAAATACAGTTTCTAACTCTGTATAACCAATCAAATAATTTGTTGTTGTAAAGCTTTCCATTAATTTCAACCAAACAAGATATATATATATATATATATATATATATACATATATATATATATATACATATATATATATATATATATATATATGTATATGTATATACATATATATATGTATACATATACATATATATATGTATATGTATACATATATATATGTATATGTATACATATATATATGTATATGTATACATATATATATGTATATACATATACATATATATATATATATATATATATATATATATATATATAGTAGGGCTATTGTGCTATTAATAGCACAATAGCTCTTGTGCTATTAATAGCACAATAGCTCTTGTGCTATAAACTTTTTAGCCACCCATCAAATTTGATGGGTGGTTAGGATGAAAGAGAGGAAAGAAATTGGAGAGAAATTGGATGTCTCAATTTCTCTTCTCTTTGAATTTCTCTTCAATTTCTCTCCTCTTTCTAATCTTAATCACCATCAAAATTGATGGGTGGCTAAACAATTTATAGCACAATAGCCCTACTATATATATATATATATATAGTTGAGCTGGAATGCTATTGGTAGCAAACGGGCTCTATTGCCACCCATTTGTTTTCGATGATGGAGCCTCAAAATCGACGATCGGCACCGTTGAACATGATCTAGACCAGTTGAACATCTAGAAACCAAATTTCATGCTTTTCCGATATTATTCTCTTGTCCATCAAGTCGACACAAAAATGAACGGCTGAAAATGAATATCTTTTAAAAAGTAATGATAGGAGTCTTGTAATCAAGTTCAAGAGTATAGATCTTATTTTAAATGGTTTAAAGAATTTTTTTAACAAAAATTCAATTGATTTGGATATCTTTATAACGTTAAACGAGAAAACATCTCATATCGACCATTAAAATTACAAAATTTGAAGCCCTTTGATCATTAGGCCAATGATGTCGAAAAGATTTGAAATTTTATTTCTAAATGCTTTAAGTGGTCTAGATCATGTTCAACGGTACCGATCGTCGATTTGGAGGTTTCATCATCGAAAACAAATGGGTGGCAACGGAGCCTGTTTGCTACCGAGAGCATTCCAGCCCAACTCTCTCTCTCTCTCTCTCTCTCTCTCTATATATATATGTCACGCCCCGCCGGCCCTTTAACACCAACTAGGTGGAAAGGATAACCGCACGGGCGCATGCCCCAGACCCGCCGAACGGATAGAGTCCTTTCTACCCGCCCAAGGCGTCACAACACAAGCTTATCCACAATGTTCCAACTAGGAACGGAGTACAAGAGTTGCACAAGGAAAGCATCAACCATAAAAGCTCTACTTCTATTACATCACATTCCACAATTATACATGCTAACTTTTTCTTTTCATTCCATACAACATGTTCCAAAATATGGAATATACAAAGTTTATACATGTAATACAAATCCCCTATGCTATCATAGTCCAAAGCTCGGGGTACAACTCTATGTATCACCAAAATGGAAGGGTCGCTATCTACAAAGCCAAACCCTTGCCTCGCTCCGCCGCCTCACTCGCGGAAGGACCTGGGAAAATGGGGGGGGTGAGAAACTATAAACATAGTTCCCAGTGGGTAAGGCCACCCAAGAGAGAAGCTCGACCCACCAGGTCCAAAGAAACACCACATGCATAAGTTAGATCATATATAACTATGCAACAATTATTTACATGCTTAGTAAATAAACATAAAGGATGCAACCAAAATGAAACATAATTTATCATTCTCTCCTAGGTTCATCCTATACTCCACATTGACTAAGTTCTTTTACTTATCATTTACTTATGGTTGCGGAATGGCCGTCGCACCATAGTTGTTTCAACATTCGAGGAGTGAAATCGTCACCTCCTATTCGAGTAGCGAAATCGTCGCATACTCGGGATAGCGAAATCGTCGCATACCCCCTTCGACACCGCCAATCCATGGCGCGGTAGCGAAATCGTCGCACACCCGGGATAGCAAAATCGTCGCACATCCATGTCGGCACCACCGCCAAATCGTGGCACGGTAGCGAAATCGTCGCCTACCCGGGATAGCAAAATCGTCGCACATCCCCTTTGTTCTCGTTTCTTGCTTGACAACCCAAGTTCCATAATCTTAGATTCAAGTCACTAAGTCTCACCTATGTTTAATAACACTAGGTTTACTTTCTTGTTCTCAACCTAGGTTCCATGACTCTAGGTTCCAATCACATGTCCAACCTATGTTCAATGACACTAGGTTTACATCTCACATGTTCCAACCTATATTCAATAACATTAGGTTAAGTTCTCACACATTCCAACCTATGTTCAATGACACTAGGTTAAATGTCACTTGTTCCAACCTATGTTCAATGACACTAGGTTTAATCATACATATTCCAACCTATGTTCAACAACATTAGGTTAGATTCTCACATGCAACCATAAAACAAGTATAGATAATTGAATTATACTTGAATATTCATATCATGCAATAGGAGTTCATTGTTCTACCCATCATGATTTCTACCATTGCCAACATGCAAGTCCTAGGGTTCACATACATATACCATTTTGTTCTTAAATGGATAATTACCCTAGACATGGAAGTGACCTAATCACTTCGGTAACCATAAAACCCACCTCAAGAGCTTCCAAATCTTGTGTTCTTCAAGCTCCTAAGTGTCCAAGCTTGGAGTTCTTGCTTCAACCCAAGCTTCAACAAGAAAAAGGTTCGTTACTCATTACGAACCCTAAATCCATCTCAAAATACGAAATCAAGTGTTCTAACATGATTTCCTATGCCTCAATTGCAATTATCGAAGGTCCAAATATTTTTAGAACCCTTCATTGCAAAAGCCCTCATTCTACCTAGGGTTTGCATGCATGCAAGCCAAACCCTAGATTTCGTGGCCAATCTTCCACCATTTGTGATCTAGATTGCCAAGGGTTCCCAAAAACCTCTTTTCAAAGAATCAAATCCAAGGTTTGAACCCAAAACATGAGGTACTAACCTTAACCACGAAATCTCCAAGCTTCTTCTTGCACCAAGAAGCCTCTTTTCTCCTTTGGAAGCCTTTTCCAAGATCAATCCACCACTTCTCCAAGCTTTTGGAGAGATCTCTAGAGAGAGAAAGTGAGAGGAGAGGGAGGGGAGTGTGGAGAAGAAGGTCCTGTGAAAGGGGGAGTGTTCCCTGCCTTTCAAATACCCCATGGCATGTGAAAAGACCTAAATGCCCTTCTCCAATCAAAACACAACACCCAGCCCACTCTGGGCATTGTATACCGGTATGTGCATTTTGCATACCGGTATACGGGTACACATTCCGGTATACCTCAGGGATTCCGCAAAACCCGAGAGCAAGGCTCACTGTTTCGAACATCACATACCGGTATCCCATTTTCGCATACCGGTATACCCTCAAGGAATCCCGCAAACCCGAGAGTTGGGTTTCTCTCGGTTTCTCCTGGCATTCCGGTATACCCTCCTCACATACCGGTATACCAAAGCTCCAATTCCGGTATTGGAGTTCACATACCGGAATCCAGTGCAGACTTTACCAATTCTGCAGTTTTAACTTATCGAGGTCCGTTTTCACGCCTCTTTTGCGCCGAAAACACTTCGCATAAGTCCTAAACTTGGTCGAAGCCTCACACATAGCCTCTTATGCCATTTTCTCACTAGAACTCTACAATTTGTAGAAGTTCAGTACGATGCACTGAAATTCAGTGTACTACATTCCACCCCCCTTAAAGAGAGTTTCGGCCGCGAAACTAAAATCATACCTCAGCTGGACTCAGCGAAGAGGTAAGGAAACCGCTCCTTCATCGAGCTTTCCAATTCCCATGTAGCCTCGCGCTCACCGTGATTTGTCCATTGTACTTTCACATAAGGAATTTCACGGTTCCTTAAACTTTTCACCTCGCGATCCATGATACACAAGGGAAACTCCTCATAAGTCATATCCTCGTGAAGCTCCATAGGCACATACTCGAGGACGTGCGCGCCGGATCATATACATACTTGCGGAGGGTCGATACATGGAACACATTGTGTACCCCCGCAAGTTTTGGCGGCAAAGCTAGCCGATATGCCACGGATCCCACACGCTCCAAAACCTCATAAGGTCCGATATAACGGGGACTCAACTTACCCCGAACACCAAATCGCTTCACCCCTCTCATGGGTGACACTTTCAAGAAGACGCGGTCTCCTACCGCGAACTCCAAATCTCGTCGACGTCGATCGGCATAACTCTTTTGTCTAGATTGCGCCGTCGACAAGCGTTCGCGTGCCAAGCGGACCTTTTCCTCCGCTTCACGCAACACGTCCGGTCCTAAGACCCTCCTCTCGCCGACTTCACTCCAATGAATAGGAGAGCGGCATTTTCTTCCATACAAAACCTCAAAAGGTGCCATACCGATGCTAGCTTGATAGCTATTATTGTAAGCAAATTCAGCCATCGGTAGATGAGTAGGCCCACGCACCTTTGAAGTCCAACACGCATGGTCGTAGCATATCCTCCAAAATCTGAATTGTCCTTTCCGATTGACCGTCGGTTTGAGGATGAAATGCTGAACTGAAATCGAGCCGTGTACCCAAAGCTTCTTGCAAGCTTTTCCAAAAGTGCGATGTAAAACGGGGGTCTCGATCTGAAACTATCGAGGTCGGAACCCCGTGCAACCGCACAATCTCGTCGAGGTAGACTTGCGCCAACTTGTCCCCCGACCAAGTGGTGTGGATTGGCAAAAAGTGTGCCGACTTTGACAAACGATCCACCACCACCCATATCGCATCGTGGCCACCTAGCGATCGAGGTAAGCCCACGACAAAGTCCATCGCGATATTTTCCCATTTCCAAACTGGAATGGGCAATCCTTGCAATTTTCCCGCCGGAAAGCGACGCTCGGCCTTTACTTGTTGGCATACTAAGCATTGTGCCACAAAGCGTCCAACATCAAGTTTCATCCCCGGCCACCAATATAATGCAATTTGAGATCCTTAACATTTTGGTGCCGCCCGGGTGAATCGCATAGGGAGAAGTGTGAGCTTCTTTCAAGATTTCCCCCCGAATGTCCTCAACTTTTGGCACGCACAATCGATTTCGGAATCGAAGTGCGCCCCTCGAGTCCATATGAAAATCACCGGCGCGTCCGCTCTCGATAGCACCCCGCACCTTTTGGAGCTCCGGATCACCGGATTGTTTTTCCTTTATTCTCTCCAACAAGGTCGGCCACACCTCGAGATTCATAAGTTGAGCGGGAACGCCCGGGGCCACGATCTCCAAATCGAATCGGCCCATTTCCTTGATCAACGGCATTTGTCCCGTCATCTCAATTGCAAAGTTCTCCACGGATTTTCTACTGAGCGCATCGGCCACCACATTGGCTCTACCGGGGGTGGTACAAGATGGTTAAGTCGTAGTCTTTTATCAACTCCAACCACCTCCGCTGCCTCAAGTTCAACTCCTTTTGAGTGAACAAATATTTTAAACTTTTGTGATCCGTGTAGACCTCACAATGCTCACCGTATAAATAGTGTCTCCACAACTTAAGTGCGAAGACTACCGCCGCAAGCTCTAAATCGTGGGTGGGGTAGTTTTTTGCTCTCATAATCCTTTAGTTGTCGAGAGGCGTATGCTATAACTTGTCCTCTTTGCATAAGCACACACCCAAGACCACGCCGTGATGCATCGCTATACACCACAAAACCCTCCCCCGCAATCGGCAAGGCGAGGACCGGAGCCGAAGTCAACCTTTCCTTTAGCTCCTTAAAGCTTTGGTCGCATTCCTCGCTCCAAATATACTTGGCCCCCTTGCGGGTAAGACGCGTTAGTGGACCGGAGATTTTTGAAAATCCCTCCACGAACCGCCGATAATACCCCGCAAGACCCAAAAAGCTCCGCACTTCCGTGACATTGGTCGGGCGAGGCCAATCCTTGACTGCCTCCACTTTCATAGGGTCCACAGATACTCCTCCTGCGGAAATTACGTGACCCAAGAAAGCGACCTCACGGATCCAAAATTCGCACTTTTTTAACTTGGCGAATAATTTGTTCTCCCGAAGAACTTGAAGCACAATCCTCAAGTGCTCTTTATGTTCCTCCTCACTCCGGGAGTAGACAAGAATATCATCTATGAACACAACCACAAATTTATCTAATAGTGGTTTGAACACACGGTTCATTAAGTCCATGAACGCTGCCGGGGCATTGGTAAGCCCAAATGGCATAACCGTGAATTCATAATGTCCATACCGCGTCCTAAACGCGGTCTTATGCACATCCTCCGGTTTGATCTTCAATTGGTGATAACCAGATTGTAAATCAATCTTTGAATATACCCGAGACCCTTGCAACTGATCGAACAAGTCATCAATTCGTGGTAACGGGTACTTATTCTTGACGGTCACTTTGTTCAACTCGCGGTAATCCACACACAACCGCAGCGAACCGTCCTTTTTCCTCACAAATAGAACAGGGGCTCCCCAAGGTGACACACTTGGCTTGACGAAACCCTTGTCCATTAAATCTTGTAATTGTGCTTTCAATTCCTTCAGTTCCGCGGGTGCCATCCTGTACGGGGCCTTAGAGATCGGCGCCGTACCCGGGAGCAAATCAATCACGAATTCTATTTCCCGGTCCGGTGGCATTCCGGGCAACTCCGTCGGAAACACATCCGGAAACTCTTGGACTATAGGAATGTCCTCGAGCCCCAACACTTCCTTACGGTCATCCACTACCGTCGCCAAGTAGGCAATGCAACCACTAGCAATAAGTTTTCTTGCTTGCGACGTGGACACCATCGAAGCAAAGAGTGAGCTCCTACACCCACGGTACACAAACTCTTTGTGTCCGGGCTCTTTAAACTTCACTATCCGACTCTCACAATCTATAGTAGCGTGATACTTAGAGAGCCAATCCATTCCTAGGATCAAATCATATTCATTCATTCGATTTAATACCAGCAAGTCAGCTGGCATGATCCAATTTTCTATCCTCACAACAACCCATACACGCGTGATGTACACAAAAAGTGTGTTCGGGTACTTGTACCGTTCTTGCATGTGTGGCATCTATGATTTCTATTCCATGTGCTATAGCAAATGATCGAGCAATGAATGAATGCGATGCACCAGTATCAAACAAAGCTCTACATCGAATGCCTTTAATTAACACAATACCTGCCACGACGTCCTCCTGAGTAGCAGGCTCCTCCACCTGCGAGGCGAACACCCGTCCACTAGGTGCCGGCCGCTGGCCCTCTACTGGTCTCGGCGGCTGTGCTCGGCCTGCCGACATCGCCGCGGGTGGGATGCCCGCAAGCTGCCTCGGGGATGCAAATGCCGATGCCGATGACGGTGCTCGGCCATCATCCATCGGACAGTTGTACCGCAGGTGCCCTTGCTGTCCGCACTTGTAGCACCGGCCCTCACGATGTTCACACTGCTGAGGGGCGTGGGGGCCGCTACAAATCGGGCACGGGGTCGGGGGTCGGTTCCGTCGGGACCCTCGAGGCTGATTTTGGGATTGCGAGTGCTTCGGGGGCCGCTTAGAGCTAGATTGCCCACCCGAGCCACCCGCCAGTCGCTTCTTCCCTTTTTCTTTTTCTTTTTCTTTCTCTTTCTCCCCAAGAATCGCGCTCCTCGCGCGCACAAGCATTCCCGTGCTCCACCCAAAGAGCACGGTCCAAGACCTCCGCGAAGGTCCGCAACTTAAGGGCGTGCACCGCCCGAAAGATATCTGGTCGAAGTCCGCGCACGAAGCAATCAACCTTGTCTAGCTCCCCGCGAACAACGTGCGGCACGCAGTTAATGATGTACGAGAACTCCCTCTCGTACTCGCGTACCGAGCGGTTCCCCTGCTTTAACTTGCGGAACCTCTCCTGAAGCTTTCTTTTCTCGCTATCGGGGAAGTAGGTGGCGAACACCATACCCCGAAATTCTTCCCACGATGGTGGCGGAAGGCTAGAGAGTCGATCACGTCGGACCCCCTTCCACCACACCTTCGCCGACCGCTCTAGACAATGAACGGCGAGGTGCACCTTGTCCCTCTCCAAGGTATAAAGGTCCTCGAAGAGCGTCTCGATAGCGTCGATCCATGTCTCTACGTCCCACGGATCTACGTTCTCCCCCCGCTAAAGATAGGCGGGTTGAACTTTTTGAACCTCATTAGAGCCGCAAGCGCGCGCTCTCGCTCCGTATCCTCCATGTCGGAATCGGGTATAGGGGCACCCGACCCCTCGGCTACAACCGGTGGCGCAGGTGGCACCACGGCTGGCGTCGGTGTCACCTCCACGGCCGGTGCCGAAGCAGAGGCCGGAGGTACTCCCGACCTTTCCTCCCTAGTCGCAGCCGTCTGCCGCGCCATCTCGTCTTGGAGCCTTTTAATTTGCTCCTCCTGTCGTTGCATGGCTTCGGCTTGACGCCGAACCACGCCCATTAACTCGGTTAGCTCATTGCGGAGAGCCGAGTTCTCGCCCTCCCCCCGAGTTGTTCGGGAACCGCGCCCGATCCTGCGGGTCCGGTCTTCTTAGGAGGCCGTCCTCGTACCATTATCCTGAAAACACAATGACTTTGGTCATTTCATGACATTCAAAGTCATTTGCGACATAACATTTCACGAAAATAAACGTGAACCCAATCTAGGCGAAAGTCACACAAGGGTCCTTATTCCCCTCACTTGGTTTTCATGTTGTCGGCCGCCAACATGAACACACTTTGTGAAGAATAAGACACACCTCGAATCTACCTCTATTTCCAACTAGAGGCATAAGGACATAACCCAATCACTTATCTTTCGCCACATCAAAGATCTCGTCACTCACGAGCCTACACTCCTAGGTCATTTCCATCCTAGGGTTTCTTAGGTCAACCTAGACCGTTTCTATGCTCTGATACCACCTCAGTCTGTCACGCCCCGCCGGCCCTTTAACACCAACTAGGTGGAAAGGATAACCGCACGGGCGCATGCCCCAGACCCGCCGAACGGATAGAGTCCTTTCTACCCGCCCAAGGCGTCACAACACAAGCTTATCCACAATGTTCCAACTAGGAACGGAGTACAAGAGTTGCACAAGGAAAGCATCAACCATAAAAGCTCTACTTCTATTACATCACATTCCACAATTATACATGCTAACTTTTTCTTTTCATTCCATACAACATGTTCCAAAATATGGAATATACAAAGTTTATACATGTAATACAAATCCCCTATGCTATCATAGTCCAAAGCTCGGGGTACAACTCTATGTATCACCAAAATGGAAGGGTCGCTATCTACAAAGCCAAACCCTTGCCTCGCTCCGCCGCCTCACTCGCGGAAGGACCTGGGAAAATGGGGGGGGTGAGAACTATAAACATAGTTCCCAGTGGGTAAGGCCACCCAAGAGAGAAGCTCGACCCACCAGGTCCAAAGAAACACCACATGCATAAGTTAGATCATATATAACTATGCAACAATTATTTACATGCTTAGTAAATAAACATAAGGATGCAACCAAAATGAAATATAATTTATCATTCTCTCCTAGGTTCATCCTATACTCCACATTGACTAAGTTCTTTTACTTATCATTTACTTATGGTTGCGGAATGGCCGTCGCACCATAGTTGTTTCAACATTCGAGGAGTGAAATCGTCACCTCCTATTCGAGTAGCGAAATCGTCGCATACTCGGGATAGCGAAATCGTCGCATACCCCCTTCGACACCGCCAATCCATGGCGCGGTAGCGAAATCGTCGCACACCCGGGATAGCAAAATCGTCGCACATCCATGTCGGCACCGCCAAATCGTGGCACGGTAGCGAAATCGTCGCCTACCCGGGATAGCAAAATCGTCGCACATCCCCTTTGTTCTCGTTTCTTGCTTGACAACCCAAGTTCCATAATCTTAGATTCAAGTCACTAAGTCTCACCTATGTTTAATAACACTAGGTTTACTTTCTTGTTCTCAACCTAGGTTCCATGACTCTAGGTTCCAATCACATGTCCAACCTATGTTCAATGACACTAGGTTTACATCTCACATGTTCCAACCTATATTCAATAACATTAGGTTAAGTTCTCACACATTCCAACCTATGTTCAATGACACTAGGTTAAATGTCACTTGTTCCAACCTATGTTCAATGACACTAGGTTTAATCATACATATTCCAACCTATGTTCAACAACATTATGTTAGATTCTCACATGCAACCATAAAACAAGTATAGATAATTAAATTATACTTGAATATTCATATCATGCAATAGGAGTTCATTGTTCTACCCATCATGATTTCTACCATTGCCAACATGCAAGTCCTAGGGTTCACATACATATACCATTTTGTTCTTAAATGGATAATTACCCTAGACATGGAAGTGACCTAATCACTTCGGTAACCATAAAACCCACCTCAAGAGCTTCCAAATCTTGTGTTCTTCAAGCTCCTAAGTGTCCAAGCTTGGAGTTCTTGCTTCAACCCAAGCTTCAACAAGAAAAAGGTTCGTTACTCATTACGAACCCTAAATCCATCTCAAAATACGAAATCAAGTGTTCTAACATGATTTCCTATGCCTCAATTGCAATTATCGAAGGTCCAAATATTTTTAGAACCCTTCATTGCAAAAGCCCTCATTCTACCTAGGGTTTGCATGCATGCAAGCCAAACCCTAGATTTCGTGGCCAATCTTCCACCATTTGTGATCTAGATTGCCAAGGGTTCCCAAAAACCTCTTTTCAAAGAATCAAATCTAAGGTTTGAACCCAAAACATGAGGTACTAACCTTAACCACGAAATCTCCAAGCTTCTTCTTGCACCAAGAAGCCTCTTTTCTCCTTTGGAAGCCTTTTCCAAGATCAATCCACCACTTCTCCAAGCTTTTGGAGAGATCTCTAGAGAGAGAAAGTGAGAGGAGAGAGGGGAGTGTGGAGAAGAAGGTCCTATGAAAGGGGGAGTGTTCCCTGCCTTTCAAATACCCCATGGCATGTGAAAAGACCTAAATGCCCTTCTCCAATCAAAACACAACACCCAGCCCACTCTGGGCATTGTATACCGGTATGTGCATTTTGCATACCGGTATACGGGTACACATTCCGGTATACCTCAGGGATTCCGCAAAACCCGAGAGCAAGGCTCACTGTTTCGAACATCACATACCGGTATCCCATTTTCGCATACCGGTATACCCTCAAGGAATCCCGCAAACCCGAGAGTTGGGTTTCTCGGTTTCTCCTGGCATTCCGGTATACCCTCCTCACATACCGGTATACCAAGCTCCAATTCCGGTATTGGAGTTCACATACCGGAATCCAGTGCAGACTTTACCAATTCTGCAGTTTTAACTTATCGAGGTCCGTTTTCACGCCTCTTTTGCGCCGAAAACACTTCGCATAAGTCCTAAACTTGGTCGAAGCCTCACACATAGCCTCTTTTGCCATTTTCTCACTAGAACTCTACAATTTGTAGAAGTTCAGTACGATGCACTGAAATTCAGTGTACTACAATATATATATATATATATATATATATAGAATTATGCTACTATACTATCAATAGTACCAAGCACTTGGTGCTATCGAGTTTTCGGCCATTGGATGAAGAGATGTGTGGTTGGGATGATAGTGGTCCTCTACGGTTGAGTGGGTGGTTGGTTGAATAGTATAATATAACGGGCGGAAATGATCAAAGGTTAGATCTAACGGCAGAAACTCGATAGTACCAAGAGCTTGGTACTATCGATAGTATAGTAGCCGGACTCTCTCTCTCTCTCTCTCTCTCTCTCTATATATATATATATATATAGAGAGAGAGAGAGAGAGAGAGTTGAGCTAGAATACCATCAGTAGCAAACAGGTTCCATTGCTACCCATTTATTTTCAATGATGGAGCCTCCAAATCGACGATCGGCACCGTTGAACATGATCTATACCACCTGAAGTATCTAGAAATCAAATTTCTTATTTTTTTGATATTGTTCTCTTGTCCATCAAGTGGACATAAAAATGAACGTCTAAAAATGAATATCCTTTAAAAAAGTGATTATAGGAGACATGTAATCAAGATCAAGAGTATAGATCTTGTTCTAAATAGTATAAAGAATTTTTTAACCAAAATTCAATTGATTTGGATATCTTTACGCCGTTAAACGAGAAAACGTCTCATATTGATCATTAAAATTATAAAATTTGAAACCCTTTGATCATTAGGCCAATGATGTCGAAAAGATTTGAAATTTGGTTTCTAGATACTTCAAGTGGTATAGATCATGTTTAACGGTGCCGATCGTCAATTTGGAGGCTCCATCATCGAAAACAAATAGGTGGCACCGGAGCCCGTTTGCTACTAATAGCATTCCAACTCAAATCTCTCTCTCTCTCTCTCTCTCTCTCTCTCTCTCTCTCTATATATATATATATATATATATATATATATATAGAATTAGGCTAGAATACTTCTAATAGCACCAAGTCATTGGTGCTATTAGGTTTTCGGCCCTTGGATGAAGGAATGTGCAGTTAGGATGATAGTGGTCCCCTAGGATTGAGTGGGTTGTTGGTTGAATAGTATGATCTAACGAATGAAAACAGTTAAAAGGGTAAATCTAACGGTGAAAACTTAGTAGCACCAAGTGCTTGGTGCTATTAGAAGTATTCCAGCCATGGCGGATTTAGAAATATTCTCTTATGAAGTCAATATATAAGGGAGAAAAAATATACAATTTTTTTTTATAAAAAAAGTGAACTAGTCATTAGTGTTGTATAAAAAAAGTGAACTAGTCATTATTATTCTTTCTGCCTAGGATTTTTTATTATTAGAATCTTTTTTAACTTTTTTGCTACTGCTAAGAAAAAAAAGAGTTAGCGGGTTACCAGACCCGCTATAGCATTCTTGTCTAATACGAAAATTTTGTTGGACCCCACTTGGGTTCAACTTGGACTTCAAAGTGGGGACAATTTATACAAAACAAAGCCCAACTAAAAAGTTTTTCTTAAGTGGGGCCCAAAATATAGGGTATATTGCATATCCTTAGTGGGGTCAATGGACCCCACTGAGATATATATATATATATATATATATATATATATATGCATCTGCCAAGCGCTTGGTGCTATTAGGTTTTCGGCCTTTGGATGAAGGAATGTGCAGTTAGGATAATAGTGGTCCCCTAGGGTTGAGTGAGTGGTTGGTTGTCACACCCCGGGGTTCTTTTTGGAAGTCCTTCTTAAGAAACTAGCGAAAAACGTGTAGATTTTTTTTAAAAAAACACCTTTGAGAACACCCCGCAGACGCACACAGACCCGCCACATGGACAAAAGATTCCCTGTACGAACGGACAGAGTCTCCTCTGTACATGCACGGCGTAGCACCATAATACAAAGTCAACCATACAAACAACCACACAACACAAACAATAAAGATCACATGGTAATAATAATTCATATACAACCATTAACATCTATACATTAATAGGTAATGAACTAACTAATGCAACAGAAGGATAATACATATCAACAACGGACAGATCTGGAATATGGATATCTAGTATCGTCCTCACGTACCGTCCCAACCCTCACCGCCCGCGTCACCTGAAAAATGGTGGGGGGGTGAGAACATGTAAACATGTCTCCCCTCCCAGTGGGTACCGCAAGACGACGAAGGCGAGGCGTACTTACCGGCAAAGGAAGAGATAAACATAATCATGAACAGATATCAAAAGTACAGTAGCAATGTAATAGTAACTAGCAATAGATGCAAAAGTAATCGCTACTGTAAGATAAGGTAGAAATCAACAACTAGGTATAATCAACATGTGCACCGGAACAGTAGCAACACTAACTAAATCAGGGACTACAACTGTCAATCAATGCATAGCCACCCGCTACTATAACGAACAATAGGATACTCCAATGCATCAAATGGGTGAAAAGTACTAACAACCGAATCAACTACCATATTGGTCGAAAGACCTCAGGCTAAACCACAACCTGCTCGCCCACCTGGCATGTAACCCTAACAGGCACCTCGTAGGGCTCACGGGTCGGAAGTACGACCACTTTTTCGAAAAAAAACACCTCTTGCAGTGGATCAGACTGCTGGTGTACATGAAATGCTCGCAAGATATGGCGAATGATGCAATATACTCAATAGACAACATCGACAAGTAGCCGAGAGAATAATCCATAAGGAGTCACCGACCAATCAGGTCCATCTCTATCTCAAGGATAGAACAATATCACCGACCAATCAGGTCAAACAATGCAAGTCATGCGATAAATAACCCAGAGTATCACCGACCATAAGGTCAACTAACGTCATGAAATACAACATAGGAAGTGTCACTGATCAAAAGGTCAATTAATGTCATGGAGTATGTCACAGGAAAGTGTCACCGACCACAAGGTCAACAAATGTCAAGTTCATCTACTACTAGGACTGTCACTGACCATAAGGTCACCAATATCAAGGTCATCTATTATGAACATACGATAGAAAACTAAGACTGTCACCGACCATAAGGTCACCAATGTCAAGGTCATCTATTATGACCATACGATAGACAACTAAGACTGTCACCGACCATAAGGTCACCAATATCAAGGTCATCTACTATAAACATACGATAGATAACTCAATCACAAGGAACATCGCTCTGCCACTAAATCATGATAATATGAGATAAGAGCAAGTGTAGAGCAACTAACTACGAAGTTAAGTGGTGTACGAAAGCTCAACCAATATCAAGTAAATAAAAGGAGATAACAGAGATAGAAATCACCGAGCAGGCACCACTTTACCGACTTCGGATCGAAGTACCCACCTGCATCCGTAACTGCACCTAACTCCCGCGGTGCGCAGAATTGTCCACCGGACCTACGATAGGTCCACCAAGTCAGGATCTAGTCCTACCAATTCAAAACACATCGCTCACAATCCCAAAACCACCCACGGAATCGGTTTTCTAAAACCGATCCCCAAACTCGCCGGGAATCCCGAAAAATGCGTCGGGATGTCCCCGGGACTACGAGGTGTCCTGAAAGGTACCTACTCATGCCATGAGTCACCCGCTGATCCGAAACTACCAAATTGGGTGTCCGGGCAGCAAACACTAATTTTCGGATCAATACGATTATCGTCGTTCCACACCGGGCTTCCGGAGGTGTCAAATTTGGCACTGGAACCCTCCACTGCTCATTTGTCGCCTCCGAACACCCGAGGCGACCAAGGTGGCGAGCCAACAAGGCTAAGTGATGATTGCCAGGGCACCCACATGGCCGAAAACTCATCACAAAGTGAAACCGCATTCTACCGACGACTTTGCCGAAAAAACACACCGAAGCCCTTCTCCGGCTACACGAGGGCTTTAGAACCTGCATGACTAGTCCAGAGGGTCACAAACAGTGACCACGCGCTGCCCTAGGCAGCTTACACTCCACAATTGCACAAAAACCCCTAGGCATTCAAATATTCGCAAAGTTATATACATAACAAGGTGTTTAAGGCCGTTACCGAAAATCGTGCGCCTCCGGGACGAAGCGAGAGCACTAGCGGATAGGTCTCGACATGCCGGACATTGTGCTCGCTATCCGGAGTGCAGACGACGGCCGAGGAGCACGCCAGAGCGACGTCAACTTCTGCGATGAAAGTGCACCGGGGGCGAGGACGCAAATGCTGCAAAGCAAAACCTCTCCGGCAGGAACCGAGGTGAGCACGACGATCAGCGAGGGTCAGGGATCGCCGTGCTCCCTTTCCAGCAGATCAGAGAGCTTGGGATGGCCGAAAAATGCCAAGAGGGCCAAAACAAGCCCTATACCCACAAGGGCAGGGAGCAGGCAGCTCCGGCTTGCCGCCGGCGACACGCCGGCGCGCGCGCCGGCCGGGTTTGGGCGTGGAGGCCGAGGGGAACCTGGTGCTCCAATTGGCCGGTGGTGGGGAGCGGCGACGACGGAGATGGGGTAAGCTCAGCCCGCGCAAGCAAGCCTGAGCCTGAGCTTGCTCCTCCCGGCATCGGCGGCGGCCGGGACGGCGTAGGGCGATAGCCGCGCATCCTCTGAGGCTAGAGGAAGGCAGCGGTGAAGCCCCGAGGCGGTAGCGGCTGCGGAGTGGAGGTGCGGCCTTCCCTCTGCCCGGGTCAGCCCGAGCTTGCACAGGAGAAGCCCGCGGCCGCGCGGCGCTCGGCCGAGCAAGGGGTCACCGGGGGAGGGATCAAGGACCACCGCTGGCCGACGGCAGTCGCCCCTGGGCGGCGCGGCACAGCAGAGGTGGAGCTCGGCTCCACCAATACCCGAGGGGGAGAGAGAGAGAGAGAGAGAGAGAGAGAGAGAGAGAGAGAGAGAGAGAGAGAGAGAGAGAGAGAGAGAGAGAGAGAGAGAGAAGGAAGAGGAGGACCCTCCCTGCCAGCCGTGGAGGATCACCGGCGGCGACCGGCGCGCCGGCAGGGACTGTGGAGGCAGCGGCTGAGGGTGTAGGCGCTAGGAGGAGGAGCTGAGGGGAGGGAGGAGGACCCCCCTGCCAGCCGTGGAGGATCACCGGGGCTTTCAGGCGCGCCGGCAGGGACTTGGAGGGCAACGGCTGAGGGTGTATATATATATTAGGGTTTCATTAGGGTTTCCCCTTCAACCTGTATATATATATATACATATCTATATATATATGTATGTATATATATACATATCTATATATATATGTATGTATATATATATATATATTGTCACGCCCCGGGCTAGTTTTAGAAGCGGAAATACGTGCTATTTTTTTTTTTTTTTGAAAGCCTAGCCCTCGCCACGTAGATACCTACCACAAATACAGAGCCCACTGTCCACACGGACAGAGCCTCCCCTGTATTTGCACGGCGTACACACTATACATACAGGATCACAACCACCATTCATTCATCACACAAACCACAACAACACAATACGGTTCATATGGCTAACCGTCCTTAGTAATTGCATGAATCTAAACAAATCCTTAGGCGAAGGATGATGCGATGCACAAACAACAGATCATTATATAAAACTGCTTCTTACCCAGAAGCTTTATTTGAAACACTAATCTCAATCATTTAAGGATCATTTAAAAAAAACCGTTCTCCACACGAGAACTCTCTTTTGAAAACCAAAAGCCGATCAATCGAAAATTCATTTAAAAACTGTTTCCCACACGGAAACCTTTATTTGAAAAACCGCCACCACGAGGGGTAGAAATCCAAGATACACAATATTAAGCCATAATTAATCCAGAATAGAGATCTAGTAAGCAAAGTCATCAACAATGTCTAAGCATGCAATCAACACATAAAAACTGAACCATATCCAAGTCTACTAAGTAAAGGGAGAGTGTCAGGGTAGCAACCAAAACGGTGGTAACACAGGTCGGGACCTCTAATGCAGCTATCTAGTCGCGTCTCACAACGTCCCGACTCCCACCACCCGGCTAACCTGAAAAAAACAACGATGGCGGGGTGTGAGAATATGTAAACATGTCTCCCCTCCCAGTGGGTACCGCAAGCCGACGAAGGCGAGGTGTACACACCGGCGCGAGGGTCAACAGATAGATAGATAGGTAAAACAGTAGCACAAGTAAGCAAGAGTATGAACCATACATGAACGACTACGCTACTGTAAGCAAATAGTATATGCATCAACTGTAGATAGATAAAGAGACCCAATCTCCACCAGGCCACAGGGACGGATCCCTGGCACTGTCACAACCGCTCACTCACAGGCACATAACCTCCACAGATGCACATGTCGAGAGGCTCACGGGTTAGAAGCACACAACCCTTTTCCGGAAAAGAACACTTTAAGCGGTGGATCAGACCGCTGGCGTACGTGAAGTGCTAGAAGAGCTGTGACGATCGATGCAATATGCTCAAACCACAGAACGGCAACTAGCCGAGAATAGCAACAGGACCAAATCCGAGGATCGCTCGGAACAACAGGCGATCACCACTCACCAACTAGGTCGTCTCAACAAACAATGCAATCACACTACTCTACTAATGGCAAGCTCACAAAAGTAGAGGAAAGGGAGTCTAGTGAACTAATAATCAACATGCAAGAGAAAGGGATAGAAAGGTATTACCGCTAGTCCACTGAACCGACTCCGGATCGAAGTACCCACCTGTAGAAAATATAGAGCCTAACACCGACGACTCTCGGGAACCATGACAGGACCTACGAAAGACTCACAGGGTCAAGGTCCACCAAGTCGACACTAAACACATAGCGCTCACAACCCGAAACTGACGGATCGTCCGGAAAACCCGCCGGGACGATCCCGAAACCACACCGAGCCCCAGAGGGGTACCAACAACCAAACCAAGTCCTCCGCTGTCCCCAAACACACTAAACAAGGTGACAGGACAGCGAGCACAAGCTCGGGGTGCCACGAACACCAACGCACCCGAAACGGCTTTCCGGGTTCCCGAAAAATGCCGATTTGGCACCGGAACCCTTCGTCACTCATCCGCTGTCCTCGAAACTTTGGGACAACGATGAAGAACAGCCAACGAGGCTATACGACGAAGCCAAGTCACTCACGAAAGCAGCAAGTGAGTCGCACGACTAAAACGCGTGTTCCGCAGACTATTTTATCGGAAAACGCACCGGAATTCAATCCGGATCTCCGCGAAGGGCGAAGAGGTTGGACAACCAGTCCACAGGGCCTCAAGGGTCATGCCCTTGCTGCCCGCAGCATCACAACGCTGCCAAAATCACAAAAGCCCTAAAACGAGCAACATACACACAATAATAAGCATAAAGAAGGCCGTTTGAGCACTCCGTTCGTCCGCAAGACCTTCCGCAAGCACCAGCAGATAGGGAACGACGCAACGGAGGCCATGCTCACAGCCCCACTACGACAGGAACAGTCGCAAGCACAAACAACCCATAAAAACAGCGACAACATGCGATAATAAAGCCGACAAAGGCTAAACAGCGAATCGGCGCGCCAAAATAGTAAAATGAGGTGAGAACGGTGATCAGCGCGTCGCTGCGATCATCGTGCTCACCTTCCCGAGTTTCGGGAGGCAACCGGAAGCTCCAAACCAAGCATGCAGCCCAAACCAAGCCAAAACCAGCTTGGCCGGAGCAAGCTTGCTCCGGCCAGCTGCCGGCCGACATGCAGCGCGCGCGGCGGCCAGTGTCGGACGGGGGGAGGTGAGGAAGTGGGAGCTCACCTCAACCGGCGGCAGAAAGCGGCGGTGGCGGCGTGGGGAGAGCACGAGCTCTCGGGTGGCTAGGGCACGGCGGCGCCGGCGGTCGGGAAGAGGGGCTCGCCGGACGTCGGGTGGGAGGTGACCGCGACAGAAAAGGGCGGCGGCAACCCAAGGCTCTCGGCCGCGGCTGCCCTAGCAGCCCAAGCAGCAACAGCGGCGGCTGCAGCGCACCGGCGGCACGGGGGCGGCCGGGGAGGAAGGCGACGGCGGCGGAGGTCCTCCCGGGGTTGGCCGGAGGTCACTGCGCCGGCGGGAGGCGGTGGCGGCTCGGGCCCAGCACCCACTGCTCGCAGCAGCTTGCTGCGGCGCTCGGCGGCGGCTCCCGACGGCGGGGCAGGTCGCCGGCGGCTGTGCAACCTCAGGGGGACCTAGGGCATGGGTTCACCCTGGGTGCACACAGCAAGGAGAAGAAGAAGAAAAGAGAGAGAGAAAAAAGAGAGAAAGCTGGCCGGAGCTCCCCACTGGCCAGGGGAGGTCGGCGGCGGTCGACGGTTCACTGGGAGGTGGGCAGGGGAGTTGAGGAGGGAGTGGCACCTGCTGGGGAGCTAAGGGAGAAGAGAAAGGGAACAATGGGTCTCTCTCTCCACTCACACACTATAAACAAAGTGCACAATTGCAATTAAGCCCCCAAAACCAAAAAATTTAGTCCCGAGTCCCTCACAGCATGCGTAAAACGCACAGACACCCCTCCACACAAGATCTCACGCAAAACGGTGCGTGAAACAGGGTCCAATTCGCGAAACGATCAAACATGCAATACGACCTCTCGTCGAAGATCTCGCGATATCTCACGATCCGACGGTCGCATGTGCGAACGGATCGTGCCATCGCGTTCATCACTGCCGAGAGATCGAATCTGTTATTTTGGATCGTCAGAAACGGTCTCCGAATTGCGACACAACCCATCCTCTCTCCTCCAATAATAACTCAAAAATCATAAAATACCAAAAATACATATATATACGTATATATATACACCTAAACATACATATATACATATACAAATACATATGCACACAAATACAAGGTAGAGGGAGAGAAAACACAACGAATTCAAATTCAAATTCAAAATTCGAATTCTCACATATATATGTATATATGTATATATGTGTATATATGTATATATGTGTATATATGTATATATATATGTATATGTATATATGTATATATATGTACATATACATATATATATGTAGAGTTGGGCTAGAATACTTCTAAAAGCACCAACTCATTGGTGCTTTTAGTTTTTTAGCCATTAGATCCATCCTTTGACTACTAATAGCCTTTGGATCAAAACATTATTCCACCTACCCCACCGACCACCACCTATCACCATCATCTTAACCCTCCAAATCTCCATCCAAGGGTTAGAAACTCAAAAGCACCAATCCCATGGTGCTTTTGAGAGTATTCTAGCTCAACTCTGTATATGTATATGTATGTATATATATATATATATATGTGTATGTGTATGTATATATATATATATATATATATATATATATATATATGTATGTGTATGTATATATATATATATATATATATATATATATATATATGTATGTGTATGTATATATATATATATATATATATATATATATATGTATGTGTATGTTATATATATGTATGTGTATGTATATATATATATATATATATATATATATGTATGTGTATGTATATATATATATATAGAATCCAGCTACTATCCTTTTAGGAGGATGGGAGCCTTCGTCCTCCGAAATTTTCTACCGTTCGGATGAAAAGATGTGCGGCTAGGATGAGATTGGTTACGGTTAGGTTGATAGTGGGCCCCCTAGGGTTGAGTAGGTGGTTGGTTGAATAGTATAATCTAACGGATGGAAATGATTAAAAATTAGATCTAACGGTCAAAAATTTGATAGGACAAAGGCTTCTATCCTCTTAAGAGGATAGTAGCCGGACTCTCTCTATATATATATATATATATATATATATATATATATATATATATATATATATATATATATATATATATATGTATATGTATATGTATCTAAACAAGTCCTTAGGCGAAGGATGATGCGATGCACAAACAACAGATCATTCTATAAAACTGCTCCTTACCCAGAAGCTTTATTTGAAACCCTAATCTCAATCATTTAAAAATTCTTTGAAAATCGTTCTCCACACGAGAACTCTCTTTTGAAATCCTAAAAGCCGATCGATCGGAAATCCATTCGAAAACCATTTCCCACACGGAAACCTCAGTTTTGAAAACCGCTACCACGAGGGGTAGAAATCCGAGATACACAATATTAAGCCATAATTAAAGATTTAGTAAGCAACGTCATCCATAATGTCTAAGCATGCAATCAACACATAAAAACTAAATCAAATCCACGAGATCCAAGCATGCAAGACAAAATAACCAAAGTGTAACTGAACCACATCCACAACTAACTGAAAAAAGGATAAAGGTGATAACCAAATCTGGAGGGAGGAACCTCACAAGTCAGGACCTCTAGTACCACTATCTAGGCGTGCCTCGCTGCGTCCCGACTCCCACCACCCTGCTCACCTGAAAACAACAACGATGGCGGGGGGTAAGAACATGTAAACATGTCTCCCCTCCCAGTGGGTAAGGCGAGATGTACACACCGGCACGAGGGTCAACAAATAGATGGATAAGGTAAACAGTAGCACAAATAAGTATGAGGCTGACATACAACTGAACAACTATGCTACTGCAAGTAAGATAACATATGCATTAACAGTGATAACCACAAATGTATACCCAATCCATAGGCCATCGGGACGGATCCCTGGCACTGTCACTACCTGCTCAACCATCGGCACAAAACCTGCAAAACGCACATCGTCGAGGCTCACGGGTCGACTACACGCGACCATTTTTCGGAAAAGATGACCCAAACGGTGGAACAGACCGCTGTCATACGTGAGGTGCTAGAAGAGCTGTGACGATCGATGCGAATGCTCAATCCACAGAACAGCAACGAGCCGTGAAGCAACTGATAAACCGAAATACGAGGATCGCTCGGAACAACAGGCGATCACCACCGACCAACGTGATCGTCTCAATAATCATGCAAACAACAACTACTCTACTAAGGCAAGCACACATAAGTAGAGTCAACAGGAGTCAAGTGAACTAATAACGAAAAACAAGAGAAGGGATAGAAAAGTATCACCGTAGTCCATTGAACCGACTCTGGATCGAAGTACCCACCTGGAGAACAGATAGAGCCTAACACCGACGGCTCTCGGGAACCACGACAAAACCTACGAAAGACTCACAGGGTCAAGGTCCACCAAGTCGCCACTAAACACATAGCGCTCACAACCCGAAACTGACGGATCGTCCGAAAAACCCACCGGGACGATCCCGAAACCACACCAAGCCCCACAGGGGTACCAACAACCAAACCAGGTACTCCGCTGTCCCCAAACACACCAAAACAAGGTGACAGGACAGCGAGCACAAGCTCGGGATGCCACGAACACAAACGCACCCGACAATTTTTCCGGGTCCCCGAAAAATGCCGATTTGGCACCGGAACCCTTCGTCACTCATCCGCTGTCCTCGAAACTTCGGGATAGCGATGAGGAACAGCCAACGAGGCTAAACGACGAAGCCAAGTCACTCACAAAACCAGCAAGTGAGTCGCACGACTAAAACACGCGTTCCGCCGACTATTTCTTCAGAAAATGCACCGGAAATCAATCCGGATCTCCGCGAAGGGCGAAGAGGTTGGACAACCAGTCCACAGGGCCTCAAGGGTCATGCCTTTGCTGCCCGCAGCATCACAACGCTGCCACAATCACAAAAGACCCCAAAACAAGCAACATACACACATTAATAAGCATAATGAAGGCCGGCGGGAGGCGGTGGCGGCTCGGGACCAACTCCCACTGCCCGCAGCAGCTAGCTGCGGCACGGTGGCGCTCGGCGGCGGCTCCCGACGGCGGGGCTGGTCGCCGGCAGCTGTACCACCTCAGGGGGACCTAGGGCATGGGTCCACCCTGGGTGCACACTACAGGGGAGAAGAAGAAGAAGAAAAAGAAGAAGAAAAAGAGAGAAAGCAAGGGAGAGAGAGCTGCCGAAGCTCCCCGCCGGCCAGGGGAGGTCGGCTGCGGTCGGCGGCGCTCAGGGAGGTGGGCAGGGGAGCTGAGGAGGGGGTGGCACCCTGCTGGGGAGCGAAGGGAGAAGAGAAATGCAACAAGGGTCTCTCTCTCCACTCACACACACTTAAACAAATGCACAAAATGCACAGACACCCCTTCACACTCAATCTCACGCAAAACGGTGCGTGAAAGAGGGTCCAATTCGCGAAACGATCAATCAAGCACTACGACCTCTCAGCAAAGAACTCACGATATCTCCCGATCCGACCGTTGCATGTGCGAACGGATTGCGCCATCGCGTTCAGCACTGCCGAAACATCGAATCTACTATTTTGGATCGTCAGAAACGGACTCCAAATTGCGACACAACCCATCCTCTCTTCTCCAACAATAACTCAAAAACCATAAAATACTAAAAATACACTCTAGTAGCCCCCACGGAAGTCGCGATTGAAACCGCTCAAAGTACAGTCTCCGTAGAGACGCTCGCAGTGGCTCTCGTGCTCTACATAGAAAGTGGGGCCAGGGCAAGAACAGTCCAAACAACAACACAGATCCACCAAGTGACGTCACCTAGCCCGCTAGGGCCACCACCTGCCAACGAGTGGTTACGAATAGGGGAAACACACCCTGCCACTTGGTATCTGCCTGGTACTCCACCACCACTTCTAGTAGAAGCACGAGTCTGCGAACAAGGGCGGATCGAACCTCCGGAAATCCGCCAATCGCGCTCGGATGTGGCCACCACCCCCACTCACGGGGTCGGCGTCCACACGCGGAACAGCCGACGTAGTCGCTGTCGTCGTCGCAGTCGTGGCCACAAACGGCGTGGGTGCCACAGGAGGGTCTGCAGTTATCGGGGCACTCGGTGGAGGAGGAGGAGGGGCTGGAGCGGCAGCCGCCGTAGCCTGCTGCTGCAAAAACTGCTGGAACATGTCGGAGAGGGCCGTCAGCTGACCCCTCACCTTGGCCACATCAGCCCTTAGCAGCAGGGTACGGTCAACAGCAGGCTGCTCGCCTCCCGCCGGCTCCTCGCTCGAACTAGCCGCAGTAGCCCGAGTCAGAACACCAGCAGACGGCTCCGCAGGCGCACGCCCACCACCACGACCAGGACGGGGAGGTCTACCACGAGCCATCTGTAAAACACAGAAACCACGCAAGAGAAAGGGGTCGGCAACACCCACAAAACACAAGCCGAAAATAAACCCCCGAACTCGCGCACCTATACATCTTAGGTCTTCCTATGGGTCAACCTAACCAATGGTTCAGTTACAAATTTATGAATGAATGAGTGTTTGTAACCTTTACTCTCTGATACCATCTCAATCTGTCACGCCCCGGGCTAGTTTAGAAGCGGAAATACGTGCCAATTTTTTTTTTTTTGAAAGCCTAACCCGTGCCACGTACAGACTCGCCACAAATACAGGGCCCACTGTCCACACGAACAGAGCCTCCCCTGTATTTGCACGGCATACACACTATACATACAGGATCACAAATATCATTCATCCCACACAAACAACAACAACACAGTCCTTGCTTCATACAGCTAACAGTCCTTAAACCTGTATGAATCTAAGCAAGTCCTTAGGCGAAGAATGATGCAATGCACAGTACACCAATCACTCTAGAAAAGTGCTTCTCACCCAGAAGCTTTATTTGAAACCCTAATCTCAATCATTTAAGGCTTATTTAAAAACCGTCCTCCACACGAGAACTCTTTTTTAAAATCCCAAAAGCCGATCGATTGAAAATCCATTTGAAAACCGTTTCCCACATGAAAACCACAGTTTTAAAACCGCTACCACGAAGGGTAGAAATCCACGAAAGTAAATGAGGGTAAATGAAGCTCACAATAATCCATGAACATATATAAGCCAAAGCATCTACGAAATCCAAACATGCAAGACAATCAACCAAAGTGTAACTGAACCACATCCACAACTAACTGATAAAGAGATAAGAGCGATAACCAATCTGAAGGGAGGAACCTCATAAGTCGGGACCTCTAATACCACTAACTAAGCGTGCCTCGCTGCGTCCCGACTCCCACCACCCTGCTCACCTGAAAACAACAACGATGGCGGGGGGTGAGAACATGTAAACATGTCTCCCCTCCCAGTGGGTACCGCAAGCCGACGAAGGCGAGGTGTACACACCGGCGCGAGGGTCAACAGATAGATAGATAGGTAAAATAGTAGCACATGTAAGCATGAGAATGAACCATACATGAACGACTACGCTACTGTAAGCAAATAGTATATGCATCAACTGTAGATAGATAATGAAACTCAATCACCACCAGGCCACAGGGACGGATCCCTGGCACTGCCACCACAAGCTCCACCACTGGCACATAACCTCCGCAGATGCACATGTCGAGAGGCTCACGGTTTGGAAACACACAATCCTTTTTCGGAAAAGAACACCCCAAGCGGTGGATCAGACCGCTGGCGTACGTGAAGTGCCAGAAGAGCTGTGACGATCGATGCAATATGCTCAAACCACAGAATGGCAACTAGCCGAGAATAGCAACGAGACCAAGTCCAAGGATAGCTCGGAACAACAGGCGATCACCACTGACCAACTAGGTCGTCTCAATAAACCATGCAATCACACTACTCTACTAATGGCAAGCTCACAAAAGTAGAGGAAAGGGAGTCTAGTGAACTAATAATCCACATGCAAGAGAAAGGGATAGAAAGGTATCACCGCTAGTCTACTGAACCGACTCCGGATCGAAGTACCCACCTGCAGAAACGAGGCATCTAACATCGACGGCTCACGGGGAAGTCAACTGAACCTACGAGGTACCAACAGGGTCAAGACCCACCGAGTCGACACTAAACACATAGCTCACAACCCGAAATTGACGGATCGTCCAGAAAACCCGCCGGGACGATCCCGAAACCACACCAAGCCCCACAGGGGTACCAACAAACAAACCAAGTCCTCCACTGTCCCCAAGCACACTAAACAAGGTGACAGGACAGCGAGCACAAGCTCGGGGTGCCACGAACACAAACACACCCGTAACGGCTTTCCGGGTTCCCGAAAAATGCCTATTTGGCACCGGAACCATTCGTCACTCGTCCGCTGTCCTCAAAACTTCGGGACAGCGATGAGGAACAGCCAACGAGGCTATACGACGAAGCCGAGTCGCTCACGAAACCAACAAGTGAGCTACACGACTAAAACACGCATTCCGCCGACTATTTCATCGGAAAATGCACCGAAAATCAATCCGGATTTCCGCGAAGGGCGAAGAGGTTGGACAACCAGTCCACAGGGCCTCAAGGGTCATGCCCTTGCTGCCCGCAGCATCACAACGCTGCCACAATCACAAAAGCCCTAAAACGAGCAACATACACACAATAATAGGCATAAAGAAGGCCGTTTGAGCACTCCGTTCGTCCGCAAGACCTTCCGCAAGCACCAGCGGATAGGGAACGACGCAACGGAGGTCGTGCTCACAGCCCCACTGCGACAGGAACAGTCGCAGGAACAAACAACCCATAAAAACAGCGACAACATGCGATAATAAAGCCGACAAAGGCTAAACAGCGAAACGGCGCGCCAAAACAGCAAAATGAGGTGAGCACGGTGATCAGCGCGTCGCCGCGATCATTGTGCTCACCTTCCCGAGTTTCGGGAAGCAACCGGAAGCTCCAAACCATGCATGCGGCCCAAACCAAGCCAAAACAACCCTGGCCGGAGCAAGCTTGCTCCGGCTGGCTGTCGGCCGACATGCAGCGCGCGCGGCGGCCAGGGTCGGACGCGGGGGAGGTGAGGAAAGGGGAGCTCACCTCAACCGGCGGCAGGAAGTGGCGGCGGCGGCGCGGGGAGAGCGCGAGTTCTCGGGTAGCTAGGGCACGGCGACGCCGGCAACAAACGGCGGCGGCGGCGGTCGGGACGGCGAGCACCGGCAAGAGTGGCTCGCCGGACGTCGGATGGGAGGTGACCGCGACAGAAAAAGGCGGCGGCGGCCCAAGGTTCTCGGCCGCGGCTGCCCTAGCAGCCCAAGCAGCAAAAGCGGCGGCTGTGGCGGCGCACCGGCGGCACGGGGGCGGCCGGGGAGAAAGGCGACGGCGGCGGAGGTCCTCCCGGAGCTGGCCGGAGGTCGCTGCACCGGCGGGAGGCGGCGGCGGCTTGGGTCCAGCACCCACTGCCCGCAGCTGCTCCAGCAGCAGCTTGCTGCGGCGCGGCGGCGCTCGGCGGCGGCTCTCGACGGCGGGGCTGGTCGCCGGCAGCTGTGCAACCTCAGGGGGACCTAGGGCATGGGTTCACCCTGGGTGCTCACAGCAAGGAGAAGAAGAAAAAGAAGAAGAAGAAGAAAAGAGAGAGAGAAGGGAGAGAGGGAGTGGCCGGAGCTCCCCGCCGGCCAGGGGAGGTCGGCGGCGGTCGGCGGCGCACAGGGAGGTGGGCAGGGGAGTTGAGGAGGGAGTGGCACCTGCTGGGGGAGCTAAGGGAGAAGAGAAAGCAACAAAAACACTTCTCTCCACTCACACACACACTTATACAAAGTGCACAATTACAAATAAGCCCCCGAAACCAGGGAATTTAGTCCCGAGTCCCTCACAGCATGCGTAAAATGCACAGACACCCCTCCCCACAAGATCTCACGCAAAACGGTGCGTGAAACAGGGTCCAATTCGCGAAACGATCAAACATGCATTACGACCTCTCGGCGAAGATCTCGCGATATCTCACGATCCGACGGTCGCATGTGCAAACGGATTGCGCCATCGCGTTCAGCACTGCCGAGACATCGAATCTATTATTTTGGATCGTCAGAAACGGTCTCCAAATTGCGACACAAACCATTCTCTCTCCTGCAACACAACATAAAAACCATAAAATACAAAAAAAATACATATATATATATACGTATATATATATATACACCTATACATATATATATACATATACAAATACATATGTACACAAATGCAAAGTAGAGGGAGAGAAAACACAGAATTCAAATTCAAATTCAAAATTCGAATTCTCACAATATTTATACATATATATATATATATATATATACATATACATATACATACATATACATATACATATACATATACATACATATACATATACATATACATACATATACATATACATATACATATACATATACATATATATACATATACATATATATATATATGTATGTATATATGTATTTATATGTATATATAAATATATATATATATATATATATATATACATATATATATATATATATATAGTCGAGCTACTATGCTATCGGAAGCATAAAGGAGTTGGTGCTTCCGATTTTTTGGCCCTTGATAAACCCCTTTGATCATTTCTAACCATTAAATTAATATTATTACCCAATGGGGACTACTCAATCCTAGGGGGACCACTATCATCCTAACCCTAGGGGGACTACTCAACTCCCTTATACTTCCGATAGCATAGTAGCTATATATATATATATATATATATATATATATATATATATATATATATATATATAATACATATACATATATACCTAAGAAAATAAAGGATTGCATAAAAGTCCTCCTAGAACCTCAAAATTCTGCACCCATCCCTTACCAGCAAACGATATTTTTGTCTTAGTCCCTCTCCAAACCATCTTGTGCGATTTATTACCCGAAATGCCGCGTTTCAGTCCGAAAAGCCTCTCGATCACAAAACTCTTTCACGACTTCATCTCAATGCCATCTTGCACAGGTAAACCTAAATTTTGTGAAATTTGAGACGTAAGATCCTCTCTGAGTCTACTTTCATGTAGATCCCTCCGCTCACCAAAACTATGAAATTTCACACATAAAATGATAACCTCTTCGCAAGGTGTTCTATTTTCACACTTTGCAAAAAAAATGCAATTTAGCCCTCCAACCTTAGAATTTCATACTGAAAACTCACCACTGTGTGTAAAAAGCCCAGTGGCACCATCCCATGGATTTTCATGCAAAACGGAGCACCGAAGAGTTCTAACAAGCAAAACTGTCGAGTAGAAAAAGGTCAATATGCGATAAAAGCAGATTTTCTTGGAAAACCATGCATCGAACGTAAAATTGGTCAGTGTCATCACCTCCGGCATAGCCAAACCATCGAAAATGACCTATTGGGTCGTTCAAAACGGAGTCCGATTCACATCCCAAGCTATCCTCAAGGCGATGCCTCAATAGGAAACACAGGTTACTATTCACTTAAGTGAATAGTACTAATCACCGAACACTTTTAATAAAAGCTTGTTTTTCCATGAAATTAAACCGATAATTTTAAATTTAAAGTACTTATAAAAACACCACTAAAAGCATCAAAATACACCGTGAAAATCTCAGTCCTCACATTGGTTGAATAATATGATCTAACGGGTGGAAATGGTCAAAGGGGTAGATCTAATAGCAAAAAACTCGATAGCACAAAGCGTTTGGTGCTATCGAAAGTATAGTAGCCGGACTCTATATATATATATATATATAAAGCTAGACTGCTATACTATCGGTAGTACGGAGGCCTCCGTGCTACCAAGTTGTTTTCAATAATGCGGCTTCTAAATCAACGATCAGCTCCATTAGACTTGATCTACACTATTGAAAGTATTTAGAAACTAAATTTCATAATTTTTCGACATTATTTGGCTAGTGATCAAAAGGTCTCAAAATTGACAATTTTAATGGTCGATGTGATGCGTTCGTGAATTTAGCGGTATAAAACAATCCAAATCTGATGAAATTTTTTATAGAATTATTTTCACTATTTAGAGTAAGATCAGTACCTCTGATATTAAATTCAACTTTTTTATCATCATTTTTTATGCGATTGTTATTTTCAGCCGTTCATTTTTAGACTACTTGTTTGACAGGTAAATGATGTCGAAAAATTATGAAATTTAGTTTCCAAATACTTTTAATAGTGTAGATCAAGTCTAATGGAGCCGATCGCCGATTTAGAAGCCACATTATTGAAAATAACTTGGTAGCACGAAGACCTTCGAGCTACCGATAGTATATCACCCGGACTCTATATGCGATCGACTCCATTAGACTTGCTACACTATTGAAAGTATTTGGAAATTAAATTTCATAATTTTTCGACATCATTTACCAATCAAATGAGTAGTCTAAAAATGAATGGTGAAAATAAAAATCTCATAAAAAATGATGATAAAAAATTTGAATTAAAGATCAGAGGTACTGATCTTACTCTAAATAGTGAAAAAAAAAATTCTATAAAAATTTCATCAGATTTGAATTATTTTACACCGTTAAATTCATAAACGCATCACATCGACCATTAAAATTGTCAATTTTGAGACCCTTTGATCACTAACCAAATAATGTCGAAAAGTTATGAAATTTAGTTACCAAATACTTTCAATAGTGTAGATCAAGTTTAATGAAGCCTATCGTTGATTTGGAAGCCGCATCATTAAAAACAACTTGGTAACAAGTATAGCAGCCAAGCTCTCTCTCTCTATATATATATAGAATTGAGCTCTTACGCTTTTAAAAGTATAAAGTCATTGGTGCTTGTAACGGCCCTTGGATGAAGGGATATATGGTTAGGATGATAGTGGTCCCCTAGGGTTGAGTGGGTGGTTGGTTAAGTAGTATGATCTAACGGGTGAAAATGGTCAAAGAGGTTGATCTAACGGCGAAAAACTTGCAAGCACCAAGTAATTGGTGCTTTTAAAAGCACCATAGCCGGACTCTTTCTCTCTCTCTCTCTCTCTCTCTATATATATATATATATATATATATATATATATATATAGAGTTAGGCTAGAATACTTGTGGAAGTACCGGGGCTCCGGTACTTCCACGTCGTTTTCGATGTTGGGACTTCCGAATCGACGATCGGCTCCGTTAAACTTGATCTAGAGTATTTGAAGTATCTAGAAAATAAATTTCGCGATTTTTCGATATCATTTGCCTGGTGATCGAAAGGGCTCAAAATCAGCAATTTCAATGGTCGTGGTGAGCCGTTTGCAAGTTTAACGGTGTAGAAATATCCAAATCACGTAAAATTTTGATAGAAAATTCTTTATACTATATAAAAAAACAAGATCAATATCTTTGATCTAAAATTTTAGAGTCATATTATCACATTTTGTGAGATTTTTATTTTCAGCCATTGATTTTGAGCCCTTTCGATCACTAGGTAAATGATATCGAAAAATCGCGAAATTTATTTTCTAGATACTTCAAATACTCTAGATCAAGTTTAACGGAGCCGATCGTCGATTCGGAAGTCCCAACATCGAAAACGACGTGGAAGTACCGGAGCCCCGGTACTTCCACAAGTATTCTAGCCTAACTCTATATATATATATATATATATATATATATATATATATATATATATATATATATATGGCTAAATTACAGAAAACTCTCCTATAAATACTCGCTTTTTTACTTTCCCTCCCTAATTTTCAAAAACCTATATTTTGGCCCCTTAAAATTTCAGAAATATTTTCATGAGGGTACGGTGTTAATGAAGAGGGAAAAGGGACCAAATTACCCATATTTCTTCTATAAGGAAAAATAATTTTTTAATATATTTCTGTCATTTTGAAGGGTATTTTCGGTATAAATTATAAGAAATGAACGGAATAGTGATGGAACCTTGACGGGGGAGGGCTAAATGCAACAACTTGAAATGTTGAGGGGGTAAAATGTAGGTTTTTGAAAGTTAGGGAGGGAAAATAAAAAAGCGGGTATTTACAGGGGGGTTTCTGTAATTTAGCCTATATATATAGAGTTCGACTACTATACTCTTATGAGTACGATTGCCTTCGTACTCATAAGTCGTTTTCAATGATACAACTTCCGAATCGACGATCCATATCGTTAAATATGTTTTAGAGCATTTGAAAATTCCAGAAATCAAGTTTCATAATTTTTTGACATCATTTACCTTACAACCAAAAGATTTTAAAATTGATAATTCTTAACGGCCGATATTTGATACTTAAATTGAATGATCTGATTATCTATTTTTAGGAAGTCGTTCAGTTTTGACTGTTCATTTTATGTTCGTTTGATGGACTTCATTATAATTTCGAAAATTGTGAAATTTATTTTCTAGAAGTTTCAAATGCTTTAGATCATATTTATGGTGTGGATCGTCAATTCGGAAGCTCCATCATTGAAAACAACTTATGAGTACAAAGAGCTCTATACTCACAAGAGTATAGTAGCCCTACTCTATACTTATATTTATACGACCGCCTTCGTACTCATAAGTCGTTTTCGATGATAGAGCTTCTGAATCGATGATCCATACCGTAAAACATGATTCAGAGCATTCGAAACTTCTAGAAATCAAATTTCATAATTTTTCAACATCATTTACCTTATGATCAAAATATTTTAAAATTGACAAACTTTAACTGCCGGTATGGGATACTTGCTAATTTAACGGTGTAAAAGATTCGAAATTGGTTGAATTTTTGATATAAAATTTTATTCACTATCTAATTAAAGATTATTCACTATCTAAATAAAGAGCGATAACTCCGATCTTAAATTGTAGTATCCGATCATCTATTTTTAGGAAGTCGTTCAATTTTGACTGTTCATTTTATGCCCTCTTGATGGACTTTAATATAATTTCGAAAAACTACAAAATTTATTTTCTAAGAGTTTCAAATACTCTAGATTATATTTAACGGTATGGATTGTCAATTTGGAAGCTTCATCATAAAAAATAACTTATGAGTACAAATGGGTCTATACTCATAAGAGTATTGCCCTACTCTATATATATATATATATATATATATATATAGTCCGGCTACAATGCTAGCAAAAGTACCAAACACTGTGTGCTACCAAGTTTTCCGCCGTTAGATCTACTTCTTTGACCATTTTCACCCGATCATACTTGTGACGTCCCAGTTCCCAGGGGGTTACCCATCCTAGGACTACTCTAGCCCTAGCACGCTTAACTCTCTTAACCTCTTGGGCCTAGCCACCGCCCAAAATGTTATAGCCGGATTAAGAGATTTAGCCCTATTATATCTTATATATAGGACTACCTGGGGTCTCACATTCTCCCCCCCTTTAAGCCCTGACGTCCCCGTCAGGCTCAGACTCACAAGTACCAAACGATTTGAGACTCGTTTCGCTAGCCTTAGCCGACTTTGTGGTGAGCCGCACTCCACCCACAACAGTTATCAGCATGAGAGCCTCGCTCTCCCCGCTGTATAACCTGGCTCAGCCGAGACTTATCTCACACTTTCGGCTGGTAATTGGCTCTGATACCAAATGTGACGTCCCAATTCCCAGGGGGTCACCCATCCTAGGACTACTCTAGCCCTAGCACGCTTAACTCTCTTAACCTCTTGGGCCTAGCCACCGCCCAAAATGCTATAGCCGGATTAAGAGATTTAGCCATATTATTGTTGGCCTAGTGGCCCTAATCATTCTTTAGATTTTGATGATAATAAATAATTACTGTTATTGAACTAATCTTTTATCTTGAGTTTTGTGTTTAGACTTCTCTATCTTCAAATGGACTCAAGATGGGCAATCCTCTAGCACTAAGCTTCACCACTTGAAGCTACCTTGTCAAGTAGATAAAATATCTCTCTACTCCACCTTTTAACATTGTGCTTTAAAGATTAAAGTATGAAATGTCGAGCTATATTTTTTAACTTACTCTTTTTATCATCTAAAGCACATGGGACTTCAAACAATATTCAAAAACTTCTCAAAATCTATTTTCTGTCAAGATTTGTGTTTTGGACTCTGATCTGGGCGCCCTAAAAGTGGATCCGAATCTTGGTTGATTTTGGATCCTGACGGTTTGCTGTTTGGGTGGTCCAGAATTGTATATACATGATCTGGGCGCCCGAATTGTATGTTTAGGGCGTTCGAAATGTTTGACTTGACAGGTTGCGTGTTCCGGACAGTACGGCGCAACGGTCCGAATGTTCTGACAGCGGCGCTGCGCAGGCGGCGCGCGTGCCTGAGAAAGTGGGCGCCCACAAGTTTCTGGAGCCCCGAATGTACAGATCCAGAAAAGCGGCGCGCGTGGTTTGGCTAGGTCAGAAAAGCTGTCGCGCGTGATCTGGGCGCCCACAATTTCTGGAGGCCCGAATGTACGGATCAAGAAAAGCGGCGCACGGGTCTGACAGGCTGCTGGAAGAGCAGTGCGCGTGCTCAACTTCTGGGCGCCCGAAAGTCCTGTTTAGGGCGCCCGAAAGTGCAACGGTCTGGAGCAGCTGAGGCTATAAATAGATGGTCTTGAGGCCTTTCTCAGCAGGGATTTCTAAGTCCAATTGAGCTTATAAACTTCAGTGTTTTCAATACTCTTAGCCTTCAATCCTCTCTCTAAACTTGAGTGTAATTGGTAGTGAGATATCATCTTGTAAAAGAGAGAAAAGAAAAGAGTTGAAGCTTGAAAGTGTAACCTTCTTGAGAAAAGAAGGTGTTGGTGTGAAGGCTTGGTGCTTGCCCGCAAAAGCATCGTCTAGTGGAGATCCAACGTTCTCTTGTGTTGAGAAGTTGGCGGGGACGTAGGCAAAGTGCCGAACCTCGAAAAAAATCGATTGTGTGCTTCTTGAGTTTGCATTTCTCTAACTCCTCACTTTCTCTCACTTTATTTGTTTCGAGTTTTTAAATTACTTGATTATTTAACGTTTTATTTTAGAAACCTAATTCACCCCCTTCTTAGGTTGCCATTTTGATCCTCAATTGGTATCAGAGCTGTAGTACACCGAACTTCTACAAATTATGGAGTTCCGGTGGAAAAAATAGCATGAGAGGCTATATGTGAGGCTCCGGCCAAGTTTGGGACTCGTGCGAAGTATTTTCGGCGCAAATGAGGCGCGAAAACGGACTTCGAAAAGTTAAAACTGCTGAAGTTATGAAGTCTGCAGTGGGATTCCGGTATGAGGAACTCCATACGGGTACTGAAGTGATTTGTACCGGTATGCGATATCGTATACCGGAATGCAATGGCAGAATCCGAAAATCCAGCTCTCGGATTCTGCGGAATTCCTCGTGGTATACCGGTACGCCGACCCGTATACCGGTACGCCAACCCGTATACCGGAATACAGTGTGCATAATGCTGATTTCGAAGGGTAATTTGGTAATTTCACTAAGGGGAGCTTACATAAAGGGGACCCTTCCCCTTTCTCCTCTGAAAATGTACACACACACACAGGGAGAGAGGGAGGGAGAAACTCCTCTCCCTGACTACTTCTTTACTTCTTCCTCTCCAAATTGGAGATCTTGGTGGAGATCAAGCTTGGGAAGCTTGGAGGAGTGAAGATTCGAGCTCGTGCATGCATGGTGGCTTGGTGAGCTCGCGGATCCGAGGTGAGTCCTTGGATTTGGTAGTTAGGGTTTCGAATTTGGGACTAAGAAATAAGATTTTGGAGACCCTTGGCTAATCTAGACTACAAATTGTAGAGATTAGCAAGAGATTTTGGGTTTTGCCATGAGTTTTGGAAAACCCTAGGTTGAAAGAGGGATTTTCTTGTGGAGGGTTTTAAAAATATTTTAACCCTTTAGAACTCTAGTTGGGGGTTAGTAGAACATGTGGGACAACTCCATTTTGAGTGATTCCAAGAGATGAGATCGTTATGAGTTCGACTCGGATTAACGAATCCTTCATGTGTGTTAGGGCTAGGAGCTTGAAGACCAAGCTTGAGGCCAAGGAAAAGAGCCCGATTGCAAGTGTCTACAAGCAATCGGAAGAGTGTAAGGTGGGTTTGTGTTTACCGAAGTGATTAGGTCACTTCCATGTCTAGGATAAATATCCATTTAAAGATAAAATGGTATGTGTTGTGAATCCTAAAACTTGCATGTTGGTAAAGGTAAAATTATGATAGGTAGAGCAATGAGCTCCTATTGCATGATATAGAATTCAAGTATAATTCAATTATTTATACTTGTTGCATGGTTGCATGTATGAGATTGGAACCTAATGTTATTGAACATAGGTTGGACATGAGATTAGAATCTAGTGTCATTGAACATAGGTTGGAACATGTGAGATTGGAACCTATTGTTATTGAACATAGGTTGGACATGAGATTGGAACCTAATGTTATTGAACATAGGTTGGACATGAGATTGGAAACTAGTGTTATTGAACATAGGTTGGAACATGCGAATGGAACCTAGTGTTATTGAACATAGGTTGGAACATGTGAGATTGGAACCTAATGTTATTGAACATATGTTGGAACATGCGAATGGAACCTAGTGTTATTGAACATAGGTTGGACATGAGATTGGAACCTAATGTTATTGAACATAGGTTGGACATGAGATTGGAACCTAGTGTTATTGAACATAGGTTGGAACATGCGAATGGAACCTAGTGTTATTGAACATAGGTTGGAACATGTGAGATTGGAACCTAATGTTATTGAACATAGGTTGGAACATGCGAATGGAACGTAGTGTTATTGAACATAGGTTGGACATGAGATTGGAACCTAATGTTATTGAACATAGGTTGGATATGAGATTGGAACCTAGTGTTATTGAACATAGGTTGGAACATGCGAATGGAACCTAGTGTTATTGAACATAGGTTGGACATGAGAATGGAACCTAGTGTTATTGAACATAGGTTGGACATGAGATTGGAACCTAGCGTCATGGAACCTAGGTTGAGAATGTAAAGTAAACCTAGTGTCATTGAACATAGGTGAGACTTAGTGACTTGAACCTAAGGTCATGAGACTTAGGTTGGCAAGTGTAAAATGTGAAACGGGATGTGCGACGATTTTGCTATCCCGGGTAGGCGACGATTTCGCTACCATGCCATGAGTTGGCGGTGTGAAACGGGATGTGCGACGATTTTGCTATCCCGGGTAGGCGACGATTTCGCTAGAATGCCATGAGTTGGCGGTGTTGACACGTGATGTGCGACGATGTTGCTATCCCGGGTATGCGACGAGTTCGCTACCTATGCCATGAGTTGGCGGTGTTGACACGGGATGTGCGACGAGGTTGCTATCCCGGGTATGCGACGAGTTCGCTACCTATGCCATGAGTTGGCGGTGTTGAGATGGGGTATGCGACGAGTTCGCTATCCCGGGTATGCGACGAGTTCGCTACCCGAACACGGAGGTGAAGATTTCACTCCTAGGATGTTGGAACCATTATGGTGATACGGCGATTTCGAAACCATAAGTATTTGACAAGTAGTTGAACTTAGTCAATGTGAAATATAGGATGAACCTATGAGAGAATAAAAGTTAACATTTTATTTGGTTGCATCCTTTATGTTTATTTACAAGCATGTAAACATTTCTTGCATAGTTATTTCTGATCTAACTTATGCATATGGTGTTTCTTTGGACCTGGTGGGTCGAGCTTCTCTCTTGGGTGGCCTTACCCACTGGGAACTATTTTATATAGTTCTCATCCCACTGTTTTTCAGGTCCTCACGTGAGCGGCGCGGCGTCGCGGGGGAAGGGCGTAACTCGGTAGTTAGTGTCCTACCATTGTGACCAGAATAGAAGTACCCTCTACTGCGTAGTTTAGGGGTATTCGAATGACATGAAATGTAATGATAACTTGATTGTATTTGGAAAGAGAGAACAAAGACAAAACAAAAAAAAATGTAATATGTGGTTGTGTTGCGAATGCTTGTAATAGCATAGTAGTTTATGATGCTCTCCTTATGCAATCTTTGTATGAATTCTGTTCCTGTTTGGAACCTCTTGAATTATACTGGTTGTGACGCCTTGGACGTACAGGGAAAACTCTGTCCGTTCGGCGGATCTGGGTCATGCGCCCGTGCGTTTTGTCCTTCCACCTACTTGGTGCTAAGGCACGGCGGGGCGTGACAGATTGAGGTGGTATCAAAGCGTAGAAACGGTCTAGGTGGACCTAAGGAATCCTAGGATGGAAAAAGACCATATGAGTGTAAACTCGTGAGAGACGAGGACTTGTGACGTGTGGCGAAAGGGTAATCGATTGGGTCGTGTATTGGTTATGCCTCTAATAGGATGTTAGAGGTAGATTTAAGGCGTGGTTTATTCTCAGCTAAGTGTGTTCATGTTGGCGCGCGACAACATGAACCCAAGGGATGAGAATAGGCGCCCTTGTGTGACTTTCGCCTAAATTGTGTCCGTAATTTGAATCGTGTTTGTACTTGGCCTAAAAGGTTGAGAACGTTGACGGAAGTTGTCGTGTTTCAGGATACGATGGCGTCACGTGGGCGATCTCCGACGAGATCAACACAGGATGGACCTAGTGGGGTCCCTGTGCAATCTGGGGCAAGTTCGGAGTTTCGTGAACAGTCGGCCACACTCGTTGGAGTGGTGCAACAACAAGCTGAGATGGCACAGCGACAGCAGGAGGTTGCCGTGCGCCAGGAGGAGCGGATCAGGAGACTCCATGAGACCGTGGAGCGATTAGCACGTCGTGTACCATCAGGAGCCACGGCGGGTACCTCGCAAGTAGATGCTGGTGCCTGGGCCCCTGATTCTGTGGAATTGGAAGCGGAGAGGGAGCGGGCTTTAGCTGCCCTCATGACGTTCGAGCGATTCAATCCGCTTACCTTCGACGGGGAAGAAATGGACCCGTGGACCGTAGAAACGTGGATCGATTCTATGGAGTCCCTGTTTGAGGACTTGTACACCTTGGAGCGAGACAAGGTGCATTTTGCCGCACACTGCTTGCAAGGGTCGGCAAAGGCGTGGTGGAAGGGAGTCCGGCGAGACCGACCTTCTAGTCTCCCTCCGGTGACTTGGGAGGAATTTCGAGGACTGGTGTTCTCTGCCTATTTCCCTGATCGTGAGAAAAGAAAACTTCAGGAAAAGTTCAGGAAGCTGAAGCAAGGTGATCGCTCGGTGAGAGAGTACGAGAGAGAGTTCTCTCGCATTGTAAATTGTATCCCTTATGTGATACGGGATGACAAGATCAAAGCCGATTGTTTCGTGCGCGGACTTCGGCCTGAGATTTTTAAGGTTGTGCATCCCTTCAAACTGCAAACCTTTGTCGAGGTACTGGACCGGGCCCTGTGGGTGGAGTAGGGCAATGCATTCGTGCAAGAGGAGCGCGAGTTTTATGACAAGAAAATAGAGATGGGACGACCATCGAGTAAATCGGGTGGTCAGTCGAGTTCCAGACAAGTTCCGACACGTTCGCGTCGACGATATCGTGCCCCGGGGACCTACCATACTCGGTCCTCGGCGAGTTGTGTTATTTGTGGGGGCCCTCATCATCCACAACAGTGTGATCAGCGGGAGGGCAAGTGCTTCAGGTGTGGGCAACCGGGCCATACGCGGATGAGTGCCTGCAGGAGGATAGCCGAGCCCTGACACTTGCGACGGCCTCTTCTGCTCCAAGACAGTTCGCGGGTGTGCCACCTGCGGTAAGGTCTGGGGAGCATGCATTGATGTCGAGGCAACCTGAAGGTTCGCGTCGGGTACCAAGTGGCCATGGGTATGCGACTCAGGTGATGGAATCTACTGCTGTCGACGGCGTCGTAGCAGGTATGTTTTGATTGTTGAAAACATATGTAGAGCATAATGTGACACTGGAGCATTACATGTAATTGTTGTGGTCTGTTACTACGATGCAAGTGTAATTGTAGCCAGGACCAAGGTTATGGGTAAGGATAGATACCCAGCTATGCTCGTGTCATGGAGACATGTATTGCCGCTGGAGCAGCTAGAGATTTTGATGATACCGGCAAATTGCGGGTGTTGCGCCTAGTTGATGGCTTGAGGCAACAATGATTGTAGGCGAGCTGACTCTCGATATTAGGGCAATGTGAGTAGCCAATTGCAAGAGTCGAGTTATGACGTTTGAGAACGTGTTAATAGTTCGCAGATCCCGAACATCGTTATAGTGGATCGATGACGGTTGTGAAATGGATAAGGTAATCACCAAGATTGGGCGAGTGGGCCTTGCTGTACCTCAAATTGAGGTAGGTTGTGGTACTCGCAATGCGAGTGAGCATAAGCGTGGTAGCTTAGTGCTTGTGGATAGCGCAGTAGCGTGGGACGCTCGGGTGTAAGTACTCGTGGAATATTGGTTTCTGGTTAGCCGAGAGGGTTTGTTGGCAGTAGCACTTGGGCATTACTAAGTGTGAAGGAGGCCAAGAACCGCTTGAGAGCTAGTGGCTCGCACTGGGTGCTTAGGAGCCGGTAGAGACTGTGGTCGCTTGGTATAGCGTGCGAGACACGTGTAGCGACTGTATCGGGTATTGCTTAGGGACGATCCGTGCCCGGACCATCGTGGACTGTGGAGCCTGGGGTCTTATGGACAGGCGCAGTCAGCTGTGTGTGACAGCAGCCCGAGACCTGAGGGTAGGGCAGAGACCTATGGTCGGGGCGGTAGTCCAAGCGATGACCCGAGAGCGTGGAATGCCACCTGTGAGACCATATGAATGGTAGTACACCGAGAGTGTGGATGTGACCCAACTCTAGGACTCAGTAGAGGTTTGGGGTCTTGGTTACTCCTGGTTGGAGTATGTGCGCAAGTCCTGAGTGAGGACTCCGCCGAGTAACAATTGGATTTACGTTTGCGAGCAAGAGATGTTACGCGACGTTGAGACAGGTTTAGGCAGTAGGCCTACATGAGAGCTTTGGTCCGTGGACCATCTGTTGTTAACCGAGATAAGCGGTTTGACCGACGGCTCTGGGAGTATAAGAGCATTGGTCGTGTGTAAGAGAATTATGATTGTGACCTGAGAAGCAGAAGCTCGGTCATACCTTTCACCTGATTGGTGAAGTCACCAATTGCCAAGTTTGGCCTTGTCGATGAAGTGAAATTGGGTTTACGAACAAAGTGTTCGAGTGGAAACATCGCGAAGATGATGTGATGTCGACCCCGTAAGGAAAAGCAACGGGGCGTACTCCTTATGGAATGTCGGGGATATAAGACCCGTGGACTATGGAATGTACTCCTGAGTGAGCAGGAACCAGAGGACGCGATGAAAGAAGGATACCCTCATCTAATTGATAAATAGATTTGAGGTGTGATCTTAGTTTCGCGGGCGAAACTTCTTTTAAGGAGGGAGGAATGTAGTACACCGAACTTCTACAAATTATGGAGTTCCGGTGGAAAAAATAGCATGAGAGGCTATATGTGAGGCTTCGGCCAAGTTTGGGACTCGTGCGAAGTGTTTTCGGTGCAAATGAGGCGCGAAAACGAACTTCGAAAAGTTAAAACTGCTGAACTTGTGAAGTCTGTAGTGGGATTCCGGTATGAGGAACTCCATACCAGTACTGAAGTGATTTGTACCGGTATGCGATATCGTATACCGGAATGCAATGGCAGAATTCGAAAATCCAGCTCTCGGGTTCTGCGGAATTCCTCGTGGTATACCGGTACGCCGACCCGTATACCGGTACGCCAACCCGTATACCGGAATACAATGTGCAAAATGCTGATTTCGAAGGATAATTTGGTAATTTCACTGAGGGGAGCTTACATAAAGGGGACCCTTCCCCTTTCTCCTCTGAAAATGTACACACACACACAGGGAGAGAGGGAGGGAGAAACTCCTCTCCCTGACTACTTCTTCTACTTCTTCCTCTCCAAATTGGAGATCTTGGTGGAGATCAAGCTTGGGAAGCTTGGAGGAGTGAAGATTCGAGCTCGTGCATGCATGGTGGCTTGGTGAGCTCGCGGATCCAAGGTGAGTCCTTGGATTTGGTAGTTAGGGTTTCGAATTTGGGACTAAAAAATGAGATTTTGGAGACCCTTGGCTAATCTAGACTACAAATTGTAGAGATTAGCAAGAGATTTTGAGTTTTGCCATGAGTTTTGGAAAACCCTAGGTTGAAAGAGGGATTTTCTTGTGGAGGGTTTTAAAAATGTTTTAACCCTTTAGAACCCTAGTTGGGGGTTAGTAGAACATGTGGGACAACTCCATTTTGAGTGATTCCAAGAGATGAGATCGTTATGAGTTCGACTCGGATTAACGAATCCTTCATGTGTGTTAGGGCTAGGAGCTTGAAGACCAAGCTTGAGGCCAAGAAAAAGAGCCCGATTGCAAGTGTCTACAAGCAATCGGAAGAGTGTAAGGTGGGTTTGTGGTTACCGAAGTGATTAGGTCACTTCCATGTCTAGGGTAAATATCCATTTAAAGATAAAATGGTATGTGTTGTGAACCTTAGAACTTGCATGTTGGCAAAGGTAAAATCATGATAGGTAGAGCAATGAGCTCCTATTGCATGATATAGAATTCAAGTATAATTCAATTATTTATACTTGTTGCATGGTTGCATGTATGAGATTGGAACCTAATGTTATTGAACATAGGTTGGACATGAGATTAGAACCTAGTGTCATTGAACATAGGTTGGAACATGTGAGATTGGAACCTAATGTTATTGAAAATAGGTTGGACATGAGATTGGAACCTAATGTTATTGAACATAGGTTGGACATGAGATTGGAACCTAGTGTTATTGAACATAGGTTGGAACATGCGAATGGAACCTAGTGTTATTGAACATAGGTTGGAACATGTGAGATTGGAACCTAATGTTATTGAACATAGGTTGGAACATGCGAATGGAACCTAGTGTTATTGAACATAGGTTGGACATGAGATTGGAACCTAATGTTATTGAACATAGGTTGGACATGAGATTGGAACCTAATGTTATTGAACATAGGTTGGACATGAGATTGTGACCTAATGTTATTGAACATAGGTTGGACATGAGATTGGAACCTAGTGTTATTGAACATAGGTTGGAACATGCGAATGGAACCTAGTGTTATTGAACATAGGTTGGAACATGTGAGATTGGAACCTAATGTTATTGAACATAGGTTGGAACATGCGAATGGAACCTAGTGTTATTGAACATAGGTTGGACATGAGATTGGACCTAATGTTATTGAACATAGGTTGGACATGAGATTGGAACCTAATGTTATTGAACATAGGTTGGACATGAGATTGGAACCTAGTGTTATTGAACATAGGTTGGAACATGCGAATGGAACCTAGTGTTATTGAACATAGGTTGGACATGAGAATGGAACCTAGTGTTATTGAACATAGATTGGACATTAGATTGGAACCTAGCGTCATGGAACCTAGGTTGAGAATGTAAAGTAAACCTAGTGTCATTGAACATAGGTGAGACTTAGTGACTTGAATCTAATGTCATGAGACTTAGGTTGGCAAGTGTAAAATGTGAAACGGGATGTGCGACGATTTTGCTATCCCGGGTAGACGACGATTTCGCTACCATGCCATGAGTTGGCGGTGTGAAACGGGATGTGCGACGATTTTGCTATCCCGGGTAGGCGACGATTTCGCTACCATGCCCTGAATTGGCGGTGTTGACACGTGATGTGCGACGATGTTGCTATCCCGGGTATGCGACGAGTTCGCTACCTATGCCATTAGTTGGCGGTGTTGACACGGGATGTGCGACGAGGTTGCTATCCCGGGTATGCGACGAGTTCGCTACCTATGCCATGAGTTGGCGGTGTTGAGATGGGGTATGTGACGAGTTCGCTATCCCGGGTATGCGACGAGTTCGCTACCCGAACACGGAGGTGAAGATTTCACTCCTAGGATGTTGGAACCATTTTGGTGAGACGGCGATTTCGAAACCATAAGTATTTGACAAGTAGTTGAACTTAGTCAATGTGAAATATAGGATGAACCTAGGAGAGAATAAAAGTTAACATTTTATTTGGTCACATCCTTTATGTTTATTTACAAGCATGTAAACATTTCTTGCATAGTTATTTGTGATCTAACTTATGCATATGGTGTTTCTTTGGACCTGGTGGGTCGAGCTTCTCTCTTGGGTGGCCTTACCCACTGGGAACTATTTTATATAGTTCTCATCCCACTGTTTTTCAGGTCCTCACGTGAGCGGCGCGGCGGCGCGGGGGAAGGGCGTAACTCAGTAGTTAGCGTCCTACCATTGTGACCAGAATAGAAGTACCCTCTACTGCGTAGTTTAGGGGTATTCGAATGACATGAAATGTAATGATAACTTGATTGTATTTGGAAAGAGAGAACAAAGACAAAACAAAAAAAAAATGTAATATGTGGTTGTGTTGCGAATGCTTGTAATAGCATAGTAGTTTATGATGCTCTCCTTATGCAATCTTTGTATGAATTCTGTTCCTGTTTGGAACCTCTTGAATTATACTGGTTGTGACGCCTTGGACGTATAGGGGAAACTCTGTCCGTTCGGCGGATCTGGGTCATACGCCCGTGCGTTTTGTCCTTCCACCTACTTGGTGCTAAGGCACGGCGGGGCGTGACAAGAGCAAGGTCTCACATTATTTAGATTAAAATCTAAGTGAGAATGACATCCATGGGAAAGAATATCGAAGGACAATCTATTGTTCGGCCACCATATTTTGATGGGACCGATTATCCTTTTTGAAAGATTAGAATGAAGATATTCTTTCAATCTCTAGATTTTGATATTTGGGACATAATCGAAAGTAGTTATGTCACTCCATCAAAATCAAGAGCGGAATGGAATGAAGCGGAAAAATTTCGCTTTCAATTGAATGCTAAAGCAATTAATTCATTCCTTTGCGCTCTTAGTATTGATGAGTTTCATCGAATCTCTACATGCACAACGACTAAAGAGATTTGGGGTAAATTAGAAGTTACTCATGAAGGAACTTCTAGGGTGAAGGAATCTAAAATAAGCATGCTTATGTCAAGTTATGAACTATTCAAAATGGAAGAAAGTGAATCCATTTCAAATATGTTCACAAGATTCACTAACATTATAAATAGCTTGAAAGCCTTAGGTAAAGATTTTCCTCAATCGGACTTGGTGCGAAAACTTCTCCGTGTGCTACCAAGAAGTTGGATACCTAAGGTTACGGCTATCCAAGAAGCTCATGATTTGGACAAAGTAAAGGTTGACGAACTTGTCGGATCACTCATGGCGCATGAACAACGCCTCAAAGAATATGACAACGAAGAGGCTCCCGAGAAAAAGAAGAGTCTTGCACTTAATGGAGTCATAGCTTCCGATAGTGAAGATGGCGAAGAAGGTTCGAGCGAAGAAATCGCTATGATTTCAAAAAGACTCGACCGACTAATTAAGAGGCGCAACTTGAGAAGACCTAAACGAGACGGGTTCAAAGGTGAGGGATTCAAGAAGGGAATCATTTGCTACAATTGCAACAAACCAGGGCATTTAAAAAGTGAATGCACTCTTCCAAGCAAGGCCTTTAAGAAAGATAAGAAAAAGAAAGCCTTCAATGCTCTAAATTGGGACACCCCCGACGAGTCTAGCGGTGACGAGTCGGAAAACGAAGTTGCCCAAATTTGCCTTGAGGAGCAAAGCTCAATTCTATGTCTCATGGCTCTTGAAGATGATGTAAATAATTTAAGTTATGATGAACTTTTAGAAGCCTTCTTTTCTTTATATGATGATCTACAAAGTTTGGGTCCCAAGTATACATCTCTCAAGAAGCAAAATGCCTCATTAGAGATGGAAGTAAATGACCTAAAATCTTCGACTTCAAATCCTTCTCTAATGCTTAAAAATGAGGTCTCCTCACTCATGAAAGAGCTTAAACAAGCTAATGAGACATGTTGTAATCTCATTTGTGAAAACGAGGTATTAAAGAAGAAAATTGAAGGTCAAAATTTTAAGCCAATTCTTCATCATGGCAATCAACTTGAAAAACTTCAAGTTGAAAACCAACAACTCAAAGTTAGCTTAGGTGAATCTAAGAAAACTCTTGAGAAATTTGTTGGTGGAACCAAGTACTTAAATATGATGCTTGGAAGTCAAGTTATGAACTTCAAAAGTTTGGGATAGGATATGTTCCAAATCCAAACAATGTTAAGTTAACAAAAACTAAAAGAAAAGTTTTTGTTAAAAGTTCCTATCAAGACCCAACTTTGCATTGCTCTTATTGTAATATTAAAGGACATCATATATCCTCTTGTAAATACAAGAAAAATTCTAAACTTAACCAAATTTGGGTTATGAAAGGCTCATCTAACCCAAAAGGACCCAATCTCACTTGGGTACCAAAGTTAAAAACTTGACTTGTTCTTGTAGGTGTGTCTCCAATCAAAAGGTGCAAGTGACAAATGATACTTAGATAGCGGATGCTCAAGACATATGACTTGGGATCAAACCAAGTTTAATTCACTTGAAAAGAAAGATGGAGGCTTTGTCACATTTGGAGACAACACTAGAGGAAAGATCATTGGAACCGGCACAATCGGAAATGAGAAGGTTAATATTTCAAATGTTCTTTTAGTTGATGGCCTTAAGCACAATTTATTGATCATTAGTCAATTGTGTGACAAAGGCTATTTTGTAAAGTTCGAAGCATCTCATTGTAGCATCCTTGATCCTTCTACAAATGAGGTAGCTTTTATGGGCTTTAGATCCAAGAATGTCTACACCGTTGATCTAAGCAAACTTTCTCATGAAGGTGAAAAATATTTTTCGGTTCAAATTAACGAATCTTGGCTTTGGCATAAAAGGTTAGCTCACGCTAGTATGGATTCTCTTTCAAAACTTTCCAAGGAAAAACTTGTAAAAGGTTTACCTAAAATAAACTATGCCAAAGATGAGGTTTGTAGTGTTTGTGCTCAAGCAAAACAAGTAAAATCTTCTTTTAAATCCAAAAATATTATTTCTACATCTAGGCCTTTGGAGTTAATCCATATGGATCTCTTTGGTCCAATTGATGTCTCTAGCCTTGGTGGAAGTAACTATGTTTTTGTAATTGTTGATGATTACTCAAGATATACTTGGACCTTATTTTTGAGACACAAGTATGACAATTTTAAATCCTTCAAAGAATTTGTCTTTCGTGTTCAAAATGAAAAAGGTTGTAATATTTTTAAAATTAGAAGTGATCATGGTGGTGAATTCGAAAACCGTAACTTTGAAGAGTTTTGCAATGAATTGGGAATAGAACATCAGTTTGCTACTCCTCGTACACCCCAACAAAATGGGGTTGTTGAACGCAAAAATAGATCTCTCCAAGAGATGGCTAGATCTATGTTAATTGAGGGGGAGTTGCCAAAGTATTTTTGGGCCGAAGCCGTAAACACGGCTTGTTACATCATGAACCGTGTTCTAATTCGACCAATTCTAGAGAAAACCCCCTTTGAGTTATGGTATAGTAGAATTTCCAATATTGGTTATTTAAAATTATTGGTTGTAAATGTTTCATCTTGAACACAAAAGACAAGTTGGGAAAGTTTGATGCTAAATCCGATAAAGCAATATTCTTGGGATATTCCTCTACTAGCAAAGCTTATCGAGTCTATAATCGACGAACTTTGGTAATAGAGGAAAGCATGCATGTTCTCTTTGAAGAATCTAAGGGAAAGGATACTTTTATTGAAGATGATCTTCATGACTTTGATAAGTTAAATATAAATTCCACACCACAAGAGTTGTACAATCCAAGGAAGTTGAGGAGTTCATTTCTAAAGATAATGAACCCACTCCTCTACCTAAAGTGTGAAAATTTGCTACTTATCATCCCAAGGACTCCATCATTGGAGATCCTAGTCAAAAGGTTAAGACTAGATCCTCTCTTAGATTACTCTGTGACCACTTGGCTTTCTTGTCTCAAATTGAACATAAAAATTTTGTTGAGGCTAGTAATGACGAAAATTGGCTCATTGCGATGCAAGATGAACTCAATCAATTTGAGCGAAACCAAGTTTGGACGCTTGTGGAAAGACCAAGTGATCATACCGTTATTAGCACTAAATGGATCTTCCGAAACAAGCGAGATGAATCCAGTGTTGTGGTTCGAAACAAGGCTAGACTAGTGGCCCAAGGTTTCAACCAAATTGAACGGATTGATTTTGATGAAATTTTTGCACCGGTTGCTCGACTTGAAGCTATTCGAATTCTTTTGGCTTTTGCCTCTTACATGAACTTCAAGTTATTTCAAATGGACGTAAAAAGTGCTTTCTTAAATGGATATATTTCCGAAGAAGTCTATGTTGAGCAACCACCCGGTTTTGAAAAATACGATTTTCTCAATCATGTCTTTAAACATTCAAAAGCACTTTATGGTTTAAAACAAGCTCCAAGAGCTTGGTACGAAAGACTTAGCACTTTTCTTATTTCAAATAATTTTTCAAGAGAAAAAGTTGACACTACATTATTTATCAAGATAAAGAATAAAGATTTTCTCATTGTACAAATTTATGTTGATGATATCATATTCGGTGCTACTAACGAATCTCTTTGCAAAGAATTCTCTAAGTTAATGCAAGATGAGTTTGAAATGAGCATGATGGGCGAACTCTCCTGCTTCCTTGGACTCCAAGTCAAGCAAACGAAGGATGGAATATTCATCAATCAAGTCAAATACGCAAAGGATCTAATCAAAAGATTTGGCTTAGAAAGCTCAAAAGAGACAAATACTCTCATGAGCGCTTCAACTAAACTTGATAAGGACGAAAAAGGCAAGGATGTTGATATCAAGCTCTACCGAGGTATGATTGGTAGTTTACTTTATCTTACCGCAAGTAGGCCAGTCATCATGTTTAGTGTTTGCTTGTGTGCTCGGTTTCAAGCTCAACCTAAGGAGTCACACCTAGTAGCCGTAAAGAGAATTCTTAGATATGTTAAGGAAACTCTCAACTTAGGATTATGGTATCCTAAGGGCACTAGTTTTAATCTCATTGGCTTTTCGGATGCTGACTTTGCCGGGTGCAAGGTTGATCGAAAAAGTACTAGTGGAACTTGTCAGTTTCTTGGTCACTCCTTAGTCTCATGGTCTTCGAAAAAGCAAAATTCGGTTGCACTTTCAACCGCCGAAGCCGAATATATTGCGGCGGGTTGTTGTTGTGCACAACTTTTATGGATGAAACAAAGCCTTGAGGACTTTGGAGTGCATCTAAAATAAGTTCCAATCAAATGTGATAATACTAGTGCCATCAACCTATCTAGAAATCCTATTCAATATTCTAGAACTAAACACATTGAAATTAGACATCATTTCATTAGAGATCACATTCAAAAGGGAGATGTCACCATAGATTTTGTAGATACCCATCATCAATTAGCGGACATTTTTACTAAACCACTTAGTGAGGATATGTTCACACAACTTAGAAGAGAATTAGGAATAATTGATTTATATGCTTAATTCTTCTATGTTGATTCTATTGAATAATTGATATTTGCATCTTTATTTTTCTTATTTTTTTTACTTTTTGCTGTTCGGTCGCCCGGTTGGTCTTGTGGACACCCAATTTCTGGTTCGATGTACCTGTCACAATCGAACGCCCGATAAACTGTTTCGGACGCCCGAATTACTTTTTCCGGACGCCCGGAAATTTTCTGGACGACCGAAAGAGGGTTCGACCTCCTGACCTTCTGATGTCCACTAACGGGTTCCGGATCCACTTTACTGGGCGTCCACTTTCACCCGACCCGCGCCCAAACCCGGTTTTCTCTTCTTCTTCCTCCCAGACCGACCGATTTTTTTCTTTTTCCTCTTTTCTTCCTCCTCCCACTCCGGTCGCCCACTTCCGCTCCGTCTCCGGCCCGGATCTTCCTGAGCACAGATCGGCCGGCCCGGATCCTCCCGAGCGACCACCTCCGGCCGCCCACTTCCTGCGCCACAGCCGCCCCTGAGCCCGGATCTCCCGAACCTCCTCCACGGATTTCTCCTCTTTTTCTCCTCAAATCTGTGGTATTTTCTTCTCTTTTTCATTTTTTTTCTTCTTGTTCTTGTTTTCTTAGTAAACCCTAACCTAGATCTTTCTGCCTAAATTTTTTTAAAATCTCTTATACTTTTTGCATTTTAATCTCATTCTCCACCAAGATTAACACCCATTTTCATCTTAGATCTTGCTTTTATTCATCATTTGCATAAACCCTAGATTTCAAAAAAAAAAAAAAAAAAAAGCCTAGAACTAAACATGCATCTAGTGGCCCCTCCTCACATGGACCTCCTAGAGATCATTCAAATGATGATTTTGATGCATTTAATTTTGTCTCTAGGGAAGCTCAAGATAAATATTTTTTAGGTCGTCCCGTTCAACCTTGTCGTAGCATTCATCATCTAAATTTTGATTGCTATGAACTCTTAGATAGGCTCACCCAAGTAGGTTGGGACCAATTTGTTCAAAATCATCAACCTTTTTATCCCGACCTAATTAGGATCTTCTATGCTAATATGCCTCCTATAATCCCGATTATTTTACTATCACTTTCCGTATCCGAGGACGCGATTTTTTCATTACACCTACACTTCTTCACATTGTTTTAAACATTCCTAATGACGGCGTTCGCTACTACCAAACCAATGTTTGGAACTTTCGCACCTTCACCGAGGCTCAACTTCGCACTCGCTTTCTTAGTGAGTATTCTACTTCTAGGGAAGATAGCTCTCACCTTTCTTTTCCACACCGCCTCGCCCATTTTCTTCTCACTAAGTTAATTCTTCCCCGAGACGGTCACCACACCGCCAATCAAAAGATGGATCTTTTTCTCCTTTATCATCTCTTTGAGGGAATCCGGGTCAATTTAGGGTACATTATTATTCGCCACATGGCTACCGCCGTATCTCATACCTCGCGCTCGCTTCCGTATGGCTCTTTGCTCTCCGCCGTCCTTCACTTTATTGCATTTGATCTTCATGATGAAAGGCCGATGAAGTACCTCTCCGCCATCAGTACGGATACCTTCTCAACCCTTGGATTTAAGAAAAATCGTTATGGAATTTGGGTGAGAAAGCATGTGATTGATCAAGGTGATGACAACGATGGCGACGACACCGGGGATGAGCCTATGCACTATGAGCCGCCTCCACATGAGCCTTCTCCACCGGTTGAGCCACCGCCCTATGTTCCTCCGACTCATGATCCTCCTCCTATGAATTTTCAAAATCAAGTTTTTCAAAGACTTGATAGGATGGACGAACGTATGCATGAGATCAAGACGGAAGTTTCCGGCATAAAGGATTACATGGACTCTATCTTTGGACCTTCTAGTGCCTTCTATGCCGCATATGGGCCTTATGTTGATCGACCTTCCTCCTCCGCCGTGCCTCCGCCGGTTTCTCCTACGGGTCAAGAGGACGATGATCAAGAGGATGACGATGATGACTAGCTCTTTTTTTGTTACTCCTTTATGCTTTCTTTTATGCTTTTTGCTACTAAGTCTCCATTATACTTATTTTTTTGTGATGACAAAGGGGGAGAACTTGTGATATGTGATATGCTTTATTTTGGTACTAACTTATGATATGCTTATGTTTTTGTGCTTTGATATATGCCTAATTGGTTATTTTTTACTTGCGATTGTGATATATGCTATGACTATATGCTAAAATTTAATTATTAAATATATGCATATATTTAGGGGGAGTATTCTATTCTCATTGCTCTCTACTTATTTGAATCTTATATCACATTATTTGTCATCATCAAAAATGGGAAGATTGTTGGCCTAGTGGCCCTAATCATTCTTTAGATTTTAATGATAACAAATAATTACTGTTATTGAACTAATCTTTTATCTTGAGTTTTGTGTTTAGACTTCTCTATCTTCAAATGGACTCAAGATGGGCAATCCTCTAGCACTAAGCTTCAACACTTGAAGCTACCTTATCAAGTAGATAAAATATCTCTCTACTCCACCTTTTAACATTGTGCTTTAAAGATTAAAGTATGAAATGTCGAGCTATATTTTTTAACTTACTCTTTTTATCATCTAAAGCACATGGGACTTCAAACAATATTCAAAAACTTCTCAAAATCTATTTTCTGTCAAGATTTGTGTTTTGGACTCTGATCTGGGCGCCCTAAAAGTGGATTCGAATCTTGGTTGATTTTGGATCCTGACGGTTTGCTGTTTGGGTGGTCCAGAATTGTATATACATGATCTGGGCGCCCGAATTGTATGTTTAGGGCGTCCGAAATGTTTGACTTGACAGGTTGCGTGTTCCGGACAGTACGGCGCAACGGTCCGAATGTTCTGACAGCGGCGCTGTGCAGGCGGCGCTGTGCAGGCGGCCCGCGTGCCTGAGAAAGTGGGCGCCCACAAGTTTCTGGACCCCCGAATGTACGATCCAGAAAAGCGGCGCGCGTGGTTTGGCTATGTCAAAAAAGCTGTCGCGCGTGATCTGGGCGCCCACAATTTCTGGAGGCCCAAATGTACGGATCCAGAAAAGTGGAAGCGGTGCACGGGTCTGACAGGCTGCTGGAAGAGCAGTGCGCGTGCTCAACTTCTGGGCGCCCGTAAGTCCTGTTTAGGGCGCCCGAAAGTGCAACGGTCTGGAGCAGCTGAGGCTATAAATAGATGGTCTTGAGGCCTTTCTCAGCAGGGATTTCCAAGTCCAATTGAGCTTATAAACTTCAGTGTTTTCAATACTCTTAGCCCTCAATCCTCTCTCTAAACTTGAGTGTAATTGGTAGTGAGATATCATCTTGTAAAAGAGAGAAAAGAAAAGAGTTGAAGCTTGAAAGTGTAACCTTCTTGAGAAAAGAAGGTGTTGGTGTGAAGGCTTGGTGCTTGCCCGCAAAAGCATCGTCTAGTGGAGATCCAACGTTCTCTTGTGTTGAGAAGTTGGCGGGGACGTAGGCAAAGTGCCGAACCTCGAAACAAATCGATTGTGTGCTTCTTGAGTTTGCATTTCTCTAACTCCTCACTTTCTCTCACTTTATTTGTTTCGAGTTTTTAAATTACTTGATTATTTAACGTTTTATTTTAGAAACCTAATTCACCCCCCCTCTTAGGTTGCCATTTTGATCCTCAATTATATCTTATATATAGGACTACTTGGGGTCTCACAATACTATTCCACCAACCATAGGGGATGTGCTCGCCGGTTCAGAGAGATCACCGAGGAGGAGTTCCAACAGGCGGCTGTAGAACTCGAGGGCTGCGGCCGCAGCTCGAGAAGCAGCAACCCAAGTTGGTTGTGGGTTGCTGCTGGGGGTAAACACACACAGTTTGGGTTAGGGGGTTGGAGCTCGAGAAGCAGCAACCCAAGTTGGTTGTGGGTTGCTGCTGGGGGTAAACACACACAGTTTGGGTTAGGGGGTAGCCGTGTAGTGGAGGCGTGTTGGAGGGAGCCACTGGAGTGGGGCTAGCCTACTGTACCGCTTAGGAGTCGAGGATCTCAGGAAGAGAGAGAGAAAGAGAGAGAAAGCTTGGGGAGGGGTTTCACCGGTCGGGGGATGCCGACCAGAGCACGGCGGTGCTGACGATGCTTGGGGAAGGGTGGTGGCAGCTAAGGTAAGGGAGATGGAGAGAGAGAGAGAGAGAGAGAGAGAGAGAGAGAGAGAGAGAGAGAGAGAGAGAGAGAGAGAGAGAGATATTAGAATTTTTTTATTTTTTTTATTTTTCTCTCTTATTGTAACACTTGCATAAAAACCCTCTAATTATCGCTCTCTTGCCCACAGCTCCACAACACAATTCATTTTGGGAGGAGTGTGACGCCCCGGACTACAATGAAAGTGTAATACCCATACTCAATTAATTTACATGAAAAATTTAAATATGCAGACGTGATTGTAGTATTGTGATATACCCGTTATTATAAATTTCGATTTATTTGTGCCGTCGGATTAAGCCGATTTGGTTGGATTTGATTTTCGGATTAAATTATACTCTAATACTAGTTAGAGTAGGATTTGGATTTAGCCCTAATTAATCACCTATAAATAGGTGATTTAGGGAGAGAGTACGGCACAAAAAAAAAGATTATTGTGGCCGGATTCTTTGTGCGAGCGTGGCCACCGGCGGGAGCAAGATCTGACGACCGTGAAGGGAAAAAAGCGAGAGAGAGGTGAGCCTCCAATATTTATTTCCTCATTCTTCTTCTTCTTCTTCTTCTTCTTCTTCTACCTCCCTATCGTATCCTCCCTTCTCATTATACCGCCTTTGCCGTCGCCGTCGCCGTCATGGTCGCCGGCCACTTACGGTCGGGTCGGGGTGAACCCTGTATGGGGTGACCATGGTTGACCATGAGAGGGGTCTATGAGAGATTCTTTGATCGGATTAAGAAGGATAAGGAAGAAGATGAAATTATTTTGGATCTGGCTAGACCCGTTTCACGGTGGACCATATTAATTTTTGCATGATTTATTTTACAATTGAGTTTTAATTTATCGCAGCGATATTAGACGTGATTAATTTGTTAATTACTGTGTTTTGTCTCTGTCGTATGAACTATAATTAACAAGAAAAACTTCTAGTGCACGTTGCTAGTGTTGAACCGGGTGTAGCGAAAGTTGGATACTTATAATGGCTTAAAAGATCAAAAGAGAGAGGTCCTCCTATAACAATTAGTATGTACATTATAGTTAATCCTCTTGAAATTGCTAGCACAATTTTGAGGATTAATTCTTCTCCACATTGACACAAGAGATCACGAAAGGAGTTTCGAAATTACACTGCGATTGTGTGAATCACAAATCCCGGAGCAGCATTGTGTGGATACACATAGAGGCCGAACACTTGTGTGGCTCAAAGGACCAGAAATTCATATTCAAAATCAACCATGAAATAATCTCGGTAATTAGCACAGGTTGAAATTCGAACCTTTCTTCTAATTAGATTAGAATAATAACTTTTGTGTGTCACACGAGAGATCATAATATTATAAATATTATGATATTAAGGTGTACATGATTGGATCATGTTTTATAAATAAAATTTATTTCCGTTGCATTAAATGCTGGTGTACACGCATGCATTTTCATACAATATATGTGCTTGGAAGATATTAGAATTGGTATAAATTGATAAACTTACAAAACTAGAGTTTTTCGTGTTTCAAGATCCGGACCTTGTTGGAGGGTTCGAACCCCGAAAGCCTTCCTGGTTGTATTGCAAAGAGGGTTCAGACCTTACAGGGAGGATCCAGACCTTGATACTCTGGAAAGTATCTACGTCCGAATCCTGTTAAAGGGTCTGAACCCTAAACACAGGGTCGACAAACCCTAACCAGATATCTGAAAGCCATTAGATCTAACCTAAGTGAGCATCATATCCTACAGGACACCGGGAAAACTGTGCAAACCTTTTCGGGGATCACCGGCGTGCGAATTGGTCGGAATAGAGGTGCAGGCTCAAAGAAATCTAAACCCGAGCCCTGATTCGAAGCTCCCTTCTCCTCCATAGGCTTCGACGGCCAGTAGGGTCGAGCTTTGGCAGGGGAAGGTTAAGACAGGTTAGAGGGGGCCCGTGGTGGTGGTCGCCGGCGACAGGCGGCGGCGGCAGCACAAGAAGCCTTGCGGCCGATTTAGGGTAGAGTTGGGTTCTACTCATCTCCGGCCAGCGCCAGTGGCTAAGGGCATCGGGTCGGTGTCGGCGGGGTGTCAGAGGGTCGCTGGAGGGGAGCCGGGGTGCCGAGGAGCCTTGCCGTGGCCGAGCAGGACCTTAGTGCTAAGATCCATCCCGTGCGGGTGAAGGCCTAGTCGAGAAGGAAGAAGAAGACCACAGCGGTGGAGGCGGCCGCCGGGGAACCCTCACCGGACCAGGAGGAGCGAGCGGTGTCAACTGTTGACCAGGGAGTCTTCTTCAAGCCCTCGAGTTCCAAAAAGCAGGGAGAGAGAGGGAGATGTAGTAATTTGACCTAAGCCCCTCACAGCAGATGTAGCTCGCATATATATATGAGCATGTTAGCACAATTGCCCAAAAGTCTGCCTACCTTTAGTAATTTTAGCTGAGCCCCTCACAGCAGATGTAGCTCGCATATAGCCCCCTCCACGAAAAATTTTGTAAAAATCTGCGCATAAAATATAAGCCTTTTTTCAAATTTTTCGAAATTCCAATTTCGTCCACTTACCGAAACTTGCCTCGTTTTCTGCAATTGCCATGCCAAACTTGAAAAATGACTTCTCCATGATTTCCGGCATTGCTGAACCTCAAGTGGTGATTTTGTTTCATCGAATTTCATTTCCGATTGACGGGAAAATTCATCATTTCTCCAGAATCCAAAATTTGAGAAATTTGCAATTCAAACAAAATTCTAATCTTAGTTTCAAAATTCAAAATTCATTTTATTAAAATTCGAGTTTGCCAGTTTTTACATGTACGATCTTCCCAAGCTCACGGGCCCTTTAGCTAAGACGTCTTATTTTTCTTTTCTATCGGCAACTTGTCTTCTCCCGCTGGCGCTTTTGCTCTCTCGGTCTGCAGGTTGTCTTTCGCTTCACAGCTTTTAAAGCTGGCCAACACACCTCAGTTATCTCGGCAAAGCAATGGATGCATAGCCGAGGTAGCTCCTCTTCTGTTGTTCACGTTCTCTTAACGTTACAGTTTTCTTCTCGGGATGCGGCAATAACTCTTTTTCCTTTGACGTCTACTATGTTGATCCTATATTGTTGAAGGCTAATATCTGATGTTGCCATACCACTTAAAACGGTCTATGCCAGCCCACATTGATTATGTACAGAAAAGCTACTATATCCTGATCTACCCACTATCATGGGCCGACTATTGTAATTATGAACTGCAGACAATTGTGTGGTTGTATCTCCATCAACCGCAATTTATGGCTAATGGCATTGCACCGGTACGTTCTTGAAGTGTGAGATTGCGGCCTCTTCACTTTGGGCTCGTAGGGCCTGCCACAAGTGCTAATCAAGATTAGGGAACGCTCTTCTATTTGTTTCCAGAATTTTTGTCAGCTCTTGTCTATTTGCCACATCTTTTCATCCATTTGTTTAAACAATGTGTCAAACTGGGCATCTAAATCGATTATGCTGACAAACGTTGAGGATTACTTTCTAACTTTAGTGTACATGTCTCAAATATATAAATAAATTGCCTCAAAGTGTCCTACCAGGTGTGCCAGAAAAGATTGTTGGCAGAGAAATTGTGACCTAACATGTTGTGATTCGATCTGGTTCATCCGCCATCGAGTCATCCCTCTGATGTGAAGGCGCGATTTGTCTTGTATTCAGGCACAGATCGGAGAGAGAATCATCCGGTCAGGTTCTAGCTCGAGGAAAGGCCTCGAGATCTCCTCACACGGGAGCCAAAGGCTAGAGACTTCAGCTACTGAGCTTCGACCATTGCCCATGCTGAAGTAGTGATGCGAGAATGCCGTGCAGCAGTGGTCCTCGGGAATCAGTGGGTCAGTGCGGATGGATGTGCATGGCGCGGAAAGTACGTTCGTCAGTGAAGACGAGGTGGTTTGACGATCGTTGGGGTGGTACGGTCGTCTAGGGTGATGTCATTGGGGGCTGAATGGCAGTGGAGATTACATTAAGGCTACTTCTAAATTATGTTATGACTACTTCTAAGTTACATTACATTTTCTTTTAGTTAGAAAATGCGAGGTATTAATTAGCATTTGTGATGTGATATTTGGATACATTAAACAGTGGCTGCTTTCGCCTTTTATAGGTGCGCGTCGTCGTCGTGATCATAGGAGTAACTCTCATGGTTCTCCACTTTTCTTTTCTCAACTGCCCTCCAATTCATCGCCCTTGATTGTGACCATTTAAAATTTGAATCGCTTAGTTCAAACAGGTTGATCCTTTCAATTCCTGAAGAAGATCAGTCAGGTGCATCGTCGAAAACTATGATGTCCATTGTTTGGCAAACTTGCTTGCCGAAATCACCTTCGGCCCCTTGTTTTGCCAATGCTTATTTTCAGTGTCGATAAAAAGTAACCATTTTGATGATCTCATCATGTGAGACCCCAGGTAGTCCTATATATAAGATATAATAGGGCTAAACTCTTAACCCGGCTTAAGCATTTTGGGCGGTGGCTAGGCCCAAGAGGTTGAGAGAGTTAAGCGTGCTTGGACGGGAGTAGTCCTAGGATGGGTGACCCCTTGGGTAGTTGGGGCGTCACAGTTGGTATCAGAGCCAATTACCAGCCGGAAGTGTGAGATGAGTCTCGGCTGAGCCATGTATACAGCGGGGAGAGCGAGGCTCTCATGCTGTTGACTATTGTGGGTGGAGCGTGGCTCACCATAAGGTCGGTTTAGGCTAGCGAGACGAGTCTCACATCGCCTGGTACTTGTGAGTCTGAGCCTGACGAGGACGTCAGGACTTAAAGGGGAGGAGATTGTGAGACCCCAGGTAGTCCTATATATAAGATATAATAGGGCTAAACTCTTAACCCGGCTAAAGCATTTTGGGCGGTGGCTAGGCCCAAGAGGTTGAGAGAGTTAAGCGTGCTAGGACGGGAGTAGTCTTAGGATGGGTGACCCCCTGGGTAGTTGGGGCGTCACACATCAATAAAAAGTTGGTGCCAAAATAATGTAGATCGGAATCGAATTAGATCACTGTTGATATTATGATACCATAATTAGGAAGAAAACCCAATACGGATGTTGACAAAAAATAAAGAAAAAAATACATTTATTGATCAAAAGTAAAAAAAATTATAATACTTGGAGACTCGAACTTCACGGCTCAGGTTTTTCGTTGTAACTTGTGAAAGCATGCTACGTTTGGTCGCTTGGCTCGAGCCGAATTTGGATGGATTCGATCCAGTTGATTTCTGGATCAGAAAAAAAGAACTATAATGTCACGCCTCCGAGTCCCCTTTTGTAAAGCCGTTTTAGAAAGTGGGCAATTTGAAAACAGAGTCAGCAGAAAAGTGCTCATTCATTTTTTTTTTCGCAACCATGCCCACATGATGGAACAGACCAGCCACAAATACAGGAACTTCTCTGTCCACACGGGTAGAGTCTCCCCTATATTTGCACGGCGTACAACCACAAATACATGTCACAACTCACGCATCCACTCACACACAATCACAATCATGATGCAGATGATTCCAAAGCCATTCGGCTAGCATCCTTAAGATGATGCATACTCTAAGCAGTTCTTAGGCGAAGGATGATTTAATGCATATTCACCAATCAATTCTATTATTTAAAAGTATTTTCCCACCCAGAAACTTGGTTTTTAAATACTAAGATCACAATAAAATTCGAAAAATTATTTGAAATCCGTTTCCTACACGGAAACTCTTTTTCTTTCGAAATCTTATTATCACGACGCGTAGAAAATTATTTTTACCATAAAGGCACATACATATAAAAAACGTTATTATTTAATCCCAACCAATCAATCATATGAATTAAACAACCAAAACTGAACCATGACAATTCTATTTATTAACAAGAGTAAAAGGTAGGAAACGAAACCAAAAGCTATGCCGAACAGTTGGGACATCTGCCGCTCACTAACTACTGCAATTCATGCACCGTCCCGACTCCCACCACCGAGATCACCTGAAAAAGAAGGGATAAGAAACCAACAAAGGGTCTCCCAGTGGGTATCACAAGCTGACGAGGGCAAGTGTACTCACTGGTAACCGCAGTATACAGTATAAAAGAGATATACAATAGCAAATATGAACTTAAATAAAATAATGATGAGTATGCAACTACCTCTACTATAAACATAGAGATGCGTCAATTGGACAAATAGTTCAAAAATACCCAATCCAACCGCACGTCGGTCTAAACACCTCAGGCAACTACCGCGCCTACTCTACCTAGCATGTGACCCTAACAATAGACTGCTTAGGGCTCACAAGTCGGGAGTACGATCACTTTTTCGAAAAAGAATACTGATGCAGTGGCCAAACCGCTGGTGTAAGTGAAATGCACACGAGCTGTGACGATCAATGCGATATGATCAATAGCCATCTGTCGGCGAATAGCCGACAATCAAACCACCAAGGGTGTACCAACCAATCAGGTCATCAAGTATCACAGAACTCACACGAACCGACCACTTAGGTCCAACCAGATAATTTTTTTTTTGTGGTTTCATTGTTACGATTTTTAAATTTTTGTTTATTATTTTCAAAGTATATTGATGATTGCTACATTAAATAATGCTTTGAATATCAATAGGTTCACTTTCATTCATTCAGATTAATTTCATATTAATTATCGATTTTACTTCATTTTTATTATCCACGAATATAATTTATTATGAAAATTCTTAAAACTTATATTCATTAAATTTAGGTAATCATGTGTGATCTTTAGGCACTTAATCTATGTCGGTTGTGTGTGTTGAATTTGATGAATAGGCATTTGCTAATAGACTAAGGGTCCGTTTGGCCTAGATTCTGGAAAATTAATTTCTACAAATTGATTTTGGTTTGGAGAATTGATTTTGGTTAAAAGCTGTAGAACGTATGGCTGAGTTTAGATAAAAGTGATTTTTCTTAAGGAATTTTGTAAAAATGTTTAGCAAAAAAATTTTGATGTTTGCATATATTAATATTTTTACTAAACTTTATTTTAAAATAATTAAAATTAAAATTAAAATTAAAATTTTAAATTTCAATTAAAATTAAAATTTCAAATTTCAAATTTATACAAAATTTAAAATTTGATATTTTAATTTTAAAAATAAATTTAAAATTTAAAATTTAAATTTTAAAATCTAAATTTAAATTTTGAATTCAAATTTATAAACTAAATTTAAATTTAAAATTTAAAATTGTAAATTTAAAATTTAAAATCTTAAATTTTAAAATTTAAAATTTAAAATATTAAAATATTAAATTTTTGAATTTAATCAAAATATTTTAAATTTTAAATTTTAAATATAAATTTAAAAATTTCAAATTTTAAATTTTAAATTTAAATTTTAAAAATTTTAAATTTCAAATTTTAAAATTTAAATTTGAAATTTACTATTTAAAATTTGAATATTTCAAATGTAAAATTTAAATAAATTAAATTAAAAATAAATTTTCAAATTTTAAATTTAAATTTTAAAAATTTAAAATTTGAATTTTCAAAATTTAAAATTTAAATTTTTAAAATTTAAATTTTGAATTTTAAAAATTTAAATTTTGAATTTTAAAAATTTGAAATTTGTAATTTGAAGATTAAAACTTGTAATTTTAGGTTTTAAATTTTTAAATATTAAATTTAAATTTCAAAATCTATAATGTTAAAATTTAAATTTTATCTTAAATTTTAAATTTTAAATTTTAAATTTTAAATTTTAAATTTTAAATTTTTTTAATTTTAAATTTTAAATTTTAAATTTTAAATTTTAAATTTTAAATTTTAAATTTTAAATTTTAAATTTTAAAATTTGAAGTTTGAAATTTAAATTTTAAATTTTAAATTTAAAATCTAAATTTTAAATTTTAAATTTGAAAAGTTGAAATTTAAAAATTCAAATATGAATTTAAAATTTAAAAATCAGAATTAAATTGAAATTTAAACTATAAATCTAAAATTGAAATAAAAATTTATAGTTTGAGTCCAAAATCAGAATCAGATTTCAAGCAGCAGCTTTTTTCTACTTCTGATTCTGGGACTTTAAAAATCAGTTTTCTAATTCTGAAAAGCGGAATCAGATTTTTCAACTCTTGTTACCAAACACTCTACTGAGCCCAAAATCACTTTTGGGCTCAGAATCACTTTTCATAAGCAGGGCCAAACACCTGCTAAAAGTTGTCAATTTTTTTTTAAAATAACAGATTGCACATTTGAGGGGGAGTTAAAATAAAAAATAAATAAATAAACAAATAAAAGGGGAGAAACACTATAATGGTATAAAAGATGTGGAAAGAGTTACATCCTAAAGGGTGTGTGAAAATTATCACCATATATAGTAAAGAGCTGTCACCCCGGTCGTCTGATAAAAGTGTGAAGATACAACATGAAACTTAAATACATGACCGATGACGTAGAAAAAATATACATATAATAAAAAATAGTTTGATGGTTATACTAATGCCATCAAAAAGATAGGTATAACTTAGTCAATATGTTAGCCAAAGAGACCGTCCAAATGAAGAAAAATAATAAACACTTCCACACCTTTGAGACCCACCTACCATCATTTGTCTATTACACCCACCTACCATGTTTAGAATCCACTATAACTAACATCTATATAAACCCCTCCTCGCTTCACTAAAATCTCATCTCTTCATATACACGCTAACTACAAACTCGCAAAAGAGTATAGTTTCATAGCAAGAGAATTAGCTAAGGAAGCAACAATGAGTTCTCCTGCAAGCTGGAACTTTGAGATCGAGTCCCCGGTCGCGGCGCCGCGCCTGTTCCGTGCCGCGCTCCTCGACTGGCACAACCTCGCCCCAAAGATCGCCCCGGAGATCGTCGTGAGCGCCACCCCGATCGAAGGCAACGGCGGCGTCGGAAGTGTGAGGCAGTTCAACTTCTCCTCAGGTACTCACATACAAGAGCTTGCTAAGAACATTGCCGGAGTTATATACATATAGCCATTTATATGTTCATGTTTCAAAGCTTATAGGTAAAGAAATAGCAACAATGACAATATATAGTAATAATAATAGTGATGATTTTTTGTGGAGATAATATTACAGTACTTAAGTTTATCATCGTAAACCGATCAAAATAAATGAATCTGATCACTTCCGTTCAAAGCTCTGATATTAGTAATTTACAACTATTAATATCATCATTCTCCGACATATTATTAAAATAAAATATTTCTATTTTAAGTGCACTGTTTTAGGTTCAGACGAATTAGCGGGTAATAGCTGACGTGCCATTATGTGAATATTACTTTATTAGTACTTTTATTGTACCAAATATATAGACAAAGTTGTACTCAAACAAGAACAAATCAAAAGCAACGTTTTCAATACAAATATGTTACTGTTCTGACCAAGATTTTGCTTGTTCAACAAATGTTGGTAGGACTTATCTGATTAGTTTGACCGGTTTATTCTTGGACCGAGTTATTATATTTAGCATACACAAATCATATACAATAAATCTGATCAACGTTAGCTATAGTTATAGCGGCCAAATTCAATATACATGCCTTTTTTTTAGTAATATTAGAACTGCTAATTAATATCACCCCCTTATGTTTTCGCTCGCCTAATTAACGAGTGATATATTCTCTTACGGTTTGGATTAGATGGTTAATTACTTAATTATACTTTAATTATTTTAGATTAGATTAATGAATGATAGAGATATAATATATAGTTCTAATGTTATTAGTAACACATGATTATTGTTTTGTAGCAATGCCCTTCACCTACACGAAGGAGCGCCTGGACTACGTAGACCACGCCAAGTACGAGTCCAAGCAAACCCTGATCGAAGGCGGCGGCATCGGCGTCAAGCTCGAGTCCGCGTCGTCCCACATCAAGTTCGAGCCCGCGAGCAACGGCGGCTGCGTCTGCAAGGTCGTCGCGACCTACAAGCTCCTCCCGGGCGCTGCCGTCGACGACGAGATCGCCAAGGCCAAGGACTCCATCACCAAGATCATCAAAACTGCTGAGGCCTATCTCCTCGCCAACCCAGATGCTTATTTGTAATGTGTCTAAGATTATTGCTGCTGCTGTTGCTGCTGCTGCTACTAGTACTACTACTATTTGAGGTGTGTGGTGATCATTGTTGTAGTAAAATAAGTTGGAATTAATAAGTATGTTAAGGAAATTGTGTGTGTGTGTGAGAGAGAGGATTATGTATGATTGTTTTGGGGCTTGTTTTGTGCTCTACCGAGAAAGCTTGTATTACCTCTTTGGTGATGAGTATTAATGAAGTTATTTAGGGTTAATTTCCCTGGTGCCCTTCAAAAGATTGATAATATCGTAAATACCCTCACAAAATCAGTAATATCATAATTATCCCTCTAAATATATATATTTTTTCAAATCGAGCCTTATTTGCAAACTCCGTTAAATTCATATGGGATTAAAACTTAATTACCGATTTTGCCCTTGATCCTTGAAAGGAGTTGGAGGTTATAGGGAGAAAATATATATTCAACCCCCTCAACTATAGGCTATTTTGAAGAAGTTCCCTAGTTTTTTTTTCTATATAAAGGCCCATTCAGTTTTTATTTATTTCGTTTAAAATAATTTCATTAATTAAATTAAATATTTTGTTCAAAATCAAGACACTCCATTAGCAGCTAATTATTAAATCTAGAATTACACTATTTTTGCCAGTTGAATGAAAATTTTAGTTATTTCATCAAATTTAACAGCTTTAATTATTTTTATTTAAAGACATTATAGATTTAATAGTTAGTTGCTAACGGACTGTTTTAGTTTTAAACAACGTATGTAATTTAATTCATGGAGTTAATTTAAATCAAAAAAATGAAAATTGAATGGGTTTTTTACACTGGAAAAAAAATTAGGGGCCTTCTTCAAAATAGCCTATAGTTGAGGGGGTTGAATATATATTTTCTCCCTATAACCTCCAACTCCTTTCAAGGATGAAGGGCAAAATCGGTAATTAATTTTTAATCCCATATGAATTTAACGGAGTTTGCAAATAAGGCTCGATTTGAAAGAATGTATATATTTAGAGGAGTAATTATGATATTACTAATTTTGTGAGGGTATTTACGATATTATCAATCTTTTGAAGGGCACCAGGGAAATTAACCCTAAATAACTTCATTAATACTCATCACCAAAGAGGTAATACAAGCTTTCTCGGTAGAGCACAAAACAAGCCCCAAAACAATCATACATAATCCTCTCTCTCACACACACACACAATTTCCTTAACACACTTATTAATTCCAACTTATTTTACTACAACAATGATCACCACACACCTCAAATAGTAGTAGTACTAGTAGTAGCAGCAGCAGCAACAATCTTAGACACATTACACATAAGCATCTGGGTTGGCGAGGAGATAGGCCTCAGCAGTTTTGATGATCTTGGTGATGGAGTCCTTGGCCTTGGCGATCTCGTCGTCGACGGCAGCGCCCGGGAGGAGCTTGTAGGTCGCGACGACCTTGCAGACGCAGCCGCCGTTGCTCGCGGGCTCGAACTTGATGTGGGACGACGCGGACTCGAGCTTGACGCCGATGCCGCCGCCTTCGATCAGGGTTTGCTTGGACTCGTACTTGGCGTGGTCTACGTAGTCCAGGCGCTCCTTCGTGTAGGTGAAGGGCATTGCTATGAAACAGTAATCATGTGTTAATATTAATAACATTAGTACCATATATTATATCTGTATCATTTATTAATATAATCTAAAATAATTAAAGTATAAGTAATTAACCATCTAATCCAAACCGTACGTAAGAGAATCACTCATTAATTAGGCGAGCGAAAACATATATATAAGGGGGGTGATATTAATTAGCAGTTCTAATATTACTGAAAAAAGGCATGTATATTGAATTTGGCACGTGAGCTATTACCTGTTAATTCGTCTGAATCTAAAACAGTCCACTTAAAATAGAAATATTTTATTTTAATAATATGTCGGAGAATGATGATATTAATAGTTGTAAATTACTAATATCAGAGCTTTGAACGGAAGCGATCAGATTCATTTATTTTGATCTCTTTACGATGATAAACTTAAGTACTGTAATATTATCTCCCCAAAAAATCATCACTACTATTAATTATTACTATATATTGTCATTGTTGCTATTTCGATCTTTACCTATAAGCTTTGAAACATGAACATATAAATGGCTATATGTATATAACTCCGGCAATGTTCTTAGCATGCTCTTGTATGTGAGTACCTGAGGAGAAGTTGAACTGCCTCACACTTCCGACGCCGCCGTTGCCTTCGATCGGGGTGGCGCTCACGACGATCTCCGGGGCGATCTTCGGGGCGAGGTTGTGCCAGTCGAGGAGCGCGGCACGGAACAGGCGCGGCGCCGCGACCGGGGACTCGATCTCAAAGTTCCAGCTTGCAGGAGAACTCATTGTTGCTTCCTTAGCTAATTCTCTTGCTAGGAAACTATACTCTTTTCTGAGTTTGTAGTTAGCGTGTCTATGAAGGGATGAGATTTTAGTGAAGCGAGGAGGGGTTTATATAGATGTTAGTTATAGTGGATTCTAAACATGGTAGGTGGGTGTAATAGACAAATGATGGTAGGTGGGTATCAAAGGTGTGGAAGTGTTTATTTTTTTTCTTCATTTGGACGGTCTCTTTGGCTAACATATTGACAAAGTTATACCTATCTTTTCGATGGCATAAATATATTGGGCATCTTTTCAATATACCATGCACCTTATAACCACCAAATCATTATCATTTTTTATTATACGCATACTTTTTTTAACCTCATTGGTTATGCATTTAATTTTAGATTCAAAGTTTCAATTTAAATTTAATTCTAATTTTTAAATTTCAAATTTAAATTTGAATTTTTAAATTTCAACTTTTCAAATTTAAAATTTAAAATTTAGATTTTAAATTTTAAATTTAAATTTCAAATCTCAAATTTTAAATTTAAAAATTCAAAATCTAAATTTAAATTTAAGATAAAATTTAAACTTTAACGTTATAGATTTTAAAATTTAAATTTTAAAATTTAAAAATTTAAAACATAAAATGACAAGTTTTAATCTTCAAATTACAAATTTCAATTCTTTTAAAATTCAAATTTTAAATTTTAAAAATTCAAATTTTAAATTTTTAAAATTTAAATTTAAATTTTGAATTCAATTTAATTTTAAAATTTACATTTTAATTATTCAAATTTAAAATTTTAGATTTAAAATTTGAACTCAAAATTTAAATTCAGATTTAAAAATTTAAATTTTAAAATTTGAAATTTGAAATTTGAAATTTATTTTTTAAATTAAAATATCAAATTATAAATTTTGTGTAAATTTAAAATTTAAAATTTTAATTTTAATTCAAATTTTAATTTTAATTTAAATTGAAATTTCAAATTATTTTAAAAAATTTAGTAAAAATATTAATATATGCAAACATCAAAAAAAAAAAAATTCGAACAGTTTTACAAAATCTCTTTAGAAAAATTGCTTTTATCTAAATTCAGCCAAATGTTCTACAGCTTTTAACCAAAATTAATTCTCCAAACCAAATGTAGATATTATTTTTTTCAGAATCTAGGCCAAACGGGCCCTTAGTCTATTAGCAAATGTCTATTCATCAAATTCAACACACACAACCGACATAGATTAAGTGTCTAAAGATCACACATGATTACCTAAATTTAATGAATATAAGTTTTAAAAAATTTCATAATAAATTATATTCATGAATAATAAAAATAAAGTAAAATCGATAATTAATATGAAATTAATCTAGAATGAATGAAAGTGAATATATTGATGTTCAAAGTACTATTTAATATAGCAATCATCAATGTATTTTGAAAACAATAAATAAAAATTTAAAAATCGTAACAATGAAAGCACACAAAAAAAACCATCTGGTTGGACCTAAGTGGTCGGTTCGTGTGAGTTCTGTGATACTTGATGACATGATTGGTTGGTACACCCTTGGTGGTTTGATTATCGGTTATCCGCCGACGGATGGCTATTGATCATATCGCATCGATCGTCACAGCTCGTGTGCATTTGACTTACACTAGCGGTTTGGCCACTGCATCAGTGTTCTTTTCCGAAAAGTGGTCATACTCCCGACCTGTGAGCCCTAAGCGGTCTATTGTTAGGGTCACATGCTAGGTAGAGTAGGCATGGCAGTTGCCTGAGGTCTTTAGACCGACATGGCGGTTGGATTGGGTATTTTTGAACTATTCGTCCGATTGACGCATCTCTATGTTTATAGTAGTGGTAGTTGCATACTCATCATTATTTTCTTTCAGTTCATATTTGCTACTGTATATCTCTTTTATACTGTATACCTCGGTTAGTAGTGAGTACACTTGCCCTCATCAGCTTGTGGTACCCATTGGGACACTCTTTGTTGGTTTTTCACCCCCTCTTTTTCAGGTGATCTCGGTGGTGGGAGTCGGGACGGTGCGTGAGTTGCGGTAGTTAGTGAGCGGTAGAGGTCCCAACTATTCGGCATAGCTTTTGGTTTCGTTTCCAACCTTTTACTCTTGTTAATAAATAGAATTGTCGTGGTTCAGTTTTGGTTGTTTAATTCATATGATTGATTGGTTGGGATTAAATAATAACATTTTTTATATGTATGTGGCTTTATGGTAAAAATGATTTTCTACGCCTCGTGGTAGTCGGATTTCAAAAGAAAAAGAGTTTCCGTGCGGGAAACATGTTTCAAATAATTTTTCAAATTTTATTGTGATCTTAGTATTTCAAAACCAAGTTTCCGGGTGGGAAAATACTTTTAAATAATAGAACCGATTAGTGAATGTGCATTTCATCATCCTTCGCCTAAAAAGTGCTTAGAGTATGCATCATCTTAAGGATGCTAGCTGAATGGCCTTGGAATCATCTGCATCGTGATTGTGACTGTGTGTGAGTGGATGCGTGACATGTATTTGTGGTTGTACGCCGTGTAAATATAGGGGAGACTCTATCTGTGTGGATAGAGAAATTTCTGTATTTGTGGCAGGTCTGTTCCGTCCCATGGGCATGGTTGTGAAATAAAAATGAATGGGCACTTTTCCGCTGACTCTATTTTCAAATTGCCCACTTTCTAAAATGGCTTTACAAAAGGGGACTCGGAGGCGTGACATTAGTTCTTTTTTTCTGATCCAGAAATCAACTGGATCGAATCCATCCAAATTTGGCTCGAGCCAAGCGACCAAACGTAGCATGCTTTCACAAGTTACAACGAAAAACCTGAGCCGTAAAGTTCGAGTCTCCAAGTATTATAATTTTTTTTACTTTTGATCAATAAAAGTATTTTTTTTGTTTTTTTTTGTCAACATCCATTTTGGGTTTTCTTCCTAATTATGGTATCATAATATCAACAGTGATCAAATTCGATTCTGATCTACATTATTTTGGCACCAACTTTTTATAAATGAAACTTTTTATAAATGATATCATCAAAATGGTTACTTTTTATCGACACTGAAAATAAGCATTGGCAAAACAAGGGGCCGAAGGTGTTTTTGGCAAGCAAGTTTGCCGAAGAATGGCCAGCATAGTTTTCGACGATGCACCTGACAGACCTTCTTCAGGAATTGAAAGGATCAACCTGTTTGAATTAAGTGATTCAAATTTTAAATGGTCACAATCATGGGCGATGAATTGGAGGGCAGTTGAGAAAAAAAAAAGTGGAGAACCACGAGAGTTACTCCTATGATCACGACGACACACCTATAGAAGGCGAAAGTAGCCACTGTTCAATGTATCCAAACATCACATCACAAATGCTAGTTAATACCTCACATTTTCTAACTAAAAGAAAATGTAACGAAACTTAGAAGTGTCATAACATCATTTAGAAGTGGCCTTAATGTAATCTCCACTGCCATTTAGCCCCCAATGACATCACCCTCGGCGACCGTACCACCCCGACGATCGTCAGTCCACCTCTTCTTCACCGACGAACGTACTTCCCCGCGCCATGCACATCCATCCGCACTGACCCACTAATTCCCGAGGACCACTGCTGCACGGCATTCTCGCATCGCCACTTCAGCACGGGCAGTGGCTGAAACTTAGTAGCTGAAGTATCTAGCCTTTGGCTCTCGTGTGAGGAGATCTTGAGGCCCTTCCTCTAGCTAGAACCTGACCGGATGATTCTCTCTCCGATCTGTGCCTGAATACAAGACAAATCACGCCTTCACATCAGAGGGATGACTCGATGGCGGACGAACCAGATCGAATCACATGTTAGGTCATAATTTCTCTGCCAACAATCTTTCCTAGCTCGCCTGGTGGGACACTTTGAGGTAATTTATTTATATTTTTGAGACATGTACACTAAAGTTAGAAAGTAGTCCTTAGCGTCTGTCAGCATAATCGATTTAGATGCCCAGTTTGACACGTTGTTTAAACAAATGAATGAAAAGACGCGACAAATAGACAAGAGCTGACAAAAATTATGGAAACAAATAGAAGAGTGTTCCCTAATCCCGATTAGCACTTGTGGCAGGCCCTACGAGCCCAAAGTGAAGAGGCCGCAATCTCACACTTCAAGAACAGTCCAGTGCAATGCCATTAGCCATAAATCACGGTTAATGGAGATACGACCACACAATCGTCTGCGGTTCACAATTACAATAGTCGGCCCATGATAGTGGGTAGATCAGGATATAGTAGCTCTCCTGTGCATAATCAATGTGAGTTGGCGTAGACCGTTTCAGTGGTATGGCAAGAGGGCCCCCTCTCGGTGTCAACATTAGATATTAGCCTTCAACAATATAGGATCAATGTAGTAGACATCAAAGGAAAAAGAGTTGTCGCCGCATCTCCAGCAAAAGACTGTAACGTTAAGAGAAGGTGAACAACAGAAGAGGAGCTACCTCGGCTATGCATCTGTTGCATTGCCGAGATGACTGAGGCGAGCTGGCAAGCTTTAAAGCTGTGAAGGCGAAAGACAACCTGCAGACCGAGAGAGCAAAAGTGCCAGCAACATGAGACAAGTTGCTGTTAGAAAAAGAAAAATAAGACACCTTAGCTACATGGCCCGTGAGCTCAGGAAAACCATACATGCAGAAACTGGCAAACTCGAATTTTAATAAAATGAATTTTGAAATTTGAAATTGAAATTCGAATTTTATTTGAATTGAAAATTTCTCAAATTTGGATTCTGGAGAAATGATGACTGTTTCCGTCAGTCGGAAACGAAATCCAAATGAAACGAAATCACCACTTGAAAGGTTCGGCAATGCCAGAAGTCAGATGAAGTCACTTTTCAAGTTCGGCGTGGCAATTGAGGAAAAAGAGGCAAGCTTCGAAAAGTGGACGAAATTGAAATTTTGAAAAAATCGAAAAAGGCTTATATTTTATGCGCAGATTTCTACAAAACTTTTCCTACAGAGGGCTATATGCGAGCTACATCTACTATGAGGGCTCAGGTCAAATTACTAAAGGTAGGCGAACTTTTGGGCAATTGTGCTAACATGCTTATATATATATATATATATAGAGAGAGAGAGAGAGAGTCTAGCTGGTATACTATCGGTAGTACGGAGGCCTCCGTGCTACCAAGTTGTTTCAATGATGCGGCTTCCAAATCGACGATCGGCTTCGTTGGACTTGATCTACACTAGTGAAAGTATTTGGAAACTAAATTTTATGATTTTTCGACATCATTTACCTATTAAACGACTAGTCTAAAAATGAACGGCTGAAAATAAAAATCTTATAAAAGATAATGATAAAAGACTTGAATTTAAGATCAGAGGCACTAATCTTACTCTAAATAGTGAAAAGAATTTTCTATAAAAATTTCATCAGATTTGAATTGTTTTACACCGTTAAATTTACAAACGCATCACATCGACCATTAAAATTATCAATTTTGAGACATTTTGATCACTAGCCAAATAATGTCGAAAAATTATAAAATTTAGTTTTAAGATACTTTCAATAGTGTAGATCAAATCTAACGGAGCCGATCGTTGATTTGGAAGCCGCATCGTTGAAAACAACTTGGTAGCACAGAGGCCTCCATGCTACCGATAATATAGCAGCCTAGCTCTCTCTCTCTCTCTCTCTCTCATTCTCTCTCTCTCTCTCTCTCTCTATATATATATATATGCGTGTGTGTGTTAGGGTTTCCATGAAGCCCTAACCCTGAAACCATTCCTGACTCTCCAACAAGGTCCAGATCCTGAAATATGTAAAACTCTATTTTTTAAAGTTTATCAATTTATACCAATTCTAATATCTTCAAAACACATATATGATCATAAATCATCACTAATATTGTAAAAACTTATTGAGTATCGTGGAAACGTATTTTGAGTTTCGAGTCTTCAAACTTCATCTTTTCTTTTTCAAACCTTCAAGACTCCGACTTCAAGAAATATGCCAACATAAAATCTGTAACAGTAGTTCCCATAATTTTAGTTTTAATTTTAGTCAAACCACGCAGATTCTTCTTAATGTTCCAGCTAGTCGGAGATTTAAGCAGTAGTCCTAAGTACTTATAGTTCTTTTAATTGATCCAGAAATCAACTGGATCGAATCCATCCAAATTCGGCTCGAGCCAAGCGACCAAACATAGCGTGCATTCACAAGTTACAACAAAAAATCTGAGCCGTAAAGTTCTAGTCTCCAAGTATTATAATTTTTTTTTACTTTTGACCAATAAAAGTATTTTTTTGTTTATTTTTTGTCAACATCCGTATTGGGTTTTCTTCCTAATTATGGTATCATAATGTCAACAGTGATCTAATTCGATTCCGATCTACATTATTTTGGCACCAACTTTTTATTGATGACATCATCAAAATGGTTACTTTTATCAACACTGAAAATAAGCATTGGGAAAACAAGGGGCCGAAGGTGATTTCAGTAAGCAAATTTGCCAAACAATGGCCATCATAGTTTTCGATGATGCACCTGACTGATCTTCTTTAGGAATTGAAAGGATCGACCCATTTGAACTAAGTGATTCAAATTTTAAATGGTCACAATCAAGGGCGATGAATTGGAGGGCAGTTGAGAAAAGAAAAGTGGAGAACCATGAGAGTTACTCCTATGATCACGACGACGCGCGCACCTATAAAAGGCGAAAGCAGCCACTGTTCAATGTATCCAAACATCACATCACAAATGCTAATTAATACCTCACATTTCCTAACTAAAAGAAAATGTAATGTAATTTAGAAGTAGTCATAACATAATTTAGAAGTAGCCTTAATGTAATCTCCACTGCCATTCAGCCCCCAATGACATCACCCTCGACGACCGTACCACCCCGACAATCGTTAGACCACCTCGTCTTCATTGACGAACGTACCTCCCGCGCCATGCACATCCATCTGCACTGACCCGCTGATTCCCGAGGACCACTGCTGCACGGCATTCTCGCATCACTACTTCAGCATGGGCAATGGCCGAAGCTCAGTAGCTGAAGTATCTCACCTTTGGCTCCGTGTGAGGAGATCTCGAGGCCTTTCCTCGAGCTAGAACCTGACCAGATGATTCTCTCTCCGATCCATGCCTGAATACAAGACAAATCGCGCCTTCACATCAGAGGGATGACTCGATGGTGGACGAGACAGATCGAATCACAACATGTTAGGTCTCAATTTCTCTGCCAACAATATTTTCTGGCACACCTGGTGGGACACTTTGAGGCAATTTATTTATATATTTGAGACATGTACACTAAAGTTAGAAAGCAGTCCTCAATGTTTGTCAGCATAATCGATTCTAATGCCCAATTTGACGCATTGTTTACACAAATAGATGAAAAAACACGACAAATAGACAAAAGCTGACAAAAATTCTGGAAATAAATAGAAGAGCATTCGCTAATCCTGATTAGCACTTATGGCAGGCCCTACGAGCCCAAAGTGAAGAGGCTGCAATCTCTGTAGTACTCTGAATTTCGGTGCGCTATGCCGAACTTTACCGAATTGGATGACATTCGGAGAAAGCCGATAATGGCTAGTGTGGAATTGAGTTCCGAGGGTTTCGAAACGTTTGGGTGCGAGTTAGGGCCCCGAAAACTAAAAATTAGAATTTTTGGAATAACCAAACTGGAGCTAAATTGCTCTCGGGGTCCGGACCCGAGACCTGGGTCCGGACAATGAAGTCCTGTGGAACAGCTAGAGTCCGGACCCGGACACCCAGGTCCGGACCCGACCTATTTTCTGAGGTGAGTTACTCACGGGTTCCGGAGCCGGCTGTGGGGTCCGGACCCGGCCTGCGCAGTCTGCAGGGTGTAAGCTGGCTCCGGATCCGGACCCTGCTTGTGGGATCCGGACCCGGCTGAAGCAGAATGCCCAGTAATGGGCAGTTTGGTAATTTCACGTGGTGGGGAGCTATGTAACGAGGGTTGAGGCCCTCTCCCTCATTTCTTTTCATCTTCCTCATTTCCCTCTCCCTCTCCCTCACTTTCTCTCTCTAGAGATCTCTCCAAAGCTTGGAGAAGTGAAGGATTTGACCTTGGGAAAAGCTTCTAAGGTGGATTGGGAGCTTCTTGGTGCAAGAAGAAGCTAGGGAGCTTGGGTGTTGAGGTGAGTTTTTGTGATTTAGGGTTTAAACCTTGGATTTAATCCTTTGTTATGAGGTTTTTGGAAATCCTAGGCAATCCTGACCACAAATGGTGGACGATTGGCCATGAAATCTAGGGTTTGGCTTGCATGCATGCAAACCCTAGGTAGATTTAGGGCTTTTCCCATGTGAGGTTCTAAAAATAATTAGACCTTCGGGATTTACAATTGGGGCCTTGGAAATCATGTGGGAACACTTGATTTCATGAAATGGAAATATTTTAGGGTTCGTAATGAGTAACGAACCATTTTTTTGTAGAAGCTTGGGTTGAAGCAAGAACCCAAGGCTTGGAGATCTAGGAGCTCAAAGAATTCAAAAATTGGAAGCTCTTGAGATGGGTTTGTGTTTACCGAAGTGATTAGGTCGTTTCCATGTCTAGGATAAATAACCATTTAAAATTAAAATGGTGTAGAAGTATGAAACCCTAGAATGCATGTATGCATGTTGGCAAAAATGGTGATTATGGTGATTTGAGCCATGGGCTCATCTTGCATGACTAGTGAATTCAAGTATTTCATTATTTCTTATACTTGCTAAGTAATTGCATGTATGAAATGGAACCTAGTGTCATAGAACCTAGGTTGAAATGTGTAAATGGAACCTAGTGTCATGGAACCTAGATTGAAATGTGTAAATGGAACCTAGTGTCATGGAAGATAGGTTGAAATGTGTAAATGGAACCTAGTGTCATGGAACATAGGTTGAAATGTGTAAATGGAACCTAGTGTCATTGAACATAGGTGAGACATGGTGACTTGAAACTAGGATCATTGAACTTAGGTTGACAAGTATGAAATGTGAACGAATGTGGGTATGTGGTGATTCCGATAACCGAGCAAAGAGATGGCGATTCCACTCTTTGGTGGTTGGGACCATGATGGGGATGGCGATTCCATTGCCTAGTGCCCAACACTATCCGGCGATTCCGCAAGATTTTGCTAAGTGGGTTGGTGGAGTGGCGATTCCAACACCAATGGCATAGCTAAGCGGCGATTCCACTACCAGAGCAAAGATATGGCGATTCCACTCTTTGGTGGTTGGGACCATGATGGGGATGGCGATTCCATTGCCCGGTGCCCAATACTAAGCGGCGATTCCGCAAGAGTTTGCTAAGTGGGTTGGTGGAGTGGCGATTCCAACACCAACGCCATAGCAAGGCGACGATTCCGCATATGTGAGAAATCATATTGGTGGAGCGGCGATTCCGACACCAATGACAAAATAAAAAGTGAATGAACATGGGTAATGTAATATATGGGATGGACCTAGGAGAAAATAAAAGTTGTCATTTATTTGGTTGCATCCATTATGTTTATTTACAAGCATGTACATATATCTATGCATAGTCAATTGTAATCTAACCTATGCTTGTGTAGTTTCTTTGAACCTGGTAGGTCGAGCTTCTCTCTTGGGTGGCCTTACCCACTGGGAACTATATTTATAGTTCTCACCCCACGTTTTTCAGGTCCTTCCGCGAGTGAGGCTGCGAAGCGAGGCAAGGGCGTGGCATAGTAGATAGCGACCCTTTCCATTTTGGCTCGTGTGCCTAGATGTACCCCAACTTTTGGAATTGGATAGTATAGGGGTCATGATGAGAAAGTAAATTGTAAATTCCATGTTTTGGAACTTATTGTGTGGAATGTATGAATGAAAGGAAAAAAAATATATATAAATTTGGCATGTATAATTGTGCAAATGTGTTGTAATAGAAGTAGAGATTTCTTATGTTGATGCTTCCTTGTGCACTCTTGTACTCTATTCCTGTTTGGAATAATGCATGAATACAGGTGTTGTGACGCCTTGGGCGGATAGGAGAAACTATCCGTTTAGCGGGTCTGGGTCATGCGCCCGTGTTGTTTATCCTTTCCACCTAGTTGGTGTTAAAGGCCCGGCGGGGCGTGACAGAGTAAGGTGGTATCGGAGCGTAGAAACGGTCTAGGTGGACCTAGGAGACCCTATGATGGAAAGACCGTAATAACATAGGCTCGTGAGTGACGAGAATTGTGAATTTGTGGCGAAAGTCTGATTGATTGGGTCAAGTTGTGCATGTCTCTAATTGGATGTTAGAGGTAGATTCAAGGTATGTTTTTATTCTCAGCCGAGGGTGTTCATGTTGGCGGCCGACAACATGAAACCAAGTGAGGAGAATAAGTGCCCTTGAGTGACTTTCGCCTAGATTGGGTTCACATTTATTTTCGCGAAAAGTTGTATTGTGAACGACCTTGACTGTCATGCTATTGACCACGGTCGTTGTGTTTTCAGGAGACAATGGTGCATGATAAGCCTCCAACACGGGCTAGGCCCGAGGAGTCGAGCGCGGCCCCGAGCAATCCGGGGTGGGCGAGGACATGGGTCTTCGCGAGCAGCTGACCGAGTTGATGGGCGTGGTTCGGCGACAGGCGGAGTCCATGCAGCGATAGGAGGAACAAATTAAAAAGCTCCAGGATGAGATGGCGCAGCAAGTGGCTGCGACTAGGGAGGAGAGACCAAGCACGCCTCCGGTCCCTGCTTCAAGTCCGGCAGGGGGAATGGCAGCGGCGCCGGCTGTGGCGCCACCCGCACCACCGATTGTGGCTGCAGGGTCGGATGCTCCTATGCCCGATCCCGCGGCGGGGGATGTGGAGAGGGAGTGCGCACTTGCGGCTCTCGTGACGTTTAAAAAGTTCAACCCGCCGACCTTCGACGGAGAGAACGTGGATCCATGGGTCGTGGAGACGTGGATCGACACGATAGAGACACTCTTCGAGGATCTGTACACCTTGGAGGGAGACAAGGTACACCTCGCCGCTCATTGCTTAGAGCGATCGGCGAAAGTGTGGTGGAAGGGAGTCAAGCGTGATCGACTCTCTAGCCTTCCGCCACCGACTTGGGAGGAGTTTCGGGGTTTGGTGTTCGCCGCCTATTTCCCCGATAGTGAGAAGAGAAAGCTCCATGAGAAGTTTCGAAAGGTAAAGCAGGGGAACCGCACCATGCGTGAGTACGAGAGAGTTCTCGTATATTATTAATTGTGTTCCGCACGTGGTCCGCGGGGAGTTGGACAAAGTCGATTGCTTCGTGCGCGGGCTTCGACCGAAGATCTTTCGGGCGGTTCACGCCTTCAAGTTGCAGACCTTTGCGGAGGTCTTGGACCGTGCTCTTTGGGTGGAGCACGGGAATGCGTGTGCGCGTGAGGAGCGCGAATCTTAGGAGAGAGAGAAAAAGAAGGACAAAGAGAAAGGAAAGAAGCGTCCGGCGGGTGGCTCGGGGGGTCAGTCTAGCTCTAAGCGGCCCTCGAAGCACCCGCAGTCACAGAATCGATCTCGAGAGTCTCAGCAAAAATGACCCTTGGGCCGGTGCCCCATTTGTAGCGGCCCTCACAACCCTCACCAGTGTGATTACCGTGATGGCCGGTGCTTCAAGTGCGGGCAGCCGGGACATATGCAGTTTACTTGCCCGATGGGTAATGATCGGACACCGTCGTCGGCATCGACGTTCGCATCGCCGAGACAGCTTGCGGGCATCCCACCCGCGGCGATGTCGGCTGGCCGTACCCCGCTGCCGAGGCCAGTTGAGGGACAGCGGCCGGCGCCAAGTGGACGCGTGTTCGCCTCGCAGGTGGAGGAGCCTTCTGCCCCGGATGAGGTCGTGGCAGGTATTGTGTTGATTAATGGCATTCGATGTAGAGCTCTGTTCGATACCGGAGCATCACATTCATTCATTGCTCGATCATTTGCCACTGCACATGGAATAAAAATTATAGAAGCCACACATGCAAGAACTGTGCAGGTGCCAGAACATACATTTTGCGTGCATCAGGCGTGTCTTAGCTGTCCAGTGAGGATTAGAAACTAGATTATGCCAGCTGATTTGCTGGTGTTAAATCAAATGAACGAGTATGACTTAATCCTAGGAATGGATTGGCTCTCTAAATATCACGCCGTTATTGATTGTGAGAGTCGGATAGTGAAATTTAGAGAACCGGGACACAAGGAGTTTGTATACCGTGGGTGCAAGAGTTCGCTCTTTGCATCAATGGTGTCCACGTTGCAAGCAAGAAAACTCATTGCTAGTGGTTGCATTGCCTATTTAGCGACGGTTGTGGATGACCGAAAGGAGATGTCGGGGCTCGAAGACATTCCTGTAGTCCAAGAGTTTTCGGATGTTTTTCCGGCGGAGTTATCCGGAATGCCACCGGATCGGGAGATAGAGTTCGTGATTGATTTTCTCCCGAGTACGGCGCCAATTTCTAAGGCCCCGTATAGGATGGCACCGACGGAACTAAAGGAATTGAAATCACAACTGCAAGATCTGTTGACAAGGGTTTCGTTAAGCCAAGTGTGTCACCTTGGGGAGGCCCTATCCTATTTGTGCGTAAGAAGGACGGCTCACTACGGTTATGTGTGGATTACCGTGAATTGAATAAAGTGACCGTCAAGAACAAGTATCCGTTACCCCATATTGACGACTTGTTTGATCAGCTGCAAGGGTCTCGGGTGTATTCGAAGATAGATCTGCAATCCGGTTATCACCAATTGAAGATCAAACCGGAAGATGTGCATAAGACCGCGTTTAGGACGCGGTATGGACACTATGAATTCACGGTTATGCCTTTCGGGCTTACAAATGCCCCGACAGCGTTCATGGATTTGATGAACCGTGTGTTTAAACCACTACTAGATCAATTTGTGGTGGTATTCATAGATGACATTCTTGTGTACTCTCGAAGTGACGAAGAATATAGGGAGCATCTAAGGATTGTGCTTTAGGTTCTTCGAGAGAATAAGTTGTTCGCGAAGTTAAAGAACTGTGAATTTTGGATTCGTGAAGTCGCTTTCTTGGGTCACGTTATCTCCGAGAGTGGGGTATCGGTGGACTCTAAGAAAGTTGAGGCAATCAAGGATTGGCCTTGCCCGACCAATGTTACTGAGGTACGAAGCTTTTTGGGTCTTGCGGGGTACTACCGATGGTTTGTGGAGGGATTTTCAAAAATCTCCGGTCCACTAACGCGTCTTACTCGCAAGGGGGCCAAATATATTTGGAGGAAGGAATGCAACCAAAGCTTTAAGGAGCTAAAGGGAAGGTTGACTTCGGCTCCGGTTCTCGCCTTGCTGATTGGGGAGAGAGCTTTGTGGTGTATAGCGATGCATCACGGCGCGGTCTTGGGTGTGTGCTTATGCAAAGAGGGCAAGTGATAGCTTATGCCTCTCGTCAGCTGAAGAGCTATGAGCAGAATTATCCCACCCACGACCTAGAACTAGCAGCGGTTGTCTTCGTACTTAAGTTGTGGAGGCACTATTTGTACGGGGAGCATTGTGAGGTGTACACGGATCATAAAAGCTTAAAGTATTTATTCACTCAAAAGGAGTTGAGCGTGAGGTAACGAAGATGGTTGGAGTTAATAAAGGATTATGACTTAACCATCTTGTACCACCTAGGTAGAGCTAATGTGGTGGCCGATGCGTTCAGTCGAAAGTCCGTGAAGAACTTCGCAATTGAGATGACGGGGCAAATGCCGTTAATCAAGAAAATAGGCCGGTTCGACTTGGAAGTCGTGGCCCCGGGCGTCCCCGCAATGTTGATGAGTCTCGAAATTTGGCCGACCTTGTTGGAGCGAATAAAGGAAAAACAATCCGGAGATCCGGAACTCCAAAAGGTGCGGAGTACTATCGAGAGTGGACGCGCCGGTGACTTTCATGTGGATTCGAAGGGCGCCATTTGATTCCAAAATCGGTTGTGCGTGCCTAAAGTCGAGAAAATTCGTGGAGAGATTTTGAAAGAAGCTCACACTTCTCCCTATGCGATTAATCCGGGCGGTACCAAAATGTATAAAGATCTCAAAATGCATTATTGGTGGTCGGGAATGAAGCTTGATGTTGGGCGCTTCGTGGAACGATGTTTAGTATGCCAACAGGTGAAGGCAGAGCGTCGCTTTCCAGCGGGAATATTGCAAAGTTTGCCCATTCCAGTTTGGAAGTGGAAAAATATAGCAATGGACTTCATGGTAGGTCTACCTCGGTCACAGAGTGGCCATGACACAATTTGGGTGGTGGTGGACCGTTTGACCAAATCGGCACACTTTTTGCCGATCCACACTTGGTCGGGGGACAAGCTTGCACAAGTCTACTTGGATGAGATTGTGCGGTTGCACGGGATCCCGATTTTGATAATTTCAGATCGAGATCCCCGTTTTACATCATATTTTTGGAAAAGCTTGCAAGAAGCTTTGGGTACACGGCTCGAGTTCAGTACGGCATTTCATCCTCAATCTGATGGTCAATCAGAAAGGACAATTCAGATTTTGGAGGATATGTTGCGAGCGTGTGTGTTGGACTTCAAGGGTGCATGGCCTACCCATTTACCGATGGCTGAGTTTGCTTATAATAATAGCTTTCAATCTAGTATCGGTATGGCACCATTTGAGGCTTTGTATGGAAGAAAATGCCGTTCTCATATTCATTGGAGCGAGGTCGGCGAAGGAGAGGTCCTAGGACCGGATGTTTTGCGTGAAGCGGAGGAAAATTTTCGCTTAGCACGGGAGCACTTATCTTGTGAGACCCCAGATTAGTCCTATATATGAGATATAATAGGGCTAAACTCTCAACCCGGCTTAAGCATTTTCGGTGGTGGATAGGCCGAAGAGGTTGAGAGAGTTAAGCGTGCTAGGACGGGAGTAGTCCTAGGATGGGTGACCCCCTGGGAAGTTGGGGCGTCACAGTTGGTATCAGAGCCAATTACCAGCCGGAAGTGTGAGATGGGTCTCGGCTGAGCCGGGTCTGAATGACAGGCTAGCGAGACGTCTCACATCGCCTGGTACTTGTGAGTCTGAGGCCTGACGAGGACGTCAGGGCTTAAAGGGGGGGAGATTGTGAGACCCCAGATTAGTCCTATATATGAGATATAATAGGGCTAAACTCTCAACCCGGCTTAAGCATTTTCGGTGGTGGATAGGCCGAAGAGGTTGAGAGAGTTAAGCGTGCTAGGACGGGAGTAGTCCTAGGATGGGTGACCCCCTGGGAAGTTGGGGCGTCACATATCTACAGCCCAATCGAGGCAAAAGAGCTATGCGGATAAGTGCTGACGAGATTTGGAGTTCGCAGTAGGGGACCGCGTGTTTTTAAAAGTATCGCCCATGAGAGGGGTAAAGCGATTTGGTGTTTGGGGTAAATTGAGTCCCCAGTACATTGGACCTTATGAGGTTTTGGAGCGTGTGGGAACTTTGGCATATCGGCTAGCCTTGCCGCCAAAACTTGCGGGGATACACAATGTATTTCATGTATCGACACTCCGCAAGTATGTGCATGATCCAGCGCATGTTCTCGAGTATGTGCCAATGGAACTTCAAGAGGATATGACCTACGAGGAGTTCCCCTAGTGTATCTTGGATCACAAGGAGAAAAGGCTACGGAATCGTTCCATTCCGTATGTAAAAGTACATTGGACGAATCACGAAGAGCGTGAAGCTACTTGGGAATTGGAAAGCTCGATGAGGGAGCGTTTTCCTTACCTCTTCGCTGAGTCCAGCTGAGGTATTATTTTAGTTTCGCGGCCGAAACTCTCTTTAAGGGAAGAGGAATGTAGTACTCTGAATTTCGGTGCGCTATGCCGAACTTTACCGAATTGGATGAAGTTCGAAGAAAGCCGATAATGGCTAGTGTGGAATTAGATTCCGAGGGTTTCGGAACGTTTGGGTGCGAGTTAGGACCCCGAAAATCAAAAATTAGAATTTTTGGAAAAACCAAATTGGAGCTAAATTGCTCTCGGGGTCCGGACCCGAGACTTGGGGTCCGGACAATGAAGTCCTGTGGAACAGCTAGAGTCCGGACCCGGACACCCAGGTCCGGACCTGACCTGTTTTCTGAGCTGAGTTGCTAACGGGTTCCGGACCCGGTTGTGGGGTCCGGACCCGGCTGTGGGGTTCGGACCCGGCTGTGGGGTCCGGACCCGGCCTGCGCAGTCTGCAGGGTGTAAGCTGGCTCCGGATCCGAACCCTGCTTGTGGGATCCGGACCTGGCTGAAGCAGAATGCCCAGTAATGGACAGTTTGGTAATTTCACTTGGTGGGGAGCTATGTAATGAGGGTTGAGGCCCTCTCCCTCATTTCTCTTCATCTTCCTCATTTCCCACTCCCTCTCCCTCACTTTCTCTCTCTAGAGATCTCTCCAAAGCTTGGAGAAGTGAAGGATTTGACCTTAGAAAAAGCTTCTAAGGTGGATTAGGAGCTTCTTGGTGCAAGAAGAAGCTAGGGAGCTTGGGTGTTGAGGTGAGTTTTTATGATTTAGGATTTAAACCTTGGATTTAATCCTTTGTTATGAGATTTTTAGAAACCCTAGGCATCGTGACCACAAATGGTAGAAGATTGGCCATGAAATCTAGGGTTTGGCGTGCATGCATGCAAACCCTAGGTAGATTTGGGGCTTTTGTCATGGGAGGTTCTAAAAATAATTAGACCTTCGGGATTTGCAATTGGGGCCTTGGAAATCATGTGGGAACACTTGATTTCATGAAATGGAAAGATTTTAGGGTTCGTAATGAGTAACGAACCATTTTTCTTGTAAAAGCTTGGGTTGAAGCAAGAACTCAAGGCTTGGAGATCTAGGAGCTCAAAGAATTCAAGAATTGCAAGCTCTTGAGATGGGGTTTGTGTTTACCGAAGTGATTAGGTCACTTCCATGTCTAGGATAAATAACCATTTGAAATTAAAATGGTGTAGAAGTATGAAACCCTAGAATGCGTGTATGCATGTTGGCAAAAATGGTGATTATGGTGATTTGAGCCATGGGCTCATCTAGCATGACTAGTGAATTCAAGTATTTCATTATTTCTTATACTTGCAAAGTAATTGCATGTATGAAATGAAATCTAGTGTCATGGAACCTAGGTTGAAATGTGTAAATGGAACCTAGTGTCATGGAACATAGGTTGAAATGTGTAAATGGAATCTAGTGTCATTGAACATAGGTGAGACATGGTGACTTGAACCTAGGGTCATTGAACTTTGGTTGACAAGTATGAAATGTGAACGGATGTGGGTATGCGGCGATTCCGATACCCGAGCAAAGAGATGGCGATTCCACTCTTTGGTGGTTGGGACCATGATGGGGATGGCGATTCCATTGCCCGGTGCCCAACACTATACGGAGATTCCGCAAGAGTTTGCTAAGTGGGTTGGTGGAGTGGTGATTCCAACACCAATGCCATAGCTAAGCGGCGATTCCGCTACCAGAGCAAAGAGATGGAGATTCCACTCTTTGGTGGTTGGGACCATGATGGGGATGGCGATTCCATTGCCCGGTGCCCAACACTATGCGGCGATTCCGCAAGAGTTTGCTAAGTGGGTTGGTGGAGTGGCGATTCCAACACCAATGCCATAGCTAAGCGGCGATTCCGCTACCAGAGCAAAGAGATGGCAATTCCACTCTTTGGTGGTTGGGACCATGATGGGGATGGCGATTCCATTGCCCGGTGCCCAATACTAAGCGGCAATTCCGCAAGAGTTTGCTAAGTGGGTTGGTGGAGTGGCGATTCCAACACCAACGCCATAGCAAGGCGGCGATTCCGCATATGTGAGAAATCATATTGGTGGAGTGGCGATTTCGACACCAATGACAAAATAAAAAGTGAATGAACATGGGTAATGTAATATATGCGATGGAACTAGGAGAAAATGAAAGTTGTCATTTATTTGGTTGCATCCATTATGTCTATTTACAAGCATGTACATATATCTATGCATAGTTAATTGTAATCTAACCTATGCTTGTGTTGTTTCTTTGGACCTGGTGGGTCGAGCTTCTCTCTTGGGTGGCCTTACCCACTGGGAACTATGTTTATTGTTCTCACCCCACGTTTTTCAGGTCCTTCCGCGAGTGAGGCGGCGGAGCGAGGCAAGGGCGTGGCGTAGTAGATAGCGGCCCTTTCCATTTTGGCTCGTGTGCCTAGATGTACCCCAACTTTTGGACATTGGATAGTAAAGGGGTCATGATGAGCAAGTAAATTGTAAATTCCATGTTTTGGAACTTATTGTGTGCAATGTATGAATGAAAGGAAAAATAAATAAAAATAAATTTGGCATGTATAATTGTGTTGTAATAGAAGTAGAGATTTCTTATGTTGATGCTTCCTTGTGCACTCTTGTACTCTATTCCTGTTTGGAATAATGCATGAATACAGGTGTTGTGACGCCTTGGGCGGATAGGGAAAACTGTGCGTTCGGCGGGTCTGGGTCATGCGCCCGTGCGGTTTATCCTTTCCACCTAGTTGGTGTTAAAGGCCCGGCGGGGCGTGACAATCTCACACTTCAAGAACAGCCCGGTGCAATGCCATCATCCATAAATTGCGGTTGATGGAGATGCGACCACACAATCGTCTGCAGTTCACAATTACAATAGTCGGCCCATGATGGTGGGTAGATCAGGATATAGTAGCTTTTCTGTACATAATCAATATGGGCTGGCATAGATCATTTAAGTGGTATGGGAACATCAGATATTAGCCTTCAACAATATAGGATCAACATAGTAGACGTCAAAGGAAAAAGAGTTGTCGCCGCATCCCGAGCAGAAGACTGTAACGTTAAGAGAAGGTGAACAACAGAAGAGGACCTACCTCGACTATGCATCCGTTGCTTTGCCGAGATAACTGAGGTGCGTTGGCAAGCTTTAAAAGCTGTGAAGCGAAAGACAACCTGCAGATCGAGAGAGCAAAAGTGCCAGCAATAGAAGACAAGTTGCCGAGAGAAAAAGAAAAATAAGGCGTCTTAGCTACAGGGCCCGTGAGCTCGGGAAGAAAATACATGTAGAAACTGGCAAACTCGAATCTTAACAAAATGAATTTTGAATTTTGAAACTAGGATTAGAATTTTGTTTGAATTGCAAATTTCTCAAATTTTGGATTCTGGGGAAAGGATGACTTTTCTCGTCAATCGGAAACGAAATTCGATGAAACAAAATCACCACTTGAGGTTCGGCAATGCCGGAAGTCGTGGTGAAGTCATTTTTCAAGTTCGGCATGGCAATTGCAGAAAATGAGGCAAGTTTCGATAAATGGACGAAATCAGAATTTTGGAAAATTTCGAAAAAAGGCTTATATTTTATGCACAGATTTTTACGAATTTTTTCGTGGAGGAGGCTATATGCGAGCTACATCTGCTGTGAGGAGCTCAAGTCAAATTACTAAAGGTAGGCGGGCTTTTGGGCAATTGTACTAACATGATCATATATATGTGTGTGTGTGTGTGTGTGTGTGTGTGTGTGTGTGTGTGTGTGTGTGTGTGTGTGTGTGTGTGTGTGTTAGGGTTTCCATGAAGCCGTAACCCTAAAACCATTCCCCGAGCTCCCAACCGCAACACCTCTCTCGTGGCACCCTTGGCACCCTCCCCACGCCGCCAGCAAGTGTCTCCGACCGTCGGAGATCCGGCAAGGGGCCAACCCGTCTCTGTCTCTTAACCTTCTCTCCCACTCTCTCTCTGCTTTTTGGAACTCGAGGGCTTAAAGAAGACTCCCAGGTCAACAGTTGACACCGCCGACTCCTCCTAGTCTGGTGAGGGTTCCCCGGCGGTAGCCGGCGCCGCCGTGGTCTTCTTCTCCCTTCTCGACCAGGCCTTCACCCGCACGGGATGGATCTTGGCACTAAGGTCCCGCTTAGCCACGGCAAGGCTCCTCGGCACCCCGGCTCCCCTCCGGCGACCCTCTGACACCTCATCGACACCAACCCGATGCCGTTAGCCACCGGCGCTGGCTGGAGATGAGTTGCACCCAACTCTACCCTAAATCGGCCGCAAGACTTCTGTGCCACCGCCGCCGCCACCTGTCGCTGGCGGCCACCACCACGGGCCCCCTCTAACATGTCTTAACCTTCCCCGGTTGAAGCTCGACCCTACTGGCCGCCGAAGCCTATGGAGGAGAAGGGAGCTCCAAATTGGTCCCTCTTGCTAACTAACTTAGCAAGTAAATCCTTACTTTACTACTTTAGCAAAATGGTCTCTATTAATTCTCCAAGCACTTGATCATATGCAGCCTTTATTATGTGTGACCACATAGGTTCAATTCCACCTGGTAATGAGACGTGACACTAAACTCTTTTAGTGTCACCATCGGAACTCTTTTCGATGGACCAAAATATATTTGGCTCTCCCAACTGAGTGTAATTAATTATTTTAATCACTCTCATAGGTCCCACAATCCATGAGTGACACCTAGCAGTATATCATGACAATCCAAATAGAATTAATAATAGACATAACCTCTTGGTGTAATTACCGTGTGATGAAATTCTTCTATCACTTGTCCCGATTGAGCCGAGATTATGGATAACTCGTCAAACCCCATTACTCAATCATATGTCTCATCTGATTAACAACTGATATATGAAAACTCCTTTTCTTAAAATCACGCTGCTTTGGCCAAAGACTTTTATATCTTGTAAAACATATAGTATATGACAATTACCTTTCTACCGAGGGTGATAGATTCCATCTTGACACACACCTATCTCCACATATGACCCACTGCAGTCAATGTGTGTTGACTTTAACCCATGATTAGGGTATAAAGTATTTATACAGTCAAACTACAGTAACCCACACGTAAGATAACAGTGGTGTCTCAGGTCAAAGGATCACTCACACCACTACAGTATAAAATAATTCACTGACGAGTGAGTAGACATCCAAGTGATTGTTCATAATTGGTCATGCTCAGTGAAATTGTTCTCCAACATTCACCTGTATGCTTACTCCAGTGTCACCACACTAATGACTTGAGACTCGTCATCCCATAAAGGAAGTACAACATACACTGATCTATCCGGATTTACTACCGCCCTCGTGATAATCCTATGATCATGAGCATTTAAGAATTAATTGCAGAAGAATATATGTCTCAAATTTTTAACTTCTTAGAAATATAATTCTTCTACTATTATTCTATGGACGATTCATATATATGCATTTGGCTATAGTATGATATTAACCCTTTAAGTTATGACAAAGATTGGCTTATAGGACATAAAACTAACATATATATGATCATAAATCATCACTAATATTGTAAAAACTTATCGAACATCGTGAAAACGTATTTTGAGACTTCGAGTCTTCAAACTTATCTTTCCTTTTTCAAACCTACAAGACTCCGACTTATTTCACGAAATATGCCAACATAAAATCCATAACAAACTCCCTCTTCGGCACTTTCGTGACAAAATTCAAAATTATATAAAAACACTTATAGTGCTCAACTCTTCAAAAATAAAATTAAAATTCATTGCCATCACAAAAATAATAAACATCTCGCGTGAAAGATACAAACAAAATACAAAATTATAATTTTGTAACTCCTAAAACAAACTTTATGATTTAGATACTTTTGGAGTCTTGAACTTTTCAAAGACCTGTAAAAAGATTACTTTCTCCAGAACAAAGTTAGTAATAAAAAATTAAAATTTCTCTCCCTTTCTTCATGCGTCTAAGCTTTAATTTAATCAAAATTTTCATCTCTCTTCACCTTTTTATTAAAAATTGTCAAAAAAAAAGCATAAAAAATAGAGAGTTTAGAGAGAAATCAAATAGATATGCCGGAATGTAGTACACTAGAAACACAAGTTTAAAACTTTTTCAATTTTGAAATCAACTTGATAAAGTATCAAAATATGATAATTGCATTGTGAAAATAATAATGTTAGTGCATGAACAACATAACTTCTCCGAATACACATCAATTTTATAAAAATTAAAAATTTTACTATAAAATCATTAAGATGTAAATAAAATATTATAAATTTTCTTAATTCATATAAACTTCAAAATTAAGTCATCAAAAATAATCTAGAGATCCAAAAACTATCAAAATGTAACGGATTATTAAGATAACTTATAAAGATTTACCAAATGATATAAATTTGTTGCATAAGCCTTCAAATTTGAGATAATACAAATGTTGAACCAGGGGTGGCACTTTGAGCATTTTTTCAAACTATCCACCTTTTAACGATCATATATATATATATATATATATATATATATATAGAGTTTTGCTAGAATACTATCGGTAGTAAACCGAACGGTTTACTACCGATTTGTTTTCGATGCTAGAGCTTCCAAATCGACGATCGGCACCGTTGAACATGATCTAGACCATTCAAACTATATGGAAATCAAATTTCACGCTTTTTCGATATTGTTCTCTTGTCCATCAAGTGAACAGAAAATGAATGGCTGAAAATGAATATCCTATAAAAAGTGATGATAGAAGTCTTGTAATCAAGATCAAGAGTACAGATCTTATTTTAAATAGTTCAAAGAATTTTCTAACAAAAATTTAGTTGATTTGGATTCTTCTATACCGTTAAACGAGCAAACACACCATATCGGCCATTAAAATTACAGATTTTGTAACCCTTTGATCGTTCGGTTAATGATATTAAAAAAGTATGAAATTTGATTTCTAGATAGTTTAAATGGTCTAGATCATGTTCAACGGTGCCGATCGTCAATTTGGAAGCTCCAGCATCGAAAACAAATCGGTAGTAAACGGGGCGGTTTACTACCGATAGTAGCCCAGTCAAGCTCATATATATATATATATATATATATATATATATATATATATATATATATATATATATATATATATATATATATATATATATATATATATATATATATATATATATATAGTCCGGCTACTATGCTATCAATAGTACCAAGCATTTGGTGCTACCAAGTTTTCTGCCGTTAGATCTACCCCTTTGACTATTTCCACCCGTTAGATCATACTATTCAACCAACCACTCACTCAACCCTAGGGGGCCCACATCATCCTAACCGTATATTCCTTAATCCAATGGCCGGACTATACATATTATATATATATATATATAATATAGAATCCAGCTACTATCCTTTTAGGAGGATGAGAGCCTTCGTCCTCCTAAGTTTTCTACCGTTCGGATGAAAAGATGTGCGGCTAGGATGAGAGTGGTTACGGTTAGATCGATAGTGGGCCCCCTAGGGTTGAGTGGGTGGTTGGTTGAATAGTATAATCTAACGGTTGAAAATGATTAAAAGTTAGATCTAACGGTCAAAAATTTGATAGGACAAAGGTTTCTATCCTCTTAAGAGGATAGTAGCCGGACTCTCTCTATATATATATATATATATGACAAAGGTTTCTATCCTCTTAAGAGGATAGTAGCCGGACTCTCTATATATATATATATATATATATATATATATATATATATATATATATATATATATATATATATAATATGTATATAATATGTATATTTTTTCAACCTCATTAATTATGCATTTAAGTTTCATGTGATAGCTTCACATATTTACCGGACGACCGGAGTGGGATCCAATTTGAAATTTGGATTTTGGTTGGATTCGAGTTCAGATTCGGGTTCAGTTCGGTTCGATTCGATTTGATTGATTTGATGTGTGGGGGAGGGAGAAGGGGGAGCGAAGTAGGGGACACTTTGGAGGTGAGATTGTTGTGTGATTTGATGTGTAATTTTTTCTTAAAATATAAGGGGATATTGGATTACTTATTTTGTGATTCCTATTTAATTGAGTCCGTGGCTAATTTCTCTGACTATATGAAATAGGAGAGTGAGAGGTTAGCTTTAACTATGAAAGCTGTTCTTTTTATTAAGTGAAAGATTTAGTTATTCTCAATCGAATTCTAAATTTATGATACTTCTAATTGGACTTTTTTTAAAAAGAACATCGTGTGAGCGTTTTAATGTGTTATTTCTTATTCTGAATCTGATCGTAAATTCATATTATTTTTTATTGGTCATTTTTAAAAACACTGCATAACGAGCAATTCAGGTTGAACCTTCATTTATTATCATAAGAGGAGTTCTTATTGGGACAAAGTGGACATATTATTGAGCTATTTTGTTTTTTTTTTTTAAATAAACGTATAAAGTAAACTTCTTGTAACTTATATATTTTAAATAACTTCATTAATACTCATTACCAAAGAGGTAATACAAGCTTTCTAGGTAGAGCACAAAACAAGCCCCAAAACAATCATACATAATCCTCTCTCTCACACACACACACAATTTCCTTAACATACTTATTAATTCCAACTTATTTTACTACAACAATGATCACCACACACCTCAAATAGTAGTAGTACTAGTAGTAGCAGCAGCAGCAGCAGCAATAATCTTAGACACATTACACATAAGCATCTGGGTTGGCGAGGAGATAGGCCTCAGCAGTTTTGATGATCTTGGTGATGGAGTCCTTGGCCTTGGCGATCTCGTCGTCGACGGCAGCGCCCGGGAGGAGCTTGTAGGTCGCGACGACCTTGCAGACGCAGCCGCCGTTGCTCGCGGGCTCGAACTTGATGTGGGACGACGCGGACTCGAGCTTGACGCCGATGCCGCCGCCTTCGATCAGGGTTTGCTTGGACTCGTACTTGGCGTGGTCTACGTAGTCCAGGCGCTCCTTCGTGTAGGTGAAGGGCATTGCTACGAAACAGTAATCATGTGTTAATATTAATAACATTAGTACCATATATTATATCTGTATCATTTATTAATATAATCTAAAATAATTAAAGTATAAGTAATTAACCATCTAATCCAAACCGTACGTAAGAGAATCACTCATTAATTAGGCGAGCGAAAACATATATATAAGGGGGGTGATATTAATTAGCAGTTCTAATATTACTGAAAAAAGGCATGTATATTGAATTTGGCACGTGAGCTATTACCTGTTAATTCGTCTGAATCTAAAACAGTCCACTTAAAATAGAAATATTTTATTTTAATAATATGTCGGAGAATGATGATATTAATAGTTGTAAATTACTAATATCAGAGCTTTGAACGGAAGTGATTCAGATTCATTAATTTTGATCTGTTTACGATGATAAACTTAAGTACTGTAATATTATCTCCCCAAAATATCATCACTATTATTATTACTATATATTGTCATTGTTGCTATTTCTTTACCTATAAGCTTTTAAACATGAACCATATAAATGACTATATGTATATAACTCCAGCAATGTTTTTAGCAAGCTCTTGTATATATGTGAGTACCTGAGGAGAAGTTGAACTGCCTCACACTTCCGATGCCGCCGTTGCCTTCGATCGGGGTGGCGCTCACGACGATCTCCGGGGCGATCTTCGGGGCGAGGTTGTGCCAGTCGAGGAGCGCGGCACGGAACAGGCGCGGCGCCGCGACCGGGGACTCGATCTCAAAGTTCCAGCTTGCAGGAGAACTCATTGTTGCTTCCTTAGCTAATTCTCTTACTATGAAACTATACTCTTTTGTGAGTTTGTAGTTAGCGTGTATATGAAGGGATGAGATTTTAGTGAAGCGAGGAGGGGTTTATATAGATGTTAGTTAGAGTGTATTGTAAACGTGGTGGGTGGGTGTCATAGATAAATGATGGTAGGTGGGTCTCAAAGGTGTGGAAGTGTTTACATTTTTTCTTCATTTGGACGGTCTCTTTTGGCTAAAATATTGACCAAGTTACAACTACCTTTTCGATGGCATTAACATACCGAGCATCTTTTCAATATACCATTTTATAATCATCAAATTATTTTTTATTAAAGAAATAATTCGGTATTTAATATTATAAATAATAAAAAAGATCTTAACCGTTGATCAATAAAGGGTAAAACTGTCATTTTACTCTTTAGCAGGTTAAAAGGTAACTTTATGTCGAATTGTATTTCCGTAATTAAATATGGCAAAATTTAAAGAAGGTTTTGATTCCCCTTCCATATATAAATTTAGGCATTAGTTTTGCATTAATTTAGACATTAATTTAAGGAGTTTTAGAATTACAATTTAGGTATTTTTATATCAATATTTTAAAAAAAATTGAAAATGAGTAAATATTCAAAGTCAATATATTTAATATGTTTAAGAAATTTTAGAATTCCTCAAATTTAGACATTAATTTTATATTACTATTTTAAAAATTTGAATGTTGGTAAATATTTCAATTCAATATATTTAATATCTTTAAGAAATTTTTGAATTCCTCTACTTTAGAAATTAATTTTGTATCACTATTTAATTTTTTTTTGAAAGTGGGTAAATATTTAAATTCAACATATTAATATTATTAAGGAATTTTAGAATTTCTCTGATTTAGACATTAATTTTGTATCAATATTTAAAAAAATTTGAATGTAGTTAAATATTTGATTCAATAGGAGTATAAGGTATAATTCAAATTTATTCTCAGAATAGATGTCACGCCCCGCCGGCCCTTTAACACCGACTAGGTGGAAAGGATAACCGCACGGGCGCGTGCCCCAGACCCACCGAACGGACATAGTCCTTTCTATCCGCCCAAGGCGTCACAACACAAGCTTATCCACAATGTTCCAACTAGGAACGGAGTACAAGAGTTGCACAAGGAAAGCATCAACATAAAGAAGTTCTACTTCTATTACATCACATGGCACAATATACATGTCCCAAATTTTTTTCTTTTTCATTCCATACATTATGTTTCAAAACTATGGAATATACAACATTCATACAAGAATGTAAATTCCCTATACTATCATATTCCAAAAATAGGGGTACAACTCTACATACAACCAAAATGGAAGGGCCGCTATCTAAAGAGCCAAACCCTTGCCTCGCTCCGCCGCCTCACTCGCGGAAGGACCTGGAAAATGTGGGGTGAGAACTATAAACATAGTTCCCAGTGGGTAAGGCCACCCAAGAGAGAAGCTCGACCCACCAGGTCCAAAGAAACACCATATGCATAAGTTAGATCACATATAAGTATGCAACAATTATTTACATGCTTGTAAATAAACATAAAGGATGCAACCAAATGAAATATAATTTATCATTCTCTCCTAGGTTCATCCTATGTCTCGCAATGACTAAGTTCATTTACTTGTCATTTACTTATGGTTTCGTAATCGCCGTCTCACCATAATTATTCCAACATTCGAGGAGTGAACTCGTCACCTCCTAGTTCGAGTAGCGAACTCGTCGCATACTCGGGATAGCAAAATCGTCGCATACCCCGTCTCAACACGGCCACCTCATGGCATGGATAGCGAACTCGTCGCATATCCGGGATAGCAACCTCGTCGCACATCCCCTCTCGACACCGCCAACTCAAGGCGAGGTAGCGAAATCGTCGCCTACCCGGGATCGCAAACTCGTCGCACATCCCGTGTCGGTACGGCCAACTCATGGCATGGTAGCGAAATCGTCGCCTACCCGGGATAGCAAAATCGTCGCACATCCCGTCTCAATACGGCCAACTCATGGCATGGTAGCGAAATCGTCGCCTACCCGGGATAGCAAAATCGTCGCACATCCCGTCTCAATACGGCCAACTCATGGCATGGTAGAGAAATCGTCGCCTACCCGGGATAGCAAAATCGTCGCACATCCCGTTGTTCACGTTTTTCACTTGCCAACCTAAGTCTCATGACCTTAGGTTCAAGTCACTAAGTCTCGCCTATGTTCAATAACACTAGGCTTACTTTCTCATTGCCAACCTAGGTTCCATGACTCTAGGTTCCAATCACATGTCCAACCTATGTTCAATGACACTAGTTTTCAATCTCACATGTTCCAACCTATGTTCAATAACACTAGGTTTCAATCTCACATGTTCAACCTATGTTCAATAACACTAGGTTTCAATCTCACATGTTCAACCTATGTTCCATAACACTAGGTTTAACCATACATGCAACTATGCAACAAGTATTAATAATTAAATTATACTTGATATGTACATCATGCAATAGGATCTCATTGTTCAACCTATCATGATTTTACCTTTGCCAACATGCAAATTCTAGGGTTCACAACACATACCATTTTATCTTTAAATGGATATTTACCCTAGACATGGAAGTGATCTAATCACTTCGGTAAACACAAAACCCACCTCAAGAGCTTCCAAATTTTTGTGTTCTTCAAGCTCCTAAGTGTCCAAGCCTTGAGTTCTTGCTTCAACCCAAGCTTCTACAAGAAAACGGTTCGTTACTCATTACGAACCCTAAATTCAACTCAATACATGAAATCAAGTGTCACAACATGATTTCCTATGTCTCAATTGCAATTCCCGAAGGTCCAAATATTTTTAGAACCTCACATTGCAAAAGCCCCAAATCTACCTAGGGTTTGCATGCATATAAGCCAAACCCTAGATTTCATGGCCAATCCTTCACCATTTGTGGTTTAGATTGCATAGGGTTTCCAAAAACCTCATTTCAAAAGATTAAATCCTAGGTTCAAACCCTAAATCACAAGAACTTACCTCAAAGCCCTAGCTCCCAAGCTTCTTCTTGCACCAAGAAGCTCCAAATCCACCTTAGAAGCTTTTCCCAAGGTCAAATCCTTCACTCCTCCAAGCTTTGGATAGATCTCTAGAGAGAGAAAGTGAGGGAGAGGGAGAGGGAAGTGAGGAGAAATGGAGGAGTAATGAGGAGAGGGACCCCAGCCTTCTATATATAGCCTATCCCCCAAGAAATTACCAAAATATCCCTCACTGGGCATTCTGCACCAGCCGGGTCCGGACCTTGCGAGTAGGGTCCGGACCCCGCACTGATAACCGACCAGCGCGCAGGCCGGGTCCGGACCTTGGCATTAGGGTCCGGAACCCGTACGCACCCCCAACCTAGCACGCGGCTCGGGTCCGGACCTCAAGTCCCTGGTCCGGAACCCGTACGTTCCCCATCTCGGACATCGGCTCGAGTCCGGACCGTGGCTGCCCGGGTCCGGACCGCAGCTGCCCGCGGACTTCATTGTCCGGACCCCAGCTTCCAGGGTTCGGACCCCGTGAGCAGTTTTGCTCCGGTTGGTCCTTTTCTCAATATTTTTTGATTTCCGGGTTTCCACTCGCACCCACAGTGTTCCGAAACCTTCGTAACTCAATTCCGCACTAGCCATTACCGGCTCTCTCCGAACTTCATCAACTTTAGTAAAGTTCGAGACAACGCACCGAAATTCAAAGTGCTACATTCCTCCCCCCTTAAAGAGAGTTTCGGCCGCGAAACTAAATCATACCTCAGCTGGACTCAGCGAAGAGGTAAGGAAACCGCTCCTTCATCGAGCTTTCCAATTCCCACGTAGCTTCGCGCTCACCGTGATTCGTCCATTGTACCTTTACATATGGAATTTCACGATTCCTCAAACTTTTCACCTCGCGATCCATGATACACAAGGGAAATTCCTCATAAGTCATATCCTCATGGAGCTCTATAGGCACATACTCGAGGACGTGCGCCGGATCATATACGTACTTGCGGAGTGTAGATACATGGAACACATTGTGTATCCCCGCAAGTTTTGGCGGCAAAGCTAGCCGGTACGCCACGGATCCCACACGCTCCAAGACCTCATAAGGTCCGATGTAACGGGGACTCAACTTACCCCAAACACCAAATCGCTTCACCCCTATCATGGGTGATACTTTCAAGAAGACGCGGTCTCCTACCGCGAATTCCAAATCTCTTCGACGTCGATCCGCATAACTCTTTTGTCGAGATTGCGCCGTCGATAAGCGTTCGCGTGCCAAGCGGACCTTTTCCTCCGCTTCACGCAACACATCAGGTCCTAAGACCCTTTTCTCGCCGACTTCGCTCCAATGAATAGGAGAGCGGCATTTCCTTCCATACAAGGCCTCAAAAGGTGCCATTCCGATGCTAGATTGATAGCTATTATTGTAAGCAAATTCAGCCATCGGCAAATGAGTAGGCCATGCTCCTTTGAAGTCCAACATACACACTCGCAGCATATCCTCCAAAATCTGAATTGTCCTTTCCGATTGACCGTCAGTTTGAGGATGAAATGCTGAACTGAAATCGAGCCGTGTACCCAAAGCTTCTTGCAAGCTTTTCCAAAAATGCGATGTAAAACGGGGATCTCGATCTGAAACTATCGAGGTTGGGACCCCGTGCAACCGCACAATCTCGACCAGGTAGACTTGCGCTAACTTGTCCCCCGACCAAGTGGTGTGGATTGGCAAAAAGTGTGCCGACTTTGACAAACGATCCACTACCACCCAAATCGCGTCGTGGCCACCTAATGATCGAGGTAAGCCCACAACAAAATTCATCGCGATATTTTCCCACTTCCAAACCGGAATGGGCAATCCTTGCAGTTTTCCCGCCGGAAAGCGACGCTCGGCCTTCACTTGTTGGCACACTAAGCATTGTGCCACAAAGCGTCCCACATCAAGTTTCATCCCCGGCCACCAATAATGCAATTTGAGGTCCTTATACATTTTGGTGCCGCCCGGGTGAATCGCATAGGGAGAAGTGTGAGCTTCTTTCAAGATCTCCCTACGAATGTCCTCAACTTTCGGCACACACAATCGATTTCGAAATCGAATTGCGCCCATCGAATCTACATGATAATCACCGGCGCGCCCGCTCTCGATAGCACTCTGCACCTTTTGGAGTTCCGGATCACCGGATTGCTTTTCTTTTATTTGCTCCAACAAGGTCGGCCATATCTCGAGATTCATAAGTCTAGCGGGGACGCCCGGGGCCACGATCTCCAAGTCAAATCGGCCCATTTCCTTGATTAACGGCATTTGTCCCGTCATCTCAATTGCGAAGTTCTCCACGGACTTTCTACTGAGCGCATCGGCCACCACATTGGCTCTACCGGGGTGGTACAAGATGGTCAAGTCGTAATCTTTTATCAACTCCAACCATCTCCGCTGCCTCAAATTCAACTCCTTCTGAGTGAATAAGTACTTTAAACTTTTGTGATCCGTGTAAACCTCACAATGCTCCCCGTACAAGTAGTGTCTCCACAACTTGAGTGCGAAAACCACCGCCGCAAGCTCTAAGTCGTGGGTGGGGTAATTCTGCTCATAGCTCTTCAGCTGTCGAGAGGCATATGCTATTACTTGTCCTCTTTGCATAAGCACACACCCAAGACCACGATGTGATGCATCACTATACACCACGAAACCCTCCCCCGCAATCGGCAAGGCGAGTACCGGAGCCAAAGTCAACCTTTCCTTTAGCTCCTTAAAGCTTCGGTCGCATTCCTCGCTCCAAACATACTTGGCTCCCTTGCGGGTAAGACGCGTTAGTGGACCGGAGATTTTTGAAAACCCCTCCACGAACCGCCGATAGTACCCCGCAAGACCCAAAAAGCTTCGTATTTCCGTGACATTGGTCGGGCGAGGCCAATCCTTGACTGCCTCTACTTTCATAGGGTCCACAGATACTCCTCCTGCGGAAATTATGTGACCCAAGAAAGCGACCTCACGGATCCAGAATTCGCACTTTTTCAATTTGGCGAATAACTTGTTCTCTCGAAGAACTTGAAGCACAATCCTCAGGTGCTCCATATGCTCCTCTTCACTCCGAGAGTAGACAAGAATGTCATCTATGAACACAACCACAAATTGATCCAACAGTGGTTTGAACACACGGTTCATTAAATCCATGAACGCTGCCGGGGCATTAGTAAGCCCAAAAGGCATAACCGTGAATTCATAGTGTCCATACCGCGTTCTAAACGCGGTCTTATGCACATCCTCCGGTTTGATCTTCAATTGGTGATAACCGGATTGCAAATCAATCTTTGAATACACCCGAGACCCTTGTAACTGATCGAACAAGTCATCAATTCGGGGTAACGGGTACTTATTCTTGACGGTCACTTTATTCAACTCGCGGTAATCTACACATAACCGCAGCGAACCGTCCTTTTTCCGCACAAATACAACAGGGGCTCCCCAAGGCGACACACTTGGCTTTACGAAACCCTTGTCCATTAAATCTTGCAATTGTGCTTTCAATTCCTTCAGTTCCGCGGGTGCCATCCTGTACGGGGCCTTAGAGATCGGCGCCGTACCCGGGAGCAAATCGATCACAAATTCTATTTCCCGGTCCGGTGGCATTCCGGGCAACTCCGTCGGAAATACATCCGGGAACTCTTGGACTATAGGAACGTCCTCAAGTCCCAGTACTTCCTTCCGGTCATCCACTACCGTCGCCAAGTAGGCAATGCATCCTCTAGCAATAAGCTTCCTTGCTTGCGACGTGGACACCATCGACGCAAAGAGCGAACTCTTACACCCATGGTACACAAATTCCTTGTGCCCGGGTTCTCTAAACCTCACTATTCGGCTCTCACAATCAATAGTGGCGTGATACTTCGAGAGCCAATCCATTTCTAGGATCAAATCATATTCATTCATTCGATTTAATACCAGCAAATCAGCTGGCATGATCCAGTTCTCAACCCTCACGGGGCAATCTACACACGCGTGATGTACGCAAAAGGTGTGTTCAGGTACTTGTACCGTTCTTGCATGTGTGGCATCTATAATTTCTATTCCATGTGCAGTAGCAAATGATCGAGCAATGAATGAATGCGATGCACCGGTATCAAACAAAGCTCTACATCGAATGCTTTTAATTAACACAATACCTGCCACAACGTCATCCTGGGCAGAAGGCTCCTCCACCTGAGAGGCGAATACTCGACCACTGGGTGCTGGCCGCTGGCCCTCCACTGGTCTCGGCGGCTGTGCACGGCCTGCCGACATCGCCGCGGGTGGTATGCCCGCAAGCTGTCTCGGCGATGCAAATGCCGATGCCGATGACGGTGCTCGGCCATCATCCATCGGGCAGTTGTACCGCATGTGCCCTTGCTGTCCGTATTTGTAGCACCGGCCCTCACGATAGTCACACTGCTGAGTGTGGTGGGGGCCACTACAAATCGGGCACTGGGTTGCGGGTCGATTCCGTCGGAACCCCCGCGATTGGTTTTGCGACTGCGAGTGCTTCGGGGGCCGCTTAGAACTAGACTGCCCACCCGAGCCACCCGCCGGTCGCTTCTTTCCTTTCTCTTTTTCTTTTTCTCTCTCTTTTTCCCAAGACTCGCGCTCCTCGCGCGCACATGCATTCCCGTGCTCCACCCAAAGAGCACGGTCCAAGACCTCCTGTAGTACCCCTGGGGCCTAACTGACGGAATGACTGCAGTATCCCAGACTGTTCGACGCTTCTAGAGAAGGTCGAGACAAGTCGGAGTCGTTTCGGCGTCAAATAGACGCGAAAACGGACTCGGAGCGCAGAAGTAAGCCAAAACTGAAGTTTTGGGCGTATGAACTATCGGGCGCCCGGAAGCCTTGTTTTGGGCGCCCAGATGTTGAATGCTCCTTTTCTGAAAACTGCTAAGCCATTCCGGATTCGGTATCGGGCGCCCGGAAAGTGGATCCGGAAATCCTACCTCGTGAGTATCGATCCGCTTGACACGTGTCGATTGGTTGGTGAAATCCGCCGGACCAGGTTAGGGCGCACCGGATCGCGGCGGAGAGTCCGATGCTCCAGCTTTGTGCAGGCTGAAGAACCAGGCGCCCACTTCTTGGGTTTCGGGCGCCCGATTGTGAGGTTTTCCTGCTAAGAAACAGGTTAGGGCATTTCTGTTCTTGAGGCTTATTGCACCGAAATCTTTTGTCTATAAGAGAAGTGGACGACCTCCCCTGAGGCTTTTTCTCCCCTCTTCATGGTGAACCCAGGATTTTGCAAGGAAACCCTCTCTTCTCTCCCAAATTTCATCTTCCTCCATTGAAGACCTTGGATTCCTGCTGGAACTGCATCGTCGACCCGTGGTGTTCTGGCTCGTGTGCAGTGTGGGAGTGTCCAAATCCTTCGAAACTTGGTTTGTTGGATAGAAGATTCGTAGAGAAAGACGTGGAACCCTTCCAATCGCAATTTGGACAGGTATGTAAGCTACAGTTGATGTTTCACTGGACCCCTTGTGTTCTTGAGCTGAAACTTGGGTTTTTCCTTTGATCTTTTGGATCCAATCTCTTGGGAGCTGGAATTACGAAGTGAAGATTGGTCCTTCCTCATTCCTTACTGGTTTGGAGGTTCTTCCCACCTGAATTGAGGATTCAAAGGTGAGTCCTAGCTCAGATTTTGAGTAATTGCTTAAGTGCTGAATTTTTGGGTCATTGATGGAATTTCTTGGATTTTTGAATCCAGATCTTTGTGAGGATCTTTGGAGAGGTTTTGGATTGTTCCATCACTGTATTTGGGAGGTTTTTGACCCTTTTCCATGAGCTAGATTCGTTGGAATCCCTGAATTCTTGTTGTTTTTGAGATTTGCTTAAGTGCTGGAACTTCTGGATCCATGTGCAGGAGGGTCCAGAAGTGAATCCGGTTCAGTGTGTGGACCTTTTGGACATCGAGTCGAACTCCGTTTTGGCTGAAATTTGGAGGGTGTGTTCTTGAGCCCCTACTGGTGAGTTGAGCCAAATTTTACTGCATTTGGACTTAGAATTTGGATTTTATCGCATGTTGAATCCATGTTGGTCATGCTGCCAGGCTGCAGTTCTGGGCTGATGTTCTGGGCGCCCAGAACATTGAGCAGGTGGGTCCGAATCTCGAGGTTTCAGATTTGAGCTCGATTTCACCCGGCGTTGTTTGGAGGCCTTCCACTCGACTCCTAGCCGTTGTTGGATAGCTTTTGAGGTGGGTTAATGTTACCGAAATCGCCGGATTTCCTCCTAAGTTGTAGAGAGTGCAGCATGCTGTTTTATCATCTGTTAATCATGTTAGTAGCTCGAATTCATGAATTTGCATGTATTATTATGAAATCTGAATTTGGAGCATAAATTGATAATTTATAGACATGACTTCACATGCTGAACTGGGAATTGACATAGGAGAAAACTCGCGAACATACAACCGTCACTTTTCGAACTATTATCAGATTTAGCTCTAGGAGCCGTTTCTGTTCTTGTATCACCGCTGTTAGTGCGAGGTGGATACTTAGTTCGTTGTAGGACGAGTTTACGCTTGTGCTGGGATGCCGAGCTTGTATTTTTACAGCAGGGTTAGGCTGTTTTGTGTTTTCGGGTGCCGTCGGGGTTGACGGTGGACCCAGACTCTTGTTTTAGCTTCTGTTTGTGCTGAGGGCACGTGAGCTTGGAGTCTTGACCCGTTTTGACCCCTTTCCATTTGATTATAGCCTGCCGGAGCCTGTTTGTGCTCGACAGAGATACGCTTTTAACTCGGTTGGGTAGCTCCCCCGAGTGCCGCTCCGGAGTGAGGCCTCTTTTGCGTTGATGTCGCTACATATTAGTTAGATCTGGTATTTGGACCGGCTACCCCTTTTGGTAGTGTGCGGTGTGGCTAGGCAGTTGGCTGGACGAGCCCGTTTGGGCGGTTCCGTTAGATTGGGTCAGGGGTGACCTTTCACTTTGGTCATGCTTACTTGAGAGTGTGACTTGGATAGTGGTAGGGTAGTGGCATTACGGCTGTAGAGTTTATTCCAGCTTACTTTGTTGTTGTTTACCTACCAGCTATACTGTTAGTCTCGTAGACTTAGTGGGTGGACCGTTGAGGTCGGTATTGGTACCCACTGAGGACTACTTCTTTTGATAGTAGTTCTCACACCCATTGTTGCCACTTTTTCTTGCAGAGCCTTCTTCTGTTGCGGCTGCTGCGCCTGTTTCTGCGGATCGAGGTAAAGAAGTCGCGAGCTAGATCCCTACCTGTCCCTGTTGTTCCTAGAGGAGGACCCTACTGGAGATAGTTTATTTTTGAGTTGAGCCATGTACATATACTGTGGACTTGTTCCTATTTTGGTTCTGGAGGGACTGTTGTATCTTGGATCCTATATGTACATGTGACTTTTGTTATTAGTATGTTTTATTTCAGCTCTATATCTCTTGTAGTTGCTTGTATGTTTGTTTATAGGTTAGCTATCGCTTCGTATACATAGACAAATCTATGTATACGGTGGATCTGTTGGCGAGCCCGGGGAAACGAGTAATCCGGGGCGTGAAAGATTAAGTTGGTATCAGAGCTTAGGAATAGGTCGTTGGGACTTAGTAAACCCTAGGCTTTGGCAGACCCTAGGAATGCAAGACGTGAGAGACGTGACTTGCCGCGAAAGTCATCGATTTGACTGTTGAACTCATCCTTAAGTGGAGGGAGTGATCGAAGGCGTGTGTCCTTTCCTGTCGCGAACTTGCGTTGGCTGCAGACGACGTCAAGCAGCGAGGGAAAAGAGACGACCTTCTGGACTTTCGCATGATTGGGTCTTGAGTTGTTTGTGTGTTGACTGATCTGTGTGTTGCGCAGGTGAGCATGATGCCTCCCCGACACCGAGGTCGACCCCCGACGCGAGCTACCCCTGCGCCTTCTGTGGTGCCTGAGCAGGCGGGACCTAGTGCACCCCCTGATGTGTGTGAGCAGTTGAATGCGCTAGCCGAGTCAGCTAGGCAGCAGAGTGCACTTTTGCGGAGGATGTGTGATACCATTACTCACACGTGGAGTGCAGCACCTAGAGCGACGGAGTCGCAGGAGCCACCTCCTGCTATTCCAGCTGACGTTCCAGCTGCAGCCGTGCCCCTAGCAGCGGCAATTCTGGCCGCACCAGTTGGCGACACTTCCCGGTCAGGTGGACAGATGTCGGAGGCTGAGCAGGAGCGGATGACCGAGAGACTGGCTCGTTTTTGCCGATTTGATCCACCCCGTTTTGATGGTAGCCACGCCGAGCCATGGGTGGTGGAGGCCTGGGTAGGCGAGATGGAGAAATTATTCGAGGATCTCTTCGTGCCAGAGCGGGAGCGGGTTCACTTGGCAGTTCACTGCTTGACGGGTGATGCACGCATCTGGTGGACGAGGACGAGATCGAGCAGGTCGCTGGATGCGCTGCGATTGAGTTGGGCCGAGTTCTGCGGGATGCTGTATGGGTCCTATTTCCCTAACAGCGTGAAGCAGAAACTCGAGGAGGATCTGAAGAAGTTACTGCAGGGAGATCGCACAGTGCAGGAGTATACCCGGGAGTTTACCAGACTCTTGAACTGTGTTCCTTTTGCTGCGAGAGATGAGGCTCACAGAGTTTATTTGTTCGAGCGAGGATTGAGACAGGAGATATTTGTCTTAGTTCAGGCGCAGAGGTTGCAGACCTTGGACGCGTCGATCGAGCAGGCGCTATGGGTGGAGCGTGGAGCCTTGACGGCGAGTGAGCGGGCGGCCACTCTGAGTCAGGGTTTGGATAGGAAGCGCCCGATTCCAGACGACGGGGGACAGACCAGCGGCAGACGCCCGCCGAGACCTCCACGATCACGTTCTCAGGGTCGTGGGTTTTCGGGGCGACAGAGGTCTGGTGGATCCCGTCAGCAGGGACGGCAGCAGAGGGGAGCACCGAGATGTGTCATCTGCGGAGGACCACACTGGCCTAGGCAGTGCGAGCAGCGAGAGGGCCGGTGTTTTGGGTGTGGTCAGTCCGGACATCTGCGGGCAGCTTGTCCCCGAGCAGCGTCGCCTGTACCATCGATCGCATCGGCACCCCCTGTTCATCAGCAGACCTATGGAGCTTCACCGACTTATAGCCAGATGGATCGGGCTTCTATACCCCGTCCAGGTGAGCGGCGACAGCAGGCACAGAGCGGCAGAGTCTTCGCGACTCAACTGGAGGACTCCACGGCGGCTGATCATGTGGTGGCAGGTATCATTTTAATTTCTGGCATTAGAGCTCGTGCATTATTTGATACCGGCGCATCACATTCTTTTGTTAGTCGAGCATTTGCATCTTTGCATGGGCTAGTGTTAGGGCCGTTACCCTGTGCACGAGAGGTACAGATTCCCGAGCACGTTTTGCTTGTGGAGGAGTGTTGTCAAGTTTGCCCTGTGCAGCTTGGACCTTGGGTGATGCCCGCAGACCTGTTGGTCTTGGGGCGATTGCAGGATTTTGATGTGGTGCTCGGCATGGATTGGCTGGCCCGCTACTTCGCGACGATCGACTGTGGCGAGAGGACCGTGACGTTTCGCGAGCCAGGCCAGGAGGAGTACGTGTATCGAGGCTGCAGGAGCACGTTGTTTGCGACGTGGATTTCGTCGGCACGAGCAAGACAGATGATGAGTCCAGGATGTACCACATTTCTGGCTACTGTTGTGGAGGTATCTGCAGTGGCACCGGAGCTCGAGGACATCTCTGTAGTCCGCGAGTTCCCGGACGTGTTTCCCCCGGAGTTGACTGAGATGCCACCATACAGGGAGGTCGAGTTTGTGATTGACGTAGTCCCAGGAACTGCGCCAATCTCAAAGACACCCTACCGAATGGCACCGGCTGAGCTGAGAGAGTTTAAGGCGCAGCTTCAAGATTTGATGGATAAGGGGTTTGTGAGACCCAGCGTATCGCCTTGGGGAGCGCCGGTGTTATTCGTGAAGAAGAAGGATGGTTCACTTAGACTTTGTGTGGATTACCGAGAGTTGAATAAAGTGACCATCAAGAACAGGTATCCTTTGCCGCGCATTGATGATCTGTTTGATCAGCTGCAAGGATCTTGTGTCTTCTCGAAGATTGACTTGCAGTCTGGTTACCACCAACTGAAGGTGAAAGCCGAGGATATTCCCAAGACGGCTTTTAGGACTCGGTACGGGCATTATGAGTTTACGGTGATGCCGTTTGGATTGACTAATGCCCCTGCCGCGTTTATGGATTTGATGAATCGAGTGTTTAAGCCGTTCTTGGACCGGTTTGTGGTGGTGTTTATTGATGATATCCTGATCTACTCTCGGAGTGATGCTGAGCATGAGGAGCACTTGAGGATAGTGCTGCAACTTCTGAGGGAGAAGAAGTTGTATGCCAAGTTGAAGAAGTGCGAATTCTGGCTTCGAGAGGTAGCTTTCTTGGGCCATGTGATTTCAGCCATTGGAGTGGCGGTGGACCCGCAGAAGATTGAGACTGTGCGGGATTGGCCCAGACCGACGACGGTTACCGAGGTGAGGAGTTTCCTCGGGTTAGCTGGATATTACCGTCGATTTGTGGAAGGCTTTGCGAAGCTCTCCACACCCCTCACTCGTCTGACGAGGAAGGGGATTAGATTTGTTTGGAGTGCTGAGTGCCAGCATAGCTTTGAGGAGCTGAAGGAGAGACTGATGTCTGCTCCCATCCTTACCCTTCCAGTTATGGGGGAAGGATTCGTGATTTATAGTGATGCATCACACAGTGGCTTGGGATGTGTGTTGATGCAGCATGGTAGGGTAATTGCCTATGCCTCACGGCAACTGAAGGATTATGAGAAAAATTACCCTACGCATAATTTGGAGCTGGCAGCTGTAGTGTTTGCACTGAAGCTGTGGCGGCATTACTTGTATGGTGAGCACTATGAGATTTTCACAGATCACAAAAGTCTCAAGTATCTGTTCACTCAGAAGGAATTGAATCTGAGGCAACGTCGGTGGTTAGAGTTGTTGAAGGATTATGATGTTACCATCCTGTATCACCCCGGCAAGGCGAATGTAGTGGCAGATGCGTTGAGCAGGAGATCAGTGCAGAGCCTTAGTATGATGATCACTCAGCAGGCGCCATTACTTGAGGAGTTGAGGCGGCTTGAGCTTGAGGTGGTATCCCCTAGGGTTACTGCAAAACTTATGTCTTTGGTTTTGCAACCCACTCTGTTGGATAGGATCCGAGAGAAACAGAGTGTGGACCCCTATTTGATGAGGATTCGAGATCAAATTGCCAGCGGGCAAACATGAGATTTTGGTGTTGACAGTTCGGGAGTACTGCGGTACCTGGACCGACTGTGTGTGCCTAGGGATTCTGAGATCCGAGAGGAGATTTTGAGAGAGGCTCATTACTCGCCTTATACGGTTCACCCCGGTGGAACCAAGATGTATAAGGACTTGAAGGCACACTTCTGGTGGAATGGAATGAAGCGGCATATTGGGAGGTTTGTGGCTCAGTGTTTAACTTGTCAACAGGTAAAGGCGGAGCACCGAGTACCTGCTGGCAAGCTTCAGAGTCTCCAATACCCGAGTGGAAGTGGGACCAGATCGCCATGGACTTTGTCGTGGGATTACCGAGGACGCAGGCTAGTTTCGATGCTATTTGGGTGATAGTGGACAGACTGACCAAGTCTGCCTACTTCTTACCAGTGCAGACTACTTGGTCCAGGGACAGACTCGCTCAGTTATATTTGGACGAGATAGTGAGACTGCATGGAGTGCCTACCTCGATTGTGTCTGATCGAGACACCCGATTTGTCTCACAATTTTGGAGGAGTCTACAGACAGCATTGGGTACTCAGCTGCGGTTTAGCACGGCTTTTCATCCACAGACAGATGGTCAGTCTGAGCGGACCATTCAGACTCTAGAGGACATGTTGAGAGCATGTGTCCTAGACTTTGGTGGAGGGTGGCATCGACACTTAGGACTGGTTGAGTTTGCGTACAACAATAGCTATCAAGCGAGCATCCAGATGGCTCCGTTTGAGGCATTGTATGGACGCAGGTGTCGTTCGCCCTTGCATTGGAGCGATGTGGGTGAGAGGAGGACTTTGGGTCCCGATATCCTGTTGGAAGCAGAAGAGAAGGTCAAGATGGTTCGACGACGTCTTGAGACCGCCCAGAGTCGACAGAGGAGCTATGCGGATACTAGGAGACGAGACTTGGAGTTCCAGATTGGAGATCATGTGTTTCTGAAAGTCTCGCCGTCCAGAGGAATTCGCCGTTTTGGAGTTCGTGGAAAGCTCAGTCCACGGTTTGTTGGCCCGTTCGAAGTGTTAGAGCGAGTGGGGCCGGTAGCATATAGGATCGCCCTACCACCGCGACTCTCTGGAGTCCATGATGTGTTTCATGTCTCGGCCCTGAGGAGATATGTGTTTGACCCCTCCCACGTGATTGACTTCACCCCACTTGAGATGGCTGAGGACCTGCAGTACGAGGAGCGACCGGTGCGGGTTCTTGCTCGCGAGACGAAAGAATTGCGCAACCGAGTCATACCGTACGTGAAAGTGCAGTGGAGTAATCACGAGGAGCGTGAGGCGACTTGGGAGCCGGAGACGGTGATGCGAGAATCCTATCCCTACCTTTTCGAGCTGCCTTCTTGAGGTATGAGTTAAGTTTCGAGGACGAAACTTTTCGTAGGGGGGAAGGATGTAGTACCCCTGGGGCCTAACTGACGGAATGACTGCAGTATCCCAAACTGTTCGACGCTTCTAGAGAAGGTCGAGACAAGTCGGAGTCGTTTCGGCGTCAAATAGACGCGAAAACGGACTCGGAGCGCAGAAGTAAGCCAAAACTGAAGTTTTGGGCGTATGAACTATCGGGCGCCCGGAAGCCTTGTTTTGGGCGCCCAGATGTTGAATGCTCTTTTTCTGAAAACTGCTAAGCCATTCCGGATTCGGTATCGGGCGCCCGGAAAGTTGATCCGGAAATCCTACCTCGTGAGTATCGATCCGCTTGACACGTGTCGATTGGTTGGTGAAATCCGCCGGACCAGGTTAGGGCGCACCGGATCGCGGCGGAGAGTCCGATGCTCCAGCTTTGTGCAGGCTGAAGAACCGGGCGCCCACTTCTTGGGTTTCGGGCGCCCGATTGTGAGGTTTTCCTGCTGAGAAACAGGTTAGGGCATTTCTGTTCTTGAGGCTTATTGCACCGAAATCCTTTGTCTATAAGAGAAGTGGACGACCTCCCCTGAGGCTTTTTCTCCCCTCTTCATGGTGAACCCAGGATTTTGCAAGGAAACCCTCTCTTCTCTTCCAAATTTCATCTTCCTCCATTGAAGACCTTGGATTCCTGCTGGAACTGCATCGTCGACCCGTGGTGTTCTGGCTCGTGTGCAGTGTGGGAGTGTCCAAATCCTTCAAAACTTGGTTTGTTGGATAGAAGATTCGTAGAGGAAGACGTGGAACCCTTCCAATCGCAATTTGGACAGGTATGTAAGCTACAGTTAATGTTTCACTGGACCCCTTGTGTTCTTAAGCTGAAACTTGGGTTTTTCCTTTGATCTTTTGGATCCAATCTCTTGGGAGCTGGAATTACGAAGTGAAGATTGGTCCTTCCTCATTCCTTACTGGTTTGGAGGTTCTTCCCACCTGAATTGAGGATTCAAAGGTGAGTCCTAGCTCAGATTTTGAGTAATTGCTTAAGTGCTGAATTTTTGGGTCATTGATGGAATTTCTTGGATTTTTGAATCCAGATCTTTGTGAGGATCTTTGGAGAGGTTTTGGATTGTTCCATCACTGTATTTGGGAGGTTTGTGACCCTTTTCCATGAGCTAGATTCGTTGGAATCCCTGAATTCTTGTTGTTTTTGAGATTTGCTTAAGTGCTGGAACTTCTGGATCCATGTGCAGGAGGGTCCAGAAGTGAATCCGGTTTAGTGTGTGGACCTTTTGGACATCGAGTCGAACTCCATTTTGGCTGAAATTTGGAGGGTGTGTTCTTGAGCCCCTACTGGTGAGTTGAGCCAAATTTTACTGCATTTGGACTTAGAATTTGGATTTTATCGCATGTTGAATCCATGTTGGTCATGCTGCCAGGCTGCAGTTCTGGGCTGATGTTCTGGGCGCCCAGAACATTGAGCAGGTGGGTCCGAATCTCGAGGTTTCAGATTTGAGCTCGATTTCACCCGGCGTTGTTTGGAGGCCTTCCACTCGACTCCTAGCCGTTGTTGGATAGCTTTCGAGGTGGGTTAATGTTACCGAAATCGCCGGATTTCCTCCTAAGTTGTAGAGAGTGCAGCATGCTGTTTTATCATCTGTTAAATCATGTTAGTAGCTCGAATTCATGAATTTGCATGTATTATTATGAAATCTGAATTTGGAGCATAAATTGATAATTTATAGACATGACTTCACATGCTGAACTGGGAATTGACATAGGAGAAAACTCGCGAACATACAACCGTCACTTTTCGAACTATTATCAGATTTAGCTCTAGGAGCCGTTTCTGTTCTTGTATCACCGCTGTTAGTGCGAGGTGGATACTTAGTTCGTTGTAGGACGAGTTTACGCTTGTGCTGGGATGCCGAGCTTGTATTTACAGCAGGGTTAGGCTGTTTTGTGTTTTCGGGTGCCGTCGGGGTTGACGGTGGACCCAGACTCTTGTTTTAGCTTCTGTTTGTGCTGAGGGCACGTGAGCTTGGAGTCTTGACCCGTTTTGACCCCTTTCCATTTGATTATAGCCTGCCGGAGCCTGTTTGTGCTCGACAGAGATACGCTTTTAACTCGGTTGGGTAGCTCCCCCGAGTGCCGCTCCGGAGTGAGGCCTCTTTTGCGTTGATGTCGCTACATATTAGTTAGATCTGGTATTTGGACCGGCTACCCCTTTTGGTAGTGTGCGGTGTGGCTAGGCAGTTGGCTGGACGAGCCCGTTTGGACGGTTCCGTTAGATTGGGTCAGGGGTGACCTTTCACTTTGGTCATGCTTACTTGAGAGTGTGACTTGGATAGTGGTAGGGTAGTGGCATTACGGCTGTAGAGTTTATTCCAGCTTACTTTGTTGTTGTTTACCTACCAGCTATACTGTTAGTCTCGTAGACTTAGTGGGTGGACCGTTGAGGTCGGTATTGGTACCCACTGAGGACTACTTCTTTTGATAGTAGTTCTCACACCCATTGTTGCCACTTTTTCTTGCAGAGCCTTCTTCTGTTGCGGCTGCTGCGCCTGTTTCTGCGGATCGAGGTAAGGAAGTCGCGAGCTAGATCCCTACCTGTCCCTGTTGTTCCTAGAGGAGGACCCTACTGGAGATAGTTTATTTTTGAGTTGAGCCATGTACATATACTGTGGACTTGTTCCTATTTTGGTTCTGGAGGGACTGTTGTATCTTGGATCCTATATGTACATGTGACTTTTGTTATTAGTATGTTTTATTTCAGCTCTATATCTCTTGTAGTTGCTTGTATGTTTGTTTATTGGTTAGCTATCGCTTCGTATACATAGACAAATCTATGTATACGGCGGATCTGTTGGCGAGCCCGGGGAAACGAGTAATCCGGGGCGTGACACCTCCGCAAAGGTCTTTAGCTTAAGGGCGTGAACCGCCCGAAAGATCTCCGGTCGAAGTCCGCGCACGAAACAATCGACCTTGTCCAATTCTCCGCGGACAACGTGCGGCACGCAATTAATAATGTACGAGAACTCTCTCTCGTACTCGCGCACGGTACGGTTCCCTTGTTTCAATTTTCGGAACCTTTCTTGTAGTTTCCTTTTCTCGCTATCGGGGAAATAGGTGGCGAACACCATACCCCGAAACTCTTCCCATGACGGTGGCGGAAGGCTAGGGAGTCGATCACGTCGGACTCCCTTCCACCACACCTTCGCCGATCGCTCCAAGCAATGAACGGCGAGATGTACTTTGTCCCTCTCCAAGGTGTATAGATCCTCGAAGAGTGTCTCCATGGCATCAATCCATGTCTCTACATCCCATGGATCCACGTTCTCCCCGTTGAAGATAGGCGGGTTGAACTTCTTAAACCTCATGAGAGCCGCAAGTGCGCGCTCTCGCTCCGCATCCTCCATGTCGGAGTCGGGCATAGGAGTACCCGACCCACCGGCTACAATCGGTGATGCCGGTGGCGCCACAGCCGGCGCCGGTGTCACCTCCTCGGCCGGTGCCGAAGCAGAGGCCGGAGGTACTCCCGTTCTCTCCTCCCTAACCGCAGCCGCTTGCTGCGCCATCTCGTCTTGGAGCTTTTTAATCTGCTCCTCTTGTCGTTGCATGGCTTCGGCCTGTCGCCGAACCACGCCCATCAACTCGGTCATCTCATCACGAAGACCCGAGTTCTCGCCCTCCCCGAGTTGTTCGGGAGCCGCGCTCGCTCTCCCGAGCCCAGCCCTCAAAGGAGGCCGTCCACGTACCATTATCCTGAAAACACAATGACTTTGGTCATTTCGTGACATTCAAAGTCATTTGTAACATAACGTTTCACGAAAATAAACGTGAACCCAATCTAGGCGAAAGTCACACAAGGGTCCTTATTCCCCTCACTTGGTTTTCATGTTGTCGGCCGCCAACACGAACACACTTGGTGAAGAATAAGACACACCTCGAATCTACCTCTATTTTCAATTAGAGGCATAAGGACATAACCCAATCACTTATCTTTCGCCATATCAAAGATCTCGTCACTCACGAGCCTACACTCCTAGGGTCATTTCCATCCTAGGGTTCTTAGGTCAACCTAGACCGTTTCTACGCTCTGATACCACCTCACTGTGTCACGCCCCGCCGGCCCTTTAACACCGACTAGGTGGAAAGGATAACCGCACGGGCGCGTGCCCCAGACCCGCCGAACGGACAGAGTCCTTTCTATCCGCCCAAGGCGTCACAACACAAGCTTATCCACAATGTTCCAACTAGGAACGGAGTACAAGAGTTGCACAAGGAAAGCATCAACATAAAGAAGTTCTACTTCTATTACATCACATGGCACAATATACATGTCCCAAATTTTTTTCTTTTCCATTCCATACATTATGTTCCAAAACTATGGAATATACAACATTCATACAAGAATGTAAATCCCCTATACTATCATATTCCAAAAATAGGGGTACAACTCTACATACAACCAAAATGGAAGGGCCGCTATCTAAAGAGCCAAACCCTTGCCTCGCTCCGCCGCCTCACTCGCGGAAGGACCTGGAAAATGTGGGGTGAGAACTATAAACATAGTTCCCAGTGGGTAAGGCCACCCAAGAGAGAAGCTCGACCCACCAGGTCCAAAGAAACAAAATATGCATAAGTTAGATCACATATAACTATGCAATAATTATTTACATGCTTGTAAATAAACATAAAGGATGCAACCAAATGAAATATAATTTATCATTCTCTCCTAGGTTCATCCTATGTCTCGCAATGACTAAGTTCATTTACTTGTCATTTACTTATGGTTTCGGAATCGCCGTCTCACCATAATTATTCCAACATTCGAGGAGTGAACTCGTCACCTCCTAGTTCGAGTAGCGAACTTGTCGCATACTCGGGATAGCAAAATCGTCGCATACCCCGTCTCAACACGGCCACCTCATGGCATGGATAGCGAACTCGTCGCATATCCGGGATAGCAACCTCGTCGCACATCCCCTCTCGACACCGCCAACTCAAGGCGAGGTAGCGAAATCGTCGCCTACCCGGGATCGCAAACTCGTCGCACATCCCGTGTCGGTACGGCCAACTCATGGCATGGTAGCGAAATCGTCGCCTACCCGGGATAGCAAAATCGTCGCACATCCCGTCTCAATACGGCCAACTCATGGCATGGTAGCGAAATCGTCGCCTACCCGGGATAGCAAAATCGTCGCACATCCCGTCTCAATACGGCCAACTCATGGCATGGTAGCGAAATCGTCGCCTACCCGGGATAGCAAAATCGTCGCACATCCCGTTGTTCACGTTTTTCACTTGCCAACCTAAGTCTCATGACCTTAGGTTCAAGTCACTAAGTCTCGCCTATGTTCAATAACACTAGGCTTACTTTCTCATTGCCAACCTAGGTTCCATGACTCTAGGTTCCAATCACATGTCCAACCTATGTTCAATGACACTAGTTTTCAATCTCACATGTTCCAACCTATGTTCAATAACACTAGGTTTCAATCTCACATGTTCAACCTATGTTCAATAGCACTAGGTTTCAATCTCACATGTTCAACCTATGTTCCATAACACTAGGTTTAACCATACATGCAACTATGCAACAAGTATTAATAATTAAATTATACTTGATATGTACATCATGCAATAGGATCTCATTGTTCAACCTATCATGATTTTACCTTTGCCAACATACAAATTCTAGGGTTCACAACACATACCATTTTATCTTTAAATGGATATTTACCCTAGACATGGAAGTGACCTAATCACTTCGGTAAACACAAAACCCACCTCAAGAGCTTCCAAATTCTTGTGTTCTTCAAGCTCCTAAGTGTCCAAGCCTTGAGTTCTTGCTTCAACCCAAGCTTCTACAAGAAAACGGTTCGTTACTCATTACGAACCCTAAATTCAACTCAACACATGAAATCAAGTGTCCCAACATGATTTCCTATGCCTCAATTGCAATTCCCGAAGGTCCAAATATTTTTAGAACCTCACATTGCAAAAGCCCCAAATCTACCTAGGGTTTGCATGCATGTAAGCCAAACCCTAGATTTCATGGCCAATCCTTCACCATTTGTGGTTTAGATTGCATAGGGTTTCCAAAAACCTCATTTCAAAGGATTAAATCCTAGGTTCAAACCCTAACTCACAAGAACTCACCTCAAAGCCCTAGCTCCCAAGCTTCTTCTTGCACCAAGAAGCTCCAAATCCACCTTAGAAGCTTTTCCCAAGGTCAAATCCTTCACTCCTCCAAGCTTTGGAGAGATCTCTAGAGAGAGAAAGTGAGGGAGAGGGAGAGGGAAGTGAGGAGAAATGGAGGAGTAATGAGGAGAGGGACCCCAGCCTTCTATATATAGCCTATCCCCCAAGAAATTACCAAAATACCCCTCACTGGGCATTCTGCACCATCCGGGTCCGGACCTTGCGTGTAGGGTCCGGACCCCGCACTGATAACCGACCAGCGCGCAGGCCGGGTCCGGACCTTGGCATCAGGGTCCGGAACCCGTACGCACCCCCAACCTAGCACGCGGCTTAGGTCCGGACCTCAAGTCCCGGGTCCGGAACCCGTACGTTCCCCATCTCGGACATCGGCTCGGGTCCGGACCGTGGCTGCCCGGGTCCGGACCGCAGCTGCCCGCGGACTTCATTGTCCGGACCCCAGCTTCCAGGGTCCGGACCTCGTGAGCAGTTTTGCTCCGGTTGGTCCTTTTCTCAATATTTTTCGATTTTCGGGTTTCCACTCGCACCCACAGTGTTCCGAAACCTTCGGAACTCAATTCCGCACTAGCCATTACCGGCTCTCTCCGAACTTCATCAACTTTAGTAAAGTTCGAGACAACGCACCGAAATTCAAAGTGCTACAATAGAATTGTACGGGCTAAAATAATTCAAATTTTAATTGTAAAAATTCATCTTTTAAAAACAATGAGATCATGTATTATAATTTAAAATATAAATTGAAAATAAATTTAAAGTTTAGAACCTAAATCGCATGTAGAAACCTCCTATAAGTCTAAACAGTATAGTGCAATTTAAACTTGCGACCGAATAAAAACTAGACTATACAATTTAAAATTTAAACTTATAATAAATCTCCACCATAGAGTTTTAATAGAGTAAATAAAATTAGGACTATAGATAAATTAAATAAATCTATATGGAATCTAGACTATTTGTTTATTTTATCAATTTGATCGGTCTAATCGATTTGATTTATTAAGTTGGTTTTGATTTTTACCTTTAATTTTTAGCCGATTTTTAAAATTTTAGTTCCTTATCTTTTAGTTTGCAATTAACTTCCTAAATATTATTATTCATTTTAATTAAGTATCAATGATTTAAAAAGCAGATTGAACCGACTAATTCGATCGGTCATACCGTAATCCAATCTATCAAGCGGCTCAGTTCAATCCTTTGAACTGAATAGGGTTAAAATTAGTTTTGAACCATTAGAGATGTGAGACCTCTGGTAGTCCTATATATCTATTAACCTATATGAATCCCCAATAACTTTGCCACGTGGCAGTCTATCCTTCACCCTCACTTATCTGAACCGAAACGTCTTTTTTCTCTGAACCCCGAAACGTCTTTTTTCTCTGAACCGGACCACTCCCCTCCTCTCCCTCACCTATTCCTTTTTTGAACCGCCTTTGAACCGAACCTCCGCTCTCTGTTCTCCGTGGTTTTCTTACGATTCTCTAAACCGAACCATGCGTGAACTGGTCCGCTATTTTTCTTCTGAGCCGAACCGCCGCTCTCTCCTCTCCGTGTTTTCGTACGGAGCGTTTCCTCTCCTCTCTCGGCAGCGCGGTCTCTCTCCCCTCTCCGCCGCACGCGCCCTCTTCCTTCACCGTTTCGTACGATGCGTCGTTCCCTCTCCCCACTCTGCCGCATCATCCCTCTCCCCTTTCCGTTTCATACGTCGTTCCCTCTCCCCACTCCGCCGCGTCATCCCTCGCCCATTTCCGTTTCATACGATGGATCCGAATCTCATCAAGTCTGCCGCTCAATCCGTTGTCGGTCACCGAAGCTTCGTTCCGGTTGATGTCATACGGCGCCTCCTTCGCTTCTCGCCCCAGCGCAATAAATGTCATCGTCTTATCTCGCCGTGGCCGCTGGAGACGCTGGCTGGCTGTTGGCGATGGTATTGATATTGGATCTCCTTTTTTTTTAGCTTTCATTTTTACTATCCAGACCTTCTTTAAATGAACATAATGCTCTAAATTTTTTGGTTTCCCATTGGCTGATTGGTTCAATCTTTGAAAATTGTAATTGGGTTTTTTTTTTTCTCCTTTGTTTTGTTCCTGTGTTCTTCATATTTTGGTCAGATCTGTGACTAGAAATATTTGGTTTCTAAAAAAATTTCTACCAGAAAAATATAAGAGATGCTATTTTATTGATTTAAATAGCAAGTTGAAGATCTCAATTTGTGCAGAGCAAGGTTGCAGATCTAGAATAATAATGAGAGAAAGTGGCTGTACATTTCCAAGGAAGAACTAAATGAATGTGAGATTTCTGAATATTCTTCTTCTTTCTTGAGTTTACGGATGCTGCTGCATTTCAAGATTTGGGTTGTACTTTGCCCCCAAAGTTTTTTTTTTTCTTACTTCTTTCTTTTTTCTGGCAATTTTTTGGAGAGACTCTTCCTTTGTTACTTTTGAATTTCTTCCAATATTGAATAATTGGGCTGATTTTTTCTTTTAGTTCTTGGAATTGCATAGTTTTGATAAAAAAAATTTCCCCTCAAAGGGATCCATTTTATATTGGGTTAAATATTGGATTGTTTCCATCTTCTTATATTCAATCCCATAACCAACTGTGTAATGCTAATTTTTTGCTTTTTTTTTTTTTTGTTGCTGAATTGACTTTTCTTCCTCTTCAATTTGTTTAGAAGTTCTTCTCTTCCCTTTCTTCAGTATTTTGCAGTAAGGTAGTATTTCCTGCTGGAAAACAAATATAAACTTTTTAAAAAAAAATTAGATTGGGAAATTTACATTGGACATATTATGATTCCTATATATATATATATAAAAAATAGTTGATGCAAAAGTTTTGGGAATTAATTGATATTCTAATCTTTAAGTGCTTTTGGAAGAGTTGATCCAGAAAAATATATAATATACTTGAAAGTTCCTGTTTGAGTGTTGGTGATTAAAAACATTGTTGAACAATTTTGTCAAGAGATTTAATTGTAACTCAAGCAGCTCGATTCTTTTTATATTTATTTGATTATTTTTATTCCTTTTTAACTTGGCTGATTTAGAAACACCTTTCGATTGAAGTCATAAAATCACAAAGGAAAGAATTTGATTTGCTTCTTTTTTGCCTTTTGCTTTAATTTTCAGGATCATGTTGCATAGGTAGATTTTTCATAATTTCAATAGCAGTAACAGGGCATGCATAGAAGGGTTGCATGCTAATTGTATCATGTTATACATATGAATTTCTATATTTGCAGGAAGGGTTTTGTTACCTCATGAGCATCTCTCACGAGTTCAAGTAAGAAACTTCCATATACTTCATCTTCTATTCTCTTTACCGCCTTATTTTGTGCTAAACTGGTAATGTATGCATATCTTAAAGCATATTTATATTTTTAGAATGAGTGGTAAGCAAGGTGTTGGTTGTTTTCTACTTAAATAATTTTTGCCCAAATCCTGTCATGCTATTTCCCGTCAATTCTTAATATGATCGTCAATCACCAGGGACAGACAAGCAAGCAAAAAGCATGATTTTCTTTCTTTTTCAGTTTAATCCTTATGTGCAATCAAGATTTCATTGGACACAATCTGTTCATTGTGCGTACTTTTGTTATGAAGAATGTGACTATAAAAATACTTTTTTTTAATTCAGATTGATTTTTGTCGTGTTGCTTGGCTTGAAGATTAATACTTAAGAGCATACTGCCTGCTTGCATTAATAACTATGAGTTGATTCTCCATTGCATGATGAATTGATTATTCTATATGCTGTGATATTTATAGAACTCATAATTTGAGCCTTTCCTAAATCCAAGAATTTTCTTTCCCACAGCTCACTTCTTGCATATACATTATGCCATTTCTTCTTCTTCTTCTTTTTTTTAAAGTTATTAGTGCTTCTTAGTTTGTTACATTTTCTATGATTTGATTTGCACGAATTGCAAAATTTTAATATTATCCTATATGTAGAAATGTCCCATTTTTTTTGCTTCTGCTGTAATCAACTACTCTTCCTATCAATGGATGGTCTTCCTTTAAACAACTTTCTCTTAGGATTATTCACATCAATATTAATGTAGTGGTACACAAAGTTATGGCACAAGACAAAATGATCCAACATAAAGTAAAACTCCCTGTGAGAGCGATCCAAGCTGAGCTGAGTTATTAGAGGCGCTCCCCCACTCTCAGACACGTGCCAGGAAAGCTGAAATGACTGCCCAAAAAGCTTACAATGGGAAGTACCATATAGTGAAACTCTTATTTATATAGACTTCTCATCTCTTTGCCTACAAGCAGTGGCTACAAATGTTGCAGCTAGAGAGCCTGTGTCTCCTTCTCAAGATCAAAGATAATCAGATCGCGACGTCCTATAATATAATGCTTTAAGAGCACAAAAGTAATTAGAAGTATCCACTTGGCCTGTGTTTTGAATTTTGACTGCAAACATCGATTACATTTCTTTATTTAGATTTCAACAACTGGGAACATATTTATATGATTATTATTTCATTTATATCAGAATGCCATTTTGATGTGGTTCTTTATATTTCAAAATCAAAATTAAGTGAATCATGTCCATTAAGTTCTGCTACAGCTTGTGGTGATGCATTTTTTAAGTTGTTCTCTGGAGCTCTAGAAAAATCTAACAATTTTTCATTGTTGGCGTCACTTAAGTACAATGCCAATTTTTCATTGTTGATATTTGATCTTTGTAAGGAAAAAATATTAGACTCAAACTTCTGAATAAGCTTAGAATGAGTAAATTAATGTCTAATTTGCTCCTTATAAGTATGTAATTGTCAAATCTCTAGATTATTTCATACTTTAACTTTTTGATTCGGTGTTTTTTCTCATACAAAGAATGTTTGACAGTATCATGTTGTTGCATGAAGCCCTTATCCTTCCTCATAACCATCGACAACTTTTATCTAAGCAAAGAAGATCTTTCACCAGATTTTTCAAGTTTTTCTGTAAAGCCTTTGCAATTTTTAAAATAACTTCATATTTGAGAGTTACATGATTTGCACATTAGATACTTAATGAATTGTCTGTAAAGGTTTTAAATTTTCCGGTGAGATAGTTGTTAGTAAAATAATTGAGATAATATAAATTTAGCATTTAGATACTGAAACTTCTTAATTAGTTTGGTTTAGTTTTAGGTTCTACTTTTTCTTTTTCTTTTTTTTTTTTGAATTGGGTCTATATTTGAATGTCAGGACTTCAGTTTTTCATATCATTATTTAAGTGTTGGCTAAAACAAATAATGTATCCAAGTCTTCTTGATTCACTAATTCGTCATGAATGAGTTGTGTTATAGACGAGCTTGAGAATGTCAACAAAGTTCGGACGCTCCTTTTTAGTGCTACTCTACCTAACTGGGTGAAGAAGGTATGTTCTAAAAACTAAACTGCAGTTAACAAGGGAGGTTGCCGACGTAGTTGATGAGCATTTTGAGCTTGCTCCTGCCCTGAGAGGCGAGCTTCGAATTCATCTCCATAGTCATGGCGTCCGCGTTCTGTCATAGCTTTCCGATCGGCATGGTGCACTGCTCCTCGAGCTCCATCACTATCGCCGCCGCCCTCACCCACCACCCCAGCTCTGCATGCAGTGCCGCACCACCACTTCTGCCACTGCGCACCCTATCGCCGCCCCCACCGCCACCCCCACCGCCACCTTCCCCAACTCCCCTTATCAAGGGGGAAAAAAGAGAGAAAACTATATAATATATACTTGAAATGGTTGCTATTCTTATTATTATGGTGTAACTTCTGTTTCGCGAGGAATGAAAAAAATGTCATGCTACTCTTACTATTACTTTTTACTTCCAAATTTTATGTGAGTTCATTATATTTGATATTTGGAAGTTTTTCAAAATGTCATGCTACTATTACCAAAGAAAAGATTTTGCTACAATAATATCTGCCCGCCGCATCGCGCGGGTTATTACACTAGTAAGATATAATAGGACTAAACTCTTAACCCGGCTTAAGCATTTTGGGCGGTGGCTAGGCCCAAGAGGTTAAGAGAATTATGCGTGCTAGGACGGGAGTAGTCCTATGATTGGTGACCCCCTGGGAACTTGGGGCGTCACAATTTGTATCATAGCCAATTACCAGCCGGAAGTGTGAGATGAGTCTCGGCTGAGAGAATTGTACAGCGGGGAGAGCGAGGCTCTCATGCTGTTGACTGTTGTGGGTGGAGCGCGGCTCACCACAAGGTCAGTTTAGGCTAGCGAGACGAGTCTCACATCGCCTGGTACTTGTGAGTTTGAGCTTGACGAGGACGTCAGGGCTTAAAGGGGGAGAGATTGTGAGACCCCAGGTAGTCCTATATATAAGATATAATAGGGCTAAACTCTTAACCCGACTTAAGCATTTTGGGCGGTGGCTAGGCCCAAGAGGTTAAGAGAGTTATGCGTGCTAGGACGTGAGTAGTCCTATGATGGGTGACCCCCTGGGAACTTGGGGCGTCACAAGAGATAATAAGCGTTTTAAAATAATTATTCCTCTCCATCCATGAATGGAGAGGAAAGATAGAGAGATAGACAAAGAAAACAAAGAAAGAATAGATTAGATAATATAGTGGGGGCAGAATTACTTAATTACCTTCGAATCAAAAAACGAAAATACCTTGGGGTGCTTGGTGACAGGTACCTCTCTCAATGTGACATGCTATTGCAGGTCACAAGTAAATAAGAATTAAATCTGAGCTGTTAAATGGGAATAAATGAACGACATCCAAAAATAAAAAAGTATATAAGCATTGCTCTTTTTATTAACCTCATTGGTTATATATTTAAGTTTCATGTAATAGCTTCACACACTTACCGAACGACTAGGGTGGCAGCTCTTTTCTAAATGTAGTGTTAGTTTTCACACTCACTTTGAAATGTAACTCTTTTCACATATTTTATACCATTGGAGTGTTTTTCCCATTTAATTAATTAATTTTTTTATTTTTTATTTTAACTCTCCCTCAAATATGCAATATCTTATTTGAAAGAAAATTTGACAAGTTTTAGTTTATTAACAAATACATATTCATCAAATTCAACACATACAACCGACATATATTAAGTGCATAAAGATCATACATAATTACTTAAATTTGATGAACAAAAATTTTAAAAATTTTCATAATAAATTATCTTTATGAATAATGAAAATGAAGTGAAACCGATAATTAATATGAAAGTAACCTAAAATGAATGAAAGTGAACCTATCGATGTTCAAAACACTATTTAATGTAGCAATCATCAATGTACATTGAAAACAATAAACAAAAATCTAAAAATCGTAACAATGAAAGCACAAATTTTTTTTTAATATAATGATCAAGAGAGATATGCAATAAAAACCAACCAAAGCACTACATAAAGTCAAAATAAATTAAGACCTAAGATAAGGAAAGATATCATCTTTTCGATTTAAAACTTGTCGGATTGTTGGTTGTCTTAGTTTGTTGAAATTAGGCGCCAATTATTTTGTCTTTTGATCAACCTTTGGTCTACACGTCCCATTCGCCTTTGTATGCTGCGAAACAGCCAGGAGGCTTTTGGGGTCTGGACCTTCCAACAGGTTCCGAATTCTGAAACATGAAAAACTCTAGTTTTATAAGTTTATCAACTTATATCAATTCTAATGTCTTTCAAACACATATATATGATAATAAATCATCACTAATATTGTAAAAACTTACCGAGTATCGTGGAAACGTATTTTGAGTCTTTGAGTCTTCAAATTTCATCTTTTCTTTTTCGAACCTTCAAGACTCCAACTCTCTTCACGAAATATGCCAACACAAAATCCTGAACAGTAGTTCCCATAGTTTTAGTTTTAGTTTCAGTCGAACCACATAGATTCTTCTTGATGTTCTAGCCAGTCGGAGATTTAAGCAGAAGTTTTAAGTACTTATATGTAATATTCGAGACCTTGAAATTTGAAATTCAAATTTTGAATATATATATATATAACAGTATATGTATATATCTTGAGGCGAGGAGAGGATGGAATCCTTGCGAATCGGCGACCGTTTCTGGCGAAACAAAAATGCTGATCTGATAGTCCGGCAGTGCCGGAGGTGTTGGTGCAATCCGTTCACAGATCCGACGAGCCAATCGTCTGAATTTGCATGAAATTCAAGGAGGAGACAATATTGGCAAATTCGCATTTTTGAAAAAATCCTAATATTTTATGTACTATTTCGCGTGAAATCGCACATGGAGGTACTATCGTGCATTTTGTGCGTGCTTGAGGGACTGGGAATGAATTACCGCAATCTATCGGACCTACGTGCAATTGTTCCTAAACATCAAATAGTGCAACCTAAGGTTTCCCCTCTCATTGAAAACCTTAGCCCCTCTCCTACTTGCATCTGAGCCTTAGCCGCACCCTCTTCCCCTTCCTCTTGCGCCGCACCACCCCTCGGCAGCCGGCGACCACCTCCGGCCACTGCAGCCCGACCAACACCTCCTCTCCCTTTCCCTCTATATTTCTCTCTCAACCTCTCCCCTTCATTTCTGTGATCTGAGGCCCTAGATGTGACCGCGCCCCCTCCGGACCCTGCCCCGACATCCTAGGGTTCAGGCGGGCCCCACCTCGGCAAGCCCCGGTGCCCTTGGCCTCCGCCGTGGCCGAGCTCCCCCACCTGGGTTCAATCTAGGGCTGGGACGGCCGCAGTCCTTCATGTGACCGCCACCGCCGCCTCTCGCCATCGCCGCCGCCTTTGGGTAGACCTCGGAGGACCCCCCGGCGCCTCCCCTACCCTCTCCGACCGCCACCTCCGATGGATCTGTGAGCCCCGAGTCGAGCTTCCCTTTACTTCGGCCGCGGTTCCTCTAACGCCGCCACCGTCGCATCCCGTCGCCGCCTCGCCGGCCACCTACACCAACCGACCTTCTCTGCCGGCCGCACCCTTCCTCTGCCGGTACGCAGCACATTGAGTCGTCGAAGGCCAAAGTGATCCCCCCTTGCCCGCAACTTAGCCGAGTGGCCGCTAATTCTTCGAAAGGTGAGCACGGTGACCCCGAGGTGCCGCTGTCATCCTGCTCACCCTAGTTCCTGTTGGAGAAGCACTGTTTGGCAGATACAACAATGTCGCTCCCGGTGACTTGTTTAGTCACGATTCACATAGCTCCGGCGCACTCCTCGGCTTCCGTTCATGCTCCGGACAGCGAGCAGGGGCTCCGGTGTGTCGAGACCTATCAGCAGGCATTATTGGTTTGTCTCGAAACCGCACGATTTTTGGTAACGCCTCAATCTTACCGCTTTTGTATATTACTATTGCAATTAGTTAGTAGATTAAGAGCTTTTATGTAATTTGTGAGGGCTGTCTCGAGTAGTGTGTGGTCACTATTTGTGACTCCTGCACTGGTTGTCTAGAATTCCGACGGCCTCACGAAGCCCGAAGTCGGTTTCGTTACGTTTTTCGGCAAAATCGCCGGCAGAACGTGTTTCTGAGTCGGGATTCACTTGTTACTATGTGAATACCCTTGGACTTGTCATTGAGCCTTGTTGGCTATTTATCCTTGTTGTCTCGGGTGTCCGGAGGCAACAGGTGACCGGCGGAGGGTTCCAAGGCCAAAATTGGCATTTTCGAAAACCTAGAACGGTACGGTTACCGTTAAATGATTTATTAACGCGAAACCATGTGTTTGCTGCCCGGGCACCCAAATCGGTGCGTTTTGGGTTAGCCGGTGACTTATGGTATGAGTGGGAGCATTCTAGGACACTTCGTGGGTCCCGGGGACATCCCGGTGAGTTTTCGAGATTTTCGGCGAGTTACGAAAGTCAGTAATTGGAGATCGATCCTCCGGAGGTTAAGGGCTTGTGAGTGTGGATTGTGAGTCATCTAGGGTTAGACCCTGACTTGGTGGTTCCTTCGTAGGCCCGGTTGACGATCTGGTGCACCTGGGGAGTTAGGTGCTTCGTCGGATACAGGTGGGTACTTCGATCTGAAGTTGGCATTGTGGTGCTAGCTCGGTAATGTTCCTTCCGGCTTAGAGCGTCAATGACTTGGTTACATCGTCCTGCCTTGTACTCTAAGACCATGTCGAACTCTGCTACAAAATCTTGCCACCTCGCCTGCTTTGGAGTGAGTGTCTTCTGAGTTTGGAAATAACTCAAGGCGACGTTGTCCGTCCTAACCACGAATCATGACCCAAGGAGATAGTGCCTCCATACCCAAAGACAATGCAACATTGCTGTCATCTCCTTCTCATGGACCACATACCGTTGCTCAGTGTCATTTCACTTTAAGCTCTCGAACGCCACATGATGGCCCTCTTGTACAAGTACACCTCCTATAGCATAATCCGAGGCATCAGTATGGACTTCGAACGGAAGTGAGTGATCAGGTAGGCGCAATACTGGCTCCTCCATCACTGCGGCTTTCAAGTCATCAAAGGTTCTCTGACACTCATTCAACCATCTCCAAGATCAGTCTTTCCGTAGCAAGTCCGTCAGCGGCGCGGCCCTCCGCGAGTAGCTAGCAATGAACCGCCGATAATAGTTAACAAGCCCAAGGAATGAACGTAATCCTGTCACTTTCATCGGTGCTCTCCACTCCTTGACGGCAGGGATTTTCTTCTCATCCATACGGATTAGGCCACCACCCACTCGATGGCCCAAAAACATAATCTCCTATTGTGCGAAGTAGTACTTCTCCTTCTTCACGTAAAGGGAATGCTCCTTTAACGTTTGGAAAACAATGCGAAGGTGCTCAACATGTTCCTCCAAGGTTTGGCTGTACACAACGATGTCATAATAAATTATCTTTATGAATAAGGAAAATAAAGTAAAACTGATAATTAATATGAAAGTAATCTAGAATGAATGAAAGTGAACCTATTGATGTGCAAAGTAGCAATCATAAATGTACTTTGAAAAATAATAAACAAAAATAAAAAAATCGTAACAACAAAAGCACCAAAAAAATGTAATGCAATGATCAAAGAGCGATATGCAATAAAAACCAACCAAAGCACTACATAAAGTCAAAATAAATTAAGACTTAAGACAAAGAAAGATATCACATTTTTGATCCTAAACTTGTCGGATTGTTAGTTGCCTTGATTTGTTGAAATTAGGCACCAATTATTTTGTCATTCGCCTTTGTATGCTGCGAAACAGCTAGGGAGGCTTTCGGGGTCTGGACCCTCCAACAAGGTCCGGATCCTAAAACATGAAAAAATTAATTTTGTAAGTTTATCAATTTATACCAATTCTAATTTCTTCCAAACACATATATATGATCATAAATCATCACTAATATTGTGAAAACTTACTAAGCATCGTGGAAATGTATTTTGAGTCTTTGAGTCTTCAAACTTTATCTTTTCTTTTTCAAACCTTCAAGACTCCGACTCACTTCACGAAATATGCCAATATAAAATCTGTAACAGTAGTTCTCGTAGTTTGGTTTTAGTTTTAGTCAAACCACGCAGATTCTTCTTGATGTTCCAACCAGTCGGAGATTTAAGCCGAAGTCTTAAGTACTTATAGTTCTTTTTTTCTGATTCAGAAATCAACTGGATCGAATCCATCCAAATTCAGCTAGAGCCAAGCGATCAAACATAGCGTGCTTTCACAAGTTACAATGAAAAACCTGCGCCATAAAGTTCGAGTCTCCAAGTATTATAGTTTTTTTTACTTTTGACCAATAAAAGTATTTTTTTTTGTCAACATCTATATTGGCTTTTCTTCCTAATTATGGTATCACAATATCAACAGCGATCTAATTCGATTCCGATCTACATTATTTTGGCACCAACTTTTTATTAATGAGATTATCAAAATGGTTACTTTTTATCGACACTGAAAATAAGCATTGGCGAAACAAGGGGCTGAAGATGATATAGGCAAGCAAGTTTTCCAAAGAATGGCCAGTATAGTTTTCGACGATGCACCTAACTGACCTTCTTTAGGAATTGAAAGTGTAAGTTACGGGGGAGCCCTAAGGATCTATCTAGATACTATCAATACCTAGAGGGGTGTGAATAGGTATAACGGCCAAACCACAAATCTCGATGCAATAAAATAAGTGCGGAAATAAAAATAGCACACCGAGATTTACGTGGGAAAACTTCAACTAGGAGTAAAAAACACACGGACCAACACGCGATAACAATCCACTAAGAAATAAAAGATTACAAGGTGATTACCGACTCCACGGACTCAACCTCTCCTTTATCTTATATGGATCTCACGCACACCACCGGGTTGTCCACGCCCCACGTTCGAATCCACGAACGCCACGCCTCGAATCCACAAGACGCCCAACTTCGAATCCATGAAGCCTTCTGCACGCCGAATCCACGACGCCCACTCGAATCCATGAGCGCACTCCGTTCGGAGCAAGAACAATAAAGTCGATGATGATTTATTACTTAGAATATCATTAAAGATCTGTGGGAATAATCTCTAAGTAATTCTCAAATTGATTCTAGAAGAACATTAAAGATCTAGGGCACCATGAATCAATTTGAGAGAAGCTTGATGTAGAAGATGAGAAAAACGGCTACCTACAAGCTTCTAGGATTTCTAAAAGATAATCTATGCTTAACCACGTTTTAGAGACATTCCCACATCTTATTTATAGGTTTAGAAGCAATCCGAAATATACTAGGATTGAAAATTAATTTTAAAAAAGTTTGGAATCAAATTAGGATTGCAAAACTGATTTTAAAAAGGTTTGGAAGCAATTAGAATCAATTTAGGATTGCAACACTGATTTTAAGAAATCTATCATCTTATTTATAGGTTTGGGAGACATTAGAATCAGAGTAGAATTGAAAAAATATATATTCGAAAAATCGCGACGGGTCGGGGTCCGGACCTTGGATGCAGGGTCCGGACTCTGAAACTCTCCAGCGTTTCATAGTCCGGACCTCAGCCCTCAGGGTCCGAACCCTCCCTGCGTGACAGCTAGGGAGGCGTACGGGTTCTGGACCTCACCTCAGGGTCCGGATCCTGAAAATTGAAAAACTCAATTTTTATATTTTAAATTAATTTTTATCTATTCTAATATCTTCCAAACACTTGTAAATGATCATAAATCATCATCAAGATTATTAAACTTACCAAGCATCGTGAATTCATACGTTAAATCTTCGAGTCTTCAAACTTCGTCTCTTCTTCTTTGAACCTTCAAGACTCCGACTCACTTCACGAAATATGCCAATATAAAATCCGTAACAGAAAGGATCAATCCGTTTGAATTAAGTGCTTCAAATTTTAAATTGTCACAATCAAGAGCAATGAATTGGAGGGCAGTTGAGAAAAGAAAAGTGGAGAACCACGAGAGTTACTCCTATGATCACGACGACGCACCTATAAAAGACGAAAGCAGCCACTGTTCAATGTATCCAAATATCACATCACAAATGCTAGTTAATACCTTGCATTTTCTAACTAAAAGAAAATGTAATATAACTTAGAAGTAGTAATAACATAATTTAGAAGTAGCCTTAATATAATCTCCGCTGCCATTCAGCCCCCAATGACATCATCCTCGACAACCGTACCACCCCGACGATCATCAGACCACCTCGTCTTCACCGAGGAACGTACTTCCCCGCGCCATGCACATCCATCCGCACTGACCCACTAATTCCCGAGGACCACTGCTGCACTGCATTCTCGCATCACCACTTCAGCATGGGCCGTGGCCGAAGCTCAGTAGCTGAAGTATCTAGCCTTTGGCTCCTATGTGAGGAGATCTCGAGGCCTTTCCTCGAGCTAGAACTGATCGGATGGTTCTCTCTTTGATCCATCCCTAAATACAAGAGGGATGACTCGATGGCGGACGAACCAGATCGAATCACATATTACGTCACAATTTCTCTGCCAACAATCTTTTCTGCCATGCCTGGTAGGACACTTTGAGGTAATTTATTTTTATATTTGAGACATGTACACTAAAGTTAGAAAGTAGTCCTCAATGTTTGTCAGCATAATCGATTTAGATGCCCAGTTTGACGCATTGTTTAAATAAATAGATGAAAAGACGCAACAAATTGACAAGAGGTGACAAAAATTCTAGAAACAAATAGGAGAGCGTTACCTAATCCTATTTAGCACTTGTGGCAGGCCCTATGAGCCCAAAGTGAAGAGGCCGCAATCTCACACTTCAAGAACGGCCCGGTGCAACGCCATCAGCCATAAATCACAGTTGATGGAGATACGACCACACAATCGTCTGCAGTTCACAATTACAATAGTCGGCCCATGATAGTGGGTAGATTAGGATGTAGTAGCTCTCTTGTACATAATCAATATGGGCTGGCATAGACAGTTTAAGTGGTATGGCAAGAGGGTCCCCTCTTGATGTCCACGTCAGATATTTGCCTTCAACAATATAGGATCAATATAGTAGACGTCAAAGAAAAAAGAGTTGTCGCCGCATCCCGAGCAGAAGATTGTAACGTTAAGAGAAGGTGAACAACCGAAGAGGAGCTACCTCGGCTATGCATCCGTTGCATTGCCAAGATAACTGAGGTGAGCTGGCAAGCTTTAAAAGCTGTGAAGCGAAAGACAGCCTGCAGACCGAGAGAGCAAAAGTGCCAACAACAGAAGACGAGTTGCCGATAGAAAAAGAAAAGTAAGACGTCTTAGCTATAGGCCCTGTCAGCTCGGGAAGATCGTACATGTAGAAACTGGCAAACTCGAATCTTAATAAAATGAATTTTGACTTTTGAAATTGGAATTTGAATTTTATTTGAATTGGAAATTTCTCAAATTTTGGATTCCTGAAAAAGGATGACTTTTCCCGTCAATCGAAAACGAAATCCGATGAAACGAAATCACCACTTGAAAGGTCTGGCAATGCCGGAATTTGTGGTGAAGTCTTCAAGTTCGGCATGGCAAATGCGGAAAATAAGGCAAGTATCGATAAATGGATGAAATTAGAATTTTGAAAATTTTGAAAAAAGGCTTATATTTTATGCGCAGATTTCTATGAAATTTTTCGTGGAGGGGGCTATATGTGAGCTACATCTGCTGTGAAAGGCTCAGGTCAAATTACTAGGGTAGGCAGACTTTTAGGCAATTGTGCTAACATGCATGAAATCGTAACCCTAAAACCATTCCCTGAGCCCCCAACCGCAACACCTCTCTCGTGGCACCCTTGGCACCCTCCCTAGGCCGCCAGCAAGTGTCTCCAACCGTTGGAGGTCCGACAAGGGGCCAACCCTTCTCTCTCTCTTAACCTTCTCTCCATCTCTCTCTGGTTTTTGGAACTAGAGGGCTTGAAGAAGACTCCCTGGTCAACAGTTGACACCACCGGCTCCTCCTAGTCCTGTGAGGGTTCTCCTGTGGTAGCATGCGCCGCCCTGGTCTTCTTCTCCCTTCTCAGCCAGGCCTTCACCCGCACTGGGTAGATCTTGACAATAAGGTCCCGCTCGGCCATGACAAGGGACCTCGGCACCCCGGCTCCCCTCCGGCAACCCTCTGACACGCCGCCGACACTGACCTGACGCCCGTAGCCACCGACGTTGGCCGAAGTTGAGTTGCACCCAATTCTACCCTAGATCGGCCGTAGGGTTTTTTGTGCCGCCGCCGCCACACCCTGTCACCGGCGACCACCACCACAGGCCCCCTTTAACCTGCCTTAACCCTCCCTTGCTGAAGCTCGACCTTGCTGCCCGCCGGAGTCTATGGAGGAGAAGGGAGCTCCAGACCAGGGCTCAGGTTAGGATTTCTTTAAGCCGGCACCTCTGTTTCGACCAATCCGTGCGTCGGTGATCCCCGATAAGGTGAGCATGGTTCTCCTCGTGTCCTATAGGATATGATGCTCACTTAGGTTAGATCTAATGGCTTTCAGATGTTTGTTTAGGGTTTGTCGACCTCGGAAGGCTCTAAACTTTGGTCCTGATTGCTCCAAAGTTTTTTTTGGCCTTCGTTGGTGCTCTGGACAGTGAGCACAGGCTTCAAAGTATTGAGACCTTCAGATCTGCACCCTCAGTTCAATTTTGAATCTCGAAATCGTTGGTAACGGGCTCGAAACTCGTTTCTATATTGTATTAGTGCAAATATTATATAGTAGGGGTGTGTGTTGCAATTGTGGCTTGTGGACTGCCTAGGGTAGCGTGTTATCACTATTGGTGACCTTTGAACTAGTTTCCCATGATTACAATTGCGGAGTGTAAATAGAGTTCCGATGCGGTTTTCGGCAAAATTGCCGATCGAGAAACCGTGTCTTCGATTCGGGTTTCATGTTTGAATAATGTTGATACTGCAGGTCTATCCGGGACCCTTGTTGGCTGCTAGTATGGTTTTCCTAAGTGTTTGGTGACACTAGTTGAATTACGAAAAATTCTGGAACCGCAATTGGGATTTTCTAGAAACCCGATACGGCTAAAATAAGAGTTGTGCATGCACCGGTTGGTGTGTGTCGGTCACAACACCCAAAAATGAGTGTTTTGAGATAGCAAGAAAAGTTGGATGACTTTCGTAGTGTTTCGAAACACTTCGGGGCTAGATCAAATCCTAAAACGCAGAAATCAGGTGGTTTCGGGTGCGATTTTGTGTCGCGCGGATTGCTACTATTTGCAACATAGTAAGGACCTTAATTACTGGTTAGGAGAGTTTTGACACCCCTAGTCACAGCATGAAGGCTATGGTTTGTTTCGAGACCAAATTTGGCATCCCGAAAGCCAAACCGCCAATTTTCGGGATCCCAATTTTTCGTCTCGGCGCACTATTTGTGCGGCTGCCCCAGCGGTGCTAAAATGATGTGTGGGGATAGCGGGTGTGATGCCCCAACTTCCCAGGGGGTCACCCATCCTAGGACTACTCCCGTCCTAGCACGCTTAACTCTCTCAACCTCTTCGGCCCAGCCACCGCCGAAAATGCTTAAGCCGGGTTGAGAGTATAGTCCTATTATATTTCATATATAGGACTACCTGGGGTCTCACAATCTCCCCCTCTTTAAGTCCTGACGTCCTCGTCAAGCTCAGACTCACAAGTACCAGGCGATGTGAGACGTCTCGCTAGCCTGTCATTCAGACCCTGGCTCAGCCGAGACCCATCTCACACTTCCGGCTGGTAATTGGCTCTGATACCAACTGTGATGCCCCAACTTCCCAGGGGGTCACCCATCCTAGGACTACTCCTGTCGTAGCACGCTTAACTCTCTCAACCTCTTCGGCCCAGCCACCGCCGAAAATGCTTAAGCCGGGTTGAGAGTATAGTCCTATTATATTTCATATATAGGACTACCTGAGGTCTCACAGCGGGCAAGGTAGGTTAGGTGTGGGGCTGATTCGGGATGCCCCGTAGGATGGGGTGACATTCCGACGAGTCGGTGTGACAATCAGACAAATTTTCGGTGATCGTTTAATGGGATCCGAAAACCCGATTGTTCGTCTGCTTTTTATTCATATAGATCATAGACTTTGGTAATTAGCGGATATAGGCTAATTACGGTCTCAGGTTGGGCCTTGCATATGTCCAGATTGTAGCGAGAAGCTTTGTCTGGGGGTCGACGACCCAAGGGTATACTACGGTAGAGGTTGGTACTTCAAGCTGATAGTCGGTGAGGCTGTATCTTCACTACTCTCTTTTACTCTTCTTGCATGCCGGTATTTTATTATTACTATCTGTATAGTGATAGGCTAGCTTTGACATGTAGAGTAGATTCTTTTACTAATTGACTATCAGGGGACCTTTAGGTCCAGGTGACATGGCATTTGGTTATACTCGTGACTTGACCTATTTGGTCTCAGTTTGGTTTCGGCCATAGTTATCAGCTTTTCATCGAGGTTCATTGCGATCAACCATAGCGTTTGGGAGTATTCGTAGACACCATATCAGTTTGGCCAACGACCATGGGTGTACTTATCCGGATAGGTCGTTCTTTGTGACGCATGGATCAGGTTCAGTACAAGTAGTGGCAGGCAGTGCCTGAGGTCGACGGACCAACATGGCAGGTTGAGGATTAGGTACAGGACATGGACTTTTTGTACAGGACATGGACTTTTTGTCCAGTATGGCATATAGTGGATAGGCTTTATACAGTAGTGGCATTTTGTATGCATCTTCTATATTTGTTCTATTTGCTACTATAGGATTTATTCCAGTTCATATATATATATATATATCTCCATTGTTTCCTTTCCGGTGAATATGGCTAGTCTTCGTGGCTCTGCTGTACCCACTAAAAAATTTTGGGTTGGTTTCTCACCTTATTGTTTCCATAGGTGATGCGAGTGGAGGGGCAGGTCAGGACGCGGCGTGAGGTACCAAGACATAGTTAGATTGCATTAGCGGTCTACCTTCTAGTTTATCTCTTTCCATTTTCCTTATGTTTAATAAGTAGATGCTCACTGGTTCAGTTAGACTATCTTATATCATGCTTGAATGATTAAGGTACTGAATTTTTGGTTATGTTATGGCATTGGCTTGGATTCAGTTTACTTGCGTATGGCAAAGGCTTTTATGATTTTATAGTGATGTTGGTTTCATGGCTTTATGAAAGATGGTTTTCTACCCCTTGTCATAGTTGATTTTCAAAGGATTTGTTTCCATATGCAAAACAACTTTCAAAATGACTTTTGAAATGGTTTTTGATTTATCGTATAATTAGAATTTTAAAATAAAGTTTTTGGGTCAAAAACACTTTTAAATGATATAATGCTTGATTTACTACGCATTGCATCATCCTGCACCTAAGAAGTATTAAGAGCATGCATCATTCTAAGGATGGCTAACTGTATGAACACATACATCTAATTATATGTTTGTGGTGAATGTATGTTGTGGTTTGTGGATGTATGTATGCATGTACATGGTTGGTCCGCCGTGCAAATATAGGAAAGACTCTGTCCACGAGAATGGAGGAAACTTTGTATTTGTGGCAGGTATGTGCGTCCTGTGGGTAAAGTTGGTTTCAAAAAAAAATTGGACACTTTTCCACAACTTTGACTTTTAAATGGCACGGTTTGGTAAAAAGATTTTTCCAAAACAGCCCCAGAGTATGAGAGATTAAGATGGTATCAGAGAAAACAACAACCACACCTACATTCACTGGTTTTTTAACTGAACCGTAGGTTAGGCTGATTTTTCTTATGTTTAATAAGTAGATGCTCAGTGGTTCAGTTGGACTTTCTTATATCGTACTTGAATGATTGAGATACTGAATTTATGGTTATTAACGTTTCACGAAAATAAACGTGAACCCAATCTAGGCGAAAGTCACACAAGGGTCCTTATTCCCCTCACTTGGTTTCATGTTGTCGGCCGCCAACACGAACACACTTGGAGAAGAATAAGACACACCTCGAATCTACCTCTATTTCCAACTAGAGGCATAAGGACATAACCCAATCACTTATCTTTCGCCACATCAAAGATCTCGTCACTCACGAGCCTACACTCCTAGGGTCTTTTCCATCCTAGGGTTTCTAGACCGTTTCTATTCTCTGATACCACCTCAGTCTGTCACGCCCCGTCGGGCCTTTAACACCAACTAGGTGGAAAGGATAACCGCACGGGCGCATGCCCCAGACCCGCCGAACGGATAGAGTCTCTTCTACCCGCCCAAGGCGTCACAACACAAGCTTATCCACGAGGTTCCAACTAGGAACGGAGTACAAGAGTTGCACAAGGAAAGCATCAACATAAAAAAGTTCTACTTCTATTATGAGCAATGACTTTCAAAATGGCTTTTGAAATGGTTTTCGTCTTATCGTATAATTAGGATTTTAAAATAAAGTTTTCAGGTGAAAAACACTCTTAAATGATAGAATACTTTATGTACTTCGCATTGCATCATCCTGCGCCTATGGAGTGTTTAGAGCATGCATCATTCTAAGGATGGCTAGCTGCATGAACACATGCATCTTGTTCTATGTTTGTGGTGAATGTATGTTGTGGGTTGTGGATGTATGTATGCATGTACATAGTTGGTACGCCGTACAGATATAGAGGAGACTCTATCCGCGAGGACAGAGAAAACTCTGTATTTGTGGCTGGTCTGTGCGTCCCGTGGGCAAGGCTGGTTTCAAGAAAAAAATTGGGCACTTTTTCGCAACTCTGATTTTTAAACGGCACGGTTTGGCAAAAAGGTTTTTCCAAAGGGGACCCCGGGCGTGATAGTACAAGCCATCTGTCAACCCAACCAAGGAGAAAGACATGACTGAGAGACGAGTTCGACTAACGTACTCTACTATAGGGAAGGAACGATTGGATATTACTCTATTTCGAGATCGTTCCAGCTAGAGTGCGTGACAACATGTGCCATGACAGAAGGGGCGGTCATAGTGCCTGTTGCCAAGGGTTCACGAAGCAGTTGAAAGGTGCAATCTTAGCCCAATCACTCTGACCACATAAAATCAAAGGGTGGTGCAGATAAGGCATTGCTAACAGTGAGGAAGAAAGAGAATGAGGCCTTTAAAGGAGCCGAGTCTTCAAGGCTGGAGGCCAAACAAGCTCAAGACTCTAAGACCGCGTCCAGCCGACCAAGTGTTACTGACGCTACTGCAACTCTTAGTTCTTCGGGATGAGTTTTGACCTTGATCGTCCCAATAGGCCGTCTCGGAGGACGGTAGCTTGACAGCAAGGTCTTGTGTGAGTCTAACCTGACCATCGGAAGCAGTCTTAAAAGGGGGTATTCAAGAGGTTAACCATACAGCCGAAAATCCCAAGAATGGTGTGAGTTCCAACCAATATCCTGCCAGGCCAATAGGTGACTGTGCGGGCACCTAACCATAGTCGTTGCCCTCCGCCACTGCTAGCTCAGATGCAGAAGTGGCGAATGCAGAGATTCAAACAATATGTCAAAGGTTTGGTCGAGCGATGAGAGAAACAACCTATTAGCCCCAAAAGGGTAAGAAGAACATGGCGTCAAGTGGAACAGGCTATGACAGATGGAATAGGATTGCCTCACCCTGAGGCCATTTTTGAGCAGGGGCTAGGGCCAATGAACTCAGAGTTCAACAAGGTTTCTAATAGGAACCAGAGGTTGAAAAGACGATAACTGCAATTTAGATCAGTTTCCCTGATGGAAATAAACATGGTGTATGCATTGTTATGTTCCTTTTGGGGAAGCTGGACCTTCTCTGGAGGAAACGTGCGAAGAAAGAGAAGAAGTAGTAGGAGTGGTGCAACTGTGCATAATTGAGACAATGCCACTCTAGATGGCCATATTTGGAAAGTCGTCGTAGCAAATTAAGCAGAAGATGGCCCCGCTTCTTATTTTGGCCTTTGTGGATCGCCGCACGATCAGTTCGGTTTTGACGATGGTCAACATCATGCCTGCGACCATATTTCATAAGTTAAGAAAAACCAAGATCGAACTTAAACATACCAACATGGTCATCACAGATTTTTTCGGGTGACTCCACTAGGCCAAAAAGGGTGATCAATCAAATGGGCAGCAAGTCATTAAGAACGCCATTTTTCATGGTGGATATATTTTTCAGTTACAAAATTCTTTTTGGATAGGAATGGATCCACAACAATAAATGTGTATCGTCCACCCTCCATCACAAAATAATTTAATGGGTCGGAGACCGAGATGAAGAAATACCTGCTGAGACCAACCCACAAGTATCCTCAGTAGAAGCGGAGGGTTTCGACCTAGTTGAATAGGCCGAATATAAGGATTAGAACATCGTGTTTGTGAAGACAACAGAGCGAGCTTTTCATGTGGTCTGCAGAGATAAGCCTCCTCGAGGGACTAAGGCTCTTCTGCAAAGGTTATTCAATGGATTATACCACCGAGGATTGAGGTTCTGAGGGACATTTGAACTAGACTCATGGCTTATGAGGTGAGAAGAAAGAGCTTCCGGCTGAGCAAAGTACAGCTGATTATGTCAAAAATGATCAATCCGAGAGCTTCGATGAGTCTCTAATTAAAGAAAGGGAGAAGTAGGTAGAGACGTAAGAGTCTTTGATCGAGATCAACCTCGGAACTGAAGATGAAAAGCGGCCACCTATTTTAGTGCAAACTTACCAGGGGAGTTGCAAAAGGAGATGGCCACGTTGCTAAGGGAGTCCCAAGATTGCTTTGCATTGGACTACGAAGAAACACTCAAATTGAGCTGAGAAGTCATGGAACAACGGCTCCAAATAAGGAAAAGGTTTAAACTATATGAACAGCCGACTTGAAGATTTGAGCTGAGTATTGTACTCAAAATAAAAGTTGAAGCATAAAATTTACATAAAGCGGATTTCATTAGGTCTAAACTATATTGAGTAGTTGTCTAATGTAGTTCCTATTAAGAAGAAGAATAGTAATATTTGCATCTGTATAGATCTTAGGAACTTGAACATAGTAACGCCGAAAGACGAGTACCCAATGCCCATAGCAGACATGGTCGATGCCACCGACGGGCATAAAATACTTTCATTCATGGATGGTCATGCTGGCTATAACCAAATATATTCCTAGCTGAAGAGAATATTTCCATGACGGCTTTTCGGTGCCTAGGTGCCATAGGCACATACAAGTGGGGAGTAATGCCCTTTGGTTTAAAGTATGTCGAAGCTACTTACCAAAGGACAATGAACATTATCTTCCACAACATGATCAGTTGATATGTGAAAGTGTATATTATGACGTGGTCGTTAAGTAAAAAATGTGGGCAGATCATTTGGCCAATCTCAAGAGAGTGTTTGAGAGAATAAGAAAACACAACTTGTAAACAAATCCTCTAAAATGCACTTTTGGGGTATCGACTGGAAATTTTCGTAGCTTTTTGGTTCGCCGAAAATGAATAGGAGTGAACTCGAACAAAGCTAAGGCCATTAAAGGGCTACGACTGCCAACAACCAAAGAGGAGCTCAAGAGCCTCCTCGAGAAGATTAATTTATTAAGGTGATTAATATCAAATTAGGGCAATTGTCGATATTCTCGCCGCTACTAAAATTAAAAGACAGAGATGAGTTCGTTTGGAGATCAAAGCATCAGAAAGCAATCGACCGGACAATCAACCGGATAAGGGACTATTTGACATATCCTCCAATGCTGGCTCCAGCAAAATAGTGAGTACCTTTGAAATTGTACATTTCAACTACAGAGGAGACCATAGATTGTTTGCTAGCTCAGGAGCATGAAGGCAGCCGGGAATAAGCTATATTTTATCTCAGCTAGAAGATGGCAGCAACCGAGCAGAGGTATACTCCAATTGAAAAACTCTGTCTATCACTTTACTAATGCATAAAATTACGGTATTACATGCAACCTACTGAGGTGCTAGTGGTATGTAAGACTGATCTTATCAAGTATATACTTTTAGGGCCAGTTGTGAGAGGTACAATCAGCTGGTGGAAGCTAGCTCTTTCAGAATTCTCCTTAATGTACATTCCGATGAGGATTGTGAAAGGACAAGCTGTTGCAAACTTCTTGGTGGATCATCCAAGCGTAGAAGCCAAAGTTGACGATATGATGATGAAGTCACGGTTATTGCAGTTCGACAGGTCGTGCACCACATAAGGTGCTGGTGCTAAGGTTGTGATTGAAACATCCCATAGTAAGCGGACAAGTTTTACCTTTGATTTGGACATGTTTGCTTGAACAACCAAGCCAAATACGAGGCCCTGATAATTGGTCTCGAGATATTAAATAAGCTAGGAGTAGGGATGTAATGTGGGCCGTGCCCCGGCACGGCCTACATTATCCGGGTCGATTCGGGCCAAGGTCGGCTCGGCCCGACCCGGTTATAAATTCGGGCCGGGCTGCGCCAGCCCGTTTTCTCAAAGTGGAAGGCCCGGGCCGGGCTTCGTGCCAAGCCAAAATAGTTTCTTATTATTATTTCGTCCCAACAGTTTTTTTTTACTTTTTTTCTAGAAAAAATTATTTTTTATCAGAAAAAGAGACAACTTGTTTTTAAATTATTAATTTTTGACTTATAACTTTTACTTTACACAATTATTGTCACGCCCCGCCGGTCCTTTAACACCAACTAGGTGGAAAGGATAACCGCACGGGCGCATGCCCCAGACCCGCCGAACGGATAGAGTCCTTTCTACCCGCCCAAGGCGTCACAACACAAGCTTATCCAAAATGTTCCAACTAGGAACGGAGTACAAGAGTTGCACAAGGAAAGCATCAACATAAAGAAGTTCTACTTCTATTACATCACAAGGCACCATATACATGTCCAAAATTTTCTTTTCTTTCACTTTCATTCCATACATCATGTTCCAAAACTATGGAATATACAACATTCATACAAGAATGAAAATCCCCTATGCTATCATAGTCCAAAATAGGGGTTTAACTCTATGCATCACCAAAATGGAAGGGCCGCTATCTAAAGAGCCAAACCCTTGCCTCGCTCCGCCGCCTCACTCGCGGAAGGACCTGGAAAATGGGGGGTGAGAACTATAAACATAGTTCCCAGTGGGTAAGGCCACCCAAGAGAGAAGCTCGACCCACCAGGTCCAAAGAAACACCATATGCATAAGTTAGATCATATATAACTATGCAACAATTATTTACATGCTTAGTAAATAAACATAAAGGATGCAACCAAATGAAATATAATCTATCATTCTCTCCTAGGTTCATCCTATGTCTCACAATGACCAAGTTCTTTTACTTGTCGTTTACTTATGATTTCGGAATCGCCGTCTCACCATATTTGTTCCAACATTCAAGGAGTGAGCTTGTCACCTCCTAGTTCGAGTAGCGAAATCGTCGCATACTCGGGATAGCGAAATCGTCGCATACCCCGTCTCAACACCGCCATCATATGGCATGGTAGCGAAATCGTCGCATACCCGGGATAGCAAAATCGTCGCACATCCCCCTCGACACCGCCAACACGTGGCGCGGTAGCGAAATCGTCGCATACCCGGGATCGCGAAATCGTCGCCTATCCCATGTCGGCACCGCCAACTCGTGGCATGGTAGCGAAATCGTCGCATACCCGGGATAGCAAAATCGTCGCACATCCCATTCTTCACATTACTTGCCAACCTAAATCTCATGATCTTAGGTTCAAGTCACTAAGTCTCGCCTATGTTTGATAACACTAGGCTTACTTACTCATTGCCAACCTAGGTTCCATGACTCTAGGTTCCAATCACATGTCCAACCTATGTTCAATGACACTAGGTTTCAATCTCACATGTTCAACCTATGTTCAATGACACTAGGTTTAAATCTCACACGTTCCAACCTATGTTCAATGACACTAGGTTTAAATCTCACATGTTCCAACCTACGTTCAACAATACTAGGTTTAAATCTCACATGCAACCATGCAACAAGTATAAATAATTGAATTGTACTTGAAATATCCATCATGCAATAGGAGTTCATTGTTCTACCTATCATGATTTTACCTTTGCCAACATGCAAAATGCTAGGGTTCTCAACACATACCATTTTATTTTTAAATGGATAATTACCCTAGACATGGAAGTGACCTAATCACTTCGGTAAACACAAACCCACCTCAAGAGCTTTCAAATCCTTGTATTCTTCAAGCTCCTAAGTGTCCAAGCTTAGAGTTCTTGCTTCAACCCAAGCTTCTACAAGAAAACGGTTCGTTACTCGTTACGAACCCTAAAATCAACTCAATATATGAAATCAAGTGCTCCAACATGATTTCCTAAGCCTCAATTGCAATTATCGAAGGTCCAAATATTTTTAGAACCTCACATTGCAAAAGCCCTCATTCTACCTAGGGTTTGCATGCATGCAAGACAAACCCTAGATTTCATGGCCAAACACCCACCATTTGTGGTTTAGGTTGCCAAGGGTTCCCAAAAACCTCATTTCAAAGGATTAAATCCAAGGTTTGAACCCAAAACGTGAGGTACTAACCTTAATCACGAAATCCCCAAGCTCCTTCTTGCACCAAGAAGCTTCTTTTCTCCTTTGGAAGCTTTTTTTCCAAGATCAATCCACCTTTTCTCCAAGTTTTGGAGAGATCTCTAGAGAGAGAAAGTGGGAGAGATGGAGAGGAGAAGTGGAGAAGATGATCTCTGTGAAAGGGGAGTGTTCCCAGCCTTTCTAATACCCCCACGCATGTGAAAGGACCAAAATGCCCCTCTCCACAAACAACACAACCTACCAGCCAAATCTGGACATTGTATACCGGTATGTGCATTTGCATACCGGTATACGGGTGCTGATTCCGGTATACCTCAGGGATTCCGCAGAACCCGAGAGCTGCTTTCACTGTTTCGCACACAGTATACCGGTATGCCATTTTCACATACCGGTATACCCCGAAAAATTCCACAAACCCGAGAGCTAGGTTTCTCGGTTTCAACACGGCATTCCGGTATACCATTTCACATACCGGTATACCAAGCTCCAATTCCGGTATTGGAGTTCACATACCGGAATCCAGTGCAGACTTCCCAAGTTCGCAGTTTTTAACTTCTCGAAGTCCATTTTCGCGCCTCAATTGCGCCGAAAACACTTCGCACAGTCCCGAACTTGGCCAAAGCCTCACATATAGCCTCTCATGCCATTCTCTCACTAGAACTCTACAATTTGTAGAAGTTCAGTACGATGCACTGAAATTCAGTGTACTACATTCCACCTCCCTTAAAGAGAGTTTCGGCCGCGAAACTAAAATCATATCTCAGCTGGACTCAGCGAAGAGGTAAGGAAACCGCTCTTTCATCGAGCTTTCCAATTCCCACGTAGCTTCGCGTTCACCGTGATTCGTCCATTGTACTTTTATATAAGGAATCTCACGGTTCCTCAAGCCTTTCACCTCGCGATCCATGATACACAAGGGAAACTCCTCATAAGTCATATCCTCATGGAGCTCTATAGGCACATACTCGAGGACGTGCGCCGGATCGTACACATACTTGCGGAGGGTCGATACATGAAACACATTGTGTATCCCCGCAAGTTTCGGCGGCAAGGCTAGCCGATATGCCACGGATCCCACACGTTCCAAAACCTCATAAGGTCCAATGTAACGGGGACTCAACTTACCCCGAATACCAAATCGCTTCACCCCTCTCATGGGTGATACTTTCAAGAAGACGCGGTCTCCTACCGCGAATTCTAAATCTCGTCGACGTCGATCCGCATAACTCTTTTGTCTAGATTGCGCCGTCGATAAGCGTTCGCGTGCCAAGCGGACCTTTTCCTCCGCTTCACGCAACACGTCCGGTCCTAAGACCCTTCTCTCGCCGACTTCACTCCAATGAATAGGAGAGCGGCATTTTCTTCCATACAAAACCTCAAAAGGTGCCATACCGATGCTAGCTTGATAGCTATTATTGTAAGCAAATTCAGCCATCGGCAAATGAGTAGGCCACGCACCTTTGAAGTCCACAACACACACGCTCGTAGCATATCCTCCAAAATCTGAATTGTCCTTTCCGATTGACCGTCAGTTTGAGGATGAAATGCTGAACTGAAATCGAGTCGTGTACCCAAAGCTTCTTGCAAGCTTTTCCAAAAATGCGATGTGAAACGGGGATCTCGATCTGAAACTATCGAGGTCGGAACCCCGTGCAACCGCACAATCTCGTCCAGGTAGACTTGGGCTAACTTGTCTCCCGACCAAGTAGTGTGGATTGGCAAAAAGTGTGCCGACTTTGACAAACGATCCACCACCACCCATATCGCATCGTGGCCACCTAGCGATCGAGGTAAGCCCACAACAAAATCCATCGCGATATTTTCCCACTTCCAAACTGGAATGGGCAATCCTTGCAATTTTCCCGCCGGAAAGCGACGCTCGGCCTTTACTTGTTGGCATACTAAGCATTGTGCCACAAAGCGTCCCACATCAAGTTTCATCCCCGGCCACCAATAATGTAGTTTGAGATCCTTGTACATTTTGGTGCCGCCTGGGTGAATCGCATAGGGAGAAGCGTGAGCTTCTTTCAAGATCTCCCTACGAATGTCCTCATCTTTCGGCACGCACAATCGATTTCGAAATCGAATTGCGCCCATCGAATCTACATGATAATCATCGGCGCGCCCGCTCTCGATAGTACCCCGCACCTTTTGGAGCTCCGGATCACCGGATTGCTTTTCTTTTATTTGCTCCAACAAGGTCGGCCACACCTCGAGACTCATAAGTTTAGCGGGGACGCCCGGGGCCACGACTTCCAAGTCAAACCGGCCCATTTCCTTGATTAACGGCATTTGTCACGTCATCTCAATCGCGAAGTTCTCCACGGATTTCCTACTGAGCGCATCGGCCACCACATTGGCTCTACCGGGGTGGTACAAGATGGTCAAGTCGTAATCTTTTATCAACTCCAACCACCTCCGCTGCCTCAAGTTCAACTCCTTCTGAGTGAATAAATACTTTAAACTTTTGTGATCCGTGTAAACCTCACAATGCTCCCCGTATAAGTAGTGTCTCCACAACTTGAGTGCGAAAACCACCGCCGCAAGCTCTAAGTCGTGGGTGGGGTAATTCTGCTCATAGCTCTTCAGCTGTCGAGAGGCATATGCTATTACTTGTCCTCTTTGCATAAGCACACACCCAAGACCACGACGTGATGCATCACTATACACCACATAACCCTCCCCCGCGATCGGCAAGGCGAGTACCGGAGCCGAAGTCAACCTTTCCTTTAGCTCCTTAAAGCTTTGGTCGCATTCCTCGCTCCAAATATATTTGGCTCCCTTGCGGGTAAGACGCGTTAGTGGACCAGAGATTTTTGAAAATCCCTCCACAAACCGCCGATAGTATCCCGCAAGACCCAAAAAGCTTCGCACCTCCGTGACATTGGTCGGGCGAGGCCAATCCTTGACTGCCTCTACTTTCATAGGGTCCACAGATACTCCTCCTGCGGAAATTACGTGACCCAAGAAAGCAACCTCACGGATCCAGAATTCGCACTTTTTCAATTTGGCGAACAACTTGTTCTCTCGAAGAACTTGAAGCACAATCCTTAGGTGCTCCCTATGTTCCTCTTCACTCCGAGAGTAGACAAGAATATCATCTATGAACACAACCACAAATTGATCCAATAGTGGTTTGAACACACGGTTCATTAAATCCATGAACGCTGCCGGGGCATTGGTAAGCCCAAAAGGCATAACCGTGAATTCATAATGTCCATACCGCGTCCTAAACGCGGTCTTATGCACATCCTCCGGTTTGATCTTCAATTGGTGATAACCGGATTGCAAATCAATCTTTGAGTACACCCGAGACCCTTGCAACTGATCGAACAAGTCATCAATTCGGGGTAACGGGTACTTATTCTTGACGGTCACTTTGTTCAACTCGCGGTAATCCACACACAACCGCAGCGAACCGTCCTTTTTCCTCACAAATAGAACAGGGGCTCCCCAAGGTGACACACTTGGCTTTACGAAACCCTTGTCCATTAAATCTTGCAATTGTGCTTTCAACTCCTTCAGTTCCGCGGGTGCCATCCTGTACGGGGCCTTAGAGATCGGCGCCGTACCCGGGAGCAAATCGACCACAAATTCTATTTCCCGGTCCGGTGGCATTCCGGGCAACTCCGCCGGAAACACATCCGGAAACTCTTGGACTATAGGAATGTCCTCAAGTCCCAACACTTCCTTTCGGTCATCCACTACCGTCGCCAACTAGGCAATGCAACCACTAGCAATGAGCTTTCTTGCTTGCGACGTGGACACCATTGAAGCAAAGAGCGAACTCTTACACCCACGGTACACAAACTCTTTGTGTCCGGGTTCTTTAAACTTCACTATCCGGCTCTCACAATCGATAGTAGCATGATACTTAGAGAGCCAATCCATTCCTAGGATCAAATCATATTCACTCATTCGATTTAATACCAGCAAATCAGCTGGCATGATCCAATTTTCAACCCTCACGGGGCAATCTACACACGCGTGATGTACGCAAAAAGTGTGTTCAGGTACTTGCACCGTTCTTGCATGTGTGGCATCTATGATTTCTATTCCATGTGCAATAGCAAATGATCGAGCAATGAATGAATGTGATGCACCAGTATCAAACAAAGCTCTACATCGAATGCTTTTAATTAACACAATACCTGCCACGACGTCCTCCTGGGTAGCAGGCTCCTCCACCTGAGAGGCGAATACTCGTCCACTGGGCGCTGGTCGCTGGCCCTCCAATGGTCTCGGTGGCTGTGCACGACCCGCCGACATCGCCGCGGGTGGGATGCCCGCAAGCTGCCTCGGTGGCGCAAACGCCGACGCCGACGACGGTGCTCGGCTATCGTCCATCGGGCAATTGTACCGCATATGGCCCGGCTGTCCGCATTTGTAGCACCGGCCCTCACGATGGTCACATTGTTGAGGGCCGTGGGGGCCGCCACAAATCGGGCATTGGGTCGAGGGTCGGTTCCGTTGGGACCCTCGGGATTGATTTTGCGGCTGCGAGTGCTTCGGGGGCCGCTTAGAGCTAGATTGCCCCCCCGAGCCACCCGCCGGTCGCTTCTTTCCCTTCTCTTTGTCTTTTTCTTTCTCCAAGACTCGCGCTCCTCGCGCGCACATGCATTCCCGTGCTCCACCCAAAGAGCACGGTCCAAGACCTCCGCAAAGGTCCTAAGTTTGAGGGCGTGCACCGCCCGAAAGATATCCGGTCGAAGTCCGCGCACGAAACAATCGACCTTGTCCAACTCTCCGCGGACAACGTGCGGTACGCAATTAATGATGTATGAGAACTCCCTCTCGTACTCGCGCACCGAGCGGTTCCCCTGCTTCAACTTGCGGAACCTTTCTTGAAGCTTCCTTTTCTCGCTATCGGGAAAATAGGTGGCGAACACCATACCCCGAAACTCTTCCCACGACGGTGGCGGAAGGCTAGAGAGTCGATCACGTCGAACCCCCTTCCACCACACCTTCGCCGACCGCTCTAGACAATGCACGGCGAGGTGCACCTTGTCCTTCTCCAAGGTATAAAGGTCCTCGAAGAGCGTCTCGATAGCGTCGATCCATGTCTCTACATCCCACGGATCCACGTTCTCCCCGCTAAAGATAGGCGGGTTGAACTTTTTGAACCTCATTAGCGCCGCAAGCGCGCGCTCTCGCTCCGCATCCTCCATCTCGGAGTCGGGCATAGGGGCACCCGACCCCTCGGCCACAACCGGTGCCGCAGGTGGCACCACGGCCGGTGCCGGTGTTGCCTCCTCGGCCGGTGCCGAAGCAGAGGCCGGAGGTACTCCCGTCCTCTCCTCCCTAGTCGCAGCCGCCTGCTGCGCCATCATATCCTGGAGCCTTTTAATTTGCTCCTCCTGTCGCTGCATGGCTTCGGCCTGTTGCCGAACCACACCCATTAGCTCGGTCAACTCATTACGAAGACCCGAGTTCTCGCCCTCCCCGAGTTGTTCGGGAGCCGCGCCCGATCCTCCGGGCCCGGTCTTCGTAGGAGGCCGACCACGTACCATTATTTCCTGAAAACACAATGACTTTGGTCATTTCATGACATTCAAGGTCATTCGCGATATTATATTTCACGAAAATAAACGTGAACCCAATCTAGGCGAAAGTCACACAAGGGTCCTTATTCCCCTCACTTGGTTTTCATGTTGTCGGCCGCCAACATGAACACACTTGGTGAAGAATAAGACACACCTCGAATCTACCTCTATTTCCAACTAGAGGCATAAGGACATAACCCAATCACTTATCTTTCGCCACATCAAAGATCTCGTCACTCACGAGCCTACACTCCTAGGGTCTTTTCCATCCTAGGGTTTCTTAGGTCAACCTAGACCGTTTCTACGCTCTGATACCACCTCAGTCTGTCACGCCCCGCCGGTCCTTTAACACCAACTAGGTGGAAAGGATAACCGCACGGGCGCATGCCCCAGACCCGCCGAACGGATAGAGTCCTTTCTACCCGCCCAAGGCGTCACAACACAAGCTTATCCAAAATGTTCCAACTAGGAACGGAGTACAAGAGTTGCACAAGGAAAGCATCAACATAAAGAAGTTCTACTTCTATTACATCACAAGGCACCATATACATGTCCAAAATTTTCTTTTCTTTCACTTTCATTCCATACATCATGTTCCAAAACTATGGAATATACAACATTCATACAAGAATGAAAATCCCCTATGCTATCATAGTCCAAAATAGGGGTTTAACTCTATGCATCACCAAAATGGAAGGGCCGCTATCTAAAGAGCCAAACCCTTGCCTCGCTCCGCCGCCTCACTCGCGGAAGGACCTGAAAAATGGGGGGTGAGAACTATAAACATAGTTCCCAGTGGGTAAGGCCACCCAAGAGAGAAGCTCGACCCACCAGGTCCAAAGAAACACCATATGCATAAGTTAGATCATATATAACTATGCAACAATTATTTACATGCTTAGTAAATAAACATAAAGGATGCAACCAAATGAAATATAATCTATCATTCTCTCCTAGGTTCATCCTATGTCTCACAATGACCAAGTTCTTTTACTTGTCGTTTACTTATGATTTCGGAATCGCCGTCTCACCATATTTGTTCCAACATTCAAGGAGTGAGCTTGTCACCTCCTAGTTCGAGTAGCGAAATCGTCGCATACTCGGGATAGCGAAATCGTCGCATACCCCGTCTCAACACCGCCATCATATGGCATGGTAGCGAAATCGTCGCATACCCGGGATAGCAAAATCGTCGCACATCCCCCTCGACACCGCCAACACGTGGCGCGGTAGCGAAATCGTCGCATACCCGGGATCGCGAAATCGTCGCCTATCCCATGTCGGCACCGCCAACTCGTGGCATGGTAGCGAAATCGTCGCATACCCGGGATAGCAAAATCGTCGCACATCCCATTCTTCACATTACTTGCCAACCTAAATCTCATGATCTTAGGTTCAAGTCACTAAGTCTCGCCTATGTTTGATAACACTAGGCTTACTTACTCATTGCCAACCTAGGTTCCATGACTCTAGGTTCCAATCACATGTCCAACCTATGTTCAATGACACTAGGTTTCAATCTCACATGTTCAACCTATGTTCAATGACACTAGGTTTAAATCTCACACGTTCCAACCTATGTTCAATGACACTAGGTTTAAATCTCACATGTTCCAACCTACGTTCAACAATACTAGGTTTAAATCTCACATGCAACCATGCAACAAGTATAAATAATTGAATTGTACTTGAAATATCCATCATGCAATAGGAGTTCATTGTTCTACCTATCATGATTTTACCTTTGCCAACATGCAAAATGCTAGGGTTCTCAACACATACCATTTTATTTTTAAATGGATAATTACCCTAGACATGGAAGTGACCTAATCACTTCGGTAAACACAAACCCACCTCAAGAGCTTTCAAATCCTTGTATTCTTCAAGCTCCTAAGTGTCCAAGCTTAGAGTTCTTGCTTCAACCCAAGCTTCTACAAGAAAACGGTTCGTTACTCGTTACGAACCCTAAAATCAACTCAATATATGAAATCAAGTGCTCCAACATGATTTCCTAAGCCTCAATTGCAATTATCGAAGGTCCAAATATTTTTAGAACCTCACATTGCAAAAGCCCTCATTCTACCTAGGGTTTGCATGCATGCAAGACAAACCCTAGATTTCATGGCCAAACACCCACCATTTGTGGTTTAGGTTGCCAAGGGTTCCCAAAAACCTCATTTCAAAGGATTAAATCCAAGGTTTGAACCCAAAACGTGAGGTACTAACCTTAATCACGAAATCCCCAAGCTCCTTCTTGCACCAAGAAGCTTCTTTTCTCCTTTGGAAGCTTTTTTCCAAGATCAATCCACCTTTTCTCCAAGTTTTGGAGAGATCTCTAGAGAGAGAAAGTGGGAGAGATGGAGAGGAGAAGTGGAGAAGATGATCTCTGTGAAAGGGGAGTGTTCCCAGCCTTTCTAATACCCCCACGCATGTGAAAGGACCAAAATGCCCCTCTCCACAAACAACACAACCTACCAGCCAAATCTGGACATTGTATACCGGTATGTGCATTTGCATACCGGTATACGGGTGCTGATTCCGGTATACCTCAGGGATTCCGCAGAACCCGAGAGCTGCTTTCACTGTTTCGCACACAGTATACCGGTATGCCATTTTCACATACCGGTATACCCCGAAAAATTCCACAAACCCGAGAGCTAGGTTTCTCGGTTTCAACACGGCATTCCGGTATACCATTTCACATACCGGTATACCAAGCTCCAATTCCGGTATTGGAGTTCACATACCGGAATCCAGTGCAGACTTCCCAAGTTCGCAGTTTTTAACTTCTCGAAGTCCATTTTCGCGCCTCAATTGCGCCGAAAACACTTCGCACAGTCCCGAACTTGGCCAAAGCCTCACATATAGCCTCTCATGCCATTCTCTCACTAGAACTCTACAATTTGTAGAAGTTCAGTACGATGCACTGAAATTCAGTGTACTACAATTATACCCAACTTTTTAAAAACTCTTTTAAAAATTTTATAGTTTTTTTTAAAATAAAATATGAACAATAAATTTAACTTTTTAATATTATATAAAATTCAAATTTTAAAGATCAATAATTTTAACTTTTTAATTATATAGCTTTTTAATATAAATTTTTTAACTTACATTTCTTTGGTCCAATAACCAACTTTAATATAAAATTAATATTAACTTTTTAATATTTTTTATTATTTGAAGAGAAATTGATATTCTAAAAAAAAAGAACAATTACAAAAAAAAAATATAAAGTTTGTATTAATCATATTACATAGTTACATTAAAAGAAAGAAAAAAAATTAAAAAAAATCAAGAAATATATTTAAATAAAATGGCATTGTTTACACAGCCAATGAGCAAACGATAAAAAAAAAATCCAACACTATTATCTCTTCAATACTTCATTTTTAGTTTTAAAAAAAGAGGCATCTAATAAAATGAGGTACCAAATAAAAAAGGAGAGGCGCAATGAGTAATAGGCGGCAGCGATGAGATCGGGGAGGTTCCTCTGTAGCATGCCGCAGGTGCTGATGTATTTTTAGATAGTTGATTCTGTTTCATCTGAAGATGTAGATTCATGACTCTTTTGTCTTGGATTCTTAATTCTGCAGCTTGCCAATCTTTTAAGCAGACTAAAACCTGACCGCATCCTCTTTAAGCCGAATTCTGTAATCATCCAGTATTCTTTCACCTGCACTAAAAACAAACTCCGATGCCACCGTTGAAACCTGCACGATTAGTAGATCACGTGCCATGGCAGAAAGCACAGGATATATACTTTCATGTATCTTCTACTAGGCTAATATATCTAACTTATCTGATTCATCTTCATTGAAAAGATTTGAATAATTGGTTTGCAAGCAAAATTGAAGTTCATTGAAAGAAGTTGCACTAAAATTAGTTTGTTTTTATTTTCTCACCAAAGATAAAATCATATTTTTACCAGTTTTATCACTGCTACTACTGTTGCTGCTTTGCAACTGTAAAGAATGTGGTCGCTTGCTACCCAAACTAGTTGCATAAGTATTATACATTTGATACAAAGAATTATTTACTATTTAAAAAATATTTTCCATACTTGAATAATTTGTTGAATTAATTTCTAAAAATTCATTATATTTTGTAAGAGTAATTTCTACTCCATTTAATTTAATTCTAGAATCCATTACAGAGGCCAAAAGAGGAACAACAGGGATTTCTTTTCAATATTCTTTAAATTTATATTCCATCACAAAAACAATTTAAGCTAAAAAAGAAAATTCCTGTATTTAGCAAAATGACTACTCATAAGTAAAATTTGATTAAAAGAATAACATGAAGTAGGATAATACACACCTGACATAAGTTTGATTGACTCATAAAATAGCTATAAAAAAAGTCATAAGAATTTCGCCAATATCCCGTTCTTCATTAGTTATGGGAATATGCTGCATTTTCTAATTGCAAAAAATAGATAAAATATTTCTATACTCATAGCAATATTACAACATTTTATATATTGAATTCCATCGGTGTTGAACATCAAAAATAAAATCTTTGTACTTTTGGCCCAATTGTCTACATAAACTTTTAAAATTTTATTTTCTTGGACCAGAACGATGAATAAATATAATACAATTTTTTAATTTTTTAATTTATGGACTAATTATTTTTAAACCTCAAGTAGACAGAAATTTATAATATGACATGCACATTTATTATAAAATAATTTTTCATCTAAAATGGGATGCAAATTATTTTTAAAAATTTGAACTGTCGTTCTATTATTGCTAGCATTATTGAAACTAATTGAAAAAAAAATTAGTTAATTTCATAAATTTGCAGAATATTTTTTAATAGCTTGCGCAAGAAGAGTACCAGCGTGTGAAAACTTAAGTTCTTGAAAACTAATAATTTGTTTTTGTAATATCCAACTAAAATCAATCCAATGTGCAATAACACATATAAAACTACGTTCATTTCTTGATGTCCAAATATCAGAAGTAAGTGAAATTTTTGAATTCAAATTTTCTAAAATAGAAATCAGATTTTGTCTATGTTCAAGAAATGCTTTGATTGAGTCTTTACAACTAGTATTTCGAGAAGTTTTTTTATATGCAGGATTCAAAGCTGTTTTCACATAATATTCGGTCATTCAGCAAATGTATATGGCTACTCAGCTTTTACAATATATAAAACAAGCTCTCTTTTATTACGTTCATGAGAATATTGAAATTTATAAATTCCACTAGCAGTAAAAGCAAGTTGTGATTGTTTTGTTTCTTTACCTTCTTTTGCTATGTATTTCTGTATATGTTGGTTAAGATGACCTGTTCCACCGAAATTATCATAAGAATAATGAGCTTAACTTATTGTACAAACAACCCGCAAATCTTGTCCTTCAATATTTTTGATATTAAAGTATGGAAACGCTTGTTCTTCGTTTAGACGCTTTTTTAGAGCTTGCGAGCTGTCACTGCCTTGTGTAAAGTCACCGACTGCAGTTTCTAATTGATTACTAACATAATACTTAGAAATATAATCAGTATAAGAAAAATCTGTATGAGAAAATTCACCAGACATTATTATAAAAATTAAACACAAGAATACTAAAAAAATAATTAAATAAAAGATATTTGAAAAAAAAGTACAAAATTAAAAATAAGAGATTAAATATTGTCTTGAGAATGAGATTTTGTATGGTGAGATTGTGAAGAGATTTTGTAAAAAGAGTAAAAAATTTTAAAAAAAATTGCAAAATAAACTTAAGAGAAAGAAAATTTTAAATTGAAAGTTTGAGAGTGGAAAGATTACTGTAGTGTTTGTGGAAGGATTAGTGTTTCTAGAAGAAAATGAATGAAGAATTATTTGTTGCGATGAATTTAGAGATTTGTAGGAGTATTTATAGATGTAAAAAAAAAAAAACTAAATTTTTAAAAATATATAAAAATATTTAATTTTAAATTTTTTGACCAAATGTTCTCTCTAACAGTTAAAAATTTAAATGTTAGCAAGGGCATTCTGGTCATTTTGACCAAAAGAGGTCTTTTCAACTTTCTTACATTTTTTTTCAAAAAAAATAACCTTTTCCAAAAAAAAAAAAAAAAAAAAATCCGAATCAAATCCCAAGGCATCAAATCTATATAGGCTGCCATGGTGGCAGACCCTTGGGAGTTGGAGAGAGGCTTGAAACCAGGCATCAAATCTGTAGTACTCCTGGGGCCTAACTGGTGGAATGACTGCAGTATCCTAGACTATTCGACACTTCTGGAGAAGGTCGAGACAAGTCGGAGTCGTTTCGGCGCCAAATAGACGCGAAAACGAATTCGGAGCACCGAAGTAAGCCAAAACTGAAGTTTTGGGCGTTTGGAGCTTTAGGGCGCCCGGAAGTTGTGTTTTGGGCGCCCAGATGTTGAGTGCTTGTTTTCTAAAACTGCAAGTCATTTCGGATCCAGGATCGGGCCCCCGGAAAGTGGATCCGGAAATCTACCTCGTGAGTATCGATCCGTTTGACACGTGTTGGATGGTAGGTGAGTTCCGCCGGACCAGGATAGAGTGCACCGGACCGCGGGCGGAGAGTCCGAAATTCTGGACTTGTGCAGGCTGAAGAACCGGGCGCCCACTTCTTGGGTTTCAGGCGCCCGAAAGTGTGTTAACCTGCTGAGAAACAGGTTAGCAGCTTGTTGTTCTTGAGGTCCATTTTACCCTAACATTTGATCTATAAAAGATGTGGACGGCCTCCCCTGTGGCTTTTTCTCCCCTCTTCATGGTGACCCTCGGATTTTGCTTGGAAGCCCTCCAATTCCTCCCAAATTCCACCTTTCTCCATTGAAGATTTTGGATTCCTGCAGAACTGCAACGTCGACCTGTGGTGTTCTTGCTCGTATGCAGTGTGGGAGTGTCCAAATCCCACGAAACTTAGTTTGTTGGATAGAGGACTCGTAGAGGAGGACGTGGAATCCTTCCAATCACAATTTGGACAGGTATGTATGCTACAGTTGCTGTTTTACTGGACCCCTTATGTTCTTGAGCTGAAACTTGGGTTTTCCTTGATCTTTTGGATCCAAATCTCTTGGGAGCTGGAAATTCGAAGTGAAGATTGGTCCTTCCTCATTCCTTGCTGGTTTGGAGGTCCCTTCCACCTGATTTGATGATTTAAAGGTGAATTATAGCTCAGATTTTGAGTAATTAGCTTAAGTGCTGAATTTTTTGGACTTTTGATAGATTTCTTGGATTTTTGAATCCAGATTTTTGTGAGGAACCTTGGAGAGGATTTGGGTTGTTCCATCACTGTATTTGAGAGGTTTGTGACTCTTTTCCATGGGCTAGATTCGTTGGAATTTCAGAATTCATGCTAGAGGTGTTAATTGCTTAGTTGCTGGAATTTCTGGATGCATGTGCAGGAAGGTCCAGAAGTGGGTCCGAATCAGTGTGAGGACTTTTTGGACATCGAGTCAAGCTCCGTTTTGGCTGAAATTTGGAGGGTTTGTTCTTGAACCCCTGCTGGTGAGTTGGCCAAAGTTTCACTGCATTTGGACTTAAGATTTGGATTTTATCGCATGTTGAATTCATGTTGGTCGTGCTGCCAGGCTGCAGTTCTGGGCTGATGTTCTGGGCGCCCAGAACTTGAGCAGGTGGGTCCGAATCTCGAGGTTGCAGTTTTGAGCCCGATTTCAGGCGGTGTTGTTTGGAGGCATTTCACTCGACTCCTAGCCTTTGTTGGTTAGCGTTTGAGGTGGGTTAATGTTACCGAAATCGTCGGATTTCCTCCTAAGTTGTAGAGAGTGCAGCATGCTGTTTTATTATCTGTTTAATCATGTTAGTAGCTCGAATTCATGAATTTGCATGTATTATTATGAAATCTGAATTTGGAGCATAAATTGATAGTTATAGACATGACTTTACATGCTGAACTGGGATTTGACTTAGAAGAAAACTCGTGAACCTACAACCGTCACTTTTCGAACTATTATCAGATTTAGCTCTAGGAGCCGTTTCTGTCCTTATATCACCGCTTTTAGTGCGAGGTGGATACTTAGTTTGTTGTAGGACGAGTTTAGGCTTGTGCTGGATGTCGAGCTTGTATTTACAGCAGGGTTAGGCTGTTTTGTATTACCGAGTGCCGTCGGGGTTGACGGTGGACCCAGACTCTTGTTTTAGCTTCTGTTTGTGCTGAGGGCACGTGAGCTTGGAGTCTTTGACCCTTTTTTACCCCTTTCCATTTGATTATAGCCTGCCGGAGCCTGTTTGTGCTCGACAGAGATACGCGTTCTAACTCGGTTGGGTAGCTCCCCCGTGTGCCGCTCCGGAGTGAGGCCTCTTTTGCGTTGATGTCGCTGCAGATTAGTTGGATCTGATTTTGGACCGGCTACCCTTTTTGGTAGTGTGCGGTGTGGCTAGGCAGTTGGCTGGACGAGCCTGTTTGGCGGTTCCGTTAGATTGGGTCAGGGGTGACTTTTCACTTTGGTGATGCTTACTTGAGAGTTTGACTTGGATAGTGGCAGGGTAGTGGCATTACAGCTGTTGAGTTTATTCCAGCTTACCTTAATGTTCTTTACCTACCAGCTATACTGTTAGTCTTGTAGACTTAGTGGGTGGACCGTTGAGGTCGGTATTGGTACCCACTGAGGACTACTTCTTTTGATAGTAGTTCTCACACCCATTGTTGCCACCTTTTTCTTGCAGAGCCTTCGTCTTTTGCGGCTGCTGCTCTTGTTCCTGCGGATCGAGGTAAGGGAGTCGCGAGCTAGATCCCTACTTGTCTCTGTTGTTCCTAGAGGAGGACCCTACTGGAGTTAGTCTCTTTTTAGTTGAGCCATGTACATATACAGTGGATTTGTTCCTATTTTGGTTTTGGAGGGACTTTTGTATTTTGGATCCTATATGTACAGGTGGCTTTTGTTATTAGTATGCTTTATTTCAGCTCTATATTTCTTGTGGTTGCTTGTATGTTTATTTACAGGTTAGCTATCGCTTCATATACATAGAAAAATCTATGTATACAGCGGATCTGTTGGCGAGCCCGGGGAAACGAGTAATCCGGGGCGTGACAAATTAAGTTGGTATCAGAGCTTAGGAATAGGTCGTTGGGACTTAGTAAACCCTAGGCTTTGGCAGACCCTAGGAATGCAAGACGTGAGAGACGTGACTTGCCGCGAAAGTCATCGATTTGACTGTTGAACTCATCCTTAAGTGGAGGGAGTGATCGAAGGCGTGTGTCCTTTTCTGTCGCGAACTTGCGTTGGCTGCAGACGACGTCAAGCAGCGAGGGAAAAGAGGCAACCTTCTAGACTTTCGCTTGATTGGGTCTTGAGTTGTTTGTGTTCGCTGACTGATCTGTGTGTTGCGCAGGTGAGCATGACGCCTCCCCGACACCGAGGTCGACCCCCGACGCGGGCTACCCCCGTGCCTTCTAAGGTGCCTGAGCAAGCGAGACCTAGTGCACCCCCTGATTTGAGTGAGCAGTTGGCTGCGCTAGCCGAGACAGCTAGGCAGCAGGGTGCACTACTGCGGAGGATGTGTGATACCTTTACTCACACGTCGAGTGCAGCACCTAGAGCGACGGAGTCGCAGGAGCCACCCCCTCCTATTCCAGTGGACGTTCCAGCTGCAGCCGTACCCCCTTCGGCGGCAGTTCCGGCCGCACCGGTTGGCGACACTTCACGGTCAGGTGGACAGATGTCAGAGGCCGAGCAAGAGCGGATGACTGAGAGACTGGCTCGTTTTTGCCGGTTTGATCCACCTCGTTTTGATGGTAGCCACACCGAGCCATGGGTGGTGGAGGCCTAGGTAGGAGAGATGGAGAAGTTATTCGAGGACCTCTTCATACCAGAGCGAGAGCAGGTTCACTTGGCGGTTCACTGCTTGACGGGTGATGCACGCATCTGGTGGACGAGGACGAGATCGAGCAGGTCGCTGGATGCGCTGCGATTGAGTTGGGCCGAGTTCTGCGGGATGCTGTATGGGTCCTATTTCCCTAATAGTGTGAAGCAGAAACTCGAGGAGGATCTGAAGAATTTACTCCAGGGTGATCGCACAGTGCAGGAGTATACCCGATAGTTTACCAGACTCCTGAACTGTGTTCCTTTTGCTGCGAGAGATGAGGCTCACAGAGTTTACTTGTTCGAGCGAGGATTGAGACAGGAGATCTTTGTCCTAGTTCAGGCGCAGAGGTTGCAGACCTTGGATGCGTCGATCGAGCAGGCGCTATGGGTGGAGCGAGGAGCTTTGACGGCGAGTGAGCGGGCGGCCACACTAAGTCAAGGTTTGGATAGAAAACGCCCGGCTCCAGAGGACGGAGGACAGACCAGCGGCAGACCCCCGTCGAGACCTCCACGATCACGTTCCCAGGGTCGTGGGTTTTCGGGGCGACAGAGATCTGGTGGATCCCGTCAGCAGGGATGGCAGCAGAGGGGAGCACCGAGATGTGTCATCTGCGGAGGACCACATTGGCCTAGGCAGTGCGAGCAGCGAGAGGGCCGGTGTTTTGGGTGTGGTCAGTCCGAACATCTGCGGGCAGCTTGTCCCCGAGCAGCGTCGCCTATACCATCGATTGCATCGGCACCCCCAGTTCATCAGCAGACCTATGGAGCTCCACCGACTCATAGCCAGATGGATAGGACTTTTGTACCATGCCCAGGTGAGCGGCGACAGCAGGCGCAGAGCGGTAGAGTCTTTGCGGCTCAACTGGAGGACTCCTCGGCAGCAGATCATGTGGTGGCAGGTATCATTTTAATTTCTGGCATTAGAGCTCGTACATTATTTGATACCGGTGCATCACATTCTTTTGTTAGTCGAGCATTTGCATCATTGCATGGGCTAGTGTTAGGGCCGTTACCTTGTGCACGAGAGGTGCAGATTCCCGAGCACGTTTTGCGTGTGGAGGACTGTTGTCGAGCTTGCCCAGTGCAGCTTGGACCTTGGGTGATGCCCGCAAACCTGTTGGTCTTGGGGCGATTGCAGGATTTTGATTTGGTGCTCGGCATGGATTGGCCGGCCCGCTACTTCGCGACGATCGACTGTGGCGAGAGGACCGTGACGTTTCGCGAGCCAGGCCAGGAGGAGTACGTGTATCGAGGCTGCAGGAGCACTTTGTTTGCGACGTGGATTTCGTCGGCACGAGCGAGGCAGATGATGAGTCGAGGATGTACTGCATTTCTGGCGACTGTTGTTGAGGTATCTGCGGTGGCACCGGAGCTTGAGGACATCTCTGTAGTCCGCGAGTTCCCGGACGTGTTTCCCCCGGAGTTGACTACGATGCCACGAGACAGGGAGGTCGAGTTTGTGATTGACGTAGTCCCAGGAACTGCGCCAATCTCAAAGACACCCTACCGAATGGCACCGGCTGAGCTGAGAGAGCTTAAGGCGCAGCTTCAGGATTTGATGGATAAGGGGTTTGTGAGACCCAGTGTATCGCCTTGGGGAGCGCCGGTGTTATTCGTGAAGAAGAAGGATGGTTCACTTAGACTTTGTGTGGATTATCGAGAGTTGAATAAAGTGACCATCAAGAACAGGTATCCTTTGCCGCGCATTGATGATCTGTTTGATCAGCTGCAAGGATCTTGTGTCTTCTCGAAGATTGATTTACAGTCCGGTTACCACCAATTGAAGGTGAAGGCCGAGGATATTCCCAAGACGGCTTTTAGGACCCGGTACGGGCATTATGAGTTTACAGTGATGCCGTTTGGATTGACTAATGCCCCTGCCGCGTTTATGGATTTGATGAATCGAGTGTTTAAGCCGTTCTTGGACCGGTTTGTGGTGGTGTTTATTGATGATATCCTGATCTACTCTCGGAGTGATGATGAGCATGAGGAGCACTTGAGGATAGTGCTGCAACTTCTGAGGGAGAAGAAGTTGTATGCCAAGTTGAAGAAGTGCGAGTTCTGGCTTCGAGAGGTAGCTTTCTTGGACCATGTGATATCAGCCACTGGAGTGGCGGTGGACCCGCAGAAGATTGAGACTGTGCGGGATTGGCCCAGACCGACGATGGTTACCGAGGTGAGGAGTTTTCTCGGGTTAGCAGGATATTACCGTCGATTTGTGGAAGGCTTTGCGAAGCTCTCCACACCCCTCACTCGTCTGACGAGGAAGGGAATTAGATTTGTTTGGAATGTTGAGTGCCAGCGTAGCTTTGAGGAGCTAAAGGAGAGGCTGATGTCTGCTCCCATCCTTACCCTTCTAGTTATGGGGGAAGGATTCGTGATTTTTAGTGATGCATCACACAGTGGCTTGGGATGTGTGTTGATGCAACATGGTAGGGTAATTGCCTATGCCTCCTGGTAATTGAAGGATTACGAGAAGAATTACCCTACTCATGATTTGGAGCTGGCAGCTGTAGTGTTTGCACTGAAGCTGTGGCGGCACTACTTGTATGGTGAGCACTGTGAAATTTTTACGGATCATAAAAATCTCAAGTATCTGTTCACTCAGAAGGAATTGAACCTGAGGCAACGCCAGTGGTTAGAGTTGTTGAAGGATTATGATATTACCATCCAGTATCACCCCGGCAAGGCGAATGTAGTGGCAGATGCGTTGAGCAGGAGATCAGTGCAGAGTCTTAGTATGATGATCACTCAGCAAGCGCCATTACTTGAGGAGTTGAGGCGGCTTGAGCTTGAGGTGGTATCCCCTGGGGTTACTGCAAAACTTATGTCTTTGGTTTTACAACCCACTCTGTTGGATAGGATCCGAGAGAAACAGAGTGTGGACCCCTATTTGATGAGGATTCGAGATCATATTGCCAGTGGGCAAACGGGGGACTTTTGTGTTGACAGTTCGAGAGTACTACGGTACAGGGACCGACTGTGTGTACCTACGGATTCAGAGATCCGAGAGGAGATCTTGAGAGAGGCTCATTACACGCCTTATACGGTTCACCCCGGTGGAACCAAGATGTATAAGGACTTGAAGGCACACTACTGGTGGAATGGAATGAAGCGGCATATTGGGAGATTTGTGGCTCAGTGTTTGACTTGTCAACAGGTAAAGGCGGAGCACCGAGTACCTGCTGGCAAGCTTCAGAGTCTCCCAATACCCGAGTGGAAGTGGGACCAGATCGTCATGGACTTTGTCGTGGGATTACCGAGGACGCAGGCTGGTTTCAACGCCATTTGGGTGATAGTGGACAGACTGACCAAGTTTGCCCACTTCTTACCAGTGCAGACTACTTGGTCCAGGGACAGACCCGCTCAGTTTTATTTGGACGAGATAGTGAGGTTGCATGGAGTGCCTACCTCGATTGTGTCGGATCGAGACACACGGTTCGTCTCGCAGTTTTCGAGGAGTCTTCAGACAGCACTGGGTACTCAGCTGCGGTTTAGCACGGCTTTTCATCCACAGACCGATGGTCAGTCTGAGCGGACCATTCAGACTTTGGAGGACATGTTGAGAGCATGTGTCCTAGACTTTGGTGGAGGGTGGCATCGACACTTAGGACTGGTTGAGTTTGCGTACAACAATAGCTATCAAGCGAGCATACAGATGGCTCCGTTTGAGGCATTGTATGGACGCAAGTGTCGTTCGCCCTTGCATTGGAGTGATGTGGGTGAGAGAAAGACTTTGGGTCCTGACATCCTGTTAGAAGCGGAAGAGAAGGTCAAGATGGTTCGACGACGTCTTGAGACAACCCAGAGTCGACAGAGGAGCTATGCGGATACTAGGAGACGAGACTTGGAGTTCCAGATTGGAGATCATGTGTTTCTGAAAGTCTCGCCATCCAGAAGAATTTGCCGTTTTGGAGTTCGTGGAAAGCTCAGTCCACGGTTTGTTGGCCCGTTCGAGTTGTTAGAGCGAGTGGGGCCGGTAGCGTACAGGATTGCCCTTCCACCGCGACTTTCTGGAGTCCACGACGTGTTTCATGTCTCGGCCCTGAGGAGATATGTGTTCGATCCCTCCCACGTGATTGACTTCACTCTACTTGAGTTGGCTGAGGACCTGCAGTACGAGGAGCGACCGGTGCGGATTCTTGCTCGCGAGACGAAAGAATTGCGCAATCGAGTCATACCGTACGTGAAAGTGCAGTGGAGTAATCACGAGGAGCGTGAGGCGACTTGGGAGCCAGAGACGGTGATGCGGGAATCCTTTCCCTACCTTTTCGAGCTGCCTTCTTGAGGTATGAGTTTAAGTTTCGAGGACGAAACTTTTCGTAGGGGGGAAGGATGTAGTACCCCTAGGGCCTAACAGGCGAAATGACTGCAGTATCCTAGACTGTTCGACACTTCTGAAGAAGGTCGAGACAAGTCGGAGTCGTTTCGGCGCCAAATAGACGCGAAAACGGACTCGGAGCACCGAAGTAAGCCAAAACTGAAGTTTTGGGCGTTTGGAGCTTTAGGGCGCCCGGAAGTTGTGTTTTGGGCGCCCAGATGTTGAGAGCTCGTTTTCTGAAACTGCAAGTCATTTCGGATCCAGGATCGGGCCCCCGAAAAGTGGATCCGGAAATCTACCTCGTGAGTATCGATCCGTTTGACACGTGTTGGATGGTAGGTGAGTTCCGCCGGACCAGGATAGGGTGCACCGAACCGCGGGCGGAGAGTCCGAAGTTCTGGACTTGTGCAGACTGAAGAACCGGGCGCCCACTTCTTGGGTTTCGGGCGCCCGAAAGTGTGTTAACCTGCTGAGAAACAGGTTAGCAGCTTGTTGTTCTTGAGGTCCATTTTACCCTAACCTTTGATCTATAAAAGATGTGGACGACCTCCCCTGAGGCTTTTTCTCCCCTCTTCATGGTGAACCTCGGATTTTGCTTGGAAGCCCTCCAATTCCTCCCAAATTCCACCTTTCTCCATTGAAGACCTTGGATTCCTGCAGAACTGCAACGTCGACCAGTTGTGTTCTTGCTCGTATACAGTGTGGAAGTGTTCAAATCCCACGAAACTTAGTTTGTTGGATAGAGGACTCGTAGAGGAAGACGTGGAATCCTTCCAATCGCAATTTGGACAGGTATGTATGCTACCGTTGCTGTTTTACTGGACCCCTTGTGTTCTTGAGCTGAAACTTGGGTTTTCCTTGATCTTTTGGATCCAAATCTCTTGGGAGCTGGAAATTCGAAGTGAAGATTGGTCCTTCCTCATTCCTTGCTGGTTTGGAGGTCCCTTCCACCTGATTTGAAGATTTAAAGGTAAGTTATAGCTCAGATTTTGAGTAATTAGCTTAAGTGCTGAATTTTTTGGACTTTTGATGGATTTCTTAGATTTTTTAATCCAGATTTTTGTGAGGAACCTTGGAGAGGATTTGGGTTGTTCCATCACTGTATTTGAGAGGTTTGTGACCCTTTTCCATGGGCTAGATTCGTTGGAATTCCAGAATTCATGCTAGAGGTGTTAATTGCTTAGTTGCTGAATTTTCTGGATGCATGTGCAGGAGGGTCCAGAAGTGGGTCCGAATCAGTGTGAGGACTTTTTGGACATCGAGTCGAGCTCCGTTTTGGCTGAAATTTGGAGGGTTTGTTCTTGAACCCCTGCTGGTGAGTTGGCCAAAGTTTCACTGCATTTGGACTTAAGATTTGGATTTTATCGCATGTTGAATTCATGTTGGTCGTGCTGCCAGGCTGCAGTTCTGGGCTGATGTTCGCCCAGAACTTGAGCAGGTGGGTCCGAATCTCGAGGTTACAGTTTTGAGCCCGATTTCAGCCGGTGTTGTTTGGAGGCATTTCACTCAACTCCTAGCCTTTGTTAGTTAGCGTTTGTGGTGGGTTAATGTTACCGAAATCGCCGGATTTCCTCCTAAGTTGTAGAAAGTGCAGCATGCTGTTTTATTATCTGTTTAATCATGTTAGTAGCTCGAATTCATGAATTTACATGTATTATTATGAAATCTGAATTTGGAGCATAAATTGATAGTTATAGACATGACTTTACATGCTGAACTGGAATTTGACTTAGGAGAAAACTCGTGAACCTACAACCGTCACTTTTCGAACTATTATCAGATTTAGCTCTAGGAGCCGTTTCTGTTCTTGTATCACCGCTTTTAGTGTGAGGTGGATACTTAGTTTGTTGTAGGACGAGTTTACGCTTGTGCTGGATGCCGAGCTTGTATTTACAGCAAGATTAGGCTGTTTTGTATTACCGGGTGCCGTCAGGGTTGACGGTGGACCCAGAGTCTTGTTTTAGCTTCTGTTTGTGCTGAGGGCACGTGAGCTTGGAGTCTTTGACCCTTTTTGACCCATTTCCATTTGATTATAGCTTGCCGGAGCCTGTTTGTGCTCGACAGAGATACGCGTACTAACTCGGTTGGGTAGCTCCCCCGAGTGCCGCTCCGGAGTGAGGCCTCTTTTGTGTTGATGTCGCTGCAGATTAGTTGGATCTGATTTTGGACCTGCTACCCTTTTTGGTAGTGTGCGGTGTGGCTAGGCAGTTGGCTGGACGAGCCTGTTTGGGCGGTTCTGTTAGATTGGGTCAGGGGTGACTTTTCACTTTGGTGATGCTTACTTGAGAGTTTGACTTGGATAGTGGTAGGGTAGTGGCATTACAGCTGTTGAGTTTATTCCAGCTTACCTTATTGTTCTTTACCTACCAGCTATACTATTAGTCTTGTAGACTTAGTGGGTGGACCGTTGAGGTCGGTATTGGTACCCACTGAGGACTACTTCTTTTGATAGTAGTTCTCACACCCATTATTGCCACCTTTTTCTTGCAGAGTCTTCGTCTGTTGCGGCTGCTGCTCTTGTTCCTACGGATCGAGATAAGGGAGTCGCGAGCTAGATCCCTACCTGTCCCTGTTGTTCCTAGAGGAGGACTCTACTGGAGTTAGTCTCTTTTGAGTTGTGCCATGTACATATACAGTGGATTTGTTCCTATTTTGGTTTTGGAGGGACTGTTGTATTTTGGATCCTATATGTACAGGTGGCTTTTGTTATTAGTATGTTTTATTTCAGCTCTATATCTCTTGTGGTTGCTTGTATGTTTGTTTACAGGTTAGCTATCGCTTCGTATACATAGAAAAATCTACGTATACGGCGGATCTGTTGGCGAGCCCGGAGAAACGAGTAATCCGGGGCGTGACAAAATCTATATAGGCCTGGCTTCAATGGTCAAATCTATATAGGCTTGGCTGAGCCAGGCCTATACCTAGACTATAGGGCCTAATGCCTTTATTACTATTTGGGCCGTGCCGGGCTGGAGGATCGGCCTAGCGCGGCCAGGGGAGCCAGGCCGGGATACTAAAACAAACTGCTGGAGAACATAAATGTATAAACAACAATCTCGCCAAATATCACAGCCTTGCAGCTAGTTTATTGAATCAATTTAGCGAGGTGTGGCTAACTCATTCTCCGCAGGAGTTGAACACAAAGGCCAACAATTTGGCCCAATGGGCTTGCGGTTATTAAATACCAGAATTTGTAGCCGAGGCCATTGCAGTTCAAGGAAGGACCGCCCTTTTTTCGATCTTTGACAGAAAGGCATATGTATATTAAGAAAAACGACCAAATCTATGGCCGATAGGAGAGAACTCCTTGTTCAATATTTGGTAGATCCTAGCTTGAGGGCCGAAAGAGAAATCAGAACAAGGGCACTTCGGTTTATCCTTCTGGATAGGGAGCTTCATCGATGGGGATCTTGTAAACTATTGTTGAAATGTCTCGACCTAGAAGAAGTACTACTAGTGATGGCCGAAGAACACGAAGGGATTTTGTTGAGCCCACCAAGCGGGCCCCAAAATAAAGTGGATGATAAGATGTCATGGCTATTATTGGCGGGTGATCCATGAGAATTGCATTCGATTTGCCGAAGGTTGCACTGAATGTCAGAGCCACGTACCTATTCAGCATGTGCCAGTCTCCGACATGTAAGAAATAGTCAAGTCGTGGCCATTTTGTGAATGGGCTATGGAATTAATTGGGCAGATCTTTCTACATTCCTCAAAAGGCGACAATTTTTTGGTGGTGGCCATCAACTATTTTACCAAATGGGTCGAAGCAATCCCATTGACAAAAATCTATAGCTCATATCCGAGAACTCGGAGTAGCTATAATATAGCCTAGAATCATTGTAATGTAATTCAGAAATACCCTTAACATAATCTTCACTGCCATTTAGCCCCCCAACGACATCGTCCTCGACGATCGTACCACTCGGACTATCACCGGACCACCTCATCTTCATCGGTGAATGTACTTCCCCGCACTGCGCGCCTCCATCCGCGCAGACCCACTGATTCCCTAGGACCGCTGCTGCACGGCGGTCTTGCATCACCACTTCAGCTAGGACATCGATCAAAACTCGGAAGCTGAAGTATCTAGCCTTCGGATCGCGTGTGCGAAGATCTCGAGGCTTTTCCTCGAGCTAGAATCTGATCGGATAGTTCTCTCTCTTGTGCGCACTTGAGTACAAGTTAGATTGCGCCTTTGCATCAGAGGGATGAACCATTGGCGGATGAGCCGGATGAGCCGGATCGCGCCGCATGTGATGTCACGATTTCTCCGCCAACAATATCAAACACAAGCTCTATTACTTGCTACGACCTTCTATACTCTTTTCTCTAAAAAAAACACCTTGTTGGCCCATGGCATGACACTTTTTTTTTTTTTTTTCTTTATATGGAAGCAGACTGTGCTGCCAGTGAACCAGAATTGACACTTTTTTAATAATTTTTTTTCCTCAAATATTGTTAAACCAATAACAATTTGGAGTAGTCCTTTTAGAAAACTAACTAAAACTTATTTACTAAATAAACTATAAAATATATAAATATAAAAAAAATTAAAAGATTGAAAATTAAAATATAGAAAAAAACCGATTCGAGCTAGGAGTTCCTATTTTTGGTTCTATGAGAACTATGAGGCACATGATATTTTGGTACTCGAACTTTAATTTGTAGTGATTTATGGCTCAAACTTTCTAAATTATTATAATCAGGTTCTGTAATCTAATTTAGTTGAGTAAAGACTGACGTGTCGGTAACGCAGAAGTGATACGACAGCGTTATAATTGATGACACATCAATAATTGAGATGTCACATCATTTTCACATCAGTAATATGTCAATATTTAGTCAATTAAATTAGATTGTAGAATTTCATATAAATTTTGTCAAATAGATATGTGAACTTCTGAAAGTGAATTGAACTATAGTAGGTGACAAATATTATTGGGACAATTTCAAACCATTACTTCTAAAGCTTCAAAATATTGCAGATGCCCCTCCAAAATCTAAATATCACCAATACCCCTCTAATCATCCAAAATATCACCAATATCCCTCTAAATATATAAACCTATCACCAATATCCCTCTAAACCCCAAATCCTAAGACTAAATGCTAAACCCTTTTTTATATATAAGGGAATTAATGATATTTCCCAATTTAGAGGAGCATCTATGAAATTACACCCTTTTAAAAGGTATTAAAGAAATTAACCCATATTACTATTGTAACATCCTAGGATTTGAAATAGTTCTATATATAAGATATAATATGACTAAATCTTTTAACCTGGCTATAGTATTTTGGGCGATGGTTAGACCCAAGAGACTAAGAGGGTAAAACGTGCTAGAGCTAGAGTAGTTTTAGGATAGGTACCCCCTAGGAAGTGGGACATCCAGTTGGTATCAGAGCCAATCATTAGTTGAAAATATAAGATGGGTCTCGACTGAGCTAGGGTTATACAGCGGGTAGAGCGCGGCTCCCCGGCTGACAACCGTTGTGGATGGAGTGTAGCCCCCCACAGGGTCGGCGAAGGCTAGCGAGACGAGTCTCACATCGTCTGGTGCTTTGCGAGTGTGCTTGAACCTGACGAGAACGTCAGGACTTAAATGAGAGGAGAATGTAGCAACTCTATGATTTGAAATAGTCTTATTTATATATGATATAATAAGACTAAACCTCTTAAACCCGGCTATAGTATTTTGGGCGGTAATTAGACCCAAAAGGTTAAGAGGGTTAAATGTGTTAAAGTTAGAGTAATTCTAGGTGGCGTCGCAACTATACTATTTATGTAATTCAAAAAGTCACAAAATAATAATTGTGTATAATTGGGTGTAAAATTGGTAGGGGGATCTAGGGGCCAATCCGGTCTGATAGCACCATGGGGCCGGCATGTCCTTTGCCTAGCCAGCCCATAGCGCCAGACGGCATTGACCACGCCCTGGCCATGCCTTGCTGGCCCACGGCATGACACACATTTTCTTTTTCTTTTTTCTTTTTTTTTTTGTTTTCTTTCTTTATATGGAAGCAGACAGTGCTGCCAACGAACAAGATTTAACACTTTTTTGATAATTCTTTTCTCAAATATAGTTAAACTAATAACAATTTGGAGTAACCCTTTTAAAAAACTAACTAAAACTTGTTTATAAATAAAAATAATAATAATAAAAATTAAAAATTAAAAGACTTGAAAATAAAACAGACCAATTCGAGCCGGTAGTTCCTAGTTTTGATTCTCAAACAATGAGGCACATGATATTTCGGTACTCGAATTTTAATCTATAGTAATTTCAAGCTTAAATTTTCTAAATTATTACAATCAAGTTCCGTAACCTAATTTAATCGACTAAATACTAACGTGTTGGTAATGTCGAAGTGATGCGACAGTGTTAAAATCGTTGACACGTCAATAATAGATATGTCACATCACTTTTATATCAGTAATATATTAATATTTAATTAATTAAATTAGATTGTAGAACCTAATTATAATAATTTCAAATTTTAAATTTAAATTTATTATGAATTAAAATTTAAAAATCAAAATGTCGCGCGTCTTATAGTTTAGGGACCAAAAATATAATTTACCCAATACTAAAAAGGGGCAATTGATTATATACCCCTTCAAAGTTTCCAACTTTTTTATTTACCTCTCTTAGAAGGCTAATATTAAAAATACTCTTTTAAAAAGTTTCTAGTTTTTTTAAATATACCCCTAGAGTTAGATTCTGTTAGTGAACTATTACAAACAACCATTATCTCTGTAAAATTACTATTTTGCCCTTTCAAATATACCCTTCTACTCTCACCGGTTTTTCTTATTTGCTCTTAAATTAGGGGCAAAAAAATATATTTTGACTTCTTCAATTTCAAATATACCCTTTCTACCATCACCAATTTTTCTTATTTGTCCTTAAGTCGGGAACAAGATAGGTATTTTAATTTTTTTTTTTTTTAACTCTGATAGAAATTTAATCCGAGTTCAACCCGAGATGACTTAACGAGTACTAACAGTGAAAATATTTTTGAATAACGGAGAAATACACGATAGGTACATGAGGGGTATTTGAAACAAAAAAAATTAAAAGTATATCAAATATTTCAAAATTTTTGAGTGGTATATAAGCAATATCTCCACTAAAAAATATCAATCATTTCAGTAAGATTGTTGGGGCTGCAAGTGTCCACATATATTTTGTCAAATAAAGTTGAAGAACGGGGAGAAAGAGGGGCCAAGTGAACGGACAGTCGTACAGTGGCCCATCACGGAGCCGCAGTAGTTTGCTCACGCTTGGTTCGTGTGGTTATTCTTGGAAGCGGCGCGTTCACATGATCATCGAAGAAACATGACATTGTAGCTCTCTCGACAGCAGAAGCCGAATACGTGGCAGTATCAGCAAGTGCTACACAGGTGCTTAGAAGAGTTTTCGAAGAATTCGGTGAAGATCAAAGACACCTACAAAAATATTTTGTGATAAGGACTCGGCTATAGCAACTGTAAAAAAAATCAATTTTTTATATAAGGTGCAAGCATATTGAAGTCCGTTAATTAGTGACTTTAATTGAAGAGAAAAATTCGTTGAACTATTTGATAAACTTTAAGAAAATTAGGTACAAAAATTAGAAGTTTAAATTTTATTTAAAAAGTGCTAAAGTTTAAGAGGTTTTCGTACATTTCTCCCGTTTTTTCTAATTTTTAATTTTCGTTTCTTTATATCATTTGTAATTTTATATTTTTCACATGCATTATATGCGTTAGCTCCTTTTGTCGTGTAGTGTGTCCTCTTATCTCTCTCCCACTGTTTCTCTCTAAATAAACTTCTAGAAGGAAAGCGGGCCCTTTCACGTGTTCAGGTAATCACGGTTCGCAGTTAGTCGCACCTGGACCCGGTTCACCACGTCAGCCGTGGACCATTGTAACTTTCAAATTTAGGCCTTGTTTGATATTATTGTTAAAACTTTTTATCTTTTAAATAAAAGTTTTATATTGAAAAAAAGTATAAAATTAGATGAAAAATTGTTTGCCTTTCTTATATCTAAAGTGTCTATCTTGTAACGAAGGATGAGAATTTGGAAGTGCATATTTTTTACTTTTTGAATTTTGAAGCTGTAGTGTAGCTGAAATGCATTATAAATTAGTCAATCATGATAAAAATGAAAAAAAATCTATTCATGCACATATTCAATTATATAAATTTTGTACTTGAGAAAATAAAATATTACTTTTTTAAATGACAAAATAGATATAAAAATAATAGTTTGATGTGTGGTGCACACAAAAAAAGTTTAAAAGATAGCGTTTGCATTGAAAAAGAGTTTTCTATTTGGTAGGTTTCAAGTAAGATATTTTTTGCTGAAAAAATAATTAATCGATACGTGTATTCTACGTAACATCAGAGTTCTTTTTCTTAGAGTTTTTTGATAAAAAAAAAATTCAAACTGAAAACTGATCAAAGATAATCTCTCTCTCTCTCTCTCTCTCTCTCTCTCTCTCTCTCTCTCTCTCCCTTCACACTCTTTTTCTTGCAAACCAATCAAGCATGTCTTAAAACTACTTTCATTTGCATTAATTACACCATTAAATTTCAACTTTTATTCAATTTTTCACTTTAGTCCCTAATCTTTTATCTTATAAAAATTGCTAATAGTACACTCTATTTTAGGGTGTATAATATACACCCACCCATCTAATAGGCAGGGTTGTTTTACTAATTACAGCAAATCACAAGTAAAGAAAATCAAATTTATTAAATTAGTGAAATATATGATATACATCTTTTTTGAGGTGCGTGGTTAGCATTGCTCTTAATTTTATATATGCTTCCATGGCATAAACTCTATCTCACCATTCTCAATATTGTCGTCCACATCTGTAGCCACCTCGACTTTGCACATAACGTGTGCTACTTGATTTAAAGCATCTGACACTTTTTGCGTCAAATCGAACGTGCCATAAAGCTCTTCAGAAAGTTAAAAAAAATTAATGACAAGATTGTTCAGATGATACTAGATTGAGATTGCGACCAATATGAGCAGACATGATTTCTTATTAGAGTTGGCGCGGCATATTCTGTCAAAGTTAACTAGAATTTAGATCGTCAGAACCTAACTAAAATAATATACTCATTCTAAAAGTGCTTTTGGAGGTTTCCTTTTTTTAGGTGAAACCAATAACTGACTATCATAATTAAATGCATGACGGTCTACGGATGACGTGGTGGACTTGGTCCAGGAAGTGACTTCATTACTCTGGGGTTCGGTAAGAGCAGCGAAGTTTAATGCACTCCGCGTGGCAGGCCCAGCCACCATTCAAGCTACCAACCAAACCCTCTAAAATATTTGAGCAATTCTATTGGTCCAAAAATAAAATGTACCTTTCACACTTTTTCCATTAAAAAAACTATTTATTATTTTTTATTTATCAAATCAATTTTTTATTAAAAATTATTTAGAATTTTATAAATATTAGGATAGGATAAGGTCTGCGCTCTTTTCTTGAAGTGTACAAATAGAATTTACCAAAGGATTTTGGATAATTTTTATTTAACCCACTAAATTTTTAGAAAATTTCAAACACATACCCCAACTTTTCTATCCATTCGTATATAGCTCTCTAAATTTTTCACTTTTTTTTAATGCAAAAATCACTACTCAGTATCTTTCAGAAAAAAATAGGAATAGTTTGTTAACAATTTTAATTTTTATTATTTAAACATCATCATATGATTCTTTTATTATAATTCTTACTTTAAAAATTTAAGAACTTTATATATATATATATATATATATATATATCAAATTTAAAAAGTAAAGTAGTACTGAAAAATACTCCGAGGGACTTTTTCTTCTTTTTTTTTTTTTTTTTGGGGAAGTCAAAACTTAGAATGATCCAGTAGCAATGTTGGGGACTAGTTTAAAATTATCTGAAAAGTTAGACCACGTTTAGTATCGCTGATATTATTTTTTTAAAAATTAAATTTGTACATAAAATAGTGTAAGAAGGAATGGTAAATTGCTTGTAATTCTTACATTTAAGATGCTTATTTGGCAACAACAAACAAAAATTTGGAAGCAACTTTTGTTTACTTTAAAAACTTTTTAAAGGCTAAATTACAGAAAACCTCCTGTAAATATTCGTTTTTTTACTTTTTCTTTCTGACTTTCAAAAATTTATATTTTGCTCCCTTAAAATTTTCAAAAATATTTTAAGAGAGGTACGGCGTTAATGGAGAGTGCAAAATGATCAAATTATCCTTATTTCTTCTAAAAAATAATTTTTAAATATATTTCTGCCATTTTGAAGGATATTTTTAATATAAATTATAAAAAATGGACGGAATAGTGATGAAACCTTGATAGAGGGGGGGGCTAAATGCAACTTGAAATATTGAAGAGTAAAATATAGATTTTTGAAAGTTAGGAAGAAAAAATAAAAAAACGAATATTTATAAGAAATTTTTTATAATTAAGCCTTTTTTTAAAGTCGTTATCATCCATCGCTTAGCAGGAACGCATTGCATATTAACCACCATCACCAACAACAACAACAGTAAAAATCTTTCAGCACTATATCAAATTATATAGGACGATTGTTAAAAAAAAAAAAACAAAAAAGAACGATATTAAACAAGGGGCATCTTCTAAATTTGGGATTGTAAAAGTAAGCTTGTGAATATTTTTTTTTATAAAAATTAATCTAAATTAGCCACATTTATGCTATACATACCAGCGAAGTCTAAAAATACGAATGCGGTAAATAATTCACCATCTTATGAATAATCATGCTATAATGATATGCTAATTACAAAAACAAATAAAGTAGCGAACTATTTATTGCATTAATTTTTAGCTCCTGAAATACCGGCCGCTTACATGGTACATACGTAACAACGTGTAAGTCTATTTTTATAGATAACATTTTGACAAGTCTTCTTTTACAAATATAAATTTCACATAGCCTAATTTATATAAAAGAAAAAAGTTAATTTCATACAGATTCCTGAAAAGATATAAAATAGCAAATATATTCTTTCAAAACTTAACTTATCAAATTTATCCGTTCAAAAATTTTCTGGTTTGCAAATATGTCCCTCCAAAAATTCGGATTCGTTTATATATCTCTACCGTTGATTCAATGTTCATTTTTTAATGGTTGGTGCATAAAATAACCGTTTTGGCTTTATAAATTTGTTCTTATAAAAAGCTATCTTTTTTTCTCTCTCTCCTCGTATTCGCCGCGGCACGTGCGGCGTACCTCATTTTTGCCGCGACCGAGAGCCTCGCCTTCGATGTTGCCGCCGCCGTAGATCTCGCCGTCTCCATGGATAAAGATGAGAGGGTAAAAAAGATGACGGAACTCAACATTGAAATGCAAATTATATATATATATATATATATATATATATATATATATATATATAGGGTAAAAAGATTATTTTATCTCTCAGTTAACTGTGGTTATCTTTTTTAACTCATGATTATCTAAATTTTATTAACATAAGATTATATTTGTAGACGGAAGGACTTTTACAGAAGAATATATTTATAGACGGAAGGACTTTTGGAGACATAAATCTGATAACTTAAGTTTTGTAGAAATATATTTACTATTTAATATCTTTGTAAGCAGTCATATGCAATTATTCCCCAAAAAAAAAAGAAAAATTCCGAACATGGCCTTGGGGACACTTTATTTTCTCAGTCCGAAAGACGGAATGCTTTCTGCCAGAGCCTCAAACACGCTTTCTCTGTCGTGAACGCGCATCCACATACCCACGTCGGGCCATCACTTTCTACATAATAAACCAGTTTAGTGGCAGCATTTTATTTTTTTGGTTTATTTTTAGCAAAGCGATGCATAGCTTGCCGTTATTTACTACAAGGGCTCTATTGCTGTTTGATCTGAGTATTTCATAGTTTCGGTTAAGGGCCTCTCACAATATTAATTTTATATTGTAATACCCTAAGTTTTGAGGGAAGAAATATAAAGAAAAGGAAAAAAAGGGAAAAGATTTCAGTTTGAAAGTCAAGTTCCGGAACCTAAATATCAGGACCATTCCATTTATGAAGGTTTTGTGAAAAAAAATAACGAGGAGCGCGAAACAACTTGAAAACTAAAAACTGTAATGCAGAAAAGCTATCAAGATCTGTTTATAGGAAAAATGTAAGTAAGTTTTGGGGACAAAACTTTTTGTAAGGGGGAATAATACGGAAATTGAAAAAAATATTCAAATTTTAATAATGTAAATTTTGATTTGGGAAATTCAAAATTTTAATTTTTGAATTTGTTATAAATTAGGGTTTTGAGAGAGGGTGACTTAATCCATAAATCGGAAATGGATTATGACGAAACGAAAGATTTCAGAAAAGGGCCTATATTTTATGCGTAGATTTCTGCGAAATTTGTTGTGAAAGGAGCTCTATACAAGATTGTGGACTTTTGAGCAATTATTCCAAGATGCATGCATATATATGTATGCATGGATTAGGGTTTTCATGAAACCAAACCCTAGATCTCATTTCCACGGCCCCCCAGCTGCAGCCCCTCCTCTCTGCAGCACCCTGCCGCCACCCATGTGCTCCAACCACCATCCCCAGTCGCCGGAGACCCGGCAAAAGGCTGCACCATCTCTCTCCCAACCTTTAAGCTCTCCTTCTTTCTCTCGAACTTGCAACCGAGGGGTTGGGAGGGGATCTACCGCCGGCAGTTGCCACCACCGGTCCCCTTTTGGTCAGGCAATCCACCCCCGGCCACTGCCGGTGCCGCCATGCCATCGTCCTCCTCCCTCAGCCAGGGCTACAACAATATTGGAAGAACCTTGGTAGTAGGTTTTTGGCCGGCACTTCCTGGGTTCCTCGGCGTCACAGCTTACCTCCGACGATCTTCTGACACCCTGCCGGGGCCACCCCGAATCCCCTGGCTACCGGCATCACCCCGGGCTCGAGTTGCGCCGAGCTAGTCCAAGGTTGGGATGCACGGCTTCTAGCGCCGCCGCCACCACCTCCTGTCGCCGGCGACCGCCTCCTCTGACCTAAGGCCGTCGGTCATGGTCACCCCCTGGCCGGGCTCTAGCTGAGTTCAGGCTGAGATTCTTGGAGCCCGACCTTCTCATTCCGGCCACCCAACACTCGATGATCCCTGGAAAGGTGAGCATAGTTTTCCTTGTGTCTAGTAGGGTATGACCCTCATCTTGGTTTTGATCTAATGGTCCCTGATTGCTTGGTTAGGGTTTGTCGGCTTCCGAAGGTTCCAAACCTAGGTTCTAATTGTTTCTTTTCACTCCTCGGTTGGTGTTTGCGCTTTGGACAATGAGCGTGGGTTCTGGAGCATTGAGACCTACGGATCTACACTCTCGGTTCGATTCCAAAACTTGAAACCGTCGGTATTTCACTCAAAACTTCTGTTTACTTTATAATTAATGCAAATAGTATTAGGTTAGGGGTGTTTGGTGCAAATATAGCATGTGGGCTGTCTCAAGCAGCCTGTTTAACCACAGCTGGTGACCATCGGACTGGTTGTCCAAGGTCTAATTACATTTGCAAAATGTAAATGGAGTTTCGGTGCGGTTTCCGGCAAAATCGCTGGTCGAAAAATTGTAATTTCGATTCGAGATTCACGTTCGAATAACGTGAATGTTTGGGATCTATATAGGAGCCTTATTAGCTGATATTATTACTATCCCAAGTGTCCGGTGATAGTGGTTCGATTACGGGAAATTTCAGAACCAAAATTGGGGATTTCCGAAAACCCGGTATGGCTAAAATTGGGGTTTTTCTCATGTTCGTGTACCAATTGTTGTGCAGCTATCTCGACACCCAAAAGTGAGTATTTTGGGATAGCAAGGGAGATTGGGTGACTTTCGAAGTGTTCGAAATACTTCGAGGCTGAACCAGACCACAAAACGTAAAAATCGGGCGATTCCGGGCGCGGTTTCGTGTTGCACAGGTTACTGCAATTCTTAGCAGTGTATTAGCCTTATTGGCTAGTTATTTAGAGAGGTTTGATGCCTCTAATCACAGCAAGAAGGCTACGGTTGGTTTCGGGGCCAAATTAGGCATCCCAAAAACCAAATCGGCTATTTTCGGGGTCCGTATTTTTCATTTTGGCGCACTTATTTGTGTGGTTGTCCTAATAAATTAAAATGATGCTTTGGGATAGTAGGTGAGGTAGGTTAAGTATTTAAGTTGCTACAAAACACCCTGGATGGCATTTTGATAAGTCGGTGAGACAGTTGGGCGAGTTTACGGTGACCGTTTATCGGGATCCAGAAATCTGATTGTAACTCGATTGTACGTATGTTTAAATTCATGTATTAAGTCACGGGTTCTGGTAATTAGCGGGTTTGACTAATTATAGGTTCGGGTTGGATTTTGCATAGGTCCAAGCAGTAGCGAGAAGCACCATCGGGGGTCGTCGACCTAGAGTTGATTCACGGTAGAGGTGGGTGATTCGAGCTGGTAGTCGGTGAGGCTGTATCTTCTCTATTCCTTTCTTTATATGTTGGTATCACTATTTTATTCATGACGGTTGTTTATTACTATCTCGCATAGTGGTAGGTTGAATTTTGGACATGTAGAGTAGGGTCTTTACTACTTGACTATTAGAGGACGTTTAGGTTCAGGTGACACGACATCTTTCTATACCATTGCGAGTGATTTGATCTGTTTGATCATGGTTCCGGCGTCAATGCGCCATGGCATTTGGCTTCGGCCACAGTATTGGCTTCCCGCCGAGGGTTCATTTGATCATTTCATATGATTGGCCATTGCGCTTGGGAGTATTCATTGACATCATGTCGATTTGGCCATGACAAGGGGTGTACTTATCTGGACAGATCGTCCATCAGGACGCGTGGATCAGGTTAGGCGCATTATAGTGGCAGGCAATGCATGAGGTCAATGAACCAATATAGCAGGTTATGGATTGGGTGCAGGTTTTGGACTATTCATACGTTGAGATATATAGTGATAGGTTTCTTTATAGTAGTGGCATGCTGATTATTTATTGTTCATATTACATCTCTTGCTACTGTATGTTTACATTTATGTTCATTATATCTATCTCTACGTATCTCTTCTCTTTCCTTTTCCAGTGAATATGGCTCGCCTTCGTGGCTCTGTCGTACCTACTGAAAAATTTCAGGTTGGTTTCTCACTCAACAGTTTTCCACAAGTGGCACGGGTGAGGAAGCAGGTCAGGGTGCGGCATGAGGCTCCATGTTAGCTAGTTGCATTAGTGGTTTGTTAGTTGATACTTACGGTTCATTATCTCTCCCTCTTTTTACTTTATTGCTTATAGACATTGTTAGTGGTTCAGTTAGACTTGTTTGCTGTGATTGGATTACTACTTGTGGATATTTGTTTGATTGGTTATCATGTGTATTCTAGTACCGATATTGGTTTTGACTTTATAGTTTATGGTTACATTGTGGCTTATAATAAATGTTGGCTTTATGGTATGATATTTGACTTTGTGGATATCATGGTTTTATGACAAACTGCTTTCTACCCCTCGTGGTAACTGTTACGGATTTTATATTGGCATATTTCGTGAAGTGAGTCGGAGTCTTGAAGGTTCAAAGAAGAAAAGACGAAGTTTGAAGACTCGAAGACTCAACGTATGAATTCACGATGCTTGGTAAGTTTAAATAATATTGATGATGATTTATAATCATTTACAAGTGTTTGGAAGACATTAGAATAGATAAAAATTGATTTAAAATATAAAAATTGAGTTTTCCAATTTTCAGGATCCGAACCCTGAGGTGAGGTCCGGAACCCGTACGCCTCTCTGGCTGTCACGCAAGGAGGGTCCGGACCCTGAGGGCTGAGGTCCGGACTATGAAACGCTGGAGAGTTTCAGAGTCCGGACCCTGCATCCAAGGTCCGGACCTCGACCCATCGCGATTTTTCGAAAATATATTTTTTCAATCCTACTCTGATTCTAATGTCTCCCAAACCTATAAATAAGATGGTAGATTTTTTAAAATCAGTTTTGCAATCCTAATTTGATTCTAATTACTTCCAAACCTTTTTAAAATCAGTTTTCAATCCTAGTCTATTTCGGATTGCTTCTAAACCTATAAATAAGATGTGAGTATGTCTCTAAAATGTGGTTAAGTATAGAATACCTTTTAAAAACCCTAGAAGCTTGTAGGTAGCCGTTTTCCTCATCTTCTACATCAAGCTTCTCTCAAATTGATTCATGGTGCCCTAGATCTTTAATATTCTTTTAGAATCACTTTGAAAATTGCTTAGAGATTATTCCCGCAGATCTTCAATAGTATTCTAAGCAATAAATCATCATCAACTTTATTGTTCTTGCTTCGGACGGAGTGCGCTCGTAGATTCGGGTGGGCGTCGTGGATTCGACGTGTAGAAGGCTTCGTGGATTTGAAGTTGGGCGTCTTGTGGATTCGAGGCATGACGTTCGTGGATTCGAACGTGGGGCGTGGACAACCCGGTGGTGTGCGCGAGATCCTAAGAAGATAAAAGAGAGGTTTGAGTCCGTGGAGTCGGTAATCACCTTGTAATCTTTTATTTCTTAGTGGATTGTTATCGCGTGTTGGTCCCGTGGGTTTTTTACTCCTAGTTGGAGTTTTCCCATGTAAATCTCGGTGTGTTGATTTTTAATTTCCGCATTTATTTTTTGCATCGAGTTTTGTAGTTTGGCCGTCATACCTATTCACCCCTCTCTAGGTATTGATAGTATCTAGATAGATCCTTAGGGTTTTCCCATAACTTACAATTGGTATCAGAGAAGGATCTAGATTTATCTATCATTATGGGTGAAGGTGGTAACATTAATCGACCTTCGTTCTTTGATGGCACAAACTATGCTTATTGGAAAGTTCGCATGAGAGCTTTTATAATTGCCATCGACGAGCGTGTTTGGCAATCCATCGAATTTGGATGGAAACATCCTACCGAAAAGGTAGAGAATGTTGACAAGCCCAAACCTCGGAATAAATGGAGTAGGGAAGAGATTGATTTATCTTCTTACAACGGTAGAGGAATTAATGTCTTATTCAATGCTTTAAATCAAACCGAGTTCTCTCGCGTCTCGGCATGTGAGACAACGAAGGAGATTTGGGATACTCTCCAAGTTACGCATGAGGGAACTAGCTTGGTAAAGGTCCAAAAACTTCAAATGCTTACAAATAAATTTGATTCAATTTCCATGGACGATCATGAGACCTTTACCGAGTACTATACTCGTCTTCAAGACATAGTCAATACATGCGCAAACTTGGGAGAGAAAATCTCGGAATCTAATGTTGTAAGAAAAATTTTGAGAACTCTTTCCGAAAGATTTCGTCAGAAGGTTGCGGCCATTGAGACTATAAAACACCCGGACGAGATGAAAGTAGAAGAATTAGTAGGCGCTTTACAAACATATGAAATGACTTTTCCAACTAATGAATCTTCTTCTAAGTCTTCTTCTAAAAATACAGGTATTGCACTCAAATCTACTAAGGAGGAAGACGACGACTCGGATTCTGACGAAGAAATTTCACTTGCCGATTTTGAACATCAACTGGCGCGTCTCACGAAGAAATTTCGTCAAAATTTTCGGAAGAACAAGACAAATCGATCTACATCCAAATCTTCTTCTAAAGGATCTTCAAATTCTAATTCCTCTAAAGAAAAGAAACTTGCAAAGTTCTCTAAAGATAAAGATGAATTTGAAGGAAAAATCCAATGCTACAAGTGTAGAGGCTACGGCCATATGTCTACGGATTTTCCCACTAAGAAATCCTATAAAAAGAAGGCTTTGCAAGCGAGAACTTGGGATGATTCTAGTTCTGAAGAATCGACCTCAAGTGATCAAGAAAAAAATGATGCTATCGCTTTATATTCACATACTTCTTTACCTTCCTCGTCAGTTCTTTGTTTATCATCTATTTCTAAAGATTTGCTTTCTCCTTCTTTGCATGAAACGTCGAGCGACGATGGCACAAGTGAAGGAGAGTCGGATGATGACGACTTAGCCGCTGCATACAATCAACTACTTATTGAATCTAAGAAGTTGGCTAAGTTAAATAAAAAACTAAAGAGGCGTCTACATGAGCTTGAGGATGAACATAACTCACTAAAGACTGCTACTAAAGCTCTTGAGGAGGAAAAGGAGTTGATCTTGAAGAACAATGGAATCCTTCAGGAGAAGCTAGACCAATCGGTGGTAACGATCAAATCTCACCAAGAAAAGGTTGGCTTTCTAGAACTACAATACAAGGAAATTCATGCTTCCAACCAAGTTTTGACCAAACAAGTCCATCAACTCAAGTCCGACATACAAAAATTCTCCTCCGGTTCGAAAAAGCTTTACAATATGCTCGGGTTGGATCAAACGGACAAACTTGATGTTGGATATGAGAAGACATTTGTTGAGAAGGTAAAAAATTTTATTCCCAAAGTCTCAACAAGTGTAAAAGAGAAAACATGCCATAGATGCGGATTGGAAAGAACATATCAAGAAGACATGCCTTAAAAAGAAAACTCAAGTGGCATCTTCTAAACATCTATCGGCATCTTCCATCACTCGACAACCCCCACGGATTCAAAAGCAACATCAATCTATTCGAGTAGCGAAGATCAACCAAAAGTCGAAGCCACAACAACCGATTTCTACAAATCCAAATGTGACGTGGAGACCCACAGTTGATCGGAAGTCAAAACAAACGGTGTCCAACGTCAACAAACCAAGACAACCAACAATTCGACAAGTTTGGGTTCGAAAAGGTGATATCTTTCCTTGTCTTAAATCTTAACTTGTTTTCACTTTGTATAGTGCGTTGATTGGTTTTTATTGCATATCTCTTGATCATTGCATTACACATTTTGGTGCTTTCATTGTTACGATTTTTGAAAATTTATTGAACAATTACAACATTAAATAGTGCTTTGAACATCAATAGGTTCACTTTCATTCACTCCTAATTAATCTCATATTAATTATCAATTTTACTTTATTTTTATTATATTTGCAGATAATTTATTATGAGAATTTTTAATACTTATATTCATCAAATTTAGATAATCATGTGTAATCTCTAGGAGCTTAACCTATCTCGGTTGTGTGTGTTGAATTTGATGAATAGTCATTCTCTTATGGACTAAAATTTGTCACATATTCTTTCAACTAAGAGATTGCTTAAGTGAGGGAGAGTCATTATTATATTGAGAAAAGAATGCTCATATGCTTTGAAAGATGTGAAAAGAGTTACATCCTTAAAGGAGTGTGAAAACTACCACCACATAGAGGAAAGAGCTATCATCCCGGTCGTCCGGTTAGTGTGTGCAACTATCACATGAGAATTGAATTGCATATCCGAAAAAAAAAATATATAAGTGCAAAAGAATGCAAAAGAAAAAATATCACAAAATTTATTTTTCGGAGTTATAAGGTGGTCCACATACATGAAAGATGCTCAAAGAGCCACCCCCTGTGCGATGTTTGTTTTATCTCAAATTTGAACATTTATGCGACAAATTTTTGTCTCTTTGATGAATCCCTTAAGTCATCTTCATAATCCGTTTACATCTTGATAGCTTTTGAGCCTTTAGATTATTTTTGATGATTTGATTTTGAAGTTTATATGAATTAAGAAATCGTGTAATATTTTATCTACATCATGGTGATTGTGTAGTAAAATTCTTAATTTTTATGAAATTAATAGGGATTGAAAGAAGTCTATGTGAATGCATCACGTTCATGCACTAACATTATTTTCAATGCAATCATTGTGTTTTTCTCATTATATCACAAGTGATTTCAAAGTTGCACAAAATCTTAAACTTGTGTTTCTTGTGCTTCGATTTGATTTCTCTTTAAACTCTCTCTATTTTTGGGTGTTTTTTTTTGGCAATTTTTGACAAAAAGGGGGAGAGAGGTGATGATATTGAAAATTTAAAAAAAAAAGAAAAAGTTTTTGAACTTAGACGCACGAACAAAGGGGGAGAGATTTTGATATATTTTTTCTACCAACTTTGTTCGTGGAGAATAAAAACTTTTTGCAGATCTTTGAAGACTTCAAGACTCCATGTGTGTCTAAGTCATAGAGTTTGTTTAGGAGTTACAAAGTTGTATTTTGAATTTTGTTTGGATCTTTCATGCGAGAAGTTCATTATTTTGGTGATGGCAATAAATTTCAAAGTTTCTGGAGAGAAGAGCATCGTGAGTGTTTTATGTAATTTTAGGTTTTGTCACGAAATTGCCAAAAGGGGAGATTGTTACGGATTTTATATTGGCATATTTCGTGAAGTGAGTCGGAGTCTTGAAGGTTCAAAGAAGAAAAGACGAAGTTTGAAGACTCGAAGACTCAACGTATGAATTCACGATACTTGGTAAGTTTAAATAATATTGCTGATGATTTATGATCATTTACAAGTGTTTGGAAGACATTAGAATAGATAAAAATTGATTTAAAATATAAAAAATTGAGTTTTCCAATTTTTAGGATCCGGACCCTGAGGTGAGGTCCGAAACCCGTACGCCTCTCTGGCTGTCACGCAGGGAGGGTCCGGACCCTGAGGGCTGAGGTCCGGACTATGAAACGCTGGAGAGTTTCAGAGTCCGGACCCTGCATCCAAGATCCGGACCCCGACCCGTCGCGATTTTTTGAAAATATATTTTTTCAATCCTACCCTGATTCTAATGTCTCCCAAACCTATAAATAAGATGGTAGATTTTTAAAATCAGTTTTGCAATCCTAATTTGATTCTAATTGCTTCTAAATCTTTTAAAATCAGTTTTCAATCCTAGTCTATTTCGGATTGCTTCTAAACCTATAAATAAGATGTGAGGATGTCTCTAAAACGTGGTTAAGTATAGAATACCTTTTAAAAACCCTAGAAGCTTGTAGGTAGCCGTTTTCCTTATCTTCTACATCAAGCTTCTCTCAAATTGATTCATGGTGCCCTAGATCTTTAATATTCTTTTAGAATCAATTTGCGAATTGCTTAGAGATTATTCCCACAGATCTTCAATGGTATTCTAAGCAATAAATCATCATCAACTTTATTGTTCTTGCTCCGGACGGAGTGCGCTCGTAGATTCGGGTGGGCGTCATGGATTCGACGTGTAGAAGGCTTCGTGGATTCGAAGTTGGGCGTCTTGTGGATTCGAGGCGTGACGTTCGTGGATTCGAACGTGGGGTGTGGACAACCCGGTGGTGTGCGCGAGATCCTAAGAAGATAAAAGAGAGGTTTTAGTCTATGGAGTCGGTAATCACCTTATAATCTTTTATTTCTTAGTGGACTGTTATCGCGTGTTGATCCCGTGGGTTTTTTACTCCTAGTTGGAGTTTTTCCACGTAAATCTCGGTGTGTTGATTTTTAATTTCCGCATTTATTTTTTGCATCGAGTTTTGTGGTTTGGCCGTCATACCTATTCACCCCCCCTCTAGGTATTGATAGTATCTAGATAGATCCTTAGGGTTTCCCCATAACTTACAGTAACGATTTTCAAAATGATAATATTTTCGTGTGGAAAATGATTTTCAAACGGTTTTCAAAGCGGTTCTAGAAAGTGGTTTTCGGTTTTATTGTTACCATAGGTTTTCAAAATCAAGTTTTCTGATGGGAAATACTTTCAAATGATAGTTGTATATAAATGTCTGATGTACTGTGCATCGCATCATCTTCGCCTAAGGTGTGCTTAGTTATATGTGCATATATGTGATTATATGTTGTGTTGTTGCTTGTGGGTATGAAATTGTGAGTTGTGTTGTGTTGTATGATATTGTACATGCTGGTACACCATTCAAATACATGCGAGACTCTGTCCGTATGGACAGAAGAATTTATGTACTTATGGCTGGTCTGTGCGTCTCATGGGCAAGACAGGCTTTAAAAAAAAATTGGATATTTTTCGCAAACTCTGATTTTCAAATTAGCCCTCTTTATAAAAGGCTATAGCAAAAGTGGTCCCGGGACGTGACAGAAGAAAAATATGAGGAAAAGATTTTAGTTTGAAAGTCAAATTCTGGAATCTAAATATTAGGTTTCAGAACCTGAGCAATGAACTAGGGGAAACGGGCTTGGGTTCTGAGGAACTTCAATAGAGATTCCAAAACTAGGCTGAGTTTCGAAACCCAAATATAAGTTCTAGAACCAATATAGTAGGCAGCAGTAAGAGTTGAGTTGGAGCAATTTCCAAATGGGAAAAGCTCGAGAACCTAGTTGCAAATGTGTAACTCCTATTTATAACTCCAAAGAGTTAGGTTAGCTCTTTCTCCTCTACTTCTTCCCTCTCCCTCTCACTCTCACTCTCTTTCATCTCCTCCTTCCACAAGACATTCCACTTGGAGATTGAGCTCGTAGGAGCTAGGACAAGGCGATTATGATCTTTGGAGCACTCTTGTTGGAAAACGTTTCAAGGTTTAGGTGAGTTATAGTATTATATGTGGTTTAATAGGAGATTTGTGTAGTTCCTAGAATTTTTCCATGATTTCAAGTGCTTTGAGTGATCAAAAGAAGTTTGCAACAAAGTTTCATAGTTGCATTTTTGCCAAGTTGGGGTTTTGAGGCCTTTCTTGCACGAACCCCCCAAGGAATGAGATTTTTCACCAATTTGTAGAAGCCTCTTGGTTGATTTTTGTAGACAATCCCAAATTTTGGGTTCTAAGCTTAAAACCATAGTTCCTTCATGAAACCTCGGAATTGTACTTAGGACCTTAGCATTCTAAGTTTAGTTTGCTATGCTAGAGGGCCCTCCAAGTGGTATGCATGTTTTGGAGACGGTTCTAGTTGAATTGACATTGCAATTTAGCGAAATTGCATAATTACCAAGTGAAAATACTACTGGGAGGTTGGGATTCGAAAACTGGAACTACGTTTCGGAACCTACCAAGTAAAACAGTATGAATGGGTCAACTTTTGTGGAACATAGTAAGGTTATGGAACCTAAATTTAGGTTTCGGAATCTGACAATCTGAAAATTTTGAAACTTGAGTTTTATGGGTTCTTTGCTTGAAAATCGCGTCCTAATTTATTGTATGACTTGTTTATGCTTCTTTAGTTCCGAGTGGGATCCTAGGAGCTACGGACACATCATGAATGCCGAGAAAGCTACTTTAAGGTAGGTACTTCAATCAAAAGTAAGTTTAATGAAGCCCTGGTGATATAGTTCTGCTTTCTTAACCTTTCCCTTGGCTAATCGTTCATTCATACACTTCATGTGGTAAACTAGCTATGACATCTTAGTTGATGGTGACTTGGACACTATGATTATTTAATTGTTCATACTAGATGTTGGTAGTAGCAAGCCTTGGTTACTTATTTATGGTAATCCCTATTTGTTACAAAGAAAGTATGTTATATGAATCTGAACGTCTACATGATGACATTAAGACTAGTAGTAGCAATAGTTCTTATTGGCTAGAGTGGACCTCGTCACTAATCGTGGACATGGTACTCGATTCCTTTACTGCTACTATCATTATTGATCATCGCGATAATGTTATGCTCCTCTCTCACTCCCACGATGGTCTGTTCAATCGCGTGCTAGGATAAGCTCCTCCAGAAGAGTAACCCGAGACTAGCAAGATAGGGCTCTGCCTGGGGCTAAAAAGTTAAGGCAATAAAGCAATAGCGGCGGGAGATAGAAAGGTTAAAACCTCATTCCGGATTGAAATGTTAGGACACCAATTGGGTCATAATTTGACATCATATATATTGAGTTGATGCATAGTGGCACATTACCTATATTCCATGAAATATAGCTTCTTTCATTCCAACAGTTGGATTATTACATGCTTAGCGATATCTTTCCCCTAGTACACCTTGCTATTACTACTGTTTTCGTTGACTGGTCAAAGCAACTTGCCCTCAGCGGCTTGTTGTACCTACTGAAAAACTTTTATAAGTTTCTCACCCCACTATTTTTTAGATACGTCGGACAGGATGGTGAGTGGCACAGAGTGAGGTTGCATGGTAGCTAGCGGCTATGGATAATAAGTGCTAAAAAACAATTCCAAAAGCTCGGGCGTGTTGTATCTACTGAAATACTTTTATAAATTTCTCACTCCACTATATTTTAGGTATGCCAGACAGGGTGGACCGTGGCGCAGAGTGAGGTTGTGCGGTAGCTAGCGGGTGTGGATAAAAAACGCTAACCAATAATACCAAATGCTTGAGCTGAAGGAAATAGCGCACTCATCACACTTAAAGTGTATAGACACACAGCGCTCGCGGACTTTGACGGTAACTCGGCCCAACCCGGCCTCCGCCATGGGCAGGATGCTTGCTTATTTAATCCAACAATCCCTCCGCCCTTCGGCCCCCCACCTTCCATTCGTGCGGGAATCGAATCTACACTACTGGCTCCGATATCACTTGTCCATCAAAATTGCTAATCAACAATTCCATAAGCTCGCGGACTTCAACTATGACTCGACCTATCCTGACCTCAGCCATGGGCAGGATGCTGGCCCATTAATCCAACAGCGGCCACCAGCGTAGCGACATTCTAGAATGCATTTGGAAAGTAATTAAACAATGTAGTCATTTTGGAATGTAAACATTAAGTACCTTTTGTGGAAAATTATAATCCTGAATTTTATTTTCTTTATAATTATACGAAATTGGCAGGTGTTGTGTACTTAGATACTATGCACGTATAGAAAAAAATATAATCCGTGTGGCAGATCTGCTCACACACCCAGTTGGGTTTCAGCGCTGAGGTATGATATGTATATTATCTATATGTTAATATTTTAATATGAAGATTCTTTATTCGTTGAACCACATTATAAAAGAGTACTGTATGAGTTACAAACATATCGACCGCATAAGGCTCGCAGCATCTTCATATAAGGAAAGAGCAATGTTGCTATAGCTCCCTTAACGTAGTGTTTTTTTATTTGTTTATACGTGCACTCCAAAGAGTACTATGTAGGTTTGTCACTAATATTAATAGCATATAAGAAAAACATTACAAGAATTCCAAGCATTTTTCATTGGTAAAAACACTGTACATTAAAAGTCTATTTGTTTCTGTCACGACCTACTTCTCAGGGGGGTCACCAATCACGTAGCAAGTGGCTCCAGTTATCGATTAACAGAGTACCCTAGGCGGCCCAATAACTTGTTGGGCCCAATCCACTATCCCAAAATGTTATAGCCTAGTTATCGAGTCTAGCCTACTCAAGCTTATATATCCTCATATCTAGCCATAGTTACCTGATGTGGGACCATCCTCAAGCCTTGGGTACCACAGCCCCCCCTCCCCCCCGGGTTTTAAGTCTTGATGTCTTCTCAGGCTCAAGTACACTAACAAGTACTAGGCGATGTGAGACTCGTCTCGCTAGCCTTAGCCTACCTTGTGGGGAGCCGCGCTCCATCCATAACGGTCGTTAGCCGGTTAGCTGGAAGTGTGAGATGAGTCTCGACTGAGCCAGGGTCATACAGTTGGTAGAGCGCGGCTTCCCAGCTAATGACCATTGTTATTGGTAAGCACTGAAAGCTTTTTTCCTTACTCACATTATCACACATAATCATATAACTCACCATCTCGAGTCCTCGACTTGACATAAATCTTCGGGCCTTTGTCCGACATATATGCGCAATCGGTACCCAAAGGAAAAAGTCAATCTAATGTTTATTATGATAGTTTTCATACAATATAAAATATACATGCTATCCCAACTTGAGTATACTCAAAAGACAGCATACGCAACTCATGTATACCCAATCATAACCAAGATCTCAACTAGATAACCCAACTCAATACAATATATCCACCTAGAAGCTCAACATGTAATGAGTCTTATGCATGGGCATATATCAATTAAATCTATATAGTACAATACAACATTAAATGGAATTGTTTCAAAATTTTGATGTATTTCTAAGGACATGTAAGCTAGATAATCTATGCGAATGTACAAATTAAGATCATGTCCAATCATTTATAATTCATGTGCGACCAACATGAACATAAGAGGATAATTACAATAATTAAAAAGAGAAATATATTTGACTTGACATGGCGTAACTCTTAGAAATAGCTTGTACTCACAATTTTCTTGGTGCACAAGGGATTGGTAGAAGTCAAAGATAAAGCCCATAAATGCTGCTGGTTGTCTTTCGATCAACCTAGGGTTAAGGCTTGGTCGACTGCCCCTATAGAGTGGACTACTCTAGAATCTATTGACCACTAGGTCCCATAGCTAGTTTACTTACTAGTTCCTGCGATGATCAACGGTATAGGTGACAGTTAGTCGACCATGTACGGTCTAGAATAGCAAAATAAGCTTAAATCACATAGATCAAAAGGCACCAAAACTCATCAAAGGGCCAAAACACCAAAAAGAAAACTAACATGCAAGGTATTGCATGCAGGTTTTGAATTTTGGAGTTGGAGAATAGTTTGCTCAAGGCGAAAGCCTTCATTCTTCAACTCAAATGGAGATATGTGTCTCTACCAGTCAACAAAGAGCCAGAGGAGAATAACTTGGTTTCATCATGGAGAGTTTGCATTACGGCAACACAGGATGGGGTGGAGGAAAACAGGAAAAGAGAAAGAAAATGAGAAGAAGAAGAGAGAAAAAGAGTGAGAGAGGGTATAGAAAGGAAGAGAGAGAGTGGCACCCCACTTCCCAGGGGGTCACCCATCTAGGACTACTCTAGCCTTAGCACGTTTAACTCTCTTAATCTCTTAGGCCTAACCACTGCCTAAAATGCTATAACTAGGTTTATGAGTTTTAGCTCTATTATATTTTATATATAGGACTACTTGAGATCTCAATTTCCTCCCTTTTTAAGCTCTGATGTCCTCGTCAGGCTCAAGCACACTCACAAGTACCAGGCGATGTGAGACAAGTACTAGGTGATGTGAGACTCGTCTTGCTAGCCTAAGCCAACCTTGTGGGAAGCCGCGCTCCACCCACAACAATCATCAGCCAGAGAGCTTCGCTCTGCCCACTGTATAAGCTGGCTCAGCCAAGACTCATCTCATACTTTTGGCTGGTAATTAGTTCTGATACCAACTGTAACGCTCCGCTTTCTAGGGGGTCACCTATCCTAGAGCTACTTTAGCTCTAGCATGCTTAACTCTCTTAACCTCTTGAGCTTAGCCACTACTCAAAATGCTTAACCGGGTTTAAGAGTTTTGGCCCTATTATATCTTATATATAGGACTGCCTGGGGTCTCACATTCTCTCCCCCTTCAAGTCCTGACGTCCTCATCAGGCTCAGACTCACAAGTATCAGGCGATGTGAGACTCGTCTCGCTAGCCTTAACCAACTTTGTAGGGGAGCCGCTCTCCACCCACAACAGTCATCAGTATGAGAGTCTTGCTCTCCCCGCTGTATAACCCTGGTTCAGCTGATACTCATCTCATATTTCCGGCTGGTAATTGGCTCTGATACCAACAGTGACGCCTCATTTCCTAGGGGTCACCCATCCTAGGACTAATTTAGTCCTAGCACACACTTAACTCTCTTAACTTCTTGGGCCTAGCCACCGCCCAAAATGCTATAGCCGGGTTTATGAGTTTTAGCCCTATTAATCTTATATATAAGACTACTTAGGGTACCATATTCTCCCTATTTTTAAGCCCTAACGTCCTTGTCAGGCTCAAGCACACTCATAAGTATCAGGTGATGTGAGACAAATATCAGGCGATGTGAATAAGTACCTTGCAATATAAGACTCGTCTCGCTAGCCTATGCCGAGCTTGTGGGGAGCCGCGCTCCACCCACAACAGTCATCAGCCAGAGAGCCTCGCTCTTCTCTCTATGTAACCTGACTTAGTCGAGACTCATCTCACACTTCCGGCTGGTAATTAGCTCTGATACTAACTGTAACGCCCCGCTTCCCAGGAGATCACCCATCCTAGAGCTACTCTAGCTCTAGCATGCTTAACTCTCTTATTGTGACGCCCCGCTTCCCAGGGGGTCAGCCATCCTAGGACTACTCTAGCCTTAGCACGCTTAACTCTCTTAATCTTTTGGGCCTAACCACCGCCCAAAATGTTATAATTGGATTTAGAGTTTTAACCCTATTATATCCTATATACAGGACTACATGTGGTCTCACATTCTCCCCTCTTTTAAATCCTAACGTCCTCGTCAGGGTTAGACTCACAAGTACCAGATGATGTGAGACTCGTCTCGTTAGCCTTAACCGACCTTGTGAGGGAGCCGCGCTTTACCCTTTGTGTAACCTAACTCAGCCGAGACTCATCTCACACTTTCGGCTGGTAATTGACTCTGATACTAACTGTGACGCCCCGCTTCCTAGGGGGTCACCCATTCTAGAGATACTCTAGCTCTAGCATACTTAACTCTCTTATTGTGATGACCCGCTTCACAGGGGGTCAGCCATCCTAGGACTACTCTAGCCGTAGCACGCTTAACTCTCTTAACCTCTTGGGTCTAACCACTGCCCAAAATATTATTACCGAGTTTAGAGTTTTAACCCTATTATATCTTATATACAGGACTACCTGGGGTCTCACATTCTTCCCCCTTTTAAATCCTAACGTCCTCGTCAGGCTCAGACTCACAAGTACCAGGTGATGTGAGACTCGTTTCGTTAGCCTTAACCGATCTTGTGAGGGAGCCGCGCTCTACCCACAACAGTCATCAGCATGAGAGCCTCGCTCTCCCCACTGTATAACCCTGGCTCAGTCGAGACTCATCTCATATTTTCGGCTGGTAATTCACTCTGATACCAACGGTTACGCCCTTCCCAGGGGGTCATAGGACTACTCTAGCCCTAACACGCTTAACTCTCTTAACCTCTTGGGTCTAGCCACCATCCAAAATGTTATAGCCGGGTATAGTGGTTTAGCCCTATTATATCTTATATATAGGACTACCTGGGGTCTCACATATTGTGACGCCCCACTTCCTAGGGGGTCACCCATCCTATTACTACTCTAGTCCTAGCACGCTTAACTCTCTTAACATCTTGGGCTTAGCCACCGCCCAAAATGCTATAGTCGGGTTTAGAGTTTTTAGTTCTATTATATCTTATCTATAGGACTACCTGGGGTCTCACATTCTCTCTCCTTTTAAGTTCTGACGTCCTCGTCAGGCTCAGACTTATAAGTATCAGGCGATGTGAGATTCGTTTCGCTAGTCTTAATCGACCTTGTGAGGGAGTCGCTCTCTTTCCGTTGTATAATCCTAGCTCAGCTGAGACTCGTCTCACATTTTCGGCTGGTAATTCGCTCTAATACCAACTGTGATGCCCCAACTTCCCAGAAGGTCACCCATCCTAGTGCTACTCTAGCTTTAACACGCTTAACTCTCTTAACCTCTTGGGTCTAGCCACCACCCAAATGTTATAGCCGGGTATAGAGGTTTAGCCCTATTATATTTTATATATAGGACTACCTGGGTTCTCACATGTCGTGACGCCCCACTTCCCAGGGGGTCATCCATCCGAGGACTACTTTAGTCCTAGCACGCTTAACTCACTTGACCTCTTGGTCTTAGCCACTGCCGAAAATGCTACGGCCGGGTTAAAAGTTTTTAGTCCTATTATGTCTTATATATAGGACTACCTGGGATTTCACATTCACAAATACCAAGCTACATGGCATAGTTATCATCGTTTCTTATTATATTTTATATATAGGACTACCTAGTGATTGAGCCGAGCAGTCGGATCCAGGGGGCTACTTGGTGTCCCGATATCCATCATTTCGGATCGGGATCCGCGATTGGTATCACGATTTTGGCATAGCTTGCATGAGGCTTTAGGGACTCGCTTGGATATGAGTACGGCATACCATCCGCAGAGCGACGGTCAGTCAAAGCGCATGATTCAGATCTTAGAGGATATGTTGCGAGCATACGCGATTGACTGGAGAGGGTTGTGGGACTGGCACTTACCGTTGGTGGAGTTTGCGTACAATAATAGTTACCAAGCCAGGATACAGATACCCTTTTTGAAACTCTCTATGGTAGAAAATGTAGATCGCTTATCCACTGGAATGATATGGGTGAGAGGCAGTTTCTGGGGCCTGAGCTGGTCCAGCAAGCTGAAGAAAAGTGCGGGTTGTGCGGGAGCGTCTGCGAGCCACAAAGAATAGATAGAAAAGCTACAGTGATAATCGTCAATGAGTGTTGGAATTCACAGTTGGTGATCACGTGTTTCTGAAGGTGTCGCCAACCAAAGGAGTAATACGGTTTGGGCTTCAAGGAATGCTGAATCCGCGTTACATTGAATCTTTTGAGATACTGGAACGAGTCAATAACGTGGCGTACCGAGTGGTACTACCCCCTTCTCTTGTCGGGGTGCATAATGTGTTCCATGTATCAATGCTGCGAAAGTATGTTCAGAATCCAAAACACGTCATCGACTATTCTCCGATTTAGTTGAGAGATGACTTCTCGTATGAGGAGCAGCCTATCCGGATCTTGGATAGGAGGGAAAAGGTTTTGCTGAAAAGGACAGTCCAGCTGGTATGTGTGCTGCGGAGGCATCACGCAGAGAATGAGGCGACGTGAGAACTCGAAGAGGAGATACGGAGCAAGTATCCTTAACTCTTTCCGGATTCTGGTGAGTAAATTTCGGGGACGAAATTTTTTTTAAGGAGGGTGAGATGTAATACCCGTTCCCAATTAATTTTAAAAATTTAAATATGTGGACGTGATAAACTCGTTCGTAAATTGGGATTTATTTGTGCCGTCAGATTAAACCGATTTTGTTGGATTTGATTTCGGATTAGTTATACTCTAATACTAGTTAGAGTAGGATTTAGATTTAGCCCTAATTAATCACCTATAAAATAGGTGATTTAGGGAGGGTGTATGGCCAAAAAATATAATAAAATATTATGGCCGGATTCTTTGGGCGAGCGTGGCCGCCGGCGGGAGCAAGATCCGGCGATTGTGAGGGAAAAAGAACGAGAGCGAGGTGAGTCTCCAATGTTTAGTTCTCAAATTTTTTATTTTCTTTTCCTTCTTCTTCTACCTCCCCATCTTATCCTCCCTTCTCATTGTACCGCTATCGCCGTCGCCGGAGTGGTCACTGGCCACCTACGGTCGGGTTCGGGTGAACCCCGTTGGGGTTACCATGGTTGGCCATGAGAGGGGTTTGGAGAGATTTTTTGATTGGGTTGGGATTGAGAAGGAAGAAGATGGAATTATTTTGGATCTGGCTAGACCCGGTTCATGGTGGACCACATTAAATTTTGTATGATTTATTTTATGTTTGGGTTTCAATTTGTCGTAGCGATATTAGATATGATTAAGTTGTTAATTAGAGTATTTTGCCTTGTCGAATGAACTATAATTAACCGAAAAAGTTTCTGGTGCACGCTGCTGGTGTTGGACCAGGTGCAGCGAAATTTGGATACTTATAATGGCTTAAAAGATCAGCCAGGGACCAATCTATAAATAGCAGTTTTATTGACTGATTCGTAAAAGAAGCATAACTTTTTATCCGTATAGCGAAATTTTGCGATTCAAGTGCCATTGGACTCGTCTTGAAAATATGGATGAGACATTGTGGTCTAATTATCAGATTTGCTATATATTTGTCGTATAATTTTTAATAGTTAAAGGATTTGTTTGAAAATTTATTTTATTTGGGTCTTTTCGTCGTTCTAGGTGCTGAGGCTGTTGTAAAACCTCAATATTAGAACGTGACGAATTTGTGACCGCTAATAGAGACAAGTAAATAGCTACTTTTCTATAAACGGTAAAAAAAAATATCCGGATCCAATGGGTTCGAGGCACGATTATTATCTAGTTTGTTTACTAGTTGCTGATACACCCGAGTGGATTTTATAGTTATTATTGACTGTTGTGGCTTATTTACTTTGCATATTATTATCATGATCTATTGTTGTTTAAGACTGTTGCGGTCGGATACCTCGGAGGAGAGGAATTTATCCTATACACGGTTCCCGAGGAGGAACGACGTGTAATTGCACCTCTCGTGGTTAGAGTGATGGAGTGGAGATACTCCAAAGTATGACCATTGTAGTTTCAAATTTAAAATTGTGAATGTGAGACCCTAGATAATCCTATATATAAAATATAATAGGGCTAAAACTCTTAACCTGGCTATACCATTTTGGGTGGTGGTTAGACCAAGAGGTTAAGAAAGTTAAGCGTGCTAGGGCTTGAGTAGTCCTTAGATTGGTGACCCCCTGGGAAGTGGGGCGTCACAATAGGTATCAGAGCCAATTACCAGCCGGAAGTGTGAGATAAGTCTCGACTGAGCCATGATTATACAGCTGGGAGAGCAAGGCTCTCATGCTGTTGACTGTTGTGGGTAGACGCAGCTCCCCACAAGGTCGGTTAAAGCAAGCGAGACGATTCTCACATTGCCTGGTATTTGTGAATCTGAGTCTGACGAGAACGTTAGGACTTAAATAGGGGGAATATGAGACCCCAGATAGTCGTATATATCTATTAAACAATATGAATCCTTAATAATTTTGCCACGTGGCACCCCCTCCTTCACCCTCTCCTAATCCCCTCCCCTTCTTCCCCTATGGTTGCTAACTGTCACCTCCACTAAATAAATAAATTTATTGACTCTTTTAATTAAAAGCAACACTCTTTAGAATTCTAATCTCCTTTTCTTTCCTTTCATCTCTCTTTGTAACTCTCATATTCCTTCGTCTTTCCTTCTCCTCCCCGCATCCCTCCATCTTTTCCCTCTATGTAACTCTCAATTTTTCTCTATATAACTCCCCCCTCTACGCATAGCTTAAGAATTTTTGGTAGATAATGCCCATCGTTCAAAATTACCTCAAATTGGTAGGGTTTTGCATCATTTTATATTAATTTCATATTTGATCGATCTAATTTTCGATGCTATGGATCTATGTAGTATTTCACCTCAAGTTGTTAGGGCTTGGTTCCATTGTTTTGTTAATTTTTCAATTTAATCAATGTAATTTTATATGATATCTTTTCTCTTTGTTTGTTTCTAGTCATCAATTGATCTCTATAACGTTCCTATCACATTATTGATCGTCTTTTCTTGCGGACTATTTAAATTAATATTCTTTATTTCATATCTAGAATACTATTTTTTATTTATTTGATGAATTATATATTTTAGATTTATTTTTTCAGATTATCATCGATGATTAATGATGATAGAAAAAATAATTATTTCAATAGTACCTACCCGTCGCATCGCACGGGTTACTACACTAGTAAAATATAATAGGGCTAAAACTCTAAACCCAGCTAAAGCATTTTGAATGGTGGCTAGGCCCAAAAGATTAAGAGAGTTAAGCGTGTAAGGGCTAGAGTAGTCCTAGGATGGGTAACCCCTAGGAAGTGGAGCGTTACAGAGAGAGAGGATGCGCGCGCAGAGGGTGTTTTCCACTCTAGTAAGAAAAGTGAGAGAATGATAGAGGAGTGGAGTGGGGTAGGTAGAAGCAGCTGTATTAGTTGGCTCGGTCGACCCAACTCCATTCTCGGTCAATCAGCCTATTGATCCTAATTGAGTTTGGATATAAACAATCGGCCTCGATAGCGCTTATAATTGCTCGACTCGGTTACTAAGTCAGCATGATTATCTTTGTAGAAAATTTAATATTTAAGTATATAAAATTAGTTTTAAGAGCGAAGGAACAGAGAGTTACATGTCCTATGGAAGAGAAAAATAATTTTTAAAATTTATCCATGAGAATAAAGCTCCGAATTTGAAAGCTTCATCAAATATCTCTAAACCCTACAACTTCTCGAGCGACATGGCTGCAGATGCAAATGGATCTGGTTGGTGGAGATCCTACACTGATCCGTCCCAAATGTGGCGGTAAGTGGGAGCAAAAAAATAATTATTATAACGCGCCTCGAATCCGTTCGATCAGCTAAGACACGAAGCAGGAGGTGGGAGACTCCTTTCTTTCTTTGATCTGTCCTGATCCGTTAAACACTTGCTCCCATCCTGACCCGCCCCGAATGGTTGCTGCAAGTAGAGATAAAAAATAGAATAAAATCAAATCCGTTCTGAATCCGTCCTAACCCATCAAAAAAACAAGGTGGGAAGTGGGAAGCCCTTCCTGCCTCGGATCTGTCCTTTTTGCATACCTATACACAGCTTCCCACCCTTGAATAGCACTTTATGCAAATTTCAAAGTAAAATTGAGTACTATCGAATAGTATATTGGACTTTGTGCATCTGAGCGAGTTGCGTCCTAATTCGGAATAATTTCGTACATCCCAATACTTACCTCTCTAGACTAACAAACTTTGTAAACATTTAGCAGCAATAGTTATTATTTTATTATAATAACTATTTTCTCCTTAGCAGGGTCACTAATGGCACCCAATTTATATGGTCAGATTGAGCTCCATCTGTTTTCGTCATCTAATCTATGATCTGTTTTAATTCAACCATCTAGTCTTTGATAATTTTTTATTTTAGTACCAATCTATTGATTTATTTGGCTTAATGCATTTAATATATAGTTCTTTTGGTAGTTAAACTCATTACTTAGTTTAATAGAATTGTAGTCATATAAATTAGGTGAAATATATAATCAAACCCATAACTTAAACGGCATATCTAAATTTTGAAGTATAAGAGTCATTAAACTTGCTTAAATCAAATGAATTAAATAATTAAGTAGCAAAATAAAAATTTGTGAAGGTTTAGTAGCTGAATCAAGATGGATCATAATTTAGATAAAATCCATATATTTTTATCTAAAAAGTGCTACATGTATATCCCGAATAAGAAATACATCTTACTCTTTTAAATTGAACGGATCAAAAAATCCTCTTGGGTTTCTAATTAGTAGATTTTAGCCATAGAAAATCTAAGGTGTAAGATTTACACATATTTATAAGTGTACATATTGTTTTGATTGTATTGCTCTTTTATGAGCAATGCTACTGGTACACTTTAAAGTGTGATGTATATCTTACATTTTTTTCATCTAAGAGTCATTATTTTCTACTTGTCACATTATTATTATTATTATTATTTTAACTATTATCTATTTTATTTTTTGTGAATCATAGGATGCTTAGGCATGAGATATACCCCCGATAATTAAGGAGTGTGCATAGAGTATTTTTCCTTTTTTATTTACAGGTAAACTTCAATTTGTCCTTTATAGTTTAGTTTATTTTTACTTTATCATCCTATGTTTCAAAAATTGTATTTAACGATTCTATAATTTAACACATATTTATTTTGTCGTACCATAGTTTAAAAAGTTACAGTTAAATTTTTTAGTAAAAATAAAAATAAAATTATAAAATAATCAAGTATAACTTCTTGAACCACAAGACGGTAATGTAAAAAAAGTGCTCAACATTGGAGAGGAGTTTGGCGGTGGTGTGGTAGTGGTGGTGGTTGTGGCGAATTGAAGTTTACCCTTTTTTTTATTTTATATATAAATATAGGCCTTTTTGCATAAAAAATTCACTAGTTTTGGGCTTTTGCAAAATTGGGTCGCTATTTTCGATTTTGCAGATTCGGTCCGAATTTTCAGTAAACTGACCAAAATACCCTTTTTACTTTTTCTCTCTCCTCTTTTTTTTTCTCTCTCTTTTTTTTTTTTTCTCTCGCTCTTTTTTTTTCTCTCCGAAGAAGACGGGCGGAGGCGGAGGCGGAGGCGGAGGCGGAACACCTCGCCTCTGCCCCTCACGCCCTCACCCTCGCCCGCGCACCCCCGCCCTCCTCGCCTCCGACCCCGCCGAGGCCGCGCCCCGCCGCGACTCTTTTTTTTTTTTCCTCCTCTCCGACCCTCCTCCACCCGCCGTCCCCGCCGCCACCGCCGGCGACGAAGAAGAAGTGCTTCTTGGGGCCGAGAAGCACGCCTGCGAGGGAGGGAAAAAATTATAGTTACACCCCGACGAGGGCGGTGGGTCATGACAAAAAAATTGTAGAGAAAAAAAATAAAAATAAAAAATATTATTTTCCTACCGAAAAGAACAAAAAATAGAGAAAAAGAAAGAAGATGATGAAATTGCACTGTTAAAAAATATTTACATTATTTAAAAAAAAATTATACTGTTTTAATAAATGTTGCACTATTTAAGAGAGAAATTACACTCTTTTGAGATGAAATTACACTCTTTAGGTCAAATTGCACTATTTAGGATAATGTTGCACCATTTCTTTCTCTTCCTCTTCTTCTTCCTTCTTCCTCCACTTTCCATCCTCATCCCCCTCTCTCTCTCTCTTTCCTCACACTCCAAAATAATTTTGAACCAATTTTGAACCGGTGCGGTCGAAACCGGAGGAGGAGGAGCGGCCGTAGTCGCGGGAGTCGAAGATGTAAACGGAAAGGAGGGAGAGGGAGGCGTCGGCGGTGGCGCGCGAGGCGGTGGTGGGTGGGCACAGGGGGAGCGGCGAGCGCAGGGGGCGCGGGCGGGGGCCGGGGCGCAGGGGGCGCAGGGAGCGCAGGGAGCGCCCCCTGCGCCCACCCGGGGGGGGGCGCAGGGGGCGCAGGGGGCGCTCTCTGCGCCCCCCTACGCCCGCGCACGCGCCCCCAGGGCGCCCTCTGCGCCCTCCGCGCCCCGCGCCCGCGCCCCCCCCGCCCCCTGCGCCCGCGCCCCCCGCCCCCGCCCGCCCCCCCCCTGCGCTCGCCGCGCCCCCTGCGCCCGCCCACCACCGCCCCGCGCACCACTGCCTACGCCTCCTTCTCCCTCCTTCCCGTTTACCTCTTCGACCCCCGCGACTACGGCCGCTCCTCCTCCTCCGGTTTCGACCGCACCGGTTCAAAATTGGTTCAAAATTATTTTGGAGTGTGAGGAAAAAGAGAGAGAGAGATGGATGAGGATGGAGAGTGGAGGAAGAAGGAAGAAGAAGAGGAAGAGAAAGAAATGGTGCAACATTATCCTAAATAGTGCAATTTGACCTAAAGAGTGTAATTTCATCTCAAAAGAATGTAATTTCTCTCTTAAATAGTGCAACATTTATTAAAACAGTACAATTTTTTTTAAAATAGTGTAAATTTTTTTTAACAGTGCAATTTTATCATCTTCTTCCATTTTCCCTATTTTTTGTTCTTTTCGGTAGGAAAATAATATTTTTTTATTTTTATTTTTTTCTCTACAATTTTTTTTGTCAGGACCCACCGCCCTCGCCGGAGTGTAACTATATTTTTTTCCCTCCCTCGCCGGCGTACTTCTCGGCCCCAAAAAGTACTTCTTCGTCGCCGGCGGTGGCGGCGGGGACGGCGGGTGGAGGAGGGTTGGAGAGGGAAAAAAAAAAAAAAAAGAGTCACGGCGTGGCGCGGCCTCGGCGGGGTCGGAGGAGGGCGGGGGTGCGCGGGCGAGGGCGAGGGCGTGAGGGGCAGAGGCGAGGCGTTCCGTCTCCGCCTCCGCCCGCCTTCTTCGGAGAGAAAAAAAAAGAGCGAGAGAAAAAAAAAAGAAGAGAGAGAAAAAGTAAGATGAGTATTTTGGTCAGTTTACTAAAAATTCGGACCGAATCTGCAAAATCGAAAATAGCTATCCAATTTTGCAAAAGCCCAAAACTAATAAATTTTTTATGCAAAAAGGCCATAAATATATATATCAGTACTCTCTGATTTTGAACTGGGGGAATTGAAGTTTACCCTTATTTTAATATTTTAATTTTTAATTTAATTTTTTTAGTAGTCTCTAGCTAATCTTGAACATTCGTTATGAACGACAGATGGTAGTAGTTGCCAGTTGCTTTGCCATGCAGGTAGGTGCGGCCGTGCGAGCTCCCACCCCCACATTAATGCTCACACTGTATGTATATATATATATATATATATATATATATATATATATACACGACAACCAAAAGATAATTACAGAGAAGAGAGAAAGAGAGAGAGAGAGAGAGAGAGATTAAAATTAAGTGAGTACGTAGTTGTGAGAGAGATCGATCGGAGAGATGGCACCGGGGACGCCGTTCCTTCCGACGGCGGCGGTGGAGGAGACGACGCTGCGGGCGAGCTTCGTGCGCGACGAGGACGAGCGGCCGAAGGTGGCGTACAACGAGTTCAGCGGCGACATCCCGGTGATATCGCTGGCGGGGATCGACGGAGGCAGGAGGGCGGAGATATGCCGGCGGATCGTGGCGGCGTGCGAGGACTGGGGGGTATTCCAGGTGGTCGACCACGGCGTCGACGCGGGGCTCATTGCCGACATGACGGCCCTGGCCAGGGACTTCTTCGCGCTGCCGCCCGACGAGAAGCTCCGCTTTGACATGTCCGGCGGCAAGAAGGGCGGATTCATCGTCTCCAGCCATCTTCAGGTACCCAGATTTCTTTTTTTTTTTTTAATCTTTTTTTGCTTTTGAGATAATAATAACACCACGCTTCCGCTTCATTCATTCGGTAAATAAATTTAGCTAAACAAATTTAGATACTGAAACCTTGAAAAAGTTAAAAACGACAGATAAAGAAAAACTAAAAATAAAAACAGTAAAACTACAATCCAAATTCAAAAGCCGTCACTTGATACTGCAAAATTCAGCTCATTCTTTTTCAACATTCTGAACTCGTCAACAGTCATTAAAAGGTCAAAAGATACATGCAGCAGTCAAAACCAGATCCTTTGCTGTTGTTTCTTTGATGGTGTTTTCCAACAAAAATTCTCATACACTTTCGGCCTCCGTCAGAGCATTCTAAATGTGTCTGCGTTTTAGAATGTTGAATATAAAAAGTCTGTTAAGTACACGAATAATTAGTACTCCTAATTACTTATTCATCATATATATATATGGGTTTTTTTTGCAAATAGTCTTCTAAAAAAAATTTATTTTAAAAATAGTCCTAATAAATTTATAATTGTAAAAATAGTTCTATCCCTGCCACGTAGGCGTCACGCAGGCGCCACGCGGGCGGGCTGGGAGGTGGAGTGGCAAGTTGAACACGGTGAACCATTCACCGTGTTCAAACACGGTGAATGGTTCACCGTATTTTTTTTATTATTCGCACGGATTGATATATACTAATTTTTCGGGACAGTATAAGTAACTGAACACGGTGAACAATTCACCGTGTTTGAACACGGTGATGGTTCACCGTGTTCAACTTGCCAATCCGGCGCCCACCCGCCCGCTCGTGGTAAGGATAGGACTATTTTTGTAATTATAAATTTGTCTGTACTATTTTTAAAATAATTTTTTTTAGAGAGCCAATTACAAAAAAAAGCCCTATATATATAAAATGCAGGAATTCTAAAAATAATAATGATAAACTTCTGGTTGGAACGGACGGTCAAATGCACGAATTCTGAAAATACTAATAATGATGAATTTCTGGTTGGACCGTCCTTGTCCATCCGTTTCTCATTAGTGTCTTAATAAGGTACAGAGAATTTTGTAGAACGTTTTCTTTTCTTTTTTTTGGGTACCTATCGCTTTTTTTTTTTTTTTTGTTTTTTTTTTTTTTTTTTTTTTTTTTTTTTGGGTGTTTGTCGCGTTGGATGCATCTCATTCACTCATACACGATTAATTAATCCGTTGTTCTTTCTCGATTATGCTCCAAATTAAGTTCGAATTGCACGCCACAGTATTGTGCGTGTTACGTCGGTACAGATAAAAATTATAATCGAATTAAATTAGTAGAATTTTAATTTTTTTATATTAGTAACTAAAATTATTTTCATTTAACATTGATTAAACTTGTTTTATTATATTTCGGATAAATTCTCAAATATTCGTGCTCATTAAAATTTCTGTTTTTTACTCGTTGTATGTCGGTACATCAACAATTTTTTATAAGATTTTTTGGAATACCTATAGTATCACTTGAGCATATTTAATCCCACATCAGGAGTCAAAGAAGATCTTAGATCTAACCAATGAAGTAATAGAGTTGGGCCTTTCTTATGTCCTTTATTTTGTAAACTACCGTTTTTTTGTTTTACTGTGTTGATGGAGACAATTTGTTTTCCAACACTGTTTGTAACGGAGCTATTGCATATTGAGCGGTAGCAAATGACCGGTACGCAACTTAATGCGCTTTTACGTCTCTGGGACAAACGTATTGAATAGAGCTAGGGATATCAACGGGTCGGATTTGGAATGAATTTTTAAAAATCCGAATCCGAATTCGATTATGAAATCCAAAATTTGAACCCGAGCCTAAATCCGACGGACTTTAAAAATTCATATTCAAACCCGAATACGACCAAAAATTTGAAACTCGAATCCGAGCCCGAACCCGAAACAGTTATATCTCTTTACAATATGTCAAAATATATTACATTAAATCTAAATTTTTAAAATATAAATTCAAATATAACATCAAATATATATATATATATATATATATATATATATATATATATATATATATATATATGTAAATAAATAATTTCGGGCTCGGGTCGGATTCGGGTCAGGTTCGGGTTCAGATCGGGTACAATAAAAAATTCATATCCGAATCGAAATTCGTCGGCTTTTTGTTTTTGATATTCATATCCGAAAATATATCTATTTAATATTGAGTAAATCTACTTCGTTCGGATTCGAATTTGGATAAAATTTTAGATATCCGTATCGACCTACATCCCTAGTAGCAATTGACCGGTACCAAACTTGATGCGCTTACGTATTTGGGACAAACCTATTGAACCCCCCCTCAACAATACGGCTTTGAAATAAATCTTTGAACCTTATTGTTTTAATACATGTCTCTTTTAAGGCTTCGTTTGATTCGGATATAAGCAAGAACTGAATGAAAATTGGATTGTTTTCAGGAATAAGAAAAATAGTGTTTGTACAGATAAAATAAAATTAGAAGAATAGTAGGTAAATAAATAAAAAATAATAATATTGCCTTTTTTATTATATTTGAATTAAAATTTTTAAATTTTATATTTAAAATTTTAAATTTAAATATATAATCTTAAATTTCAAAAATACAAAATTAAAATTAAATTTTAAAAAATCTCAAATTCGAAAATTCAAAGTTCTAAATTTTCAATTTCAATTTTTAAATTTAAGATCAAATCTAAATTTAAAAAATAAAAATATAAAATTTTAAATTTAAAAATTTAAAAATATCTATTTAAAATTTAAAATTTAAAATTTAAAATTTTAATTTTAAGATTACAAATTATAAATTTTTAAATTTTAAATTTTAAATTTAAATTTAAAAATTAAATAGGGGTGAAAATAGTTATTCCCATCCCTATTCCAGAAGGGTGGGAATTACTAACCCCACCCCTTAACGGATTATTCTGGAATAACCCGTTAAGGGGTGGGATAGCTATCCCACCCTTTTTTTTTTTTTGGTTTGGGGATAAGCGAGGGATAACTCCTTATCCCCCAACCCCCAACCAAACGTCACCTTAACTTTTATTAGTCTTTATCTGTTGTCGCGATCCAAACTCCTCCTATTGGAGTCGAAATCGTCATACCTCCATAAAGATCAAATCTCATTTAGATTTAAAACTTATAAAAATATAAGACCGGTGACAAGCAAATAGGATATCCGAATATTACCAAAGAAGGGGGTGATATGGACTAGCACAGTAAGGAGTAGAAAGTGCAATATTGATATACATATACATGTATATATATATATATATTACACACATACATACTATTCAATCATCCACCACTCAATCCTAAAAGACCACTATCATTCTAACCACACATCTCTTAATTCAAAAACCGAAAACCTATAAACACCAATGACTTGGTACTTTTAAAAGTATAGAAGCTCAATTCTATATATATAGAATTGAGAGCTCCTATGCTTTTAAAAGTATAAAATCAATGGTGCTTGTAGGTTTTGGCATTAGGATGAAGAGTATAGTAGTAGCCAGACTATATATATATATATATATATATGAGTCCGGCTACAATTCTATCAATAGCACCATGCACTTGGTGCTGCCAAATTTTCTACCGTTAGATCTATCTCTTTGACCATTTGCACCCTTTCGATCATATACTATTCCACCAACCACCCACTAAAACGCTAGGTATCACTATCATTCTAACCGCACATTCCTTTACGGGCCGAAAACCTAATAACACAAATGACTTAGTGCTATTAATAGTACTCTAGCCTAGGTCTATATATATATATATATATATTTTTTTTTTATATCTATAATTTATTTGAATTTGTATTTTAGAAATTTAGATTTAATATAATATGTTTTGAAATATTGTAAAGAGAAATAACTATTTCGGATTCGGGTTCGAGTTTTAAATTTTGGGTCGGGTTCGGGTTTGGATATGGATTTTTAAAATTCGTCTGATTCGGGTTCGGGTTTGGATTTCGGGTTTGATAGTCGGGTTCAGGCAGGCCCGTTGACATCCCTATGCTTGAGTATAGATGATCTGTACATTGATTAATTATGGATAAATTGAACGTCCGGTCCTCAAACTATGAGTCAGATGATATTTTGATTCTCAAATTTTAATTTATGACTGCTTCTAGCTTGAACTTTCAGAATTATTGCAACTAAGTCCCACAACTTACTTTAGTTGATTAAATATGAAAAAAATGTTGATATAGAAGTGATATAGAAGTATTGTAATTGATGATACGATAATAATTAAGACGGTATATAACTTTTTCATCAATGATGTGTCTATATTTAGTCAACTAAATTAGGTAGTAGGACTTGATTGCAATAATTTTAACAGTTCAAACTAGAAATTATAATAAATTAAAGTTTGAGAACCAAAATGTCACCCATCTCATAGTTTGAGGACCAACGTGCAATTTATCCATTAATTATTTTGGAAAAATGTTTTGGGTTAATAAGAAAAAGATTTCCAATGTGCTTTTTCTATATTGTTAGGTGAACATTTTAAGGAACTAATTAATTTGAACTTTAGATTATTTGGGAAGAAACGTAGTCTTTCAGGCATCGTTTGGTTCGGGGATAAGCAAAAAATGATTTTTTTCAGGGATAGGTATAAATTAGGGTATAAGCGGGGATTAGATCAATTTTGCATTTGGATGAAAATTGAATTATTCCTGGGAATAAGAAAAATAGCGTTTGGTTAAGTAAGATGGAATAAGAATTAAAGTGGGTAGTTATAAATAAAAAATAATGATATTATTTTTTTCTTTATATTAAAATTTGAATTTTTATATTTTATATTTATATTTTAAAATTTAAAATATAAACTTTTAAATTTTAAAATTTAAAATCTCAAATGTACAATTTTAAAAAAGTAAAATTTTTAAATTTTAAACTTTAAATTTAAGATGAAATTTTAATTTAAAAATAAAAAATAAAAAATTCTAAAAATAAAAAATTTTAAAATATCAAATTTTAAAATAAATAATTTAAAATTTAATTTTGTAATTTTAAAAATTATAAATTTTAAACTTCCGAAATTTAAATTTTATAATAAATAAAAAATTCTCTCTCTCTCTCTCTCTCTCTTCACGGGTGGAACAAGCTGGGTTATCCCAGCTTGTTCCACCTTGGGGTGGGTGGGAACACTAGTTCCCACCCCTTAACGGGCTAGAAAGAATAGCCCGTTAAGGGGTGGGAACTAGTGTTCCCACCAACCCTTTTTTGTGTTTGGGGGATAAGGGTGGAATAAATCCTTTATTCCACCCTTAACCTCCCAACCAAACATAGCCTGAATGTTTTAATTTTTTTGTTTAATTATTGGCTTCGAAATTTTCTGTCAGCACCTGGTGCACCATTAAATTCATGCACTGTGTTTTTATCTGTCATCCATCACATCTGATATTTCAGTCTCAGTACCGCTAAACGAATGAAAGATTTTTGCTAAGAAAATAGATGATGTATTATTTTATTGATAGATTTGATAGACGGCAGGGTGATACGTATTGATTCATTAATTGAATCTAGGCAATAATTTTTCAAGACTTGTGAATAGAAAAAAATTAAAATCTTTAATAAATAGTAAAATCAAAATTTTCAAATGTTGGGTAGCCGTATGCAAATAATCTAAAAATCAGATTAATTGCATTATTATTTGGTTCAATTTAGTTCTTGGCATTAAAAGTCGAATAAAAACTGTTGCATAGAACTCAAACTGCTCAGGCAGGAATCATCAATTGCTTAATGTATGAGCGGCATGCATGGAATGCTGCAGGGAGAAGCAGTGCAGGACTGGAGGGAGATTGTGACTTTCTTCTCATATCCGGTTCGGGCCCGGGACTACTCAAGGTGGCCCGACAAGCCCGAGGGGTGGCGGGCTGTCGTAGAGTCGTACAGCGAGAAGCTGATGGGCCTGGCCTGCGAGCTCCTGGGGGTGCTGTCGGAGGCGATGGGCCTGGACCGGGAGGCCCTGACCAGCGCCTGCGTAGACATGGATCAGAAAGTTGTGGTGAACTTCTATCCCAAGTGCCCGCAGCCCGACCTCACCCTCGGCCTCAAGCGGCACACCGACCCCGGAACTATCACACTCCTCCTGCAGGACCAGGTTGGTGGCCTCCAGGCCACCAAGGACGGCGGCAAGACGTGGATAACCGTCCAGCCTGTCGAGGGCGCTTTCGTCGTTAACCTCGGGGACCATGGCCATGTAAGTATGCCGCTAAATGATTCGACATTTATTTATTTATTTATTTGTTTTTTTTTTGTTCAACATGCCTGTAGGCCACGCGCATACATTTATCCCTTCTTGATGTAGGGATTCGAATAATATGTTAGTGTAGGGATTCGAACCAATGGAACTAAAGTTTAAAGATCTATTCCCATTTGAGCTATAAATTGAATGAGCATCAAAAAGCTAGATCAAACAGGCACCAAGTAAATTTCAATTATATGCATGTGCTTAATTCGCATAATGTAGCTATAAACTTGAAGTTTCTTGGAGGATTGCAGTATCTGAGCAACGGTCGGTTCAAGAACGCCGACCACCAGGCGGTGGTGAACTCAAACTGCAGCAGGCTGTCGATCGCGACGTTCCAGAACCCGGCCCCGGAGGCAATCGTGTACCCGCTAGCCATTCGGGAGGGCGAAGAGCCAGTGCTCGACGAGCCCATCACCTTCGCGGAGATGTACCGTCGGAAGATGAGCCGCGACCTCGAGCTCGCCAGGCTCAAGAAGCTCGCGAAATTGGAGCAGCAGCAGCAGCAGTCGGAACACGCATTGGAGAAGGCCAAGGAGATTGAATCACAACCCAAATCTCTCAATGAAATCTTGGCTTAATTACAATCCAGCCACTCCATTTATATGCATGAACAGATTATGTCTAGTACTTCCTCTATATGTTGGCAGCTATAGGCGCTAAGTTGAACTCATGAGTGTTTCTTCTATCAATCCATGCGCAATGCGTGTGCTCTATTAATGCAATGTTAATAAGTTTGTTGTGTCACAACAGGCAATTGTTGCTCAAATGTTAATATTAGAAAAACAAAATTCCCACATCAAGACCTTTCTATAGCTAGTACTCAATTTATTTAAAAGGATATGGCATGCTCATATGTTTGGTCTATGGAAGAGATGTAACATTTATGTATTGTTCCCTGCAGAAGTTTTATTTAATGAAGATGTATGTGTTGAGGAAAAAAAATCCGTTCTTTTAATAGAAATATGTTTTGAAAACTCAAAAGTATGTTCAGATTTAAAATACTTTTAAAATAAGTAAACTATTTAATTCAGGTAATAAACAAATTAAAATTACATTGTGAGCAAATTTAGTTATGTAGTGAGCAGATACTATTATGCAGTGAACATATTCTATTGCGCAGTAAGCAAATCATATGTATAAATAGTGAACAAATTGTCGGATCGTTGGCGCTAACCATTAATCCCAAAAGCTCGAGCTGTTAGAAAGACGCAACCAATTCACTTAAAGCGTACAGATACAGCGACCACGGATCTCGATTGTAACTCGGCTCCACCAGCCTCACGCCACTTCGAACATGACTTGGCCCAACATAGCCTCCCGCCACAGGACAGGATGCTGGCCCGTTTAAGCCAACAATCCCGCCTCCAGCACTTGCACACATTTGCAGCATGCAGGAATTGAACCCATGACCTCTGTCTTTTAGAACACTTGTCGGATCATTGGCGCTAATCGTTAATCCCAAAAGCTCGAGCTGTTAGAAATACACAACCAATTCACTTAAAGCGTACAGATACAGCGCACACGGGTCTCGATTGTGACTCGGCCCTACCAGCCTCATGCCACTTCGAACATGACTCGGCCACCCAGCCTCACGCCCTTTCGAACATGACTCGGCCCAACATGGCCTGCCGCCACAGGACAGGATGCTGGCCCATTTAAGCCAACACAAATGCTGTTAAGCTAGCAACTAATATAAGTAACGGACAAATTGTGTTAAACAGAGAATAAAAGCAGTGAATAGAAAAATAAAGGGTTTATTTTCTGAGTACCCTTTCATCTACCCCTAATTATATAGACACCCTTAAAAAATTGTCAATATCAAAAATATCTTTTTAATTTCATGAAACTATGAAATTATTCTTGTTAATTAACTCCTTTTAAAATTTGGCCATTTGCCCTTTTCGCCTATGGAGTTTTGTTTTTGGTTAATAGGGTTTAGGATAGTAGACTTTAGGGTTTTAGGTTTAGGATTTTAAGGTTTTAGGATTTTAGGGTTTTTATGGTTTTAGGATTCTTCTGGTTTTTAGGGTTTAGTGTTTAGGATTTAGGGTTTTCAAGCACGGGGAATAGCCTTTCCATTCTTGTCTCGAAATCATTAAATGTAGCATCGGAACGAATTGCGATCAGTTTTTTCGACCGCCGACATATTGTGGACCATTTCCATCCATAACTAAACGTCCAACCCAATAGACACTTAATGACATGTCACGATTAGCTATTTTAACTAAACAAAATAAAATATTATTAAAATAAAAAAATATTTCAATCAGGAGAATGCAAAAGAAAGAAGATATAGAGAGAGAGGAAGAAGAGAGGAACAGAAGGAAAGAGGGACCATCCCGAGCCCCCCCTAACCTACACACCTATCCAACAAAAAGTAAGGGAAGTGAAAGGGACTAGCCGAGGGGTTACCGAGCACACCTCAAACCCACAAGGCACACGAGCGCAGTAGAAACATGATCTTTCGTAGATAAAAATAGACGAGAACGATCGTAGAAATAAGCACTAAAATAACAAAGCAAGAAAATGAACAAGAGAACACAAGAACACATGATTTATGTGGTTCAGCCAACGGTAAGTCGACCTACGTCCACGGGCAAGACCACCTCAATGGTGTTCTTCTATTAATTCACGGCACAAAAGTACAAGGAGTAAAATTGGATTACAATAAACTCTCTGTCAAAGTGCTCTCCATCTTTTCCTCTCAACTAAGGTATCAATAATGAAGCTCTGATCTCTAAAAGATAAATTATAAGAGTTATATAACCCTAAAACCCCACTTCTAGTAGGAAATGCTCTCTGCCATCCATCCGAGTCTCCAATTCACTTCTAGCCATCGATCTCCTCTTAAGAATCTTCTTTAAAGTGTTCGTGGACCATCCCTATCCTTTAGGAACAAGATAATTAGATCAAATTGGAGTCAAATCCAACATATATCCAGTCTGTCGTGGAATTGAGTATCGGTACTCAACTTGGAGTACCAATACTGGCAGTACTGATACTCAAATTGAGTACTGGTATACAGTACAAACATAGTTTCTTCAAGCCTCAGATTTTGAAGAACTCTGTGGAACTCCTAAGGTATTCTTCAGTACCGGTATTCAAACTTCAAGTTCCATTACCCAACATCTAGAAACCTCAAATCTTTGACTTTTTTGTCGTGATATCAACTTGGAACATAACTTTACATAATCCAATAATTCTCCCACTTGAAGATTTGTGCCGAACTCTATAAAACACCAAATTGGAAGTCTTGCCAAACTCCCACTCTCCTCGCGTAGCTCTAAGACTAGAGAAGTCATGCTCCAATTGAACTTCTCTCGAGTCACCGGCTTCGTCAAAATATCCGCTAGATTCTAATTGGTATGAACTTTTAACAGCGAGATAAGACCCTCATCCACCACATCTCTCATAAAGTGATAGTGAATATCAACACGTTTCATCTGAGAGTGAAATACCAGATTCTTCGCCAAGTCTATTGCACTTTGACTATCACAATTCACTCCCACCACATCTTGCTTCAGTTTTAATTTTTCGAGAAGCCTTTTAATCAAATAGCCTCCTTACAAGCATATACCACTACTATGTACTCCGCCTCCATCGTCGACAAAGCGACCACCGGCTGAAGCTTCGACTCTCAGTAATAACACCATCGCCCATGGAGAAAACATAACACATGGTAGACTTTCTCCTGTCTCTATCTCATGCGAAATCTGAATCCACATATCTGACGCACTCCAAACCTGCAGAACCATAACAGAGTGAGAAATTTGCAGTGCCCCTCAAATACCTGAGGATCCAATTCACTGCATTCCAATGTTCACAACCTAGATATACCGACTGACTGCTCTCATTGCTTGAGCAATGTCGGGTCTCGTGCACACCTTGGCAAACATAAGGCTTCTTACTGCCGATAGATATGGTATCCAAGCCATTCAGCCTTTTTCTCTTCCGTGCTGTATTATTGCTCGGCCGACGACTTTAAATGAATAAAGAACGGGGTAGAAATTGGCTTCGCATTCTGCATTGAAGTGCCGCAAAACTTTCTCCACATAACCCTTTTGTGAAAGCCAAGCCTTCCTATTCTTTCTCTCTCGTAGCACCTTCATCCTAAATATTTGGTTCATAGCTGTCCTTCTCTCAAACTCTACAGCCAATTGAGTCTTTAGGATAGATACCCGGCTCTTGCTATTCTCCGTGACCACCGTGTCGTCGACATACAATAGCAAAATACAGGAGCTTCCGTCATCATAATCGTAGAAATATACACAAAGATCTGCCTCAAACCTATCAAAACCCAAACTCACAATGAAAGTATCAAATTGCTTGTACCAGCACTTTGGCGCTTGTTTCAAGCCGTATAACGATTTATTCAACCGACAAACCAAATGCTCTCTGCCTCTTTCGACAAAGCCTTCCGGTTGCAACATACATATCTCCTCCTCCAGGTCACCATGCAAGAATGTCATTTTTTACATCCATCTGCTCGAGCTCTAAATCCAAGAACACCACAATTGCCAAAACGACCCAAATAGTAGTAAGACGAACCACCGGTGAGAAGATCTCACCGAAGTCAATCCCCGTCTTCTGAACATATCCCTTCACCACCAACCTTGCCTTGAACCTCTCCACATTTTCATCCGCATTCTTTTTCACCTTAAACACCCACCGGCATCTAATCGCGTTCCTTTCCTTTAGCAAATCAACAAGTTCCCAAGTCTTGTTCTTCCAAAGTGACACCATCTCCTCCTCCGTCGCGCATTGCCAATTTCTAGTATTAATCGACTCACAATCCTCCTTATATGAAGTTGGCTAATCTTCCTTCACGAAAACAACATATGCACTGACATGGTTAGCAGAAGGAATAAATGAAGTGATATAGTCATTATACCTCGAAGAAGGTCTAATGACCCTCTTAGGACGCTCGGAATTTGCTGGTGGCTCCACCGGTGAATTTGTATCTTCGGGTGATTGCAGAGACTCCAAGTCTGGTTCATCATGAACCACCTCGTCGTCCTACTGTGCTTGCTCAACTTGCACCTCACTACGTACTTCAAAGAGTTCAATTGGAACCATAGCATCATCATCTTGCTTCTCCTTGGTGCCAGAAAGGATCCTTCGTTGAAGACAACGTCACAGCTTACGACAATCATATGGTAGTCGGGTTCCACAATCGATACCCCTTAAGTCCTTTCATATAGCCGCGAAATATGCACCTCCAAAAGTTCTTATTTAATTTTTACTTCTTGTCCTTCAGTATCCATGCATAAGCATCACATCCAAAGACATGAAGATAGGAATAATCAACGAGCTTGCCGCTCCATACTTCTGCAATAATTTTCAAACCAAGTGATTTTGTCGGCGCTTGATTGATCAAATAACATGCCGTGCTCACGGCTTCCGCCCAAAACCTTTTGTCGAGTTTTGAAGTGCTCAATATGCTCCGAGCCGTCTCCATGAATGTTCTATTTTACCTCTCCACTAGACCGTTTTGCTGCAGTGTACTGGGTACCATGAGGTGCCGTTTAATTCCATGTTCACTACAAAACTCATCAAATTCTCTTAAATAACAACTCCCTTCCATTATCAGAATGTAGCAACTTAATCTTTAAACCCTTTTCATTCTCCACAAGAACTTTTAAGTTCTTAAAAATCTCAAACACGTCGAACTTTCGCTTAGGATATTCACCCAAGCCTTCCGAGAGTAATCATCAATAAAAGAAACAAAGTAAGAACATCCGCCCAAAGAGGTATCAGGTGACTCTCAAGTATCCGAATGAATCAACTCGAGATACTTCTTACTTCTTTGATGTGGTAGAGAGAACAACAACCTTCGTTGCTTCCCATAGATGCAATCTTCACAGAAATCTAATGGCACAGACTTAAAAAAAATCACGGTTAGATAATGCCTGCAATCCGCGCTTGCTTATGTGCCCCAAACAGCAATGCCACACCATCGGAGACTCCACCTTTGCGCTTGGAACAACCGCTTCTCCCACTAGAGTCTCGCCTACTAATCTATAAAGCCCATCCACTTGCTCTCCTTTCATCAACACCAAATATCCTTGACATACATTTAAGTGATCCTTCTCGTCGACGAACCTAAGTCCTTTTTTGTAAAACTTTTCAAGTGATAGAAGACTTTTTTGAAGTGTGGGAACATGCCGAACATTAGAAACTGTCCAAATAACTCCATCGTACGTCTTGATCCAAACGTTTCCCACTCCAACCACCGAACATACCATGTTGTCACCCAAATAAACAACTCCACCATCCTATGGTTTGTAAGTATGAAACCACTCCCTATAGAAAGCCATGTGGAATGACGCCCCCGAATCCAAGATTCAATGATAAATAAGCTCGGATCTCTCCTTCGAAGTAGTCGACTTAGTATCTGCTTCAGCTACATTAACTTGGAAGTTGCTTGAATCGGATTTACCATCAACTTCTTTAACCCGACAATCTTTCTTCATTGCCCCAACTTTCCATAATTCTAGCACTTTACTTTCTTTTTGTTCTTGAATTTTGATCTTGACCTTTCTCGATCACCACGCTCCCTCTCGAAGGATTATCTTCGTGCTATCATAGCCTCCCCAGAAGAGCTTCCTTGGGTAGACTTCCGCCTCATCTCCTCAGTGAGTAACGACGCAACCAAGGGTTTTAACATGGCTCAAGTTCATAATCAAATTATTCCAAGATTCCGGCATTGAGCAAAGTAAAGTACTTGCCTTTTTTTTCTTCATCGGTTCTCACGTCTAGGGTTGCAAGCTTACTCACAAAAGAGTTGAATGTACTTAGATGTTCTTGTATTCATCTTTAGATTGTACAATTGCTATCTCAAGAAGATTTTATGCACCAATGACTTCCCTTCATAGACATTTTTAAATTTAACCCAAATTCCTTTTGTTGTAGTTTCAATCTCTATATTAAAAAGCATCAAATCATCCAGTGCCAAATATAGGTTTGCCCCGGCCATCTTGTCTTTCTCTTTAAATTACTTTTCTGTCAGTCCTTCCGGCCTTTTCTCCTTTTCTTGCAGGGCAATCTCACTAGCATCCTTAATCAAGACTGCTTGCATCTTTAATTTCTGCAATGCAAAGTTTGTTCTATCAAATTGAGGAACCTCATACTTCGTCGCCGTAATTTTTCCCACCATTTTACCGTCAACGAACTACAAAGAACCAAATGCTCTGATGCTAGTTAAAGGGGATCGGCCGAGGGGTTACCGAGCACACCTCAAACCCACACGACACATGAGCGCAGCGGAAGCATGATCTTTTGTAGATAAAAATAGATGAGAATGATCATAAAAACAAGCACAAGAATAACAAAGCAATAAAATGAACAAGAGAACATAAGATTATAGGATTTACGTGGTTCAACCAATGGTAAATCGACCTACGTCGACGAGCAAGACCACCTAAATGCTAGGAGTAAGATTGGATTACAAGAAACTCTCTCTCAAGGAGCTCTCCATGTTTTCCTCCAAACTAGAGTATCAACAATGAAGTCTGATCTCTAAAAAGATTAATTACAAGAGTTTATATAACCCTAAAACCCCAATTCTAGTAGGAAACACTCTCCGCCATCCATTCGAGTCTCCGATTCACTTTTAGCCTTCGATATCCTCTTAAGAATCATCTTTAAAGTGTTCCTGGACCATCCCCAATCTTTAAGTACAAGATTAGATCAAATTGGAGTCAAATCCAACATATCCAGCTTGTCGCAGAATTGAGTACCGGTACTCAACTTGGAATACTGGCAGCATCGATACTCAAATTGAGTATCGGTACATAGTACAAAAATAGTTTTTTCAAGCTTCAGGTTTTGAGGAACTCCTGAGGTACTCTTCAATATCGGTACTCAAAATTCAAGTTCCGGTACTCAACATTCAGAAACCTCAAATTTTCGACTTTTTCACCATGATATCGACTCGGAATATGACTTCACATAATCCAACAGAAAGGACCACCCGAAACCACTAACAACTATTGAAGATGGTGAACGATTCATCATGGTATCAAGCAGTGAATCGTTCACCGTCCATTGAAAATGGTGAACGATTTACCATATTTTGGAAGCGGCGAACCAGTAACAGCTTTCTTCGAAATTTATAGTTGGGAAAAATTAACTTGAAAGTAGTGAATGGTTTAACATCTTCAAGACGGCGGTGAACCAGTCACCACTTTAGTAGAAAATTTAGAAGATGGTAAATCGTTCACCGTCTCCTTAAAGACGGTTAGCCATTCATTGTCTTCTGCAGTTTTTGTCCACTGCGGCGCTGAGTTGGCAAAAAGAGGGCTATTTGGCCAAATAAATTTTTTAAAAGGTTATTTAGCTAATTAAAAAAAATTTACAAGGTTGCTTTTTTAAAAAAGTCCACAACTCAAGTAATCTAAGTTGTTTGATAGTTTCAAGAGAACAACCGTTAACGAGTTGTTCTGAAATAACCCGAGTTGATCAGAATAACTTTTACCCACCATTTTTTATTTTGTTTGAACATAAATAAGCAAAAGCCCCTCTAATATTTATATTTATATTCAATAATTTTTAACCTAACTCATTGTCCAGTACATGACCGTGTTGTATGAATGGTAATGCATCATATTCTCACAAAATAATGATAGGAAAGGGCAAAATGATGAATCACTTAAATAATCATAAAAATTTTAGGAGGCTTTTCTGCATTTTAGCATTTAGAAAATCAAACCAAAATAGAAGATTTTTGTAAGATAATATCTTTTAACTTTTGTTTAAATTTTTTTTCCAATTTACATAAGTAGAATCTTGCTATTGTTAAGCAGCTCTAGAACCCCTGCAGGTGAAGTCTAATTTTGTACTAGAAGAACGAGGTACTCGTACTTTTTTCTTCTGTTTTTCTTAGAATTCCTTGTGATGTTTTTAATTTATTTTTAGTGTCTGTTGCCTGTTAATTCAATAAAAACAACTAATCGGTAGATTTTTAATTTTCTAGCTCTATTGGGTTCCTTAAGTTGCTGACCGCTCAGAGTGTTGCAAGCTGACTTTGTGAGTTTGTATTCTTATGTTCTCTTTTGTTAAACTTTTTTTTAGCTTCTGGTTAAAATTTGAACTTGGGTGGATAAATTATTTGCCAATTGTCATGTTTTCATCAACTATGAATGTTGCATTTACAGACCTTTGGAGTATCTATCACCAACTGTTGCAAGAGTATGTTGCCTTGAACCTACTGCAAATTTTACAATTTTAAAAACTAGTTACCATTTGATACTACACTAAAAGAGGTTAGAGTAAATTGACCATAAATTTTATGAAGAACCAATTAAGAGGTGCTAATTCTTCTAGGCTTCTAGCAATTATTGCCTGTTTAATTTTAATTAGCAAATTTTAATGTTAAGGTAACTAGCTCTGTCTACCCGGCATAGAATTCAAAATTTTAGATGGTACTACTTTCTGATTGAAAAAACTCTATACTATGAGACCAAAAATAGAATTTAAAATAAAAAAATTTCATCCTCTCATAGCAACATTTCCTTTTTTTTCTGAGAAGAAAAAGATCAACCCAATTGGGTTGACCAGGTTGTTATATTAAAGGATTAAAAATAGGGTACAGAGAAGGTGTAGACAAAAAACAGAGGGTATTAACAAAATTGCAAACTAAAATTACAACCATAATAGAAAGTAGCATCAGAGTTTTAATGACTCAGAGAGCACTTTCTAATCAGGGCAAAGATGAGAAGTCGATATGGACGATTAGCTTTGAATATTTCTAACACTAGAAAAGGCATTAGAGCAAGCTTTGTCGAAGATGCGATGATTTCGCTCCAACCAGATGGACCAATGTAACACCCTTAAACTCTAAACCCAAGAGGTTAAGAGGATTAAGCGTGTTAGGACTAGAATAGTTCTACGATGGATGATCCCCTTGGAAAGTGGGGTATCACAGTTGGTATCAGAGCCAATCACCCTCCAGAAGTGTGAGATGAGTCTCGACTGAGCTAGGGTCATACAATGGGTAGAGTGCGACTCCTCGGCTGACGACCGTTGTGGTTAGAGTGTAGCTCTCTATAAGGTTAGTTAAGGCTAGTGAGACGAGTCTCACATCGTCTGGTGCTTGTGACTGTGCTTGAGCCTGACGAGGATGTTAGAGCGTAAAAGTGGGGCAGAATATGACAACCCTAGGATTTGGAAGTCCTATATATAAGGTATAGTAGGACTAAACCTCTTAACCCGGCTATAATATTTTGGACGATGGCTAAGCCCAAGTGGTTAAGAAGGTTAAGCGTGCTAGGGCTACAGTAATTCTAGGTTCGATCTTAAACACTAGCCACATGAAAAACTGAACTAGAGAGAGGCCAAAAGAGCACCAGATAGTGTCCGAGATGTGATCAAATGTAGAGCCAACAAAGAACAGCTTATAAACCGATGCAGTAGAAATGGTGCCATTGGGATTCCATTTCCAGTAGCAAATGATGAGACCGTAGCAAATTTGGACGTCAAATAACTTGCGACAGAGCACTGAAAACTCCTAATGTACATTAACGGAGGGGTAGGAGATGATCGCTATTGTGATTAAGTGCTTGATTAACACCTCGCACACAAAAACGAATTTGTGAGCGGAGAAAGAGAATAAAACCGAAAATATTGATCCATAAGAGGCACATCGATCTAAGCTAATAACCTGAATAATGCCTTAGAGCCACTATATAAAATAAAAGAGTCTAAGTACTTGAAGATAGAATATGTCTCGAGCACACTGCTCCAGAAGTAAGAGGTCTATTGAGGATGCTTCCAACCGAACGAGAAAGTAGATAATATACCAATTTGATTATAGTTGCCCAGGGTGAGTCCAGTTGAGAGACAAATCTCCAAAGCCACTTGCAAAGAAGAGATAAATTCTTGTAGTTGATGTTCAGACCTCCAAGTCCACCTAAAGCTTTTGGTCATCCCACAATGTCCCAGGTAACTAGAGGTAGAACTTCACTTGTGGGAAAGGATTTTCTCTACAGGAAACGATGCTGAAGCCCCAACATTTGGCTTTTAATAGCTGTAGGTAATTTAAAAATAGAGAGGTAATGGATTGGTAAATTGCTAGGACTGAATTGATCAAGACGACACAACCCACCGGTGAAAATAGAGCACTCTTCCATCCCGAAAGTTTGTTTTGGAACTTGTGAATTAGAGAGTTGAAAGCACATGCTGGGAGTTAATTGGAGAGAGTGGCAGCCCAAGAAAGGTTAGTGAAAAGTAACTCACAAAGCAGTTGAAGAAAGCAGAAAGTGAAGCATGGTTTGTCTCAACAACATTGACGGCAAAAAGTGGTCTTTACAAAATTGATGGATAAACCTGAGGAAAGGCAGAAGGCCTGAAGTAGCATTTTCTACAAAAGGAGGTGCTCGACATTGTCATCGCAAAACAACAAAGAGTCATCTGCATACTGCAGGAGAGGGCTGAAGCCGAGAATGCGTAAAGGTAACGGAATGAGATTGGCACTCGAAGCACGCTACACTATGTTGGATTATGTGAAGACATGTTCCAAGTCGATATCACAGTGAAAAGGTCAAAGATTTGAGGTTTCTGAATGTTAAGTACCGAAACTTAAAATTTGAGTACCACTACTAAGAAATACCTTAGAAGTTCCTCACAACTCGAAGCTATGAAAAACTATTTTTTGTATTGAGTATTGGTACGCGAATTGATTATCGGTACGTGATACACTGGGAGTGTTTCAGTACCGGTACTCAACTCCGTGACGGACTGAGTTAGTTGGATTTTCCTCCAACTTGATCTAATCTTGTGCTTTGAGATTAGAGATAGTTCGGAAACACCTTGGAGAGGGTTTTTAAGAGGAGATCGATGGTTAGAGGTGAATTGGGAACTCAGATGAACGACGGAGATCGTTTCCTATTAGAATTAGGGTTTTAGGGTTATAAACCATTGTAATTCATGTTTATTTGCAAGGATTTACCAAGCTAAGGTATTTTTTTCCTATTTTTCATATAATTTTTGGAGAATTTTGATATGAGGATTTTTGAAGGTTTTCATAACTTGAAAAATTCTCTTTAGATTAGAGGAGAAGACTCAACAACTTAGAGTGAAAAAATAAAAAGATTTTACTGACTATCCGGTGGATTTTTACTACTGAAATTGGTAATCTCTCTCCATGTGTAATTATTTATTTTTCTAGCATGAAATTTCTTCCTATTAGTCTAATTGATTGTGAATCATACAATTTTCCTTGTTCATGTGCTAGAAGTTCATGCTTGAGTAGTTGTTGAACCATAAGTTTCTTGAAAATTGGTTGATGACCACTAAGAATATTCGAAATTCTTCGACATAGTATGCCATGTAGATTTTAATGCTCCCCATCATCATGTAGCAAACATGCTATGTAGTACTCTGAATTTCGGTGCTCTATACCGAACTTTACCGAATTGGATGAAGTTCGGAGAAAGCTGGTAATGGCTAATGTGAAATTGAGTTCCGAGGGTTTTGGAATGATCGGGAGTGAGTTAAAATCTCGAAAATCAAGATTAGAATTTTTGGAAAAATCGAACTGGAGCTAAGTTGCTCTCAGGGTCCGGACCTGGGACTTAGGGTCCGGACAATGAAGTCCTGTGGAACAGCTAGAGTCCGGACCCGGACGCCCAGGTCCGGACCCGAGCTGTTTTCTGAGCTGAGTTGCTCAGGGGTTCCGGACCCGGCTGTGGGGTCCGGACCCGGCCTGCGTAGTCTGCAGGGTGGAAGCTGGCTCCGGATCCGGACCCTGCTCGTGGGATCCGGACCCAGCTGAAGCAGAATGCCCAGTAAAGGGCAGTTTGGTAATTTTGCGTAGTGGGGAGCTATGTAATGAGGGTTGAAGCCCTCTCCCATATTTATCTTCATATTCCTCACTTCCCCTCCCCCTCTCCCTCACTTTCTCTCTCTAGAGATCTCTCCAAAGCTTGGAGAAGTGAAGGATTTGACCTTGGAAAAAGCTTCTAAGGTGGATTTGGAGCTTCTCGGTGCAAGAAGAAGCTAGGGAGCTTGGGTGTTGAGGTGAGTTCTTGTGATTTAGGGTTTAAACCTTGGATTTAATCCTTTGATATGAGGTTTTTGGAAACCCTAGGCAATCTTGACCACAAATGGTAGAAGATTGGCCATGAAATCTAGGGTTTGGCTTGCATGCATACAAACCCTAGGTAGATTTGAGATTTTTGCTATGGGAGGTTCTAAAAATACTTAAACCTTCGGGAATTATAATTGAGGCATAGAAAATTATGTGGGAAAACTTAATTTCTAGAAACGAATGGATTTTAGGGTTCGTAATGAGTAACGAACTATTTTTCTTGTAGAAGCTTGGGTTGAAGCAAGAACTCAAGGCTTGGAGACTTAGGAGCTCAAAGAATTCAAGAATTGGGAGCTCTTGAGATGGGTTTGTGTTTACTGAAGTGATTATGTCACTTCCATGTCTAGGATAATTAACCATTTGAAATTAAAATGGTGTAAAAGTATATAACCCTAGAATTGCATGTTGGCAAAATGAGAATCATGATGAATTGAGCCATGGGCTCCTCATGCATGTTAGTGAATTCAAGTATTTCATTATTATGTATTCTTGTTATGTGATTGCATATATGAATTAGAACCTAGTGTTGCGGAACATAGGTTGAAAAGTGCAAATGGAACCTAGTGTCATTGAACATAGGTTGGAACATGAGATTGGAACCTAGTGTCATTGAACATAGGTTGGAACATGAGAAAGTAGACCTAGTGTCATTGAACATAGGTGAGACTTGGTGACTTGAACCTAGGGCCATTGAACTTAGGTTGGCAAGTATGAAATGTGAAGCGATTTCGCTACCCGAGCCACGAGATGGCGGAAACGAATTGGGGTATGCGGCGATTTCGCTACCCCGGGTATGCAGCGATTTCGCTACCCGAGCCACGTGATGGCGGAAATGAATTGGCGTATGCGGCGATTTTGCTACCCCGGGTATGCGGCAATTTCCCTACTCGAATAAAGAGATGGCGATTTCACTCTTTGGAGATTGGGACTATAATGGGGATGGCGATTCCATTGCCCGGTGCCCAATACTTGCGGCGATTTCACTTTGGTTGAGAACCAAATTGGTGATGCGGCAATTCCGACACCATAAATAAATAAAAAGTAATTGAACTTGGACAATGTGGGATATAGGATGAACCTAGGAAAAAATGAAAGTTGTCATTTTATTTGGTTGCATCCTTTATATTTATTTACAAGCATGTAAATATTTGTATGCATAGTTAATATCTAACTTATGCTCATGGTGTTTCTTTGGACCTGGTGGGTCGAGCTTCTCTCTTGGGTGGCCTTACCCACTGGGAACTATGTTTATAGTTCTCACCCTACCATTTTTCAGGTCCTTCCGCGAGTGAGGCGGCGGAGCGAGGCAAGGGTTTGGCTCAGTAGATAGCGGCCCTTCCATTTTGGTGTCATGTATAGTTGTACCCCGAGTTTTGGACAATGGTAGCATAGGGGTTTTATTAAATGTAACATCTTGTAATTCCATAATTTTAGAACTTGATGTATGGAGATGAATGAACGAAAAGACAAATTTGGCATGTATAAATGTGATGTAATAGAAGTAGAACTTCTTTATGTTGATGCTTTCCTTGTGCAACTCTTGTACTACGTTCCTAGTTGGAACATCGTGGAAATGCTTGTGTTGTGACGCCTTGGGCGGATAGGGGAGACTCTGTTCGTTCGGCGGGTCTGGGGCATGCGCCCGTGCGGTTATCCTTTCCACCTAGTTGGTGTTAAAGGCCCGGCGGGGCGTGACATGCTAAGAGAACTTAAGGTAGTGGTCATTTGGTTATAACCCTTAAATATGTAAAAATTCATGCTCTATGCCATGTGAAGGACATAAACCTTTTTAGGGTTATCCAAAGACATGAATAATGGTAATCGTGGATAGTTGATCCTTAAGGATCCTATATTGGCATGTAAGATTATTGACATTGTTCTTCTTCATATAAGACAATAATCTAGAAAGATAGGACAATGGTTCATAACTATGATGAAAAAAAGGTGGTAACCTTTATAAGTTGACATATGTTATAAATGCTATGGTTGGATCAAGTAAATCCGTGGGATTGTGTAATGTTGAGTATCGACCTTGAGACCCTAACAATGAATCGAGATGTGTTGAGTCAAGTGACATAAAAAACGGAGTATTTTTGAATTGGATAAGAAGGAATGTGTATTGTTGTTCAATCTAGATCGAGTAAAGAGATGGGACTTTGTTGTTTTCCCTATAACCTTGAGTAGGCATGATGGGAGGGTTGAATATCATCAATTGTGATTCCTCAAGCATCATATGCATTTTCTCGTTTGATGCATGGTCGAGTATGTGGGGATTGAGTGAGCTCTCCCAAGTACCCCATCATGGGATTTGATCTTATTGATCATAGAGCATTGCGACTCACTGCTTGATGCTATGCTGTCACTACCAAGGGGGTCTGGGTAAGTGAGCTCTTTCGGAAGAGTGTCCAGAACTGAAAAGTTAGGGCTAATAAGCATGCGCCTTTGGGGACTAAAAAGTTGGGACATATCAGCAACAACCCGAGACTAAAAAGTCATTGCCGGGCTCGTGACTGAAAAGTTAGAGCTAATGAGATATTGGCTATCATGTGGACTGGATGCATTAGTTGGTTTCTTAGAAACTTGATAAAATTATTCATTAAATTGATCATGTATACCTTGTTGGTATTTTCATAGGGAATCAATACATCCTTCGAATAAGTCGATTGCATTATAAGTATTTCCTGAGTTTCCTTGTACAGGCATAATGGATTAAGTTATTATTTATCAGCTTATTATTCTTGTACTCATAGTTGTTCATTATCACTACTTTGTTTATTATGCTTCCTTAGGCTTGGTGGTGT